>CM051242.1:149445485-150860485 GCA_027917425.1 Gastrophryne carolinensis | reverse complement strand
TCACGCTGAAGGTCCGGTTTAATCGCTATTACTACATACAAGAAAATGAATTCCCCAATCAATATGTGAGTGGCCTGAACGATTGTGGTAATAGGGAGAACCCCCAACATGCTGACAACACATAAAAGCATCAGGGGGGAAGTGAGGTCAGACAGAGTGTCTGACCAATCAGAACACAAGCTCAGATCTCTAGCAGGTGATTGGCTTCAGTCAGATGCTCATTATCCGCACCTCCGTGGGATGTATTTCCCATCATGCTTTGTGAGGTGTGGTGACATTTTGCAATGGCCGGCTGATCGTTTTCTCCGGCTCCCACTGCTTTTATTTGCTGCATTGTTGTGTTTATCATGTTCCCGGGACTCCGCGCGCCCTTTACATGAAAAATGAGGCCTGTGATGTGCCGCATCTCCCTACCAACCTCAGGTGGCCTTACTGTGATAACTCAGGCGGAGGGGGGGGGGGAGGTGCCATGAGATGCCCGGGAACGGGTTATATGTATGTAATGCTGAAAATGTTCAGTATATGGACTAAATATCGCACAGTTTAGTGTATGAGCACAATACTGTACACGCAATACTGCACGTGTATAACTATGACTATTAAGAAGGGATAGCGTCAGGTAGTGGCTGGTTAATGACAGGTAGCGACTGGTGAACGCCAGACACGGCACGCAATCACACATTTACCAAGTAGAATCTGTTTAGCGACTGGCATAGCGCCATGTAGCATCTGATTCATCATTTTCACAGCCTCAGCGAACAGCAGCAGCGTTCAGCCTTGCACAGCGCCAGGTATGACCTCTCGCTACATGTCGCTCTCCCATACATTTCAATGGACGATCCTTTTCTTCTCTTTAAACGTTTTGTTTTTTTTTTTTTTTACAAAAAAATCACAAATAATTCTGTGACCTCTTCTGGCATTGAAAAGCAGTTTTTTCATAATTTTTTCATGTTTTAAATATTTCCTCAGAAATGACATTACAGGTCTGCCATTAAAGTGTTCATGTTACAATGTTGTTACAATGTAATTCCATATGTTTTCGCTTTGTTACTAGTTGTTAGATGCTTGAAAACAGACTTTAAACACACCGCCTCCTGCGCTCTGGGCTTCAAACAACTATTTTTCAGCGCCAGAGATTTGTGAGGCTGTTTTTTTGCTGAATATGGTGTGAGTCAGTCACTATGAGCAGTCGCTAACATGCGCTCCCATACAGCGCTGTACTGGTCAAATAGCGAGTCCTCACAATGTATTCAATAGTAGTTGCTGTGCTTGGCCGTTGTTTGGTTATTGACAGCGACTCAGTCGGTGTGCAGTAATGTTGAATATTGGGTGAGGAGTCGCTATTTGACAGGTTCCGCGCTGCATGGGAGCGCATGATAGCGACTGGCCTTAGCGACCGGCTCCCACCATATTCATTAAAAAATCACGCTCAAAAAATTCTCGCGCTGTGAAATGCTTGTGTAAACCCCAGAGCGCTGGCGGCGATGTGTTAAAAGTAGTTTTTTAACCCCCAAACCACCATATTTTTGGAAAACAAAAAAAAAGTTTTTAAAATAATTTAGTAATATGAATACCGTACATTAATATCAGACCTGTAATATCAATTCTGCACAATTTTTTTTTTTTTTTTTACCTTAATAAAATGATCTAAAATGGCAGAAGTGGTCACGGAATTTTTCACATTTAAAAAAAAAAAAAAAAAAAAAAAAAAAATTAATAACAATTAATTATGAATATTTAAAGATTGCTCCATTGAAATGCATTGGAGAGCGCCAGGTAGCGAGAGGTCATACCTGTCGCTGTTCAAGGTCGGACGCTGGTGCTGTGGGCTGAGGCTGGAATAATGATGAATGAGTCGCTATATGGCGCTATCTCAGTCGCTAAGCAGGATTGGCTTGATAAATGTGTGATTGTGGTGGGGAGCCGGCGTTCTCGTGGCGGGGCCGTCATTACCGGCCGCTCACCAGTCGCTACCTGTCGCTATTCCTTCATAAATAAGGGCCATAGTTGGACCCAATGGGTATACAAGGTGTGCAGGGTGCAGCATAGAGGACGTAGGTACCTCTCATACACTTTGGTCTTGAATCTGCACCGTGTACTTTTTTACACACTTTCTTTGAGAGAAAAATCGCACAACTAAATATGGTGCTGAATTGTACCGAGGAAAGAAAAATAGTTCTCTCTCAAATAAATGCAAGTAAATAAATATGGTGCTGAATCACCCCCTATTGTGTGTAGTAGTAGTAGAGGACAGTAAGTTCACTCACAGATGACGGGGACGGTGAAATTCTCAGACACCTCAACTTTGCCGCTCTCATTGCCATTGGCCACACAGCGATACGGACCGCTCTGCCACTCGGAGATGTCGCGGAGCTGGAGGAACAAGCGCCCCTCACTGCGGGATATGTTGACCCGGAAGTACCAGCACCTGAAATAGCGCCCGGCGTCCAGTTGAATCCAAGACTTCATCCACTGAGGAAAAAGAGAGAGCACAATTGAAATGAACACACGTTTGTACTGTCATGATGCGGCATGTGATTAGTTAATGGCCACGCGCTCAGCGTATGGTCGCAACAGAGTTGATTCGGCACCAGATTTCTTTTACTCAAGTTTTTTTGAGAGAAATTCTTTTCTCATGATTTTTTCCCTCGTGGGAATTCAGCACCATATCTGGCTATGCAAATAATACAAAAAAAATACAGTTAAATATGGTGCTGAATTGTACTGAGGTAAAAAATCATGAGAAAAGGCATTATCTCACAAAAAACTCTTTTGCTGAATCAATTTCAATGTCGCAACTGCTCAACGTATGGTCACAAAGGGGGTCATTCAACACCAGACACAATAAGCGCACTTAGGCTTTGACTCAGTAACCTTTCTTAAAATATCTTGGGGAAAAAATAAGGGCTATTTAATGCTTTATTTTAGAATAAGCTAAAGTCATAATTGAAGGGGGGGTGCACAGGCACCGTGACTGGTATGGAGGAGCAGGGCCACAACCCCACAACCCACAAAAAGTGATAGTCGTGGCCCAAGATAATCTGGGGTCATGCTTGCGGCAGGTTCAGGAAGTTTCTGACAGAAAGACCGGCCAGGGAGCTGCTGCGAATGAGAGAAGGTAAGTGCCATTTTGTTTTTTTATTTGGGTTTTCAGTCCCTTTAACCCTAACATTATCCTAAATGCTAAACCTAGCTAACCCAGCCCCTAAACCTCTCTTTTAAATATTTACCTCAAAACCTGCGGGTCAGCACATCCACAGACAAATATATTTTCAACAGACTGAAGCGAATTGACTTGGATATATTCTAAACTATTTTGTTAGATTCCATTTTCTGCAGCCTTCTTGGATGGAACACACAGTGCTTCTGTTTATCGATGTTATTTGCAAGTTTATGGCTCCCTATCCCCCCAGGATGACTGGGCATCACTGTGATGAAAGGGTGATAAAGGCCTCTCTCAGGAGATCAATGGGGAATACACCTCTGCCATGGGACAATCAACATTTGGCATAGACCTAATATCTCCTCCCAGGTGCCCCCAAGGGGGCAGAGTGGTGGCCTGGGAATGTGTATGAATGAATACAAGGAAATGACCTAGGCACTTGGAGGACAGAACTCAGCAGATGCTGCATCTACCATAACAGGAATTTGATCATTTATTCTATAGTAAAGTGTCTTACTCTGATTAAACTTAAAGCGGACCTTCACTCTGAATAAGAGTCTATCTTATATGTTTCCCACACCCTGTACATACAGATTACCCACATTAAAAATCATCCTACCTGCAACTACTGCATGTCATGAGCCTTTAAACATCCAAGATGGCGGCTTATGGAAGCCGCCATCTTATCAGGCAGCCTGCAAACAGGAAGTGCCTCCTGACTGTGCTGCTCTACATTCTGGGACTGCTGACCATTACCTGACCCCAGCTCTGCTCTGTCTGAGCAAAGCACAGCTATAACCCGCCCCCCCTGTACCTTATCCCACTCTCCTCTGCTCAGTAAGTGTGATGCTTCTGAGTCAAGATGGCGGCACCCGTATCCTAAATTCCTGAACAGAGTTGCAGCCCAGTGGGGGAAGGAATAATAAGTTAGTGACTAAAAACGTAAAATCTATTAATTTTAGATGCTGGGCAACCGTTTTTTAAGAGTTTGGGCTTTTCATTAAATCACGCTGAAGGTCCGGTTTAAGTGGATTAAAGTGGACCTCCAAAAATTAAGCCCCAGAAATGGATAAATCGGAAAGTGTCATCTATTATGGGGCTGCGGTAGCCATGTGTGGACTTCCTCCCTGCAGTGTATGCCTCTTGCGGAGACGGCAGCAACAGCAGGGGGAGGAGCAGGCGAAGAGGGAGGTGGCAGGACCCAGCATCATCATTCTTGAGGCAGGTCATAGTAACATAGTATGTAAGGCTGAATAAAGACTTTAGTCCATCCAGTTCAGCCTGTTTATCTCCTTCCAGTGGTCTAGCAGCCATAGCTGGAAATGTTATTACATGCCAGGAAGGCATCCAGGCCACTTTTGAACGTTTTTACTGTATCCATCATTGCTACCTCCTCTGGCAGCGAGTTCCATAGTCTCACTGCTCTTACAGAGAAGAATCCCCTCCTATGTCGGTGGAGAAAGCACCTTTCCTCTAACCTTAGTGGATGCCCCCGGGTTATGGTTACACTCCGGGGTATAAACAGATTGTGGGACAGATCCTTGTATTGACCCCGAATATATTTATACATAGTTATTAGATCACCCCTCAATCGTCTTTTTTCTAGACTAAATAAGCCTAACTTGGACAATCTTTCCGGGTACTCTAGCCCCCGCACTTCTTTTATTAACTTTGTTGCCCTTCTTTGAACACGCTCCAGTTCTGATATGTCCTTCTTAAGCACAGGTGCCCAGAACTGAAGAATGAAGAACCTAGTGCAAGGACCTGAAGAAAGCCGCTGCAGCAGCTGACGGACGGAGGCCAGTGGCGGGAGACCAGTGAAAATAGACTGGGTGTCAGCAGTTGATAGGGAATATGGTTTAAAATTTGACCTAATCCAGTTTCAATTAAATTCAATGTGATCTATAAAAATGTGTAGTCTGCAGAGGACCTTGCATGTAACAGTTGTTTGTAATAATAGGCCACCCTTGCTAAAGGAAATTTTATAGCACGACCTCCGCAAGGAGACAAAAACAGCAGTCACTTGTCAATCACAGGTGCATATGCTTATGTAATGCTGATGTATACAAATGTAAAACGCATTATGTCATATATACTTGTAAAAAGGCTTGTACTGTGATTGGATAACAACATATACATTTCCAAACATGGGTTTGTAAGACAACCCTCTGCTTGAGTATAAAATACAGGTCCAATGCTCTCTTGCCCTTGAGAAGTATGGTAAGGAATGAGTGTTCTGAATGACATGATAGGCAATTTCCCCGACACAGTGAATATGGCCTTTTCACTGCAATGCAATATATGCTCTGTCCATAGACTTGTATGGGCTGCGTTGTGGTTGTGCTGGGGGCAGGACAATGCACAGGTGTGAAAGGGACACCCACAGTACCCTCTAAAAAGTGCCAAGGATGAAACAGTTGCACCACTTTAAGGGTCTAAAAAATATTCAAATTTATTGACTAATTACATATATTTACAATCACAATGAACATTAAGACTATACAATAACAACTACATGACATAAACATTTAAAACCACAAGGGGGCGCTGGAGGTCTGTCTCAGTGCAAAAAGTAAAATACTCTCCATTAAAAGTATGTATCAAAATCCTATATACTATAACTAGTATGCTCTCAGATGCAAAAGTGCAAAAATACAACAAAAAATGTGCTAAACCCACCTATTAATCCAGATCCACATGAGTGTACAAAAATAAAGCAGAATAACATACCATTGAGCAGGAAAACACGCCGTGGTGATGGAAGTGAAGGAGAAAGAAATGAACAAAAGTGCATACAGACCAACCAGACGTGGACCCCCCACAGGTAACAACGCCAGGTGTGAAAGGGCCCGTTTTTTTCATCGGCTGCATTTTATTTCCGCTTGTAACAAGTTGGAGGATGTGAAAGGGGCCTTATTGTGAGACTTCATCCGATCTCATATATTCAGCCTTCTCTCCTGCTGCTAATGTGTATGTCTCTCTACGCACTCGGAAATAAAATATCTGGGTGTACCATCATGGCTTTGCCCCTAAGCTACGAGGAGAGGCATCTAAATGAGAAATTCATGGAAGATCTTAAAGCGGAACACAACCCAGCCTTTTGATTCCAGGGCTGGCTGCTGGCCTTTTGATTTGAGACGCCCTGCTGTGTGAATCTCCTAGTTCGCCTGTAACATTCCATGGTTCAGTGGTGCAGGTGTGGGCTCTCGTCCAATCAAAGACGTTTGCCGTGCCTATGTCTTTTGGCAAACGTCTCTGCCCTTCTGCTATGGGGAGCGCTGGCCATTCAGATAGGCTAGGAGGGGAGCGCACGCGCACTGCTGGGATGCGCCAGCTTGCACCCCCCATTGCAGAAAAAGTCACAGCGGTTTGCTGGGAAAAGGTAAGTTGTTACATGCGAAGGGGGGGTTCACAGAGTGCGGCATCTTAAAGTGGACCAACACCCAGGGGTGATCGGCCCGGGAATCTATAAGATTCCCGGGCCGATCACCTCACTCACCGCGGGACATCCGAGATCGGAATGTCCCGCGGGGTGAAACCCCCCAAAACTCCTTACCTGATCCGCCGCCGCTTCCCGCGTCTGTGAATGGCCGGCGCGCGCGCGCGCACGGCGAGAGTGACGCGCGGGAGGCGGCGGCGGACGCTCTGTCTTGGACGCCGCTGTCACCCGCTTGGACGTCGGCGGGGATTGGACGGCGCGGTCACGTGGGAGCGGGGAGAGGTGAGTTTTTTGGGGTTTCTGGGGGGTTTCAGAGAGTGGGACACCCCCGATCGGGGTGCCCCGCCGAAGTGGACCAAAACCCAGGATAGTCAAAATCCTGGGTGTTGGTCCACTTTAAATTGAGAAGGCCCTGGGGCACGGAAAAAAAAACCCTGGATAGTCAAAATCCCAGGTTTTGCTCTGCTTTTAAAAGATTATTGGAATTACTATTGCAGAGTATAACATTTATCACTGCAGTTCCGCTTTAAATGTGTTCAGAACGATCAAGAATGGATCTGGGGCTAAAACAAATCCTTTGCTCCATAGCCTATATATATATTCCTTATTTAGATTTGATCGATAGGAGACTGACTGAACAGAAGTCAAGTGCCTAAACCTATGGACACAACGTACATTAGGTGCTGATAGCAGAGGCTTGCTTATGTGGCACGCGGGAGCCAGGAGGTGGCGCAATTGAGGCTACAGGAAAAACTGGACTGAGAAAAATCTTCAAAAAAGCAGCCGGACCAGTTCAAACCCACATTATTGTCATAGACAACAAAAGAGCCGCTGTCCATTGCGTCACGCAGAATGACTCACTGCCGGATCCCATGACACCTCGGAAATCCACGTCCAAGTAGGAAAGCCTAGACTAAACTTCGTGACCCCCACAGGGCTGATCAGGGCCAGCCTTTTGGGTGTGAGAGGTGTGCCAAAGCCTGGGGCGCCATGGTCACTAAGAGGCTGATTCACTACTAGCGCCATGTATTGCCAGATGAGCGTCTGTATAGTGGCGCCTAGAGTGACGCTGTAAGCAGGTATCGGGCGCTGTAACATAGCGCCTCAGTCGCTGTAGTAAGCTGGCTGGCATTGATGAATGTGATGTGTGTTGGGCGCTGTAACAACAGTATAGAGCTGCAGCGTGCCACAGGTAGCGCCAGCTCAGTGCGACCGGCACTCGGCGCTTCACACCATATTCAACAAAAAGCTACACACACACACGTCGGCGTTCGAAATCTGGGCTCTATAGCATAGATCACCAGACGCTGTGTGATTAAAGTCTGTTTTTGAACACATATACACCAGTAACAAAGCGAAAACACATGGAATGACATTGTTATAACTCTGGGACAATAACACTTTAGTGCCAGACCTGTAATGACAATTCTGCATTAAAAAAAAAAAATAAATATATATATATATATATATATATATATATATATATATATATATATATATATTAAAAGTGTTTGTTTGCAGCCAGCAGAGGTCACACAATGATTTGAGCAAAAAATAAATAAATAAATAATAATAATAAAAGCTCAGAGAGTATGAATTTGTAAACATATGTATTTTAAAGAATAATATATTAATAAATCAATTTTGAATATTAAATGGTGTGGTCCTGGTCAAAAGCGTATTTAGAATCTCTGGGGATTGCCTGAACCCAGATTCAGCAGTGTGTTTAGAACGCTTGACCATGTACCAATCGATATTTCCCATACATATATGTGGGTCGCACAGTTGGAGGACCTAGAAATAGGTCACTCAACTAATAAAAGCCTATTGAAATGTATGGAAGAGCGACACTGCGTGCAAGGTACTACATGGCGCTCTTGAACCTAGAGCGCCGGAGCTATATGCTGAGCCGCCTGTAATAATACATGTGACGCTACATGGCGCTGTTAGAGACGCTCACCAGATTCACTTTCTTAAATGTGGTTTTGCCTACAGTGCCCGGCGTTCACCAGGCCCTACCTGCGTCTATGATGCCGTACCTGGCGCTATCCCTTCTTAAATAACCCCCTAATTCTCATTCATGGTTCCATTTCAGCGGACATTTCCCCATCTCCATTCCTGTCTGATTCTGGTTGATTTCGCTTTTTTTTCGTTGATTTGAGGAATTAGACAATAAAAACCATAAACAGCGAAGCTTCAGCGGCCGGCCCCTTTTCAGGTGATGATGTCATGGATGATGTCTTTGATGATAGAATGTGCGTGTGACCTCCTTTTAACATTTCCTCTGCCCATCTGGTCATGCAAGTCAGGGGAGTTTATCTGAGATCGGGGATTTTCCAGTGTTATAATCATCAGGAAAGTGAAAGTGAAAGGGGGGGGGGGTTTATTTGCCTAGTCACGATGACATAGAGGAGCCCGCTGGGTCACTGTCGTGCTGTGTCACCCTGAGGCTAATACATCACTGAAGGGGCTTCCTGCGCAAATGCCATTACAAGCCGAAAGCCAGAGCTTTTACAGCACCAAAGCTGCATTTAAAGTAGACCAAAACTCAGGATTTTGACTATTCTCGGTTTTGGTCCTTTCCCCGGGCACCTCGATCGGTGGTGCCCCGCTGTGTGAAACTCCCCAGATCGCCTAACTCACCTCTTTCTGGTCCTACTGCGCATGCGCAGCCGCTAGTCCAATACGCACGCTCGGAGGTGCTGGTGTCACGTTGTTTAAGGCCAGCAGCTCTGAGAGCCCTGGCGGTCGCATCCCCTGCTTCCCTCTAACAGGGAGCGTGCCTGCGCTGCGCCTGGCGCGGGCACGAGCTCTGCTAGAGGGATAGCAGGGATGCGGCCGTGGCTCGCGCATGCGCCGTTGGACCGGGAAACAAGGTAAGTGTGTGGGTGACCTGGGGGTTTCACACAGCGGGGCATCCCGATTTTGGATGCTTCAGGGGGAAAGGGAATCGATCGACCCGGGAATCTTATAGATTCCCGAGCCAATCAGCGTGGGTTTTAGTCCACTTTAAAGCAGCACTCTACTGCCCAAGATGACCTTGTATTCAAGGTTATCAAACATGCCCGTTACCTTGCAGACAATTGCCAATCGGCTACCTCAACACTCCCAGCACAAGAGAACTAGATGTATATCTCTCAGAAATAATCAAACCATCAGCTCCCAACTCAACCAATTCATCGAAAGCGAACGCATTCAAAACCCAAAACATTTTTAAGATCACTATGAGCCTGATTTATTAATGTATAGCATCATTAAAGTGGAACAAAAACCAACCGGGCCGGCCCAAGGAAAGATTGGCCACTGACCTGCTAGGGCATCCTAAATCACAATGCCCCGCTGTGTCCATCCCCCTCCCCCTGGGCTGCCGCAAAACTTACCTTCTGCCTGCCCCCCTTTCGCCAATGTAAACACCAGCGGCAGCATCCCCCACATGGGAATGCGGATTCCTGTGCTCCCGATTTCCACAAACCCCCATTTACCTAACATTACACATGCATGGCAAACAGCCCTGACAGGACAAGAACCCGCACATGCGCTGTAGGACTTAAACCGGGTGATCTGGGAGGTTTCACACAATGGGCATCCCAAATCGCAATGCCTCTGGGGGCCAGGAGGAAACCCCCCAGATCGGCCAGTACAACTCACCTCTTCAGAGCCCATAGCCATGACTATGTCATTCAGCAAATGGCTCTGATAGGCCTCAATAGGAAGCGATTAGGGGCATATCCCCAGTGGCGCACGTGCATAACGCACATGTGCACATATGGTGATACGTTTTTTTTAATTGGAATTTTAAGGGTTAAAAACTCCTACAAATCCCCAAAAAATGATATGGGGTCCCTCCTACCCAGCATAACCAACCCTGGACCAGCTATGCAGGGGCCAGCCTTGGTGGCCCCCCGCCCTGCCAGCTACAAACCTGCAAAGCCTCTGTGGGCCCGAGCCCTTCTTCCCTCCCCCAGGCTTTTGGGAGGAAGGTAATTAGAGAGCCGGGGGTTAATGGCAAGTCACTCGCTAGCCACAGGTGACTTGCAAGCCCCCAGCCCTGTGAACTGGTATAGGGGTCTCATGGACATCATGAGATTGTCAGCTCCTATGTCCCTCATCGATCCGATGACAGATGCGGGGTTCGCTGGAGGGGGGAGGCAGGGGATCATATGATCTCCTGTCCCTCTTCTTCTCTGCCCACCATCTGACTGAACCGCCGAGCCGGGAGACAGGATGACGTCATCTGCCCGCCCCCGAAGGGGTGGGGCTAGTCATGAAGATGGCAATGGGCAACGGAAAGGAAGGGGGAGAGGGCCGGTTGGGCACTCTCCTGAGGACTGAAGAGGACTCCCCCTTGGGGGGGGGGAGCGGAGGCCCCCCTGGGTGAAGAGGAGAGCCGGCCGGATCGAACGAAGGTGAGTGTTTTTTTTACTTTTCTTTTTACTGTAGCTGGGGGAGTCAAAATCAATGCTAGGGAGAAAGAATCGTTTCGAGTATCGTCAAATGAAATATCGCAATACTTGACTGAATCGATTTTTTTTTGACACCCCTAGTGGAGATAGGTCCACATCTCAATAGTAAAAAAGTAAAATGTGGCCATGAATTGATCAAATCCAGGGTCTGGGCTACACAACAACAGCTCTATTCAGCAGCACACCAGGATCAACACTCTGGCTTGCTGTTCTCGATAAAACAGAGCTCCCCGGGACAAAATAACTGTAGGAGTGAAATGAAACCGAGAGGAGCAAACTTTGGAGCCCTGCTACGGCTTCTACCCTATGATGCTAGAAATGGAGGCGAGGCCCATGAGACATCAGGTAATCTTCTTGCTGGTTAATGATTGCCTTTGGCTTTACAATCCTTTTAAAGAGTCCAGGCAACTACATAGATCATTTAATCACACTCCTAATGTTTCCAGTTTCTTTTGTTTTTTTTCGAAAACAATTTCCCCCAAAGCAGAGAAAAAATATTTTCATTCATTTTCGAAATCCCCAGCCAGTGGGCGCGGCCGCTCCTCAATACAATAGACAGTGTGTTAATTCTTTGAGACCTAATCGAAAAGCTGCAATACAGAGGCAGCAACAGAAGGACAGAGTTATAGACCACCAATCGAGCCCTATGATTGGTGGTCTACTGCTGTAGGAATCAGGGACAGTGGCAGAAGTTAGTGCCAAGTTTCTGTTTCTAGGTGCTGCTGTGAGGTTACAGGAAGGGAGAAGGCAGATGTGACAAGGTGAATCTTGGTTTTAACAATTTGCCCAGACAGTCCCTTTAAAATGGACCTAATCGCAAAGCTGCAATACAGAGGCAGCAACAGAAGGACAGAGTTATAGACCACCAATTGAGCCCTATGATTGGTGGTCTACTGCTGTAGGAATCGGGGGCAGTGGAAGAAGTTAGTGCCAAGTTTCTGTTTCTAGGTGCTGCTGTGAGGTTACAGGAAGGGAGAAGGCAGATGTGACAAGGTGAATCTTGGTTTTAACAATTTGCCCAGACAGTCCCTTTAAAATGGACCAACACCAAGGGGTGATCGGCCCGGGAATCTATAAGATTCCCGGGCCGATCACCTCCCTCACCGCGGGGCATCCGAGATCGGGATGGGTGAAACCCCCCCAAAAGCCCCAAAAAACCTTACCTTATCGGCGACGGATCAGCCGCCTCCCGCGCGCACTGCCGTTTGCCTCGCTTTTCCGTCGCCGAAAAGTTTTTGGGGGCTTTTGGGGGGGTTTCACACAGCGGGGCATGCCCTGCTGAAGTGGGCCAACACCCAGGATAGTGAAAATCCTGGGTGTTGGTCCACTTTAAGCAGGCTGCTCTGCAAATGACAGGTCCAGGATAAAGACACTGGAAACCATGGAAGGAAGCAGATTTGTTCTCTGGATTTATATTAGGAAACAAAAATAAGAGCGGATATATGGAGAGCGAGCGATGCGCGTTTCACTTCAGAGCACCCAGACACACACTCACACTCACACACACAGGAATGCCTATTTATTGCCATGAGAAGGACCTGTCCTCCTAAAGCATTACGCAGCCAGCACTTAGGTAAGGAATCGTGTACCTCTGAGGGACCAGTAAAGGGGGTTTATCTTTGGCGAGTCTTTCAGCCTAGACAAGGGTACTCAGCAATAAATCATTGCTATTCTCTCCAGCCAATATCTATATTTGGGATTCACCTCTGTGTGATCACCCATACAAACTCACCTGTCCCCAGTCCTACAGGGCATGTGTAGGCTCCAGTCCAATCAGAGCTGTTTGCATTTAATGTTCACCAAATGTCTCTTTGCCATCACCCTGAATAAGAGCCAATCTTATATGTTTCCCCACCCTGTACATACAGATTGCCCACATTAAAAACCATCCTACCTGCATCTACTGTATTTTCTGAGCCTATAAACATTCAAGATGGCGGCCTGCAAACAGGAAGTGTCTTCTGACTATGCCGCTCTGCATTCGGGGATTGCTGTCCTTTTCCTGACCACAGCTCTGCTCTGCCTGTGCAAAGCACAGCTATAACCCCACCCCCTGCACTTTACCCTCCTCTCCTCTCTTCGGTGTGTGTGACGATTATGAAGCAAGATGGCGGCGCCCATATCCAAGAGTCCTGAACAGAGTTTCAGCCCAGTGGAGGAAAGAATAAAAAGTAAGCGACTAAAAACTTAAAATATATTAATAGCTTTTCAAGGGTTTGGGCTTTTTATTAAATGATGCTGAAGGTCCGCTTTAAAGTGGACCAACACCCAGGGGGGATCGGCCCGGAAATCTATAAGATTCCCGGACCGATCAGATCCCTCCCCGCGGGGCATCCGAAATCGGGATGTCCCGCGGGGAGGAACCCCCCAGGAGGCCCACAAACCTTACCTCAGCCCCGTTCCATCGACGCGGCTCGCGCTTCCCTCTAGCAGGGCGCGCACCCGCGCCGGCCGTTTGTGAATGGCCGGTGCAGGCGCGTTCCCTGTTAGAGGGAAGCGCGAGACGCAGCCTCCAGCGCTCAGAGCCAGCTGAGCTGGTATGCGCATCCAGGCGGCCTTGGACGCGCATACCACAGCGGCTCTGAGCGCTGTGATTGGCTGGCGCGGTCACGTGGGAGCGGGGAGAGGTGAGTTTTTTTAGGCTTTCTGGGGGGTTTCAGACAGCGGGGCACCCCCGATCGGGGTGCCCCACCGAAGTGGACCAAAACCCAGGATAGTCAAAATCCTGGGTGTTGGTCCACTTTAACTAGAAAAACAAAGCAATGGGACGTCATTATGCCGATAGTAATCCTTTAAAGGGTCACTCCGACAGCAAACATAAAAAAAATTGGTTAGAAATAAGCATAACATTTTGACTGCTATTTCAGCGCCTCCCTATGTTTGAACGTTATCCTGCTTTTCAGTCCCTCTTTATGACTCTGAAGCAGATAAAATCCTGTTTAATGTCAGATCAATGGCAGGAGACGCCACTGTAATCCATTTCCATTAGAATAAAATAAATCCGTCTTGTAAAAAGCCCAGATTGGGCCGCTAAGTACTTTTATTTAGCGGTGGCGGTGGGGCGTGCCTTTCTCCCCTGTAAGCAGCTTTTTAGCCCATCCATCAGCCCCGCGCGCGGAATAAACAAACACGCCGTGACGCATCTCAAGCTCAATCAGAGCAGAACGCAGACACGGCCGCATTGCCGCTATAATTGTATTTACTTTCCATTCTTACAAGTGAAAGTCGCGTTCTGTCTTTGTTTAGCGTAAAACAAACAGTCCTAATAAAATCATTTTCTGGCTCGGGAGCTGATGCATTCTGGGAGGCGAAGGGAGGCGGACGCCTGAGAGTTCAATCATATGCCAGTGCTATTTATGTCCGTGATGCTAACAGGAATTTACAGAGCTATGGGCATCAGGGCAAAACATTTAAGGACATGAGCACCTCCCGGTCTGACAGTAGGGTCTTCGGGGGCGGGTCCACAATAAAAAAAAAGGGACATGGTCAATCATAGCTATACAAGCTAGTGTGAGGACTTACATCACTGTCACCGAGATGACACCCTAGATACTAAGGGTGTGAATTGGCAAGAATCTGGCGATATGATATATCCTGATTCTGTCTCAAAGACGATATATTGCGATTTTTTTTAAAATTACATTTTATTTTTAATTTAAAAAATGACATAGGGGCCCCCTTCCTGGGGGGACACCATTTTTTTGAATTTTAATGGTTAAAAAACCCTAAAAATCCCAAGAAAAATGGCGTGAGGTCCACCTTACCCAACATAACCAGCTCGGGACCAACTTTGGTGGCCCCTGGCCCTGCAGACTACACGGGATTGGGGCCCCCTCCCCCCTGAGAAGAGGAGAGCCAACCGGATCGAACGAGTGGTCAGGTGAGTGTTACTTTTCTTTAACTGAAGTCAGAATCAATACTAAAAAGGAATGCTGCCAGCTCTGTTTGATTTAGCCCCAGTCCATCAACGGGATTATATCGAGCCAGAAGCCAGACCGGTAGTGTATATGATATCTATTGATGAGGTTTGGGCTCGAGATAACAGAGCAGCCCAAGATTAAGTTATATATTTAATCCTTTTAAAAGCACACTAGACAAACTATATACATACAATGAATAGTTATATATACAGGTATAAAAAAGGCAAATACAAATGAGTAAATTACAATCGTTAACAGGATTATATCGGGCTAGAAGCCAGACTGGTAGTGTATATTATTACCATGAATGAGGATCGTGATCAAGATAACAGAGCAGCCCAAGATTAAGTTATATATTTAATCCTTTTAAAAGCACACTAGAAGAACTATATACATACAATGAATAGTTATATATACAGGTAAAAAAAGGAAAACACAAATGAGTAAATTACAATAGTTAACAGGATTATATTGGGCCAGAAGCCAGACCGGTCGTGTATATTATAACCCATTCACCCAGTGAAGTGGCACGGGCGGCCGCGATCGTAGGTGTCCCCTCTGCTAGTCCCCGCTCCATACTGCACGTGATTTACCTGTTGCCAGGCTTTGTATTGGTTTGTATGCCCTTGCATTCACAGTTTTGTGTGTTCGTTTTGATTAATTACTCTGCAGTTTTGCGCACAGGTGTTCATGACTAATGTTTTTAGGATATATATTCAATTGTTGCACCTAGTCACTTTATATGTAATTTTGCACTACTAGAATTTAGGTCTATTGGAGATTAATGGTGCTGTGTACTTTATATGCATTTGTTGTTATGATTATTTATGCACTGTCACTTTAATGTAATTATTTCATCAGGTATTGTTAATTTGGGATTTTGTGCCGGCAAAAAAAGATTAGATTTATTGTAAAGGGTTTTTACATATTTACATACGTGCTGATACTTAGGAGTTAACCCAGGAATGAATTGCGCTTGCAGCACTGGATGAATTTTGGGGACTCGCAGTGTTTTTAATGTGTTGGTCTTGTATATTGTTTGTCATGTCCAGTGTTTTTGATATTTTTGATCTTTAATAAATGAAATTGAATTGGATTTTGATATTGTTTGGTGCTCCTGTTTTTAGGCCTGTGGGCAGTGTCCCATGAGCCTAACTTTAGTATATTATAACCATGGATGAGGTTCGGGATCAAGATAACAGAGTAGCCCAAGATTAAGATATATATTTATTCCTTTTAAAAAGCACGATAGCCAATCTATATACATACAATGAATAGTTCTACATACAGGTAAAAAGGCAAATACAAATGAGTAAGTTACAATTGTTAACAGGATTATATTGGGGCAGAAGCCAGACTGGTAGTGTATATTATAACCATGGATGAAGTTTGGGATCAAGATAACGGAGCAGCCCAAGCCAAAAGATAACAGAGGAGCCCAAGGCTCACCCCAAAGGGGAGTGTCTCACCAGTGTACACAGCATGAAGGCTCTCTTGTCTTTCATCTGGGGGTCATGTGTGACATGTGAAGGAGGGACCAAGATCCAGAAAGTTCTACGTACCCCTGTGGTCGTTTGCATCACATCAGTAAGGACCAGAAACTTACAGTAACATACATTTTCTCTGCTAACTGACTGTACCTTGTATTTGCACTTCTGAGCCTGTAATGCATTTATTCATTGTATGTATATAATATGTTTGGTGCGCTATTAAGGGGATTGAATATATAACTTAATCTTGGGCTGCTCTATTATCCTGATACCTAACTCACTCGTCCATGCTTCTCGGGTACATTATACGCTGCTGGACTTCTTCTGGCCCAATATAATTCAACTAACAGCCCGGGGCTATATCAAACTGAGCTGGTTGGCATTACTGTGGGCTGGCAGGGCTCGGTTCACTGGTGGTAGTGAAACGGCCCTGCAGCCTGTATTTAGGGAAGCGTACCAAGTGATCTCGGTAACAGTGAAATCCTTTGTGCACATCACATGACACATGTACATATTGATTGTAAATCATGTGACTTTGTTTATGGATATAAATATTGTTCTAATAAAATAGTTCTAGGCACTTAAGGATCCAGCCACTCTCCACCTGGGAAGCTTTGAGACCCGAGGGAGACTGAGCAGACCCCACCCCCCTCTCTACTATCATATGCCATTACTTTTTTTATTGGCGATGCTAACAGAGCGTACTTGAGACTGCGTGACAGCAGGCTTTTCACGGGTAGGTTACTGATTTAAAAAAAATGTAAGGGACACATGTCCGCCTCTTGAGGTCAATCATAATGCAAAGCTACTTAAAGCAGACCAAAAGTCAAAAGAGCAACTTAAGTAAATTGTACCCCTAAAGTCTCAGTGACATAAACAATTTGAGAGAACTTAACTCCATGGAATAGCAGGCAGATTCTATGCTGCATAACTGCATGGGAGCCACATACACCAATCCAGTTTATAAGAAACCTACTCCCACAGTCAAAATTGCTTCACATATCAGTACGATACTCCTTTATTTCTAGTACAAAAGCTATCCACTGTGATGATTCATAGCTCTGCTGCACAGCTGAAAGAATTGTAACACTTTAGAAGATACATACTGTTTACATTGACTGAATGGTGTGCGGTAAATCCAGAGTCTGCACCCATTTTACAAAGCACGGGTGTCGGTCCGCTGTGTGTGGCGGAGCACCCCGATTGCCGGGTCTAACCCCATCCCCTCTCGTTAGAGGGCTGTAAAGTCTGCAAACCTTCCCTGACAAATCGACAATTCGGGAAATGCAGCCCGGCTGCTGTCACATAGCTGTTGCTGGGCAAAGCGGAAGCCTGAGCAAGGGAGATGCGACAGGTATTATCACGGCAATCGTGGTGCCTTGTGCAGTGAACCAACATCCATGTTTTTGTAAAATGGGTGAGGTTGAGCAGTGATAAAGAAACATTGTTGTAGGTTTCCCATCACACACACAATCTCTCTAGCAACTGGTTATTCAGTGTGTGTGTGTTTATATAACATAATACACAAGCTACCCGTGTTTCTGAGGCATTTATCTCTCTCAGTTTGGTGTGGGCTGCTGCTGGCACAGCTCTGCCCTCATGCTTATGTGTGTGACAAGATAGCCGCTCTCATGCAGTTCTGCGGCAAAGAATCGGCCTGTTATTCCAGAACATCTGCATGGAGTTAAGCCCTCTCAAATAATTTTTGCCAGAGGGGGGCTTTAGGGAAGCAATTTACTAAACTTTATTTTTTTGACGTTTGGTCCACTTTAAACAGCCTTGCTCAGTGGGAGAAGAGAACTCCCCAAAACTCCCTTTCCCCATATGCATGAATGATACTGAATCACTGTCAGCAATTACATTTGCTCCTGCATCCGCTGAAATACTGCCTCCCAGATTTTCTAATGGTAGCAGCCATTTTGGAGCATCCTCTCCCAGATACCCAGCCATGCTGCTACCTGGATTCAGCTGACATAACCAACAATGCACAATAACAAGAAACCCAGCAGCACTTCCATTTTTTCAGGCAGTCCGCAGCTCCAGGAGATGGAATTTGTTAAAATTAACCACAGCAGGCATTAGAAAAAGGTAAATGAATTTTTATGTGCAGCAATCAGAATTGCCCTGGGGGAAGGGGGCATATGGCATAGGGCGCATACTGTTTCTTATAAGCGTGTTGGTCCGGATTAAGTTAGTGTTGCTAATATTGGTTTATAGAGATACAACACTGAGGGATAAAGCGTTCCAGTGTGCACTCGCCAATATGACAGTGCTTAATATAAAACAATAGGGCATGTGTTCTGCTCTTGGGTTCAGTAATATGCCAAAGCTATTTAGATAAGTAGTGCTAATACTGATCAGTTAAAACATATAAAAATAAGCACAATCTGCGGTCTGACAGCAGACTCCTCATGGGCAGGTCCTCCAACAGGACAAAACAAACCTACATGTGTCCTTGTCTTGGGTTTAATCATACGCCAAGGCTATTTATATTAGTGTTAATATTGCTTTACATCTTTAAAAGCTAAAACATAGAGTAAATGCACTGCAAGGTGATTAGAAAAAGAGGGAATGTGTCCCCCCGGGTTCAGTCGTCTGGGTGCTCTTGGAATTTTTAGGCCTAAAGCGACAGGGGATAAAACAGGATAAGTTTACTGTGTTTTGAAAGCAGGCTCCTCGTGGGCAGGTCCTCAAATAGAAAAAAAATGCATGTGCCCCCCACACCTTCGCGCAATGTGGTGCTTATATAGAAAAGATAACATATAAAAAAATTAAGAATGGCCGTGCCCTCTTCCTGATCTTCTGGATCTTTAGTGACCAAATGGAAAGTAAAAACTGAATAGGGCTCACATCAAAAGTGTCTCAGTGTTGTCATTTACATGTCTTTCCTATTTTTAACATCCCGTGCTTCTATTCAGGACAGGTAGAAACCTTAGAGGAAATAAATACCCCAGCACCACCATGGGTCCAGTCCACTCTAGATGTATACCAGTGGTATGTACAATCGGGTTCCTGTTTTAGTGACAGGCTGGGTAACATACCTCCATTAGCTGGGAGGATAAGATGGGTGCAGGTTATGCTGGGGGTTGTTTCCCCACAACCTCTGACTGGTTGCTACAGTGCGCTTCAGCCACCTTCATGTTTTCTGAACAGCTCAAATGGAAAATTTCCGCAGAGTTTACAGGGTTAATGTTCTCCTAATAAGCAAGATCAATGGAAAACCTGCCCAACCAGATTTACCAAGATCCTCGTGACGGATGAAGACGCTACAAACTAAAAACATCTCTAACCAGGAACTAGGGCAAAGGATAAGTGTCTGGATTGCCAAAGCAGCAAATAAAGAGCTGCTATCATGACAGCTGCAATCTAACAGGCTGCTGTAGAGAAGGGGGTGGTGGGGACACAGGAGGTGTTTTTTGGGGCTGGACTGGGTAAATTTTATCCCGTGTTTATACCGTGTTGACAACCCCTTATTTTCTACCTGCTGCCCCCCACCACCACACCACCAATTCCTGAATATGTTACAAGTTTGTGTTTGAATGCCCCTGATATATTTCTAATTCCGGCAATACTCACCATGTGTTCCCATTCCAGTGATACAGACGTGTTCCCATTCCAGTGATACGGACGATGTGTTCCCCATTCCACTGATAATGACCCCCTGTTCTCCAGCAATACTGACCTTCTTTCCTAGCAATAATAACCCCTACCTTCCAGTAATACTGACCCCTATCTGCTCATTCCAGCAATATTGACCTGTACCTTTTAATTAATTACCCATTCTCACCCATTCCGGCAATAGAGACCCTTCTCCATTCCAATGATACTGACTCCTTATCCCCCACTTTAGCAATACTGACCAGTCGTTTAATGCAATTCTGACCCATTGTTCCCCATTCCAGCATTACTGAGACATTGTTTCCCATTCCAGCATTACTGAGACATTGTTTCCCATTCCAGCATTACTGACCCATTGTTCCCCCATTCCAGCATTACTGACCCATTGTTTCCCATTCCAGCATTACTGACCCATTGTTCCCCATTCCAGCATTACTGACCCATTGTTCCCCATTCCAGCATTACTGACCCATTGTTCCTCATTCCAGCATTACTGACCCATTGTTCCCCATTCCAGCATTACTGACCCATTGTTCCCCATTCCAGCATTACTGAGACATTGTTCCCCCATTCCAGCATTACTGACCCATTGTTCCCCATTCCAGCATTACTGACCCATTGTTCCCCATTCCAGCATTACTGACCCATTGTTCCCCATTCCAGCATTACTGACCCATTGTTCCCCCATTCCAGCATTACTGACCCATTGTTCCCCCATTCCAGCATTACTGACCCATTGTTCCCCATTCCAGCATTACTGACCCATTGTTCCCCATTCCAGCATTACTGACCCATTGTTTCCCATTCCAGCATTACTGACCCATTGTTTCCCGTTCCAGCATTACTGACCCATTGTTTCCCATTCCAGCATTACTGACCCATTGTTTCCCATTCCAGCATTACTGACCCATTGTTTCCCATTCCAGCATTACTGACCCATTGTTTCCCATTCCAGCATTACTGACCCATTGTTTCCCATTCCAGCATTACTGACCCATTGTTTCCCGTTCCAGCATTACTGACCCATTGTTTCCCGTTCCAGCATTACTGACCCATTGTTTCCCATTCCAGCATTACTGACCCATTGTTTCCCATTCCAGCATTACTGACCCATTGTTCCCCATTCCAGCATTACTGACCCATTGTTTCCCATTCCAGCATTACTGAGCCCTTGTTCCCCTATCCAACATTACTGAGGCCTTGTTTCACCATTCCAGCATTACTGAGCCCCATTATGATTAAATGCTGACACAGTGTTCGCCATCCTAGTGACACTACCTCCTGTTCCCCATCCCAACGATACTGAATCTAGGGGTGTCAGAAAAATACAATTCTGTGAGTACTCATCTGTAGAATTGTTTTTACTATGCACAGCACGGCCTGTTTCATGTAATCCTTACATCTGGGTATTCCACCACAAGGTGGCGCAGTGGACTGCAGAAGATTTGTGGCTCCTCCCGGACCCATATAAGAACAGCAATCACCAATAGACCTCCAGTGTTGACAAGCAGTTATACAAGAAGCCGGGAGGTAATAAAGGTAAAAAAGGTAAAGAACCCTCACAACAAACTTTGGAACAAATCACCATAAAGAGGCAACCAAGAATAACGATAACAAGGGAGGGATGAAACAGGCCGTGCTGTGCATAGTTAATTCTACATGTGAGTACTCACAGAATTGTATTTTTCCTAGTGCACAGCACGTCCTGTTTCATGTAATCCTTACATCTGGGACATCCAAAAGCAGTGTCCGTAGGGTGGGGTGGGATCCCCAAGGAGTAACAGCAGGCAGTTCAGACCACCACCGCCTGAAGTACCTTGCGGCCAAAGGCAGCATCAACTGAGGCCTTAACATCAACCTTGTAAAACTTGGAAAAGGTATGAACAGAAGACCAAGTAGCGGCCCTACAAACTTGTTCAACAGAAGCTTGGTGCTGAAAAGCCCAAGAAGCACCAATAGCACGCGTGGAATGAGCAGTAACCCGGAAGGGAGGTTCCTTCCCTTTAGCAGAATAGGCTTGTACCACCGCCTGACGGATCCACTTGCTGATAGTAGATTTGGCTGGAGGCAAACCCTTCCTAGGACCAGCAGGAAGAACAAAAAGAGCATCAGATTTCCTAAAGGACTCAGTAGCAACCAAATAAAACTTCAGTGCCCTGACAACATCTAGAGAATGAAGGGTCCGTTCCTTAGAATTAGCAGGGTTAGGACACAAGGAAGGTAAGACAATAGGGTCGATTCTAAATGCAAAAGTTAATTGATTTCGGATCGGGAATCGGAAGTTTGGGTGGGTGTTAGTCATTTTTTCCTTGTTTTTTGGCCATTTCCGACTCGCGCGAACGTTCGAACGAATTCGTATATGCTCTTACGATCATCGGAAGTTTTACTAACAAAATCGGAAGTTTTACAACCAAATCGGAAATGTTCCCAACCAAATTGTAATTTTTCCGTTCGTTCCTAAAACCTCCGTTAATTGGATGTGTTTCCATGTGATTCAGAGAGCTGATTCCCACCCTAAAAATCCGTTTAATTGAAAATCCACTTCCGACACATTTGAGGACTCGGATTTGCTATTGTAGAACATGTTTTGTGGCTATGTGGAGGAGTCTGCGCGCCTTCAGCTCCAATGAACTGCATGTATCAGCATGGCCGAGGCCATAAATTGTATAGCAATGCATACCTGAATCAATACATTTCATGTATGCCTTATAAAAGCATTTTAATGTGGACCTTAATTAGTCCTTTGCATGTAAACCTTTATTTTGCCACACATCCATATAATTGCGATTTATTTTTAAACTTATGTCCTTTGTTATTTTTTTTTTTGGATTGTTGTTGTACTTGAATCTTAATTTGTTTTCGGATTTATTGTTGTAGTTGGCAACCTTTGCTTTGTGTAATTATTTTATCTTATCTTTGGTCAGATGCATCACACTTACTGAGAGGAGAGTGGGATAAAGTGCAGGGTGCGGGTTACAGCTGTGTTTTGCTCAGAGACAGCAGAACTGGGGGCCTTGAAAGGTCAGAAATCCCAGAATGCAGAGCAACACAGTCACAAGGCCCTTTCTGTTTGCAGGCTGCCTTATATTACCTGACCCGTCATCTTGGCTGTTTCAAGGCTCATAACATGCAGAAGATGCTGCTGTGTGTTTTAAAAATTTGGAGAGCAATCTGTATGTACAGGGTGTGGGTAACAACACAAAAAATTTAAAGTTGTACCATTTGAAACCAAAAATTTTAAGTAAAAAATGCAAGTAAAAAATGCCAGTTCAAAATAAAAAAAAAAAAAAATGTATGATTTACTTTTAGAAATACATTCATTAATGGTTGGTTACCACAAAACGAATGAAATAAAGAAAAAGCAGAAATGAAGATTCGCCTGAGCGCACAGTGGTTTGGGTCAGTTTTAGGGGTGAGACATGGAAGATGTAAGAAAGTGCAAAGTGATTTAGCTAAGCATTGTAGAAGAAGTGAGTGAGCCAAATATGTAGGCAGCACTTTAATGAGTTAAGTTTGTAGTGCGCAGGCGCAAGATCATAAGGATTTTCGTCCGGACAAAAAAGGAAAAAGGGCAAAATCCAAAACCGACTTTGAAACCTGAGAAATGAAACGGAAAAGTCAGGATGGAAACTGACATTCAACTGATTCACTAACTGCCATACGAACGGACGGAAAACTTACACACGGTTTGAAATGCATTATAGAAATTTACACCAAAAAACACAGATCGGAAAAAATACTAACGTTTTTGGTGTTTCTCTGAATCGACCCTAATGTCCCGATTGAGATGGAAAGAAGACACAACCTTGGGCAAGAAATCCAGTTTAAGCCGAAACACTGCCTTATCCTGATGCCGCTCAAGATAAGGAGGTTTCATGGAAAGCGCTGCCAGCTCAGAAACTCGCCTGACCGAAGTAATAGCCACCAAGAGGGCCACCTTAAGAGTCAGAACGGGCAAAACAGCCCCACGCATAGGTTCAAAGGGAGGACCCTGTAGAGCAGACAATACCAAATTTAAGTCCCAAACCGGTAGCACAGGCTTACGCGGCGGACGCACCTGAGTAACTCCCTGGAAGAAAGTCTTAACAAGCCTATGATTGGCAAAAGATCTTTGGGGAAAGAAATTGCCAAAGCCGAAACCTGTCCCTTGAGAGTACTAAGTTGAAGGCCCGAATCCAAACCATGTTGTAAAAACTCCAAAATCCTGGGTACAGAAAACACCCGACAAGGAAGAGACTTGGACTCACACCAGGCAATGTAAGGATGCCAGGCCCTGTAGTAGATAAAAGACGAGGACTTCTTTCGAGCTTGAATCATGGTACCAACAACCGAGGCCGGCAACCCTTTGTCCATCAAGATGGAGGTTTCAGCAGCCAAGCCGTTAAAGACAGCGTTTGTAAATTGGGATGGCGCAGCTGTCCCTGAGTGAGAAGATCTGGATCCTTGGGCAAGACGTACCGATCTACTGCCAACTGCACCACGTCTGCGAACCACACCCTCCTCGGCCAACAGGGAGCCACCAGAATGGCTGGTACCCCCTCCTGGGCTATCATGCGCAGCACCCGGCCCAGCAGAGGAAAAAGAGGGAACACATAGAGGAGTCGAAACTCTATCAAAGGAAATGCCAGTGCATCCGTGACGAAGGCTAGAGGATCCTGTGACAGGGAGACAAATCTTGGAAGCTTGTGATTGTGGCAGGATGCAAACAGGTCCACATCCGTCTGACCCCAGCGGCGACACAGGGAGTGAAATACCTTGTTGCTGAGACCATTCCCCCAGCGGAGACGTCCCCCTGCTCAGCTGCCTCCTGGTTTTCCACCCCCGGAATGTAGACCGCTGAGATGCAGGGAACATTCTCTTCGTCCCAAGACAGTATCAGGGACACTTCTTTGAGGGCTCGCTTGCACCGATGATTGATGTAGGCTACCGGCGTCTGGTTGTCCGAGCGGATCTGAACAGCCCGACCCCGAAGGTGTGGGGTCAACTCGGAGAGAACCAACCTGATCACCCGCAGTTCTAGAATGTTGATGGGTGCATGGGCCTCCTCAGGGCCCCACTGACCCTGGAATTTCAGAGACTACCAAACTCCCCCCCAACCGGTCAGACTGGCATCTGTGATGACAATCTCCCAGCATGGAAGGAGAAAGGTCCTGCCACCTAGAAGGTTCCTAGAGTCCAACCACCACAAGAGGGACTGCCTGGCCAGAGGGGATAGAGCAAATTCCCGATCCAGGGACACAGGGTCCCGATCCCAAACTGACAAGAGATGCAACTGAAGAGGTCTCATGTGAAACTTAGCAAAGGGAACCGCCTCGAAGCAGGACACCATCAGGCCCACTAACTGCATCCCCTGCCAAATGGAGGGATGAGGAAACAAAAGCAGGGCCCTTGCCTGCATCTGAAGGCCCTCCACTTTCTGCTGAGGGAGAAATACCTTGACCTGAGAGCTATCCAGAGTCATGCCCAGAAAGGACCTCGTCAAAGACGGAGACAATGAAGACTTGGGATAGTTGATCACCCAGCCGGGCGGGTGAGGGCGCCTCCTCATGCCTGATGGGCCTTGGGAGGGGGTTTAGGCTTGGAGCCCCATGAGAGACCGGGACGACCACGGGATCTGCCACAGCCCCAAGAGTCTCTGCGGCTACCAGAGAAGTGTGCGCCACGATCTCCCCTTGAGCCCCGAAAGGAGGAGGTGGAGGACCCCCGAAAGAGCCGGGACTGCTTTCTACACTGAGGTAGCCTACCATCCTTGGCCAGAACATCCAGACGTTCACCAAAGAGACGAAGCCCCATGAAGGGGAGCCCGGTGAGAGACTTCTTAGCTGCAGTGTCAGCTGCCCGCTGGCGCAACCAAACAGACCGGCGCATAGCCACCAAGAGGGCCGAAGCCCTACGCCCAGCTGGACAGCATCATCCATGGCAGCCTGCACAAAGGCAACAAAATCAGAGCAAAGCAAGAGGGCCCTATAATCCTCCCTTCTCCTAAATCAGCCGAAAAGGGATACCTTCGATCCAATCCCTTGGGCACCGTGGGCAATCTGTTAGGACGTTCCCACTCCTTGAGCACCATATTGAAGAAATGGCCCTGCTCCACCCTGCTTCCTCTTCGCCGCCTTAGGGCCAGGTATCCTCATCAGAGGCGGACCGTCATAACCTTCCTGATGGTCCCCAGAGGAGTCTGAATCATGGAAAATCTCCGCCTCCTCTAGGGAGTCATGGCCGCCAAACACATCAAGGCCCTCATCCTCCTCGGCAAAGAGGGAAGGCGCGGCGTCAAGATGCCGCTTCTTGCCAGAGGCCTTGCCTGTCACAGGTCGGGCCCACTGCCTTTCAATGCTAGCCATGCGTAGTGCCAAATCAGACTGAGAGCCCCTGCTAGTATCCCCCTCACTGGGGGCTAAATGCAGGAGCGGGGGAGTAGGAGATGCCGGAGGGAGCGCAGAACTTGGAAGAGAAACACCCATCCCAGCCTGGTCCGCAATAATACCTTGGGCGCATGGCACACAAACTGCGCCACCACCACTCAAAGGGGATGCCCCGCACATGACACATAGCCGAGGTTGCCCCGAAGGGCCCGCGAGCACGCTATCCCCAGAAGCCTCCATATGGTGATTATCACAGGCACAATAGGCCAGTATAGGGTAAGGGCTAATAAAAAGCCACCCGGGAATTCCAAGAAAAATTGGGTCCCATCCCCCAGGAAGGGGCTACCCTATTTCATTTTTAAATTACAAATGATATTTTAAAAAAATCGCAATATATCATCTTTGAGACAGAATCGGTATATATCGGGATATATCGTATTGTCATACGCTAAATGCTAAACGTATCGTATCGCCAGATTCTTGCCAATTCACACCCCTAACTGAATCTCTTGTTCTCCTCTTCCTGAAATACTCCTTTCCAGCGATACTGACCCCTTTTTTTCACCTCCAATTATACTGATCCTTTTTCCCCATCTCAGCAATACTGACACCACGTTCCTCATCTCCCTCAAAAGTGCCCTTCTTATTCCACTGCTTAACACTAGTCCACCAGTCACTCCTTGCCCTCCATTGCTCCGTGGACACCCTCCCCACATGATTCTGCATGGCATGGCTTTCACAAGGGTACAGAGCCAGAAAAGAATAAAAGAATAAGAAAAGAACATCAGGGATAAAAATCCTTCATCCTATCCAGTGCTAAAAAACATAAACTGCTCTGGTCCTGAAGGGGTTAAAGCTGCTTATCATTACCTGGCTTCCGCGTGATAGAAGAAAAAGCGCAGGCGGGTTTGGTGCCAGCAATGTATCACGAGTTCCTGTGTATAACCAACAACACAAACATCTCCGCACCTCCCTCATTCACTGCCAAGCACCCTGCTTCCCAGGCAGGTTAATACCTCACTGATGCCTGTTACTCTGCATCCTGCCTGTTACTCTGCATCCCGCCTGTTACTCTGCATCCTGCCTGTTACTCTGCATCCCGCCTGTTACTCTGCATCCCCCCTGTTACTCTGCATCCCGCCTGTTACTCTGCATCCCGCCTGTTACTCTGCATCCCGCCTATTACTCTGCATCCCACCTGTTACTCTGCATCCCCCGTTACTCTGCATCCCGCCTGTTACTCTGCATCCTGCCTGTTACTCTGCATCCCGCCTGTTACTCTGCATCCCCCCTGTTACTCTGCATCCCGCCTGTTACTCTGCATCCCGCCTGTTACTCTGCATCCCGCCTATTACTCTGCATCCCACCTGTTACTCTGCATCCCCCGTTACTCTGCATCCCGCCTGTTACTCTGTATCTTGCCTGTTACTCTGCATCCCGCCTATTACTCTGCATCCCACCTGTTACTCTGCATCCCGCCTGTTACTCTGCATCCCCCCTGTTACTCTGTATCTTGCCTGTTACTCTGCATCCCGCCTGTTACTCTGCATCCCGCCTGTTACTCTGCATCCCGCCTGTTACTCTGTATCTTGCCTGTTACTCTGCATCCCGCCTGTTACTCTGCATCCCGCCTGTTACTCTGCATCCCGCCTGTTACGCTGCATCCCGCCTGTTACTCTGCATCCCGCCTGTTACTCTGTATCTTGCCTGTTACTCTGCATCCCGCCTGTTACTCTGCATCCCCCCTGTTACTCTGCATCCCCCCTGTTACTCTGCATCCCGCCTGTTACTCTGCATCCCGCCTGTTACTCCGCATCCCCCCTGTTACTCTGCATCCCGCCTGTTACTCTGCATCCCGCCTGTTACTCTGCATCCCCCATGTTACTCTGCATCCCGCCTGTTACTCTGCATCCCCCCTGTTACTCTGCATCCCGCCTGTTACTCTGTATCTTGCCTGTTACTCTGCATCCCGCCTGTTACTCTGCATCCCGCCTGTTACTCTGCATCCCGCCTGTTACTCTGTATCTTGCCTGTTACTCTGCATCCCACCTGTTACTCTGCATCCCCCCTGTTACTCTGCATCCCCCCTGTTACTCTGCATCCCCCCTGTTACTCTGCATCCCACCTGTTACTCTGCATCCTCCCTGTTACTCTGCATCCCCCCTGTTACTCTGCATCCCGCCTGTTACTCTGCATCCCGCCTGTTACTCTGCATCCCCCATGTTACTCTGCATCCCGCCTGTTACTCTGCATCCCCCCTGTTACTCTGCATCCCCCCTGTTACTCTGCATCCCCCCTGTTACTCTGCATCCCCCCTGTTACTCTGCATCCTCCCTGTTACTCTGCATCCTGCCTGTTACTCTGCATCCCGCCTGTTACTCTGCATCCCCCCTGTTACTCTGCATCCCCCCTGTTACTCTGCATCCCGCCTGTTACTCTACATCCCCCCTGTTACTCTGCATCCTCCCTGTTACTCTGCATCCGCCTGTTACTCTGCATCCTGCCTGTTACTCTGCATCCCGTCTGTTACTCTGCATCCCGCCTGTTACTCTGCATCCCGTCTGTTACTCGGCATCCCGCCTGTTACTCTGCATCCCGCCTGTTACTCTGCATCCCGCCTGTTACTCTGCATCCCGCCTGTTACTCTGCATCCCGTCTGTTACTCTGCATCTTGCCTGTTACTCTGCATCCCGCCTGTTACTCTGCATCCCGCCTGTTACTCTGCATCCTCCCTGTTACTCTGCATCCTCCCTGTTACTCTGCATCCCGCCTGTTACTCTGCATCCCGTCTGTTACTCTGCATCCCGCCTGTTACTCTGCATCCCGCCTATTACTCTGCATCCCGCCTGTTACTCTGCATCCCGCCTGTTACTCTGCATCCTGCCTGTTACTCTGCATCCCGCCTGTTACTCTGCATCCCGCCTGTTACTCTGCATCTTGCCTGTTACTCTACATCCTGCCTGTTACTCTGCATCCCGCCTGTTACTCTGCATCCCGCCTGTTACTCTGCACCCCGCCTGTTACTCTGCATCCCCCCTGTTACTCTGCATCCCCCCTGTTACTCTGCACCCCGCCTGTTACTCTGCATCCCGCCTGTTACTCTGCATCCTGCCTGTTACTCTGCATCCCGCCTGTTACTCTGCATCCCGCCTGTTACTCTGCATCTTGCCTGTTACTCTGCATCTTGCCTGTTACTCTGCAACCCCCCTGTTACTCGGCATCCCGCCTGTTACTCGGCATCTTGCCTGTTACTCTGCAACCCCCCTGTTACTCTGCATCCCGCCTGTTACTCAGCATCCCGCGTGTTACTTTGTATCCCCCGTTACTCTGCATCCTGCCTGTTACTCTGCAACCCGCCTGTTACTCTGCATCCCGCCTGTTACTCTGCATCCCGCCTGTTACTCTGCATCCCGCCTGTTACTCTGCCTCCTGCCTGTTACTCTGCATCCCGCCTGTTACTCTGCATCCCGCCTGTTACTCTGTATCCCTCCTGTTACTCTGTATCCCGCCTGTTACTCTGCACCCCCCCTGTTACTCTGCATCCCGCCTGTTACTCTGCATCCCGCCTGTTACTCTGCATCCCGCCTGTTACTCTGCATCCAGCCTGTTACTCTGTATCCCGCCTGTTACTCTGCATCCCCCCTGTTACTCTGCATCCCGCCTGTTACTCTGCATCCCGCCTGTTACTCTGCATCCCGCCTGTTACTCTACATCCCGCCTGTTACTCTGCATCCCGCCTGTTACTCTACATCCCGCCTGCTATTCTGTATCCCGCCTGTTACTCTGCATCTTGCCTGTTACTCTGCATCCTGCCTGTTACTCTGCATCCTGCCTGTTACTCTGCATCCCGCCTGTTACTCTGCATCCCGCCTGTTACTCTGCATCTTGCCTGTTACTCTGCATCCCCCCTGTTACTCTGCATCCCGCCTGTTACTCTGCATCCCGCCTGTTACTCTGCATCCCACCTGTTATTCTGCATCCCGCCTGTTATTCTGCATCTTGCCTGTTACTCTGCATCCCCCCTGTTACTCTGCATCCCGCCTGTTACTCTGCATCTTGCCTGTTACTCTGCATCCCGCCTGTTACTCTGCATCTTGCCTGTTACTCTGCATCCCCCCTGTTACTCTGCATCCCGCCTGTTACTCTGCATCCCGCCTGTTACTCTGCATCCCACCTGTTATTCTGCATCCCGCCTGTTATTCTGCATCTTGCCTGTTACTCTGCATCCCCCCTGTTACTCTGCATCCCGCCTGTTACTCTGCATCTTGCCTGTTACTCTGCATCCCGCCTGTTACTCTGCATCTTGCCTGTTACTCTGCATCCCCCCTGTTACTCTACATCCCGCCTGTTACTCTGCATCCCGCCTGTTACTCTGCATCCCGCCTGTTACTCTGCATCCCGTCTGTTATTCTGTATCCCGCCTGTTACTCTGCATCCCGTCTGTTATTCTGCATCCCGCCTGTTACTCTGCATCCCGCCTGTTACTCTGCATCCCGCCTGTTACTCTGCATCCCGCCTGTTACTCTGTATCCCTTCTAGAGATAAAATGGTGTTTAAAGAGCGAGTGTACCTTCCTAGGGACACCCCCCGTATATATCAAACGTTTTTGATAGGACCTTTCCTTAGTATTTACGAATATAACAAAGCTTATCCCGTTTAAATAGAGCTTAGTTTGCCTCAAGTCTACCTTCATCACCAACACAATAGTGAGCTGAAATGTAGTAAATAGCTTCGAATGTTTCACATAGGTGACTAGCTGGCACTAAATGGATAAAGCTAAATGCCAGCGCCCTGGTGCAGGAAAGACATTGGGGTTCTGGTGCAACTGGGTAAAGACACTGGTCCCCATATTGGGATTTTAAGGGTGTAAGATAAAGGTTAGCCCAGGGTTGTAAAAGGTGTCCCTCAAATTATATTTGGAATTCTTTAACTGAAAAAAGAAGGATCCATAAAGTCAGCTTGGTGGGAGTACGTGTGACCTCAGGGTGTTAAAGGGGGTTGTTGAAAGACATGTTTCTCCTGCAAAGTGGACCAATATCTGGGATGTTGACCATCCTGGGTATTGGTCCATGTCCCAGAAACATCCCAATTTTGGATGCCCTGCTGTGTGAACTCCCCTTTTATTGGTGCTATCAGCAAACAAAGCCATATATATTATATTAAAGTGGACCAAACCCTACCCTGGAGTCTATAAGACCCCAGGACAGGCATACTCGCTCCCCCCCCGGAGGCATCCAGAATCTGTGTAAGACCCCTGAGGTCGCCCGGGGTTTAAAACCCCTGTGTAAAACCCCTGAGGTCGCCCGCTATCCCTTTAGCAGGGCGTGTGCCCGCGCCAGGCATTTGTCAAAGGTAGCAGAGGATGCAGCTGCCAGCATGCTCGCTGAGAGAGGCAGCTTATGCGCCGTAGGACCGGGGAAGGGTTAGTGAGATAGGGCGCCGGCCGCATCCCCAGCATTCGGGGCAGGGGTGCGCTCCTGTGCCAACCATATACATAGGATGGGGGTGGGAGCGCGCCCACGTCTAAAGGGAACATGGGGATGCTGCCTGCTCCCTATTGCTGAGCTCTGCATATAAACAGAGCTGCATGCCGATAATTAAACCGGACCTTCAGTGTGATTTAATAAAAAGCCCAAACTCATAAAAAACGGTTCCCCAGCATCTAAAATTAATATATTTTACGTTTTTAGTCAGTAACTTATTATTCTTTCCCCCACTGGGCTGCAACTCTGTTCAGGAATTTAGGATACGGGCGCCGCCATCTTGACTCAGAAGCATCACACTTACTGAGGAGAGGAGAGTGGGATAAGGTACAGGGGGGGCGGGTTATAGCTGTGCTTTGCTCAGACAGAGCAGAGCTGGGGTCAGGTAATGGTCAGCAGTCCCAGAATGCAGAGCAGCACAGTCAGGAGGCACTTCCTGTTTGCAGGCTGCCTGATAAGATGGCGGCTTCCATAAGCCGCCATCTTGGATGTTTAAAGGCTCATAACATGCAGTAGATGCAGGTAGGATGATTTTTAATGTGGACAATCTGTATGTACAGGGTGTGGGAAACATATAAGATAGACTGTTATTCAGAGTGAAGGTCCGCTTTAATATGCATGGCATAAAGCACTGATTGGACGAGAGCCTGCACATGTGCCATAGAAGTAGGGGGGCGTTTTGGGAGGTTTCACTTAGCGGGGCAAGGAATAAAATCCGGGAAAGTGAAACTCCCAGGTTATGGTCCACGTTAAATTGTATGGAGAAAAGAGTAAGCTCTTGGGCAGTATAGGTGACCCCAAAGTGATAAAGTGGACTGTTTAGGATGTGTGGACCATATAATAGTATAGGATCAGTAGAAAGCTGGAGCTAGAGAAGGGGGTCACGGTGTTGACCTCAGAGTTGTAAAGGGGCCCTTGTATGATAAATGACACCATTAAGCTGACTTAAAGGAGCAGTATCGCAAATTTTTATTGGTGACTTATATTTAAATGGTACTTGGAATGTAGGTAAGTGTTGGAGTAAGAATTACAAATGTAGAAAAAAATGATGTGTGTGTTGAGCAGCTGGAGACTAATAGCTCATGTTTATGTCTTCTGAGTGTCGGGACCCGACACTCTGGCCTGTTCCATGCTGAGGAGAGGGGAGAAACAATGTATCAAAGTATCAGCTGTTCAGTGCTGGCAGCTGTCCAGCAGAAGATAACAACATTGCAACATTGCCTGGCCAGAACTTATATATCTAAAACAGAGAGAAAAGCTCTAGAAGTCATTTAGCTGATTTTGACAGTTTTCCCTTCATGTTGGCTCTGCTGCAGAATCTTTCAGTTTACCATTTTCTCTCTCTTTTCTCAACACATTTTTCCATATGATCTTTCTTTCAGCTTTGTGTGTTTTGAGCAAAGCCCAACCCAGAATTTTCACTATCTGGAGTTTTGTTTTGTGCCCCTAGGGGCATCCCGACTTGGGATGCCCTGATATGTGAAACCCCCAAGTTCGCCTGTGAAAACGTACCTTTCCCTGTCCCACAGCGCTCTCATCCAATCAGCGCTGTTTGCACGCAGATGGGGAGCCTGAGCAGTAACCTTCCTGGCCGCCCGGCCTGTCTAAATGACTATCTGTGTGAGCGAGCCAGAAAAATGGGGGGATCTGTGGTTATCCAGGGGTCGTTTCACACAGTGGGGCATCCTGATTTAGAATGCCCAAGGGGGAAGGTCAATGGCCGGGTCTTATAGACTTCAGGGTCGGCCACTCAGGGTTTTGTTCCACTTTAATACCTTTAGATTTTCCTGCACAGTTATTCAAAGAAGAATTTCAGTCATTTTCAGTCAGTTTAGTTTATTTTGTATAGATTTTACACATTTGAGTCACCTGGTCTCATAACAAAAGCAGCACCTCACACACACACAGCCGTTACAGTGTCAGCCTCTGAGGTAAAGTGTTGCTAGGAGACCAGTGGGCTAAACGAAGCAGCTCACTAAATACAACCCAGCAGATCCCCCTATTCAGCAAATGGACTGAGCCATTTTAATTATACAATTTAAAAGAGAGGCATATATTTTTTTCTTTTTCTATCGCCAGATTATTTATACACATGTTAGAAGCTATTGTGTGGCTATTTAATTATTTATCTTTTTTAATGCAAATTTCGCGATACTGCTCCTTTAAACCCTCCCTTCCAACTCTGCCAGGGAGGGTCTTGGTCCACAAGGACGCTAAACCATTCCAACCTGCCACATCATGAGTGAGTCCTGCATTAGAGAGATACCCTCTTATTTCCCAGCAGTGTGCCACCCAACAAGGTACAGGGAACAGCTACACACCTGCAGCATTAAAGTGGTCCTCAACCATCCCATCCAAGGGGACCTCATATGATAAGTGGAACCATTTCTACTGGGCCTAAACCATGTCTTACAACTCGGCCCCAGGGAAGGTGCTGGTCTGCAGCGACACACCATCAGTGAGCCCTGCATTAAAGCAGAACAAAACCCCCCCCAACGGCCGGCATGCAATCTAAAAGGTTTGAGGGCGGGCCGCTGGCTTTTCGCTGGGGTATCCTGAATTGGGATGCCACCCCAGCGTGCCAGTAAAAACAGTAAAATAACCTTTCCCCTCTCCAACAGTGCATGAGTGGGCTCTCTTCCAATCAGAACCCTTTGCTGCAGCATCCCCGGTGGCATGCACGTGCTCCTGCCCCAGCCATTCACATAGGCTGGGACGGGCACAAGGCCGGGAATACAGGGATGCGCCCCCCATTCATTTCAATCAGAGCCCTTTGGTAAATCTGCCATTGGAGCAGGGAAAGGTGAGTTTTGGTTGGCTCCCTGGGGAACAATACCCAGCAAAGCCAAATTCATAGGTTTTGTTCAGATTTAAAGAGGACCAAAACTGGAACAGGCCGATATATTCTGAAAACTGTCCACTGCATATAACGTGGCTGCTATCTTGCAATGTGTGTCTAAAAATAATTTGTGTTAATCGACAGTCTAAAATATGGAAACGCAACTTAATTTACATTCAGATCTACCCAGACAGGGACTTAAATGTGATGATGCAGCGATTCTATAACCACACATCTGCATTAGACATACTTACCGAGCTGTATTTCTGGAAAGTATAATTTCCCATATCCGACTCCCAGTCTGAGGAACATTCCAGGAGCACATCGTCCCCCTCCAGCACGGCCGACTGTGGCCCAGAGATATGCAATCTGGCAAAGGCTGCAAGAGACACAGAGGTGGATTATCTATAGGGTATGATGTCATGGACATGGGTTATCTATAGCATATGATGTCATGGACATGGGCTATCTATAGCATATGATGTCATGGACATGGGTTATCTATAGCATATGATGTCATGGACATGGGTTATCTATAGCATATGATGTCATGGACATGGGTTATCTATAGCATATGATGTCATGGACATGGGCCATCTATAGCATATGATGTCATGGACATGGGTTATCTATAGCATATGATGTCATGGACATGGGTTATCTATAGCATATAATGTGATGGACATGGGTTACTTATAGCATATGATGTCATGGACATGGGTTACCTATAGCATATAATGTCATGGGCATGGGTTACCTATAGCATATAATGTCATGGACATGGGTTACCTATAGCATATAATGTCATGGACATGGGTTACCTATAGCATATGATGTCATGGACATGGGTTACCTATAGCATATGATGTCATGGACATGGGTTACCTATAGCATATGATGTCATGGACATGGGTTACCTATAGCATATGATGTCATGGACATGGGTTACCTATAGCATATGATGTCATGGACATGGGTTACCTATAGCATATGTCATGGACATGGGTTATCTATAGCATATGATGTCATGGCCATGGGTTATCTATAGCATATAATGTCATGGACATCGGCTATCTATAGCATATGATGTCATGGACATCGGCTATCTATAGCATATGATGTCATGGACATGGGTTATCTATAGCATATGATGTCATGGACATCGGCTATCTATAGCATATGATGTCATGGACATTGGGTTACCTATAGCATATGATGTCATGGACATGGGCTATCTACAGCATATGATGTCATGGACATGGGTTATTTATAGAATATAATTTTCTCAACCTGCTCAGGGGCTACTTGACAACATTCAAAGGTGCACCAACACAACAGCAAAACATTGTCAAAAAAAGTGCCCGTGACCTTCTTATTTTCTCCTCCTTGGGGGTACATGGAGGGTGATTCATTACTAACGCCAGGTATTGGCAGATGAGCGTCTGTATAGCGGCGCTAGCCGGCATTGATGAATGTGATGTATGTTGGGCGCTGTAACAACAGTACAGAGCTGCAGCGAGTGAGAGGTAGCACCAGCTGAGACGCTGTGTGATTAAAGTTTGTTTTTGGACACATATCCACCAGTAACAAAGCGAAAACACATGGAATGACATTGTTTTAACACTGTGACAATAACACTTTAGTGCCAGACCTGTAATGACAATTCTGAATAAAAATATAACAAGCCTAAAAAATGCATAAAAGTGTTTGTTTGCAGCCAGGAGAGGTCACACAATGATTTGAGCAAAAAAAAAAAATTAAATTGTCAATTGCTATTCATACACAACTAATGAAGCCCCATTGAAATGTATGGGAGAGCGCTACAGAGCGACAGGTACTAAATGGCGCACCTGAGTCTAGAGCTCCGGCACTATACACTGAGCCACCTGTATAATACATGTGGGGCTACATGGCGCTGTTAGAGGCGCTCACCAGATTCGCTTTCTTAAATGTGGTTTTGCGTACTGCGCCCGGCGTTCACCACGCTGCCGCTACGAGGCGCTACCTGCCGCTATCCCTTCTTGGTGGTAGTTGCTTGTCACTAGGGGGTAGGGCCCAGGCCAGTAAGGACTTCACCCACTCCCGCTGCCTGTGAGAAGTCCATTGGTGCAGCGGCTACGGGGAAAGGGAAGCATTCTTCCGGATTTTGGGCCTCTTATTCTTATGTAGCTGATGGGGCATCCCAAATGAGAAGGGGGAGAGCAAGCGCACCTCCAGTCATTTTAGAGTTAAGTTAATGTGACCATAGACCTTAAAAGGGAAACATCCCCCCCCCCCCCCCAGGCCCATATTGAGGCAAATTCCCTTAATAGTTCCCTCTGATATGGGGAACCAGAAAAGTCTTAAAGCAGACCAAAACCATCCCTGGCAACTCTGAGTTAGGCAGGGCCCAGGTCAACATAGGCCTAAATCCATCCACTACCACTGCCAACAATCTCTTATTTAGGAGATACTCACCATTATTTTGTTTTGAAGCTCTGTATAACTGGGGGGAAAGGAAACAGTTGCACGCTGTAGTAGTGCTTGCCTCCTATTGGATGAGGTGCAGCTACCACATGTGCGTTTCCTGTTACCCATCATATAGAGCTCTGTTAAAGTGGACCAACACCCACCGCTGATCAGCTCCCTGCCTGCGGGTCACCCCTATCGGTCGCTGTGTGAAACCCCCCAGGACACCCGCAAATCTCCTACCTGTTCCTCGTTCCAACGGCGCATGCGCGGGCCGCCGCCTCTCGCGCATCCCTCTAGCAGGGCGCGCACCCGCGCCGTCCGTTTGTGAATTTCCTGTAAGAGGGACGCGCGAGAGGCGGCGGCACTCTCACCTTGTTCGTCGGCGGTGATTGGTGGAGCGAGTCACGTGGGAGCGGGGTCAGGTGAGTTTTTGGGGCTTTCACCGCCGATCGGGGCGCCCCGCGGAAGTGGACCAACACCCAGGATAGTGAAAATCCTGGGGGTTGGTCCACTTTAAGGAGAGGCTAATGCAGGGCTCACAAATGGTATAAAGTGGACCAAAGCCCAGGGTTCAGACTAGCCCAGGTTTTGGTCCTTTCCCCCGATAAGGGGTGCCCCCGCTGCATGAAACCCCCCAGATCGCCAAAGTCAACTCACCTCTTCCCGCTCCTACGGTGCATGCGCGGCTGCTCGTCCAATCAGCACGCTCGGAGCTGCTGATGTCACGTCGTCTAAGGCTTCATCTGAGGCCAGCGGCTCCGAGTCCCCCGCTACCCTCTAACAGGGAGCGTTATTCATTCGCGGGTACGCGCGCTTATAGAGGGATAGCGGGGATGCGGCCGGGCTCATGCATGCCCCATTGGTTTCACACAGCGGGACATCACGGTTCTGGATGCCCCGGGGGGGAATCGATCAATCAGGGCAATTGCCATGGGTTTTGTTCCAATTTGAAGAGGGAGGCTAGTTTAGTGACACTGTAGACCAGGACCTTTCCTGGCCCATAGGATGGTCTAGTTCCACTTTAAGGGTTACATGTGAAAGTCTCTATGCCCAAAAGCCCCTATGAGCCAAATTGGGGAAATCTCGCCAGCGGAGTCTTCCCCAGTCAACTGAAGGAAGCTGGAACCTAAAAAAAATGACCTGAGAAAGTCCCTGGAATCTGCTGCTTTTGCATACACCTGGAGATAGCCTCATAAGTCCCCTTTAAAGTGGACCTAAACTCGCCACTGCAACTAACCTACTCCTTATATCACACCGCCAGTGAGTCCTGCATTAGAGAGGCCGATTCATTAATAGCGGCAGGTAGCGACAGTTGAGCGACTGTAGCAGTATTTTCACAGCGCCCGCTAGTTGTCGCTGTGCTTGGCCGTTGTTCGGTTGTTGATAGCGACTGAGTCGGTGTGCGGTAATGTTGAATACGGGGTGACATTACCGCGATGTAGGGGTGCGCATGATAGCGACTGGTCAGAGCGACCGGCTCCCACCACAAAAAATCACGCTCAAAAAATTCTCGCGCTGTGAAATACATGTTTAAACCCCAGAGCGCTGGCGGCGATGTGTTAAAAGTCGTTTTTTAACCCCCAAACAGCCATATTTTTGGAAACCAAAAAAAAAAAATTTTTAAATAATTTAGTAATATGAATACAATAATATCAGACCTGTAATATCAATTCTGCACAATTTTTTTTTTTTTTTTTACCTTAAAAAAATTAACATTGCAGAAGTGGTCCCAGAATTTTTCACATTTAAAAAAAAAAACAAAACAAAACCATTACTAACAATTAATTATGAATATTTAAAGATTGTTCCATTGAAATGCATTGGAGAGCGCCAGGTAGCGAGAGGTCATACCTGTCGCTGTTCAAGGTCGGATGCTGGCGCTGTGGGCTGAGGCTGGAATAATGATGAATGAGTGGCTATATGGCGCTATCTCAGTCGCTAAGCAGGATCGGCTTGATAAATGTGTGATTGTGGTGGGGAGCCGGCGTTCTTGTGGCGGTGAGCGTCATTACCGGCCACTCACCAGTCGCTACCTGTCGCTATTCCTTCATAAATAAGGGCCTTAACTTTTCCTCATTAAGAAACAGCTGCACCCTCTCCAATCCAATAGAAGGCATGCAGCACTGCAGTGTACATCTGTTTCCTGGTCCCCCATTATACAGTCCCAGTCTTGAATTTGCGGTAGTAATTGAATAGAGATGTCAGTAAGGCTTTAGTTCCTCTTTAAGACTGGGCAGTAATTGTACAGCAGACCGGGACAGTACAATGAGCATGTGGCTTTCATCTCCTCACTAATAACTGGCAGTCGGTGAAGCAGACTCTCCTTCGCAGTGGCCATGAAAGGCGCAGGGGAGGGATGTGCGCTGCGTTTCCTGTCCCCCGTTGTGTGATCCTGTAATGTGCGGCCTCACAATTGTACAGGACGACGGCCTAACCGCATATGAGACACTTCTATAGATCAAACGAGGAGGCTTCAGATCTGAAGTGAAACTGCACAGGGTGGACAGGGCATCCTCTTCTCACAAATGGCCGCCGCTCTCTGACAGGAAATGGCGCCTTCACTTCACAGGAACGCGCCAACGCTTTGCAAGCAGGTGCCATATTGTCTCAGCTGAGCTGCCACCTGACATCTGTATTTTAGTTTTAGCCAGGGTCAGGTTTAGAACCCATTGAAAGCATTCCCACAGCTCTTCAAGTGAGCCTGGCCCTGTGTAATGGCCGAAATCCCTCCCTAGTGGCCTACATGATGGTAAGAGACCAAAACCCACCCTGGAGTCTATGAGACAGAGTTTCTACCTAAACTAGTTCTTGCTATTTTAACATGCAAGTAGATGAAGATTTTTAGAATCACTTTTTATATTACTTTTTTCTCCCCAGTTTAATGGGTTAATCATTCATATTTGGACACCACTGTTCTGTTGTACTTAGGAAGGAGAAAAATAATCCTGACCTTAATAACAATTTAAATAGATTTATTCAACTGAAACAATAACATTACAGCATAAGTTATTTGCTTAAACAAACATCCATGTTTTGTTAACTAATTTGGCTAAACAAAATATATATATATTTTAAGAAACTTAGACTGTCAGCCCAGCCGACACATGAAAAACTTAAATCCTACTGTCCCTGCTGTCCTCTGTAGCTCACTAGTCATAGGTTTGTAGAACAATAGGATTAAGGTCTTTTTCTCAACTCTGTTCATGTTGTAACATTTTTGCTGTGAAGAAGAGGCTGGGACCTCTGCGAAGTCAAATTCAGTTTTGAGAACTGCGTAAGTAAAGTGAGCGTCTGTGATAATATAGGAGAGAAACTGCCCACTAATCCTACAGAAACCTCCGGAAGAGCATGGCATTGTGAATGTTACACATATACAGCCTTTATTCTACTGAGTTAAACAACTCAGCTTTATCTCATGATGGAAGAACCTTTGCATGGTAAAATATTTTCCTCAAAAAGCAGTTTATTGAAAAAAAATCCGATTTAACCCTTTTGTTGCCAAGCACGTAACACCTACGTGCTGGCTTGGCTGGGCCTTAAGTGCCAAGCACGTAGGTGTTACGTGCTTGACTTTCCTCGCTTGTAGTTTAAAAAGTAAAAACAACAAATACTCACCTGACCCCTTGTTGGATCCGGCCGGGTCTCCTCTTTAATTTGGTGCCATCCGATCCCCCGTGGGGGGTCGGATGGCTCCAGGAGAGCCCCCGGAATAGGCCGCCCCCCCCCCCACTTCTGCAGCAGCAGCTTCTAACTGTAAAAAAAAAAATAAATAAAAATGACATTCACTTACCTGTGTGTGCGCTGGCTCCCGCTGTCCCTCCTCTTCACCTGGGGGGCCTCCGATCCCCCCCCAGGACTTACCGATCTTCAGGAGAGAGCCTGGGAGGCTCTCTCCTCTCTTCTGCACGATGGCGGCCGCCATCATGCCTCTAAGCCCCGCCCCCTTGGGGGCGGGGCTTATGAAGTCATCCCGGCCCCGATCTCAGGCTTCAGCCTTCTCAGCTTCTCAGATGCCGGTGATCGGTGCCCTGGAAGGAGGTGACAGGAGATCCTCTGATCTCCTGCCTTCTCCTTCTCTGGATGCCGATCACCGGCATCTGTCAGCTGAGCGGCGAGGGACAAGAGCTTGCAATCGAAGGTAAGTACAGTAAAAAAAATTTTTTTTTTTTTCTAATAAAATACTTTTTATTATTGTGTAGTGTTTTTTTTCACATTAACCCTTTGTGAGCTGGTAAGGGGTCCATGAGACCCCTTATACCAGTTCACAAGGCTGGGGGGGTGGCAAGTCACCTGCCCTAGCGGGTGGCTTGCCATTAACCCCCGCACCCCCATTACCTGCCTCCCCAAAGGCCAGGGGGGGGCAGAAGAGCCCGGGCCCACATAGGCTATGTGGGCTCGTAGGCTGCAGGGTGGGGGGGCCACCAAAGCTGGCCCCCCCACTCTGTGCCTACAAGCCCCCATAGCTGGTCCCGGGCTGGTTACTTTGGGTAAGGGGGACCCCACGTCATTTTTTTTTTTGGATTTTGAAGGGTTTTTAACCCTTCAAAATCCAAAAAAAAATGGGGTCCCCCTCCCCGGGAAGGGGGACCCTATGTCATTTTTTTTTTTAATTAACCATTTGTCATCCAGCAGCTATAAAAGGCTTCTGGGCAGGAAAGGGTGTCTACCTATACATATGTGGTATCGCTGTAACCGGGAGAAATTGGGGTTTCTCACGCAATAAGATTTTATTGACAAACTTACATTTTTTATTACAAAAAACTCTACAAATTGTAAAAAAATGTTTTTTTTTTGTTTTTTTTCACACATTTCACCCCAAAAAATTGAGAATACACCTAAAAAATACAAACAAGACATTTCATGTTAAAGCCCAGACTCTGTTGAAAAAAACAATATATAATTTTCCTGGGAAATCCCTGGAAATCCCTTCAAAAATGACAGTTGAATATGTGTAGCGCAAAATGGTGAAACATCGTCTGGCAACAGGGAGTGGCAAATGCTGCAGGTAGGCTGGCAGCGAAAGGGTTAAATCAAAAAAATCCGATTTTTTTGATTTAAAAAAAAAAAAACATTGATTTTTATCCACCCTGGCGGGGAATGCGGCAATGATTGGACGCGCGGTCACGCGTGCATCGTAGTATAGGGAAGAAGTGAGTATGCTCGGGTAAACTGATTGGGGGCGCCGGGGCAAGGACCAAAACCCAGGATAGTCAAAATCCTGGGATTTGGTCCACTTTAACCCACCACATCCCAATGCCTTTGGGCCCCAAATTTCCCTTATGGAGTTCTATACAACAGGGAAACACACACATCATTTCATAGTGCTCTGCTAGGAAAAGGTGAGTATTGCTCTAATGCCGGCCTCACTGATGGTGGGGGGCAGTTAGGTAAGTCTAAGGCCCTTATTTATGAAGGAATAGCGACAGGTAGCGACTGGTGAGCGCCCGGTAATGACGGGCCCCGCCACGAGAACGCCGGCTCCCCACCACAATCACACATTTATCAAGCCGATCCTGCTTAGCGACTGAGATAGCGCCATATAGTGACTCATTCATCATTATTCCAGCCTCAGCCCACAGCGCCAGCGTCCGACCTTGAACAGCGACAGGTATGACCTCTCGCTACCTGGCGCTCTCCAATGCATTTCAATGGAACAATCTTTAAATATTAATAATTAATTGCTATTAATTTTTTTTTTTTTTTTTTTTTAATGTGAAAAATTCTGTGACCACTTCGGCCATTTTAGATAATTTTTTAAGGGGAAAAAAAAATGTACAGAATTGATATTACAGGTCTGATATTAATGTATTCATATTACTAAATTATTTAAAAAACTTGTTTTTTTTGGTTTCCAAAAATATGGTGGTTTGGGGGTTAAAAAACTACTTTTAACACATCGCCTCCAGTGCTCTGGGGTTTAAACAAGCATTTCACAGCGCGAGAATCTTTTGAGCGTGATTTTTTAATGAATATGGTGGGAGCCGGTCGCTATGGCCAGTCGCTATCATGCGCTCCCATACAGCGCGGAATCTGTCAAACAGCGACTCCTCACCCAATATTCAACACTACGCCACACCGACTGAGTCGCTGTCAACAACCGAACAACGGCCAAGCACAGCGACTACTAGCGGGCGCTGTGAAAATACCGCTACATTTGCTCAACTGTCGCTACCTGCCGCTATTAATGAATCGGCCTCCCCGTCTGGTTTTAGACTAAAGCAGCTCAAGCGCAGAACTAACTAATTAATTAACTAACCCCCTCTCAACACCCTTCATTCCCACATTACAGAGATCCTTACCTTTCTTCTACAATCGCTGTCTGGCAGGGGAGTTAAAAATAATACCCTTTCCATGTAGAGTAACAAGAAGAAACAGGTAAGTATATCTGTAAAGCAGAACACATTGGTGGGTTGGGGTCACTGGACCTGACCAAAAATAACGTTCGGCCCTTTTTTAACAAGTGCCTGATTTGGGATGCCCCTCTAGTTAAAGATCCTTAGGAATCCTGCCCCTGCGGAGCTCTGATAGTAAAAGGTGAGAATCTCTCTAATGCAGGGCTCACCCCACTGATGGCGTGAGAATGCAGGTTAGGTTAGTCTAGTGTTCCTGTGAACCAGCACCCTTGCTGGAACAGCGTTGTCAGGCAGAGTGTAGGTATGCTTTAAGGAGGGTGCAATACAACCCAGCTTATCCATTAGGAATCTGATCGTCAGTAGATAGTGTGGAAAGATCTCCCCCTCGCACAGTTGTCTCAGCCTAGAGGCCGATTCATTAATAGCGCCAGGTAGCGCCAGATGAGCGACTGTAGCGTGATTTTTACAGCGCCAGCCAGTATTCGCTGTGCTTGGCCGGCGTTAGCTTGATGACAGCGACTCAGTCGGTGTGCGGTAATGTTGAATACGGGCTGGGGTGTCGCTGTTTCACAGGTCCAGCGTTGTATGTGAGCGCCTGACAACGAATGGCCAGAGCGAACGGCTAGCTTCATATTCATCAACAAATCACGCTCCGAATGTGCTGTCGCTGTCCATTCCTTGTTTAAACCCCAGAGCGCTGGCGGCGATGGGTATTAACTAGTTTTTAACCCCTAAACAACCATATTTTTTGAATGTAACATTATACATGTTTTTAGAATCATTTTGTAATATGAATACAGTAATCTCAGACCTGTTAGATCAATTCTGCACATATTTTTTTAATTTTTTTTTTTTACTTAAAAATAAATCCTAACATTGCAGAAGTGGTCTCCGATTTTTTGACATTAAAAAAATATAAAAAAAATAATACCAATTAATTATGAATAATTATAGATTGCTCCATTGAAATGCATTGGACATGCCAGGGAGCGACAGCTCATACCTGGCGCTGTGAGGGAATTTGCAGCGGCGCTGTTCGGTCCAGGCGGCTTCATGATGAATGCCGCGCTAGCCGTCGCTCTCGCCGGCGCTAGCCTCATTTTGCTTGATAAATGCGTCATTGTGACCGCCGCCGGGCGTACTTGAGTCGGTAGTCGCCGTTAGCTGCCGCTACCTGGCACTCGTCAGACACTACCTGGCGCTATCGCTTGATGAATAAGGGCCATAGTATCTCTCGCTGATATCCAGTTTATTCTTTCCCTACATCTATTAACCAATAATAATGCAGATGAGCTCCTGAGAAGAATCTGCATAACAATCCGCCATTGTGATGTCACAGTGGGCCAGCTCTTCTGACATTAGCATGACAATGGCTCCTGTTTACTATGGTGTTGTGACAATGGCTTCCCATTAGATCACGCCTCACCAGATGTCCGTCCTTGTCTCAATACCGTTTGATCAGACGACTTGTCTGTTTGATCAGAGAGGCTACAAGTGATCAATGCCAGCTACATGAAGCTGCCGTAGATCGCTTACTGGTACATGCAAACCATTGCTGCCCATACTCATACTCTGATTGTTTCATCTGGCCATACACGTGGCAATCTGATTGTTTCATCTGGCCATACACGTGGCAATCTGATTGTTTCATCTGGCCATACACGTGGCAATCTGATTGTTTCATCTGGCCATACACATAGCTATCTGATTGTTTCATCTGGCCATATACATGGCTATCTGATTGTTTCATCTGGCCATACACGTGGCAATCTGATTGTTTCATCTGGCCATACACGTGGCAATCTGATTGTTTCATCTGGCCATATACATGGCTGATTGTTTCATCTGGCCATACACATGGCTATCTGATTGTTTCATCTGGCCATACACGTGGCAATCTGATTGTTTCATCTGGCCATACACATGGCTGATTGTTTCATCTGGCCATACACATGGCTGATTGTTTCATCTGGCCATACACATGGCAATCTGATTGTTTCATCTGGCCATACACGTGGCAATCTGATTGTTTCATCTGGCCATACACATGGCAATCTGATTGTTTCATCTGGCCATACACATGGCAATCTGATTGTTTCATCTGGCCATACACATGGCAATCTGATTGTTTCATCTGGCCATACACGTGGCAATCTGATTGTTTCATCTGGTCATACACGTGGCAATCTGATTGTTTCATCTGGCCATACACATGGCTGATTGTTTCATCTGGCCATACACATGGCAATCTGATTGTTTCATCTGGTCATACACGTGGCAATCTGATTGTTTCATCTGGCCATACACATGGCAATCTGATTGTTTCATCTGGCCATACACATGGCAATCTGATTGTTTCATCTGGCCATACACATGGCAATCTGATTGTTTCATCTGGTCATACACGTGGCAATCTGATTGTTTCATCTGGCCATACACATGGCTGATTGTTTCATCTGGCCATACACATGGCAATCTGATTGTTTCATCTGGTCATACACGTGGCAATCTGATTGTTTCATCTGGCCATACACATGGCAATCTGATTGTTTCATCTGGCCATACACATGGCAATCTGATTGTTTCATCTGGCCATACACATGGCAATCTGATTGTTTCATCTGGCCATACACATGGCTGATTGTTTCATCTGGCCATACACATGGCAATCTGATTGTTTCATCTGGTCATACACATGGCAATCTGATTGTTTCATCTGGCCATACACATGGCAATCTGATTGCTTCATCTGGCCATACACATGGCAATCTGATTGTTTCATCTGGCCATACACATGGCAATCTGATTGTTTCATCTGGCCATACACGTGGCAATCTGATTGTTTCATCTGGCCATACACATGGCAATCTGATTGTTTCATCTGGCCATACACATGGCTGATTGTTTCATCTGGCCATACACATGGCAATCTGATTGTTTCATCTGGCCATACACATGGCAATCTGATTGTTTCATCTGGTCATACACATGGCAATCTGATTGTTTCATCTGGCCATACACGTGGCAATCTGATTGTTTCATCTGGCCATACACATGGCAATCTGATTGTTTCATCTGGCCATACACATGGCTGATTGTTTCATCTGGCCATACACATGGCAATCTGATTGTTTCATCTGGCCATACACATGGCAATCTGATTGTTTCATCTGGTCATACACATGGCAATCTGATTGTTTCATCTGGCCATACACATGGCAATCTGATTGTTTCATCTGGCCATACACATGGCAATCTGATTGCTTCATCTGGCCATACACATAGCTATCTGATTGTTTCATCTGGCCATACACATGGCAATCTGATTGTTTCATCTGGCCATACACATGGCAATCTGATTGTTTCATCTGGCCATACACATGGCAATCTGATTGCTTCATCTGGCCATACACATGGCAATCTGATTGTTTCATCTGGCCATACACATGGCAATCTGATTGTTTCATCTGGCCATACATGTGGCAATCTGATTGTTTCATCTGGCCATACACATGGCAATCTGATTGTTTCATCTGGCCATACACATGGCAATCTGATTGTTTCATCTGGCCATACATGTGGCAATCTGATTGTTTCATCTGGCCATACACATGGCAATCTGATTGTTTCATCTGGCCATACACATGGCAATCTGATTGTTTCATCTGGCCATACACATGGCAATCTGATTGTTTCATCTGGCCATACATGTGGCTATCTGATTGTTTCATCTGGCCATACACACGGCAATCTGCTTAAACTGGCCATACATGTGGCAATCAAATGTAATGATTCTTCAAAAGGCAGAGTGGTTGTTCCAATCTTTTGATCTAATCAACCACTAAACCCAACGAGGAATCAATCAATATTGACTAGCTTGGAAGGCAGTAAATTCTGATGCAGAGGGGCCCTGAGTCCTATTTCGTTTCTGATCCTTTCAGTTTGTTTCTTGCAAATGGGTTTTGATCATAATCCAAAAAGATTGGTGTATGGTAATGATCAGATCCCCGTAGATGTAGATGGCCAGCCCGCTTGTTCCAGATAAATCACATGTCTATGAAGATGACAAGTCAGGCTGTCCCAGGACAAACTTAGGCCCTTATTCATCAAGCGATAGCGCCAGGTAGTGTCCGACGAGCGCCAGGTAGCGGCAGCTAACGGCGACTACCGACTCAAGTACGCCCGGCGGCGGTCACAATGACGCATTTATCAAGCAAAATGAGGCTAGCGCCGGCGAGAGCGACGGCTAGCGCGACATTCATCATGAAGCCGCCTGGACCGAACAGCGCCGCTGCAAATTCCCTCACAGCGCCAGGTATGAGCTGTCGCTCCCTGGCGATGTCCAATGCATTTCAATGGAGCAATCTATAATTAATCATAATTAATTGGTATTATTTTTTTTTTAATATTTTTTTAATGTCAAAAAATCGGAGACCACTTCTGCAATGTTAGGATTTATTTTTAAGTCAAAAAAAAAAAAAATAAAAAAAAAAAATATGTGCAGAATTGATCTAACAGGTCTGAGATTAATGTATTCATATTACAAAATGATTCTAAAAACATGTATAATGTTACATTCAAAAAATATGGTTGTTTAGGGGTTAAAAACTAGTTAATACAGATCGCCGCCAGCGCTCTGGGGTTTAAACAAGGAATGGACAGCGACAGCACAATCGGAGCGTGATTTGTTGATGAATATGAAGCTAGCCGTTCGCTCTGGCCATTCGTTGTCAGGCGCTCACATACAACGCTGGACCTGTGAAACAGCGACCCCCCAGCCCGTATTCAACATTACCGCACACCGACTGAGTCGCTGTCATCAAGCTAATGCCGGCCAAGCACAGCGAATACTGGCTGGCGCTGAAAAAATCACGCTACAGTCGCTCATCTGTCGCTACCTGGCGCTATTGATGAATCGGCCTCTTATTTCTTTAAAGATCCCTTTGTAGATCAAAAGGCCAAATCATGTTTTGTAGTATTTTGAAACAGCCAGATCTCTTTGTAGATGACCATCCAAATTGTTGCAGGACAAACAATCAGATTTCTTCCAGGATGGCTAACTGGAAATCTGATTCCAGACAATCGGATTTATTCATAGATGACATGACAAAAGCCTTATTGTTTTGCGACAAGCACTAAGGCCCTTATTTAACAAGGGATAGCGCCAGGTAGCGAATGGTGAGCGAACGGTAATGACGGTCACCGCCACGAGAACGCCGGCTCCCCTCCGCAATCACACATTTATCAAGCCAATCCTGCTTAGCGACTGACAGAGCGCCAGATAGCGAATCATTCATCATTATTCCAGCCTCAGCCCACAGCGCCAGCGTCCGACCTTGAACAGCGACAGGTATGACCTCTCACTACCTGGCGCTCTCCAATGCATTTCAATGGAACAATCTTTAAATATTCATAATTAATTGTTATTGTTTTTTTTTACATGTCGAGAATTCTGTGAACACTTCTGCCATGTTAGATATTTTTTTTAAGGTAAAAAAAAAATAAAACTTTGTGCAGAATTGATATTACAGGTCTGATATTAATAAATTCACATTACAAAATGTTTGGAAAAACATGTTTTTTTTTTTTCTAAAAATATGGTTGTTTGGGGATTAAAAAACTACTTTTAACCCATCGCCGCCAGCGCTCTGGGGTTTAAACATGCATTTCACAGCGCGAGAATTTTTTGAGCGTGATTTGTTAATAAATATGCTGGGAGCCGTTCGCTATGGCCATTCGCTGTCATGCGCTCCCATACAGCGCGGAACCTGTCAAACAGCGACTCCTAACCCCGTATTCAACATTACCGCACACCGACTGAGTCGCTGTCAACAGCCGAACAACGGCCAAGCACAGCGAATACTAGCGGGCGCTGTGAAAATAACGCTACTGTCGCTCATCTGTCGCTACCTGGTGCTATTAATGAATCGGCCTCCCCGATTTCTTCCAGGATGGCTAACTGAATATCTGATTCCAGACAATCTGATTTATTCATAGATGACATGACAGAAGCCTTATTGTTTGGGACAAGCACGGGGAGGCCGATTCATCAATAGCGCTAGGTAGCGACAGATGAGCGACTGTAGCGTGATTTTTTCAGCGCCAGCCAGTATTCGCTGTGCTTGGCCGGCGTTAGCTTGATGACAGCGACTCAGTCGGTGTGCGGTAATGTTAAATACGGGCTGGGGGGTCGCTGTTTCACAGGTCCAGCGTTGTATGTGAGCGCCTGACAACGAATGGCCAGAGCGAACGGCTAGATTCATATTCATCAAAAAATCACGCTCCGAATGTGCTGTCGCTGTCCATTCCTTGTTTAAACCCCAGAGCGCTGGCGGCGATGTGTATTAACTAGTTTTTAACCCCTAAACAACCATATTTTTAGAATGTAACATTATACATGTTTTTAGAATCATTTTGTTATATGAATACATTAATCTCAGACCTGTTAGATCAATTCTGCACATATTTTTTTTTTTTTTTTTTACTTAAAAATAAATCCGAACATTGCAGAAGTGTTCTCCGATTTTTTGACATTAAAAAAATTAAAAAAAAAATTATTACCAATTAATTATGATTAATTATAGATTGCTCCATTGAAATGCATTGGACATCGCCAGGGAGCGACAGCTCATACCTGGCGCTGTGAGGGAATTTGCAGCGGCGCTGTTCGGTCCAGGCGGCTTCATGATGAATGCCGCGCTAGCCGTCGCTCTCGCCGGCGCTAGCCTCATTTTGCTTGATAAATGCGTCATTGTGACCGCCGCCGGGCGTACTTGAGTCGGTAGTCGCCGTTAGCTGCCGCTACCTGGCGCTCGTCAGACACTACCTGGCGCTATCGCTTGATGAATAAGGGCATAAGATCCCACTTGGAGCGTCTCTCTCTGCATCACACACACTCTCGCCCACCCATTTGCGCGATGATGAAACACCAGGAAAATACAGCGCGAAGATTTCAAGGAGGAAAAAAAAAAAATCATCAATATAGGCCGGCCAATACCTAAGTGCAACAATCAAAGCTAATAGCGTTCTACGCAGCACCAATGTAGTCCACAGCGCAGAGCCAGATAAGACAAAAATGTTGGAGCTCTGGAACTGGCGAAATAGCCGCAAAAAAGATGCTAAATGGCACACATCATAAATAAGGCCCCTGGTACAGCCGATCATAAGACAAGACAATTGCCCTTATTCATCAAGCGATAGCGCCAGGTAGTGTCTGACGAGCGCCAGGTAGCGGCAGCTAACGGCGACTACCGACTCAAGTACGCCCGGCGGCGGTCACAATGACGCATTTATCAAGCAAAATGAGGCTAGTGCCGGCGAGAGCGACGGCTAGCGCAGCATTCATCATGAAGCCGCCTGGACCGAACAGCGCCGCTGCAAATTCCCTCACAGCGCCAGGTATGAGCTGTCGCTCCCTGGCGATGTCCAATGCATTTCAATGGAGCAATCTATAATAATTCATAATTAATTGGTAATAATTTTTTTTTTAATTTTTTTAATGTCAAAAAATCGGAGACCACTTCTGCAATGTTAGGATTTATTTTTAAGTAAAAAAAAAAAAAATAAAAAAAATATGTGCAGAATTGATCTAACAGGTCTGAGATTATTATGATGTATTCATATTACAAAATGATTCTAAAAACATGTATAATGTTACATTCAAAAAATATGGTTGTTTAGGGGTTAAAAACTAGTTAACACCCATCGCCGCCAGCGCTCTGGGGTTTAAACAAGGAATGGACAGCGACAGCAAATTTGGAGCGTGATTTTTTGATGAATATGAAGCTAGCCGTTCGCTCTGGCCATTCGTTGTCAGGCGCTCACATACAACGCTGGACCTGTGAAACAGCGACCCCCCAGCCCGTATTCAACATTAAAGCACACCGACTGAGTCGCTGTCATCAAGCTAACGCCGGCCAAGCACAGCGAATACTGGAAAAATCACGCTACAGTCGCTCATCTGTCGCTACCTGGCGCTATTGATGAATCGGCCTCAATATCTCTGGCCTATCGGTTTGTAACTGTCGTATAGGCAGCAATAGGGTGATAAATAAAAACAAAAGCTAGGCTGTGGTCTTATCGTTATGCAATGGAAAAATCAGACGCACAGTGATAGAGCAGCTGAAACATGTTCTCACTTCCTCTTTCATATAAACAAGGATGAGAAACAGGAAGTGACACAAGGAAGCCGTGGGCAGCCGCGGTCTCAGGTCTGCAGACGACGTGCGATTGGATAGAAGTCGACAAAACAAGCTGCTAAAAGTGGCACAGAGAGATTTTCCACCTCTGGTTAAAGATAGAGGGGATATCGGGTGATCTGCAAACAATCACATCTGCTGTAGAGTCACACAGGGCCCAGCTTGAGGCAAAAACGGGTTTATTTTTGATTAGTTTCATTCGTAGGGTGATCTATTACTGATAAATGCCTGATTGTTTACAAAACTTTATAGATGACCAGCTGAGTGTCTGGTTGTAAGCAATTTATCGTTAAATCCTCTCATAGATGGCCAGATAATTGAGTGTTTTGATAGTTCCAGTATGAACAAGCAGATCCCAGATATATGTCTGATTGTTTTGAAACAATCGGATCCCTTTCTAGCAGGAAAGACCTATGTCTGATCACTCAGAAACAATCAGATCCCTTTCTAGCAGGACAGACCTATGTCTGATCACTCAGAAGCAATCGGATCCCTTTCTAGCAGGAAAGACCTATGTCTGATCACTAAGAAGCAATCGGATCCCTTTCTAGCAGGAAAGACCTATGTCTGATCACTCAGAAGCAATCGGATCCATTTCTAGCAGGACAGACCTATGTCTGATCACTCAGAAGCCATCGGATCCCTTTCTAGCAGGACAGACCCATATCTGATCACTCAGAAACAATCGGATCCCTTTCTAGCAGGACAGACCTATGTCTGATCACTCAGAAGCAATCGGATCCCTTTCTAGCAGGACAGACCTATGTCTGATCACTCAGAAGCAATCGGATCCCTTTCTAGCAGGACAGACCTATGTCTGATCACTCAGAAGCAATCGGATCCCTTTCTAGCAGGAAAGACCTATGTCTGATCACTCAGAAGCAATCGGATCCCTTTCTAGCAGGACAGACCTATGTCTGATCACTCAGAAGCAATCGGATCCCTTTCTAGCAGGAAAGACCTATGTCTGATCACTCAGAAGCAATCGGATCCCTTTCTAGCAGGAAAGACCTATGTCTGATCACTCAGAAGCAATCGGATCCCTTTCTAGCAGGAAAGACCTATGTCTGATCACTCAGAAGCAATCGGATCCCTTTCTAGCAGGACAGACCTATGTCTGATCACTCAGAAGCAATCGGATCCCTTTCTAGCAGGACAGACCTATGTCTGATCACTCAGAAGCAATCGGATCCCTTTCTAGCAGGACAGACCTATGTCTGATCACTCAGAAGCAATCGGATCCCTTTCTAGCAGGACAGACCCATATCTGATCACTCAGAAACAATCGGATCCCTTTCTAGCAGGAAAGACCTATGTCTGATCACTCAGAAGCAATCGGATCCCTTTCTAGCAGGAAAGACCTATGTCTGATCACTCAGAAGCAATCGGATCCCTTTCTAGCAGGAAAGACCCATATCTGATCACTCAGAAACAATCGGATCCCTTTCTAGCAGGAAAGACCTATGTCTGATCACTCAGAAACAATCGGATCCCTTTCTAGCAGGACAGACCCATATCTGATCACTCAGAAGCAATCGGATCCCTTTCTAGCAGGACAGACCTATGTCTGATCACTCAGAAGCAATCGGATCCCTTGATAGATGGTCAAAATATTGAACCCTTCTGTAGATGTCGAGCTTCGGAATGGACAATCAGATTCGTTCGTGGATGGCCAGATTATTGTCCAACTGTTTTGGAACAAACAATCAGATCAGTTTGGGGGAAGCCAAATAAAGATCTCATAGTCCCAATACGAACATGCAGATCCCTTTATAGATGGACGAATCTATGACTGATTTTCCTGAAACAATCAGATCTCTTTATAGATAAGCAGACCTAAACCTGATGGTCTAGTAACAATCAGATCCCATTATAGATAAGCAGATATATACCTGATAGTCGAGAAACAATCAGATCCCATTATAGATAAGCAGATCCAGAAACAATAAGGCCCTTATTTATGAAGGAATAGCGACAGGTAGCGACTGGTGAGCAGCCGGTAATGACGGTCACCGCCACGAGAACGCCGGCTCCCCACCACAATCACACATTTATCAAGCCAATCCTGCTTAGCGACTGAGATATAGCGACTCATTCATCATTATTCCAGCCTCAGCCCACAGCGCCAGCGTCCGACCTTGAACAGCGACAGGTATGACCTCTCGCTACCTGGCGCTCTCCAATGCATTTCAATGGAACAATCTTTAAATATTCATAATTAATTGTTATTAATGTTTTTTTTTTTTTTCAATGTGAAAAATTCTGTGACCACTTCTGCCATGTTAGATAATTTTTTTAAGGTAAAAAGAAAAAAAAATTGTGCAGAATTGATATTACAGGTCTGGTATTATTTTATTCATATTACTAAATTCTTTAAAAATGTTTTTTTTTTTTTTGGTTTCCAAAAATATGGTGGTTTGGGGGTTAAAAAACTACTTTTAACACATCGCCGCCAGCGCTCTGGGGTTTAAACATGCATTTCACAGCGCGAGAATTTTTTGAGCGTGATTTTTTGATGAATATGGTGGAAGCCGGTCGCTCTGACCAGTCGTCTGTGAATGGCCGCGCGTCAAGAGGGATGTGCGGAAGGCGGCGGCGGGGGAGCCGCTTGTTTGCGCCTGTCAAATCCCTTGTCCCCGTCGGCGCTGGGAGAGGTGAGTTTTTAGGGTGATCGGGGGGGCCCCACCAAAGTGGACCAAGACCCAGGATAGTCAAAATCCTGGGTGTTGGTCCACTTTAACGCCGAACACGGCACGCAATTACACATTTACCAAGCAGAATCTGGGATAACGCCATGTAGCGTCCGATTCATCATTATCACAGCCTCAGCGAACAGCGCCGGCGTTCAGCCTTGCACAGCGCCAGGTATGACCTCTGGCTACCCCATACATTTCAATGGATGATCCTTTTCTTCTCTTTAAACTGTGTTTTGTTTTTTTTTTAATCGCAAATAATTCTGTGACCTCTTATGGCATTGAAAATGCAGTTTCAAAAATGTTTCATGTTTTATATATTTCTTCAGAAATGACATTACAGGTCTGGCATTAAAGTGTTCATGTTACAATGTAATTCCATATGTTTTCACTTTGTTACTAGAGGATACATGTTCAAAAACAGACTTTAAGCACACCGCCTCCTGCGCTCTGGCCTTCAGAGAAGCATTTTTCAGTGCCGGAGTTTTGTGAGGATGTTTTTTTAATGAATATGTTGTGAGTCGGTCGCACTGACCAGTCGCTAACATGCGCTCCCATACAGCGCTGTACTGGTCAAATAGCGACTCATCACAATGTATTCATCATTGCTGCACAGCGACTGAGTCACTAGCGGATATTTAAAGATTGTTCCATTGAAATGCATTGGAGAGCGCCAGGTAGCGAGAGGTCATACCTGTCGCTGTTCAAGGTCGGACGCTGGCGCTGTGGGCTGAGGCTGGAATAATGATGAATGAGTCGCTATATGGCGCTATCTCAGTCGCTAAGCAGGATTGGCTTGATAAATGTGTGATTGTGGTGGGGAGCCGGCGTTCTCGTGGCGGGGCCCGTCATTACCGGCCGCTCACCAGTCGCTACCTGTCGCTATTCCTTCATAAATAAGGGCCTAAGAAAGAAAAAAGCTTGCGATTGATGGAAGGAGAAGGAAATAGGCAATGTACCATAAAAGATGGAAATAAGAAGCCTGCTGATCCAGCTGGGAGCTGAACAGAGAGTTTATCATGGCGCCCCATAAGGGCGCCCTATAAGGGCGCCCTATAGAGACAGGCTTCAGAGAGGCAGCTCTCAGCTGGCTCAGCTGGTCATGTCTGATCCTTCCAAAGCAAAAACCCAGATAAGCAGCGATATTAAATATCGCGACATGAAATATCGTGATGTGTGTGTAGCCAGCAATCAGCCCCTGGTGTAGATGGGAGGGGGCGATCCCCGGTTATACGGAGGCTTTTCCTCATGTTACACCCCAAAGGGGAAACTAGTTACAAAGTTCCGCAGAAACTTTTCTCATTGGAATATGGGCAGCGCCATAGAGGTGGCCGGACTTACCTCCCGCACACAGGGCGGCCACCAGGACCAGGCTCAGCACAGGCTTCATGTCGCAGCTGCTCGGTGGCCTCTCTGTTGTGTAATGAGCGCCCACTTCCTGGATCACACAATGACACCCGGCAGGAGGTGACTCCACAGGTACTCAGCTTTCCAAAGCCCGCGGCCGACCAATGGCAGGATAGGGTGGGGGCTGCGTCACTTGTCCCTGGGCAGATGTGGCCCACTGGGTGGAGGAGCGCGCCTTATTTGTCCCGGACACAAGTTCCAACAACAAAACAAGTCACCGCACATGGCGGAACTGGAGCTTCCCTGAGGCAGAAAAAGGGGGACTGCTCTACAGTATCTAGCGGGGAAAAAGGGGGACTGCTCTACAGTATCTAGCGGGGAAAAAGGGGGACTGCTCTACAGTATCTAGCGGGGAAAAAGGGGGACTGCTCTACAGTATCTAACGGGGAAAAAGGGGGACTGCTCTACAGTATCTAGCGGGGAAAAAGGGGGACTCCTCAATCATTTCTAAAATCTCTGGGGAAAAAAGGAGCACATAAAGTTTACATTGCAAAAAGGAAACCTCACCTACCTATATCTCACCCATCTTTCTGAGGCAGAAAAGAGGGGCAGCTACACATGACCCTAACAGCGTGACCGAAAAGAGGGACACATCAAACCATACCATGATGCCAACAGCGTGACAGAAAAGAGGGACACATCAAACCATACCATGACGCCAACAGCGTGACAGAAAAGAGGGACACATTAAACCATACCATGACGCCAACAGCATGACAGAAAAAAGGGACACATTAAACCATACCATGACACCAACAGCGTGACAGAAAACAGGGACACATTAAACCATACCATGACACCAACAGCGTGACAGAAAACAGGGACACATTAAACCATACCATGACACCAACAGCGTGACAGAAAACAGGGACACATCAAACCATACCATGATGCCAACAGCGTGACAGAAAACAGGGACACATTAAACCATACCATGACACCAACAGCGTGACAGAAAACAGGGACACATTAAACCATACCATGACACCAACAGCGTGACAGAAAACAGGGACACATTAAACCATACCATGACACCAACAGCGTGACAGAAAACAGGGACACATCAAACCATACCATGATGCCAACAGCGTGACAGAAAACAGGGACACATCAAACCATACCATGATGCCAACAGCGTGACAGAAAAGAGGGACACATCAAACCATACCATGACACCAACAGCGTGACAGCTTGTTAGATAAAAAGGAGACCTAAACTTTACATTCCGAATTCACCAAAATGACCTCACCTATATACATCCCTTCTTATTGAGACAGAAAAGAGGGACAGCCCCGCAATGTGACAGAAAATAGGGACGCCTCAAACATTTCTTAAATCTGAGATAAAAAGGGCACCTAAACTTTACATTTCTAATTACACAAAAAAGGAGACATCACCTCTCATCTTTCTGAGGCAGAAAAGAAGTACAGTATCCACATAATCCCAACAAGGTAACAGAAAAGAGGGACACCTCAAACCATACCATGACCCCAACAGTGTGACAGAAAACAGGGACACCTCAAACCATGCTATGACCCCAACAGTGTGACAGAAAAGAGGGACACCTCAAACCATACCATGACCCCAACAGTGTGACAGAAAAGAGGGACACCTCAAACCATACCATGACCCCAACAGTGTGACAGAAAACAGGGACACCTCAAACCATGCCATGACCCCAACAGTGTGACAGAAAAGAGGGACACCTCAAACCGTACCATGACCCCAACAGTGTGACAGAAAAGAGGGACACCTCAAGCCATGATCCAACAGTGTGACAGAAAAGAGGGACACCTCAAACCATACCATGACCCCAACAGTGTGACAGAAAAGAGGGACGCCTCAAACATTTCTTAAAGCTCTGAGATAAAAAAGGACACCTAAACTTTACATTCCAAATGACACAAAAAAGAAGACCTCACCTCACAGTTCTACCATAAGCCCCACAATGCGACAGAAGAAAGGGACACCTTAAAAATGTCTTAAATCTGAGATAAAAAGGGCACCTAAACTTTACATTTCAAATTACACAAAAAAGAATATTTCACCTCTCATCTTTCTGAGAAAGAAAATACAGTTTCCCCATAATCCCACTGTGAAAGAAAAGAGGGAAAACTCAAACCATACCATGACCCCAACAGAGTGACAGAAAAGAGGGACGCCTCAAGCCATACCATGACCCCAACAGAGTGACAGAAAAGAGGGACACCTCAAGCCATACCATGACCCCAACAGTGTGGCAGAAAACAGGGATGCCTCAAACATTTATGGGGAGGCTGATTCATCATTAGCGGCAGGTAGCCACAGAGCGTCTGTAACAGGCATTTTCAGAGCGCCCGCTAGTAATCGCAGTGCTCGGCCGTGGGTCGCTACTTTATAGCGACTCAGTCGCTGTTCAGTAATGTTGAATACATTGTGAGGAGTCGCTATTTGACCAGTACAGCGCTGTATGGGACCGCATGGTAGCGACTGCTCATAGCGACCGACTCACACCATATTCAGCAAAAAAACAGCCTCACAAATCTCTGGCGCTGAAAAATAGTTGTTTGAAGCCCAGAGCGCAGGAGGCGGTGTGTTTAAAGTCTGTTTTCCAGCATCTATCCACTAGTAACAAAGCGAAAACATATGGAATTACATTGTAACAACATTGTAACATGAACACTTTAATGCCAGACCTGTAATGTCATTTCTGAGGAAATATATAAACAATGAAAAAATTATGAAAAAAATGCTATTTCAATGCCAGAAGAGGTCACAGAATTATTTGTGATTTTTTTGAAAAAAAAAAAAAAAACCCAGTTTAAAGAGAAGAAAAGGATCGTCCATTGAAATGTATGGGAGAGCGACAGGTAGCGAGAGGTCATACTTGGCGCTGTGCAAGGCTGAACGCTGGCGCTGTTCAGTGAGGCTGGGATAATGATGAATCAGACGCTACATTGCGCTATCCCAGTCGCTAAACAGATTCTGCTTGATAAATGTGTAATTGCGTGCCGTGTCCGGTGTTCACCAGTCGCTACCTGTCATTAACCAGCCACTAACTGACGCTATCCCTTCTTAAATAAGGGCCTAAATCTCTGAGATAAAAGGAGACCTAAACTTTACTTTCAAAATTACACAAAAAAAGGAGACCTCACCTAAATACATCCCTTCTTACTGAGACAGAAAAGAGGGACAGCTCCACTATAAGCCCCACAGGGTGACAGAAAATAGGGACGTCTCAAACATTTCTTAAATCTGAGATAAAAAGGGCACCTAAACCTAACATTTCTAATTACACAAAGGCCCTTATTTAACAAGGGATAGCGCCAGGTAGCGAATGGTGAGCGAACGGTAATGACGGTCACCGCCACGAGTACGCCGGCTCCCCTCCGCAATCACACATTTATCAAGCCGATCCTGCTTAGCGACTGACAGAGCGCCAGATAGCGAATCATTCATCATTATTCCAGCCTCACCCCACAGCGCCAGCGTTCAGCCTTGAACAGCGACAGGTATGACCTCTCGCTACCTGGCGCTCTCCAATGCATTTCAATGGAACAATCTTTAAATATTCATAATTAATTGTTATTAATTTTTTTTTTTTAATGTCAAAAATTCTGTGACCACTTCTGCAATGTTAGATATTTTTTTTAAGCTACAAAAAAAAAAAAAAATTTGTGCAGAATTGATATTACAGGTCTGATATTAATGTATTCATATTACAAAATGTTTGTAAAAACATGTTTTTTTTTTTTTCCAAAAATATGGTTGTTTGGGGGTTAAAAAACTACTTTTAACCCATCGCCGCCAGCGCTCTGGGGTTTAAACATGCATTTCACAGCGCGAGAATTTTTGGAGCGTGATTTGTTAATGAATATGCTGGGAGCCGTTCGCTATGGCCAGTCGCTGTCATGCGCTCTCATACAGCACGGAACCTGTCAAACAGCGACTCATAACCTCGTATTCAACATTACCGCACACCGACTGAGTCGCTGTCAACAGCCGAACAACGGCCAAGCACAGCGAATACTAGCGGGCGCTGTGAAAATAACGCTACTGTCGCTCATCTGTCGCTACCTGGCGCTATTAATAAATCAGCCTGAAAAAAGGAGACCTCACCTCTCATCTTTCTGAGGCAGAAAAGACTACCCGGCCCTTATTCATGAAGGGATAGCGTCAGGTAGCGCCTTGTACATGAGAGGTTGCAACAGCTAGCGACAGGTGAACGCCGGACACGGCACGCAATTACACATTTATCAAGCAGAATCTGTGGAGCGACTGGGATAGCGCCATGTAGCGTCTGATTCATCATTATCCCAGCCTCAGCGAACAGCGCCGGCGTTCAGCCTTGCACAGCGCCAGGTATTACCTCTCGCTACCTGTCACTCTCCCATACATTTTTTACATTTTTGTTAATTTTTTTTTTTTTTTTTAAATCTCAAATAATGTTGTGACATTTTTCCAAATATTTTTCATGTTTTATATATTTCTGCAGAAATGACATTACAGGTCTGGCATTAAAGTGTTCATGTTACAATGTTATTACAATGTAATTCCATATGTTTTCACTTTGTTACTGGTGGATACATGGTATGAGAAGCATTTTTTTGCGCGCCGCAGTTGCGTGAGGCTGTTTTTTTGATGAATATGTTGTGAGTCTGTCGCACTGACCAGTCGCTAGCATGCGCTCCCATACAGCGCTGTACTGGTCATATAGTGACTCCCCACAATGTATTCATCATTGCAGCACAGTGACTGTGGGCCTTATTTAAGAAGGGATAGCGTCAGGTAGTGACTCTTTAGCGACAGGTAGCGAGAGGTATCGGCTTGAGAACGCCGGCTCAAATACGCAATTATACATTTATGAAGCCGATCCTGTTTAGCGACTGGGAGAACGCCATGTAGCGTTAGATTCAACATGATCCCAGCCTCAGCGAACAGTGACTGCGTTCAGCCTTGCAGAGCGCCAGGTATTACCTCTCGCTACCTGTCGCTCTCCCATACATTTCTATGGCAGAGCCTCAAATCCCATTTTTATTGTGTTTTTTTTTTTTTGCAAAAAAACATTCAGACAAGTGTTTACTACATTAGTCCAGATTTCTGAGAATGTTTTAGTATATTTTTTTATTTGTTAATTTTAATTAATGTTAGGTTCTTAACTGAAACTATAAAAGTCACACTACTTCAACAATGTCATTCCTGTGTATTGTGTTCGTCTTTTTTTTTTTACGTTTAAATTTCATTGTAATCACACAACGACTGGCGCTATCTCCTCCATCCACACAACTGAGAGCGACGGCGTTGGGTCGCTGAGATTTTTTGTTGAATACGCTATAGTTTGCGGAGTTTGTGGCGCAATGAGCAGTCGCTGTCGTTCGCTGCATGCTGCGCTCCACAGTTGTTAAATATAGATTTAGAGGCCAATTCATTAATAGCGCCAGGTAGCGACAGATGAGCGCCAGTAGCGTGATTTTCACAGCGCCGGCTAGTATTCGCTGTGCTTGGCTGTTGTTCGGCTGTTTACAGCGACTCAGTCGGTGTGCGGTAATGTTGAATACGGGGTTAGGAGTCGCTGTTTGACAGGTTCCGCGCTGTATGGGAGCGCATGACAGCGAATGGCCATAGCGAACGGCTCCCAGCATATTCATTAACAAATCACGCTCAAAAAATTCTCGCGCTGTGAAATGCATGTTTAAACCCCAGAGCGCTGGCGGCGATGGGTTAAAAGTAGTTTTTTAATCCCCAAACAACCATATTTTTTTATGTAAAATTTACACAAGTTTTTAGAAACATTTTGTAATATGAATACCGTATATACTCGAGTATAAGCTGAGTTTTTTAGCCCACTTTTTGGGCTGAAAAAAGCCGCCTCGGCTTATACTCGAGTCAGTGAAAATGTGTGCATCCAGCAAGATGGCGCCTATGCCGGAGAGTGAAGAGGAGAGCGCGGCGGAGGAACCTCAACTTACCGGTGCGTCAGCTGATGTGTCAGAAACTGAGCGAGGGGGCGGAGGAAGCGCGGTGTGGAGATCGGCGGAGGACGCGGTGGAAGAGCCGCCTCGGAGGCTTTAGAACTCGGCGGGGAGATCAGTACACCCAGCGCGAGGTGGGTGTACCAAGATGGCGACCGGCGCGCTCCGCGCCGCCACGTCACTGAGGCCCGGGCCGCAGGCGGGGATATCTGACAGCTGTCAGCCGGCCGGCCCAGACGCAGTATGGAGCCGTGAGTGCGGCTCAGAAGAAGCAGAAGGCGCTGATATGAGCAGCGGCATGTCATCAAAACAAGTAATTGGAGGGGGGGGGGTAATTGATCACTGAAGACCTATTGACAAAGATAAGCTGTCTCTGGGTCATTCCCTATTAAATTTGTGGCCATTTCTACATGTCATAGCTGGAACAGCCGGTTCTCCTTTATGTCGCACAGAACACTGACTGGGGGGAGAGGAGCGGGGGGGGGGGAGGCGGAGTACAGGGTAGATTCAGCCCCAGCCCTATCAAACCAGACAAGGGGCCATCCCCATTCATTTCCCGCCCCCGTGCCGGCTCCCGCACTCACCCTCTGTCACTTCCAGCACTTTCAGCTGTTCCTCCGCTGCCGCCCGCAGCAGACCAAAATCTGTATCAGCCCATTGATTCCTCAAATCAACTCCAATTCCAATTGAATAAAGCCGCCTCGACTTATACTCGAGTCAATAACTTTTCCAGTTTTTTGTGGTAAAATTAGGTGCCTCGGCTTATATTCGGATCGACCTATACTCGAGTATATACGGTACATTAATATCAGACCTGTAATATCAATTCTGCACAAATTTTTTTTTTTCTTTTACCTTAAAAAAATATCTAACATGGCAGAAGTGGTCACAGAATTTTTGACATAAAAAAAAAAAAAAAAAAAAAAAAAAACATTAATAGCAATTAATTATGAATATTTAAAGATTGCTCCATTGAAATGCATTGGAGAGCACCAGGTAGCGAGAGGTCATACCTGTCGCTGTTCAAGGTCGCTCGCTGGCGCTGTGGGGTGAGGCTGGAATAATGATGAATGATTCGCTATCTGGCGCTCTGTCAGTCACTAAGCAGGATCGGCTTGATAAATGTGTGATTGCGGAGGGGAGCCGGCGTTCTCGTGGCGGTGACCGTCATTACCGTTCGCTCACCATTCGCTATCTGGCGCTATCCCTTGTTAAATAAGGCCCTTAGCGTGTGTGTATGTAGCGGCTGACCTTGTTATGCATACGCTATTTTAACCTTTGCGTATCATAGCGATATCATAGGCGTGTGTTAGCGTATTTTTAATGCAAGGAGTGTCAGATTTTTAGCTTTCACTTTCGTTTTTGCTACTTCCGGTTTCCCACCTACGAGGATCCATCATGCGGCCCAGACGCCCTGCCAGACCTCTCCCCAGCTATTCCTCTGAATTTGATTCTCATTCACATGGTGTATCTAATGAAATTAGAAAATATATACACATGTTTTATGCTACACAGCATTATATTGTGTCATAATTTTCAGACACTTCTGTAACACAACTCCAGTTCAATACAAATTCAAGCACGCACAAATAGAATTCGGCCCTTATTTAACAAGGGATAGCAACAGGTAGCGACTGGTGAGCGACCGGTAATGACGGGCCCCGCCACGAGAACGCCGGCTCCCCTCCGCAATCACACATTTATCAAGCCGATCCTGCTTAGCGACTGAGATAGCGCCATATAGCGACTCATTCATCATTGTTCCAGCCTCAGCCCACAGCGCCAGCGTCCGACCTTGAACAGCGACAGGTATGACCTCTCGCTACCTGGCGCTCTCCAATGCATTTCAATGGAACAATCTTTAAATATTCATAATTAATTCATATTAATTTTTTTTTTTTTTTTTTTTTTTAAATGTGAAAAATTCTGTGACCACTTCTGCCATGTTATATTTTTTTTTTTAAGGTAAAAAAAAAAAAAACTGCAGAATTGATATTACAGGTCTGATATTAATGTATTAATATTACAAAATGTTATTAAAAACTGGTTTCCAAAAATATGGTTGTTTGGGGGTTAAAAAACTACTTTTAACCCATCGCCGCCAGCGCTCTGGGGTTTAAACATGCATTTCACAGCGCGAGAATTTTTGGAGCGTGATTTGTTAATGAATATGGTGGGAGCCGGTCGCTAGGGCCAGTCGTTATCATGCGCACCCATACAGCGCGGAACCTGTCAAATAGCGACTCCTCACCCAATATTCAACATTACGGCACACCGACTGAGTCGCTATCAACTACCGAACAACGGCCAAGCACAGCGACTACTAGCGGGCGCTGTGAAAATGCCGCTACAGTCGCTCAACTGTCGCTACCTGCCGCTATTAATGAATCAGCCTCCCAGTAGTGATTACAGCATGATGCTGCATTGCAAATGTGTTAGCAAATGTGCACATTGTTTTGCTACCACATGTGCAAGTCAAAAATATCAATATGTTAATGGAAATTTAAATACTGTAATTTGCATTGCACTGGCAATGTGTAGCAAAAATGTCTGTAAAAACCGGACAATGGTATGGAGTGGTCCATGAGGACTACTTAAATTATACAGCTGAACTCATGAACCACTAAATACCATGTTAATTTCTTCTAAACGTGTGTAAAACCTTGTTTGCCAGATTTTTATCAGACCAAAAACAGGTGGATGTGGAATATTAATATTCAGGGACCAAGCTTATGCAGTTTTCTGTTGTGTTTTTGTCTACACAGATGTTTCCACGCAGACAGACCTGGTTGTTATACTCCCCACCCCAGCTCTAGGAACACCTAGCAGCATGGTCCCTAGCCACAGCTGCGATGGTGAGTACAATTACTTGTTTGCCAAACATACATTTACAACATATGTCTTGAGAAATGACCACGCATAAGGGTTAATGTCATTATGGGGTTAAGTAGCAGACATGTAGATGACATTTGGCCTAGCCACAATCAGAACTGCATGTATGCATGCTAGATTGTTGGCTCCCCTTGGTTTAAACTTAAAGGAGCAGTATCGCAAATTTTTATTGGTGACTTATATTTAAATGGTACTTTGAATGTAGGTAAGTGTTGGAGTAAGAATTACAAATTTAGAAAAAAATGATGTGTGTGTTGAGCAGCTGGAGACTAATAGCTCATGTTTATGTCTGCTGAGTGTCGGAGCCCAACACTCTGGCCTGTTCCAGGCTGAGGAGAGGGGGAAACAATGTATCAAAGTATCAGCTGTTCAGTGCTGGCAGCCGTCCAGCATAAGATAACAACATTGCAAAATTGCCTGGCCAGAACTTATATATCTTAAACAGAGAGAAAAGCTCTAGAAGTCATTTAGCTGATTTTGACAGTTTTCCCTTCATGTTGGCTCTGCTGCAGAATCTTTCAGTTTACCATTTTCTCTTTCATATTCTTATTTTTCATTTTTCCATATGATCTTTCTTTCAGCTTTGTGTGTTTTGAGCAAAGCCCAACCCAGGATGTTTTTCACTATCTGGAGATTAGTTTTGTGCCCCCAGGGGCATCCCGACTTGGGATGCCCTGATATGTGAAATCCCCAAGTTCGCCTGTGAAAACGTACCTTTCCCGGTCCCACAGCGCATGCGCGGGCTCTCATCCAATCAGCTCTGTTTGCACACAGATGGGGAGCCTGAGCAGTAACCTTCCTGGCCGCCCGGCCTGTCTAAATGACTATCTGCGTGAGCGCGCCAGAAAAATGGGGGGATCTGCGGTTATCCAGGGGTTGTTTCACACAGTGGGGCATCCCGATTTAGGATGCCCAAGGGGGAAGGTCAATGGCCGGGTCTTATAGACTTCAGGGTTGGCAACTCAGGGTTTTGTTCCACTTTAATACCTTTAGATTTTCCTGCACAGTTATTCAAAGAAGAATTTCAGTTATTTTCAGTCAGTTTAGTTTATTTTGTATAGATTTTACACATTTGAGTCACCTGGTCTCATAACAAAAGCAGCACCTCACACACACACAGCCGTTACCACTGATTACAGTGTCAGCCTCTGAGGTAAAGTGTTGCTAGGAGAGCAGTGGGCTAAATGAAGCAGCTCACTAAATACAACCCAGCAGATCCCCCTATTCAGCAAATGGACTGAGCCATTGTCATTATACAAATTAAAAGAAAGGCAGATATTTTTTCCTTTTTCTATCGCCAGATTATTTATACACATGTTAGAAGCTATTGTGTGGCTATTTAATTATTTATCTTTTTTAATGCAAATTTCGCGATACTGCTCCTTTAAACACATAATACATTCGGCCTGTGAGTGTGTTTGTTCATTAACAAAATCCTTCAATAGTAAGTTGGTTAGCTATAATTGTAATAGCAGAAGGATTTGTTTAGTTAGTCCTATGTACATGAGTACTTTTGTAAATCAGGAAATACACTGTCCCAAAGCTTAGGTAGGCCTTCATTTCAGAAATCAGGTAATGTCAACATATAGGGTAGGGAGGGAAATCACACATGGAAGCCCACAAACTACATTCATCTAACCAAATATTCACAAAGATTAGCATCATGTCAAATATTTAGAAAAATTAGGAGCTAAAAAAAAAATGCTTCATTTTTAAGCCATGTACAAACAATAATTGTCTCCCTACAGCTTGCAATAATGAGCATTGCAGACTGTGGCAGTACGTCCGCCGGACACAATTTCTTCTGCTGGGGAAGAAAAAACAGCCGTAGGGTGGGGGGTATGTTGTTTGCCGCTATGCGGAATTCTACCTTGGCCATGTTGGCCTTTTTAAAATTCTTGTGGTCTGCAATTCATTTCACTAAAAACACACAGAATTACACCAACAAATTAGCTAAATAACCTTACATTGCCTATGTGAGCATAGACAATATAAAATTATTGATAAATAAAAACATCACAACACATTACAAAGCCCAGACAATATTAGCTTTGGGTGAGTAATTGTACAGTGGCTTCATAGCGACTGCAACACAACATATTCATCATTAGAGGCCAGAAATAGCGACTGACGGCTGATCATGGCGGCCACTAGCGGTCGCTCATAGCGCCGCTATACAGACATTCATCTGTCGCTACCTGTCGCTAATGATGAATAAGCCTGTGAGTCGCTCTGAACTAGCGAACCATGCCCGAGCACAGCGACTACTAGCGGCCGATCTGAAATGCCTGCTACAGACGCTCATCTGTCGCTACCTGGCGTTAGTGATGAATCAGCCTGAAAGTTTACATTCACATTCACCTACCTATACATCACCCATCTTACTGAGGCAGAAAAGAGGGACGGCTCCACATGACTGTAACAGCGTGACAGAAAAGAGGGACGCCTCAAACCATACCATGACCCCAACAGGGTGACAGAAAATAGTGACGCCTAAAACATTTTTTAAATCTCTGAGATAAATAGGAGACCTAAATTTTACATTCCAAATTGCACAAAAAAAGAAGACCTCACCCATATACATCCCCTCTTACTGAAACAGAAAAGAGGGACAGTTTTACCATAAGACCCACAATGTGACAGAAAATAGGGACACCTCAAACATGTCCTACATCTCTGAGATAAAAAGGACACCTAAACTTTACATTTCAAATTATACAAAAAAGGAGACCCCACCTATATACATCCCTTCTTACTGAGACAGAAAAGAGGGACAGTTCTACCATAAGCCCTACAATGTGACAGAAAATAGGGATGTCTCAAACATTTCTTAAATCTGAGATTAAAAGGACACCTAAACTTTACATTTTAAATTACACAAAAAAGGATATCTCACCTCTCATTTTTCTGAGACAGAAAAGACTTACAGATTCCACATAATCCCAACAAGGTGACAGAAAAGGGGGACGCCTTAAACCATACCATGATCCCAACAGTGTGACAGAAAACAGGGACACCTCAAACATTTCTTAAATCTCTGAGATAAAAAGGACACCTAAACTTTACATTGCAAATTACACAAAAAAGGAGACCTCATCTTCTTACTGAGACAGAAAAGAGGGACAGTTCCACTATAAGCCCCAAAGGGCGACAGAAAATAGGAACGCCTCAAACATTTCTTTAATTTCTGAGATAAAAAGGAGACCTAAACTTAACATTCCAAATGACACAAAAAAAGGAGACCTCACCTCTCATCTTTCTGAGGCAGAAAAGAGGGACTGTTTCCACATAATCCAAACAGTGTGGGGACGCCTCAAACCATACGGGGAGGCCGATTCATTAATAGCGGCAGGTAGCGACAGTTGAGCGACTGTAGCAGTATTTTCACAGCGCCCGCTAGAAGTCGCTGTGCTTGGCCGTTGTTCGGTTGTTGATAGCGACTCAGGCGGTGTGCAGTAATGTTGAATACAAGGTTACGAGTCGCTATTTGACAGGTTCCGCGATGTATGGGTGCGCATGATAGCGACTGGTCAGAGCGACCGGCTCCCACCATATTCATCAAAAAATCGCGCTGTGAAATGCATGTTTAAACCCCGGCGATGTGTTAAAAGTAGTTTTTTAACCCCCAAACCACCATATTTTTGGAAACCAAAAAAAAAAAAAATTTAAAGAATTTAGTAATATGAATACATTAATATCAGACCTGTAATATCAATTCTGCACAAATTTTTATTTTTTTTTTCCCTTAAAAATTATCTAACATGGCAGTGGTCACAGAATTTTTCACATTTAAAAAAAAAACATTAATAACAATTAATTATGAATATTTAAAGATTGTTCCATTGAAATGCATTGGAGAGCGCCAGGTAGCGAGAGGTCATACCTGTCGCTGTTCAAGGTCGGACGCTGGCGCTGTGGGCTGAGGCTGGAATAATGATGAATGAGTCGCTATATGGCGCTATCTCAGTCGCTAAGCAGGATCGGCTTGATAAATGTGTGATTGTGGTGGGGAGCCGGCGTTCTCGTGGCGGGGCCCGTCATTACCGGTCGTTCACCAGTCGCTACCTGTCGCTATTTCTTCATAAATAAGGGCCTAAGATCCCATAACTATGACCATATCGTCAACATTTCTCAAATAGAAAAGAGGGACGCCTTAACCATATAACACCCCCTTCTTTTTCTCAGACAGAAAAAAAGGACAACTCAACCAAACAATCCAGTGTTTCGATACAGAAAAGTGGGACATCTCAACATTATGCTCCAGTTTTCTCAAAAACAAAATCAAACCTTCCTTACACCTAAAGCAGAACTCAACCATACTTCTCAGTGCCCCTTCATATGAAGAAGGTGGACACCACAACCGTACCACCTAACTTTCTAGAACAAAAAAACACCTTACAGTGGACCGAAATGGGATTTTCACTATCCTGGGTTTTGGTCTGTCCCCCTGGGGCACCCCGGTTTAGGATGTCCCGCTGTGTGAAACCCCTCTCTCCTTGGTCCAACTCTGCATGTGCGGCCTCTCGTCCATCCAGCTTCTCACTGGTGAAGCTGAATGGATTCCCAGCCGCTTACATCGGCAGCGCACAGTCGAAAGAGGATGCAAGTGATAACGCCACCGGCTGTGTGTGCGTCGTGGGCTTATGGGACAGGTAAGTATATCAGGCGACAGAAGGGGTTTCACAGAACGGGGCATCCCAGATGCTCCAGGGCGTGGGAATTAGCCGGCCCTGGGGTCTCTACGAGGACCAAAACCCATCTTTCAAATATCCACCACACCCCTCACCCTACAGGCAGCTTTATGGATGTCCATCCTGTCATCCAGGGGCTTGAGTTGACAGACCCAGGGGAGCCTCGGGATTTGTTCAAATCTCATGGCACTGGGTGCTTTTGCTTTTGTATGACATCCCCCCCCCCCCCGATATGCCAAGAGAGAGGACCATCAGGGTAGAGATCTACTTTAAAACCAGATTCCAGAGCCGGTTGCTGGCTTTCCCTGGGCTGTGTAACCCCGCCCCCCCCCCCCCCCCAGGGTGCTGATAAACATTCATCTGTCCCTGGTCCAATGGAGCATGTGCGGCTCAAATGACGTGATTTGGCAAACGGCTCTGATTGTTGACAGTGAGGAGTGCGTGCTCCCGCATCCCCTGCATCCCCACTCCAGCCCTAGCCATTCAGATAAGCTGGGACAGAAGCGTGCGTCTGCCAGGTATGTGGGGGATGCAGAAGCGCACACTCCCTATTCATCCCAATCAGAGCCGCTTGCAGAATTAAAGCAAGAGGCTCTGAGCCTGCACATGCACCATTGGACTTGGGAGGAGGTAAGCAGATCGGGGCAATTTGGCACAGCGGGACATCGCCATTCGTGATACCCCAGTGAAGCCCGGCAAAGTAAACAAACACGGGTTTCGTTCTGCCTTAAAGAAGAGTGGAAAACAATCTCCAAACATTGGGAAATAGAATAGAGGAACACCTATGTTACATACCTCCCAAGTGTCCTGATTTGGAGGGACTGTCCCTCTTTTGAGTCCATGTCCCCCTGCCCCTTGTGGTTCTCCTTTGACCCCTTTGAGGTTTAACTTGCAGATCTGCATCAAAAAAAGATGAATCTGCCTATTTAAAGTGTTTATTGTTTTAACTGTTACATTCCATCACCTATCCATCCCTGAATCATCCCTCAATGAGGGGGTGTGGTCTAATTTAACAAATGCCCCTCTTTCCTACCCTGAAAAGTTGGTAGGTATGATGTTATATTATCCTTCCTACATTCCCAGATGGACAATTAAACTAAACTATGAGAAAGAAAAAGAATGCCTCAACCATATCTCAAACAGAAAAGGAACAACTCAACCATATCTCCAAGGTTTCTCAGGAAGACAACCTTACCACCAGGGTCAGACTGGGGCACTTCAGGGGCCCACCAGAGAAAATCATTCTTGGGGCCCACCCATCAGCTAAACCACAATTAGATAATAATATAAAATCTGATGTTTATTGACCAAATAGCAAATATAATCTACTGAATATAGCAACAAACTCAGAGAACAACTTAGGAAAGCCAGAAACACTATTTTAGTCTGGGATCTTTTGTACTGCCCTGATGATGGACCTGGGTCAGTGCTTGGGAGGGTCCTTTAGTGCTCTGGTGGACCAGTCCGACACTGCTTACCACCAAACTTTACAAAACAGAAAATAGAGACAGTTATATCATGTTTCCCAATTTTTGAGACAGAAAAGTGTGACACCTAAACTATCCCTACCATGTTTTTACAAAACAATATAGGGCTGCATGGTGGTATGTTGGCACGGCATGGGATAGGGGCCTGCAGCCCCGGGTGGTATGGTGGTGCTGTAGGTTGTATAGTAGTGCTGGTGGCAATATGGAACCAGATGGGAAATGCAGGGGTTGTATGGTGACATACCTCCCAACAGTCCCTCATTTGGAGGGACTGTCCCTCTTTTGAGTCCATGTCCCCCTGTTCCTCGTTCTCATTTGTCTCTCTTTGAGGTGTGACATGCAGATCTGCATCAATAAATTATTATTTGCCTATTAATATGGTGGCACTGTAGGGGCAATGTGGAGCTACATCCAGGATAGTCAAAATTCTTGATTTTGGTCCACTTTAAAGTTCGACTGGTCAATCCCTTTTATTCTGCTAGAAGTGATGAAATGAGAATTAGTTAGTGCAGTTAGCCAAAAGGACACAAGATGGCAGTGGAGAGAGTTAGACCTATAGCCAGTATAAATAAGGTCTGGCTTTAGGTCAGAATGTGAATCGCCAGATGCAGTTAAATCTGGGTAGATCTGATTCAGGCAGACATGTGAGGAAGTCCGGACACATGCATAACTCACAACCTTTCAAGAAGAGGGACAATGACGTAGCCTAACAAAATCCTTTTTTTGCAATTAAGTCCTGTCCGTGGCCCAGCCCATGCCACACCCCTAACCACACCCAGCCTTCTCCAAAGATATTAAGAGCTTTATTTATGAAGGGATAGCCACAGGTAGTGGCTGTTAAGCGACAGGTAGTGGCAGATATCGGCATGAGAACGGCGGCCACGGCACTCAATTCCTCATTTATGAAGCCGATTATGTTTAGCGACTGGGATAACGCCATGTAGCGTACGATTTATCATTATCCCAGCCTCAGCGTACAGCGCCAGTGTTCAAACTTTCAGAGCGCCACATCTTACCTCTCGCTACCTGGCGCTCTCCCATACATTTCAATGGACGATCCTCAAATCCCATTCCTCATCCCAATTTTTTTATTTTTTTTTTTTTAATATTACAAATGTTTCAGACATTTATCCTGACAAACATTTTTGTTTATCAAATTTTTTTAGTAAAATGTATTTACTTGTCTGCCAGTAAAGTGTTAATGTCACACCCCTCCAACAATGTCATTTCCAGTGTTTTTCGCTTGCTCAATGTTGTTCATGTGTCTAAAAAATCACGTTAATCACACAGCGTCTGCCGCTCTACCCCACAGCGACAAAAATAAGAGCACCTACACTGTTTCAGTGAAAAATCTTGTTGAATATGGTGTAGAGCGCCTAGGGCAAGTCGCTCTGACCAGTCGCTACCTGTCGCTGCATGTTGCGCTGTACTTTTGATACATGTGTTGTAGGCTTTTCTGTTACTTTTTTCCGCGACGCCTAGAGTCGCTGTTCCTGAATAAGCAGCAGACAATAGATGGGCTGTTCTGAGCGTATCAGCATTAACTGCCAAACCTTGTTAAAGTTACAATTAAACCATTATTAGTTTTAAACCTAAATACATTGTTACACTTAACATGATAGAAGCATTAGAAGTTGTTCCAAGCTATTAATGTTGTGAAATGTAATACACATGCATCTATATATATATATATATATATATATATATATATATATATATATAGGCATGTATATATGCGATCAAGTAGATTCCCAAATGTTAGATTAGAATCCAAGGATTTATTTTGACATTTTGAAAAATAACATTAGCTGTCCTCATAAAAATAAAGATAATCCAATTAATAAATTAATCTTGTGGTCCTTCCACTGAGGACTGAGCTGTAGGGGCCGTGCTGGGGGCCAACAGTGCAGTAAAAAAAATTGACTGCTGTTTTATTTGCTGATGTAACAACAACAAGGTTTGGTCCTGGCGATCTATAGAGCGGTTAATAGAATTTAGCATTGCAGCCTGTGGTTGCTGCCTCAGTTCTTGGACTTCTTTCCTCAGTTCCAGGATTTGTTGTTGGTACACCAGCGATTGTGATTCCAACACCGCATTGCGCTCCTCTAGTCTAGCACGCGGCTGCTGATGACTGTAGGCCTCCAACATGCTTCTCCCTAATTCAAAAAGTTCCACATTTGTGGGTACACCCCGTGTGGATTGTTGGGTAGTGCTCTATAATAAAAAGAGAAAATACAATTAATGTCTGTATTTTGCATATACACCTATGGAATCAACATCTTTTGTTATTGTAACATTTACCGTTTGTGCAGACTCAGTAGGCTGAGCACATGGCGCTTAGTAGGAGTCCACATCCAGGTTTTCCGTCAAGGTTGTCTGCTAAGATAAAAGGGCGGTGTATGTTATATGTTTTTTTTTTTTTAGAAATAATGTTACATTTTCCCTAACCTGATTCCACATTTCTACGTTACCTGAGTGTGGTCCTCCACATATAGGTCAGGTGTCTGGCTGCCAGGAAGGGGCAAATCATCATCCCATAATGGCGGCAACATCACATATGCTAAAGTAACAATATTATTTATATTAATGCAAGGTTTTTTGGCCACGTTAACTTACCCTCATAATATTTTTGCATTCTAACCTTGATTGTCAACTTCAATTCACACACCCTTTTTCTGTGATGAGTATTATTCAAAGTTACCAACATCATTATATCTTAACACACATTGTGTGCTTATATATAATTTCTACATTATTAGACACACACACCCGCCACATCAGAGATGTCAAGACTCAATCCATCACTGGAACTTTGCCCTACAAATACATGGATAATACCTAATGTAAATAGGCCTCAGCCATGTAAGGTTCTAACACATCATTTTAATTAATAAAGTGATATAACAACAGTGGAACTATTGGTATACAGGCCCGCGCTATCAATTTCCCAAATAAAAAATCAATAAATACATGTGATAAATAATGCTCAACGTGAAATGTCCTCAACCCCAAAAAGAACACAAATAAAATGTTAATATAAACACAGAGCAAGCTAGATTGAATAAAACAAAACAAAAGTCCCAATTTTTAATCCTTCAAAGGTGCTATAGTGCTCAATATAACTATGTCCCACGGTGCATGCACTCCACGCAAAATCGTGCAAAGGAATCCTCCACCAATCGTGCAAACTCTTACCAACTTTAAGTAGGCAATGCGCTTAAAATTGATTTTACACGGCGTTGTTGCCAATTCTGATGTAATCCACTTTTAAATAAACGCTTATCCAGCAATGCTTCCACACTTCAACCCTAGGCTAGTTAAAGTTGCCTTGCGGCAACGAAACGCGTCGGCGGTGGCGAGCGGTAGATTCTTCAGAGCTTTTTGGAGTTTTTAAAGAAATCCTTTGGACATTTTATTCACTTTTATGGGATCGCCCTTTTATTGGACCGAATGGGGATTGTCTGATTCCAGGATCGGTGAGATTACAACTGTATCTCAATGCTGATTATTTTACCTGTCTTGTGAGTGGATTTGGATCTTTTTATTAAAGTTATAGTTTTTGCAATATTACACTATTTTGGGCTTTCTGCTTCTCCATGTATGTCACCCCCTGAGCTTTGCCTGGAAAAGAGAGATTGCACAGCGGAGGGCTGTATGGAAATAGTACCTTTGTGACATCTGTAAATGCTGGAGGGTTGAAGTGTGGAAGCATTGCTGGATAAGCGTTTATTTAAAAGTGGATTACATCAGAATTGGCAACAACGCCGTGTAAAATCAATTTTAAGCGCATTGCCTACTTAAAGTTGGTAAGAGTTTGCACGATTGGTGGAGGATTCCTTTGCACAATTTTGCGTGGAGTGCATGCACCGTGGGACATAGTTATATTGAGCACTATAGCACCTTTGAAGGATTAAAAATTGGGACTTTTGTTTTGTTTTATTCAATCTAGCTTGCTCTGTGTTTAAATTAACATCATTTTAATTATCTAAGAAATCACATGCTTACCCTCATCCCTGCCAGCCTCGCTTTGAAGGGCCCTTTCAGGACCAGCACTTTCTGTATTCGGGCCTAATTAAATGAAACATAAATGCTATTAGATTAAGGTTTACTAGTAGTGCTTCCATTACTGTGAAAGAATTAGGCAAACATAAATCATACCTGTAACTTGCCTTATCATTAGTTGTGTCAAGTAACATTTTTAGCCATTTGTTCTTACTCATAATCTAAAACACTGCTTTAAGTATGAGTTTGCATGTTTAAAATATAAATTATCAGATGCTGATCTCATTATGAGGGTATCTGTTGCAAAATATAATAAACATGTAGCCATTATTAATGTCAACACTCTAAAGTACCATCAATACCTATATCAGAAATGCTTCAAATTCAGGCTCTTTACCTTCTAAACCTGACTGTGTTAAAGTAGTGGCTGGTGGAAGGGCAGTAATCTGTGATACATCAACCTCAGACTCATCAGAATCATCATGTGCCACTAATATTAAAATAAAAAAAGGTTAAAATCACATATATATAATATTATATTTACCATGAGCTAAATTTAGGTTTAGAATGAGGTTAGATACAATATGGTACAACATTATTATTCAAAAACATTAACAATGTATTTGTACAATACCTTCACCCCAGCCTGTGGTGTCACCCCCAGCATCCACATTCTGCAGCTGACAAAGGGGGATCTTGGACTTCAACATCTCTTCATATGGCCTGTATTGGCTCGTTGGAACCTGCTTCCTTCCACTATCAGACTTCATCTTTTTCATAAGGGCCCTTTGCAATGTGTAGAAGCGTTTTTTGCCGGCTGTGCCACTACGTGTATACTGAGCTGAGCTTGTAAGCTGCTCCGCAATGGCATCGCACAATTTGCCCCTTGTTTTGCTAAAACACTGACTTTGTGAGCCAAATAATAGCTCCCACTTAGCCAGTGTCAGACTCACAAGAGTATTGTTATCTGCCAAATTAAATGCTGGCTTCCTCTTGGCATATGGACGCATGACCTTGGGTGCTGCCCCACCATCAGGCCCTCTTCCTCGAGGAAGGTCTGCGGCCACCACGCACTGGTACTGGGTGCCCCAGGAGACACAGCAGTGGCAGGCAGATTTCCAGAATTTGGCTCCATCCTGTAGCTGCACACACTTCCAAACAACAAACACACAAGGACGCATGCAAACTACAGAATGGCATCAATTGCAGTATGTGTCTGTGAACTTTTAAGTGCTAGATGAACCAATCACAAACAGGCCCAGTTAATTGATGGAGACATACAATACAGGTGTGTGTGCAGGGCTGTATTTGCCACTAGGCACGCGTAGGTACGTGCCTAGGGCGGAGCTTTCAGACAGGGGCGGGCTCAGGGCAAATATATTAGAATAATAGTAAAAAAAAAAAAAAAAAAAGTTGAGCTTGCGGGGATGAACTTCAATACGATAAACTTCATTGGTGGTTCAGTGGGAACCCTCCCCTACCCCTCCCTCACCAAAAATCCTGGGTTTTGGTCCACTTAACCCTTCCTTCATCCCACTGCGCATGCACAAGCTCTTGTCCAATCAGCGCTTTAATGCACAGCATAAAGCCCCATTGGTACAAGAGTTGTAGCACAGGAGAGCAGCCACTTACCTGGTCTCCTGATGTGTGCTGCACATGGACTGAACACCGTGCAGGACCACGCCCCCCGGACTCCCGCACTCCAACAGAAACCCAGGATATATACTACTACTACATTAGAACAGGGGGATAATTTCTTTACTAAACAACATCACTTTTGGGTTTTAAATTAATAAAAAAAAAAACAAAAGAAAACTTTTGTCTCCATTACAGGCACCATGAAGATTTTGACGAATTATGGCCCAAATGATCACTGACCAAAAAAATTACTTTATTATATGTTTAAATAAACCAAACAATATTTTTTTGTTCTAATATCTTGTGACGTGTTATTTTACTTATGTGGTTTCACATTTCTAACAATTACGGATTGGTTTAAACACAACAACAGCATAGAAACGCTCAGGCGCTGTATTGAATAAGGTGTAACAACTCTAAAGCGCCTCTAATGCAAATCATAAACAACATCATTTAATATTGGCAGAGTGATTACTACAAACTGCCAGCAGCGACTGTGGCGCTCTGTAATAGCGATTGTACAGACGCTGTACTGACGCTCATCTGTTGCTACCTGCCGCTAGTAATGAATCAGCCTGCCCGTATAGTCCCACAACTGATGGTAATACGGTTTCAGGCATACCTACCAACTTTTCAGGGTGGGAAAGAGGGACCTTTGTTATATAATGCCACGCCCCCTCATTGAGGGAAAGATAGAAGATAGGTTTTAACATTACAATAGAAACAATTTAAATAGACAAATGAATCATTTATTGATGCAGATCTGCACGTTAAACCTGAAAGAGGAACAAATAAGAACAAGATGAACAGGGGGCGGCAGCATCGGCAGCATCTCCCCTCCACTGCTGTGGTCATGTGACTCCTATGTTTCAGGAGCTGGTATGTAGTGTGTTACTGTTTACCCCTTGCACCCGCTCCCCCAACAAACATTTCTATTTTTTTATAGTTGCAGACTGCAATCTAACTTAACATGGGGAGGGGGGCAAGCACTTAAAGTGTACCAAAACCCAGGATTTTCACTATCCCGGGCTCTAGTCCTTCCCCCTGTGTAGAACCCCCCAGAATGCTGGGCAGACTTACCTCTCCTCAAGCCCACGGGGCTGCTCCTCCTAGGGAAGCTGAATGGAGCTCTGAGCTGCACAGCGGCGTGTGGCATCTCTCGCTCTCTTTGGCTGTGCACACAGGCATTCAGCTGCGCAGGGGCCGCACGCAGTGAGAAGGAATGCAATTGATGCCGGCACCAGTTGAGCATGCGCCAAGGGCTCGTATGAATTTTAGCCGCCCTGGGGGAGTTTCACACAGCGGGGCATCCCAGTTCAGGATGCCCCCGGAGGAGCAAGTATGCCTGCCCTAGAGTCTCATAGGCGCCAGGGTAGGTTTTGGTCCACTTTAAAGTGCCTAGGGCAGAATAAACAACAAATACAGTCCTGGTAAGATGGAGGATCTAATCCCTTCCCTTTGAAAGGATGTCTGGAATTCTGTGAACCACTTACCCACTCATCAGACCCACCTGAATTTAGGCTTTATAAAGCATCTGGCGTGGGAACGTGTTATTTGCAGCCTATTACTGGGGCCTCCCAGGGAGACCTGAAGACGGAAGATTAGGGGACCAGCAGAACGGTTTAATAGAAATCACTGACAAGGTGCGATTAGTGGCCGACACCGCGCCACCTCAATTAAGGGAGCGAGCGGACGTTGTGGGGTTATCGGGAGGAAGGACGGGCGCCATGTTCCTGGGCTTCTGGCTGAGCTGTGGCCACATTACATAAAAAAAACATCAAAAGCGAGTAAAGAAGAAACCTAAAATGCTTTGAACAGAGTGAGGAACAGGCTCAGACTAGTCCACAGGGGAACAAGGGAGTTCCCCACTGGCCCCCATCTTCAGATGGGCTCCTGTTCTTGCAGCCACAGCACACTTTCTATTGAGTATTTGGAAACAGAGTAATCAGCTTGTCCCCCTCTCTTGTCGGGCACTGGGGAGGGGATGGAGCCGTGTGATGAGGGTAAGGCAGGGAATATAAGGGTGCGGCTGGCCCTGCCATCCTCTTCTGAGTCTTTCTCACACCTAAATCTCACATCATGGCGGCAATGGCGGAATCTTCGTCTATGGTGGGCCGGTTGGGCTGTTGCGGAGACCTCCATCGCCGAGGTCTGTGGTCAGAAGGGGGAGGGGTAAAGGGAAGGGGAAGTCACAGGCACTGGTGGAAGGCAATGGCAGCTCGCCTCCGCCGGGGCCAGTCAGTCCTTTTCCAGTGACAGCTTTGGGGACCCAATCTGTGGAGGGAATTAATCATTAATATTGGGACACAGGTGGTTGCGGGGAGCTCTCCCCAACCCAGGTCCCCTCCTCCCCCCTTGCTGGGACTCCTTTACCCCGCCTGGGTTTGCAGCATTCACATCGCGTGATCTGGGGGCCCCTGTCCTGGGTCCATCATTCTTAACGGCCCCCTTTTCCATGTCGGAGCTCTTCAGGCCTTGCCCCGCCCTGGCACATCCTTCCAGCCCCAACCCATTACAGCCCCTGGGTTGGCACCCGCCACTACATGGGGAGGCCTGCAGTGTGTGGGGGCCAGATGGTCCTGGTCAGTGGCCTTGTATATGGGGGCCTATAGGGCATTATAGGGCAGTGCTTTACCGGGTCCGCCAGCCAGTTTATGTGCCTGCTAAATAGCTTGGGAGGGGCCTTGGGACTGGTTTCCCAGGTTTCGTAGTGGTTAGGCTTATCTTCTGTGATTATGGGTATGCCTCTCCAAGACGAGGAGCGGGGGTGGGGGGGGGGGGAGTTGGGTAATAATGGGGAGACATTTGGTTCTATGTATCCCAGCTCAGTTCAGATCCATGAGGTGGGGCCTTCTCTGAGGTCTGGGATCAATCTTTATCCCCCCCCCCGCATCTTGCAAGCAGGCCACAATGGTCTTTCTAAGGAGAACCTCTCCCCATCAGCGTTGAACCAGCAACACTGAAGCTCTTTTAGCCCCAGTGCCTTCTTAGGCATTAAGGTAGACAACAATACATACCTCCCAACTTCTGAAAATGTGAAAGCGGGACAAGCCACGCCCCCGGCCGTGCCCATGTCACGCCCCGACCACACCCCCTGTCACGCCCTCCAGCTCCAATCCTCCAGCAATGTCGGCTGCCTTCACCCCTGCATGCCAGCCTGCGTAAGTTTTTTTTATCCCCAACCCAGCCCCCCCGTGCGCCGCCCCCTGCGCGCTCACCCGCAAGCCAGTATCTTCGCGCCGGCCAGTGTTTATACTGAAGACGCCGGCGTCTGGGCGGTGGGCACACCGCCACAGCGCAGGGCGTCCCGGGACACTTGCTAACGGTCCGGGACCGCGGGATTTTGTTGAAAAATCGGGACAATCCCGGGAAAAAGGGGACAGTTGGGAGGCATGAACAATATCTTTAAAGCAGCTGCATACTGCCAGTGCCATAATGTTCCTACTGGAGGAGGTGCAGCTGCTTCATGTGTGTATGGCTATCTCTGTAGTGGAGTGGATGGAGTGCTTCAAACTTAGGTCTACTTTAAAGTGTAGGATTTTAACCATCCCGGGTTTTGGTACATGCTCTGGGGGCACCCTGATCGGTGAGTACACACAGCGAACCGGAAGGGTTTCACAAAGCAAGGGCATCCCATATCAGGTTGCTTCAGGGAAAGGGAATCAGCTGCCCCTGGAGTCTTTTAGAGTTTCGGTTCACTTTAAGGTGGACCAATCACTGCCCATGCCGGCCCTGGAGACTCCAGGGCTGGCCGACTAGGTGCACCTGGGGTATGCCGATTCAGCATGTGTGAACCCCCAGATGGTCCGAAAACCCCTTACCTTCCTGCTGGCCCCTCGCCGCAATTGTTGGTCCTGTCACTGATTGCACTGATTGGTCGAGTGCCTGTGCATGCACTGCGGGGATGAAGGAAAGGTGAGTGAAGTGGGCAATCTGGGGGTTTAACACAGCAGGGCATCCTGAAATGGGATGCCCCCAGAGCAAGGCCAATACAGTGCAAATCCTGGTGATTGGTCCCCTTGGTATTGAGCACTTATGGTAACGCCATCCTCATCTGTGGCTTATTGGGTTTCTGCTCTCCATCCACATCCTATATTAAGCCATCCTTCATTTGCCAGCATCATATTAAGAATTAAGCAGCACTCCGCCACGACCTGCGCATGCTCCATCCCCAACACGAGCGCTTATGATGAATCCTTCTAGAAGCAATGAAAGCCGAGGAGGAAGCACAGCATAAACTGGCCCAGGACCCACCAGAGATCTGCAAACTCCAGCTCTTCATAAAATCGGGATTACAGGGCTGGGCTTATGGAGCAGGATTTATTACTCTCCTAATCTCCCAGCAATATTAAAGAGGGAGAGAATATGTAGCCCATCTAAGGGGGGACTCCGACACTCACACACAACACATTATCGTATCATGCAAGATGTATGCCTTCAGCCTGTCACCCAACCCTTGGGGCCCACCAGAGGAAATAATTTTGGTGCCCATAAAAGGAAATCATTCTTGGGGCCTAACAGAGGAAATTATTATTAGGGCCCACCAGAGGAAATCATTCTCGGGGCTCAGAAGAGGAAATCATTTTTATGCCCCACCAGAGGAAATAATTCTTGGGGTCCTTAAGAGGTAGTCAGTCTTGGGGCCTAACAAGGCAAATCATTCTTGGGGCCCGCCAGAGAAAATCAGTTTTAGGGCCCATCAGGGGAAATAATTTGTAGGGCCCAGCAGAGGAAATCATTCTTAGGGCCCATAAGAGGAAGTCAATCTTGGGGCCCAACAGAGGAAATCATTCTTGGGGCCCGCTAGAGGAAATCAGTCTTGGAACCTAACAGGGGAAAACATTCTTGGGACCCACTAGAGGAAATTATTATTAGGGCTCACCAGAGGAAATAATTCCTGGGGCCCATAAGAGGAAGTCGGTCTTGGGGCCAAACAGAGGAAATCATTCTTGGAGCCCACTAGAGGAAATCATTCTTGGGACCTAACAGGAAAACATTATGGGGCCCACCAGAAACAATAATTCTAGGGCCCTTTAGGGGAAATCATTCTTAGGGCCCAGCAATGGAAATCATTCTTAGGGTCCAGCAGGGAAAATAATTTTTGGGGCCACCCTTCAATTAGATTGTTGCATATTATAAACTGTAGTATTTAAAGTGGACCAAAGCACAGGATTTTGACTATTCTGGGTTTTGGTCCTTTCCCCGAGGGCACCCCGATCGGGGGTGTCTTAGATTTGGTCCAATGTACAGGCCTGGTACACTGTTTTTGTGGCACTAGCCACAATGCTAGCCGAGTATCGGGACACTAGCAGTGCGCTTGCCTGCGCCAGGCATTTATAGATGGCCGGCGCTGGCACACTCTCTGTCTGGATGCAGCCGTCAGAGTCGCTGCTCTTATACGTGATGTGGGACCGGGAAGAGGTGAGTCGCTGCGGCGATCTGGGGGGGCACCGGGGAAAGGACCATAACCCACGATAGCCAAAATTTTTGGTCCACTTTAAGAAACTCACAGAAAACCCCAAGCAAACCGGAAACACTGTATTAGTCTTGGATCTTCTATACTGCCCTGATAGTGGTCCTAGGGGCCCACTGGAGGATTCTCTGGTGCTCTAGAGCCCAGTACGACATCAGCGATGACCAATATGGATATTATAGTCGTCATTGGAAAGCCCTTATAGTGGACAACATGACAATTGAGAAGCTATCTTTATTGAATACTGATAAATGAGGTGGAGAGGCATTTTATATTTTAATGAATAACCTCTGTAGTCTTCCATCGCCCCAAAGGAAGGCTATACCCATGTTCTTCCAGTGGGTCCCCTCTCGAATGGGGGAAACTACAGCACACATTTCGCTACTATTGGAAGAGGTGCCATAGCTTTTTGACACAAGTCGGGGCAGAGGACCATGACATTCCTGAACTAGGGGGTGTACCTAAAGCATCCCTAGAGCAAACTTGTGGTTGATGTTGTAGGTCCACTTTAAATATGAAGTAAACCTGGGTAGCACTCCTCTAGTTGGTGTATGCAGATGCTGCCAGTATCTGAATGGCTGGCAGTGGTTGTGTGTAGGGGCTGCTGCCAATTGTTTTCATTCAGAACTCATTATGCCCGGCCGTGAGTTCTGATTGGAAGTTAGCACATGCATGTGCTATGGGAGCATGGATCAAGGTGAGTGATCAGCTGAATTTTGAGATTTCACATGCAAAACTGGATACCCTTATAATGTGCACCTAAACTCAGATATGTGATAAAAAAAAAAACATGGGTTATGGTCAGCTTTACATTTGGACATTTCTGGGCACCACTGGCCTGGGCTATCAATTTAGTACATTTATTTCTTTTAATTTTATTCTATTTTTTAGGCACTATATTTAGTATCAGTGAAATGGTTATTTGATTTTCCTATAAAATCAGGGACACAAATTAGTGAAGATTTTATGGATTCATTAATTTCATTCATTAATTCAAAATGTATTACTATTAAATTAAGGCTTCCAATCTGCTACCCACCCCATTCCCCACAAGCCCCATTAAAGCCCAGCTTACCAAAGTATTTTTACTTACCTTCATAATAGCACTGTGCATTATAGGGATGCTGGTCGCTGTAGTTCTACAGCCGGAGAACCTGGGTTATCTATTCATTGTGGGGGCATATAGGTTACATGGCTCGGTAAATGTTAAAAAGCAATGAAAGCAGGGAAAAAGTCATGCTCATTACAGTCTATGGGCTTCCACAGATCTTTGTGCTGCATTTTGTCTGCAGCGCGAATCCAATGCAGCCTACAGATGTCTATGGCCAGTACAGGTAAAGTACATGTATTGCACTTTACTTGCGCTGTGGGCCATTTAAAGGGTCGGATACTCACCGCCACCTCCCAGGCCATCCCCCAATGGCCTTCAATGTGTCCCGAGGATGGCGCCTCCTCTGCTGGGTTCTGCGCTTCCTCATCCTTCATGGGGATGTAATGTACAGAGTATTTTCTTGACCTTACTCTTCAGTATTGTGTGTGTGATGCTGGTCCTTGTAGTTCTACAGCTGGGGAACCTAGGCTGTCTGCTTCTTGTTACTGTACACAGTAATCGGTGTTGAAAACTGCTGCTCTAATACACGATGCAGGGCTGCCATCTGGCATTTTCAGACCCCACACTGCTGCAAAGCCTAGGCCCCCCTTATAACCAATGTGTTATGGCTTGGCCCTTAGTTTAAATGGAGCCTCTGGCCCAAGGGCAACCAACCTTACTTCAAAATCCAGTCTGACCACATAGGAAACAAAACTCTAGAGGCCCAGTCATCACATTACATATTTTTAGGCGGCCCAGACAATTTATAGGCTGTATAAAGATTGTACCCCTCTATAACCTATATGTGATGGTTGGGGCCCTAGTTTGAACTGGACTTATGTCCCCAAAGCAGCCAGGCTTACCTTCAGGCCATTATTCGGGCCATAGAGAAAGCTGAAAATCAGACTACCGGCCCAGCCATCACATTAGGGGCCCAGGCACAATATAAGCTCTATAGAGTCTGACCCCCTCTCTAACCTATGTGTGATGGCTTAGACCCTGCTTTGACTTGGGCCCCAAGGCAAACCAGCCTGGCAAAGGGAGACACCCTCATTTATCATCAACGTCAGCAGCAAAAGTGTGGCAGCCTATAGGTCTCAGGTCCTTGGGCCCCATACTGGAGTCTTGACTCACTTGATGGCTGCCCTGACATGGTGTAATGTACTGGGTTTTATGTTCACCTTACCTTCATTATTATGCACTAATGAGATGCTGTTGCTTGAAGTTATACAGCTAGAGAGATGGTTGTTTGCTCCTCATGGGAGGGGCCAGTGTTTTACATTGCAATTTTTACTGCTGAAAACTACTGCTCTAATACATGGTGTAATGGCCTGGGGAGAGGGGTATCATTTTGCTTTCATCATTAGTATTGTATTAATGCTGGTCATTGCAGTTCTAGCTGGAGACCCTGGGTTATCTACTTTTTAATGGGGAGCTTATATTTCACACTGCTCAATAATGTATGTTGCAAACTACTGCTCTAGCACACGGTGTAACATACAGGGCAATTTTAAACTTACTTTTTGTATTGTGCACCATAGTGATGCTGGTATTGTCATTCCGAAGCTGGAGAACCTGTGTTATCTACTCCTTGTGGGTGGGGCTTATGGTTTACATTGCTTAGTACTTAGTGTTGAAAACCACTGACTCCCAGGTTGTTGTGTACAGAGAATTTGGTTTTCTTTCATCTTCACTCGTAGAAATAACGATCATTGAAGGTGTATAGCTGGAGAGCTTGACATATCAATTCTTTGTGGGAGTGGCCTATCTTTCTCATTGCTTAGTAAATTCGTGTTTAGAACTGCTGCACTAAAATATAGTTTAATGTACTCAGGATTAATCGTCAGCATTGTACAATATTGTGAGTCTGGTTCTGGCAATTCTACTGCTGGAAAGCGTATGTTATTTATTCCTCATGGGTGGGGTTATTCAAACATTAAATAAGCCACAACCCTAACCAAACATTAACTGCTTCTTGTTTTTTCACTCTGTCACCTAAGCTGACGTTGTTTCCCATTTGCATGTTAGGTAAGGAAGGGGTTAATCTATGCAGTCCAGTGTTGTGAAGACGAGAGGTTGGCGTGGTGGTGATGGTGGTTGGGGAGGGGATAACGCTCCAGGGCTGTTTGGAGCATGCAGTGGATTACGAGATACAAGCTAATTATCTTAATTTGTGGATGTTGGAACTATTAGCCCCCTAGTGCTTACAGCACTGGCACACTGCGAATGTAATCTTCTCTGCGGCGGTTATTTCTGCTTTAACCTGTCTGCTTAGACCAGGAACGTCAAGCCGCACTAACATCGAGTGTGACACATTAATTTTCTAACACAAAGAGCCCTTAATGTTACCCTCATTTTCCTATTGCATGGCACGGCCTGCTTCCAGAAGTCCTTACGTATGGGTTATTCCGGCACAAGGTGGCTCAGTGTACTGCAGAAGAGTTGTGGCTCCTCCCGGTACCATATAAAAACGGAATCACCATAGACTTATCCAGTGTTCTCTCTGCAGTGATTCTGCGAAGATAGAAGATGGCTCTCTATATTGCGCAGGTGAGCGGGGCAACCAAGCCTGCGGCCCTGCATGGCTATTTCCACCCGTTTCCGGACCCTCTGTGCCTCCCAGCCTCGGCTGACGGATCGGGTGAGGGTAGAGGAGCACTAGGGTCAAGTACTCAAGGAGCGCTGCTCCAAGCCGCAGACCCTGTACCACAAAGGGTAGCCGGCCATAGGCTATATGGTGAGCCTGCTAGGAATGCGGAGTTCCTGTCCTAGGGGGTGAGTGTTTTTGGAGACTGTTTACTTGTTCTGGCGTTTTGGGGTCCTCCCCTATCCCCGGCCTGGGCTCTCGCCGCTGCTCGCTCGCCTTCATCTCTCCCTCCCCGTCGTGTGCTTGGGGGTAGGGGGGGCGGGTGGTAGCGGCGAGGGTGTTTTTTGCTATTTTCAATCTGTTGTTTACTGTGTGTTTAACTGTTTTTCGACGCCTCGCCGCTTTGTACTACGCTCCGCGACAGGCGGGCTGGTATCGCGTTGTCCTCCCACGGCCCGCCCCTTAAGGTTCCTCTGCCGGCGCCATTTTGTTTCTGCTGCTTGTCTGGGGCCCTTCTTCATCCCGGAGCTGCAGCTGTGATCCCTGTCTGTTGTCGCTTCCTCCTGTGGTCTGGCGGCTGGTGCCCTTGCCCTGCTTGGCCCGTGAGTCCCCTTTGGGGTTTTTTTTTTGGTTACTTGGGGCATGTGCTGCGGGATGCTTATGTGTCTTTACTTATGTCTTTCAGGCGGGACAACTGTGGGTTTTGGTTTCTCCCGGTCCTACCTCTTACCATCCCTCATATGCACTTACTGGCTTCTGGGGGCATCCCTTGGGGGGGCATCCCGGGTGGCTCTTATTAGCCTTTACCCTGTGCTGGCCTGTTGCGCCTGTGTTAATCACCATATGGAGGCTTCTGGGGATAGCGTGCTTGGGGGTCCTTCGGGGCAATCTCGGCTGTGCTCCATGTGTATCCCCTGTGAGTAACAGTGTCACGGTGTGTGCTGTGCGCCCAGGGTAACTTCGCTTTCCAGCTCTGCACCCCCTTTGGCAACGCCCACCCCGCCGCGCCTGCATTTAGCCCCCAGTGAGGGGGATACTAGCGGGGGGTCACAGTCTGATCTAGCACTGCGTGTGGCCAGTATTGAAAGGCAGCTTGCCAGGCCTGTTCCACGTAAGGCCTCTGGCAAGAAGTGGCACCTAGCTCCTGTGACATCCCTCTTTCCTGAGGATGAGGGACCTGATACTTTTGTTGGCCTTTACCCCCTAGAGGAGGGGGAGCTCTTTCAGGACTCTGACTCCTCTGGGGACCAGCAGGAGGGTTACGGCAGTGACCCTGGGTCTGCGTCTGGGGAGGACTCATGGTTCCCTGAGGACACTGATAGCCTGTTAGCTCACATTTTTTAAATCTTGCACATTGTCCCCCCTGAGGTGGCTAAGAGGAAGCAGGGTGAGCTCTTTTGTCCTGATAAACAGCGCCTGGAGTTCCCTGAGCAGGGCCATTTCTCTAATATGCTGCTCAAGGAGTGGGAACGTCCTAGTAGATTGCCCTCGGTGCCCAAAGGGTGGGATAGGAGGTTTCCTTTTCCTGCCGACATGGTCAAGCGATGGTCGTGTCCCCCTAGGTGGATGCTCCCGTGCTAGGGCTGTCCAACACCTCGGTCATGCCTTCCCCCGACACTACTACTCTCGGGACAGCGAGGACCGGCGTATGGATCAGCTGGCCTGCCATGCTTTTACGTGTGTGGGGGCTGGGCTGCGTCCGGTCTGCGCTGCTGCCATTACAGCTATTGCCCTTAAAAAATGGCTCAAGCGTCTCCTTGAGGGCGCTACGGCTGGTAACAGGGGGGAGGATTATAGGTCCCTTTTGCTTTGCTCTGATTTTGTTGCCTTTGTTCTTACTGCCATGGATGATGCGGTACGGATGTGTGGTAGGGCCTCTGCCCTTTTGATGGCTATGCGCCGCTCTGTTTGGCTGTGTCAGTGGGCGGCTGATGCTGCCGCTACGAAGGCTCTCACTGGGCTCCCCTTTACAGGGCTGCGGCTCTTTGGTGAGCGTCTTGATGTTCTAGCCAAGGATGGTAGGCTGCCTCAACGTAGGAGGCAGCCTCGGCCTTTTCGGGGGCCCTCCTCTTCCCTCCCCTCCTTTTGTGCTCACAGAGGAGGTCGTTAGATCCTGGATGTCTCAAAACCCTCTGTTGGAGTCATTTGCCTGGTGCCTTCCAGGAACGGGGTCGAGGGTTCTACTCCAATCTGTTCACGGTCCCCAAAAAGGACGGGTCCCTGAGGCCCATCCTGGACTTGAAGGGTCTCAACAAGTTTGTCAGGTTCAAGCATTTTTACATGGAGACTCTGCGCTCGACGGTCAGTACCCTGCTCCCGGGGCAACTTCATGATCTCAGTGGACATCAAGGATGCCTACCTTCACGTGCCAATCATTCCAGGTCATCAGAGATTTCTCAGGTTCACTCTAGAGGATCAGCATTACCAGTTTGTGGCCTTACCGTTCAGTATTACCTCGGCCCCTTGGGTGTTCACCAAGGTGCTGGCGGGCGTAATGGCCCTTCTGAGGAACCAGGGCATTCGCATCCCCCCTTACCTGGACGACATTCTGATTGCGGCTCAGTCTCTTTATCAGGCCGAGAGGGATACTCAGGTGGTGACCTCCACTCTCGAGTCCTTTGGCTGGGTGATCAACTATCCCAAGTCTTCACTGTCTCCATCTTTGGTGAGGTCCTTTATGGGCATGACTCTGGATACCTCTCAGGTCAAGGTATTCCTGCCTCAGCAGAAAGTGGAGGACCTTCAGAAGCAGGCACGGACTCTGCTCTTGTGTCCCCATCCTTCCATCCGGCAAGGGATGCAGTTAGTGGGTCTGATGGTGTCCTGCTTCGAGGCGGTCCACTTTGCTCAGTTTCACATGAGACCTCTTCAGTTGCACCTCTTGTCAGTTTGGGATCGGGACCCTGTGTCCCCAGATCAGGAGTTTGCTCTGTCTCCCCTGGCCAGACAGTCCCTCTCGTGGTGGCTGGACTCAGGGCAGGGCAGAACCTTTCTGCCCCCGTGCTGGGAGACTGTCACCACAGATGCCAGTCTGACCGGTTGGGGGGGCTTCTGTAAGTCTCTGAAGTTCCAGGGTCGGTGGGGCCCCCAGGAGGCCCATGCTCCCATCAATGTCCTGGAAATGAGGGCGATCAGGTTGGTTCTGTCTCAGCTGACCACACACCTTCGGGGTCGGACTGTTCAGATCCGCTCGGACAACCAGACGGCGGTTGCCTACATCAATCATCAGGGAGGGACTCGGAGCAAGTGAGCCCTCAAGGAAGTGTCTCTGATACTGTCTTGGGCGGAAGAGAATGTTCCCTGCATCTCGGCGGTTTACATTCCGGGGGTTGAGGAACCAGGAGGCAGGCTCCCTGAGCAGGGGGACATCTCGGCTGGGGGAATGGTCCCTCAGGAACAAGATTTTTCACTCCTTGTGTCACCGCTGGGGTCAGCCGGATGTGGACCTGTTTGCGTCCCGCCACAATCACAAGCTTCCCAGGTTTGTCTCCCTGTCACAGGCCCCTCTGGCCTTCGCCACGGATGCGCTAGCAATGCCTTGGATGGAGTTTCGGCTCCTCTATGTGTTCCCTCCATTCCCTCTGCTGGGCAGGGTGCTGTGCAAGATAGCCTAGGAAGGGGTACCAGCTATTCTGGTGTCCCCCTGTTGGCCAAGGAGGGTGTGGTTCGCGGACATTGTGCAGATGGCAGTAGATCAGTATGCCCTGCCCAAGGATCCAGATCTGCTCACTCAGGGACAACTGTGCCGTCCCAATTTACAAACACTGGCTTTAACGGCTTGGCTGCTGAAACCTCCATCTTGATGGATAAGGGTTTGCCGGCTTCTGTTGTTGATACCATGATTAGGGCTAGAAAGAAATCCTCGTCCTTCTACTACAGGATCTGGCATGCTTACATTGCCTGGTGTGAGTCCAAGTCTCTTCCTTGTCGGGTGTTTTCTATCCCCAGGATTCTGGAATTTTTGCAACATGGTTTGGATTCGGGCCTTCAACTTAGTACCCTCAAGAGACAGGTGTCAGCTCTGGAAATTTTTTTCCAAAGATCCTTTGCCAATCACCGGTTGGTTAAGACTTTTTTCCAGGGAGTTACTCATGTGCGTCATAAGCCTATGCTACCAGTTTAGGACCTGAATCTGGTGTTGTCTGCTCTGCAGGGTCCTCCCTTTGAGCCTATCCATGGGGCTGCTTTGCCCATTCTGACTCTTAAGGTGGCCTTTTTGGTGGCCATTACTTCTGTCAGGCGAGTTTCTGAGTTGGCGGCGCTTTCCATCAAACCTCCTTATTTTGAAAGGTATCAGGATAAGGTTGTGTTTCGGCTTAAGCCGGATTTCTTGCCTAAGTTTGTGTCTGCTTTTCATCTCAATCAGGACATTGTTTTGCCTTCTTTGTGTCCTAACCCTGCTAATTCCAAGGAGCGGACCCTTCACTCTTTGGATGTTGTCAGGGCTCTGAGGTTTTATTTGGTTGCTACTGAGTCTTTCAGGAAGTCTGACGCTCTTTTTGTTCTTCCTGCTGGACCTAGGAAGGGTTTGCCTCCTGCTAAATCCACTATCAGCAAGTGGATCCGTCAGGCGGTGGAGCAGGCCTATTCTGCCAGGGGGAAGGTTCCTCCTTTCAGGGTTACTGCTCATTCCACTCGTGCTATTGGTGCGTCTTGGGTTTTTCAGCACCAAGCTTCTGTTGAACAAGTTTGTAAGGCCGCAACTTGGTCTTCTGTTCATACTTTTCCCAAGTTTTACAAGGTTGATGTTAAGGCCTCAGCTGATGCTGATGCTTTGGCCACAAGGTACTTCAGGCGGTAGTGGTTTAAACTGCCTGTTGTTACTCTTTTGGGATCCCCCCCTACCTAACAGACACTGCTGTTGGACTTCCCATACGTAAGGACTTCTGGGAGCAGGCCGTACCATGCAATAGGAAAAAGACAATTCTGTGAGTACTCACCTGTAGAATTGCTTTTACTATGCATGGCACGGCCTGCTTCACCTCACCCTTGTTATCGTTATTCTTGGTTGCCTCTTTATGGTGATTGTTCCAAGTTAGTTGGGGTTTGTTACCTTTTTTACTTTTATTATCTCCTGGTTTCTTGAATAACTGCTTGTCAACACTGGATAAGTCTATGGTGATTCCATTTTTATATGGTACCGGGAGGAGCCACAACTCTTCTGTAGTACACTGCGCCACCTTGTGGCAGAATAACCCAGATGTAATGAATGTGTGAAGCAGGCCATGCCATGCATTGTAAAAGCAATTCTACAGGTGAGTACTCACAGAATTGTCTTTTTAGTTCCCCTCAATACCTGCACATTGGCACCACCCGCCTGACATTTTCTGTTGTGTTGCTGGTTTGTATTGCGCGGAGTGGCTGCATGGAGTGATCTCTTTCTAATATATGTGTAATGTGCACAGGATTTCCATTACCTTCATCCTATATATTTTGTATTACAATGATCAGGGTTGACATCAGAACCTTGCAAACCTGGAAATGTGGCAGGGACCATTGTGCCTTGGGGGGGGGGGGTCCACTGATAGTTGCCACAGCCAATCAGGGTTTATGTGGGCCCTCGGGTGACATGGCCTAAGTGGACCCCTTCGCAGTGGAGAGTCGCTGGTCAGTAGTCTATAAATTCCATGACCAAAACTATGAAGGGCTGCTTGCCCTCCATCCCCCTATTGGAGCTGTTTTTTTTAATTTGGCCCCACATGAATGGGCAGAGTATTGACGAAGAGGGATGGACAAAACAGGAAGGGCAGGAATGGATGGATGGAGAGATAGCTGGGAGGAAGAGGGATGGATGGGCAAAATGAAAAGGACAGGAATAGCTGGGTAGAGCCGGGGGGGGGGGGGTAGAGGGGCAGACCTAGGAGAAAGTTGGATCGACTAGCAGAGCTGGAAAGAAGAGGGGTAGATGGGCAAGGCAGGGAGGACTGGGATGGAGAAGCATAGAGCAGGGGGCATGGGGGGCAGAGCTGAGGGTAGAAGGGTGGATGGGACAGAACTGAGGGGACAGGGTTGTGGGACAGAGAGGAGGGGACAGGTTGAATGGGGCAGAACTGGGGGGGGGCATGGATGCATTGAACGGAGCTATGAGGACAGGAATGGATGGGGCAGAGCTGGGGGGACAGGGATGTATGGGGCAGAGCTGAGGAGACAGGGATGGATGGGGCAGAGCTGAGGGGACAGGGATGGATGGGGCAGAACTGAGGGGGCAGGGATGAATGGGGCAGAGCTGAGGGAAAATGGATGGATGGGGGCAGAACTGGGGGGACATGGATGGGTGGGGCAGAACTGTGGGGGCATGGATGGATGTGACTGAGCTGGGAAAACATGGATGGATGGGGCAGAACTGGGGGGAGATGGGTGAATGGGGGCAGAGCTGAGGATGCATGGATGGATGGGGCTGAGCTGGGGGGACATGGATAATTGGGGCTGAGCTGGGGGGACAGGGATGGATGGGGCAGAGCTGAGGGGACATGGATGGATGGGTCAGGGCTCTTGGGATAGGGATGGATGGGGCAGAGGTGACATACAACCAATAGGGCAGAGGTGACATACAACTAACGGGGCAAAGGAAGTGTGTGGACTGTGGAACTTGCATTATCTTCTTCCAGCATGTGCAGTACTTCCTGTTGCAATGCTGGGGCCAAGGAGCAGGGTGATGGCACCTGCGGAGCTTGCAGGGAGACACAGCTCTACAGAGCAGCTCTGGTCCTAGATCAACACACAAGCCAGTGCAGGGCTGAGCAGAGATTAAGGGGTGGGGCAACTGCATCACCAATGAAAGAGCGTGCAGCTCTGCCTCTTTACGATGTTAGTGACAACACGGCCGCTTAGTGGCAAAAAAAGTTCTTTAACAACATTGTGCCAGCTGTCAGTGGCCCCCCCTGGGGGGCGGGGGACCTCGGCAGCTGACCGGGCTTGCCGGGTGCTAATGCCAGCCTGGAGCCAATAATTGTGTATACTTTGGAAAATCATTTCACATATGGCCTGCTCAGTTCTGTCAGTAAAATATTTATTTAAACAGCCTCAACTCAGAACCTCAGCTGACAAAGCACCCTATACTGATACAGTTCACACCCCTTGTAGCCAAGACAGAGCTTAGCCTAAATAGCTGCTGTAAGGCTGTGCAGAAAAGTATGCTTCAAAGAATTTCTCCCAAACAGGCTGGGGCCAGGATTTAATAAACACTGTGATGCTCTGGTGCACATTAATTATAAACTGATCACATAATTGGAATCTGGAAATCATAATGTGGATCTCGTGTCATTCCCAGGTGTTCAGGGACTGAGTTCTGTAGAACTCAGGTTAGGAGCTTTATCATACAGCAGTGTCTGGTCTCATAACACGTGCAGTCACTTAGAACACTGTGTCTGATGGTACTGGGATCGGATCTCTGGGACGTTCCAATGAAAAGTTATGCCACATATTAGTTTTTAGGAGTTTTAGCTAGCCACTGCTAGAGGAGCCCAAACCTCATCCCCAAAAGGGGGGGGGGGTGGCTCTCATCTGGGCATAAAGGTCTGAGAGTTCAGACCATCATCTGCGGGGGTCATGCTGAGCAACGTGTCTTAATGGAGGAGGAACAAGCGGACTCCACACACCCTCTGTGACGGTCTGCATAACTGCATATCATCTGTCTGAAACAGGGTAACTGGCATTTTCTCAGCTAACTTTGATTGTTCCCACTTGTGTTTTCCCTCACCTGTATTGCATCTCTTCATTGTATGTATACAGTTTGTCTAGTGTGCTCTTAAAGCAATTAAGTAAATAACTTAATCTCTGTTATCTTGATGCTGAACTCACTTGTCTGTGCTTCTCGGTTATATTATATGTTACCAGACTGGCTCCTGGCTCAATATAAGCCCGTTAATGGCCCACTGGTGGCATTACTGCATTAAGGGGCTGGCAGGGCTCGGTAGTGAAATGGCTTTGCAGACTGGCATAAGGCTGGCATAAAGGAAACATAACAGCCTGATCTCAGACCAGGTATGGATTTCATCGAACTAGCCTAGAACTTGGGAGGAGCAGAACTGGATTATCATTAAAACAATGAAGCACCTGCTCCAGGCCCTAGAAACCAGGATGGGGGGGGGGGGGGGGGCATGCAAGCCGCCCAATACCATTATCACCTGGGGCAAACTATACATGTTTTGCAATGGTAGACTGGTGCATCACATCACTGTCCCAATTTCCATCGGACAATCCCGCTTTCAGGCATTTGTCCCATGTCCCGCACCGCCATTATTTGTCCCATGCTGTCCCATCACCGCCACCCATCATCCAAGTGCTTGAACAGCTTCCATTAGCCGGCACTGTCTGGTGGGCGGAGCTCCAGCAAGGAAGAGCAGGAGCCTGCTTGTGCCAGAGGAGACATAACAGCTGTGTGTTCTGGGGGAGAGAGGTGGAGGGATGCTGCTCACTGTTTGTAATGAGGGATACCCCTGACTGGTTGTAATAAGGGATGCCCCTCACTGGTTGTAATGAGGGATGCCCCTCACTGGTTGTAATGAGGGATGCTCCTCACTGGTTGTAATGAGGGCTACCCCTCACTGGCAGTAATGAGGGATGCCCCTCACTGGTTGTAATGAGGGATACCCCTCACTGGTTGTAATGAGGGATACCCCTCACTGCCTGTAATGAAGGCATGCCACTTACTGGCTGTAATGGGGGGGGGTGATGCTTACTGGCTGTAATGTGGAATGCCCCTTGCTGGCTATAATGTGGGATGCCCCTCACTACCTGTAATGAAGGGATGCCGCTTACTGGCTGTAATGAGGGATGCTGCTCACTGGCTGTAAATTGGGTTATTTGCACACTACCTGTAATGGGGGGATTTTGCATACTGACTGTATTGGGGTGATTAGCAGGGGGATTTTAGCAGAATTTTTTGTTTTTTTTTTGTCCTGGGTGCATTATTTATGATATGACATTAAGATACTGTACTGGGCGAGGAACAGTACAGCAGTGCCGGTGTGCCCCAATAAGACCCGGGCTGTTTTTTAACCACAAGTTCTCGCCTGCAGGGGGCTCGTCTGCATGTCTGTGTGTGCGTGGGGGTGCTTGCCAGCATGTATCTGTGTGTGGGGGGCTTATCTGTATTATAATTATTATTATGTAAATCATAGGTGCGTTTCCCTTTAAGTGAGTGGCTGGGGCGTGGTTTATTGCAAAAATAACTAAAAAGTTGAGAGGTATGATTATCATGGGAGGGGTTGTGTTTTGCATTGCTCAGCAATTTGGTTTCAAAACCTCTGCTCTAATACAGAAATGTTTTACTTTCATTGAAAGGATTTTGGACAGAAATGATTCTAGTATTTGTAGACTGACCTCTGGGGAGCATGTGGGAGGAGCAAATTATTCATTGCTCCGGATTTGTGAATTTGTAAAACATCTGCGCTTATATGTTCTGTAATCTACAGATAATTACTTTCTTTCATCTAAAGCATTTTGGGCAGAAGTGATGCTGGTGCTTGTACTGTAGATTTACTGCTAGGGAGCCCGGGTTATCCATTCCTCGTGGGAGTGGCTTATGTTTTGCATTGCTCAGTAATTTGTGTTGAAACCTCTGCTCTGATATATAGTGTAATGTGGGGCATGTAAACATTTTTATAATCTTTCAACAACACCAAAATGCATCCCTTGCTCCTCTCCAGGCAAACGGTGGTTGCAAAAGAGGAGCAGGGGTTGCCAATTTAGTGAATACGGAACAGCATTGTGTGAGCTGCAGACTTTGACACACTCAGTGGAGCAGAGGGTCATCGGGGAAGTATCAGGTATAGGATAAATCTCTAACCTCCCCAGGGTTCACTCACTGGCAAATGAGGTCTGGTGCAACTGACTGGTGCTCTCCACGAGGGGGGATAGAGGAGGCAACTGTTGACAAAGCCACAGACGGAGATAGGCAGAAGCACTGGTCAGAAATGAGAGACTGGCCAAGCTCATAGGCTACTGTAGCAAAGAAAAAGCAACTAACAACTTACCCAAGACAGGAAGTGATGGTGCGATGATGTAATATACTGGCTCTGGCCACCCATGAGCTTCTGAACTCTGCCCCCAGGGTGATTGCTAGCTGGTGAATGAGTGCGTTTGTCAGATGAGGCTATGAACTGCAGAAGTGAAAATGTTCACTCTTAAAGTGGACCAAAACCCACAGAGATTGATTCCCTCCCCTTGGGGCATCCCGAATCAAGATTCCCCGCTGTGAGAAACCCCCCAGGTCACCCTTAAACTCACCTTCTTAACCGGTCCAACGGCGCATGTGCGGCCGCATCCCTGCTATCCCTCTTGAAGGACACGTGCCCGCGTCAGGCATTTATGAATAGGAAGCGGGGGATGCGGCTGCCAGCACACTCCTGGACTCGGGGGCTCGAGCGGATCTGAGCGCGCTCACTGGACGTGCGGTCGCGCATGTGTTCGTAAGACCGGGAAGAGGTGAGTTTGTTCGGGCGACCTAGGGGGTTTCACACAGCAGGGCACCCCGATCGATTGTCAGATCCTAGGTTTGGTCCACTTTAAAGCAGGTGAAAACCCATATTTGGGCCCACCGCTCAATCTTTGCCCCCCCCCCCCCCCCCGCCTGAGCAGTTGTTGACTTGGTGGTCGGTTCCTTGAAAGCCAGGTTTTTCCAAGCCCCACGGCACTTTTGAGAGAGCCAATAGTGCTGCTGTGACTAGGTGCAGTCGACTGGCCGCATCCCCGGCACGCAGTTCGGATGGGCCCCCGGAACGCTGTACTATTCAAAAAGGCTAAATGCGGGAGTGCGTGTGGCCAAAAAGAAGCCGGGATGCGGTTCCGGCAGAGATTACGCCGCGGGACCCGCCAGGATCAGGTAAGATCATTGGTGCTCTGGGGGGTTTCACACAGTGGGGCATCTGTTATAGGATGCCCTGGGGGTAGGCTAGCGTCCAGGCATAAGCAAAAGAGATAGGGTGTAACAGTTAAAACAATATAAACACTTTAAATAGGCAAATGAATAATTTATTGATACAGTTCTGCATCCTAAACTTCAAAGAGTCACAAATGAGAACAACGAGGGACAGGGGGACATGTACTCCAAACAGGGGCAGTCCCTCCAAATCAGGGACAGTTTAGAGGTATTCCTATGGTTGTGGGACAGGAAACTTCTGCACATGTGTGAGGAATAGGGCAAATATTACATTGCATTTTATCGCTGATGCCCGGCATCGCCCTTTAAGATTCTCTGTTCTTAGCAAATGTCTGCCATTACAAGGCCAGCAGGAAAAGGAAGTCCATAAATGGGCATGGGGTTCTGACACTCAGGAAAGGCACTTTGAGGTTCAAAGCCCCTCCTGCTGCTCTTCTTGCTGATTCTCACACCTCCAGCCTGGGAAGGCTCCAGTGGGTCTGCAGCTAGGTGGACCCCTGGCTATGAATTTGTCACATCAAAAGATGAGGGCCGCAGACAAGCAGCACCAACACAAATCGGACCATAGCTATGCCCCCATGTGTCCCAGCACCAAGTCAGGTACAGAATCAGAATCGGCTCACAAAACCGCACATGGAGGTAGGTTTCACCGAGCTCGGCAATAAAGGAAAACAGGAAAATGGAGATCTAAGGTTCTGACCTACTTAGGGACCCCATTTCTGGACTCATCGGATGCCTGGCATCCAGCCCAATCATTTGGTGCTGTATCCAAAGCCATACGACCCCCCTGCCCAAAGTTATAACCCCTAAAGGGTTTTAGGGGCTAAAGCACGCTCCAGAACAGTGGGAGGTGACAACCCATCCCACAGATGGGAGGGAGTGGAGGGGAGAGACCTGCTTAAAAGTAGGCCAAGGGGTTGAGAACATTGTCACTTATCTGGAGAGGTCACAGTTCACACGTGCTGGAGGTGTCCAAATCATCTGTAAGCTCTTTACTTACCTCTTGTGGGTGCTCTCCTTCACCACTACTCTGCAATTGCATATTAAGGTAACTGACCATTGCCTATCTGTGTAACTCAATGTATCCTGTAACCTTCTCAGAACAGCATTTGTATCATCTCATATTCCATCATAGCCAAATGTTTGTTATCACTGCCTAGTGTGCTCATAGCATTAAAACTTTTAAAAAATCTGTTTGCCTTAAGCCAAGAATCTGTGTGTCCGCAGGCTTCGGGCCTGGTATTCCTGATAGGAGGACTCAGACAAGGGTTTCTTGGGAACGTGGTCTGTATGTCCGGAGGTCCCTGGTTGATAGTGGGATCACGTGACAACATGTTTCTCCACTGTTGGAATTTGTCGACAGGTCTAGATATGTATTGTTTTAAGCAGGTGACAAGATAAATCAGCACATCTGGACCTAGGTGAGTTTTTTTGCTTGCAGGTAGACTTTAACTTCTTGTAGTGAACTGAAAAGAAAAGACGTTCAGCTCCTCTCTGAGAGAATCGATAGCGTGTATTATGGAAATGTGTAAAAATCTATACGGTCTGCCATGTGCCTCGCGCTCAGCCTCGATATCCGAACATTCTTGAAAGAGCAGGTAGGCTGCCTCTCACAGCATGCGCCCAACACAACACTGCATTTATTATGATAATTAGGCTGAGCCGGCGGCTTCCATGTAACCGAGAGCTTCTGGGAATAATCTTGGTAATTATTTTATTCAGTGGAATCCTGGGTCTCTGATTTCCATCGTGGCTTACAGGCATCACTCTTGCTCTCTGCATCACCAGCCTGCGGTTACCTGAAGGGCGTGCTCACAACCAGGCCCCAACTCGCCTGGTGATATGTGAAGTCTAATGAGGGATCTGATGAATCAATTGACCTCCCTGTGTCAGGTAAATGCATTGCATGATAATCAGCACAGCTTGCTTTCCCTGATATTAATGCAGTACAGGGACAAGAGATAACAAAAAAACTATTTGTTAAAGGTACATTTTCAATAAAAGTGGATACAGCACAATAGTCTAATCTACAGTGGGTGGCATTACAAACCAAAGAGCCCTAAGACCAGGGCAGTATTTGCCACTAGGCAAATGTAGGCACTTGCCTAGGGCAGAGATACAGACGGGGCGGGGTGGCGGACAGCAACAATTTAATTAACTTGCATGCAGTGATGCTCTCTTCTTGGGGAGGCTGGCGATCACTGGACAGTTTTCTTTTTTAATGCATTGGTGGATCAGCTTAGCAGAGAGCAGGATATGCAGGAGCATATAAATGCCATGCTGGAAGTGATCACACAACTCAGATCAGTCGGTGAGAATATAACAGACAGTCATGCCCAAGCTATGGTATTATGCAGTTTACCTGATACATACACTGCACTGATCAATGCACTGGAGACAAAACATGAGACAGATCTGGAAGGAACATGAATCCACAGAAACCGACACAGAACCACTCTTAAAGCTACAGACACAAACACACAAGAAAGAAAACCTCCAAGTACTGGAGTTGGGGGGGGGCGTGGTCCTGCCGGTGCTCCATCAGATGGCACCTAGTCACTGCACGCACAGGCAGGGGACCTCGTGGTAAGACTTACAGCCCGAGGTGGGTTAACTTGGTGTGTATGGGGGGGTAGAGGGGACCAACTGCCAGGGCAGGCTGTTGAAGTGACCTTGGTGTATCCCTTTCCAGGATGCCTTATTGTGGGAGCCCCCAAGATCCCCAGGTCATACATACAGTCACTCACCATGCATGAAAAGCACAACATAAGGCGCTGGTTGGACGAGAGCTTGTGCATGCACTGCAGGGTAAGGGAAAGGTGAGTCTTTGGGGAGATTGGGGAGTTTCTTAGCGTAGGGCATCACAAATCTGGATGCCCCCAAGTAGGTACCAAAACCCAGAATAGTGAAAATTCTGGGTTTTGCTTTACTTTCAGCATGATTTGCTTTCCTTCAGCATGATTTCATGAAAAGCCCAAACCCTTAAAAAAAACTCTTCCCAGCATCAAGTTTTTAGTCACTTATTATTCTTTCCCCCACCGGGCTGCAACTCTGTTCGGGACTCTAGGATATGGGCGCCACCATCCTGACTCAGAAGCATCACATACTGAGGAAAGGAGAGCGGGATAAAGTACAGGGGGTGGGTTATAGCTGTGCTTTGCACAGACAGAGCAAAGCTGGGGTCAGAGAAAGGACAGCAATCCCAGAATGCAGAGCGACACAGTCAGAAGACACTTCCTGTTTGCAGGCTGCCTGATGCTCCATGAGCCGCCATCTTGGATGTTTAAAGGCTCATAACATGCAGTAGATGCAGGTAAGATAATTTTAATGTGAGCAATCTGTATGTTATGTACAGGGTGTGGGAAACAAATAAGATAGGCTCTTATTCAGGGTGAAGGTCCTTATGAATCCTTTAATCACAAATGACTTCTCGCTGTCCGAAAACTGGGCCCTTCTAGCATTACACAACATCGATTTATCAAAAGAGAGGGCAGATCTGCTCATTAAGACATGTGCCACAAATAAAATAATTACTGCAAGATGGCGAGAATCTGTACCTCCCAATACAAGATCATGGACAGCCCAATTGAAATTTTATCCCGAAATGGAAACGTTTCCCCAGAACTACATCACAGTGACCTCTGGCAAAAAGCCTTGATAATAGTAAGTGCTTATAAATAAGGAACAAACTCGTATGAGGGGATTGGAAGGGGTGGAACCAGGGGAGTGGGCTATAGCATGAGGCAAACATCTTCCCCTATGACAAACGCAAAGAATACAAATAGAAAAAAAATGGGATTTTGTCGTTCTGGGGATATGTTCTTTGCCCTCGGGGCATTCTGAATTGGGATGCCTCACTGCGTGAAACCCCCCAGTTCAGCCAGTAAAATTCACCTCCCCACAGTGCATGCGCAGGATATAGTCTAATCAGAGCCCTTTGCCGTGTTTACATCCTTTAGCAAACAGCTCTGATTGGACGAGAGTCCTTGCATGTGTCGCTGGAGCGGGTATAGGTGAATGTTTTTAGACACCCCGGGGGGTTTCACACAGGGGAGCATCCCAATTCAGAAAGCCTCCCACTCTGCATGTCCGCACTGCCAGGTAGCCAGGCAGCTTGAATGCTAAATACGGCCCTGCCTAAGACCAAATTTCTGTATGTGTGACTACAATTATACCAGTTGGTTTGGGGCCAGTCATACCCTGTTGAGCGTAAATTAGGTTATAGGACCACTACTGGATTCATTTATGGAACCTAGGCTCCACTTTGGAAAATGGGTCTCCATTTGTCAGCATATAAAACAACCCCCTTGGGTCTCAACGACGAAATTGTAATACAGCACAAGTTCTAAAATTGAATAAAATGGACTATGTAGGACAGCAGGCCCAAGGTTTTATCTCCACTGCACACGTGGTTAGAGGTTTGCTGATATAAGATCAGCAGGAATGGTAATCTGTGCATAGGCACAGGAACTTGGTAAAGAAGATGTCCCTGCTCTTGAAGATCCCTCAGAAAGTGGACTTCACATCAATGTGGTTGGCTCTCAAGCTAGCCCCTTCCATCTGTGCAAGTGCAAGGCATCCTTGATTGCCCTCAAAGATTTTTGTTGGTTCCAAATGCGGTTGACCCAAGTTGTCTCAGTCATATGACTTCTTGGCTTACCTGCGCCGCTGCAATGTACTCTGCTTCAGTAGATGATAGTGTAACAGAGCACTGCTTTCTGCTAGTCCAACTGAAAGCAGCTCCTGATAGCAGAAATATTGTACAGCGTGTTAGTTGGAAGTGGTGTATCTTGGCTGTTTAGCTCATTCAGGTAGTTGGTTTCCATAGGAGATTTCACTGGTTTGGCATCTTCCATTCCAAAAGTTTCAATTATTTCTAGTATTTTGTACTATTGGTTTAAAGGAAAGATGCTGTCTTCCTCTCTCTTAATCTGAATGTTGAGGTAATTCTTTATGTTGCCAGATTCTTTGTGGCTGATTTAGGCTTTTGAGGATTTCTGCTTCATTCCCTTTTTGTTCAAAACAAATCAGGATATTGTCCACATAAATGAGCACATGGATCCATCTGTCTGCCAATTTCTTTACTCCTCTGAAATCCTCATGTGGCGGCTTGCTTTAGACCATATATGTATATGCATACTAGGTCTGGCTTTTGTACATGCTGGTGGTTGTTCCATGTAGATGTTTTCTGTTAACTCGCCTTGTAGAAACACTGTTTTCTTGTATTTGATTTCCTGTGAATTCACCTCCTTTGAACCTCCGAACTATGAGAAGTTTCCTTTGAAACTTGTAACTTGTCTTTAACACATAGTCCTTGAATTTCTTAAGAACTTCACTTTTGTGTGGCATTAGGTAAGTGACTGTGTACCTTAAATAATCATCTATGAAAGTCACTATGTAACTGTTGCCAACAGGTGTAGGTGGGTTTAGCAGACCACATACATCACTGTGAACTATGTCAGGTGGTCTTGATGCTATATTTTGATTGACTTTAGGAAGTGTTGCTTTTGTAGCTTTGGATTTGATGCAACATTTACACTTAACAGTAACTGGACGGACAAGAGTATACTGTTAGATCCTTTGTCAGATTCCTCTTTTGTAGTTCTTGTATGCAATCTGGATTTCTGTGACCTAAATGCCTGGGCCACATGTGTATACAGTCATTGTATTTATGGGTGCATAGTCTCACCTGTTCCTTCATTGTGTTGAGGTGATATAGATGATCATCCAGCTTGGCACTTGCCATCGTCTGCTTTCCGTCTAGGATAGAATTTGGTCCTGAAATTTCACAGCGAGTCCTCTGGTTGTCAGACTGTTCACATACAAGAGCCCCCTTCTAGATCAGGAAAATAAAGCACATCTTTTACTTTTAAGCATCATTGGAGAGTGCAAGTGTTGTATTTCATTTCTGTCTGCAAAGTAAATAGTTTCTGTTATTTAGATAAAGTTCTGTGAAAAAGCTTCTATCACTTGTCATGTGACTGGTTGCACCGAGTCAATACACCAGTCTTGAAATTTATGGTTGCCTGTCACTTTAAATGTGACATTCCAGTTCCCTTCACATGGATTAGAGATTGTGGCTTTGACTTTCTGCTTAGTATAAGAGGGATGCTGTCTCATTTGCTCTGCTTTCCATATAGTACAGTCTCTTTTTATGTGTCCCTGTTTGTGGCATCTAAAGCACACTCTGGTTTTCTTTCCTGGTGTCTGTTTCTGTGGAGTCTTGTTCCTTTCTTTGCGGATACTCTATGAGCCTGGTCTTTACAAATGCTAGTGTCAGATCTGTCTCAGGTCTTGTCTCCAGTGCATTGATCAGTGCAGTGTATGTATCAGGTAAACTGCATAATAACATAGCTGGGGCATGACAGCTCCTGCATATCCTGTTCTCTGCTAAGACTCATTTTGTAAAGTTTCCCCAGCAGAAACAACCTGCTGTTTAAGCTGGATCTCTTATGTAGTCTTTTAGGTACATCCCACGTGCTTTTCACTGTATTCTCACTATGTATGTGAATAAGCTGATCATCTTCTACTGGTAATCTTATGATGGTCTATGCCTGTCTGTTTTTCCTGTCCCAGTTCTAATTATTGTTGTTCAGCTTAGCCACTGAGAGATTAAGCTCTGAGCTGCTGGTCATTCCCCCTACTTTATATATAGGAACAGTCTTACTTGTATAGAAGAGATGTCTCTGTGGAAGCTTCCTAATGTGGATCTCATCTAGAGTAACAAATGTAAACTGCTACCCTACAGTCAGAAGCTGCTTCATTACCTTTAGGCTATGTACTGATCCCCTCAATCATAATGCACAGCAGACTGACAGAGGGATAATGTCTTGCACCTTCCACTTTGTGATGCACCCCCAAGCAGAAAAGTGGCAAGAGCATATGGCTGGGTAATTTTCTATTGGAAGAACATCTCTTTTGCACCTTCTACTTTGTGGTGTCCTTGAAAATGATGCCTAATAAAAATGTGGTAAAACATTTGAAAGGAGGATTTTAGATGTTTTCAGGCTAAAAGAGGAGAAGCTTTTAGTTGGTGGAACCAGACTAGATATCAGATGAGAGTTATGGGTTAGGGTAGTTACCAGATGGCAGGTAGATAATGTCCAAATCAGGACAAGGATTTCTCATGAACAGCTGTAGACAGATTCAGCATACATAAGTAAGCTCACTGGCAGCCAACCAAATGACTCAGGATCAATCACACTGTTGGAAAGGTAGGAAAAGGGCGGGGAATTAACCAGTTCAGATTTGTGGGAAACAAGGAAAACCTGGCAAACCAGGTTACAGCCCAGAAGCAATGGGTTATAGCAGGAGTATTTGGATGTCTATCTATAGATGATTCTCCAACCCCAAAACTTCATATGTTAACAGAGGTTCATAGCTTTACATATTGGTAAGCCCTGACAATCACATAGGTGGGTTTGCTAGAAAGCTCTTTCTCCTAAGAATATTCTTATCTTTTCTTTATACAGAGCTCCTCTTCAATTCAAATTCCCTCCATTAGTTTAATACAGTATGCGGTATGGCAGCCCACACACACTCTTTCCGACACAGAGCTGGAGCTTAATATCATTTTGTCCTGTGAAAGAAATGAATTGTCTACAGTGACACGAGGAATTACTAGAATGAAACGTCTCGCCTGAGAATAATATCCAACTAAGCGGAAGCCTTTAGACTGACAACAAGTGCCGACCGGTGACAGAGACAATGACGGGAGAGCAAGGCAGAGGAAGCAGACTCTGAAGCATGACCATTCGCCAATAAAAAGGCTCCAGAGCGGAGAGCAATGTAACAAAGAACGGCGAGAAGAGGATTACTGGTTGAACCTAGAAACACATGAAATGGAGTACGAGCAGCCCGAATTAATCTAATGCAAATACACAAAAGATTTTTATTCTCATGTAGACTAGTGTCTGGGTGCCCCCAGGGTCCACCTTAAAGAAAGAACTAAGCCTCTGCTGCTGATTTTTAGTTCAGTGCCTCCAACCGGTCAAGCCAGATGAACACCGGGGATATATCGCCTGGCAATATCTTCTAATAAAGGGTTGACGTCCTTGCTTCCATCAGCGATAGTGGAACAACTAATAAGGAGTCCCGAAAAGTCTATGGGGGTTATTCATCAAGCCATAGCGCCAGGTAGCGACTGGTAGCGAAGGGTGAACGTCGGGCGCTGTACGCAATACCACATGTATTAAAGTGATTCTGGTGAGCGACTCTACCAGCGTCATGTAGCGTCCGATTCATCATCACAGACGGCTCAGCATATACCATTGGTGCTCTGGCTTCCAGGGGGAGAAGACCTAGAACAAAGGTCTAGCCCTCTTTCATAGACTCTACCACAAAGCATCACTGGGAAATCACCAGCTGATGACCTCACAAGCAGAGGCAGTCGCTCTGCCATCTTGAAAGAGGGCAGGTAGCAGGCAAACACAAGACATCCCTACACACTTAAAAAAAAGTTGGTGGAACGCAAGGAGAGGAGAGTGTCAGGGGAACGCAAAAAACAGAGGAAAGAGAAAGATGCATGCATCTAAAAAAAGGAAGGGAAAAAGCGGGAACGCAGAAAAAGACTGATGTAAAATATAAATGAAGGCGAGAGAAAGAAGTATTGTGGAAATAGAGAGAGAAGGAGGGAATGAAGAAGGAGATGTAGAAAAGAAAGAGAGAAATAGAAAATGTGGAAAAAGGCAAAGAGCAGAGGGAATATGGAAATAGAGATAGAAGGAATGAATCTGGACAATACAGAATGAGGTAATGTGGAACGAGGGATAGAAGGAGGGAATGTGAAAATGACAGAGAGAAGAAGGAGGCAATGTGGAAAAGAAGGTAATGTGGAAAAGACAGAGAGAAGGAGGGAATGTGGAACGAGAGAGAGAGGGAAGGAATGTGAAATCTACATAGAAAGGGTAAAGTGCTAAAAAGAGAGAGCGAGTAAACAAAATAATGTGGAAAAGAAAGAGAGTAGAGAGAAATGTGAAAAGAGGGGCAAGGGATGTGGTAATGAGGGAGAGGAACAGTAAAAAGAGAGGAAGACACAAAGAAATTGAAAGGAAAGGAATGTAATAGGAAAGGGAATGAAGGGGGTGTAGAAAAGGGAAATAGGAAAATGAAGGATAGCAGAACTACATAAAAAAAGAGAAAGGCCTAGGCGGAGAAAGTCAAGAAGAAGGAAATTAGATGAAAAAAGTGAGAGATAAGGATGGGGACAATGTATAAACTAAAGAGAGAGATGGAGGAAATGTGGAAAAGAGACATGCTGAGCCAGCTGAGAGCTTCCCCTCTAATGGGGTGTCAGAATAGTGGCGCCCCCTGTGTTGAGAGACTGGGATGGTGCCTCGCCAAAGGCCCGATGTGCAACTAGTGTAGATTTCTGGGATATGTATTTTACTTTACAGTAAAAGGTCAAGTGAAGGAAATGTATCAGGGAGCATCCTAAGACCATTAATATAACAAAAAGGAATGTGCGCCATAGAAATGCAAATCGGGCGGATTGTCAGAGTGAATATTGGAGCCGTTCAATAATACGAGAGTGTCGGCGGGAGCCCCGCTGTTCCTCAGTCTCTCTTCAGTTCACAGATCTTTTAGGCCTGACAGCTTCCTTGCGAATAGCGGCATGTTAAATGTTTGAATATGTGAATATTTTGCAGAATGAAGCGGCGCTGCTGACTGCGCATCATCCCGAATATATTTTAATCGGCCCATTTTTATGAGATAAACAGGCTAACAGTGTTTTGTGATCCTAAACTGTTATCATCAAAATCAAACACGGAATGGGGAAGCGGCTGCTCGCTGCAGGGATAGGAACGCAGAGCTAAAGCAATGGCCACACAGGGAAGTCGGCTGCATAGAAAAGGACACAAAGACTTCTTCTGTGACAGCCCAAAACTGGCAAACAAGCACTAAATACAAACTAAAATGTAGCTATTCTCTGCCTATGACCTTTTCCTGTACTATGTCATCTCCAGGATATCTCACATGCTTCTTCTCGTTTCTGGAATGCCTTTCCCAGAATAGTTTGCCACTTCCCGATGCTTCAGATGTGCTCTCCAAACTCACCTTTTAAGGCTTCTTCTTTCCTTAGTCTTAATCTTCTCTCATGGCTAATCCTATGCCCCCTGCTCCAAACATTAACATTAAAGAGGGCTCCACTTGACCAGCTTCTGCCAGGGCTTAGGGGTTCCATAGTGAAGATAAAGGCCTACGCAGCGTGGTTTACCATAAGGCACAGAAACGCTGCTGATCAGAACGGAAGTGTTGTGGGTTGCAGGGATGTACAGAAGGTTTGTAGGTCAGCATGGAAGGGTTGTGGGCTGCAAAGAGACATGGGGGCTTTGTGGGAAGAATTGAGGCACAGAATGGTTGCTAATCAGCATAGAAGGGTTGTGGGTCACACAGAGGCACTTGGGAAGCATGGGATGACTGCAGGTCATTATGTCAGGGATGTGAGTTCCAGGAAGGTATGGAAGGGCTACGGGTCATTATGTCAGGGATGTGGTTTCGAGGGAGGCATGAAAGTGCAGCAGGTCATTATGTCAGAGATATCAAAGATATGGGTTCCAGGGAGGTATGGAAGGGCTGTAGGTTATTATGCCAGGGATGTAGGTCCCAGTGAGGCATGAAAGGGCAGTGGGGCACATAAGGGCTTCGGATATGGATATCAGATATGGATTCCAGGGAGGTATGGAAGGGCAGCAGGTCAGCACAGAAGGTTTCTGAGTCCCAGAGAAGCACATAAGGACTTCGGATCGGCATTCAACTGTTGTTGGTCACAGGAAGGCACAGGCTGGCTGCAGGTCATTATGTCAGGGATGTGGGTTCCAGGAAGGTATGGAAGGGTAGCGGGTCATTATGTCAGGTATATGGGCTCCTGGGAGGTATGGAAATGCTGTAGGTCATTATATCACAGATGTGGGTTCCAGGGAGACATGAAAGGGCATCGGTGCAGCATAGGAACTTCCTGGCTATCAGGGAAACACAAAATCGCTGCGGATCGGCATTTGAAGGGTTTTCATTAACAGGAAGGCACAGACGGGCTGCACATCATTATGTCAAGGATGTGGGTCCAAGGAAGGCATGAAAGGGTGGTGGGTCATTATGTCCGGAATGTGGGTTCCGGGGAGGCATAGAAGAGCGGCTGGTCATTATGTCAGAGATTTGAGTTCCAGGGAGGCATGAAAGGGCAGTGGGTCATTATGTCAGGGATGTGGGTCCCAGGGAGGCATGGAAGGGTGGTGGGTCATTATGTCAGGGATGTGGGTTCCAGGGAGGTATGGAAGGGTGGTAGTTCATTATATCAGGGATGTGTGTTCCAAGGAGGCATGGAGGGGTGTTTGGTCATTAGGTCATTATGTCAGGGATGTGGGTTCCAGGGAGGCATGGAGGGGTGCTGTGCCATTAGGTCAGATATCTTGGTTTCATGGAGGAATAGAAGGGTGGTAGTTCATTATATCAGGGATTTGGGTTCCAAGGAGGCATGGAGGGGTGTTGGGTCATTATGTCAGGGATGTGGGTTCCAGGGAGGCATAGAGGGGTGCTGTGCCATTATGTCAGATATCTTGATTTCAGGGAGGAACGGAAGGGTGGTGGGTCAATATGTCAGGAATGTGGGTTCCAGAGAGGAATGGAAGGGTGGTGGGTCATTATGTCAGGGATGTGGGTTCCAGAATGGAATGGAAGGGTGGTGGGTCATTATGTCAGGGATGTGGGTTCCAGGGAGGAATGGAAGGGCGGTGGGTCATTATGTCAGGGATGTGGGTTCCAAGGAGGCATGGAGGGGTGTTGGGTCATTATGTCAGGGATGTGGGTTCCAGGGAGGCATGGAGGGGTGCTGTGCCATTATGTCAAATATCTTGGTTTCAGGGAGGAATGGAAGGGTGGTGGGTCATTATGTCAGGGATGTGGGTTCCAGGGAGGTATGGAAGGGTGGTAGTTCATTATGTCAGGGATGTGGGTTCCAAGGAGGCATGTAAGTATGGCGGATCACCACAGAAGGTTTCTGGGTCACAGGGAGCACCTGAGGGCTGTGGATCATTGTCACATGATCACAGCCCAGCACCTATGATCATATAGCATGTTTTCCTAAATCGCCTTCCATTTCCTTGCCGAGCAGATGTCAAAGCTCAGCGAGGCCATGGACACACAGATTCTTGGCTAAGGCAAAAAGATCACTCAAGTTAAATATAAATTTTAATGCTGAGGGCACACTGGGCAGTTATTACAGGTATGGAATTTACAATACCAATCTGAGAAATGGGTTACAGATTACAGGGCGGCAAAATTACACGCAGAGATTCAACAAAATGTCAGTTTACGTCAATGCATTCGGTTGAGATGTTGGCAAGGCCGCATTCGGGGGCATAGAGCAAACTGCTGGGATTCTGGAACTACTCCTGACACGTATAGGTGACCCCCAGGAACATAGAACAGCTTGCCTTCGGCTGTGGTCTGGGATTTAACCGGGAGCTGGACCAACGCCCAGTGCCATTTGGGGGAGGATCCAGCTCCACCTTTGATTGGAGCTAGCTTGCAACCTACAAACACTAATTGGGTCTAATTCCTAAACCAAGGCTTATACTAGCCCGATTAAGGCATCAAACTAATGGCCTAGTCGTGCTGCATCTTTCGGGTCCAAGAATTGGGGTGTAGGCATACTCAGAATGCGAGATTCCAGTTTCCTCGGGCTCCTCCTTCCTGGGCTGGGTATGCACCGGTGCAGCTTTCCAGGCTACCTTTGATTATGTGCCTGGCTTGGTGCTGGGACAAACAATGGATCAGCTACAGTCCGTTCTGTGTCTGTGCCGGATGTCTAAGGGATTGATGTTGGGGTCGTCCCTGTCTCAGACTCAGTGGGGCCTTCCCAGCCCAGTGGTGCGAAATGATCCTTTTGTCACAGTCAGTATGAAAGGGTTTTAGGTTGTAGAGAAGTCTGCCCTTGCTCGGACAGGAGGGAGGGGGTTTGAGTGAGGGCGGAAGTTAGTCACGGTCAGAATGTGTTTCTGCTTCCTGCCAGGAAGGACTGGCTCAGGTTTATAAGCAGCTTTTCACCATAGCCTCATCAACACCCAGGAGAAGTGGACCTGTTCCACGCAGCGCGTAGGTGACGAGGTAAGTGGGGAGGAATTGGGCTGCTATGTGATATTGTGATCATTAGATAATTGCTGATACAATGGATTCCTGATGTGTATCCCTGACGTTTCTGGAGACAAAGAGAGGCACTATTTAGATTAATTAATGCATGTTAGCACTTAGGCACTTTATGCACCTTTGAAGCCACTTTAGTTGGTTATTTGTAGTTTTGCACATGTTTATATTGCAACTCAATATGGAGTTGTATTCACTATATTATTTACTATAGATTTTAGATTGCACAGGCACTTCATATCCTGTCCTACAAACGTCAGAGGCTATATATTGGTTGATTTCAATGAATTTTAGAATTACTTCAACTAAATTTAAAGAGTTGCTCTGATATTGTATGTGAGTGACTGCAGATTATTTTAGCCCTGGAGTTCCTCCCCACTTGGGGTTTTAATTATATGTTTTTTAATTTTTGATGTGTGTTTTTGTATGTGAATTATTGGATGAATTATTTGATTAATAAATTGATTTATTACATGAAGTAATGGTGTGCAGCTTGATATATGAGGACACAATGGTGGGCTAGCCCTGGAGCTTCACCTGTAGTTGAGTAGTTGTAGAGAAGTATGGAAGGGTTGTTTTAGTTCTCTTTTCCACTTTGCGTTTCCAGTACATTTTGATGAAATTGCACAAGTGCAGATCAGAGCAGTGCACTTTTGTGTACTGTGCTGTGTTTCCATTACCATATTGCTAAAGTGGTGGACTCGTTTTCTGTCCCACTGGTGGCAGTGGGAAGACTGTCACCTGACAGCAGAAAGTTGGCGGCATTGGCAGGGAAAGCAGTGAGGGGGCAGCAGAAGATCAGAAGGACAGGGGGTGGGGGGGCAACCATTGGTCCCGGAGGTCACCAGTGAATAGCGAATGGACCTGCACAGCATGGGACTCGATCTTGGGAAGCAGTAAGTTTGACACTACCTGACTAGAACTGATCAGCTGGGGTGGTGGGGGAAACATGAGAGGTTCTTTTTTTCAATCGCCTGAACAGACCCTTTAAAGTGGAACATCCCTGGTTCTGTTCCATGCCCCGGGGCATCCCAATTTGGTGTGCCCTGCTGTGTGAAACACCCCAGTTTGCCCAATAAAACTCACTTCATCTCAATCCAACAGCGCATGCACGGGCTCTTGTCCAATCAGAGCCTTTTGTCGTGCCTATGTCATTCAACAAACACCTATTATGTTTTGCAATGGGGAGCCAGATAATCAGAGCCGTTTACCGAATGACACAGGCATGGCAAAAAGCTCTGATTGGACAAGAGCCCGAGCCTGTGCTGTTGGACTGGAAAATAAGCTGTTACTGGTGAACTGGGGGTCTCACTCAGAATCAAGATGCCCTAACGGAGGGCCAGCCATCGGCCATGAAATCTTTTAGATTTTATTGCCGGCCACGTTGGATTTTGCTGCACTTTAAGAAATCATTTTAATTTTACCTAGGCCCTTATTCATGAAGGGATAGCGTCAGGTAGCGCCTTGTAAATGAGAGGTATCGACAGGTAGCGGCAAATGAACACCAGACAAGGCACACTATCACACATTTATCAAGCAGAATCTGTTGAGCGACTGGGATAGCGCCATGTAGCGCCCGATTCATCATAATCCCAGCCTCAGCGAACAGCGTCGGCGTTCAGCCTTGCACAGCGCCAGGTATTACCTCTCGCTACCTGGCGCTCTCCCATACATTTCAATGGACGTTCTTTTATTTCTCTGTAAACAGGGTTTTTTCATTTTTTTTTTCTAAATCTTAAATAATGTTATGACCTCCTGGCCTAGAAAAAGCCCTTATTGCAAATATTTTTCATGTTTTATATATTTATGCAGAACTGACATTACAGGTCTGGCATTAAAGTGTTCATGTTACAATGTTCTTACAATATAATTCCATATGTTTTCACTTTGTTACTGGTGGATACATGTTAAAAAAAGAGACTTTAATCAAACAGCCTCCGGCGCTCTGGGCTTTAGAGATGCATTTTTGAGCGCCGGAGTTGTAGTTGTGTGAGGCTGTTTTTTTTTTTATGAATATGTTGTGAGTTGGTCGCACTGACCAGTCGTTAACACGCTCCCATACAGCGCTGTACTGGTCAAATAGCGACTCCTCACAATGTATTCATCATTGCTGCACAGCGACTGAGTTGCTATGAATTAGCGATCCACGGCCGAGCACTGCGACTACTAGCGGGCGCTCTGAAAATGCCTGCTACAGACGCTCATCTGTCGCTACCTGGCGTTAGTAATGAATCAGCCTGCTAGTGTGGCCTCCCTTGCACTACATGGGCTACTATGGTGATATTGGTGATATTTATACTTATGATAATAAGAATTATTTGAATAAATGATTGCAGGCGCTGTGCAGAATGCAGACTGGGAACACGTACATGAAAAAAAAAGGTTGAAAATGGCTTTAATACAGAAGCGGAGGAGTAAAATAAGAGCGGAGCCATAAATGATCTCATTCTCCATGGCTGTCTCTGAGTTTCATTTCAGATTTTATGGAGCATGTTGGAGATCTCAGAACACATTAGACTAGTTCTGGAGAAAATAACTTTTTCAGCTTGTCAGGCTCGATAGGATAAGAGTCTGTGATCAGCAGGGGAGGTGGTCAGCTTTTCCACCTCAGCTCTTAAAGTGGAGTCAAAAATGACTGACAATCAGAGCCACGGCTGGCTTCAGGTTTACATTGAGGTCCTTATTTAACAAGGGATAGCGAGAGGTAGCGCCTGGTGAGCGACCGGTAATGACGGGCACCGCCACGAGAACGCCGGCTCCCCACCACAATCACACATTTATCAAGCCAATCCTGCTTAGCGACTGAGATAGCGCCAGATAGCGACTCATTCATCATTATTCCAGCCTCAGCCCACAGCGCCAGCGTCCGACCTTGAACAGCGACAGGTATGACCTCTCGCTACCTGGCGCTCTCCAATGCATTTCAATGGAACAATCTTTAAATATTCATAATTAATTCATATTAATGTTTTTTTTTTTTTTTAAATGTGATCAATTCTGTGACCACTTCTGCCATGTTAGATAATTTTTTTAAGCTAAAAAACAAAACTTTGTGCTGAATTAATATTACAGGTCTGATATTAATGTATTCATATTACAAAATTATTTATAAAATTGTTTTTTTTGTTTCCAAAAATATGGTGGTTTGGGGGTTAAAAAACTACTTTTAACTCATCGCTGCCAGCGCTCTGGGGTTTAAACATGCATTTCACAGCGCGAGAATTTTTTGAACGTGATTTTTTGATGAATGTGGTGGGAGCCGGTCGCTCTGACCAGTCGCTATCATGCACACCCATACATCGCGGAACCTGTCAAATAGCGACTCGTCACCCCGTATTCAACATTACTGCACACCGACTGAGTCGCTGTCAACAACCGAACAACGGCCAAGCACAGCGACTACTAGCGGGCGCTGTGAAAATACTGCTGCAGTCGCTCAACTGTCGCTACCTGGCGCTATTAATGAATCGGCCTCAAAGAAAGAATAAAAGGACAAAGAACGAAGGAATAGCAGGAATAAAATGAGGGAAGGAAAGAAAGAAAGACAGTTATTTGTGAAAAAGAGAGTGAGAGAGAGAAAGAATAGAATGGATGACACAAAGAAAGAGTAAAAGGACAAAAAAAAGAGGGAATAGACATGACATGAAAGAAAGAAAGAAAAAAAATAATTGTCATCCCTTCTATCTTTCAATCTTTAAAATAAAGGCTAAAAGGACTGAAAGGCAGAAAGAATAGAATGACAGAAAGAAAGAATAAAAAGACTGGGAGGCCGATTCATTAACAGTGGCAGGTAGCGACAGTTGAGCGACTGTAGCGGCATTTTCAGAGCGCCTGCTAGTAGTCGCTGTGCTTGGCCGTTGTTCGGTAGTTGATAGCGACTGAGTCGGTTTGCCGTAATGTTGAATATTGGGTGAGGAGTCGCTATTTGACAGGTTCCGCGCTGTATGGGAGCGCATGATAGCGACTGGTCAGAGCGACCGGCTCCCACCATATTCATTAGAAATTCACGCTCAAAAATTTCTCGCGCTGTGAAATGCATGTTTAAACCCCAGAGCGCTGGCGGCGATGGGTTAAAAGTAGTTTTTTAACCCCCAAACAACCATATTTTTGGAAACCAAAAAAAAACAAGTTTTTAAAATAATTTAGTAATATGAATACATTAATATCAGACCTGTAATATCAATTCTGTACAATTTTTTTTTATTTTTTTTTCCCTTAAAAAAAATATCTAAAATGGCAGAAGTGGTCACAGAATTTTTCACACTTAAACAAAAAAAAAAAACATTAATAACAATGAATTATTAATATTTAAAGATTGTTCCATTGAAATGCATTGGAGAGCGCCAGGTAGCGAGAGGTCATACCTGTCGCTGTTCAAGGTCGGACGCTGGCGCTGTGGGCTGAGGCTGGAATAATGATGAATGAGTCGCTATATGGCGCTATCTCAGTCGCTAAGCAGAATCGGCTTGATAAATGTGTGATTGTGGTGGGGAGCCGGCGTTCTCGTGGCGGGGCCCGTCATTACCGGCCGCTCACCAGTCGCTACCTGTCGCTATTCCTTCATAAATAAGGACCTTAATTGACTCTGCTGTATCCAGCACTCACATTCTGCAACAACTGAAATGGTGCTTTGAAGTCCTGAGCATGGTTGGCACATTGCCAGCTGGTAAGCACCAGGGCCACCGCCAGAACACGGCATACCCCGGCAAGCACCAGGGCCCCTAATAATCATCAGGGGCCCACTCAGGCACTTCAAAGCCAGTGCAGAAAACAGCAAGAACTAGAGGTAAATTGGTCTTACGACCTGTTCAATTGGACATTGAGCCTGTCTCATTGGCTTGCTTTCATCTTGTAATGACTTTTTAGCCCAGCTTTCATTTATTGTTGACTAACAGGAGCTGCACTTTTTTCCTTTTAGAACATAAGTTGTCTCCAACTTATTTTAAAAAAAAAAGAAAAACATAACAAAAGTTCAAAACTTTCCGATAAACAGACAGATAAGTTCAGTATACAGGTTTCATAAATCCCACAGAAATTGCAGAGACGCATCTCCAACAGTGAAGCTGCGTAGCCTGATAGGGGGTCCCAGTGGGCTGCTGAGATTCTGAGAGGACAAGCTGTGATTGGTTTGACAAGGTAATCCTTAGCGGAAAACAGATGCACCCGCCAGCCAAACACACTGTAAAGTCGTCTGAAGATCACCGTCCTTTAGAAGAAAACGCTAAACAGGTAGAGAGTTCCTAGAGAAACATTCAAGGTCACAGCAGCTTCCAATTTTCCAAAACGGGAACTGCTTATAAGTTTGGATAGATAAAATAAATTAGACTATGTCCAGGACATTTAATGGTGATGTTGTATTTTAACCCTCCTCACTTTCGATGAGACAGTCCCACTTTGAGGCATTTTGCCCCACTGCCCCCGTCCAAAACCCCAAACTCTGGAAGCCCTAATAAATGGTCCACTTTGTGGTAGGACTGTAACATCAAATCCAGGACATCTGGTCTATTAACTGGGGCCCTACTCCAGCTTATTGCTAGTGGAATGCATGGATTGTCTAAGTGCTAGGCCAATCACCAACATCCTTTACATACTGGAGATATCCAAGTTGGGTTTCCAGCATGTGTCGAGGGGCGGGGCTTCACCTACTAACACACTGAATGCTGCAGATATTTGTTCCTCAAAAGCCTGTGGATTAGCTACACGCCACACCCTTGTAAAATCTCACTTAAAGTTCCGCAAAAAAGTTTATAGGACCTCATCCTAACAAAGCTTTTTTTTTTCCTCTAAATTAGTCATCCTACAGTAAGTCTCACATTAGCTAGATATATATAAGGGAGTGTCTTAGATATTGTGATAGGGTATAGAAAAATATGCCATTAATATAATAAGGGAGTCTCTTAAATATTGTCATGGAGTATAGAAAAATATGCCATTAATATAATAAGGGAGTCTCTTAAATATTGTCATGGGGTATAGAAAAATATGCTATTAATATATTTTTTAAGTCCCCCCCACATGTCTCCACCCTCAATCTCTTTTCTCACTTTCCTTAGCTTCCTCTTACCTCACTTCCTCCCAATTATCATCTAACCTTCCTCATGTCCTGCTATCCCTCTCCATCGCAGAACTCTTAAATGCATAAATATTTCTACATTTGTTTTGATCATGTTAAGGTGACCTTTTGACCATCTGAATGTTCCAGTAAAACGCAGTTTGTTACTCCACAATGTCTATCTTAGTTGGCTCTGCTGTATCCAGCACTTACATTCTGCAACAATGGAAATGGTACTTTGAAGTCCTGAGCATGGTTGGCCCATTACCAGCTGGTAAGCACCTGGGCCACCGCCAGAACACGACATACCCCGGCAAGCACCGGGGCCCCTAAAAATCAGGGACCCACTCAGGCACTCCAAAGCCAGTGCAGATAACAGTAAGAACTAGAGGTCAATTGGTCCTACGACCTGTCTCCTCCCTCTCACTTTTTCCTCCTATCTCTTTTCTCACTTTCCCTAGTTTCCTCTTACATATCTCACTTTCTCCCAATTATCATTTAACCTTCCTCAAGTCCCGCTATCCCTCTCCTTCACAGAACTCTTTAATGCTTAGATATTTCAACATTTGACTTACGTCTCGCTTTCTATTTGTTCGCCTTTGTTCTCTAATATTCTCTTAATCATTCTTTGCCAGAATCTGCGATTCGGTGGATGTACTATGCCCATTGGAAAATTATAATTTTTTGTTGTGTCCCAGAGTATTATTGAGCATAGTTTGCTCTGGAAATTGTTGTTTTCTATGTAATTCAGTAAAAGTTGTAGCTTTGAAGGTACAATCTTGATTCCAATTTCTTCCTTTAAGAAAAGTAAAACAAATTTCCAAAGGTCTTGAATATAAGTACAGTCTATCCATATATGACTGACAATGGTAGGCTGTTGCTGGCACCACCAACAGTTGAAATTCTGGACTCAGCTAGTATAATCAATTGTCAAATCGTGTTGTGTAATAAATTTGATAGCAAACAAGTATCAGGGAACGTACTTTATAGATCTAACTGAGTTAAAAACTCTGTTCCATTCCTTCAAACAAAAGTTTTACACTGTGATGAATACGTATCAGGGTTAAAGGAGCAGTATCGCGAATTTTTCTTGGTGACATATTTAAATGGTACTTTGAATGTAGGTAAGTGTTGGAGTAAGAATTACAAATGTAGAAAAAGATTATGTGTGTGTTGAGCAGCTGGAGACTAATAGCTCATGTTTATGTCTTGTCAGTGTCGGGACCCGACACTCTGGCCTGTTCCATGCTGAGGAGAGGGGGAAACAATGTATCAAAGTATCAGCTGTTCAGTGCTGGCAGCCGTCCAGCATAAGATAACAACATTGCAACATTGCCTGGCCAGAACTTATATATCTAAAACAGAGAGAAAAGCTCTAGAAGTAATTTAGCTGATTTTGACAGTTTTCCCTTCATGTTGGCTCTACTGCAGAATCTTTCAGTTTACCATTTTCTCTCTCTTTTCTCAACACATTTTTCCATATGATCTTTCTTTCAGCTTTGTATGTTTTGAGCAAAGCCCAACCCAGGATTTTCACTATCTGGAGTTTTGTTTTGTGCCCCTAGGGGCATCCTGACTTGGGATGCCCTGATATGTGAAATCCCCAAGTTCGCCTGTGAAAACGTACCTTTCCCTGTCCCACAGCACATGCGCGGGCTCTCATCCAATCAGCTCTGTTTGCACGCAGATGGGGAGCCTGAGCTGTAACCTTCCTGGCCGCCCGGCCTGTCTAAATGACTATCTGCGTGAGCGCGCCAGAAAAATGGGGGGATCAGTGGTTATCCAGAGGTCGTTTCACACAGTGGGGCATCCTGATTTAGAATGCCCAAGGGGGAAGGTCAATGGCCGGGTCTTATAGACTTCAGGGTCAGCCACTCAGGGTTTTGTTCCACTTTAATACCTTTAGATTTTCCTGCACAGTTATTCAAAGAAGAATTTCAGCTATTTTGAGTCAGTTTAGTTTATTTTGTATAGATTTGAGTCACCTGGTCTCATAACAAAAGCAGCACCTCACCCACACACAGCCGTTACCACTGATTACAGTGTCAGCCTCTGAGGTAAAGTGTTGCTAGGAGACCAGTGGGCTAAATGAAGCAGCTCACTAAATACAACCCAGCAGATCCCCCTATTCAGCAAATGGACTGAGCCATTGTAATTATACAATTTAAAAGAGAGGCAGATATTTTTTCCTTTTTCTATCGTCAGATTATTTATACACATGTTATAAGCTATTGTGTGGCTATTTAATTATTTATCCTTTTTAATGCAAATTTCGCGATACTGCTCCTTTAAGTAACATTGAGATAAATAATGCGGTGCTATAGGTGAATTCAGCCAGCACTTATGAAAAATAGTTGGGGTTAATGTACATATCGGTAATGTTAGATTCCGAAGATAAGACTCTACTTTGAAGCAGAAAAGAGAAGAGCCGTTTTTTGTTGGAGACTTGAAGATAGCCAGGACTTCTGTCGTAATTTCCAAAAGTGAAACACTCTGATATCTTCATTGGAGAGGTTATAATCAAAAGATCGTATTACACTAATAAGGGATGAGACAAGAATATGTTGTACTGATCTCATCATATCTGGATAAAGGTAATAAAGGAGGGATTTTGTTGACAAATGTTTTAAGGATTACCATTAGGAAGGGATGCTTTAACCGAGTTTCGTGATTCAACCGAAATGGTATTTTGTTCCTCCCACTGCTTTTGCTACTGGACTTTAACTAAAGGTAGATAGTTATGCAGGAGCTGCACCACTGAAGCATGCAGAAAAAAGGCCTTAGGGGCAACGATGCACATCACAGAAACAAAAATCCGTAGAACTACTTACAAATAAGTTTCAGGTTACAAGAGCCAAATGCAACAACACTTGTTGCTTAAGGCTATTAGCAGTCTCCTTTGGCGCCAACAGGTACTACATCTTACACAACCCATGCCTAACTTCAACCAACTAAACAAGCCTCAACTTTTTACTCAAAACCAGGGGACCTCCTGCGCGCTGAAGCTGCTACATCTACTCTTTAGATTTCCTTGACTTTGACTTTTTCTTCGGTTTTCTTGTCTCTTTGGTTTACTTCTTAAATCCCTCAGACCCAGTGACCCTCTCATTTCTTCTACTTATTACATGTTGCCATTTATGAGCTTCATTTATGAGTCATTGAACACATGGAACTCTTTAGTTTTGGTACATACATTGTATCACTGTAGACCTTTATATGCTTTTACAGCACCATGTGTATCCCTGTAGACCTTCCTATGCCTTCTCAGTATCATGTGTATGCCTTTTCATATGTTCTCTTACTATGTGTGTCCATGTAGATCTTTATTGTTCTACTTGGCACCACGCATATCCCTGTAGACCTTTATTGTCCTTCTCAGCACCATGTGCATCTCTGTAGACCTTTCTTATCAAGTATGCCGGGGACCTTTCTTGGCCTTTTTAGCACTACATGTATATAGAGCTTGGCTGCCAGTTTAGCACTGTAGATCCTTCTTGGCCTTCTCAGAACCATGTGGATCCCTGTAGACATTTTCTGGTGTTCCCTGCACCCTGTGTATCCCTGTGGACCTTACTTGGCCTTCTCAGCATTATGTGTTTCACTGTAGAATGGCCTTGGCCTTGTAGACCATTCTTGGCATTTTCAACCGCATGTATATCCCTGTAGACCTCCTTTGGCCTTCTTAGCACCATGTGTATACCTCTCACACTATGTGTGTCCCTGTAGATGTGTTTTGGCCTATATCTTTGGCCAGCTCTGCACCATGTGTATGCCTGTAGATCTTGGCCTTCTCAGTACTACATTTGTCCCTGTAGACCAGTTATGACTTTCTCAGAATCATGTGAATCCCTGGAGACATTTTTTTGGCCTTCGCAGCATCCTGTGCATCCATGTAGACTTTGTTGGTCTCTCATCACCATGTGTATCCCTGTAGACCTTGGTCTTGTCATTACCATGTGTATCCCTGTAGGCCTTTCTTGCCCTTCGTAGCAGCACACGTGTATTGGATACGAAAGTAAGTAGACCTGCCCGGTATTGTCCTTGTGGGGGGGGGGGGGATGACTGGCTTATGCTGCCAGACCAAACCTCCAACAGTCCAATTGTTGATCTGGTTTCTATCTAACATTTTTGAATATTTATTAAGAAAGGAAAATTGCAGAATAACCAAACCAACCAACAAGACGTGTTAGTAACCACACTGATTTATGTGGTCATCAGATGCTGAGAAGACGTTGTTTACAATTTGTTCTCTATGGTGGTCCCCCGTGGGACACATATGGTGTATGGAGTTTGGGGAGGGTAAACTTTCTTGCAAGTTATAGTTTCATGTATTTCATAATAGCAGATCATAAATCTTACAGTAGGAATAGGCACAATCAATTATGTATAAAGAGATAGGATTGCCCCAATGGAATGGACACATATTTATAGGTATAAATAATAAATGCAACTTCTTAAAGTGGAACTTGCAATAGCTGTATACACAGCCGGGGTACTGGCTAAATTTCTTTGATAGATTGAGAACAGAACAGAATACATGTGGTCTCAGCAGCCGCTAGGAATTAGTGTTGCTAGAAATATGTTATGTTTGGATGCAGTCCGGCAGAATTTTTAGGGGTACTGTAATAATATAAAATAGGGCACCCCACAAAACATCTGCAACTCACCCCCATAAGAGGTTAGAGCTTTATTTTGGGACCCACCCGCAATGGGCTGTCAGGTTCCTGTGGGGAGTTTGCAGGTGTGCATGTGGTTGATCCCTTTACATGCTGTATAGTGTGTTCCAAGCCTCCCCCCGCATTCCTTGGGTTCCCAGGTGGGAGGTTGGGTGCCGTCCATCTTGAGGATGTGGCAGGTTCCCTTCAAACTCCTGGGTCCCAGCAGAACCGGACAGGAGGGCTTTGAAATCTTGCAAGATCTCCCCCTGGAGATATATAAGGTTGGAAGAGACTAAAAGAAGCACAGGAACCACAGTGCGACAGACTTGCCTGTGGGAGAGGGGGAGGTAGGATCATTGTATAGGAGGTGATGAAGAACACTATGGGGACCCAGGACCAATAGCGATGCTCACCTCCTTATAGGTCAGGAAAACTCCTTTGGCCAGGGAGACAGCAAGTCGGAGCACTGCATCCCCATCTGCATCACCTAGGGTGATGTGGAAATAATATTGAGTTGTTACCCAAATAAACTTAAAGCAGAACCCTGCGTTTATCTGCTTAGTTATAGATGAAGGAGGGTCCCTGAAAAAATCACACCACTACCTTGTAACAAGGCAATATTACTCACTCATTCTGAGATTCCATGCCTCTTTTAATGCATGATTATATCTTGGTGGCTTTGGAAGCAGCTGCTTGGCACTGCATACTGTTATAAGTAAGAAAGCTATATGGGAGAATTGGAGGATTTTAATTTTTGCCTAGAAGCATCCTTTAACTACATTGGCTCTATGGTAAGAAATGAATAAAATGTGCTTATACAGAAGAACTCTATACCGACATTCAAGCGCTCGAATAATATTGCCAGTGACTGGCTGACATTATCGTCTAGGTAACAAAGTGTCCCCGGGAAAGTTCTAATATTTTTACGACAACACATACAAAGCACAAAGGACCCAGCGTTATTTTCAGCAGGAGACCCGCAAGGCCCCCAAGGCCATCTTGTATAGCACAGATAACCCTGGCGGGCCCGGTTATTAATCCAGAACTGCCTGCTGCGGTGGCTTGTGGTTCCGCTGCTGAGAACAGGGTGATTTTTTAGACAAATATTTAATCGCACCTCTAGGACAGGAAGGAATATTAAAGTCATGGAATATACACATTCAGGTGCTGAATGCCAAAATAATATAAGCATTAAACAGGCCTGTCTATGGAACTCTGAAAATATCAGTCAATGATCTTTGTAAAGAGCCAGTGCTATACTCCCAGCATGCACTGTTATGATAGTCAACAGATTTTTTTCATCTAGTTCTTCATAGAGCAACTCTAGGGATAGGAAGCAGTGTACAGGGAATAGACTCTTCTAGGACCCTGAGGTGTCCTGTGTGGTATTGGTGGGGTAGGGGGTGCAGCCAATCTTCCTCACACACTCTTGCAGTAGGACCAGCATGGTTCAAGGTGAATCTCTTTATGTTGGTTCCACTGACTTTATTTAAAGCAGGCCAAAAGCCTTTTCTTTTAGGTTTCTATAGGTTTTTTATTGAATTTTCAGGCTCTCACCAGGTTTCACTCACAACTATGGCAAGCCTTGTATTCATGGAAGGGTGAGCGCGTTGCAACCACAGGTCCCATTTTCTAGGGACTTATCACACAAGATAGCGGTGAGCTTTTCCTTAATTAAAAAGCCATTGATTCTTGAGCAGAACTCATAGAAGTTTATGGGTTAATTTTTTCCATGAGCCAATGATTGTTGGTCTGCTAACAAAAGTAATAGTGTTAGTTAGTCTTTTCCTCTGGTAAGCCCTTCAATGTCTTGGAATAAAAGGAATGGTATAGGTAATATAAGTGTTGATAAGAGACAGGCTTCCCAGACCCAAAAACAAGTGTTTAGCATAGTTCCACAGCCGCATCCTCGAAATATTGAACAGGTTGGAAAAACATTTGCTATTCTGGATGGGACTATGAGCCAATGCATTAGTACTTTATAGGCCTATCGTCTTATAGTCTCCAGGGTGGTGACATTAACAGAGCGGCGTAGGGCGTAGGTGGAGAGAGGATTTCGAGGATAACAGAGGAGGGAAGTGATCCAGTGTTTTAGTTGGATATATCAACAAAAAAACTGATTTGGGTATTTGGTGACATTCTTTGAGAGTGTCCCAAGAGTCAATTTATTGATTTATTGACTAGGAGGTTTTGGATCTTAAAGAATTTACCCCCCCCCCCCCCACAGGACTGATTTTTGTTCCAGTGGATTATAAAGGAGGGATATAAGTGGAAGGTGGGGATGAATGAGCTGAAGCCCTTTATGTTGTCCCATACTTTAAGCCTATGTTGCATCAGTGGACTTAAAGAGGAAGAACACGCAGGAATTTCACATTCAGCTTCTAGCTCTGTACTTATCCCTCTCTCTCTCCAACCCCCGGGAGCCCGTCCCTGAAAAGCTTAACACATGGGTGGTTGGTACTTGCACTCGTGGATGCCAAGCACAGCGGGGCAACTGCTTTCCAGGATGGGCTCCAGGGCTGGCCAGCAAGAGGGTTAAGTACGCCATCTGTCTACGGGGTCCAAACTGGGAATCTGGCCAAAGAATTCAGGCAGAGACAGATTCAAAATGATGGGATGCCCCTCTCTTTATTGTGTGTCCAGGGGCAGGTGGTCACCACAGCCACTGAGGATAAGGGAAAGTCCTTTTCACTGAGAAGCTGGCTGAAGTATTCAGGCAGAGACAGATTCAAAATGATGGGATGCCTCTTTATTAGGCACAAGTATTCACAGCAGCCATTATTTCTTCCCTGCCGCACTGCATATCCCACCATCCTGCTTGGCTTCCTGCTCCTCAATCTCTGATCCCCCTCATGCTGACTCATGCTCCATGAAAGTCCACCTAGGCAATCACTGGCTTATCACAGGGGTGAGTGGCAGATATAACACCTAGACTGGACTCTTTATGGCCTGGCACTCCAAAGGGTACCCAGCCACTCCTGGCTGCCCACTAGTACTTCTGGAACTCTGGGGCTCACTTCCATGGCCTGACCACATTGAACTTCTCCTCATGGCTCTCTCTTGGATTCCAGACTCTCCTCTGGGACCAATCAAGTAGGAAGGTGTGTCATTCTCAGTTAAATTTGGCAGGGAGGCTCCTAAGCTTAAAGTGGACCAACACCCAGGATTTTGACTATCTTGGGTTTTGGTCCACTTCGGGGGGGGGGGGGGGGCACCCCGATTGGGGGTGCCCCACTGTGTGAAACCCCCCAGAAAGCCCCAAAAACTCACCTCACCACGCTCCCACGTGACCGCGCCGTCCAATCCCCACCGACGTCCAAGCGGGTGACAGCGACGACCAAGACAGCGACGTCCAAGACAGCGCGTCCGCCGCTGCTTCCCGCACGTCACTGTTACACGGCGCGCGCCGTTTTTGAATGGCCGGCGCGGGTGCGCGCACGTCTAGAGGAGCGCGGGTGCGCGTACGTCTAGAGGGGCGCGGGTGCGCGCACGTCTAGAGGGGCGCGTGGGAGGCGGCTGCTGCCGCCGCCAATAAGGTAAGGTTTTTTGGGGGGGTTTCAACCCGCGGGACATCCCGATCTCGGATGTCCCGCGGTGAGGGAGGTGATCGGCCCGGGAATCTTATAGATTCCCTGGCCGATCACCCCTGGGTGTTGGTCCACTTTAAACAGGTTGCCTCATTTTCTATCCTACAGTAGCATCTAGTGGCCACACTTAGCAACTGCACTCAAAATCTTCAATATCCCTAAAACTCCTAAACCACCCCCCTCGGGTCTCCCAGGGCTCCTCCTTTAACCCAATCCAGGACACAATTTTGTTACACCACTAAGACTCTCTTGTCTGATGGGCCACATAAACCTTAAGCCAGCTCTGGCTTCAGTAGATCCAGTAGCTCAGTCACTGTACATTCTCCATCCAGCAGGACCAGACCCCGATTACCCCATAAAGTGAACTAAAATTTTCCCTGTCTAGCTTTGGACAACAACCCTACCAACCCCACCAATCTACACTCTACCATCATCCAACTTCAGTTTCCATGTCACTAATGTCCTCTTTTGGGGGCAAATACTCACAACCATGTTCAATACTAAATGGTAAGCCTTCTCTGAAGAGTGGAGACTGTTGTAGCAGAAACTCACTCAAAACAATGGAAACTCACCATAATAATCAATATGGTTTACATTTTTTTTTAGTTTACACACATGTGATTGGGGTGTATATAAGTCTACAGATGTTTTTGTATTCATATAGTGCACCTCACATTTTGAGACCATTATTTTCATCTATAGAGTCCAAAGCAGAGATGAAAACAGCAGCTACCATGTCTGTTTAAATTCAGATTAATTCAGTGGCCGGATGCGAGACAGGCCGCGCTTTGCGAAGCTTCAGATAATTAGTTAGAACATGATACAATGCATTTTAAATCATTGTGTCTTCATGCGCAATGGCTGCTGCTGGCCTTTATGTCACCGTGATTTAAATTCGGTAAATTATATGCCGTATTATGATGTATTTCCACCGAATGAAGATCCGCACGGCAAGGCCTGGATGGAGGCCAGACAAGGCCTATGCCCAGGTCGTCTTCTTGTCGGCTAAGGAACAGCATCACAAAGATCCATGACCCTCTTGTAACTATACATACAAGTTTATCTTCTTCCGACACTTTTTTCAACATCTTCTTGTCATTTTAATACAATTTTTTATGTCCAAATTTAATTGAATTTAAAAACCATGACCTGACATTAGTTTGACTGGTTAGGGGAAAGTTAAATCTTGGACTAGACTTAACAAATGTTAAGGTTTGAATCTTGTCCCCACTTTCTCTTCTTTTCTCTAGATCCGTTTAATCACGTTATTTTTATGGGCCATGTGGTGTGCAGGCAATTATATGAACTGGATGTTCATGAACGGCAAGCCCCATTGGATGCTGAAAAGTCACATGGTTTTTCAGGTGTTGCAGAAGAGTGTAGGGGTCAGAACTAGAGCCCAGTTCTAAACTACAGATGAGCTGCTTATGAACAGGAATCCAGAGCAAGGCTGAGGATGGGGTAAGCAGGGTCCGTTAGATTCCTCCATTATGTGTCTGGTTACTCCTTGGTTGATTATGTGTTTATGAAATACTGTACATCTGTTCCAGTCTAGTGTTTTCTATTTTCCCACATTAACATGCACTAAATCTGGGGGACAATAAAGTGGGGTAAGTAAGCCCTATCTGGGGCTTTACAACTTTCATATAATGGTGGTCATACATATTGGTGGCAAATCTGAAATCTGGAGTTACCTAATGGTCCTACTGGTTGTGTCAAGCCCCATGGGACACCCGCCTTCTAGATGAGTTCACAACCCCCAATCTCCGCTGCTAGCTTCACCTATAGCCAAGCCTCCTTTTGCAGGAATGCTTAATACACCTCACTGGACAAGGTTGCCCCAGGACTTATTAGCACAAAGGATGTTAACTTACAGGGGTGAAGGAGGATGAACTTCGGAGAGGCAAGACTAGGCGATGTTGGGTAAGCCGAGCTCATACACATGTTATCAATCCTCACAATGTGCAGCACCAAGGGAGAAGCAAGAGAAGGGTCAAAGGTCAAGCCAAGGATCAATCCGGGAGGCCAGAGGGTACGCAGAGGGTACAAGGGATGAAACGGGCGCAGGTTCAGGCAGCAATCACGGAGTGGTCAGGCAAACTAGGCCGGCAATGGTAACAACGAGAAAGTCACAGGAACCACAGCACCCAGCAGCACGCTATCACGGGCAGTGAGAGAGTGAGCGTGGGAACCCTGATACGACAGAGATGGATGGGATTGGCCAGGGGGAAACTTGGATTCATTGGCCCATCAACAACATATGGGCTGATTGCCCAGGTGACCATTAGGGCATTTCGCCCACAGTAAATTTAGGGCTCATTGGCTCTTGAAACTAACCTCTGGTGAGCACGCTGTCTGCAGCGCAGAAAGAGGACATAAGACAGTCTGGCAGGGGATGCGGCTGCAAGTGGAAGGAACGCTCTGCGCCGCTCGAGCCAGGTGCTGATGTGGCTGCCGGGTGACAGAGACCCCGGCACTGGGGCACTGCAGTAACGGGGAGAAGGTGAATGTATCAAGACAGGTGGCATACTGAAATTTGGACATGCATGATGACAGTTTTATCTGTTGATACCATATCTGAAATTGCCTGATGATGCCTCTACCTGTTGGTGGCACATCAGAAATCTGAAGTTGCCTGATGATATAGAGTTGTCTCATGGTGGCTCTATTTATAGTATTGATGAGATTTCTAAACTCTGGAGTTGTCTGTGGATGGCCCTATCTATTGGTTCCTACAGATGGTTCCTCTATCTATTGATAGCAAATTTAAAATCTAGAGTTGCCTGAGGGCATCCTTGCCTATTGGTTCCACTATCTGAAATCTGGACTTGCAGGATGCCAGCACTAACTATTGGTGGCATATAGAAATATGATGTTGCCTCATAGCGGCCCTACCTACGGTATTAGTGGCATATCTAAAGTTGCCTCATATTGGCCCTATTGATTAGTGGCATACCCAAATCTGAAGTTCTCTGATGGTAGCCCTACATATTGGTGTCATATCTACATCTAGAATTGTCTAATGGTGGCCCTTCCTTTTGGTGACTTATTTAAAATGGACCAATGCCCGCTTTAACAGGTGTTAGTCCCGCTGTCAGCTAATCAAAACAACCTCGGAGGGCATCCAGAATGCTGAAGCCCCCCTCGCACATAACCCTCCAGAACACCCGTGATCCTAATCTTCACTACGAGCCAGCACCGGTAACGGAGTTCCCGCAATTGACCGGTGGGAGGTCATGGGGCAGGTTGTTCCGGTGGCTGGTGCCAAGGATGCGGCCATGGACCACATGACCGCCCGGGGACCAATCGCGGGACTCCTTTCCCGGTGCTGGCTTGTAGTGAAGGTGAGTATTACGGGCATTCTGGGGGGGTTATGTGCTGAGAGCTTGTTTTGTGTTGGTCCAGTTTAAGATTTAAAGTTGGCTGATGATGGCCCTACCTATTGGTGGCATATCTAATGACTGAAGTTGGCTAATGGTTGCCCTATCTATCTGTGGCATATCTGAAACTGTCTGCCGGTGGTCCTGCCTCTGGTGGCATATCTAAGATTTGCAGTTGCATGATGATGACCCTCCCTTCTGTATTGGTGCCATATTTATAATCTGGAGTTACTTGCTAGTAGCTCTATTTATAGGCTATGCATTTGAAATCTTGAGTTGTCTAGCTATTAGCACCATATCTGAAATCAGGAGTTGCCCAAAGGTTACCATTTATTGGTGGCATGCCTGAAAGCTGGGTTTGCCTGATAGTGACCCTACCTATTATTAGTACATCTGAAATACAGTATCGTCTGATGATGGCCTTAGTATGGGTGCCATATCTATCAATCGAAACTATGGCGTGCCAGGTAGTTCCTTTACCTATCGGTGGCATATTTAAAAAAACAGAGTTACCCTATGCTTGCCTGCTTGCCTATTGGTTCAATATCTGGACTTGCATGATGGCAGCCCTGTTATTGGTGGTGGCCCTACCAATTAGTGGCATATCTAGTTTCCTGATGGTGGTCCTACCTATTTGTGGCATATCTGGAACTCAGAGTAGCCTAATGGTTCCTCTAATTATTGGTGGCATATTTAAAATTTGGAGTTGCCAAATGACGTGGCATATCAAAAATATACGTTACCCTAATGGAAGCCTTACCTAAAATCTGAAAATAATTAAAAGTTGTCTGATGGTGGGCCTGCCTAGCTGAAATCTGTAATTACCTTATGTTGGCCTTACATATTAGAGGCATATTTGAAATATAGAGTTGACTGATGGTAGCTCTACCTATTGGTGGCATATCTGAAATCCAGAGCTGCCTGATGATAGCCTTAGCTATTGGCATATTTGTAATCCAAAGCTGCCTAATGGTGGCCTTGCTTACTGGAAATTTGGAGTTGCCCAACGACAGCCTTACCTATTTGTAGTAAATCTGAGATCTGTAGGTTCCTGGTGTTGGCCTTACATATTAAAGCAGAACTTCAGTTTAATCTATTTAATCTTTTTGAGCTGACTGGTGGTGGCCTTACCTTTTGGTGGCATATCTGAAATCCAGAGTGTCATGAACAAGTCACCTTCTTGCGTGTACTTCGGCGTCTGCGGGTGGCGCGGGCTTCGGCGGCTGTCAGGCTCTCTCCCCGCCCGGCAGCCGCATCCCCGTCAAGTGGCATCTGAGCGAGCAGGGCCTAGTGTGCCCGCCCCCTCCAGTTGTCACAGGTCTCCCTGCTCTGCAGTCCGTGCTTGCGCACGCGCGCGAGCATGGCTTTCTTATGACCTCCGGTGGCAGGCGAGGTTAGTTTAATTAAAGGGCCAATGAGCCCAAAGTATGTTCTGGGCGAAACACCCTTCAGCATTCAAACGGGGCAATCAGCCCAGGAATTGTGAGCACCAATCAGACACTCCCCTTGTCCAATCCTGTGCGCCTTAGCCCTATAAAGGTTTACCCTTCCAGTGTATCAGTGCCCGTGATAGCGTGCTACTGGGTGTCATTTTGTCTAGTTCCGCATTTAGTTACGTTACCGACCCTGCATTGTTTGACCACTCTGTGATTGCCGCCTGGACCCACCTTAGCTTGTTTTCTGACTTCGAATCTGCCTCGCCTATTGTACCGGGTACCCGTGACCTCCCGGCTTTACCCCTGGCGCGATCATGATTCTTCTTCCGTCTCTTCCCTTTGGTTCTGCGTTATTGGACAGATAACCCATGTATGACCCCGGTTTACCCGACATCGCCCAGTCTTGCCTCTGGTTCATCCGCCTTCACATCCTTTGTGCTACGAAGTCCTGGGGGCAACTATGACAGGTGAGGCGTATAAAGCGTCCCGGCAGACAGGGGCTTGTCTATAGGTGAAGCTAGCAGCGGAGATTGAAGGTGTCCCACGGGGCTTGACACAGAGTTGTCTGATCATGGCCTTAGCTATTGGTGGCATATCTAAACTAAACTAAAAGAGTGCTACCAGCATTTCAGTGGCTGGAATTAAATAAGAACTACGCTGTTATATCACGAAAACTGAGTTTGATTTTCCAACGTAGTCAACATTTTTAACAAGAACAAAGGTGGTGCCGGGTCAGAATACATTACAATATTTTTTTCTAGTTAATGATATTATGATCTTATTATAATTAACTAGATTAATTCCAAAAAAAGCATAAGTGACAGACTCCAGAAAACCACTGTAATGTCTTCCACCCGCCTTCCTAGCTCCATTCTGCCCATGTACACTCCTGGGTTGCGATAGCAGCCTAACGTCGAAGAATTTAATTGCCCCTCTGACACGTTACAGCAGAAAGCACCATGCCGACGCGCACTCGTATATCATCTCTCACCGCTTTTTTAATAGTATTACAAGTGTTCCGGAGCCCGTTCCTTGTGCACCCATAATCGCAGCCTTCCCCCTTGCCAGTGATTGAGCTGACGGACATGAATTGCATACCTAATATCCGCTTTCAAATGATCTCTAACTGCCTTCTGCCAGGTGTAGCATTAACACTTGTGGTAGAGGAACATTGAGAGATTTCCCGTAGAAGGGAAATGACGTTAGAAAAGGGAAAATTGTGGGCTGACCAGTCCATTTTCAGTATTTTATGTAATGCGCTACTTACCTTGGCTTCCGGTCCCGTAGAGATTTCCCGTAGAAGGGCAAAGGCTTTGTTTGCACTCATGTTGGTGGCAGTTTGGTTGGACAAGCAACATACAACTTTCTACAAAGGGTTAGAACACCAAGTTCACTTATAAACTTTTAAAGTATTGCAAATACCAGAAATGAGAAGCCATGACGTTAGAAAAGGGAAAATTGTGGGCTGACCAGTCCATTTTCAGTATTTTATGTAATGCGCTACTTACCTTGGCTTCTGGTCCCAACAAGGTTCAGTGGTGTGTGGCATCATTGCCTGGCAAGCATCGGGAGGTGTTGATCACAGGTAGTACCACTTCCACTGCCACTTGCCATATCACCTAGAGTGTACCTTACCCTTCAGCATAGACACAGCAAGGCCCAGTAATTCAGCTGATTGGAGATGGCTTGTTTAACAGCTCTAGGAACTAGCACGTAACCTGTATTATCAGTGTGTATGTGTTCAAGTCTGCCATGTCAAGGTGAGCCTGCTACTCCTCTCTGGTGTCAAGTCTGCTGGCAACCTGTATCCTTGCTTGACCATGCCTTTGTGCCTGGCCTGTTGTCGTATCAGGAGAGCAATCCAAGTGGTTATCTGAAAGAGTAGCCAAGTCACAACAGTAGATCTAGATATTACAGAAGCTCTGGAACATTCTGTAAGACTGGTGATCATAAAGCGGTGGCGCGGGCAGCCCCCAACGCCCTCACCATGGGGGGTGTTGGTTCAGCATACTGGTGGTGTCAGCATACAGGTGAGACGTCCCAGAAGCTGACTGTCAGCAGGAACAGAATCCGGGCTTCTGAATGGATGTGTGCATAAGAGAAGACCAGATTGCCTGTTAGAATTAAATGCTGGCTTCAGCTTCAGATACACGCACGCGCAATTACTTAGAGATCCCTGAGGTATTCTGACATTACCCTCCTTTAAAAGCGGCCTCCAGACAACTCCAGATGCTGGCTTTTCTGGATGCAACCGATTCAGATTTCAATTCAGGAACTAGCCCGGGAACATGGATATTATCCACTGGCTCACAAGAATTATCTTGTAGGTGAAGCCTTTCCATTTCACAAGATACTGGAGAGTGGACCTCCGAATATTGGAATCCAGAATCCTCCTTCCCTCGAATTCCTCAGCACCTTCAAGTATTACAGGGTCAAGAGGAGGATTACAATTACCTTGTAGGGTTGCAGGTTTTAACAAGGAGGTGTGAAAAAGTAGATGGATCTTGTATGATGGTGGTAACTTAAGTTCAGAGGCTACTGGGTAATTTTTCTCTGGATAGGGAATGGACCAATGAATTAAGGTCCCAATTATCTTGAGGGGCACTGGAGCTTCAGGTGGAGTGTGGATAACCAAACCTTAGTTCCAGGTTTGTAGACTGGGTCAGGTTTCCGGTACTGGTCAGTGGCAGACTTGAAACGCTTTTGAGCCTCCTGAATGGATTTTCTTAATTGTTGGTGACCGGAGCAAAGATGTTGGGCAAGGCCACAACTACAGATCAAAAACGGATATAATGGGTGGCACTCCTATGTATCAAAAATTCATACCTTTATTTGATATCATACACATACAAAACATGTTAAAACCATGTTAAAACACACAAAGACAACACCATGAACACCAAACACACAAGATGCACAAATCCATTACCTACTCAAACAATCAATAGATCACTACTCTCCCTACTACTTGTGATCCGTATCACTCCCAAAAAATACCTCTAATCATGCAATCCCAATATAAACCCAAAATATACACAATCCAACCAAAAACACCAAAATGACTACTTAAAACTTTTAAGGGTCTTTCAAAGTGGCTGGCTAGAGGGTGATCATAGCTAGACATGAGGACCTCAGTCCTCAGGGGACCTGGTACCACGATTCTTCCCTTATGGGGATCAGCTCAGTCTCGAGGAGGAAGAAGTCATCAGCTTGAAGAATTGTTGGTGGGTCTAGAATGGCTTCTTTCTGGTGTAAACATGACAGGGTCGAGGGTCACAAGCTTAGCAGCAGATCGAGGAAACAATCTGGGAGTCGAGGCAGGCAGCACAGGGTCATAAGAGAAGGTAAGTCGTGCTCAAGCCAAAATGTTAGTTCAATGTTAAATGTGGTCAGACAGCCTAGATTGTATCAGAAAAGCAATCCAAGGGTTAATCCGAAAGAGTAGTGGAGGAAGATGCTGGGTCACAGCAGAAGATATGGATATCAAGGAAGCTCTGGAACACAGGAAACCAGGAAGCCAATGATCAGGCAGCACAGTGAAAATGTCAGGCGCTCCTTTTAAGTGTCAGAATACAGGTGAGAAGTCCCGGAAGCTGACTGTCAGCAGGAAGAGAATTGGGGCTTCTGAATGGATGTGTGCATGAGAGAAAACCTGGAAGCAGATTGCCTGTTAGAATTGAATGCTGGCTTCCACACAGATACACGCATGCGTGAAGACTTCAGAGATCCTGGAGGTATTCTGACACAAAGCCTGTTGTTGAGCGGTGTCTTGCCTGACCTCATCTTAGTGTCAAGCCTGTTTCCAACCCATGATTTATCTTATTGTGTCTTTGTGCCAGGAACTAGCACAGGGCTGAAGAGATTGTCAACTTGTGTTCCAGCATGCTCTGAGAAGGCAAGCCTGTTACTCCTCTCTTATGCCAAGTCTGTTGTCAACCTGTGCCTTACATTACCATGCCATTGTACAAAGTGTGTTGCAAGCCTTTGTCTTGCGAGACCACGGATTTGGGCCAAGCTTGTGGTCGGTCATGCCTTGTCTGACTCCATGGGGGTCGATTCAGAGCTTGGTGTGAATTCTCACTTCTTTTTTTAGGAGAGAAAACTGTCATTGACTTTCATTGTTCACTTGGGGATACATTTTCACCTGGCTCTGAATCGGCCCCAAGGTAAACAATGAAAGTCAATGGCAGTTCTCACCTGACTCTTCCCCCATGTCTTTGTGCCTTTTCCCTGCAGCTAGGACTTTCCTTGGGCATCTCTCCACCATTCACCAGTGACCTCTGTAGGAGGCTCGGAATGTGCACTTCTTTAACATCAAAATTACATTAGTTGACTAAAGAGTACCTTTGTCCATTACCTTCAGTTGGAGTGCTGAAATATAATTATAAAAATAAAGTCCCTGTCCAGACAAAGCCCCCAAAACATTAATGAACACCTTTTATGCCCCTGCAGCTTTTCCATCACAGTCCAGATGAATAAAACTTACTAAGGACCGGCAGCATCCCTGCTTCATAACTCTTAGTACCTGGCCACTACCACTGCAATCACTGAAGTGGTGGTTGGGGGGTATTTAGACCTTATACCCCTGCATTGTAGTTAATGGAGTGGGTGAGCTGGACTCACTGTGACTGATGTGAGAGATGGTCGTATGACACACTATAAAATTGACTAGGATGGAAAAGCTGTGGCAGACAAAAAGGAGTATTAATGTATTTTTTTTGCCTGAACTTAAAAAAGAAAAATGATACCACAATATGTCTGTATGGTTTCATATGGTACATCCAGGGTTAGGAGTGACCCCCCCAGAGGACTGTCCAGTGGGCCCCACATCTATGGATAAGGGAGCAGCAGGAATGAACAGCAAGAACCCAACAGTAGCACATTTCATTGCGAGGGTGATGGATGTCCAAAGCCTGGGACAAGGCTCGAGACTGGCACTAAATCTGGGACAGCTGACAGCTAGGTGTACGATCTTAATGGAGATAACCTGTTCTACATGTGAAGCTGCCCTGTGTAATTACCCAGCATGCTGTCGGGCTTCATTGTGGGGAAGTCATCCAGCTTTAAACAGCTCATCAGCAGCAGAATAATGTAATTGTCTAGCCGGGCGAGATCTCATCTCAGATGATTTCAGATTCATTACACGCCCAATCTGCATAGGTGATCAGTCATAACGAGGGACTCGCTAATGTCATGGGTGCCGGGTGCTGCCTGACGCTGGAGACCAGACAGCGTCTCGCTTCGCTTTGCTTTCCCTAACTGTGACAGCACAAGCATAGGAAATGGATATCTCACTTCTTAACCTCACCTGAACCAGAGGACAAATATTTCAGGGACAAGCAGCACGCAAAGCCTCATATATGGAAGAAAGGGGGCACCCCCAAAACACACCTATGATAACAAGCAGCACCCATAGCCCAACATATGGGAGATAAGGGGGGCAATAAATATCCCAACACATACTCATGATGACAAGCAGCACCCATAGCCCCATATTTGGAAGAAAGGGGGCACCCCCAAAACACACCTACGATAACAAGCAGCACCCATAGCCCAACATATGGAAGATAAGGGGGCAATAAAAAGTCCAACACATACTCATGATGACAAGCAGCACCCATAGCCCCATATTTGGAAGAAAGGGGGCACCCCAACATACACCTTCGATAACAAGCAGTACCCATAGCCCAACATATGGGAGAAAGGGGGCCAAAAATATCCCAACACATACCTATGATTACAAGCAGCACCCATAGCCTCATATATGGAAGAAAGGGGCACCCACAAAACACACCTAGCCATAGCCCCACATATAGGAGGTAGGGGGGCAAAGAAAAGCCAACACTCACCTATGATGAAAAGCAGCACCCAAAGCTCCACATATGGGAGGAAAGGGGCAAAGAACAGGGAGGAAAGGGGGCCAACACTTGCCTATGATGCCTATGGTGACAAGCAGCACCCTAGCCCGACATATCAGAAGAAAGGGGGCAAAGCACACCCAACACTTACCTATGATGACCCACCCATAGCCCCACATATGGGCAGAAATAGAGCACAAAACACTCATCTACAATACCAGGGACAAGCAGCATCCATAGCCCCCCCATGGGAGGTAATAGGGCACAATATGATGAAATGCAGCAACCATAGCCCCACACGTGGTAGGAAAAGTAGCAAAGAACATCTACCATTCACCTATGATGACAAGCAGAACACAGAGCTCCACATATGGGAAGAAAGGGGCAAAGAACATTCACCTATGATACCAGGGACAAGCAGCATCCATATCACCACATACGGGAGAAAATAGGGCACAGAACACCAAACATGATACGCAGCTCCCATGGCCCCACTTATAGAAGGAAAAGGGGCAAAGAACATCCACCGCTCACCTATGATGACAAGCAGTACCTAGAGCTCCACATATGAGAGGAAAAGGGGCAAAAAACACCCAAGACTTACCTATGATGAAAACAGCAACCATAGCCCCATATATGGGAGGAAGTAGGGCACAGAACACTCACCTATGATACCAGGGACAAGCAAATACCATAGCCCCACATATGGGAGGAAATGGGGCACAGAACACTCACCTATGATACCAGGGACAAGCAACTTCCATAGCCCCACATATGGGAGGAAATGGTGCACAGAACAATCACCTATGATACCAGGGACAAGCAGCTTCCATAGCCCCACATATGGGAGGAAATAGGGCACAGAACACACACCTATGATACCAGGGACAAGCAGTTTCCATAGCCCCACATATGGGAGGAAATGGGGCACAGAACACACACCTATGATACCAGGGACAAGCAGCTTCCATAGCCCCACATATCGGAAGAAATGGGGCACAGAACACACACCTATGATACCAGGGACAAGCAGCTTCCATAGCCCCACATATGGGAGGAAATAGGGCACAGAACACTCACCTATGATACCAGGGACAAGCAGCTTCCATAGCCCCACATATCAGAAGAAATGGGGCACAGAACACACACCTATGATACCAGGGACAAGCAGCTTCCATAGCCCCACATATCGGAAGAAATGGGGCACAGAACACACACCTATGATAACAGGGACAAGCAGCTTCCATAGCCCCACATATGGGAGGAAATAGGGCACAGAACACTCACCTATGATACCAGGGACAAGCAGCTTCCATAGCCCCACATATCGGAAGAAATGGGGCACAGAACACACACCTATGATACCAGGGACAAGCAGCTTCCATAGCCCCACATATGGGAGGAAATAGGGCACAGAACACTCACCTATGATACCAGGGACAAGCAGCTTCCATAGCCCCACATATCAGAAGAAATGGGGCACAGAACACACACCTATGATACCAGGGACAAGCAGCTTCCATAGCCCCACATATCGGAAGAAATGGGGCACAGAACACACACCTATGATAACAGGGACAAGCAGCTTCCATAGCCCCACATATGGGAGGAAATGGTGCACAGAACAATCACCTATGATACCAGGGACAGGCAGCTCCCATAGCCCCACATATGGGAGGAAATGGGGCACAGAACACACACCTATGATACCAGGGTCAAGCAGCTTCCATAGCCCCACATATGGGAGGAAATGGGGCACAGAACACACACCTATGATACCAGGGACAAGCAGCTTCCATAGCCCCATATATCGGAAGAAATGGGGCACAGAACACACACCTATGATACCAGGGACAAGCAGCTTCCATGGCCCCACATATGGGAGGAAATGGGGAACACCCAACACTCACCACTGATAAGAGGGACAATCAGCACCTATAGCTCTGCCGCAGTCACCTACCAAGGCCCTTATTCATCAAGCGATAGCGCCAGGTAGTGTCTCACTAGCGCCAGGTAGCGCCAGCTATCGGCGGCTACCGACTCCAGAACGCCAGGCGGCGGACACAATCACGCATTTATCACGCTAAATGAGGCTAGCGCCGGCGAGAGCGACGGCTAGCGCGGGATTCATCATGTAGCGGACTGCAACGAACAGCGCCGCAGCTAATCCCATCACAGCGACAGGTATGACCTCTCGCTACCTGGCGCTCTCCAATGCATTTCAATGGAGCAATCTTTAAATATTCATAATTCATTGATATTAATGTTTTTTTTTTTTTTTTTTTTTTAAATGTCAAAAATTCTGTGACCACTTCTGCAATGTTAGATATTTTTTTTAAGGTAAAAAAAAAAAAAATAATTTGTGCAGAATTGATATTACAGGTCTGATATTAATGTATTCATATTACAAAATGTTTAGAAAAACTTGTTTCATTTTATAATCAAAAAATAAGGTTGTTTGGGGGTTAAAAAACTACTTTTAACACATCGCCGCCAGCGCTCTGGGGTTTAAACAAGCATTTCACAGCGCGAGAATTTTTTGAGCGTGATTTGTTAATGAATATGCTGGGAGCCGTTCGCTATGGCCGTTCGCTGTCATGCGCTCCCATACAGCGCTGAACCTGTCAAACAGCGACTCCTAACCCCGTATTCAACATTACCGCACACCTACTGAGTCGCTGTCAACAAGCGAACAACGGCCAAGCACAGCGAATACTAGCTGGCGCTGTGAAAATCACGCTACTGGCGCTCATCTGTCGCTACCTGGCGCTATTAATGAATCGGCCTCCAAGATTCATCTGGATTTAACCAGGATAGTGCAAGAAAAGATCTGTTGCTGCTTTTGTCTAAAGATGAATCCTAATTGGATGCCCTGGAAAGTGAAAATGCAAATTAAAAAAGTTGAACACGTAGAAAGGAAAAGTAGAAACAAAAAGAAAATTGAAAAGGTCAAGAAGAAGCAGGAAAAGGAAATGGGGGAATTGTAAAAATGTTGGGAGAGATAAAGGAAACAAGAAATATACAATTTAGATAACAAACATGATAAAACCAGAGAGCAAAAGAAGGGAAGGAAAAGAAAGAGGGGGTAACTAGAGTAAAACACGAAAGAGGCATAATAAGGAACAAAGAGAAAGGAGAAAAAAGCAAAAAAAGAATGAATAAACAGGAAAAGGGTCAAGAAGAAAAAAAAGGGGAATCTTAAAAATGGAAGCAGAGATAAGGGAAAAGCTAAAGAGGACAAAGAAAAAAATAGGGAAGATGAGAAAAAGATTAGAAATAAAAAGATAAGAACACAAGAGACAAGCAAAAAAGAGAAAATGAAAAAAGAAAGTGTAGGAAAAGTAAAAATAGTTAAAATGAGAGAGAGAGAGTAGGAAACATGTCAGTAACACTTTTTTTAAAATTGAGAGAAAGGGAAAAAGAGAGAGAGAGGTATGAGAAATAAAAAGAATTAAAGAAAAAAGGGAAGTAAAACAGAGGAGAGAAGAAGAAAAGTGAAGGAAAGAAAAAAATAGGGAAAAGAATAATGAAGAGGGGAAAATATAAAGATAGATGGAAAGAAGGAACAAAATAAAGGATTGAATGTAAAACTAGGGTGAGAAAAGAGAGGAAAAACTGGAAAGGAAGAAAAAAAAGTCAAAAACAAATAAAATAAATTCAGGTAGAAGAAGGTAAAGGGAGAGAACTAGAAATAAGAGCAATAGAAATCCAGTGCGTAAAAGTAGGGAAGGAAAGGAAGAGGCTGATTCATCATTAGCGGCAGGTAGCGACAGATAAGCGTCTGTAGCGGCATTTTCAGAGCGCCCGCTAGTAGTCGCAGTGCTCGGCCGTGGGTCTCTACTTTATAGCGACTCAGTCGCTGTTCAGTAATGGTGAATACATTGTGAGGAGTCGCTATTTGACCAGTACAGCGCTGTATGGGAGCGAATGTTAGCGACTGCTCATAGCGACAGACTCACACCATATTCAGCAAAAAAACAGCCTCACAAATTTCTGGCGCTGAAAAATATTTGTTTGAAGCCCAGAGCGCAGGAGGCGGTGTGTTTAAAGTCTGTTTTTCAGCATCTATCAACTAGTAACAAAGCGAAAACATATGGAATTACATTGTAACAACATTGTAACATGAACACTTTAATGCCAGACCTGTAATGTCATTTCTGAGGAAATATATAAAAAATGAAAAAATTATGAAAAAACTGCTTTTTCAATGCCAGAAGAGGTCACAGAATTATTTGTGATTTTTTGGAAAAAAAACAAATCCCCCGTTTAAAGAGAAGAAAAGGATCGTCCATTGAAATGTATGGGAGAGCGACAGGTAGCGAGAGGTCATACCTGGCGCTGTGCAAGGCTGAACGCTGGCACTGTTCGCTGAGGCTGTGAAAATGATGAATCAGACGCTACATGGCGCTATCCCAGTCACTAAACAGATTCTGCTTGATAAATGTGTAATTGCGTGCCGTGTCCGGCGTTCACCAGTCGCTACCTGTCGCTACCTCTCATTAACCAGCCACTACCTGACGCTATCCCTTCTTAAATAAGGGCCGAAATCTAACCTGAAACAGAAAGAGAAAGAAAAGAAAGGCTTAGAAGAAGTAAAAAAAAGAAATATGGTAAAAATAATGAAAAAGGAAAAAAAATGGATTTTTAAACAAGAGAAGAGGACGCAGAAACACTAGAGTTGAAGAAAGATAAAATTAGAAAAATAAAAGTTGATAAAACCAGAAAGAATAGTAGGAAATGAAAATGAAGGAAAAGGGAAATGGAGAAAATAAGTACAAGAGAAGAAAAAAAAGAAAGGTGCTCCTATAGCCTTGGGCCCTTATTTAAGAAGGGATAGCGTCAGGTAGCGCCTGGTTAATGACAGGTAGCGACAGGTGGACGCCGGACACGGCACGCAATTACACATTATCAAGCAGAATCTGTTTAGCGACTGGGATAGCGCCATGTAGCGTCTGATTCATCATTTTCACAGCCTCAGCGAACAGCGCCAGCGTTCAGCCTTGCACAGCGCCAGGTATGACCTCTCGCTACCTGTCGCTCTCCCATACATTTCAATGGACGATCCTTTTCTTCTCTTTACACGGGGTTTTTTTATTTATTTATTTTTTTTTTTCAAAAAAATCACAAATAATTCTGTGACCTCTTCTGGCATTGAAATAGCAGTTTTTTCACTTTTTTTTTCATTTTTTATATATTTCTTCAGAAATGACATTACAGGTCTGGCATTAAAGTGTTCATGTTACAATGTGGTTACAATGTAATTCCATATGTTTTCGCTTTGTTACTAGTTGATAGATGCTGGAAAACAGACTTTAATCACACCGCCTCCTGCGCTCTGGGCTTCAAACAAATATTTTTCAGCGCCAGAGATTTGTGAGGCTGTTTTTTTGCTGAATATGGTGTGAGTCGGTCGCTATGAGCAGTCGCTAACATGCGCTGCCATACAGCGCTGTACTGGTCAAACAGCGACTCCTCACAATGTATTCAACATTACTGCACAGCGACTGAGTCGCTATAAAGTAGCGACCCACGGCCGAGCACTGCGACTACTAGCGGGCGCTCTGAAAATGCCGCTACAGACGCTCATCTGTCGCTACCTGGCGTTAGTGATGAATCAGCCTGTTGGTATATAGTCAGGGTGCAGCACAGGGGAGCAGGCCACGCTGCACGCAGCCCGGAAGGACGAGACCCACTGCTTACACGTATATGTAAATACACATTAACCTTTCGTTTAATAGAAATCTTAATTGTGACCTTTACATTTTTGCACTCATAAAAAATTAATCCTTAGTCTTAATTAAAATCTTAAACAACGGACAAAGGCCACGATTCAGAAATAAATGTTACGCCATTAACGCTGGTTTTTGGACTAAAACGTTTTTACAGTTTTCTGTTACTGTGGACAAAGTGTGGAATCACAAAAATGTGCCTGAAATGTTTGCATGTATATGTAGCCGGGGGGAGAAGGTGAGTATCTACAAATGGGAAAGGTTAGAACTCTCTTATAGGAATGGCCATATGGGGGAGACTTGGGGGGCTATTTAAGAAGGGCTAGCACCAGGTAGTGCCTCGTATCTGCAGGTTCCTACGTGTATAGCGCCAGCGCTTTAGACTTAAGAGCGCCAGGTATTACCTGTTGCTCAGAGGCCGATTCATTAATAGCGGCAGGTAGCAACAGTTGAGCGACTGTAGCGGTATTTTCACAGCGCCCGCTAGTACTCGCTGTGCTTGGCCGTTGTTCGGTTGTTGATAGCGACTCAGTCAGTGTGCAGTAATGTTGAATATTGGGTGAGGAGTCGCTATTTGACAGGTTCCGCGCTGTATGGGAGCGCATGATAGCGACTGGCCCTAGCGACCGGCTCCCACCATATTCATCAAAAAATCACGCTCAAAAAATTCTCGCGCTGTAAAATGCATGTTTAAACCCCAGAGCGCTGGCGGCGATGGGTTAAAAGTAGGTTTTTAACCCCCAAACAACCATATTTTTGGAAACCAAAAAAAAAAATTTTTTTAAGAATTTAGTAATATGAATACATTAATATCAGACCTGTAATATCAATTCTGTACAATTTTTTATTTTTTTTTTTACCTTAAAAAAATTATCTAAATTTTTCACATTTAAAAAAAAAAAAAAAAAGATTAATAACAATTAATTATGAATATTTAAAGATTGTTCCATTGAAATGCATTGGAGAGCGCCAGGTAGCGAGAGGTCATACCTGTCGCTGTTCAAGGTCGGACACTGGCGCTGTGGGCTGAGGCTGGAATAATGATGAATGAGTGGCTATATGGCGCTATCTCAGTCGCTAAGCAGGATCGGCTTGATAAATGTGTGATTGTGGTGGGGAGCCGGCGTTCTCGTGGCGGGGCCCGTCATTACCGGCCGCTCACCAGTCGCTACCTGGCGCTATTCCTTCATAAATAAGGGCCTCACTGTCGCTCTCCCATACATTTCAATGGCCGTTCATTTGCTTGTGTTTAAACAGCGCGTTTGATATATATATATTTTTTTTTGCTCCAATCATGGTGTGACGTCTCCTGGCTGCAAACAAACACTTCTAGAAACTTTTTTGAATTTTTATATTTTTATGCAGAATTGTCATTACAGGTCTGCCACTAAAGTGTTAATGTCACAGTGTTATAACAATGTCATTCCATGTGTTTTCGCATTGGATATGTGTTCAAAAACAGACTTTAATCACACAGCGTCTGGTGCTCTATGCTACAGCGCGCAGCTTTAGAGCGCCGGCGCTGTGTGTGGTGTGGAGCGCCGAGAGTCGGACGAACTGAACTGGTGCTACCTCTCGCTCCCTGCAGCGCTGTACTGGTGTTGGAGCGCCTAAAATACATGACATTCATCAATGCCAGCCAGGTTACTACAGCGACTGAGGCGCTCTGTTACAGGGCCCGATACCCGCTTACAGCGTTTACTAGCGGTCGCTCTAAGCGCCGTTATACAGACTCTCATCTGCTGATACCTGGCGTTAGTAGTGAATCAGCCTCCACGTTGGTTAGATGTATTACTTTGCACATAAAGTTAATCGGAGCCGTTGTACTATAATCTGGACACTAGATGGCAATTTTTCCAAAGGAAGTATACAGGCAGGCTGATTCATTACTAGCGACAGGTATCGGCAGATGAGCGTCTGCGGTAAGAGCGACCGCTAGTATGCACTGTGATTGGCTATCGGGCGCTGTAACAGAGCGCCTCAGATGCCCTATTAACCTGGCCGGCATTAATGAATGAGATGTATGTTGGGCGCTCTAACACCAGTACAGCACTGCAGGGTGCGAGAGGTAGCGCCAGCTCAGTGCGACCGTCTCTCAGTGACTCACATCATATTCATCAAAAAAACAGACTCGCAGAGCGTAGGCGCTCTAAAGCAGTGATTAAAGTCTGTTTAAAACTGTAACAAAGCGAAAAAACATGGAATGACATTGTTATAACACTTTAATGCCAGCCCTGTAATTACAATTCTGCATAAAAAACAAAAAAAAAAATCAAAAAAGTTTTCAAAAATGACTTTTTCTAGGTCAGGAGAGGTCACACAATTATTTGACGGAAAAAAAATGAAAAACAAAAAAAACTGTTTAAACAGAAGAAAAGGAAAAAAAATGAAAAACAAAAAAAACTGTTTAAACAGAAGAAAAGGATCGTCCATTGAAATGTATGGGAGAGCGACAGGTAGCGACAGGTAATACCTGGCGCTCTGGAAGCTAGAGCTCCGGTGCTATACGCTGAGCCGCCTGTAATGATGAAACGTGCGCTACATGGCGCTGTTAGAGTCGCTCACCAGATTCGCTTTCATAAATGTGGTTTTGCGTACAGCGCCCAGCGTTCACCAGGCGCTGCCTGCCGCTACGAGACGCTACCTGGCGCTATCTATTGATGAATAAACCCCATAGACTTTAATGGAAGCAGCAAACTAGTAAAGCTGATGGTAGAGGGAGACCCGCTGTGACCTGATCATCAGCTGTAGAAGGTGAAGCCTTAAAGCAAACCAACACCCAGGAGGTGTTAATAGCGCCGCTATAAGACAGTCTGGGGGGACATGCTGGGGGCGGCGGGCGTTCTGGATGCCCCCCCAGCCTGTCTTATAGCGGCGGTACAGCACAGCACGGGTGTTGGTCCTCTTTAAAGTGGACAAATCACCCCAGAGGCCGGCCCTGGAGTCTAAAAGACTGCAAGGCTGGCTGACTGGGTGCCCCTAGGATATCCCCGATTTAGGATGCCCCTCTGTGTGCCCCCCCCCCCCGATCTTCTGGAAACCTCTTACCTTTCCGCCTGTATCCCGTATCTCAGGCATCCCGCCATTCAGATAGGAGTGTGGGCACTACACAGGGAAACTGGGGATGTGGCTTCTTATGGCGATGTACAGCCTAAAACAACTTAGAGGCTGATTCATCACTAACGCCAGGTAGCGACAGATGAGCGTCTGTAACAGGCATTTTCAGAGCGCCCGCTAGTAGTCGCAGTGCTCGACCGTGAGTCGCTACTTTATAGCGACTCAGTCGCTGTTCAGTAATGTTGAATACATTGTGAGGAGTCGCTATTTGACCAGTACAGCGCTGTATGGGAGCGCATGTTAGCGACTGCTCATAGCGACCGACTCACACCATATTCAGCAAAAAAACAGCCTCACAAATCTCTGGCGCTGAAAAATAGTTGTTTGAAGCCCAGAGCGCAGGAGGCGGTGTGTTTAAAGTCTGTTTTCCAGCATCTAACAACTAGTAACAAAGCGAAAACATATGGAATTACATTGTAACAACATTGTAACATGAACACTTTAATGCCAGACCTGTAATGTCATTTCTGAAGAAATATATAAAAAATGACAAAAATATGAAAAAAACTGCTTTATCAATGTCAGAAGAGGTCACAGAATTATTTGTGATTTTTTTGTAAAAAAAAAAAAAAAAAAAAAACCCGTTTAAAGAGAAGAAAAGGATCGTCCATTGAAATGTATGGGAGAGCGCCAGGTAGCGAGAGGTCATACCTGGCGCTGTGCAAGGCTGAAGGCTGGCGCTGTTCGCTGAGGCTGGGAAAATGATGAATCAGATGCTACATGGCGCTATCCCAGTCGCTAAACAGATTCTGCTTGATAAATGTGTAATTGCGTGCCGTGTCCAGCGTTCACCAGTCGCTACCTGTCACTACCTCTCATTAACCAGGCGCTACCTGACGCTATCCCTTCTTAAATAAGGGCCTTAGTCACCCGCAATTGGGTGTTGGTCCACTTCTAGCCGCATTCAAACAGACACATCACCCCCACAATGCCTGCAACGCTTACCTGTCCCTTGATCCTCAGTGGGGAATGGCACCTGAGCAGTCAAGTGGGTCAGGGTCATGTCCTCGGTTTCCGACAGCCAAATGATCCCTCCCATGTGACCAGCGGCAGCCAATCGCGTGGCACCATTCCTGGCTGAGTATAGAGGGAGGAGTAATAAATAACCTGGGGAGCGATGCGCAGGCGGAGACTCAGCTTCCTGGATGCCCCCCCGAGCCTGTATGAATGCAGCAAGAAGCAAACACCACCAGGAGAACGGGTCTTGCTCTGATTTAATGTGGTGCATTAGTACGCATGGCATGAAGCGCCCGCGCATCCACAGTGTGAACAGCAGAAAGGTTAGTGAAGTGGGGGATCTGGGGGTTTCACACAGTGGGGCATCTCAGATCCGGATGCCCCCGTTTCAAGGACCACTAGGATAGTCAAAATCCTGGTGAATTTAACTATTCTGGTGATAGGTCTTTGTACCTGGGGCATCGCGATTTGGGATGCCCAGCTGTGTGAAACCCCGCAGATCCCACAATGCATGAGTGGGCTCTCGTCCAATCAGCGCTTTACGCTGTGCATACTAATGCACGGCATATAGTGTTGTTTTAGACTGCACATCAGCATAGGGAGCAGCTACATCCCCTGTTTGTCTGTGGAGTGTGCACACTCCTGTGCCTAGTCTATCTGAATGGCTGGCCATGGGATCGCTCCTCGGCTGTAGGGATGCCGGGGATGTGACTCGCAATCAGCGAGGGGAATCGTGGGGGGAATGAAGGTAAGCCTTTGTCAGCCACTGCAGGGTTCACACAGTGGGGCATGCCAAATCGGGATGCCCCAGGGGCGACTCCAGGGACAGCCATCAAGGTCATTTCCACTTTAAAGTGGACCAACACCCAGGATTTTCACTATCCTGGGTGTTGGTCCACTTCAGCGGGGCATCCGAGATCAGGAAGCCCAGCTGTGTGAAACCCCCCCAAAAAGCCCCAAAAAATGTACCTTTTCAGTGACAGACAAGCGACGGACAAGCCGCCGCCGCCTCCCGCGCGTCCCTCTTGCAGGAGGCGGCTGATCCGCCGCCGATAAGGTAAGGTTTTTTGGGGCTTTTGGGGGGGGGGTTCACCCCGCGGGACATTCCGATCTCGGATGCCCTGCGGTGAGGGAGGTGATCTATAAGATTCCCGGGCCGATCACCCCTGGGTTTTGGTCCACTTTAAGGCCCTTATTTATGAAGGAATAGCGACAGGTAGCGACTGGTGAGCGGCCGGTAATGACGGGCCCCGCCACGAGAACGCCGGCTCCCCACCACAATCACACATTTATCAAGCCAATCCTGCTTAGCGACTGAGATAGCGCCATATAGCTACTCATTCATCATTATTCCAGCCTCAGCCCACAGCGCCAGCGTCCGACCTTGAACAGCGACAGGTATGACCTCTCGCTACCTGGCGCTCTCCAATGCATTTCAATGGAACAATCTTTAATTATTAATAATTAATTGTTATTAATGTTTTTTTTTTTTAAATGTGAAAAATTCTGTGACCACTTCTGTCATGTTAAAAAATTTAAAAAAAAAATTGTGCAGAATTGATATTACAGGTCTGATATTAATGTATTCATATTACTAAATTATTTAAAATACTTTTTTTTTTAGTTTCCAAAAATATGGTTGTTTGGGGGTTAAAAAACGACTTTTAACCCATCGCCGCCAGCGCTCTGGGGTTTAAACAAGCATTTCACAGCGCGAGAATTTTTTGAGTGTGATTTTTTGATGAATATGGTGGGAGCCGGTCGCTCTGACCAGTCGCTATCATGCGCTCCCATACATCGCGGAACCTGTCAAATAGCGACTCCTCACCCAATATTCAACATTACTGCAAACCGACTGAGTCGCTATCAACAACCGAACAACGGCCAAGCACAGCGACTACTAGCGGGCGCTGTGAAAATACCGCTACAGTCGCTCAACTGTCGCTACCTGCCGCTATTAATGAATCGCCCTCTAAGACTGTGTTTGGCTAGTGCTGTTGCTGAAGTGCGTAACATCTAATGAAGCTGTTTGTTTTACCATCAAGTGCGTCAGATTCATCAAGAGTAAGTGCATCTCACTCCACACTACATCTATCCTGGGTTGCCCAGCTTAGGCCTCATGCTGCAGAGTGTGAGTACTGGGTGCACATCCAGATAGACATTTGTGGTGGAACTGGCTTTACTGGAACATGAATGCTGTAAGAGAACGTCACCTTACATGGGTGACTAAAACACAGACAGGAAAAGAAGGAAGTACCAATCATAGAGCTCACAGCTCGATGTACAGGAAATACAACACAGCAGTAATATGCATAGAAACTCTACAGTTGAGCATTGGTCACAGCGCCATCTAGTGTCATAACTTGTCATAGCTGCAAACAGCAGGAAATCTCACTCCTCATACCCTCCACCACTGGTCCAGCAGAGGGACCTAACATATGATCTACATTTGGTTCAAGATGCATGGAGGGGTAAAAAGGAAAGATACAAAGAAAGATAGAGAGAAGGGAAAACAAACAACAAGAAGAAAGAGGATAGAAAGGGTCCTGCAAATCTGAATTGACCAGGAAAGAAGGAGAGAGACAGTGATATATATATATATATATATACACACACACACATAGATATATGATGAAAGAGAGAAAGTTAGGAAGGAAGCAAGACACAAAAGAAAGAAGATGATATAATTAAAGGCGAAGGAGAGAGAGATACTAAGTAGCAAGCAAGATGGAAAAAGGAGAGAGCATTAAAAAAAATGGAAAAAAAAGAGAGATCCTGCCAATAAAGCATTTGAATTTGAGACAGGGAAAGAAAAAGAGGTGGGGACAGAAAGAAGGAATGAAAGGAAGTGAGAGAGGGGGGAAAATAGGGGACGGAAAAAGAAGAGAAAAAGAAAGAAAGGCAAGGAAGAGAGAGAAAGAACTAAAAGGGGGAAGAAAAAAATAGATAACTGAAAAATAGTAAAAAGGGGAAAGAATAAAGTAGAAAAAGGCAGTGAAAATCGAAAAAAATAGCAGAGAAAAACAGTGAGAGAGGTCCTGCAAATAAAGATTATTGAAATGATAAAATTTGAATGACATGGAAAGGAATGTGGATAGAGAGTAAGAAAGAATGAAAGAGAGAGATACGAAAAGAACAAGAAATAAAGAAGAGAATAGATGAACGAAGACGAAAGGGGTGAGAAAGGTGGAATAAATAAAGGGAGAGGGAGAAAAAAAGAAGAGAAGTAAAGGGAAGTAGAAGGAAAACAGAGAGAAGAAACGGAAAGGTAGAAAGTAGCGAAGAAAAAAAGAAAAACAGAGTCCTGGCAGTAAAGTTTTATCAAGCGAGGGAAATAAAAGAGAAAAGAGCAAAAAGATCAGTAAAGAATAGATTAAAAAATGGAGTAAAAAGGGGAAAATTTAAGGTTAGATGAAACAGAGAGAAGGACAGAGAGGAAGGCAGACTAGATGGACCGTATGGTCTCCTTCTGCCGTCAACCTTCTATGTTTCTTGTTTCTATGTAAGAAAGGTCCTGCCAATAAGGCTCTTGAATTTGAGGGACAGGGAAACTAAAAGCAGTGAAGGTAGAAAATAAGAATGAAAAAAGAAAGAAAGAAAGAAAGTGGGAGAGAGATATGAGGAAAAGAGAGAATGGAATGAAAGAGGCAAGAAAAAAAGAAAGGGGGGAGAGAGAAAGAAAAAAAAAAGAATGGAAATATGTGAGGGGTTAAAAGAGAAGAAAAAAAAGAAAGAAGAGAGACAGAGAAACTAAGAAAGAAAGAAAAAAGAAGAAAGGATGGAGGAATAAAATAATGAAAAGAGAGAAGGAGAAAGAAATAAGTAAAAGAATGAAAAGCAAATGAAAGATGTTTCTAAAATGAAAAAGATAAAAATGTAGAATTAAAAAAAAAAAAATAAACAGAAATTATTGCCAGGAGGGAGTAAAAGAATGAGAAAAAGAAAGAATAAATATGAGTTATTTAACACACAGAGGTGAGTGGGAGACGGGGAGGCCGATTCATTAATAGCGCCAGCTAGCGACAGATGAGCGACAGTAGCGGTATTTTCACAGCGCCCGCTAGTAGTCGCTGTGCTTGGCCGTTGTTCGGTTGTTGATAGCGACTCAGTCGGTTTGCCGTAATGTTGAATATTGGGTGATGAGTCGCTATTTGACAGGTTCCGCGCTGTATGGGAGCGCATGACAGCGAATGGCCATAGCGAACGGCTCCCACCATATTCATTAACAAATCACGCTCAAAAAATTCTGGCGCTGTGAAATGCTTGTTTAAACCCCAGAGCGCTGGCGGCGATGGGTTATAAGTAGTTTTTTAACCCCCAAACCACCATATTTTTGGAAACCAAAAAAACAAGTTTATAAAAACATTTAGTAATATGAATACATTAATATCAGACCTGCAATATCAATTCTGTACATTTTTTATTTTTTTTACCTTAAAAAAATTATCTAACATTGCAGAAGCAGTCACAGAAATTTTCACATTAAAAAAAAAAAAAAAAATTATTAATTAATTATTAATATTTAAAGATTGCTCCATTGAAATGCATTGGAGAGCGCCAGGTAGCGAGAGGTCATACCTGTCGCTGTTCAAGGTCGGACGCTGGCGCTGTGGGCTGAGGCTGGAATAATGATGAATGAGTGGCTATATGGCGCTATCTCAGTCGCGGGGAGGCCGATTCATCAATAGCGCCAGGTAGCGACAGATGAGCGACTGTAGCGTGATTTTTTCAGCGCCAGCCAGTATTCGCTGTGCTTGTCCGGCGTTAGCTTGATGACAGCGACTCAGTCGGTGTGCGGTAATGTTGAATACGGGCTGGGGGGTCGCTGTTTCACAGGTCCAGCGTTGTATGTGAGCGCCTGACAACGAATGGCCAGAGCGAACGGCTAGCTTCATATTCATCAACAAATCACGCTCCGAATGTGCTGTCGCTGTCCATTCCTTGTTTAAACCCCAGAGCGCTGGCGGCGATGTGTGTTAACTAGTTTTTAACCCCTAAACAACCATATTTTTTGAATGTAACATTATACATGTTTTTAGAATCATTTTGTAATATGAATACATTAATCTCAGACCTGTTAGATCAATTCTGCACATATTTTTTTTTTTTTTTTTTGACTTAAAAATAAATCCTAACATTGCAGAAGTGGTCTCCGATTTTTTGACATAAAAAAAAAAAAAAAAAAATACCAATTATTTATGAATAATTATAGATTGCTCCATTGAAATGCATTGGACATCGCCAGGGAGCGACAGCTCATACCTGGCGCTGTGAGGGAATTTGCAGCGGCGCTGTTCGGTCCAGGCGGCTTCATGATGAATGCCGCGCTAGCCGTCGCTCTCGCCGGCGCTAGCCTCATTTTGCTTGATAAATGCGTCATTGTGACCGCCGCCGGGCGTACTTGAGTCGGTAGTCGCCGTTAGCTGCCGCTACCTGGCGCTCGTCAGACACTACCTGGCGCTATCGCTTGATGAATAAGGGCATAAGCAGGATCGGCTTGATAAATGTGTGATTGTGGTGGGGAGCCGGCGTTCTCGTGGCGGGGCCCGTCATTACCGGTCAGTCACCAGTCGCTACCTGTCGCTATCCCTTGTTAAATAAGGGCCTAAGAAAGAAAGAAAAAGGAAGAAAGGATGGAGGAATAAAATAATTAAAAGAGAGAAGGAGAAAGAAATAAGTAAAAGAATGAAAAACAAATGAAAGATGTTTCTAAAATGAAAAAGATAAAAATGTAGAATTAAAAAAATAAATAAATAAACAGAAATGATTGCCAGGAGGGAGTAAAAGAATGAGAAAAAGAAAGAATAAATATGAGTTATTTAACACACAGAGGTGAGTGGGAGACCCATTCCTTGTCTATAGGTGCATCTATGGGGCGGTGTATGCTGAGGTTTACTATGGTGCCACTTTCTCTTCTCTCTACACTATGGCACATGTTCCCTTTATAGTCACGAGCAATTTGTCTTCTAAATCTAGAGACCAAAAAAAACCCCATTGACGTCATGTCAGGTTCATCTGTAGAGTCAAAATAAGGAAAAAAATAAAAGATAACCAAATTCAGCTGTAAAGAAGCCATTCAAGTGCGCCCCCTGGTGGGTGAAGGCTGGCATTTGCACAGCTGCAGTGTGGCGCGGCTTTATATTGAGCCCCTGTATTGTGTCTCCCAAATGGCCACCACAATAACCTGCCACTTACAGGATGACCTTTAGGTAACATTTAGAAGACAAAAGAGGGGACGGGGCAGCCGAGCCTGCGAGGAGCTAGTGAGCATCTGATCCGGCTGCTGCTGTCTTATGCCCTCGGAGCTAAACAGAAATGTTTTCTTAAAGGGCACCTGTAGGCGTGACATAGCGGATGCTCCCCAGCCTATTCAGATGTAAAACGTACTAACCCCAGCCTTCCTGGCTCATGTCGTCAGGTCACAGGCTGCTAAGAGCGCCACTGCCCCCCTGCTGTGATAGTTAAAGGGATACTTCAGGCAAAGGTAATTGTTACACCATTGTGTCGGGCTACGTTTGGCACTGTCCTAAACTGTATTTTGTTTTTACATTGAAAAAGAAATGGCTGAGATATCGAGGTTTACAGTCTTACTTTATGATTTGTCTTCTTAAGAATGTGGGCGTGGCCCTTGGAGCTGTGATGCAGAATAATAAACAGCCTAATGGGTGGGGTCTGTAGGAGTCTGACATTGTGCTTCAGATACAGGCATTCTTATCACTCTGGCTGTGTTTTTAGTGGTGCTTGAATGGCATCATTCCAGCCATCTATACAGAGGGGGGCGTGGTCTGGGCTAGCTCCTCAAGCTAGTATTGGTGGCCCACATTGGCTGGGTGGGACTGGAAGGGCAGAAGAGAGAGTATATTTCCTCATTCAGGGTGCCAAGCTGAGAGGAGGCACAGCACTGGAAGAATGCTTGGCAAGGTACACTGGTGTTTAGTATTTTTAACCTTTTGCATAAAAATCCCTTTAAAGTGGATCAAAACCCACGCCTATCAGCACAGGAATCTTGTAGATTTATAGATCTATTCCCTCTCTCTGGGGCATCCAAAATCGGGATGTCCCGCTATGTGAAACCCCCCAGGTCGCCCCATACACTTACCTTGTTTCCCGGTCCCACCGCGCATGCACGAGCCGCATCCCCTCTATCCCTCTAGCAGGGTGCGTGCTTTCGTCAGGCATTTGTGAATGGCACGCTCCCTGTTAGAGGGAAGCGGGGGATGCGGCCACCAGCCCGCTCGGAGCCGCTGGTCTTAGACCTTAGATGAGGGCTTAGACGGCGTGACGTCAGCGGCTCTGGGCACGCTGATTGGACGAGCAGCCGCGCATGTGCCGTAGGACCGGGAAGAGGTGAGTCGGCATCGGCGATCTGGAGGGGTTTCACCCAGAGGGGGAAAGGAACAAAACCCAGGATAGTCCAGAAGAGCGCAGCTACACTTACTGTGATGACAGCAGAGGAACTTTAATCACTGTGTGCAGGTGCATGGTCAGAATGGATACATTTTAAAGAGGAACATCAGACCTAAAATAAAAGGGGGCAGATTCCCCCCCCCCCCCCCCCATTGGCCCCTTCTTACCCTTTTGGATGCTGCCTGCTGTGGCGACATCCAGCTGCTTCAGGCCCGATCCTCACACCGCCGCCCGCTTAGCCATTGCTAACTGAGTAAATAATGCCCAATTGTGAAATCGGAGGAGGGGGAAAACCAACCGGGTAGGTTTTAACCTCCTCCGTTGTTCCTCTTTAAAGCACCAACTGCGTTTCCACACAACCACCCCCAGGGCCTCTGCACTTCTCTTTCCAGGGCATGAGCATTGCCCCAAATCTGGTTAAATGAATCACCTTGTCTGTGCTCGCACACCACAGGCATGTCCCACATGGTCACTAGTGTCTAATAGAAAGGAGGATAACATGGCTTTGTGGGCATTTATGACCTTAGGTCCACTTTAAAGCACTGGACCAGGATAGATGTATTGCAGGGGAGGAAAGTATCCTTTTTTGATTTTTACCTATAGATGCCCTTTAAAGACTGAAACATCCACTGAGCTTGATAAGGTCACAAAGACTAAAAAAGTAAGCGGGGCAGAGAGTCAGGTTGCCTTATAGATGATCGTGTTAGAGGGTCAGGTCAAGTCATAGATGATCAGGGTAAAGGGTCAGGTTGAGTTTAAGATGATCAGGGTAAAGGGTCAGGTTGAGTTATAGATGATCATGATAGAGGTTCAGTTGGGATATAGATGATCAGAGTACAGGGACAGGTCGAGTTATAGATGATCAGGGTAGAGGGTCAGATTGGGATATAGACGATCAGGGTAAAGGGTCAGGTTAGGATATAGATGATCAGGGTAAAGGGTCAGGTTAGGATATAGATGATCAGGGTAAAGGGTCAGGTTAGGATATAGATGATCAGGGTAAAGGGTCAGGTTAGGATATAGATGATCAGGGTAGAGGGTCAGGTTGGGATATAGACAATCAGGGTAAAGGGTCAGGTTAGGATATAGATGATCAGGGTAAAGGGTCAGGTTAGGATATAGATGATCAGGGTAAAGGGTCAGGTTAGGATATAGATGATCAGGGTAAAGGGTCAGGTTAGGATATAGATGATCAGGGTAGAGGGTCAGGTTGGGATATAGATGATCAGGGTAGAGGGTCAGGTTGGGATATAGACGATCAGGGTAAAGGGTCAGGTTAGGATATAGATGATCAGGGTAAAGGGTCAGGTTGGGATATAGACGATCAGGGTAAAGGGTCAGGTTAGGATATAGATGATCAGGGTAGAGGGTCAGGTTTAGTTTTAGATGATCTCTGCAAAAGGTGGTGTAGATGGCAGAGCCAAGAGTGTATCACTCCCTGGTCCACAGACCACCTCCTACAAATGCAAAAACAAGGCCAGGAAGATGGCAGATGCCTACAGCCACTAAAACCAGACAAGCAAACACAGAAAGAATGAGGAGGAGCTTCTTCTTGGAGGCCGTACAAAGTCTACACAGTGAAAAGCTCATCATGGATCAACTTCAGCACTGTAAACATTAGCATCATCTTATACTCTATATATTCATAATGGGTTTGCTCTTAGTGTGAACATTCCTTTTTTCAAACATTTGGTTTACTGTGTGACCTGTTCTGTTTGTTTTGTTTCTACTATATAGATCTTAAAATGTATTCACACAGTTGTAAAGCACAATTCATCGCATCTGACAAAAAAACCTTGATTTGTTTTGAAGGTTTGAAGGTCAAGTTGAACCATGAATGACCAGGGCAGAGAGGTTGAGCTACAAGTTAATGGGGGGCGGGGGGGGGGGGGGGGAGTCAGTATGAGCTAAGGTGAATTAGGCAGAGTGTAAGGCTGATACAATGGCGTCCATGCCATAGCGGCAGGAAAGACAACTGCTAGTCCATGGCAGAAGCGAGCCCAATGCAAGCTGTCTCTCCTTGGTATGGATGCCATTATGTAAGATGCAATGGTGGGGAGTCTCTAGTGGCAGCTTCAAAAGTTTCCTGGGTATACTGGTTCTCCAGTGAGCTCTGCTCACCACCGGACCCATTGGCTTTCAGCTTCCCCAGCCTGGTCCCACCTCCAAGCACACCCCCATCCTGCCCAGGGTATGAGGACACGGAGTCGGGCATTGATCTGCTACTGGAACCTATAAAACCTTTGTATATTAGGCTGATCTATGGATAAATGGGACAGAGAGTCAGGTCAAGCTACATATGAGCGTGGACGGCGGGTCAGACAGCAGAGAAAGTCTGAAGGTCTCTTCTTTCGAAAGTTTGGTGAGTATTTTTCTACATTTTGGCTGGCCACTCACTGGAAAGAAAAGGTCATTTTTAATAACCTGAATTAGCTTGTTCCCCGATTCCTATAGGTTATCTAATTTTTTTATATAAATGTTGACCTTTATTTTAATATAACCTTTAATTGTGACTCTTAATATTTGCGCTCACACAAAATTAATCCTTGGTCTTAATTAAAACTTTAAACAAAGGACAAAAGCCACGTTTCAACAAAAAACGTTATTACACTGACATCTTTCGATCAGTTAACTGTTTTCAGAAATAAATAAAAAGAGTGAAATTTCGGGGGCATTTTTGCATTGCTTAGTATAAAACAAATGCTTTTATTCAAATTGCATCTAAAAAAGATCCGAGCACAGATGCTCACACTGCTTTTTTCATTGCCATGAAGCCATGTGGCACTAGTAGCAACTTTTTATTAAATAGATGTAAAACAAATGTGCCCCTTCCAATCTTACCATGCACCAAGCATAGGGATTGGTATCCCTATGGCTTAGCGGCATGCTGGAATACCAGCTGTTATGCCCTTTGGGAGTTTTCCAATGGAAACTCAAAAAAATGGGCACCCATGGCATAACACCGGGTCTATGAGGCCAGTCTCTTCCATGCCTCTTACTATATCACAAGTAACGAAAAGTGGAGTGAAATCTGTCCGTTTGTCATTGGCATTTCAATCAGGTCTTCACGTAGTCAGAAGACTTCTGGCCTAGGCTTGACCTGGGCATCTTCTTGTTTCATTGATGCTCCGGGCCTGCCACCTCTAATCAGCATACCTGACACCGAATGGCTCTCAGTGGATCCTAATATACATATACAGTACTTATGCCTCCAAAAATCATTGCAGTGCACTGCAACGCGTTAGCTTAATGGTGGTGATGTCATTTTGACATTTGGAGTGCTAGAAATTTTTGCACTGGGTTCTTCTGAAGTTTGTAGCAAGTAGGACTGTGCTAGAGGGGTTTTATCAGAGTATCTTCAATTTGTAGCAAGGAACATGGTGTGGTTCACTATAACTTCCCCTAAGGTAAGACTATGGTCCCTGCGGAGTCCCCCTTTCATAGGGTAAAGGTGTATCAGGCTGCTGGGTGGTTAGGATGAATAATTAGGTTATGCCTTGTCCTTAGCATAGGTAAGTCCTGGGTGTAGGTATCCCTGGTGGCGGGTCCCTCTGTGGATAACAAGATTCAATGCGGTATGCGACTGGACAAATTAATCAACATGTCAGCCAACGACAAACATACCGGTCTGTCCAATCCTGAGGAAGCTCTGCTTTTCTAAAGGTGAAACGCGAGGATCTTCATACTTTCTATACCACCGGGCCGATGTGAGTAACAAAACATATGAAATCAATGAATTCAGTCACATGAATGCATTTAAATATGTTTATTGTATTGATCTACTTGGAATTTTTTTAGTAAATCTGTATACTACTGTCAACAACACTCAATAAAGTTAAGCAATTCTTTCTGAACCTAGCCGAGTCCAGGCCAAACTTTTTAACTGTCCCATGATTAAATGACTTCCAAGGTGGGATAGGCAGGGTTCCATAACTGATATCATCGTTCTGTCCATATATTAGGGCACTTGGACAGCACTGGATACCAACCAACCCCACTTTTTGTCAATCCTTTAGCTTAGATCTAGCTGTGATTTTGTGCTTAAAGTGATTGAACAGACAATAAGAAATAACAGGGTACCCAGTTTTTGTCCTGTGCAGATGATCGGTCCTAGTCTGGCGATCAGCAACTCACTTGATCGCTGGATCCTTTCCCGTGCTGTCAATGCATGATGGGTAAAAGTAACTACACAAACACACACACACACACACAGACACATCTTCCATGTAAAAGCATAGTGGAACATTTAAAACCCATGTGATGTAAAAATGACCCCTGTAAGTTGTGGAAAATATTGTATTATATTTTATTCCTTATGCCTGGTCCCCTCTAGATTCCCTGTGTGTAGCAAATCACCCTCTCCATTCCCTTCCCTTAGCAAATAGGTGACAATTCTCAACCAGGTCTTGATCTTAGGACGTTCGCAGGCCTCCCACCTCGGGAGGGGGGGAAGGTGGGCGCCGGCTTCAAACACAATCCCCATGGCATTTCACACTGGAACAGGCCAACAAAGCCGAATCCATGCATAATTCTTTCATTGCGGTACTGAGCTTAGAACCTGATAAAATTTAGTAAAAATTAAAAAGTTCTCGGGTTCTGATTTATTCTAAAAGCCCATCGTTGGCCTATCTAGATGCACCGATTCAAGTCCAATAGTTCAACATCTGAACCAGGATGGTATAACCCTCCATTTAAAAGTTAGGCCCAAAATAGCATCTGTAGATTGTAAGATGGATCCTAGGCAGGGGAGGGGCTGAAAAATCTGCCCAGGGGGATGTTGGGAGTGTCCACAAATGTCAGGCTCCAATTTGGGGGTTGGTTCAATCTTCTCAGGGTTTACCTGTATATGTAATGAGTGGTCCCAGATTCTAGCAGGCTGCCTTATGCCCCTGGAGGGCCGCCCTTGCCCAACTCATCTGAACGCATCAAGGTACTATCATTGTTGTAATGTGATAATAATATATTATAATAATGATGTAATATTTCCCCAATAACATATGCTTGTAATAACGGCCTAGTGCACCTATCACATTAAATACATATTTAACTTGAACTGACTTTTTGCCTTAACCAAAATACATTTATGTATACACCTATTCTCCTTTATACATATGTATTCCTTTTCTCTTTGCACTTTACTTGTTATCCAATGCGTTTATATTCATGAGATTTTTACATAACTTCATTTTTTTGTTATTAGAGCCATTCATAGGGTTCCTCCATAGCTTCTTTTGTCTATATATGTTTTTTAATCTTGTCTGTTATTGTCGTGTGTTTTAGATGTTTTCTTAATATCAATACATTTATATATATATATTTCATAGATTTTTGAGTGCGGCCAATCACTTGGGTTTTTTTGGGGGGGACATATCTAGGGCCCCAGCCCTGCACATATTTCTCTTGTTAACTCCTATGGGCCAGCACCATTATTAGTTATTTGTCTGTGCTTATCCATACCTACTTTATTTAACCAAAATAAGGGCGTCCATGCCCCATGGCTAGAATTATAGGCTGCTGGGTTTGTTAAATAGACCAGGATTATGAAAACTTGTTGCGTGATCCTATAGGCTGTGTCGTCAGCAGACTCACATGATTTGCTTTTCTTCACACCCCCTCCCCCGATTCTTCTGCTTAACATTGAAAGAAAGATTTTGCCGAGTGTATAAGTGACCCCTCCTCTTGCTATTTAGCATAATTATTTGGGTTTTTATTACTGGACCATTTTTCGCTATGGTGGATACATCTGTAATGAGAAATTAACCCTAAAGGACTACTTGCAATTTTTCCCTTCCTCTTGTTGCTGAGGTCTTCCTGTTTAATATTTTTATATTCATTATTTTGTATTAGTTTATGTAATTATAGTAGAATATCTATAGAATGCAATATGTCTTGTTTAATTTATAGCGAGAAAATGGATATCGGAGTCTAGTTATTTAGTGCTCACTATAAGAATAACCCCATTAGCCTTTGCAGTGGCTGCCTGACACCCGCATTATATGGCGCCGTCAAGACGTCGATCTACAAGCTCTGTTAAATCCTCCTCTATTAAGTCTCGACCTCATTTCCACAATTTACAGTACATGTAGTGCGCTCGTTCTTGCAGCACTAATGTATAACGGTGCATTTATCGGAATCAAATCTGCTCTGCATTTTACCTGCTCAAGCCTGCAGCTTATTCATGTGGGACTCCCAGAGAATGATCCCCCACAGGTCAGCCATTATTTACACCGCTGCCTGCTTGGAGAGGGTGGGCTTTGCTCTTTGTGTTCCTTTGGGTCAATAGGGAAAATGGCCACTGGTGAATCTCTTAATTTTCTGGCAAATTCTGAATATCTGCTATACCAGGTACATCCATCCAGGTTCTTATGTTCTACTGTATATATATATATATATATATATATATATATATATATATATATTACCTTATAACATTACACACTAAGGGACAATTTTCTTTAGCAACCGAAGTTAAGATGTCAAAGTGCCCCTGTAGGTCTTCTTCCACTTAAGATCTTCAGTTTTGTCCATTTTCACTCATATTTCATATATTTTAATCAGACACCCTGTAAGAAAAACGACTTCAAGCGACAGTCCAGGCAATGGCAAAGATAAAAGTTTGGCCATATGTGGTTGCTTGACCCCCTCTGTTCTTGATGATCAATCCACAATGGTTGTGCCGCCACCTTTGACTACTGCAGGGTACGTACAAGAATCATCGAGCTGCCCTGCTCTTACTGGCTGTCATTAGCTGCACCATAGACTGGAAGCAGAACCACAAAGTATTACATTATAATCAAAACCCTAAGCGTCCTGCCGACAAAGCGGGGCCAAATCGGGATGCCCTGAGGCAAGAAACAGAACATGGGATCATCAAAATTCTGGGTTTTGTTCTGCTTTAAAATGCTTTTACATTGTGGATTTTACATTGATCCTATGGGAGATAAGGGGGGAGGAAGCCACTGGACAGGAAATTTAGAGTGGACGAAAACTCAGGATTTTGACCCCAGGGCATCCTAATCTAGGTTTTCCAGTATACTCACCTCGATAGGTATTCCTTGGCACGTGTGCAGGTTGTCGCCCAATAAGTGCTCTATGCTGTGCATATTAGTGCATGGCATAGAGCCCACCATAGAAAGAAGGAAGCGTACGGCATCCCCGGAATGAAGATGGAGGTCCCTATTTATTATTAAAAGTCAAATTTCCCTTTGAGTGGAGAGACGTATGTTATACATGATAAGCTAGTGGAGGACCCTACTTTTCCCAGTGCCATTGGTGTACAGTTAGCCTGACATGTAATACCCCCCTACCCTGTAGGAGCCTTGGTGCCATGGGCAGCTGCTGCATGGTAGTGGAATCATTCATTGTAGGTTTGGAGGTAGGCAGTTAAACATGTGCACTTAGTAGTTAGGATATCCCACACACATATTGAGCCATGTGTCCAATTAGGGTGACAGTTGGGTGATTGCTTGGAAAAACAACAGGTTATGTAACTGGGAATCTAGCCATTTAATTCTGCTTTGGGAGTGGAGCATGTGAATGGCCTATGCAGAAGGGAGGACCAGTTTAGGGAGAAGACTGATCAGAATAAGAGAGAACACTTGAGCCAGAACAAGGTCAGGCAACCATCACAAGGACCTGCAGAAGAAGCTCAATGGCCCAGGTACCATTTGGACTGCATTGGGCTTTGCTGTTTGAGCTGAAATCACTAAAGGGGAAATGAAGGCCTGGGGTCTGGTGTGACCATATGGTTGAAGTTGTAGATAATATGCTACTGCTATTTGCACTGCTGGAACAGTTTACTGTGAACCTTGAAATGTCTCTAATAAAATGAGCAAAACCTTCCAAAGAAATGTTCTTATATCTGGTTTGTACCTACAAAGTCTGCTTTAGCTTTAGTTTTGCTCCTGCCACCATAGCAAATTAATAATTGGGAATATTTATAAGGCATAACTGTTGCTCAGTATATCATCATTTAAATCTGTGTCCTATAGTTACATCATTGGTAGTAGCCTAGCTGTTGGAAAATCCCAGCCATCCTCTCCTGGGATCTCAACAAGCCTAACTCCAGGAGCACCGTCCCGTGACCTCTAACTTCCAGCTCCTAAGCTGGCTTCCTCACCTCTTCTGTGAAGACTCAACAGGGGCACCAGACACTAGGGCCTAGGTCCTCATCCATCCCACTCCCAGGGATCTCACCAAGCTGCACTCCAGGGGCATCGTCTTCTGACCCTCTCTAAGGTCCCAAGCTGGTTTTTCTTCCTTGCCTGTAACTCTACAGGGGTCCCAGACACTACAGCCTTCCTCTCTGAGCATCCACTCCACAGGATCGCACTCCACCTTCTCACAGGCCGGACCTTGGTACACTACAGATCAGGAGCTTAGATTTTCATGGTGACTTCTCTGCAGAGCTCTGTTCCCATACCCCCAGGAACTCAAACTCTCTAGAATTTCCTCATCCATCCCTCGACTGCCCTCTAATGGCAAACCTCGGGAACTACACTACACTACTTATTCTATTTCTTATCCTATGGGGCTTATAGTGGCCTATGTAAGTATTTACGTCTAAACTATATACTTTTTAATAAATCCCCATTTTAACACAATCCCCTCCACCCAGGGTATCCCAGACATCCCCCATTCTCCTCCATGGATCCCCCTTCCAGGTGCAACCCCAGCCAGGGGACTATCCTGTTACAAAACAAGTTGAATAAAAACCAAGGTAAGAAGCCATGTTGCAGGGATCAGGAAGAAAAAGTTCCAGAATTCATGGAGACTTTCCAGTACATGACCGCAGTTTAGATTTCCTCGGATATATGCAACAAAAAAAATCCGCTTTATATTTTGGGCTTTAAAATGAACAAAAAACGACTTCCCAGCAACTCATTTTCATTAGCAGCTCGGCTCTATTTTGGGTCACCAACTTTTACTTAGAAGAAGAAATTTCTAGCTCTGCCCTTTCGCCACCCTTTTCATAAAACCCGAAACAAAGCTGTTCTAGAATGTACAGCAGCAGATTAAAATCATTTTAATACCTAATGAATCATCAGCAATTAATTATGCTCCGCGGTAATCCTTAACCCGTAACGTTACACAAGACAGTGACAAGTAATAAATTACCATTCACAATGTCAATCTTGTAGAGCAATTTCGCTGTGTACAGGCATGGGTTGACATTCTGATTGGATGAGCTTTTCAGATTGGCATTAGTAGTAAAAAAGAATAGAACAATTGGAAGCTTGTTGAGTCACAGGGATTTCAATACTGTTCTCTCCTGCTGAACTTATAGGAGGTTTACCATAGTTTCCATCTCTCTCCGCCAGAAACTGGGGGTCAAACACTCTCTGTTATACAAAGGGTGTATAAACAGCAGAAGAACTAGCCCAGCCCATCTCAGACCACAACAGGCACAATGCCAGAAGGAGGGAAAGGGGACAGATGGCTACAGAGGGATAGATATAAAAGTGTTGTTATTGGTGTGCAATATCAAGAGCAAGAGCAATAGAGCAAGGCTCTGTCCATGTTTGTAAGTGACATAGGAGAAGGCTTGACAGGTAAAGTAAATGACTGCTGAAAGCTGGGAGATGAGTGGGTAGTGTAGTGGGGACAGGAAGCAGGATGCAAGCTATTTTTTTGATGAAAGAGTAGTAGATGTTTGGAATGAACTTCCAGTTTAAGTAACAGGAAAATCAACAGTAAATGAATTTGACCATGTCTGGGATAAGCATCCATCTATCCTGAGCCTGTAAATTCTCGTTTTTTACGGGAACTGATCTAGGAATAAAGGGGGGTGGGAGCAGCTCAATCACTATTATTTATACAAAATTATTATTATTATTCAGGGCCTGGGAACTAATTTACCGCCCAGTTTAACCCTCTCATCAACTAAATATCAAGCAACAAACATGTCTAGCTATGTGGAAAGACAGAGATTTGGTTGCATATATCTGCAGACACATGTGGAAGCCACACTGCCCCGGCAAGGCACTCTGTGTTTAGTGTGGTCCCTACTCTTAATTCTGAGTCCCCAAAGTTGGGACATGCAATGCAGACAAATATCTGAGAGCTACTCACATGGGAAGCAGCCAGCCTCCCTTTAGAACACTTCACAGGGAGAAATCCATATTGACTGAATTCCTCCCAGATATTTGTCTGCATTGCATGTCCCAACTTTGGGGACTCAGAATTAAGAGTAGGGACCACACTAAACACAGAGTGCCTTGCCGGGGCAGTGTGGCTTCCACATGTATCTGCAGATATATGCAACCAAATCTCTGTCTTTCCACATAGTTAGACATGTTTGTTGCTTGATATTTAGTTGATGAGAGGGTTAAACTGGGTGGTAAATTAATTCCCAGGCCCTGAATAATAATAATAATAATTTTGTATAAATAATAGTGATTGAGCTGCTTCCACCCCCCTTTATTCAACTGATCTAGGAAACAAAAAAATTGCGAACGTTTGTATCATTCATAGCCACGTACCGATAAAATGTTCATGCGTAAGCGGCTGTATTTGCTTTGCGTACGCATACGGTTAAGCTGAGCATTTACGGTATTGCAGCCATAGTTTCGGAAGCAGTGTTTTTACCTGTTTTCGGATGTAACTTGCTGTGGATCACATTATTCTTGGTGTGCTGTCTCCTTCGGTGGCTTTCCGGCACACACCTTTTTTTGTTGTAACCAGCTTTTTTAATGTGCTTCCCGCCATTCCTCGCCATTGTACACATGGTAGCCTGCATGTCCTAGCACATACTTACCTTTGCCCCCCTGCTGGCATCTAGGGCATCACATGGTAATCTGCATGTCCTAGCACATACTTACCTTTGCCTCCCCTGCTGGCATCTAGGGCATCACATGGTTATCTGCATGTCCTAGCACATACTTACCTTTGTCCCCCCTGCTGGCATCTAGGGCATCACATGGTTATCTGCATGTCCTAGCACATACTTACCTTTGCCCCCCTGCTGGCATCTAGGGCATCACATGGTAATCTGCATGTCCTAGCACATACTTACCTTTGCCTCCCCTGCTGGCATCTAGGGCATCACATGGTAATCTGCATGTCCTAGCACATACTTACCTTTGTCCCCCCTGCTGGCATCTAGGGCATCACATGGTACTCTGTATGTCCTAGCACATACTTACCTTTGTCCCCCCTGCTGGCATCTAGGGCATCACATGGTACTCTGTATGTCCTAGGACATACTTACCTTTGCCCCTCCTGCTGGTATCTAGGGCATCACATGGTACTCTGTATGTCCTAGCACATACTTACCTTTGCCCCCCCTGCTGGCATCTAGGGCATCACATGGTAGTCTGCATGTCCTAGCACATACTTACCTTTGTACCTTGGTTGCCATGTCGTCTGCTTTTAACCACTGTTACTCACCTCAAATTTCGGCCACCTTCTGTTTTGGTGTTTTGTTTTACAATGCTGTTTGTTTGCTTTCCATCTGCTTTATGTAGTTGCATAGGATCATGCAGCACACAGCATCATGTAGCATATGTAGCAACTTTATAATTAACTATTGTTTTATTAATGTTTTTTTTTTCCTGGGACCAACATGGCACCTGCCAAGAGAAAAAATAACTTGTTTGTTCACATGTGTGCTGTACATGCACGCAGATTCTTACATACTTACCCAAACTGGTAGATGCATAATTTTAGGGGGCCATCCTCTTCTGCTGCGCCATCCCTTCTTCAGGGTGTGTAAAGGGAAAGAACCTGAGTTATGGCCATGTGTTGTTTGTGTAATGCCTGAGTATTGTTCTGCTTCACTACCTTCACACCCACCTGAGTCTTGCGCCACTTTCGTATCGGGTGGCCCCATCCCCGCATACTCACCCTCTGATGATTCTGTAGGGACAGAGAAGCACAACACACCAGCACTTAGGAAACATGTTATTAGACTTTATATGCAGCATAACCTGTGTTTTTTTTTTTATTGGCCTACTGGAGTGCGCAGGAGCTGTGGGCGACTCCAAACCCAACACACTCTCCTCTTCAGCAGACTCCATGGCTGGTGGTGGCTGCTTCAGAGGAGGAGGAAGAGGACACTGGCAAGGTTCTGGGCCACCTGCGTACACCCACACCCTTGCCCCATTGGTCGGTCCTCTCGCCTCGCCTCTCGTCCTCTCTGGCTGTAGAACTTCCGCACCCAGGGACAACTTCGCCTTTTGAGGTCCGACCAATGCTGCAAGGGTGAAGATGTAAGGTGATGTCCCCTCGCCACTCGCATGGACTGCCACTTCCTCTGCCAACGTCCTCTTTTCATGTGCATTGGTCTTAAAGTCGTACCTTTGCTCTATGACAGTTTGCAAACAACAAACGGATGTGCATTTTTAACTTATGTTCTCTATTTGGGTCTCCTTTAGCTCCACATGCATGTCCCTGCCCCTTTAGGTAATTTCCAGGGATAGTACAAGCACCCAAGCCTCTTATACGCTAGTGTATGCCAATGCTAACTAATCCGGCTCTTCCATCCCACAATAGTTGTGAATTGCAAGCGCAGACTCACGTAGGCCAAAAGGCGCACCTAAGTCTCCACTCCGCTACTACTGTCAGATAGGGCTCACTGACCGCGGCCAGCAACAAGGCAACGCCAGCTCTCCCATCCCACAATAGTAGCGGATTGCATAAAAATGTCAAACATAAATGACTTAGGCACCCCTGTGTCGCATACAAACATGCCAGAATGGTCCATGTGACAGTGGCTGCAAAGTACTGTGGGCCTGTTTTGTTACTGTGCGCCATGTGCCTTTTCTTGTATTTTGAGGAGTGTAATGTGGCACACATGCATAGGCGAATGGCATGAAATTGTGACTTACCATCATAATGTCTTGCTGCTCTCCAGTGTACCCGGTTGCTACATTGTTGGACCTTTGTATTTCGTCTGTATGACGCACCCCTGTGCCGAGGCGCAGAAGCACCGATGCTCCATGGCGGACCCCAGAAGTGTGCTTGCGTCCATACGCCCATGTAGCCTATAGGTTGCACCTTTCATGGGCTGCAAAATAAACCAAATCGTTTCCAATACAATTTCCTACTAAATTAGATATAAATGAACACAGCTGAGGGTTAGATTTTACTGCCACTGCTGACTTAGGAGCTCACTATGCCACACCATAAGTGCCACCACAACCCCCTGAGCCAGGAACAGAGGCATGGCCGAGGAACCGGCAGCACCCCGCTTCAGCACCGCAGCCCCAGGACGCGCCATTCATCCCACAGGCACTCCCCTGGCACAGCCCAATGGTCAGGACACCGGAGCACTATGCAGACCCCAGGACAGATCCCACTGCAGGCCCCACTGCCGAGTCCACAGCAGAGCCCAATGCAAAGCCAATGGGGAAGCCAACAACTGAGCAGCGTTTCCACAGCCGGATCTGTTCTTTCCCTGGCCAGCAGCCTGGAATCCATCTGTTCTGGGCTTGGGAGTGGGAATGGTGACACCACCCAGCAGACCACAGCATCAGCCACTCACCCTGGGTGCAAACTAACAAGGGAAAAGTTGAGTGGCCAATTTAATGATGCCCAGCTGGAGGTTCTGATGGATGGTGTTGCCAAAAATTATGATCGACTGGCTGAGCATTGCGGGAGCAGTTATGGTTGGAGATTGCTCGCAAAATGACAGTGGCGGGGCCACAGCCCAAGGATGGTGCCCAGGCCAAGAAAAAGTGGGACGACCAGAAGGTGGCGGTTCTTCGGAAACTCAGCACCAGGCGGGCTGAGGGGTAAGTGAACATCCAGAGGGCTGCTTGTACAGGAAACATTGGACAACTCACTAAAGCCACCCTTTCCTTTGTTTGAATCTAGCTTGAAAACTGATGGGGGGCTCCCCAAAACGCAATACATGTTCTGCAACAACACACACCAAGGGTATTAGGCAACCTTTATATGTAACCCCTAACATGAGTTTGCGCAGACCAAAATTTGGGGGCCCACATCAATGTGGGACCCAGTGTGTATCCCTTGTAGAGATTTTGAAGAGCCTCATATACTGTTAAGAGGAAACTACCAGTTCATTTACCTTGACTTTGCAGCAACACCCCAGCCACCAGCACCTCGCCCGCAATACCCGCCACCTGCAGCCACAGCTGGCCCATGTAGTTTGGCTTCCCTCAAGGCCGGGCCCACCCACCAGCCAGCCACAAAGGGAGTCCAGACAGTGATGAGGTAAATGCGTGAGCTTAATAGGCAAAGGGCAAGGGGCAGGGTGGAGGAGGAAGAGGGTAAACCCAGGGCCAGGTTTGGGGCCCTGGAGACTGTGTGGTAACATTGGGAAAAACGCTAACATCCGGCCCCTCCCATGGATGAAATTAATGAGCAGGAAGGAGGGCACTCTGAACATCTATATGAGACCGCCAATATCATCTGGACACCTCCACCAGCTGCTGACACCACGGATACTGGTCATCACCACTCCTCCCTGCGGCTACAGCTTCATTCTGCCAGTAGCAACCCCACCAGCTCCACAGAGTGCCCAGGAGGACAGCTCTGGATTGCAGCAAGGCATCACCTGTCCTTGGTAAGGTGGTACCAAATCACGGAGGCAAACCAGTGGGCCAACAGCACCAATTTTTGGCAAAACACCAATAGATATTTGTGCGATGGACTGCCAGTTTGCTCCATGAAGACCTGGCTGCAGTGGTTGTGGAGCAGCAGTGCCACCACCGGCAGATGGAGACATTGGTTGGGGCTCTGGTGGAGGCCAACTAGGTTGCCCTTCAAAGGCTGGAGAGGCTCGAGGCACAGCAAGCTGAAAACACCCAAAGGGCAACATCCCTCTAACCTGCCATGCTGGACTTTGGGTGTGGGTGGTCCCCAAGCTTTAGTTCTGCCAGACAGGCACATTTATTGTGACCTCCATCCACAGTTGTGCCATAACTCAACAACTTAACATTAACAAGTAAATTAACAAGTAACAAGTAATTAGAGAATAAATACCAAAAACCTGAACTTTGTTTGGATGTTATTTAATCACACCAAGACAAGGCAATGGATATAATTAATCTAAAATGACATAAGTGGACAAATAAAAAACTAATCAAGAAAAAGAGGAATCCGCCAAATGCTTCGGCCCGCATGGCTCTGGGTGCGAGCATACAAAAGAGGAATCCACCAAATGCTGCCAAATGCTTTGGCCCGCACGGCTCTGGGTGCCAGCATACATATGCCCAGGAATCTGGAACAGAAGCTGCGGTTGTCTCCTTCAAATATGCTGACACCCTCTCACTCAAGGCAAAATTATAAAGGCTGATGCATTCCATAATAATTCTCACAACCTTCTCTGGCTTGTATTGAAGGGCGCCCCCCGTGTGGTCCAGAAAGCGAAATCTTGCCTTCAGCAGCCCAAGGCACATTCAACTACTGCCCGTGTGCAGTGGTGGGCCCCATTATAAGCCTCCTGGCCAGGTGTCTGGGGCCTTAAGAAGGGTGTCAGGAGCCAGGGCAGCAACGGATAACCAGACCAACCAAGGACCATCACCTAAAAGACAAATGAAAATAAATTACTAACAGGCAACACAAAACAGCCTAGACCAAATATTAGGTATTACAAAAGAATAGGACCATACAACAAAAGATAGAAGGCAGGATGCTTGGACTAAATAATTGTAACTACAACAGGGAGTAGGTGACATTCAAAGAGGGACATGAGCACAGTCAACGTGATGGAGGGCAGGGAGACCAATTGCCTAACACAAGAAATTTGTACCTATTACAAAAAGAGGGCACATAACAGAACTGAAAAAGACTTTGCAAATGCTACATTAACAATAAACAGACAGATCCACTCCAGCAATAAACACCCACAAGCCACTAGTCAGCTCGCCACTCTCAAAATGAGTGTACAAACTGGAACTCCTCAAGATAAATGCATAGTAGGACAAGCGAGGGACGCAAGCCAAAATAATGGAAAAGCGAAGATCCAGCCCCATGACACATTGGACATTAAGAGAGTGGCCCATCTTACCATTGCTGAAAAAAAAGCCACAAATAAAAAAGGGTCACTAGACTGGCAACAACAAATGAACAGCAAAAATAAATTAAAACAAGGGCCAAATGGGACAGGGAAGCTGTTTTGGGTGGGACGGGGAAGCTGGGCTAGCCTCAAGAGAGGAGAGTGGGTTACAAGGAGGCGCTATGTGGACCTAAAAATACCAAAACATATACTCCTGAGCAGCTGGGGAAACCAGGGCCACGTGCCTACAATAGATGGCGCCCATGACACTTGGCAGATTCCCAATGAAAAAACTCAACCTCACCACATTCCGGGTTGCAATGCTGTCAGGGAAAGAGATTTATTTCTCCTGCAGGACAGCCATGCCATTGAGAAATTTAGTCAGGGTGTGGCTCAGCGAAGGCTGGGACATGCTAACTGACAGTGCCCCTAGCCTCTGGAAGGAGCCATTTGCTAAAAATTAGAGGCAGACAACCCATTTGGTCATACCTCCAATTAAATGCCCCTTTCTTGGGGTGGGGGCCAACCATGGCTGCAACTTTAAATAAAGCTTCTCAAGAGAAAGGCGTTTCAGTCGCATCAATTCGAACACCTGCTGATCGGTCATCTTATGCCTAAGCTCTGGAAGGTACATGGTTAATAGCCCCTGCTGCTGCAGATGCTGGTACTCTTCACAGAACCCTTCAAGGGGCTTCATGGTAGGTGTGAAGGATGTAGGCTGTATATTCACTAGCAAAAAAAGGACTGTTCAAGTATTCCCGCTAGCAAAAATATGGCGTAAGTTTGAACTGGAAACATACGGGTTTTATAGGCCCGAAAACTGAAATCAGGTCTCTGAATCATGCGCAAGCGCAGGCTAAACCTGTAGAGTTATGAAGGCATGGACGCCTTGAGCCATATTTATACAGCGAACACTGGGTTTGGCTTACGCATACCGTAATTTCCTTTAAAAAGTACAGCTTGGCCACAAAAACAAGGCTCTGTTCCTGCTGGCAGGAATGTGTGTAAGAAAGGCTCTGAATCAGACCAAAAGAGAAGATATAGAAATAAGGGCAAACTAAATGGCGGTCTACTTCTGCAATCAACTTTCTATGTTTCTATGATGAAATGGAGTGCAGACATATTGAGAGCATAGAAGGGACACAGGAAGATACGTTGGAAAAATGCTCTTAAAGTGTGGGAAAAGTTGAGAACAGTTTATGAGCATGGGAGGCACAATTTATGTGTGAGCATAGGGGGAAACATCTAATGCTTGGAAAAAATGCAGGGGGTGTGAAAGCAGGGATGGACATGGAGGGAGGGGGAAACTAGCCCCAGTAGGCCAAGTAGAGTAAAAGGATATTGAGGCTGCACAGTCTAAAACAGAGGAGCATAATGGATACAGGGTAAAACAGGGGACACAATAAATCAAAAGAAGGGTCTAAGTGAAGTAAGTGTGGGTAGGAAGATGGACCTGAGAAAAGAGGGATAAAGAAAACCAGTGAAGAACAGGTCTCCCCAACTTACACAGTTAAATGAAGAGGTGCGCCTTTGTCCCAGCCATCCTGTTTTCTACAGATGGCTTAGGGCCCCTGTTAGTGGTGCCAGCCATATAGCAGGAACCTCATTTCCCCATTGTGGGCTCAATTTAAAAAGAGGTTGATGTGAGCAGGGCAGGAGAAGTTACACCCAATGGCAATTTTTTTGTCACACCTTGTTTTAACCTCCTGCTGAATGGCTATAATCCTGTAAAGCCTGTGTCCCCATGTAAATGATGGGCACATAAAGTTTAACAGAGTAGTGAAGAACTGGAATGTTTTAAGGATCGGCATGTAAGGCTGCAGAGTATGAGCTATCCAAGTGCTGATAGGCCAGGTTCAAGGCTCCTGTGACACTTAAGGGTGACCCATCTGCAGTCCAGTGAGGGGTACCAGGTGAGCAGCGTATACAAAGAGAGTTCTGGTAGTTGCAGTGAAGGGTCCAGTGATGTCCACACTTGGCCAAAGTCAAGATTGCAGTAGGAAAAGACTAACCAGAGATCCCGGTTTGCCACATAGGTTCAGTGACAAGTAGCAAAGCCAAAGATCTAACCGTATATTCAGTCCAGAAGCACAGTTGGAGTAGTCATATGGGCCGAGGTTGTAAAGAGAGTCCACCAGGGTTGTTGATGGTAGTTGGGTCACATGGGTATGCGACAGGAGCTAAGATTGGACGCATGAATGAGGCTGAAGAACGGGCATCATCAAATGCACCAAAAGGTCAAATAATCTGCTGCTGATGTGATGTATGCTGGGAATCCGCCAACTATGATGTGGACAGTGAGCAAACTTCCATGTGCACAGAGGCAAGAAATACAGCTAAGTGCGTAGCTGCTGAGTATTCCAAAAAAGTCCATGGTGAAAGATTACAGGCTGAACCTGGATTCAGTGAAAGCCTCTATTGCCTCCTCAATGCTGTAGGGCTGTGGCACCAGTGAATCAGCGCCTAAATGCTGGTGACTGTAACCGGTTTCCTTCAAACTTGGCAGATGGTAAACAAGGTCACTTGTAATTGGCCAAATGCATTTTGCTACCATTTCCATAAACCCTATTTGCTTGTGCACTCTTGGTAAATTAAGTAATCCAAATGAAATCTGCTCAGAAATTTTTCAAGCTTTCTGTGCAAAGTATAAAATAAATTAAAGCCAAATTTAGATTAAAATAATTTAATTAAATATATATCACGATAAATGAAGTGCTTATTAAAAATTAATTCAAATTATACATTAAAATTATGACGCGTTTCACCGCTATTTTGCTTTCTAGGACGCCGGTGTGTGATTGGTCGTGAGCACTTTCTAATAGTATTAATTAAAATTGAATTGGGAAATGTAGCAAGTTGAGCTAATCTAAATTAAACTTGCCATAATTACAAGCGAAAATGATGTTTAGCTGGGAAGAGTGGTTAAGAGTTCCTCGTTTTAGAAGACAGAGAGAGGGTGAGATTTCTACTCCATCATGCGACATCCTCAAGGCATACATGCCAAGACCCATCCAATCATCAGATAAGAAGATCCTTAAATTACATTAGCTACTCTAGCTGATGGGAATATTGACTATTTATTGTCAGGCAAGCTCTTTGATGCTCTTTGGAAGTGAGCAATGGCAGAAGTCTGTGGACATGGGAACTTTACAGTCACATGAGCTCAAAATCACAAGCATGAACTGGGAGTTGGAGACTTCTTAAACTTGCAAGCATGACTGTTGGGTTCAATCCCCAAGACACAACTGCATCAGTGAGGTCAACCACTGATTTTAATTGATGGTGTCCAGTTCAGAGTTGGGAGTTAGAAGTATTTCAGGTCTGGGTGCTGTGATGGTCAATCAAAGTCTTCCACACCACACTAGTCTTAGTACCTATAACAACTCTTCTGGGACAACATTTCTGATTATGGCTATTGGGTTGACGGCTTCCCATACACAACTGTAGGTCAACCACTGATGTTGGCTGGCTAGCATTTGGGTGTTTAGGCAATTGACATTGGCAGATGGGGCCTGGTTCACAGTTGATTGTAAGAAAGAATTTACATCTGAGTGTTATGAAGGCCAGTTAAGGTCGTTCACATCAGGTTTAGATTGTGCCCCCCTATAACAGCTTCCACAATGTTAGGAATGTAATATATTTCTGCAGATTTCTGAAAATTTCTTTGGGTTGACTCCTCAGACACAGCAACTGATATTGGCTAATTTGACTAGTTCACTGTTGGGGGTTAGATGTTTGGGTCTTGGTACAATTGAGACCTTTCACACCAGACTTAGTGACCTTTAACAACTTTTAGTTTTTACTAGATTTGTGAATATGGCTATAGAGTTTGAAAGAGGACAACATTTCTGAATATGGCTATTGGGCTGACCTCTCATACACAACTGCATCAGCGAGGTCAACAATGTGGGCTGGTCCATTTTTGGGTTTGGATTTGGGTGTTCAGGCCAATTAAGGTCCACATGAGTAGGTGGTGTCCCCGTCAATATAACTGCTTATGTTGGAGAAGCTTTGAATTAGATTTATAAATAAAGCTGTGAGGTGGGCTCCTCAGACACAAGCACATTATTGATGTCAACCATTGATGTTTTGAGATGGGTACTGGTTCACAGCTGGATTTTCGAAGTAATTCAGATGTGGGTGCAGTAAAGGCCAGTTAAGGTCCTTCACACACTTAGCTGGTGTCCCCTTTGTCACTATAACAGCTTCTGAATTTCTGTTTTGTTTAACTATAGGTTCTTTGCAGGCCAATCAGATTTCTTCATACGAGACTCTGGAAACCATTTATTTATGAAGATAGCATTGTGAACATATTACTCTATCATGTTTTAACCCAAGAAAATCCATCTCAAATTGCCTATTGGTTACCGACAGGTCACATGGCTGACAGCATCTAAGTGGAAGCACTGCTGGGTGAGTAAACTACACAACTTCAGGCATTTTGTCTAGGATAAAAGCAGAGGTTCCATTTAAAATAACAAATCTTAAGATGAGAAGCAACCCAGGACAATATTTCCGTCATGGCATTGGTACCTGTCATGGCGTCCATACCTGTTATGTTGTCTGGGGCATCTGTGTCCAAGCAACAATGGAAACACATGGGCGCCCTGACATCAGCACCTTAGCAACACAAGATGCGTCTGCACAGCCACGGTTCAGATGCCAATCCCCAATCTAACACCGCTGTCTTCACCTATAGGCAAGCCCCTCGTTTGCCGGTAGACATTACACGGTTGCCCCCAGGACCTAAGGGCGCAAAGGTCAATGTACAACATGGCAAAACTGTAACCAATACACCAGGGATGTCAGAGATAGCTGGGTCTGCAACAGATTATCAGTCCTACCAGTGTCTACGAGAAGGGGTAAACAAAGTTGAAGTCCAGGGAAAGCCAAAGGTTAACGGTGTAAATCAGAGAGTCACAGTATCTAAAGGGTCAGGCAAAGACGTAGTCGGGATGAAGAGCAAACTAATCTGGTCAGCAGGAGATAAACAAGCAGAGTAACATACCACAAGCTAGACACTATCACAGGCAGTGTGTGCTGAAGCCTGGAGAACTTTATGTGACCACAGACCAATAGGAGGTTGGAAGGCCGGGCTGCACAGCAGTTGCTTAACTGACACACTACTCCTAGGGAGCAGGACAAAACCTCTGAGTTAACTCTTAACTGGTCCTTAAACTTCTCTGACCACAACGAGCAGCATTACGCCACCGCAAAGGCGTATGAGGCAGGTGTGTCAGTCTGCGTTTCCACAATGATGCTTGGATGCTTTGAACTGTGCATATAAAGACAGACGCAACACACCCGTACTGGCATTCACATGTACAGGATGATGTCGCGATCTGCTAATACAGGCCTGTAATCCCTCTGACTCATTGCTACATAGTCTGCAGCCTTCTAGCCACGGAACCAGCACTCCTGCATTTGGAACTACTTGATACCATCCCACTGCTGACCTGGATCCATTTCCTGACTACTCTATTGCATTATTTTGTCTGCCCGGAACTGTACTGCCCGGAACTGTACTCTGGATTAACTTGCCTGTTGCAACCCGGAACCGTACTTTGACTACCTTGCCTGTTGATGACCCGGAGCTGGGCTTAACCACCGCTTATCTGAAACCCTTACCTGCATTAGATAATCTTCCCCAGGAGGATCTGCTGCCACAAAAGGCTCCTGAATACAGTACTACATACGCTGTCCTCCTGTTCCTTGGTGCCCAGGTGATCCTGTTTTACATTTAGGGATAGCCCGACATGATCATTCTATTCATTTCTATTTCACCAAACTTTACAGCTGGCTCTATGTTTTGAGACATGTGCAGTTCTCCTGGCAACTGTCATGCCAAGACTTCTCTATACACTGCAGGATGATTGTTTCAAGAGTGCAGCAGCGGACATGTGTTATCATTGTATCTGGGGGCTGGAACTGAACATTTTACATTTCTACTTGTATGCAGCTAGCTAATTTGTCGGTCTGCACGTGATCGCTGCAGCCCACAGGAAGTATTCTGTTTGACAGGAAGTAATTACATGGAGGAAGCATGTGGGTGTGACGCCTAGATGGGATTGGACATCTGCCCACACACACAGGTTTTTAGGAATGGGACCTTGGGGGGACAACATGGAACAGCACCCTGAGGAAGTGATCTCTCACGCAACGCGTCGGTGTTGGTGAACGGGCGCTCTAAGTGGGACCTGGACGTGCTAGTTTGGTGATAGTATCATTGTTTTATCTACTTTTATGTGAGGTAATTGTTTACTCTGTATGTGCCATGGTATACTGGTCTCACTGCTAATACACTGCCGTGTCACTTTCTGCACTGTGCACTTTACACCCCAGAATTTTACTGGGGTTTTGCTTATTCACTTAATACCCTCTGTACCTTTACCTTGAATCTCATCTCTTCTGTTGTATCCACAACTTATATGGTCACCATTTCTGCATACATATACCCTATAGGCATATGTTCACTTGTATTACTTATTTTCATGCAGTTGATTCCTATATACCTGGCATATCTCAGAAAACACCTTATATTCTTCAATATTAAATTTATGGACAGTTTTCAATAGTCCTTTATGGTTCACTTACAACGCCCGGTCATTGGTTTTTGCAAACCTTTTAAATGATGTGTTATGTTGTCATTACATGTTATGTGTCCATTTTTTTATATTGCAATACAATTTAGTTATCAGTTTAGATAGTGTGTGCGGCTTATTTATATGGTGAGAACAGAGCGATCTAGACTGGTAGATTGCAACAATAGTGTATTTGTGGGCCTGGTGCTCCGGACCCCTTCTCACCTAGCCAGCACCCTGAGTATTGTCAGCTGTGCGGGTTTTCTTGTAGGATTTGTGTATGCAGCTAGCTAGCTACAGAAACCTAGTTTGCATTTTAAGATGAGACAGCTCTGTTCTGTGAGCTCTTCCATCTCTGTGTCAAGCCCTGTTACCGATAATTGCTGCATGTGACCATTTCTAGTGCCAAGCCCTGCTGACACCTGTGCCACATGGCTAAAAAGGTGTCTGCTTACTCCTGAACTGTTGCCAGCAGTGCCTACCATCTGAGAGTCTCGTTATACCTGTATTGTGCATGCCCAATGTAATCCCACAGGAAAGCATTGAGCGAGGTCTCAGTTCTGCTGTACTACTAAAAATTAATTTATGACAACCCCATATATTCTTAAGAACAATAGTAATAAGGTAAGTGGACATTTACTCGCCATTTACTTTTATAGGGAAGTTTTTGTTAAAACAAATCTTACGTCACCCGCTTTTGTATGGTCCACAATCTATCAATATACAATCGATAACAATCGAGTCATGTGGTCACCTCCCTAAACGCTGCTTAGCTTGATCTCCCGAGTTTGGATATTGTGTAAAATTTTTATAGCAGCAAAACAAAGAGGCACTGAAAACGCAATAAAAATAGTACGGCGGGAATGCGTGCACTCCGTTAATAAAACATGAGCCTTCTGCAGCCGGAGGGGTCAGTGCTGCTTTCCACGCCGCTTGCTGCTCCTCTGCTAATGAGAGACATGCGTGGAGCCGGTAGGGAGACTCAGCCTTACAAGATTATTGGAAAACATTATTTTTATGCTGAAACTCTTCAGCAGAAGCTGCTCTGGGGTCGAATAACCATCTCAGACAGAAGGAAGTGTTATCTGTTGGATATTTAACATCTTTATTTCAAGCCATCTGACCAATGGAAAAAATATGTAAAGTTGGGCTAAACTCTTTTCCTAGTTTAACCAACTTAATTCAGGGAAATATGTGTGACATTCAATGTCATATTTTCTTTCCTGTTTTCACATTCTTGTCCCTCTCTACTTCCTTCCCTCTTTTTTCATTCCCAAAGAAAGCAGGACCATGCCTTGGTTTCTTTTCTATTGCTACAATATACACCAGAGAGACGGTCGTGAAAATAATTGAATTCATTGGTCACTTTACAATCTAAAGGCATCTGTGTTTAGTGTTTCAATATTCCTTATTGAAGGCTTGCAAATATCAGGCATTATGCAAACACATGCAAGATCAAGCCTATAGTAAAATACACAAGGTTACATAGTATAAGGGGCAGATATAACAATACCGTGCTTCATGAGCCACATTTAGATTAATTGAATGGCCAAGCAAACTAGCCACCAGCAGAACTGTATAATTTTAATAGAAGCAACTGATTCCTCAATATCCTGAAGATCCATTCAATTACTCTGACCTACAAGCCCCACCGAATCATCTGAAAAGATACAAAGACCAAACAAGTATATAGAAGGTTAGAGAGAATGTTATTGGCTAATAAAGATCGCCAAACCCGGGGACCATATTCAGACTGTGGACAAACTACTAACAGACATGTCTGGATGGGAATACTTCACCAAAGGAAACCTTGGAGAATAGCTGCCAATTTTTCATTCTAGACCAGAATTAAGAGAACTTAATGGAAAATCTCTTCCAGCATCCTGATGGATTGCTGGGATCACTGAGAAAAGAAAAGTGTAGTTATAAGAAATGTAGTAATATTCCAATGCACCAAAGCACCCCAAGCACCTTTAGAGTTTCAACAAAAAAGGGTTCTAAAATTAATTTGTTTCATAATTCAAATATGAGTCATGATAGTATTTTGATATTACTGTCATTATATCCTGGGAACCCAAACCATCATATAGTATTTCCATCACAGTAAACCATAAAATACCATTTTGTGAATACTCACCTTGTAAAATGGGTATTATAAGTATGTCACACACCCCGCTTCAAGATATTCATAACCTGTGGGGTATACTGACCTGAAGAGGGCGATCTGCAGAGATGATTGGAGGAAAGTAAGCCCCTCCCGGTCCATAAATACCTGGGATCTCCCACTCATTACCCAGTATAAAGAAAGCAGTAAGGTAAGGGACCAGGAAGAGCCAAACATAAGTCATAACAACGCAAAGTTCACAAAATGAAGGATCCAGAATAAAAAATGGGCGGGTTGAAGCGGGGTGTGTGACATACTTATAATACCCATTTTACAAGGTGAGTATTCACAAAATGGTATTATTCTAAGTATGTCACACACCCCGCTTCAAGATATTCATAACCTGTGGGACATCCAGTAGCAGTGTCCATAAAGGGTGGGGATCCAAAACAAGGCATAAAGCACAACTTAAACCACTGCAGCCTGCAGAACTTTGCAGCCAAAAACAGCATCCGCTGAGGCCCGAACATCAACCTTGTAAAACTTTGAAAAAGTGTGAACAGAAGACCAGGTAGCGGCCTTGCAAACTTGCTCAACAGAGGCCTGGTGCTGAAAAGCCCAGGAAGCCCCAACCGCACGAGTAGAATGAGCTGTAACACGAAAGGGAGGATCTCTCCCCTTAGCAGAATAGGCCCGACAATGGCCTGACGAATCCACCTGCTGATGGTAGACTTTGTGGGTGCTAGACCCTTCTTGGGCCCAAATGGCACCATGAAAAATGCATCAGTCTTGCGAAAGGCAGACGTTACCACCAAATAATACTTCACAACCCGAACCACATCCAAAGAATGCAGGGCCCTCTCCTTGTCATTGCTGGGATTGGGACACAGAGAGGGCAGAACAATATCCTGATTCAAATGAAAGGACGAAACTACCTTAGGAAGGAAGTCCGTCTTAAAACAGAAAAACACTTTGTCCTGATGTCTTTCAAAATATGGGGCTTGAATAGACAGAGCCGCCAACTCAGAAACACGTCTAACGGAAGTGATAGCTACCAAAAAGGCTACCTTCTGCGTAAGGGAAGACAAAGGAATATCATGCAAAGGCTCAAAGGGGGGACCCTGAAGAGCAGAAAGAACCAAGTTCAAATCCCAAACTGGAATCAGAGGCTTCCTAGGAGGCCGCACATGTGTAACCCCCTGGAAAAAGGTTTTAACCAAAGGATGAAGAGCAAAAGACTTTTGGAAAAACACCGCCAGGGCAGACACCTGCCCCTTCAGAGTACTGAGTTGGAGCCCTAGGTCCAGACCATGTTGCAAAAACTCCAAAATTCTAGAAATAGAGAATTCCCTACAAGGGAAGGCCCTGGTTTCACACCAATCAATATAAGACCTCCAAGTCCTATAGTACACAGACAATGAGGACCTTTTCCTAGCACTAATAAGAGTCCGAATCACAGCATCCGAAAGACCTTCCACCTTCAAGATGGAGGTTTCAGCAGCCACGCCGTCAAAGCCAGCGTTGGTAAATTCGGGTAACGAAGATGACCCTGTGTGAGTAGATCTGGCAGCAGGGGCAGAACGAACTGATCTTCTGCCAACCTTACCACGTCTGCGAACCAAACCTGTCTTGGCCACCTTGGAGCCACCAGGATTGCTGGTGCTCTCTCCAGAGCAAGCTTGCGCACTACTCTGGCCACCATGGGAAACGGAGGGAACAGGTACAGAAACCCCAGATCCCTCCAGTTCAGAGACATGGCATCCGTCGCAAGGGCCAGAGGATCCTTCGCTAGAGACACAAATGACGGAAGTTTGTGATTGTGACGGGAGGCAAAGAGGTCCACCGCCGGTGACCCCCACCTGCGACAAATTGAATGAAAAACCTTGGGATTGAGAGACCACTCCCCTTTGAGGGCTGACAGCCTGCTCAGAGAGTCCGCCTCCGCATTCTCCACTCCTGGGATGTAAACTGCCGAGATGCACGGGACATGACTCTCCGCCCAGTCCAGAATCAGAGACAATTCCTTGAGGGCTTTCCTGCTGCGGGTGCCTCCCTGGTGATTGATGTAGGCCACCGCCGTCCGATTGTCCGACCGGACCTGGACCGGCAAACCTCGCAGTTGATGAGTTAAATGACAAAGAATCATCCTGATGGCCCTCAATTCCAGAACATTGATAGGCTCGTGGGCTTCCAGGGGACCCCACAAACCCTGAAATTGCAGATCCTTCCAGAAGCCTCCCCATCCCGAGAGGCTGACATCCGTGGTGACTATCTCCCACTGGGGAGTCCAAAAGGATCTGCCCCTCAGCAGGTTGGTTGAGTTCAGCCACCACTGAAGCGAGCGGCGAACCCGGGGGGACATCTGAAAGAATTGATCCAGCAACTGAGGAGACTTGTTCCAGACCGACAACAGATGGAGCTGTAGTGTCCTTGTGTGAAACTGAGCAAAGGGAACTGCCTCGAAGGAGGCCACCATCAAACCCACCAGTCTCATCCCTAGCCGGATGGACGGTCGAGGAATGGACATAAGCGACCGAACCAACTAAATCAAAAGAACCTTGGACTGAGGAAGGAACACTCTGGCCTGATCTGTATCCAGAGACATCCCCAGAAAAGATATTAACCTGGACGGGTGAAGGGAGGACTTGGGGTAGTTGATCACCCAGCCGAATCTCTCCAGAGTGGATAGAACCGTCCTGGTGTCCAATTCCGCTTGGCTGAATGACGATGCCAATATGAGGAGATCGTCCAGATATGGCACTATGCGAATTCCTTGAGCTCTGAGAAGAGCCATTACCCCAGCAAGTACCTTGGTGAAAACCCTTGGAGCTGTGGTGAGACCGAAGGGAAGAGCTACAAATTGGAAGTGCCGATCCTCCAGAGCGAACCTTAGGAACCTCTGGTGCTCGGGAAAAATGAGAACATGGAGGTAAGCGTCCTGGATATCTATGGACGTCATGAAGTCCCCCTGACGAAGAGAGTGGATAGCGGAACGCAACGTTTCCATGCGAAATTTTCGCAGCTTGATGAATTTGTTGAGAATCTTTAGGTCCAGGATGGGCCGCACGGAGCCATCCTTTTTGGGAACCGTGAACAGATTTGAGTAAAAACCCCGACCCCTTTCTAATGGGGGTACTGGACAAATGACCGCCATTTCTAGAAGGCTCGATACCGCCGCCCGGAGCTGCAATGCAGCCTGTACGTCCGGGGACACCCGAGACGTGAGGAAACGCGGGGGGGCGGGACTCGAACTCCAGCATGTAACCGGAAGACACCACTTCCCTGATCCATCTGTCCGAGACCTCCCGAATCCAGACTTGGGAGAAGTGTCGCAGCCGTCCCCCCACCCGCGCGGGTGAGGGCGCCCCCTCATTGTTGAGCGGGCTTGGCCGCGGGCTTGGGTTTTGAACCCCAACTGTATCCCGAACGGGCACGACCTCTGCCCCTGTTCCAGGAGTCTCCTCTTGTAGAAGGGAAGGCAAAACCTCTTCCCGCTCTAGCTCCCCGAAAGGAAGGGGTGAAGGAAGCCGCCCCTCAAAAGGGGCGACGTTGCTTCCTACGTTGAGGTAATTTTCCACCTTTAGCTACTGAGTCCAATTTTTCTCCAAAAAGCCTTAGACCAACAAAGGGAAAAGACGTCAGAGACTTTTTAGACCCAAAATCGGCCGCCCACTGGCGCAACCAAATTGATCGCCTAATGGTAACCATAAGAGCAGAGGCCCTGCTGTTCACCATCAATGATTCATCCAGAGCAGTTAAAATGACGGAAAGAAAAGACTCACAACGTTTCAGTCCAATAAATTCATCGCTGTCTGGTTCCAAGCCGGACGAGGACAGTAAATCCCTGATCACGTTTCTAGCAGCCACCACCAACAGTGATGAGGCACAAACTGGCCGTATAGCTGCCCCAATACTGGCAAAACCATGACAAGCCATCTGGTCAATGCGTTTATCCTCACCATCCTTGAGGGAGGAACAATCAGGGTTATTCAAAAATGGCAGAGTTGGATAACCCCAAAATTGGGGCGTCCACTTTGGGGGGGGGGGGGAAGCCCAGCGCTTAACCGTGTCCACGGGGAAAGGATACCTTCTATCCCAACTCTGAGGAATGCCTGGGAGCCGAGCTGGTCTCTCCCATTCCTTGGAAATAATATTATCAAAATGCTTTTGATTAGGAAATTCTAAGCGCGGTCTGGATTCCTCATAAAACTCCCCTTGTTGATGGGGGGGCCTCCGCCGGAGGCGAGATTGCCAAAACCTCAAACATCTGAGTCAAAACGTTAGGGGTGTCCAAGGAACCTCCTGACCCCCTATCAGAATCAGCGCCAGCAATTTGTTGATCCTCGGAATTATCCGAATCCTCATACACCTCCCCTTCCTCTGGAGGAGAATAATCTGACCAATCCAGACCATCCGTATCATCATATTCATAATGAGAAACCGTGGACAAATGTTTCCTCTTAGCCGGCGCCTTCTTAGCTACCGTAGAGGAAATACATTTTTCAATTCTGGCTAATCTGGCACATACATCAGATTGCGACTGCCCCCCCATGGTAACATCGCATGGAGCACGGGTTAAAATGGGAGGGGGAGAGGATGAAGCCGGCGGTGCTGACCCAGAGGCCTGGGGTCCTGACTGCCGCGTAATAGTGTGTTGTGCACAGGATATACATAAAAAGAAATCATCCCCAGTTAGGGATACCCCACACCCCAAACACTTCCGAGACTGTCCCGAGGGGAGCCCGGATTCCTGGGATGCCTCCATAAGGTGAACTTAATGAGTCGCTATGACAGAGGGAATTACGCTATGAAGCAACCCGGGATGCCCTTATAGTGTCCTTTTTAAATGGGAGGAATTTTGTAGGGAAAAACCCAGTGAAAGTACCCAGGGACTTAGGACCAGGAGAAACCCCCTTATAACTATTCCCTGAAGAATTCACCTAAAACACAGATAAAAAAATATTTAGAAACCAAAAGCTATATTTGGATACTAATAAAAATGACAAAAGGCCCACAGGGTCACTCACAGAACCTCCGGACCAGAGCCCAGCAGCATGCAGCACAGATGCGTGAGGTAACTATATTCAGCACAGCAGTGAGAGACAGAGAAGAGGGGCGTGGCCTGTGCGGATCGCGCGCTTTACCGGCCCCGCCCCCCTAGAGATAGGCAGATAGGAGCCAAAGCTCCTCAGCGGTGCCCGGGCAAGATAGGGGGCGGGCCGCGGCGACGCGCCGCAAGTCCGGCTCCGCCCCCAATGACACAGTGCGTGAGGGGAGAAAGCTCCCCTCCGCTGACCTACAATCCGCCGGAGACGCGGGGTATAGCTGCCCCCGTCTCCTCATAGAGCACATGAGACCGGCAGCGGCCCGCTGCCTGCGAGCCGCTGCCCGTCTAGGTAGAAACAGGGCCCGGCCCGCGGCCTCTGCAAAAGGCCCGGTCCCGCCCTTGACAGAAGAGCGTGAGGGGAGAGCCCCTCCCCTCCGCCTTCTGAGGAAAAACATAGCGCCGCCGCCGCGGTGTCTTATGAACAATGTTGCCAGAAAAGTTACATTTAAAACAGACACACATACAACAAATAGCAGTGTAACCAAATTAATGAGGGATTACTCCTATACATTCCTCAGAATCTAATGAAAGGAGGGCCCCCAGCCTAACTATGAGGGAGGAGGTAAATGAGGGAAATTTTTGAGGTAAAATTTTTAAGGACAGGGCATCCCAAACCGGGGTCACCAACCCGGCATAACCGCCTACCCTCTAAATAGGGTCTCGCGGTCGGAGCCTAGCTCCTAAGCACATGTGTGCTAAAATACCATCACCCGGACCGCAGTCAAAACTGAGGAGGCATGTGAATATTAAATATATTAAACAGGGATAATAAGTCCAAGTGGGAATAAAATAATATAGGCCGGGAGTAGACCCAGCTACCTTGGAAAACCCCCTTGCAAGGAGGAGAGATCATCTTCTGCTTGCTCGCCGTCCTGCAGAGATGAAGACTGGGGAATGAGTGGGAGGTCCCAGGTATTTATGGACCGAAAGGGGCTTACTTTCCTTCAATCATCTCTGCAGATCGCCCTCTTCAGGTCAGTATACCCCACAGGTTATGAATATCTTGAAGCGGGGTGTGTGACATACTTAGAATATAAGTTTAGCCTATTAATCATATTTAGATGTATTTGATTTTACATTGGGTTCCCCTTGTGAGGTGCTTGTGTATCCTTCAACACTAGGCCATGCATTGCTGATCACATTTAGTGAGGTAGGAGGGGTTGAAGCTTGACTTGAAAGAAAAACAATTTTTTCTTTCGTGTCTAAGGCTCCTTTCACATCTAGCCATTTGCGTCACGTTGAAGTCACAAATGGCAAAATAATGTAGCCCATTAAAATGAATGGGCCCTTTTACATCAGTGCCCTGCAGTTTGCCGACAGCACAACAGCAATATGCCATAAAAAGCTATGGAAATCTTAGGTAAGGAGCAAGTATTGGCATTTACCTGTGGTGTTGTGAATAGCCATACTCACTGCCACCTCTCAATTCATTGCCGCTGGTCCCGTCGCCTGCTGCTTCTCATTATTTTGCACTCCGCTACTGCTGGTTCCGGCTCCACCTCGTCCTCTGCCACTGCCAGTCCCTCTGCTGTCCCCCTCATCCTCTACCACTACCACTTCTGCCACCTCATCCTCCGCCACTGCTGGTGCAGCCTCTGCCTTGTCCTCTGCTGGTCCTGGCACTGTCCTCCTCGTCCTCCATCGCTGCTAGTCATGCCACCTTTCATTTGCCCCCTGCCGATGCCGGTCCTGTTGTCTGCTGCCTCCACCTCATCCCCTGTTGACTTTGACAAGTTCGGCTGAACTTGTCACTAAAGTCCGGTTCGGATCCTTGAACCCTGAACTCGAGACCCATAATCAATGGGCACCCGAACTTGGGCCCCAGAAAATGGCTGTAAAATGCCCTGCAAGGGGAACGAATGAAACATGGAAAAACTCTTTATTTTTATTTGTTTATGTATTTAATTAATTTTCTTGCTTTCTGTGAAAATTTTAAGTAATTTCCCTAGCCCATTTTGTGCAGGGCAATTGCCTAGGTGTTACTTCCCCAAATTAGGCCTTTAACACCCATAAAAACATTTTAATTTGTTTTTATTGGTGTATTTCTTTAATTTTTTTTTAGTTTTTTTGTGATTTTTGTGAGTACTTTCTTCTACCCCATTTTGTTCAGGGAAATCACCCAGGTGTTCCCCTCAATTTTCAGCCCTATAGCTTTTGCCTGCCCCATTTTACAGCCATTTGGGCAACAAAGTTCGGGTTCCATTGACCTCAATGAGGTTTGGATTCGGAGCCCTGAACCCGATCGATCTTGGCAAACCTGAATTTCAGCCGACCCGCTCATCACAACATATGATAAACACATTTTTTTTTTCTTTAACATCAATGAAGGCAAGTCAGAAAGAGTTATTTTTCTAACCCTAAAAAGTTTTCATAGCTAATGGTCACTATATCTCACTGTCCCATTTCCCCACTGCAAACCAGAAAAATCCAAGTATTTTGTGTTCCCAGTCTTGAAAGCAAGGAGGGACACATGCTAGCAGAAGGGACAATTAAAGGTGAACTTTATCAACTAAACTGCAAAGAAAGTGTGTACAGTTCTAGACAAGATCTGCATAAAAACTGAATCCATGTATGGCACAGACGTCCTGGGCATAGACACCCAGAAGCAGTAAGGAAGTTAGCTCAACAACAGCTTGCAGATAGAATTGCAATAGACCAGTGCAATCAAGTGATGAAATGTGCCAGTTGTCTTAAAGCGAAAATGTACAGAAAATAATTTCAACAATTGCCACATTAGATCTGCACAGCTACTGGATTTGATAAACACAGATGTATGTGGTCCAATTAGTGTTTAAACCCCCAGCAAGAAGATTTTTTTCACATTCATTGATAATTTTTCCAGATACACAACTGTCTACCTGCTGCATAGCAAAGATGAAGTGTGACAGAAACTTTAAGAATATCTTCCAATTTGGAAGAACAGCAAAAGCCCTGCGTGCAGATATTGTAACTAAATATACAAGTGGCAAGGCGCAAACCATTTTGAAAAAGAAAGGAATCATGATCCACAATGCCATTCCATACAACCCTGAACAAAACGGTGTCGCAGAACGAACCACTTGCTATGTGAAAGTACTAGAAATATGCTGTTTGATGCAGATCTACCTACAACAATTTGGGGAGTAGCTTCCATGACAGTGTGCTATCTTCAAAACAGACTGTCAGGTAGAGCTACAAACAAAACTCCATATGAGCTATGGAACTACAAGAAGCCTGACCTGAAGCACCTCAGGATATTTGGAAGCTAAACATATGTGCATGTTCCCAAAGAAAAACGTGGGAATCTCATGCAAACAAAGTGGTCCTAGTCGGCTATAGTGGAACTCAAAAGGGGTACAGAATCCTGCACCCAGAGACCAACACAGTGACAGCAGAGATGTATTGATTGATGAGTATTCTGTATCTCTCAAATTTCAATTTCAGTTTTGAAGTTTTGACAGTAATCCAACCAAAACAGAAATAAATAATCTCAGTCACAAGTTCCAGATGCTGAAAAGGAAAGCAATGAAATCTAGATAAGCTCTTAAACCACCAAGGAAGGTACAGTAGAACCATCAATGGTGGTGGAGTGGCAGGGCGCTTGAATTTGGCCCCAGCCGGGGCTACAGAAAGATGGCCATTGGCTCCCATAAGTAAGGACAAGTTTGGCTGAACTTTGAATAAATGTTTGGGTTCGCAAACCTGAACCCGCACCCCATTGAAATCAATAGGGACCCAATCTTTGGGGGTAGCTGGGGAGGGGGGGGCGCATAGTGTGCAGCAGGATGTACACTGCCCCTACCTTAGCCCCTGATCCTCTTCCTCTCAGCTGCAGCGGTAGCGGTGCTAGCACTAGAAACGTCCCCACTCATGGGAGCCAGAACCCATTCTGTAAAATTGAAATGCCGCCATTGAGAGGAAGAGGATCACGGGTGGAGATGAGTTACAGCAGCTTCCTGCTGCAGCAGCCCATCAACAAGCTTTTCAATGTTCGAGCTGGATGCCAAACACGAACATGAACTTTTGGCTGAAGTCTGTGTTCGAGTTGCCCATCACTAATCATCGCCCATCAAGAAGGAAGACAAATTGCAAAACTAGGTGAAGTTCTCAACCAGGGCTTTTAATCTAAGGACCTTGGAAATGTGACATATTATTTGGGAATCCAAATCCAGAGAGAGGAAGATGGGAGTTTTCTTCTCAACCAAAGCACAAAAATCTCTTCAGTCTTAAACCAGATTGGCATGTTAGCAGCCAAAGTTGAGTCAACATCAAAGAATTCATCCTGCCTGAAGTTAGAAGGAGAAGAAGATCTGCTATCAAACAGTAGGCTTGGTTCAGAGCCTCCTCAAAACCGTGTTGTATTTGTCTCGTAATGTGTATTTTTCACTATTTTTCTGTATGCCTAGGTGCGTATGCATGATTCAGAGCCTCCATTGGGAGCCTTCCGTTTACTGTTCGTATCTGCGTACGCCAACGAGAATGCCATTCTCCGGCTCTCGTTGCGTCTTCGATAGGATGAGGTTTCTGTTTACGTTACTTAGCAAACCTCGTATACTACCGTTTTTCAGTGTTTTCCAACGCAGCATCCAACGAAGATTTTCAGTGTATACTTCCAAACGGAAATCTGTTGGACAAGCTGCTATGTTTGCATGCATGTACGCATGCGCGCAGCTATTTAACTTATTTATGTCCCCCGTATCAACTATTTTCTCACTCACTTCTGCTCCCATGCTTACCTGAACTGCCTAGCGATTGTTGTTTTAAGCATCTTCTCCCGCGATTCATGCTTACCTCAACTCCCATGGCACTCTTTGGTGTTTTCTATCCACATAGTTTCATGCTTACCTTAATGTTCTTGATTCTGTAGATATTTTTCATTTCCTTCTAGATGTCTTCTGATTTATGTTCTTTAGTGGATGTGTGCAAGCATTAAATGTTTAGTTGTTGTGAGAAATGAAAGACATCCGAAACCTGCTTAACTTTCGAAAATTTTATTTTACATTTTTGGTTTGGGATTTTTTTTCATTCAGAATTCTTTTTTAATATTTAGAAAACTTTTTTATTTTTGTACAAATTTTAAAATAATAAATAACCATAACATTTTTTAACAAAAACGTGGCAGGCCCCAGGATTCGATTCCTCGCTGGTCACCAGTGAAGCTGCCAGCTCCTCTATGTCGCCCACCAGCCTATGTACCGTTGCGGTCCTCCATGTACTCAGTACTCAGTACTCAGCAAACATCATCATCTCCGATCTCAACAGCTAACTTTCTCCTACAAAACGACCCCGTAAGTTGAACGAAAACAAACCCGTTTTATTGGCTCGGTTGTAATCAACAATCAAGGCTCTGAATAATGTGCAAGCCCATACCAATAATGTAAGTTGCCCGACATAAGGATGATTTGACAATAAACATACGACCATCGAGAGTGCGTATTTGCGTTAGCGTAAACGCATATATGCATTTTACATGCAAAAACTCACAAAACTTACACAAACACATGCGAAACTGCATGTGAAAGAGGCTCTGAACCAGGGCTAATGAGAGTTACCAACAAGCAGTGCGGGCACTTCTATACTTAGCAATGCCATTAAGAGACTGTTACAATACAAACGCTAAATCTTAAGCATCTGGAGATCTGACTCTCAGAGGTTATTTAGTCACAGATTGGGCCGGAGATTCAAGTGGTCGTAAATCAACAAACAGTTACTTGTTCAAGTTTGGGGTAACTTCAATTTCTTGGTCCAGCAGAAAACAGGTGTCAGTTGCATCGTCTTCAACAGAAGCAGAGTACATGTCTGCTGCTCATGCAAGTCAAAAAGTAATTTGGTTGAAACAACTCACAGAAGATTTCGGTAAACCGCTAACTAAGCCAATCGTTATCTATGAGGACAACCAAAGAAGTATTAATCTTGCCAGCAGCGAGAAGATCAGTGCAAGGACTAAGCACATTTATGTGAAACATCACCACCTGCGTGATTAGTGGCAAGAGGATACTTAAGTTTGTTTATTGTGAGTCTGACAAGTTGATAGCCGATGGCATGACAAAACCACTATCAAGAGCCAAGTTTGAGGAATTCAGAACCACAATGGGGCTAACAGGATAAGTAGTTGTTGAGTGAGGGTGTTGGAATAGCTTTAATGCAACAACTACATCCTATATGTGACTGTCTGCTTGTTATGCTATTGATAATGTTAGTTTAAAAGAAGAAACAGGAAGTCTTAGGCAGACCTTGTGATTGTATGCATAGTGTGTTTAACCTGCCAACAGAAAGAAGCTGTGTTTCCTTTGCTCCATGTTGAGATGTGGATGTGTTGCTGATGTATCCTGTTCACGTTTATATTTGTTGTGCAATGCATTGTACATTGATCACCATCAGTAAGGGAGTAGGGAGTTGCTTTTTTTCAAAACATTGAAGCATGATTTAAGCGTGGAACAATACAATGTATTGAGGTCCAAGATTGGGGAACAATCTTCATATTACTAATAATTCCTACAGTTTTAAAATGTTCAGCAAGCCTAAATGGGTATGGTGCTTGTGTGTCCTCCTATTCTTGGCCATGTATTGTATTTTAATGACCTTCATTTTATTTTTTTTCTGAACACAAAAGTTTGACTTGAAAGTAGAACAATTTTTTGGATGGGAGTTTACATGAAATGAAAAGTGGCCTGGCCTAATGTAAGAGGCCACTGATTTATGGAAACAAGGGCGCATGGATCTGGGACACATTTGTCATCGGCTAGACAGACGATCTATAGAGGTTCATTAATATTTGGCTCCATATTAATACATCAATGATCGAGCTGATTTGGAAGGCTGGATGGATAACTCAACCTGTTATGGCAATTTTATTTTTTAGGGAAAATTGATTTTTATTAACTATTCACACCCATTTGTATTCATTTTATCCCTCTCTCTCTCCAAAACAAGTAATTATTTATTAAGCAAAGTTACAGCAGAAAAGTTTATGCATGTATTTATTATCTATGATTTATTAAGAAAACAGTAATCTGTTATGTCTCATTCGGAGGACTGACAAGACGGGCTTTTAAATCATGAAATTAATTTCTTAATGACATTTCATATTAGTATTACAAAACTGTATTATTATTGCTTTGTCATATACTGATATGCCGTAACTGTTTAAAATTTTTGAACTTACGTGATTTCTAAAAATAGAGTAAAAGTTAAGTTCACTTAGGGGCAGATAATTAAGTACTTAGCCATACACTTTGGTGTATAAAAGGTGGAAAAGCTGGCAGAATGGCAATCAAAAAAAAAAAACAACCTATACACACCTAAACAAGCTAATACATTGCTGATGTCTTCCCACTGGATCCAGCATGTTCTAGATTGACAACACTGAAGAGCACTCCTCATAGCTGGTGTGGAAATGCTCCCCTGTGCCCAGTAGGTATGCTCCCCCAAGACTGAGGGCATAAACGGGAGAAATTTTCTGAAGTCAGCAATTTTCTGCCAAAGAGGCAGACCCAATGGTAAGGTGAGTATAGGTTGTTTTTATTTTCAACTATAGATATCTTTTGTATTGTCCATACTACATGGGAACTATATTACCAGTCGCCTCCCACCACCATTCTTCACTTTTTCCATGAAGGTCACTCTGTTTTGCATATTTAGGACCACACAGTATAACGCTTTCTAGTAAATTCAACCCTTTTCAATAGAAAGGCCATGCATCAAAGGAAGAAGGACTAGATATAGTATTTCTTGGTTCAGGGGTTGGTGGTCCTAGGATAGCCTTTTGGAGGCAGGGGTGGAGAAGAACTGCTGTCTCAAAAACTCCTAAGTAGGGTTTCCCAAACTTGACCCCTTTGGGACATTAGCGGACAAATCAACCATGATGGCCATCCACACACACTTGTATGGTGGGATGGGTATTAGTAGGTGGCATCCCTACATGTAGCAGATGAGCACCCCACTCCCTGATGAGCCGTCATTAGGGCTTGGGGTCTTCATGGTCCTGCAGGTTTCTCAAACCTCTCTCACTTGAGCCATGAATTGTCAGGGCCATTGAAGGAAATAATGAAAATGTATTGTGTAACACCGCGCTGATAAATTATAAAACAATTATTTAAACAGTAATAAATATGAAAACAAGCTCAACGTGTTTAGAAAACTCCCAAATTTTCCCAATAGATAAAAAAGAGTGAGGGAAGGTAGCTGCGTGTTGAAGGTGTCCTACATTGGAAAAGACTGCACAGAAATCCCACAATTCCTAGCTTGCAAATATGGCCGTCATGCAAAGAGACTGGATCTGAGCTTCAACCTGTTACAGGTCATCATTTACTGCACCATTGCAACTTTTTGAGTACCGACCTTCTGTGCCCTGTGAGAATTAAACTTGGATTTGGAGATCCTGATTTAAAGCTGACCATTTAAGGATACTGGGAAGCACCTATATATGTTTCATTGGGCTATATTCAAGTTACCTCTCTGGTAAGGATCTGCACATAGGGGTGATAAGAGCACAGAGAAGAGATTTTTTGAGCACATGCACTTTGGGACACGGTTGAAGAACTGGATATTTTGAGTTATTTGCATCATTTATATATCTTTGGACATATTTGTTTAACACATTTATATGTACTTTCAACAGAAGATAGCTCTGTGTATATATATTTTTTAGCCATTGAAGGAAAGTTAAGAACTGTACAAGTAGTGGCCCAAGCCTGTACGTTGGTAGGGTGGGATGGGTACTAGGAGCTAACATCCCCAAATGTAGCAGCCGAGCACACCACTCCCTTATGTGCAGTCATTTTTGATGGGTTGGTGGTCCTAGAATGTACCTTCATGGTCCTGCAGGGTTTCTCAAACCTGTCTCCTTTGGGATAGCTATAGGGAAGGGCCACTGTGAAATAGTCAGGAACTGTACAAGTAGTGGCTATAGCCTGCTTACTGGTAGGGTTGGATGGATATTAGTAGCCAACAATTAGCTCCCTGATGTGCAGTCATTGTTGAGGGGTTGGTAGTCCTCGGATGGACCTTCATCGTCCTGCAAGATTTCTCAAACCAGTATCTTTTGGGACAGCTATGGACAAGGCCACTGTCAAATAGTCAGAAACTGTATAAGTAGAGGGCCCTGCCTGCACACTAGTATGGGTAATGGGTAATATGGGTACTAGGATGGGTATTAGATTGAGGGTTTCTCAAACATGTCTCCTTTTAGGCAGCAAAGGGCAAGGCCATTGTTATATAGTCAGGGTTGGATGGGTATTAGGAGACAACATCCCTACATGTAGCAGCTGAGCACCCTACTCCCTGATGTGCCATCATTTTTGAGGGGTTGGTGGTCCTAGAATGGCCCTTCTGGTCTTACAGGGTTTCTTAAATATGTCTCCTTTGAGACAGCAATGGGCAAGGCCACTGTCAAATAGGAACTGTACAACTAGTAATTCCGGCCTACACACTGGTAAGTTGGGGTGGATATTAGGAGCCAACATCGAGATCCCCGTGTGAATATGGGACAGTTGCGAATAAGAAGTTGGCAACCCTTACCCCACATTGATATGGTTTATTTATTCAATTCTCTCAGATGTAACCACACAAACAGCATTCATTTTGTATGTTTATGTTAATTTCAGAGAATCATTTGGATGTCTAATGAGGCAATATGATCTCATTAGAATATAATTTGAAAGAAAAGCGTGAGCAGTAAATGAGGAACAAATGGGTGAATGCTCATTAGGGGATCATTGGATCAGCAGTGGTTCCAGCAATCACTGTAGCTTTCTGTACAAAACAGTTAACTGTGTACTTTCTTGGGATGGAGTTATTTACAATTAGTTAGGTCTTTGTCTATTCAAATATGTAGTCTGATCTCCAAACCTAGCCTCTGGTATCCATTTAGGACCCTCCCTTTCAAAATACCTCCAGGGCAGAAATAACCAGTTGGGTTGTAGAGAGCCAGAGATATTCAGTAATGATGACCAACAAGCCAATGGTCCAGCTGCAGCACACATACACCTAGCAGGGTCACCAGGGTTTGTCTTCTTGGGCTCTCAGGGATCCCATAGATTTTAGTGTGGGTTGGGGGTGCTGTTAGTCTCTAGTAACACTACAGGAGCAAAAACTCTGTTAGAAGACTTTATTAGAAGAGCGAAATCTCCCCCATCTGCAAATCTTACCGGTCCGGTGATCCCACTGCACTTTCGCAAACCGCATCCATAGCATCTCAGGACTGAGGTGGGCTTCGGCACCCAGCTAATCAGATGACATGGAGGTGAGAGAATGCCTCAGACTACAGGGAAACTGGGGATGCGGCCAGTGGGTGTGCTACGTCACCGTGCAAATGATGTTGAAAATGAGGGAGGACGAAGTACTGCCTACAAGTACTCGCAGTGGGGGGCTATATAAGAGCGACAAGGGGAATATAAAAAGGTTTGATCAGGCACAAAATCATTTTTTAAAAAATCATTACCTTTTCTCCTTCGTAGCTTCTCTGTCCGGAACTAGTGTTGTAGAACTAATGTAAGGGTAGTTCTAGGCGAGTGCCTGGGGAGATGGTATAAGGCACTCTATTGATATACTAAGGGTCACCCCTATTTGTAATGCAAATTGCAATCGACAGATAAATGCCATGGCCACAGTAATCCAACAGATCCAACGCTCGGCCGATAAACAGACACACAACCCAGCTCTGACTTGACCAGTGTAGCTCCTCTTTAATGAACTTTCAGCACAGTGCAGCTCATAGCACATATCACAGATTCAAGCTGTCTTAACAACAGGCCAGTCTCCAATGGCAGCTGATCGAAGCACAACTTATCAACTTTCTCAGTAATGGCACAGTTCGATACACGATAGCAAAGGGCTTACTCCACCCCACTTTGATGTGAACAATGGTTTCTAAGAGAAAGCCTATCCGCCTTAGGGATTTTGGTCACAACTTGAATTCAAGGCTTCCATTGGTTACACTGGTCTAACCACCAAATCAGTGAATGTCCAGGAACAACACACCCAAAGGGGTTCAACAGGGGCAGCCACATATGGAAGGTCAGGCTCGTCTATCGGCCTTGCACACTCCAGTCCACATTTGGCTCCTCATCTGTTACTTCCACACCAAAGGGACCCCTATGGGTTCTCTCTCATGATAGGGTCCTCTTCAGGCATCCTGAAACCCTTGCACAATGAAGCAGTATAGCCTCCTGCCCTGTGCTTGCTGTTCCCGCCACTCCCTGGTCTGGCGTGAAACTGGGCTTTTATAGGCTGAGCCGCCTAGTGACCTACCATGAATTGGTATATAGGGAAACTCAACCCACTATACTGGGGGCCTAACTCTACCCTTTTTCCCTCTGTCTTACAGTCTAACTCCACCCCTCTTGGTCTCTTATTAATGGGTGTCCCACCCCCTTCTCTCTGGTTATATCCCTGCTCCTTCCACTATCTACTCCCACAACTCCGCCAACATATCTCTTATTACAAAGCGACTCCTCCCACTGCCCCCCCAGCGGAATACAGCAGCAGAGAGAGGCAGGGGCCACACGCCAGAGACACACCCTAGAGGGGCATCCCAAACCCAGGAGAGCAGGGTAATCCCAGCTTTCCAGGCCAGGACACAGCCATCCAGACAGACGCAGCTCAACCCTGCTGGAGAACACAGGGCTCCCGTAGCATCACAGTGCCAGGGCGATTGATCCGCACCAGCACTGAGGGGCACCCAAACCTCCTCTCTTGACCCATCCTGCCTCAGCACCGCTGGAATAAAGGCAGAGGAGGCATGTCCCCAGCCAAGGTAAACCCCACTCTTGACTCCCTTTTCTAGGCCTAGGGATCCCTCTGTGCCCTCCATTACTAACCCTTCCCATTCTTTCCTATAGAGGTCCTTGCTGGACACACCCCAGGGTTGGCACCAGGCTCTCTAGAAAGACATAGGTTCTTCCTACTGCCTGGAGCACCAATGGCTGGGATGTACACCATCCCCGTTTGTGCTTCTGCCCCTCATGCACCTACCTGTTACGTTTTTTGGGAAGCCCCTAGGTTAGGCAAACCAGATCCAGTTTCAGTTAGTAACTGAACCCCTTCTTTTCCCTTAACAGGCATCTCCTTCCCTTCACTCTTCCCAGACCCAGAAGAGAAGACCTAAATGGCCCCCGTTAACCTTATCCTCCCTGCGTCTACCTGTCTCAAACCTCTTGTTCCCAATAAATTCCCTTTTATCCAGAAAAGGGTGGCCATATTTATTAATTCCTACTACACAAACACTGGGGCATTACACACACACCCTGCATTTATTACAATGAAAAAACTGGGCGCACAAAAAGGGCGTCTTGGAGGGGATGGAGACTGAAGACCAGCACAGGCCAAAACAGTGCTTGTTCTCTGGTATCAGTAAGATTTACACTATAGCCCGATAGGGAAGCTGCGAGGGAGAAAAGGTGAGCATAGGATTTTCTATTTTGTGTCAGTACAATGACTTTAATAACTATTCCTATCTTATTCTATGTATTCTAACTACCGCCATTAGTCTATCTACTGTCATCTAGTGGCTAAAAAGCAAATTGCCACCACGTAGCCAGAAAGCAATGAGGTTAGGTGCTTTATCACTGATCTTACACCAGAAACTGGACAAAAGGTCAGTAGTGAAGTTTTTAATTTATTTTATTTATTGCTGGAAAACCCTTTAAAGCAGAACAAATCCAATGATTTTTACTATCCCAGGTTTTGATCCATGCCCATGGGCATCCCGAATTCGGATGCCTCGCTATGTGAAGATCCCAAATTGCCCATTAAAGTCTTTTCCTAGCCACACGGTGTATGCGTGGGCTCTGATCCAATCAGCCATGTATGCCATGTATATTAATGCTGGGCATATGACAGAACTCACCAATGAATGGCTGGGCTCTGGAGTGCGCCTCAGCCCAAAGATGCTGGGGATGAGTGCGACATTGTTTACATGGCTGCAGGAGCCAGGGAAAAGGTGAGTTCCGCCACGGCCTGGTGGGGTTCACACAGCAGGGCATCCTGGCTGGCGACCCATGGTTCTGTTCCACTTTAAAGCATGGCAAAAGCATGGTAACCCAGTTCTCCTGGGGGCATCCCGATTTTGGATGTCCTGCTGTGTAAAACCCAGCTGAACGCCTGTATACTCACCTCGGGATTCGATCCCCTGGCAGGTCACCTCCAGCTGATGTGGGCACCCGCCAGCTGCATATCTGAATGGCTGGTGATGGCTGCGCTCAGCAGAGAGGAGCAGCCAACAGGGGGCACACTGCAATCATTTTCATTCAGAACGTATCAGTGATGAGTTCTGATTGGACGAGAACCTGCACATACATCTTGTGAGCGTGGATAGAGGCGGGCAAACAACTGATCCCGGGGGTTTCACACACAGAGGCGTCCAAAATTGAGATGACCCTATAATGCAGACCAAAACCCAAGTACGTTAAAAATCCTGGGTTTTGGTCCGCTCTAAAGTGAAACAAAATCAGATATTTTGACTATTCTGGGTTTTGTCCTGTGTCCCGGGGGCTTTGTGAATTGGGATACCCCACTGTGTGAAACCTTTCCGCCTAATGCAACTCACCTCTTCCCGCTCCAACGGCCCATGCACGGGCTCTCATCCAATAGGACTCAATGGGGAGCGAAAGCAGCCGCACCACCCTATCTGAATGGCTGCGGCAGGATCGCGCACAAAGCCCGGAGATGCAGGAGATGCCGCCACTCTCACTCCCCATTGTAAACAATCAGGGACGTTTGCTGAAATATATAGGCATGGCAAATGGCTCTGATTGGATGAGAGCCCGCACATGTGCCATCGGACCGGGGAAAGGTGAGTGAATATTGGCAAAGTGGGAGGTTTATACAGCGGGGCTTCCCAAATTGGATGCACGGGAGTAGGCTTTTCTGGGTTTTGTTCTTCTTTAAAGTGGACCAAAACAAGATTTTGACTATCCTGGGTTTTGTCCTTGCCCCCAGGTCGCCGAAACAAGCTCACCTCTTCCCAGTCTTACGGCGCATGCGCAGCCGCTCGTCCAATCAGGGTGCTCGGATCTGCTGACGTCCCTTCTTGTAAGCCTTTGTCTAAGGCGAGCGGCTCCGAGCGCGCTGCTGGCTACATCCCCCACTACCCTCTATCAGGGAGCGTGCCATTCACAAATGCCTGGCATGGGTATGTATCCTGCTAGAGCAGGGGTACTCAACCACTTCTTGTAAAGGTCCATTTACAGGCATCTGGTGAGAGGCGAAGGTCCGGACGGGGCGCTGTTAGAAATCAGTGCACTGGGGGCGGGTTGGGGGTGGATTATACCTTGCAATGCCACTTCCTGTCCGTGCAGTACTTCATATTGCAATGCTAGGTGCCAGGGAGTCATGACACTGGCAGGGAGACAAACAACTACATCACCAATCTGTAACGGTGCAGCGCTGAGCATAGCAACACAGAAGCAACTAACTGCAGGGCTGTCAGGGCAGGGGTCCAGAAATCTGGCACCAAGGTCCGCATTCGGACCCCGGTCCGCCAGTTGAGTACCGCTGTGCTAGAGGGACAGCGGGGATGCGGCTGTGGCTCACCCATGCGCCGTTGTACCGGGAAATAAGGCAAATGTATGGGGCTACCTGGGGGGTTTCACACAGCGGAGCATCCCGATTTTGGATGCCCCGTGGGAGGGAATCGATCGATGTGGGTTTTGGTCCACTTTAAATCTAGTTAAGAAAGCCTTTTAAATTGCCCAGAAATCAAGTACAACATCCACCCTTCAGTATTCCTGGCAGCTAAGACGTCACCACTGGCAGATAACAGGGTTAGTATGGCACCACCTACTCCATCTGGGTAAACCACAGCACAGGAACATGGTAAGTAACAATCCCCATTTAGGGAGGGGCATCCCCAATCAGATCAAGGTGTTTACTTTTTTTTTATCCTCATAGATCTTAAAACAAGTCCAAAGCACGAGGGCTAAAAGAGCCTGTCTGTCGGGGGTAACTCCCTGAGTCATTAGATAGAAAAGGCTTCATAGGCAGGTTATAGATCATTAAACAAACAGGGTCTGATCTCTCCTCAGTGATTATCAATGCTGATGAATATCCGGGATTCAGCCATTCCAGGGATTGGATTTACTTTACAAGGCCGAGCGCTTGATTTCCAGGAAGGGAGGTTTTTTTTATTAAAGGTAAATGAAGCCGCACATGGCGCCGGCAGCTGCGCCGCTCACCTGGTCTTCATCATCCATTCCCGCTCTGATTAAAATGGACTTGGCCATTAAAATGTAACTTATTAGCCCTAATAGAATTTATTTGCTGTAAATGTCCCAGGTCCATAGCAGCAAGTGCAGCCGCCGCACCAATGGATGGATGAAAGAACTGTAAATAGGCCAATAAAGATCAGTCACCACAGATTACTGCAGTCAGTCTCTATTCTCTTTCTGCTATTGTTGCATTAAAGTGGACCAACACCCACCACTGATCGGCCCGGGAATCTATAAGATTCCCGGGCCGATCAGCTCCCTCCCTGCCTGTGTGAAACCCCCCAGGACGCCCACAAATCCTACCTTTTCCTCTTTCCAATGGCGCATGCGCGGGCCGTCTCTTGCGCATCCCACTAGCAGGGCGCGCACCAGCGCCGGCCGCTTGTGAATGGCCGGCGCTGGCGCGCTCCCTGTAAGAGGGACACGCAAGAGGCGGTGGCGGCGGGTGCTCTCACCTTGTCCGTCGGCGGAGATTGGTGGAGCGAGTCACGTGGGAGCGGGATCAGGTGAGTTTTTGGGGCTTTCCCCCGATCGGGGTGCCCCATGGAAGTGGACCAACACCCAAGATAGTGAAAATCCTGGGTGTTGGTCCACTTTAAGGGCTGGCGTCAGCACTGGGTGTGCCTGGGCAGGTGCCGGGGCCCTTGAGCCTTTGGAGAGCCCAACTCATTTACTTAACCCTAGGCAACTCCTATGCAGGAATCAGGGCCGGCGTCAGCACTGGGCTTGCCTGGGCCCTTGAGCTTTAGGAGGGCCCAACTCATTTACTTAACCCTAGGCAGCTCCTATGCAGGAATCAGGGCCGGCGTCAGCACTGGGCTTGCCTGGGCCCTTGAGCTTTAGGAGGGCCCAACTCATTCACTTAACCCTAGGCAGCTCCTATGCAGGAATCAGGGCCGGCGTCAGCACTGGGCGTGCCTGGGCAGGTGCCGGAGCCCTTGAGCCTTAGGAGGGCCCAACTCATTTACTTAACCCTAGGCAGCTCCTATGCAGGAATCAGGGCCGGCGTCAGCACTGGGAGTGCCTGGGCAGGTGCCGGAGCCCTTGAGCCTTAGGAGGGCCCAACTCATTTACTTAACCCTAGGCATCTCCTATGCAGGAATCAGGGCCGGCGTCAGCACTGGGAGTGCCTGGGCAGGTGCCGGAGCCCTTGAGCCTTAGGAGGGCCCAACTCATTTACTTAACCCTAGGCATCTCCTATGCAGGAATCAGGGCCGGCGTCAGCACTGGGCGTGCCTGGGCAGGTGGCGGGGCCCTTGAACCTTAGGAGGGCCAACCTCATTCACTTAACCCTAGGCAGCTCCTATGCAGGAATCAGGGCAGGCGTCAGCACTGGGCGTGCCTGGGCAGGTGTCGGGGGCCTTGAGCCTTAGGAGGGCCCAACTCATTCACTTAACCCTAGGCAGCTCCTATGCAGGAATTAGGGCCGGCGTCAGCACTGGGCGTGCCTGGGCAGGTGCCGGGGGCCTTGAGCCTTAGGAGGGCCCAACTCATTCACTTAACCCTAGGCAGCTCCTATGCAGGAATCAGGGCCGGCGTCAGCACTGGGCGTGCCTGGGCAGGTGCCGGAGCCCTTGAGCCTTAGGAGGGCCCAACTCATTTACTTAACCCTAGGCAGCTCCTATGCAGGAATCAGGGCTGGCGTCAGCACTGGGCGTGCCTGGGCAGGTGCCGGGGGCCTTGAGCCTTAGGAGGGCCCAACTCATTTACTTAACCCTAGGCAGCTCCTATGCAGAAATCAGGGCCGGCGTCAGCACTGGGCTTGCCTGGGCAGGTGCCAGGGCCCTCGAGCTTTAGGAGGGCCGACCTCATTCACTTAACCCTAGGCAGATCCTATGCAGGAATTAGGGCCGGCGTCAGCACTGGGCGTGCCTGGGCAGGTGCCGGGGGCCTTGAGCCTTAGGAGGGCCCAACTCATTCACTTAACCCTAGGCAGCTCCTATGCAGGAATCAGGGCCGGCGTCAGCACTGGGCGTGCCTGGGCAGGTGCCGGGGGCCTTGAGCCTTAGGAGGGCCCAACTCATTCACTTAACCCTAGGCAGCTCCTATGCAGGAATCAGGGCCGGCGTCAGCACTGGGCGTGCCTGGGCAGGTGCCGGGGGCCTTGAGCCTTTGGAGAGCCCAACTAATTTACTTAACCCTAGGCAGCTCCTATGCAGGAATCAGGGCCGGCGTCAGCACTGGGCATGCCTGGGCAGGTGCCGGGGCCCTTGAACCTTAGGAGGGCCAACCTCATTCACTTAACCCTAGGCAGCTCCTATGCAGAAATCAGGGCCGACGTCAGCACTGGGCTTGCCTGGGCAGGTGCCAGGGCCCTCGAGCTTTAGGAGGGCCGACCTCATTCACTTAACCCTAGGCAGATCCTATGCAGGAATTAGGGCCGGAGTCAGCACTGGGCGTGCCTGGGCAGGTGTCGGGGCCCTTGAGCTTTAGGAGGGCCCAACTCATTCACTTAACCCTAGGCAGCTCCTATGCAGGAATCAGGGCCGGCGTCAGCACTGGGCGTGCCTGGGCAGGTGCCGGGACCCTTGAGCCTTAGGAGGGCCCAACTCATTTACTTAACCCTAGGCAGCTCCTATGCAGGAATTAGGGCCGGCGTCAGCACTGGGCGTGCCTGGGCAGGTGCCGGGGCCCTTGAGCTTTAGGAGGGCCCAACTCATTCCCTTAACCCTAGGCAGCTCCAATGCAGAAATTAGGGCCGGCGTAAGCACTGGGCGTGCCTGGGCAGGTGCCGGGGGCCTTGAGCTTTAGGAGGGCCAATCTCATTCACTTAACCCTAGGCAGCTCCTATGCAGAAATTAGGGCCGGCGTCAGCACTGGGCGTGTCTGGGCAGGTGCCGGGGGCCTTGAGCCTTAGGAGGGCCAACCTCATTCCTTTAAACCAGAGGAGTAGCTCGGCTTTCTGGCACCCGGGGCAAAGATTCAAAATGGCGCCCCCCCACCTGTGCTCAGGCCCCCCTTTGGCACCCCCCTGACCTGCTGCACCCAGGGCACGCGCCCCCCCCCCCCCCCTGCTCAACTCAGGCAGCTCCTATACAGGACTCAGGCCGTGCAGTACATAGGACTAAGGATTGTCAGCCAAGGGCAGACTTACCCGACTCAGGAAAGCCTTTCTTTTATTCTGCTAGTTCTTCTATTCTTTCTATCTGTTTTTGTTTCTTTCTTGCATCTGTTCATTTTGCCATTCCGTTTTTATTCTATTATTTCTGTCATTCCTTTTATGTTTGGTTCTTCTCCTCTATTATTTTTGTTCTTTCACTCTATCTATTCTTTGTTTCCTCTTCTTTCATTTGTTCATGCTGCCATTCTGTTTACTTTTTTTCTTCTTCCCTTTCTTTCTTTTATTTTTTCCTTTCCATTTCTTTTTTATGCCATTCCATTCCTATAAATTCCTACTTTCTTGTTTCCATCTTTCCTTTTATTCTTTCTGTCATTCATTCTATGCTTTTGTTCATTTCCTCTTTCCTTCCTCTTATTTTTATATGTCTTTATTTATTTCCATCTATTATTTGTTTCTGAAATCCATTCTCCCATTTTCTTACTTTACTCCTTATAATATTTTTCCCCATTTTCTTTCTTTCTTTCTTTGCTTTCTTTCTATCCTTTCTTTATTTCTGTCATTGATTCTATTCCTTATTCGTTCTATACTTTGTCATTTTCTTACTTCTTTCATTACATTAGTTTTTTTCTCATTGCTTTTCTTTTTTTTCTATCATACCTTCTATCCTTTCTTTATTTCTGTCATTGCGTCTATTCCCTATATGTTCTATACTTTGTCATTTTCTTACTTCTTTCCTTATATTCTTTGTTCTCATTTTCTTTCTTTCTTTCTTTATTTCTGTTATTGCTTCTATTCCTTATTTTTTCTATACTTTGTCATTTTCTTTCTTCTTTTCTTACATTTGTTTTTTCTCATTCTCTTTCTTTCTGTCATACCTTCTAGCCTTTCTTTTATGTTATTGCTTTTATTCCTCATTTGTTCTAGTCTTTCTGTCATTTTCTTTCTTCATTCCTTATAATCTTCTTTTCTCTCTTTCATGCTTTCTTTTCTTCTGTCTTCCCTTCAATCCTTTCTTTATTTCTGTCATTGCTTCTATTCCTTATTCGTCCTGTACTTTTTCATTTTCTTACGTCTTTCCTTACATTCGTTTTTTCTCATTCTCTTTCTTTCTGTCATACCTTCTATCCTTTCTTTATTTCTGTCATTACTTCTATTCCTTATTCGTTCTATACTTAGGCCCTTATTCATGAAGGGATAGCGTCAGGTAGCGCCTTGTAAATGAAAGGTAGTGACAGGTAGCGGCAGGTGAACGCCGGACACGGCACGCAATTACACATTTATGAAGCAGATTCTGTTGAGTGACTGGGATAGCGCCATGTAGCGTCCGATTCATCATAATCCCAGCCTCAGCGTACAGCGCCGGCGTTCAGCCTTGCAGAGCGCCATGTATTACCTCTCGCTACCTGTCGCTCTCCCATACATTTCAATGGACGTTCTTTTATTTCTCTTTAAACAGGGTTTTTAATAATTTTTTTTTGTTGTTCTCAAATAATGTTGTGACCTCTCCTGGGCTAGAAAAAGCCATTTTTGAAAATATTTTTCAGTTTTAACATATTTCTGCAGAAATGACATTACAGGTCTGGCGTTAATATGTTCATGTTACAATGTTCTTACAATGTAATTCCATATGTTTTCGCTTTGTTACTGGTGGATACATGTTAAAAAACAACCTTTAATCACACAGCCTCCTGCGCTCTGGGCTTCAGCAAAGCATTTTTGAGAGCCGGTGGTGTGTGAGGCTGTTTTTTTGATGAATATGCTGTGAGTCGGTTGCACACACCAGTCGCTAACATTCGCTCCTATACAGCACTGTACTGGTCATATAGCGACTCCCCACAATGTATTCATCATTGCTGCACAGCGACGGGCAGGCTGATTCATCACTAACGCCAGGTAGCGACAGATGAGCGTCTGTAGCAGGCATTTTCAGAGCGCCCGCTAGTAGTCACTGTGCTCAGCCATGGGTCGCTAGTTCATAGCGACTCAGTTGCTGTGCAGTAATGTTGAATACATTGTGAGGAGTCGCTATTTGACCAGTACAGCGCTGTATGGGAGCGCATGTTAGCGACTGCTCATAGCGACCGACTGACACCATATTCAGCAAAAAAACAGCCTCACAAATCTCTGGCGCTGAAAAATATTTGTTTGAAGCCCAGAGCGCAGGAGGCGGTGTGTTTAAAGTCTGTTTTCCAGCATCTATCAACTAGTAACAAAGCGAAAACATATGGAATTACATTGTAACAACATTGTAACATGAACACTTTAATGGCAGACCTGTAATGTCATTTCTGAGGAAATATATAAAAAATGAAAAAAAATTATGAAAAAAATGCTATTTCAATGCCAGAAGAGGTCACAGAATTATTTGTGATTTTTTGAAAAAAACAAAAAAAAACAAAAACCCCGTTTAAAGAGAAGAAAAGGATCGTCCATTGAAATGTATGGGAGAGCGTCAGGTAGCGAGAGGTCATACCTGGTGCTGTGCAAGGCTGAACGCCGGCGCTGTTCGCAGAGGCTGTGAAAATGATGAATCAGACGCTATATGGTGCTATCCCAGTCGCTAAACAGATTCTGCTTGATAAATGTGTAATTGCGTGCCGTGTCCGGCGTTCACCAGTCGCTACCTGTTGCTACCTCTCATTAACCAGCCACTACCTGACGCTATCCCTTCTTAAATAAGGGCCTGAGACGCTCTGAACTAGCGACCCACGGCCGAGCACAGCGACTACTAGCGGGCGCTCTGAAATGCCTGCTACAGACGCTCATCTGTCGCTACCTGCCGCTATTAACGAATCAGCCTGTCCGCCACTTACCTTCTCTCCTGCACTAAAGCTACAGAGAGTGTTGCCCGCTCCCGCCAGTCACTGTGCCCCCCTCCATTGCAATGATTGGACGGCTCTGTGCACAGGCAAAGTGATTGACATGAGGGTGGGAAAGCGTGCCAGGCACCAGGAGCCCTGTTCACACAAAGGTTTCTGGGTGTTGGACCAGTTTGCCCGGACATGTGACCTGGTGCCCGTTCTTCCCCTATCAGGGGACAGCACAGGAGGTTGCTTAGCAACGAGCGGCGGTTCCCGGCCCATGGAGAGAATGTTCTCCACACGGGCAGGGAGCGTCCTACAGAGGGTAAGTATGTCTTTATTTTTATTTTATTCTATTTTATATTTCTGTATCATACCTAATAAGATTAGGCTACTACATTATACCAAAGCGCCGGTGACGTCATGAATGACGTCAGGTGCGATTTTTGAATGTCTCTGGGACCCTGATTGGCCCTTTATGGTCCCATACATATCTATTTAAAGTGGACCAACACCCACCCCTGATCGGCCCGGGAATCTATAAGATTCCCGGGCCGAACAGCTCCCTCCCCGCGGGGCATCCGAAATCGGGATGCCCCGCTGTGTGAAACCCCCCAGAAAGCCCCTAAAAACGTACCTTATCGGCGACAGACAAGCAACGGATAAGCCGCCGCCGCCTCCCGCGCGCCCCTCTAGCAGGGTGCGCACCTGCGCCGGCCGTTTGTGAATGGCCGGCGCGGGTGCGCGCCCTGTAAGAGGGACATGCGAGAGGCAGCGGCTTATCCGTCGCCGATAAGGTAAGATTTTAGGGGCTTTCTGGGGGGTTTCACACAACCAATCGGGATGCCCTGCTGTGTGAAACCCCCCAGAAAGCTCCTAAAAACGTACCTTATCGGCGACGGACAAGCCGCCTCCCGCGCGTCCCTCTAACAGGGCACGCACCCGCCGTCTGTGAATGGCCGGCGGGTACGGGGGACGCGCGAGAGGCGGCGGCTTATCCGTCGCTTGTCTGTCGCCGATAAGGTAAGATTTTAGGGGCTTTCTGGGGGGTTTCACACAGCGGGGCATCCCCGATCGGGGTGCCCCGCGGAAGTGGACCAACACCCAGGATAGTGAAAATCCTGGGTGTTGGTCCACTTTAAGGTGTTTGGCACTGTCTCTGTAAATGTTTGTACTTTGGAGTATGGTTGGTCCTGAGGAAGGGGGCCAGCGTGCACCCCGAAACCTCGACTGACAACCATCACTTTTTAGGGTTATCACCTTTTGGACTATTTGCACCATTGTGGACTATATGGATTATTTATGTCTTAATACACTGGTTGATGCCATGTGCGTCTGGAGTGCTGGTTCTTCTTCAGGACCAGAACATGTGAGCGTCTGTTTTTTATTTTGAGTTTAGTAACCCTTTAAAGTGGACTAACACCCAGGGGGGATCGGCCCGGGAATCTATAAGATCAGATCTCTCCCCGCGGGGCATCCGAAATCGGGATGTCCCGCGGGGTGAAACCCCCCAGGAAGCCCAGAAACCTTACCTTAACCCCATTCCAACAGCGCATACGCGGGCCGCGACCACGTATTGCGCTTCCCTCTAGCAGGGAGTGTGCCCGCGCCGGCCATTCACAAACGGCCGGCGCGGGCACACTCCCTGTTAGAGGGAAGCGCAAGACGAGGCCTCCAGCGTTCAGAGCCGCTGTGGTTGGACGCCGCTTGTACGTGCATACCACAGAGGCTCTGAGCGCTCTGATTGGACGAGCGCCCGCGTAGGAGCGTGGTGAGGTGAGTGTTTCCGGGTGTTCTTGGTGGTTTCACACAGCGGGGCACTCCCGATCAGGATGCCCCACCGAAATGGACCAAAACCCAGGACCCAAAATCCTGGGTGTTGGTCCACTTTAAGGCAGAACCTTGGGTTTTGACTATGATGGATTTGCTTCCTAATTTGGGATGCCCCGCTGTGTGAAACACCACAGATTGAGAAAAACTCACTTTTCCCCAGTCTTACAACGCATGTGCGGGCTCTCGTCCAATGAGAGCATTTGCTGTGCATATTTAAACCGGACCTTCAGTATAATTTAATGAAAAGCCCAAACCCTTAAACTATTCTCCAGAATCTAAAATTAATATACTTCATGTTTTTAGTCACGTATTTATTATTCTTTCCCCCACTGGGCTGGAACTCTGTTCAGGACTCTAGGATACGGGTGCCGCCATCTTGCCTCAGAAGCATCCCATACTGAGGAGAGGAGAGTGGGGTTATAGCTGTGCTTTGCACAGACAGGGCAAACATGAGGAAAATGACAGCAATCCCATAATGCAGAGCGGCATAGTCAGAAGACACTTCCTATCTACAGGCAGCCTGAAACCCAGGCCGGGCCGCCATCTTGCCTCAGAAGCATCACATACTGAGGAGAGGAGAGTGGGGTTATAGCTGTGCTTTGCACAGACAGGGCAAACATGAGGAAAATGACAGCAATCCCAGAATGCAGAGCGGCATAGTCAGACGACACTTCCTATATACAGGCAGCCTGAAACCCAGGCCGGGCCGCCATCTTGGATATGAAAAGCCTCAGAAACTACAGTAGATGCAGGTAGGATGATTTTAAAAGTGAGAAATCTGTATGTACAGGGTGTGGGAAACATATAGGATATTCTCATATTTAGGGTGCAGGTCTGGTTTAATGCTCGCCAAGGGGCTGTTTACAGCAATCGGGACCTCGAGTGTCCACATCCCCAGGAGCTCACTCCCTATTGTTTACATCACTGAGGAAGCTGCAGGAGTATCGTGGCGCCCTGCGGGGGTTTACACTGCCGCATTGGGTTTTGTTCCACTTTAAGAACAAAAACGTGTGTGATATTTTTTTTACTCATAGGAAAGTCTCTGGAAGGTCTTATTTAAAGTGGATCAACACCCAGGATTTTGACTATCCTGGGTTTTGGTCCACTTCGGTGGGTCACCCCGATCGGGGGTGCCCCGCTGTGTGAAACCCCCCAGAAAGCCCCGAAAACTCACCTCACCTCGCTCCCACGTGACCGCTGCAGACAATCCCCGCCGCCGGACAAGCGAGAGGCAGCGCCGGACAAGCAGAGCGCGTCCGCCGCCGCCTCCCGCGCGTCCCTCTTAGAGGGAGCGCACCCGCACCGGCCATTCACAAACGGCCGGCGCGGGAGCGCGCCCTGCTAGAGGGACGCGCAGGAGGCGGCGGCGGACGCGCATGCGTCACTGGAACGTGGAAAAGGTAGGATTGTGGGCTTCCTGGGGGGTTTCACCCCGCGGGAAATCCCGATTTCGGATGCCCTGCGGGAAGGGATCTGATCGGCTCGGGAATCTTATAGATTCTGATCTGATCCCCCCTGGGTGTTGGTCCACTTTAAGCGAAAAACACGTAAATGCAATGTAAAAATGACACCAGTTTAATGCTTTAAACACTAATAATGGAAACCTCCTGCCTTGAAGGAGCAGTGCCGCTGAATTATAAACCTCAGCTATGAGATTTTATGTTGTATTTGTCGCCCTCTAGTGAGCAATATTGTGTTGGACTGTGTTGGCCATTGCAAATAGTAGAAAGTGTTGTTTTTTTTTACCCCTGATTTAAACCGGACCTTCACCATGATTTAATGAAAAGCCCCAACTCTTAAAAAACTATTCCACAGCCTCTAAAATTAACATATTTTAAGCTTTTAGTCACTATTTAATTATTCTTTCCCCCACTGGGCTGCAACTCTGTTCAGGACACTAGGATACGGGCACCGCCATCTTGCCTCAGAAGAAACACACATACCGAGGAGAGGAGAGCGGGATAAAGTGCAGGAGGCAGGTTATAGCTGTGCTTTGCACAGACAGAGCAGAGTTGGGGTCAGGAAAAGAACAGCAGTCCCAGGATGCAGAGCGACACAGTCAGAAGGCACTTCCTGTTTGCAGGCTGCCTGATGCTCCATGAGCCGCCATCATAACATGTAGTAGATGCAGGTAGGATGATTTTTAATGTGGGCAATCTGTATGCGCGGGAACATATAAGATAGGCTCTTATTCAGGGTGAAGGTCCGCTTTAATGGGGACTCGCACCTGACTAATCTGAAATGTATGCCCTGGACAACTGTAAATAACTTGCTCTAAATTACCCTCTGATTTACTTTTTTAAGTTTATTTTTTTTACATAATTTGAAGTGTGCTGGTTTTATGTGTATATATGTTTGTGATTGTGTGATTCCTTTGTATAAAATCATGACTGACATAGAGAAAAAGCTCACCTCAAATATATTCAGTTTGCCTACAAAAAGGTATCAACGTATTCGCCCCCTAGTGGTGAGTTGTAAAGTTGCACTGTGGAAAGGGACTGAAGCATGGTCACAAAATGAAGAACCAAGCTCAAGCTTCAGGTAATGTCCTGGTAACGGGTAAGAAATTCAGTCTCATATTTTGGGACATTACATATCGGGGAAGCACAGCACCAAGGCTGTTACTCCTTAAAGAGGAACAACACTATAATTAGGGTATTGTTCCTTTACAACTGGGCATCTTGAGAGCCTAAAAAGCATGGATGTGTTAACTTGGGTCAGATAGGTGATACTTAATAGCATGGATGTCCTACCTAGTACAGGACAGGAGAACCTATTAAAGCCGGGACAGGGGCGGGCTGTCCTTTGGGAGCACAGGGAGAAATTCTGGTGCTGGGTGTAGCCTCCGACATGCAGCCCACTTCACCTGGAGCCAGTGACGGACTGGGGCCAAATATTCGGCAGCCTCTGAAACCCCGGCTAAGCCCAGGTGAAACCAAGGCTGAGCTTACAGCAAAGCAGGGATAGTTTATGAACAGGCATGGATGTGGCATATCAGGGCAGACTGGCTATAGGGAGAGCAAGGGGAGAATTACTGGTGGGCTGCACTGCTTCAGGGCCACTTGGGCTGTGACTAGAAGTGTCCTCACTCATGGGAGCCGGCGGCCATCTTTCTGTAGCCCAGGCTAGGGTCAAATTCAGCAGCCTATCAACCAACTTTTCTGTGTTCAGACGGGATGCAGAACTTGAACACGGAATTCTGGCTGAAGTCCATGTTCGGATTTGGGAACTGCGGTTCAGGTCGCCCATCTCTAGTGGTGGGTTCTAGAAGATTTGGGTTTGACCCAAATGCTCATAAGGCTTAGGCAGCCTTTGTCAGGGCTTGTTCTGTTGCATCTGAACCTAGGGAGTCATTATCTGGTTTCAGAGGAAGAAACCACTCTGCATACACGGAATCGGAGACAGGGCCTTTGGAAGCACTTATCCAAAAGCATCCTCAGGAGTAAAGGATAATAAGGCAGATGGGGAAGATCAACTCAGCTAGTATAGTGCAGAGATACTTAGAGGAATAAGTAGGCTTGAGCTCAGTTTGGGGAAGGTGCAGAGAACTGTATTGCATTGCTACTGCCACTCAAGCCACCACCACCACTGCTGATGATCTCCCAGGTGCTACTTCCTGTGAAGTGGCCACCGCCGCCTGCGCTTTGGATGTTCCTGAGTGTTCCACATCTCCACCTGGGGCCGGAGGTTCAAGGAGCAAGAGTCAATCGTTAGCATTGCGCTTCGGACGTACTTCCTGGTAAAGAGGGACACACAGCGGGGAAACAGCGCCGAGAGCTACGGCGGATTATATACTACAAAATCAAATATTATCTGTAATAACTGATAATAACACATTTGAATAACATAAAAATACACCAGGTGCTCCAATTAAAAAAAACTCTATATGTGATGACTGCAATAGGCATTGAATATGCATTTATCTCTATGAATAATATTACAATCTAACATAACTTCAAACATTATTGATACAAAAAAATCTATTATTATGTAAATTGTCTAAATAATTTGCAACATGTATATTTTTATAACTATTTTTTTATCCTACAAGCCAACTAAATATATAATGTTGATGCCTATTCGCCTGTACAAAGCTTAATATCAGAGTGAGAATTTAACCCCTGAGGCTGTCTGGTTCTAAAATAAAATATCCACCCAGATTCTAACATTAAACGAGTCTTGCGGATGTTACTCCCTCGTGGACCTAAATGAACTCTATCAGTTGAGAGAGTCAAATTTACTGTCATGTTTCTTTTGCAACATTTGACCTGGACATCCTTTTAATATCTCCTATACGTTTCGACCACCGAGTTTTAGCTTTCCTAATTGTACTTGATAAACTATACATGTTACTAAGTAAACAACGTTTTGACTCTCACAATTCAAAAACAACCTTTATTTTTTTTTTTTTTTTTTTTTTTTTAATGCATAGATGGCCATTGTATGCTTGGGTATTTAACCCATCCGTGCAGTGAGTGTCCATGTGGACACATGTCCAGAGCGGTGGGCTGCCCTAATAACAAGCGCCTGGGGAGCAGTTGGGGGTTTAGGTGCCTTGCTCAAGAGCACTCCAGTCATGTTCCAGGACCAGGATTTGAACCTGCCAGCCTCCGGTTGCAAGTCCGCGCCCTTACCTCTAGGCCACAACTGCCCCTTATGTTATATTCTCTATATGTAACACTAGAAGTAAATGTCTTTCCTTGAATTATAACCTAGCACACTGGACTGCGTGGCGTATAGCATTTATAGCATCCGGCCACAGCCAATTGTCTTTTTTTAGGAGATCTTACTACACTGGGAGAAAGGATTTCTACTCTCTGTGGCATCCAAAACGAGGATGCACCACTGTATGAAACCCCATTAAAGCGCCGCACCCACTCACCTAACCTTATTCTACTACTTTGTACTCTTTGTACAACTTTATCTAGACACATACCTGGGGTAGCTATTTGGTTGGCCTGGGCAAGTCCCCAGCTAGAGGTGAGCGGGGATGCAACCTGTGACCCAATCTGCACCATTGAGCTTGCTAGCTGCTGATGTGATGTCACAGCATCCTGCATAACTATATGGAGCTGAGCACTAATTCTGCAGCAGCTAGCTCACGTAAGTGTACAGTGGTTCCCTATCTGCTGCACACTCTGCGTTGTGTTAAATGTCACCCCTCACTCGCCATAGCCCATCCATCCATTGATTGCCACTGATCTGACCGATTTGTGTGGTATGCATGATGGTTAAGCAAGTCACTGACTGGAGGGGTTCATAATCATTCAAGCTACCTATTCCTAAACCCCCATCTCCAATGCTGGGTTTTAGTGTACATGTAATCCCAAAAAACTAAAAGAAAATTAAAAAGGGGACCAAAACCCTTGGTAACCCAGCTCTACAGTGTAAAAGATTCCAGCAGGAGGCACCCAGCAATAGTTCCATTCAGAACTCATTGCCAGACATTAATATTCACAGCATTGAGATGCTGATTGGATGAGACTGCCTAGGTGTGGAAACAGGCAATCTGGGGGTTTCACACATGCAGGGGCATCACAAATTGGGACATCCCTGTAAAGTGGACCAAAACCCAATTAAAGGGAATGACCACACAATCACTGGATCCCAGCAACGTCCCAGGCCTGAACATGGGGTTGGGATTGATGGCATGTCGGGCTTGCTCCCCACAGGAGCGCTGCCATGTCCTCTCCATTGCAAGGGTGGGTGGGTGACAAGGCCTGGCACGCCCTCTCTATTGTAGAGAATGGAGAAGGTGTGGTAGCATAGCTGAAAAATTCTGATGGCCTGGCTGTGTTGCTACTCTACCAGCTGCAATGATGGCTAATTATATCATATGGAACTGTTGTGCAGATCTGAAGTCTGATACTTGCCAATTTACTTTTGCAAGACTGCAAAGCCAGGGGCATACATACCATAGAGGCAGTGCAGGCACGTGCCCCCGGGCCCATGGAACAAGGGGGCCCAGTGCAAGCTGCCACCACTGCCTCTTTATTATGTACCTGTGTATTCTTACCCATCCATGCCGGTGCCTTCCCACTTGCTTCACTGTAGGACGAGCACCTCATGTCTCCGATCGCACACCTCCCAGCCTCTCCCTCGCTGCCATGCACCTTTCTCTGCTGGATGTGCACCCTCTCGGTGAGTGTCCGCCCGGGGGGGGGGGGCAGTGGTCCTGATAGGTGCCCTGCTTTGGGGCTGCATCAGGGCTATGTACGCCCCTGAGTAGAGAAGAGAGGACCTGACTCGCAAAGTTTGCCACAGACCTGAACTTTGCGAGTCGGGCCATAAACAATGATATCAAACTGCCCTAGAAATCACCATTTTGGGCATGGCTGGCATTGGCCAGGGGGGGGCACAAGACCCAGCTGTATAAAAGGTAGGGTCCACATCCCGACGATGGGCATTAGATAGGGAGAGGATGCTGCTGCTGAGTGAAAGACATTATTAAAAACGAAATTGTCCTTGTTTATTTAGGGCCAGTGGCTGAAGTGAGACATAGATAGGTGGTTCTCAAAAACAAAATTGTCCTCTTTAGGGCAGTTAGTTAGGGACAGCAACTAGAGTGAGTGATGGGTTGTCGTTAAGGACGCTATAGTCTTTTCAGGACATTTTTTTAGGGGCAGCACGGCTGGAGTGAGGGATACATAGGTTGTTTTTGAGGCCACGTGAGGCTCTTTTTTGTTTAATAACAAATAGTAGTTGAGTGTCCACTTGTTCAGGCCATGTCAGACTCTGTTTTGTTAATTAACAAATAGTAGTTGAGTGTCCATTTGTTCAAGCGATGTCATGCTGAGAATCAGTTGGTGCCTTCTCCTCCTTCTCTGCTTCCCCCTCATGCAGTCAGCGCAGCCACTGCACCACCAATTTGAGCACTGCCATGGTGAAATGGCAGCATGTGGTGCTAAAACTCATCTGTCTGTGCAAAAGACCCCATACTGCTCAGGAGCTGTAGACTGGCGTCCAGGAGCAGATAGATGAGTGCTGCTGCCATTACACCTGAAGCCCAACAAGGTGGTGTGCGACAATGGGCGTAACCTTGTAGCTGCCTTGGGTGGAGCTAGGTTGAAGCACATCCCTTGCCTGGCACAAGTTGTGCTCAATTTGGTGGTGCAGAGCTTCCTGTCCCATTATCCAGAGATGCCGGAGCTGCTGCTTAAAGTGCGCAGCATTTGCACACACTTTCTGGCACTCGCCTGACTGCACTGCATTCCACTCATCACCTTATATGAGACTTGCTTACCAGGTGGATCTCCACGTTGTATATGTTGGAAAGGGTGTGTGAGCAGCAGCAGGCAATAGTGGAGTTTCAGCTCCAAAATACTTGGGTGAGTCAAAGTACAGACCAACAGAACTTTACCATGAATGAGTAGGCCTCCATGAGGGACATTTGTGCTGTGCTTCCAAGATGCCACCATTATGGTGAGCACTGAGGACACCATCGTCAGCGCTACCATCCCCATCCTTTGCCTGCTCAAAAAAACCTTCAGGCCATGACAGAGGATGTGATGGTGGCACATGAGGAAGCAGAGGAGAACGAGGAGGGGCCATTTTCCCAGGTGTCCCAGGCAGTGCACATGTGGTTTGCAGGGTGGGTTGCTGGGTCAACAGCGGCCAGGTACTTCACTGTCCAGCCAGCAGTTATGAAGGAGCCAGAGGATTCAGAGGGGGAGAAGGAGTAGGGCTTTCTCTCACAGCTTTTTGGGCATCACTGGAGCGTGTATAGATCGTGGAGGGGGAGACACCCGACACTGAAGACAGCTTCTCCTTGATGCAGGGGAGCCTGGCTCACCCGCTATAAGGATGACATCACTTCCTTGATTTCAGCACTGGAGCGTGATCGAAATATGAGAGAATACAAACGTGCACTGGTGGACGCACTACTGGCGGAGTTTCCGGGCGAGAAGAAGCAAGTCGCCAAGACAGCAGGGGCACTGGCAGAACCTTACAGGGGAGGATAAGCATGGCCACAACATGGAGCAACTTATTTAATTGCCCCCCACATCCACCACCATTGGATACAGTCAGTAGTATCAAAAGGCAGAAACTTGCATGCTTGATGACTACCTGTGAACTCGTCTCCTGGTACTAAACAATGGGTCCCTCCCCTGTTCAATTTCTGGGTCGCTAAATTGGACACATGGCCAGAGCCTGCTCTCTATACCCGAGATGCTGGCCTGCCTACGGCAAGTGTTCTATCAGAACGTTCAGTACTGCGCCTATCCACAGCCAACGTGAACATGCTTATATTCCTTAAGATGGCATGGATCCCATTTGGCTGTGCCAGCACCTGAGTGAGTGATTAAAGTGTTTGCTACCTCATCCTCTTCTTCCTACACCACCATATCCACCTCGCCCGTCTCTTACGCTTACACCGCCACATCCACAACTACCTCCCCCCTGACCTCTGACACCTGTAAAACATTTAATATTTTAATTTATGAATGCATTTTATTTTTGTATGCATATATTTATCTATTGATGTTAATATTTATTTATGTATATATTTATTGATATTATTTATTAATTCATATATGTAGGTTGTATTTATTCATTTGTGTATTTATGTTTTCATTTTGTGGGATTATTTTGAGCAGTTTCCCTACCCTATTTTGTGCAGGGCAGTTGCCCCGGTGTTACACCCCCCCCCCCCCAATTCGGCCTCTTGACACCCATAAAAAAATTTTGATTTTTTTTTTTTTTATTTATGTATGTATTTATTTTTTGGTTATTTTATTATTTTTTTTGTTTTGCCATTGTTTTGAGTACTTTCCCTAGACCATTTTGTGCAAGGCAATCACCTTGGTATTCCCCTATTTACAGCCCTCTTGCCTTTCCTACCCCCATTTTTGTGCCCCCAAATTTGGATCCCCATAGATTTTAATGGCCTTCAGGTCAAGTTCCAGGGACCCAAACCAGACTTTGGAGGGGGTGCCTCTCTGTGTGAAACCCCCCAGGTTGCCTGAAAACTCACCTTTGTTCCCTGTCCAACAATGCATGCGCGAGCAATGGTCGCCTCCCCGCTATCCCTTTAGCAGGGTGCGTGCCCGTGCCAGACATTTGTGAGTGGTCCGCGTGGGCACGCTCCCTCTTAGAGGGTAGCGGGGGAGAGTTCCTGGATGAAGGGGCTTGAGCAGGTCCAAGTGCTCTGATTGGACAAGTGGCCGCACATGCGTTGTAGTACCGGGAAAAGGTTGGTTTGTTCAGGCGAGGCCGATTAGGGTGCCCCGGGGGCAAGGACCAAAACCCAGGAAAGTCAAAATCTGGGATTTCGTCCACTTTAAGTCTTGGCTGGTGTTACATGCAGATACAGAAGGATCTGAGCAAGCTGGCATCCCCAGAACATTAGTTCACTAAGATGTACGAAACAAATCTGTACTCAAGCGTACCTAGAAATATTCATGCTGTTTTGAAAACATTTAATTTAGATGTCTCTTCTGTTCATTAACTTTGTATTTTTATTAAATACAAACACTTAGTTAAAACCGTAAATGCAGTTTGCAAATGTGCACAATCAAGACCTCTGCTTTCAACCAAATTTTAGAGACAGGTTATAGGACTTGTTGCTGGCAGACCAGGTTTGACTGTTGGGGCTCTATTAACCCATTAAATGGCAAGCACGTAGATTCTACATGCTTTCTTCTTCTACCGATAAGTGCCAAAGCACCTAGAATCTACGTTCCTTGCATTCTCCCATCTTGGAAGGATTCTGTGCCGGGGGTCGTCTCTTCCCCTGTGGGGCCTCCCGACTGTTGGGCCGGGGTCTTCAGCAGGGCTGAGAATGCCCGTTCCCTGTCCTGCATGCTGGCTTCTGAAAGCTTGCACCACAGGGAGGGACCTTTTATACTGGGAGTGAGAAGATGTCAAGAGGCATTTCCAGCATCTGGAGATAATGAATACACACCTGTCATCTGCATATGAACATTTGGGTTTTTCTTACAGGAAACATACCTAAAATAGGTTTGGGTGCAACCATGCAGGAATGTGCAATGGATTTCTCAGGGGAGGGTACAGAAATAAAAACAAGGATCACCAGACACTCAATACACTTTTTTTAAATGCAAACGGACCACAATTCTTTTTCTCCTACCAGGAACATTTCTGGGAATAGCTTCAGGTGTACAGTGGGTCTCCCAAGCAAGCAAAGATGTGAAAAGGATTCCTCAGGGGATGGTACTTAGATAAAAACAAAAGTGTTTCTGTAATCTGAGTGAAAAAATAGACCAATATTTTTACTAAAGTCTGGAGCACTACTATGAAAGTGGCGTGTGTGTGGCGTCAGAAGTGAGGTAGTAGGGGCAACCTAGATAACAATTCATTTAAGATAAACAAAAACTATTAGCCAAATTATTTCACCTTAATGCACAACAGAGCACCAAGACAAATAAATATCCCTCAAGCAACAAACTGACGCCACAAACAACCCTCGGACACATTCGTTGCTTAAAACGCATTCTTCTTCCCCAGCTTCCAGCATTGTGAGGGATGCTGGAGGTCCCTGAATATCTAGGCTAGACAGCAAAATCCAATTTCAAAAAAGGCTAAAATCCAGAGTAAGCCAAAGCAGGCGTGATGCACTCTCGGAAGTGTTTACCGGTAAATCACGGGAAAAAATATTATTTTAAATCACATATTTCTTTACCCTAAACAAGCGCGGCCTTTGAAGCGAAGCCGCCATGCAGAAAGCAATGTCCCGACTCCTCGGCAGAGAGCAGAAATGAAAGCCAAATAAAACTGTGTAATTTTCTTCTCCAAATACAGAAGCATCAGACCAAGGTAGCTCAGCGAGCCGCCAGGCAATCACGTCCGACAAAGCACGCGGGAGGGGGGGAAACACAGAGAGGCCTTCACTGCTAGAATAAAACCCGACTTCAAAAGACACCTTGATTAATAATTAGGGAGCGTACACATCAATGTAACGCCGTATTTATGTGCAACAGGCTTGCCAAAGGGGGAACGGAAACACATCTTTCATCTGCTTAGGATCCACAAATGGGTTTCTTCCAACCAGGAAAGTCGTCCCAAAATAGGTATTAGTACAGGAAGAGGGACATGCAAAGGATTCTTCAGGAGTGGGTACTGAATAAAAACAACAGGCTCCACCTACTTTTAGGTTCCTCCTACTAGGAGCGGCTCTGAAAATTGGTAGAGGTAGGGATGTCCAAAGGATTCCCCAGAGGGTGCTGGAAAGAGATCATTAGACAGGACTAGTCACATGGACCGCAAGAGATTCATGGAGGAGCTCACTGGGTGAAATAGGGACAGAATTGTCCTGGATAGGCATCCCAAAACAGGACGCCTATCCAGGACACAAGTCCACCTTTGCTTTATATAAAAAACTTAATAAAAATAAAAAACTACACTGTGAGGGGATCAGTGTTTACTTAAACCATTCAGAAACATCCTCCCAAATGATGAGATTGTCTGTGAAGAACTTCCATTAGACGCCTCTCTTGAGCCATAAATCACAGGCAAAATATCAAACACAATTGGCTTATGCCAAAATGCAGCAAATTGTTTCATACACATTGTCTATAAATCTTCGGTGAAATGCATTGTTTGCTTCTTGGCTTTGTTACATAGAAATACATGAACAGTGCAGACAATGGAAATACCTACATCACAAGGACGTTTAAGTGCTTCTACTGCAGTTGGAGAAGGTGAAGTGTGGGAAGCTGGATGGTGGATTTGCTGGAAAGGGAAATAATATGCATGATGCAGAATACCAGGAGATGATTTGGTTGCTGCAGTCTACAAAGAAAGACAATCCAATCCAAAAATGTGTTGGTTCCAAATTAAGCCTATTGGGCCAAGTCATTACTGGTCATCAATATCAGTTGGGAACTTAGGACAGTGGCAGAATTGCCCTGGTAGGGAGATTACATGGAGACCTTTTCATCAGGGTGCACCTCATGCCAGTATGGCAGTAGCAGAAACCACTGGCCAATGGGCTGGAAACTGATCAAAAAGTTAGAAAACAAAAAATAACTTTTTGGTTGTGCTGGTTTCTGCTGCCTCTGACATTTAGAAGGCATGTAGTAATGTGTCAATGCAACTGGCGGACTTGCTCTATATTTCCCTAAAGATTGACTTTCTAGTTGGAACATCTTCAAGACAAACAGTTGTTAGGATTTGTAATGTTCTTTCTGTTGAACTAGTTCAGAATATCTTTGTGATTCTCTGGTTCCCCCCTTGTGCTCTATATCTGTTGCACCTTAATCCAAAAAGAGAGGACTGCACTGCAATACCGGTAACCTCTAACAGGTGCTAACCCCTAGGACCCTAACTACAGATTCCAAACACCAATAGATGGGATTCCAGGGCTACCCCACCTCTATGTCCTATTGTATGAGGCTGCACACTGATATATAAAAAATCAATTCATTTATTGTTCCAAGAATTCATATAATAAACAATTCATGTAGTACACATATGAAATATAAACATAGAAAACCACACATAACAATTACTTGACAACACATAACATTACATCATAAAATCATTACTCTAAAAACCTGCAAAGTGGGGAGGACCTTAACAGGGCTTTAATCAATTTAGATACACTTTGGTGGTCCTGACACCAGGATCAAGTGTGTATTATTCTTATGGCACACAGCCTATATAGAGAGCATACATATACAGGCGCTCAGCAAAGTAAAGTGCAAGTGCTTTCTAAGTATATGTCTCCTCTGAGTCTAAACTGATGAATCAGTACGAGATCCATTAAACAAAAATCAAAAAAGTGCCTAACTACATGCAGTGCTACAAAATCTCAACTCAAACTACTCTCACATGTGTGCTTATAGATAATCATGCAAAGTAATACGTGCTCAGAGTGCTAAGTGCAGAAAGTGACAAGATAACTATACCTCCTATGTGCCTTTGTTAAGCGCCATGTATGTGCATGTTATCCATCATCATCAACATAATAATTCAAAGTGTTTTATATATCAGTGTGCAGCCTCATACAATAGGACATAGAGGTGGGGTAGCCCTGGAATCCCATCTATTGGTGTTTGGAATCTATATCTGTTGCACCCAATTTCCCCCTGGATGTTAAAGATGCCCTCCCTAGCTTCCCTATATCTGCTAGTGTTTAATTTATCTCACTGCTGGATCACTGAGTCTCTTTAGCGTTCTAAGTTTCATGCTGGCTGTATACTGGGTACGTGTCTTGTGTTGGGCCACTAAGTTCTGTGTGTGCATCCCTAGTCCTGCTTTCTGTTCTGTAATAGGACTGCCAATCCATTCCGGCCTCTTAACTACCTGGCTTATATCTTTCTCTTTCCCCATGTCTGTGACCACCAGAGGAGTGCTCAGGGCCTTTGTAACCCAACCATCTGAGGCTCAGCTGAAGAAGCTTCTACTTTTGTTAATGTCCTAGATAAACAAGAACCTTCACATATATTCAGAAGCTCAACCTTTTTGCCTTTAGTCTTTAAAATAAAGCTAGCAGTCAAAAAAAAATCTTTCCAACTGACAAAACAGTACTAGTGATGCACTATGACCGTACACAGTTCACATTTCCTGGTTTCGTAGGAGGAACATCTAACCAATATTAGGCCTGCAAAAAGTGGGTTGGGTGGACTAATTCAAGAAGTATAGTAGCACAATACGGTGTATTTTCCAGGACAGGTCAATATGTTTATACAAGTACAGATTACCGACTGTCACATTGGAATGCAAAGCATGGGTTTACTCACAAATGATTTGGGCCAAGATGCATATGCTTGGATTCCAAACAGTCAGGATAGAGGATTTTTTTTTTTCCAACAATATTTTTATTGAAGTTATACAGAAGATACATCAATTTGCGACATACTATACATCTTGTGATACAAAAATAGATATCCATCTGAATGTATACACAACGCTATTATCTTTATAATATCTTCATACAAAGATCAGAGATTACAGGGCGGGAGGAAAGGAAAAAGAAAGAGGGTTAGAATAGGGGAAGAGACTGGGGAGGGAAGAGAGAGAGAAGGAGAGGCGGGTGTCCCAGCTCCGACCAACTCGCGTTGAAAATAACGAGAGGTTATATTGTAAGGAGGTAGCGGTCCAATTTTTGTGAATGAAAATGGGCGATCCAACCCTCCCAAGTAGCCAGGAAGGGGGTAAGATCTCCCTGCATCGAGGCAGCCATCTTTTCAAAGAACATTACCCAAGATAGAGGTTTTAATGGACATTAATTTAGTTTTTGTTTAGAGCTTTCTATCTTGTCTGATTAGTCCATCTCTATTGGGCACCCACAGAAAGATAACTCTACAATATCCAGCTTAGAGCATCACAAGAGAAGGGTACTTAACCCATTTCATCCAGTGATTCTTTTTCATCTGTGGTTATCAAAAAAGTTCAGAATTACTATGACCCATACCACCACAGACATGCTGTAAAATACACTACTCTAAACATTTACCTACAAAGGCCAAAAATGCTACACTCGAAAAGGTGTCTATCAATAAGAGAATATTTCCCAGTCTAGATGTTCCTCAACATGTAATATCAAGTACTGATAACCCTCTATATGACCCTGACTGAAATCCTGGTGGTTCTGTACAGAACTACAGAACACATGAAAGCTCAAGGTCTTGGTATTTATGAAACAGGGTCTGGCCTCTTAGGGCATTTCTGGGTGTCTGGCCAACTAAGAGTCTAAATTTAGTTAAGCTAAACTGTAGTGTAATTTTTTTTAGCAGTCTCACTGTGATTTTTATTACATAAAAGAAGGGACTCAAAAATGCCAGTTTGTATTGTTACTTGTGGAGAGAACACATACACTGATGAATTGAGATCACTTATTTGATATGTGTTGTTTAATCATATTTAATTAATAAACTTGGGGGGGGGGGGGGGATGGCATTTACCCGATTGGCACTTGTCTTGCTTTTTGGGATGGCATGGGAAGGCAGGACAGCTCTGCACCGGTATACCCAACAGGTTTAGGGAACGGGGGGGGGGGGGAGTTATGATGGGATCTGTGCCTTTTTTTGGTCTTCTAATACATGAACAAGAAAAATGTTGGTTTTGGATTAGATGTCTGTGTTTGGGCGCTAAAGTCGTCCCTTTTACGTGCTCAACAAGAAATAAGGTGAATTGCTTTTTTCTGTTACCATCAGAAAAGCTAGTCTGTGAAGGTTCTTATTTATATTGACCATGATCTATACGTAGTAAAAAGTCAAAGCGACCTGCCTTTAAGTATTTTTTGAATAGTTTTTAAGAACTATCTTCATGAAATACAGCAAGTTCAGTCACTATGAGTCATTAAGACAAATATTTCAATTTATATTAATCACTTTTTGGCCAGATAGCGTCTTTTGAAGCCTTTTCTCACATTCTTCCAAAAATATCAAGTTCACGAGTGGCCAACTAGACCTGAAATTCGCCCTGCCAGTCACAGCTCCCCCCTGGCATGGCGTATGTAGTGCTCATGCAGTCCACCTTCATGCTTGAAATGCAGCCCGCACTCAATACATGTATAGTCCCTCTTTTTCTCGCACATATCAGGGTGCTTGTAGTGAGTTCTCAGATGTCGGCGATAATTTGATGCCTGGCTAAAGCTCTTCTCGCACACATTACAGTGAAAGGGTCTTTTGCCGGCATGAATGGCGCCATGCCGCTGATAGTTAGATCGTTGATTAAACTTCTTGCCACACTGCTGGCACTGAAAGGGCTTCTCACCTGTATGAACGCGCAAGTGGCGCTTGTAGCGAGAGGAGAAGAAAAAAGTCTTGCCGCACACCGGACATGTGTGAGGCTTCCGTGAGACGTGCAACTTTCTGTGTTTTTCAAACGTGCGCTGGACCCGGAACCTTCGCCCACAGTCTTGGCACTGGTAGGATTTGGGGTCTTCATGCACCCACTGGTGAACGCGGAGGGTCTCCAGCTGTGTAAATGCCCGTGGGCAGTCCGGGCACTGATAGGGTCGCTCCCCGGTGTGGATACGAATATGTCGTGAAAGTTTTGCTGAGCAGTTGAAGGCTTTGCCACACCAGTTGCACATCCTGTCTTTGCGGTGGGAGCGCTGATGTCTACGAAATGCAGGCTGGTTGGGAAGCTGCTTGCCGCACTGGGAACATTGGTAGCCATGCAAGCCTGTGTGCTGCTGCTCATGGTGGCTGTGGAAAGCTAGAAGCCAGCAGAACCTGCGGCCACACTGGGAGCAGGAATAGGGCTTTTCACTTCCCTCTGTAGCCCCAGCACGGGCCATGTCACAGTCCTTGCAGGTATAGGAGAGGTCAGTAGCATGGTTGCGTCGGTGCAGATTGTGGGCACGAAGAGTTTGGAAAGTCCGCCCACAATCAGGGCAAGGTGGAGGTGGCGAGTCCCCAGGTGCCAGTAACACTTCTGTACAAAGAGAATGTATGTGGATAAAGAGAATGAGAAATTCACTGAAATCAAAATTAACAACAACCCTCCTCCCCAGACCCAAATCAGAGAAGCCACCCTACACCCCCAAACCCATCAAAATCAATGGCATACTTACCAAAATGTGCAGCCGTCTCGTCTTTTAGATGCAAGGGCTGGCGCCCCATCGTACAATAGAGCTCCAGCTTCCCTAAATACAAATGCTGCTGGCTCGTGTCATGGCAGTGCAGCAATTGTCATCTAATGAAACTAGGATGGGTTATCTTCAGGACGCTCTGAACCCAAATACAACTACTGGCAGTATGTCTACCACTGATTGGGAAGTTATTAACTGTATGTCTATGAACTATACATTTTGTATGTGATGAACCTTATACGAGAAGTGAAATAATTATAAGGTCATTTACCTTGGTGGTTCTTTCCAATTGCCAATAGTGGAAGTGGAAATTAAGAGAAGTGTGGCAGTAAAGGGTAGGTTGTGTCACATAAACTCCCCCCCTTCTTCTGTGGATTTGAGAAGAAGGGAGAAATGTATATTTGTGGGATACTGGACATGCTGTATATTGTGTGTTAGGATATTGCAATAAACATTAACCTTTTATTGACATCCAGCTTACATGAACCATTTCTTTCTAGTTTTGATTTGACATCACCTATCAGCATGCTTTATGACCTTCCATTTGTCCCTTGATTGTCCAACTGGAGGGAGAGTGTGTCCAGATACCCCATGTGGCTCAGGCATTGGGGGACATCTAGGGCAACCTCAGGTAAGCCTCCTCCCTATTTATCTATTGAATTGTATGTCCCAAATGGGGCTCTCAGAGATTAGTTAGGACTGCACCTCACAGAGGCACCTTGGCGCTTGGTGGTGCAGCTTCAGCTACTTCTGCAGATGTGTGGGACCAAGACCTCTGTTTTTAACCAGATTTAGAGAAAGATAATAGGCTTGATTCAGAGCCCCTTTCTCACTTTTTTTGTGTGAATATTTCCATTCTCATTCATTTTTTCCCCTCGTCTGATTCAGCAAGGTCTTTTTTCTGTGAGAACTTTAGTGTGAAATGTTTTCATTTTTGCATGATTTTTCGTTTGGTAGCAAGACCTCCATAAAAATGATGAGAAAGAGGCTCTGAATCAACCCTAATAGGTTTGTCTGCAAGCTAACAGGGGTGAGTGCTGTGTCACCTATAAGTTTTGGGTATCCTAATTGCCCTGCTCCCGTGCACCTCCCAGGTTAGTTATAACATTTTCTGAGTGGCTGCCACCCCTTATTTGTTTTCTTTTGAATTTGTGCAAGCACATGGGGTGTGGGGTCTAGGCTGTACTGCGAGGTCTTTGACCCTTCCACCCCACAGGCTGCACTCGAGGTTATAGGGCAACCTCAGGTAAGCCTGCTCCTAATTTATCTATTGCATTGTATGTCCCAAATGGGGCTCTCAGAGATTAGAGTTAGGTCTGCACCCCACAGAGGCACCTTGGCGCTTGGTGGTGCAGCTTCAGCATACTTCTGCAGATGTGTGTGACCGAGCCTCTGTTTTAACCAGATTTAGAGACAGATTATAGGTTTGTCTGCAAGCTAACAGGGGTGAGTGCTGTGGCTCCTATAAGTCTCGGGGATCCTAATAGCCCTGCTCACGTGCACCTCCCAGGTTAGTTACTAAATGGTCTGAGCGGCTGCCACCCTTCCTTTGTTTCTGTGTGATATCTCTCTGTCACATCTGACTCATAATACTCTGTGTATTATATACTTTAGGTGACATATTTCTGTCACATCCATAGCCTGTCTATTAAACGTATATTTCTTGACTGTTACTTCCCCCTTGTACAGTGCCGCAGAATATGGCGGCACTCTATAAACAATAATGATAATAATGTGGCTGCTCTCTACCATGCTCCACTTAGGAGGACGATGGAGGAATTTGGAATAAAAAGCAATTCTTGGAGTTGGTCTTTTCACCAGCTCCTCTGACAGGACGCACCGCTGTCTCCACAGTAATCAGAGAAGATTTCCTCACGCAGCGGCACAATGTAACTCGGAATTCCAGGTGGCGAGTAACAATGCACCTTGTGACATCATTAGCCGGGATAAACTTTATAAACAAAGACATGAATTATTTAAGACGCTCCTTTCTTTGTTTAAATGTCACTCGTCGGAACGAGCGCGGCGCTCCATGGAGATCGGCAGAGAATGAGAGCAGATTGCAATTACTCTCATCAGAATGAAGGCACCAAATTCATTAATGTTAATCAGGGAAAACTATTTTCCTTTCACTGTGCACTGGGTAGAGGGGGGACCATCCAGCAGCTGCTGAACTACATCGACCAGCATGCGGAGTTAAATCATCAGCGCTACAGAGAAGGACAGTGAGGCAACTTCATACACAGGTCACACACACCTTACTACCGTATAGTTCCAATTTCCAATATTATCCAAACTTTGTAGTTTAAAGCTGGGAGCATATATCACACTGGAGGGCTGATTCAGCACTGTGAGAATTTTTTTTTCTCCCTTTTTCGAGAGAAAATATTTTAATAATGATTTTTTTTTCTTGGTGGAAATTCAGCACCATGAAAACACTTAAAGAAAATGTATTTTTCGCTCCATAAGTCTCACCCAGGCTTTAGAGGACAAAAATAAGAAAAAAATATTTTCCTTTTTTCTCCTCCTCCTATTTCCCCCATTAACAGACAATGTGCAGAATCCTCCCCAATCACCCCATTACTAAGATTACTGAGTTACAGGCAGTGAGGGGTGTCCCATATTACAGGCAGTGAGGGGTGTCCCATATTACAGGCAGTGAGGGGCGTCCCATATTACAGGCAGTGAGGGGGATCCCATATTACAGGCAGTGAGGGGCGTCCCATATTACAGGCAGTGAGGGGGATTCCATAATACAGGCAGTGAGCAGCATCCCTCATTACAGGCAGTGAACAGCATCCCTCATTAGAGGCAGTGAGCAGCATCCCTCATTAGAGGCAGTGAGCAGCATCCCTCATTACAGGCAGTGAGCAGCATCCCTCATTACAGGCAGTGAGCAGCATCCCTCATTACAGGCAGTGAGCAGCATCCCTCATTACAGGCAGTGAACAGCATCCCTCATTACAGGCAGTGAGCAGCATCCCTCATTAGAGGCAGTGAGCAGCATCCCTCATTACAGGCAGTGAGCAGCATCCCTCATTACAGGCAGTGAGCAGCATCCCTCATTACAGGCAGTGAGCAGCATCCCTCATTACAGGCAGTGAGCAGCATCCCACATTACAGGCAGTGAGCAGCATCCCACATTACAGGCAGTGAGCAGCATCCCTCATTACAGGCAGTGAGCAGCATCCCTCATTACAGGCAGTGAGCAGCATCCCTCATTACAGGCAGTGAGCAGCATCCCACATTACAGGCAGTGAGCAGCATCCCACATTACAGGCAGTGAACAGCATCCCTCATTAGAGGCAGTGAGCAGCATCCCTCATTACAGGCAGTGAGCAGCATCCCTCATTACAGGCAGTGAGCAGCATCCCTCATTACAGGCAGTGTGCAGCATCCCTCATTACAGGCAGTGTGCAGCATCCCTCATTACAGGCAGTGTGCAGCATCCCTCATTACAGGCAGTGAGCAGCATCCCTCATTACAGGCAGTGAGCAGTACCCAACATTAAAGCCAGTGAGCAGCATCTCTAATTACAGGCAGTAAGGGGCATCCCATATTACAGCAAGTTAGCTTCATCCCTCATTACAGGTAGTGATGAAAGTCCCTCATTACAGGAAGAGAGGGGCATCCCATATTACAGGCAATGTGCGGCATCTCCCATTACAGGCAGTGAGGGGAATCTCTCATTACAGCCAATGTCCGGCATCCCTCATTACAGGCATTGGGCAGACCCCTCCATTAAAAGCAGTGGAGCATCGCCCATTAAAGCGGAACAAGGCTCACCAGTGGCCGACCTGGAATCTAAAAGGGCTGGCAGCTGGATTTTCTCAAGGGCATTCCTAAATCGGGTGTGAAACCCCCCAGGAAGCCCCAAAAAACTCACCTTGCCACACTCCAACGGCGAATGCATGGGCTCTAGTCCAATGAGAGATGACTGCTGTGACGTCATTCGGCAGGTGGCTCTCATTGTTTAAAATGGGGAGCATGCGTGCTGCATTCCCCGGCCTTGTGTGCGCACGCTCCTGCCCCAGCCATTCAGATAGGCTGGGACAGTAACATGCACATGTCTGGGGATGGAGGGCATGTGGCAGCGCAATCCCCCCATTGATTATTATGAGAGCTAGGCAGGGTAACCGATCTAGGCCTGCCCGCCGCTCACACTGCTAATAGCAGAGCCACAAGATCCTTGCCAGGTCTGTCACCACAAACAAGGAAGGAAGCTGCTGTTATCACACACATAAGAACTCCACAGATGTAGTGGTTTATATCCACAGACACAGCAGGAAGAAATATCTTTTGATTCAGATAATTCTGGCTAAACCCACCTCAGGTCCAGAGGAAGACAACATCCTTACCCTCCTGTCCTCTAGGCAGGTCCACAGGGTCTGGGGCTCCCTCCATCTGTTGTTCAGGGGGGCATCCTGCCAAGGATAATGCTGCAGTGTGGCCCAGATTCCTCCCTTAATAATTTAGAGGTAGATGTTCACTCCACACCACACAGCGTCATTTCCATTATTATCACTGGGAGTCCATTTTTTTAATTATATTAAACATTTGTCTACAATAGACTTTAAAGCAGAAATAACCTTCGGCACCCGGCCCTAGAGACTGAAAGACCCCAGGGCTGGCTGCCAGCCTTCCCCCTGGGGCATCACAGATTGGGATACCCTGATATATAACACCCCCCTGGGTCGTCATAAAACTCACCTTTGCCCTGGCTTCCAAAGTGCTGTAAACATCAACAGCTGCATCCCCAGCATCTCAGGGTATGCCCCCAGCCATTAGGATAGGCTGGGGACGGGAGCACCTTAATCTAAAAGAACTAGTGATGTGGTCGCTCCCGGTCACTATTCTCTGGGAGCTCTGCATCTAATCAGGGCTGTATCGCCGATCATTAATAAGCCCTGACTGGGCGAGAGCCTGCGCATGCGCAATAGGCTGAGGCAAAGGTACATTTTTATAAGCAATATGTGGGGGAGAAGATCACCTGGCGCAGCTTCCCGCTTCCCATTGGGTTTCTTCCTCCAGTAAGGTTTGGATGAGCCCTCCAGTGACATTCCCAGAGACGCACACTGCTTACGAGGAGCCTAAATAAAAAAAAAAAAAAGGCTAAGTGTTAATAATCAGAATATTTGCAGCTAAAATGCAGGTGGGCTGCCAAGTCGCTTTTTAAAGACTGGAAAGGTTTCCATTTAAAAATTAATTAAGGTATACTTTACAACCCTGCTCCTAAGGCATCCTGATTTGGTATGCCTTGCTCAATACCAAGCCCTATTTAAAGGAAACAAAGGGGGGTGGCAGCCGCTCAGACCATTTTATAACTAACCTGGGAGGTGCACGTCAACAGGGCAATTAGTACACACAAGTCTTAAAGGAGCCACAGCACTCAACCCTGTCAGCTTGCAGGCCAGCCTATAATCTGTCTCCAAACTTGGTTAAAAACAGAGGACTCGGTCACACACATCTGCAGAAGTATGCTTAAGCTGCACCACTACGCCAAAGCGCCTCCGTGGGGTGCAGTCCCAACTCTAATCTCTGAGAGCCCATCTGGGACATACAGTGCAATAGATAAATTGGGAGCAGGCTTACCTGAGGTTGCTCTAAACCTCTAAAGTGCAAGCCATGGGGTGGAAGGGTCAAAGACCTTGCAGTACAGCCTAGACCCCACACCCCATGGCTTGCACTTTAGAGGTTGAGGGCAACCTCAGGTAAGCCTGCTCCCAATTTATCTATTGCACTGTATGTCCCAGATGGGCTCTCAGAGATTAGAGTTAGGACTGCACCCCACGGAGGCGCTTTGGCGTAGTGGTGCAGCTTAAGCATACTTCTGCAGATGTGTGTGACCGAGTTCTCTGTTTTTAACCAAGTTTGGAGACAGATTATAGGCTGGCCTGCAAGCTGACAGGGTTGAAAGCTGTGGCTCCTTTAAGACTTGTGTGCCCTATTTAAAGGAGGACCAACACCCAGGGGTGATCGGCCCGGGAATCTCACCGCGGGGCATCCGAGATCAGGATGTCCCGCGGGGTGAACCCCCCCCCCCCCAAGAGCTCCGAAAAACCTTACACCCACTGCACTGTAAGAGGGACGCGCGGGAAAAGGTACGTTTTTTGGGGCTTTTGGGGGGGTTTCACACAGCGGGGCATCCTGATCTCGGATGCCCCGCTGAAGTGGGCCAACACCCAGGATAGTGAAAATCCTGGGTGTTGCTCCACTTTAAAGTGTCTCAAAAGGCTGGACGCGGGAGTGCTCCAAATTGAACAGGGAAGCCAGGGATGAGGCCAACCCGCTGGCGCTTGTCACCTCGGGCTGGGAGGGCGGCTGGGAATGGTAAAAAAAGGGTTTTGTCCTGCTCTAAGGCAGAAATTGGACATTAAATCAGAAGTCCAGTCTAGGATTAACCACCACCCCCGGGCAAGACAGGAGGGGGTCCAAAAAAAAAAAAAAATCACCTGTCCCCACAATCCAGCGGCAAGCCCTCTGCATTTACGGCCCTGGGCGTAGCCAAGGCCGGATAGAGGGGTATCCCCTACTGTACGTACGCCCATTCTCTTGAATCTAGGGCATGAGCACGCAAAGAGAAGGGGGTCCATGGGTAAGTTTGAGTTTAACAACAACTCAGGGGTTTCACATCCTGATTTCAGAAGCCCCAGAGGCCTTCGAAACTGCTTTAAAGGAGAAAAAGACGTAAAAACTCACCTCTCCAGTGATTCCATGGCGCTTGGAGCAAGAGCAGCTTGTGCTCCATTCAGCTTTACTATTGCCGCTCTGATGTCAATGAGTAACAGTAAAGTTGAATGGAGCGCAAGCTTTTCCGCACCAGCCATTCAGAAATGGCTCAGATAAAGGGCCACAGCCTGTACATGGGCCACAGGATCACTAATGAGGTGAGTATACCACACAATCGCAGGGATTTCACACAGCGGGGCATCCAAAATTAGGATGAACCACAAAGAGGAAGACCAAGTGCCCTAGAGTTTGATAGACTAACTACCTGACTGGGCAAAGCTAAAAAAAATACTCTGATCTTACCAATGCCATGGAGTCCTGCGGGTTGAGCAGTACTGGTTTCTTCACTCAATCCCACTGCGGGCGGCTGAACTGTTCAAGTTTCTTTAAAGTGGACCGAACGCCGCCGTGGCTGGCCCTAGAGACTAAGAGACTACAGGGATGACCAATTAAATGCCTCGAATCGGGATGCCCCATTGTGTAAACTCCCCACAGAGGCCGCAATCTCTTACCTTTCTGGCATCCCTGCAGCTGAGGTGCTTTCATGTGGCCAGTTATTTAGATAGGCTGGGCACACACGCATGTCACACACTGCAGGGAATCCAAGGATGCAACCACGACCACTCCCTATGTTGCCACTCAGTTCATAACGGCTTTATGCCCTGCATTAATATTCATTCCCATTGACTTCTACTGGGAGGAAAAGGAAGGGGAGAAGATTTTAGTCTTCTACAACTGAATAGAAGACATTGGGGCGACAGCTGCGTGTAATCCTATCCTGGCTGCAACCATGAACCACAAGAGTAATTTAGACTGGACAGTCCCTATAAAGCGGAAAAAAAAGTTGAATTTAACTTTCCCAGGTTTCATTCCATGCCCTGGGGGCATCCCAAATTGGCGTGCCCTGGTATGTGAAACCCCCCAGAAAGCTGGTATTCACTCACCTCTCCTCTGTCCATCGGTGCATGCTTGGGCTCTCGTTTGCTTCAATGGGGAGCAAGAGCGGGCACTTTCCCAGCGGGGCACACCCTGCCGCCCCAGCCTATCTGAATGGCTAGATCAGACAAGAAGAATTAGAGGGACACTCTGGTATATCCCATACAGGCACCAAGAATTATCCGCACTCACCCTGAATAAATAATACAGAGCAATCAATTATAAAAAACTATTACTAAATGTATTAAATTCAACAATAGACCAAAAAGACCAAAAGGACACTACACAGTTAAAAAACATATACACAATACAAAGAAGGTGGGGGGGACTTGGGCAAGGCAAAAAGGGTGATAAATTATCACATATTGCATGTGTGATGTTGTATATCTGATAATATAGAAATATAAGAATTTTTCACCTGGCCAGTGAGTGTAGATTAAACAAAATATTGTACCAAAATATAGTGTCTATAACGCATTAACATATCAATGCCGAAAAATGGCTTAAAAACCTATGTGCAAACTGTGTCTACAAGAAGACACAGACAAAGTGCTGAGTGTAGGACATGGTGTGCCCAGAAAGTGCTGTGCAAGGAATGTATATGCAATATATGTGCATGGGTATATAGTCTAAACACTCACTGGCTTTAGCAAATAACACAATGCAATCATATGGTATAAAAGAATAAATACATCACCGTAATTTATAGTATGAGCCAGAGCCCGCCGACCCCCCCACCGATCTAGACAGCCGCCGACGAGTTGCGTGGATACGCCACTTGACCAGGACGGGACTGGTGGACTTGGGTCTATGTGAATGGCTAGGGCGGGACTGCCTGCACCACCCAAAGATGCAGGGGATGCGCCTGCTCCTCACTTCGTCACAGCAAACGGCTGATTGGATGGGAGCCCATGTATGTGGCATTGGACCGGGGAAAAGATAAGCATTACTGGTGTTCTGGGGGGTTTCACATAGCGGGGAATCCTAATTTGGAATGCCCAAGGGGGGAAGGTAGAGTGTCCTGGATTTTGTTTAAAGGGACTATCCAGGCGCGTAAACAACTCAATACTCACCTTTTGTCCTACACAGCTAAATTAGCCTTAGCTAATCCTGAATTCGAGTCCCGCACTGTCCTGGCCTGATCTCTAGTCACTGGTTCCTCCATGACAAACATGCCCCTCCCATTAGGGACAAGGTTTATGCAACGCTTACCCGCTTCATGTCCTCCTATCAAACAGGTCCTGGCGAGCAGCGGCGTTGGGAGCGAAGTCTAATTACAGCGGGAGGAAATCACGGCGGCTCCACGATAACATTTCCCGGCTGATTTTCACACTTGTCTGCCGCTCATCAATACGGAGATGGCGCCATCTGTGCCGTGCAAATGTTAGCTCACCAAACAGGGGGGAATCATTAGCGCTGCTTAGCCTGATCGCACAAACACGTCTAGAAACGGAACCTGCGTGACGGGAAATAACACATTGCAGATATAATGATCCGATCAGACGGGGAGAAGAGGAAGAACTCCACCTACAATAAAAAAAGCTTTCATTAGCAGGGTCAATAGATTTCCTTCCTTTTTCATTAGAACATTGACGTATAATCCCGAACGATCGATTTTACGACACTGGGGGCCCATGAGCTGTGGGGTGGGTTGTGGTACAGATCAGTCATGCTGTGGGTCATGGCGTGACACAGATGATTCAGGTCGGGGTGTGATACAATGAATAGACCTGCAGAGTACAGGCAAAGGTGAGTGAGCTTTGATGTGCCTGACTGTGCAAATGAGTAAATCTAAGTAGGGGCCCCATAGCAAAAGTCATAGTGTGCCCCGCACCCAAGAAAAAGAGATATCCTAAAGAGTTAATTAGACTTTTAAAGAGGAACATTGGAGGCCCTGGAGCCTCCTGAGTTCCAGTCCCGAACTGGGATACCCCGCTGTGTGAATCCCCCATGAACCCCCTGAAACGCTCACCCTCTCCCAGAGCCCTCACCACATCTGTGCACTCCGGCCGCATCCCTGCTCACCTCTAGCCGTGTGGGCGCCCGCGCCCGGCCTTCCTGAGTGGGCTGCAAGGTGGGCAGGGATGCGGCTGGCGGTGCCGCTTGGCGTCAGCGGTGAAGGTAGCCGAGTGGCAGTGAGCGTGCTGAGCCAATCAGAGTGCTCGCTCTTACCCAAATCTGCGCCGGTGGAGCGGAAGGAAGGTGGACTGAAAAGGGGGGACCTGGGGGGGGTGTACCAATTCGGGATGCCACCGCAGAGAGGAACAACACACAGTTCCTATTTAAAGAATTTAAAGATTTCCACATCACTGTGGTATCACAATGTGAAGCACCTCCCTATGTGTATCCCTAGGATTGCCGATTAAACTCACTTAGCAAGGATTCCATAGCGTATATGCGGCTTAAATTGGCATGCCCCGCTGGAGAGGAACAATACCCGGTAGAATGAAAATCATGGGTGTTGTTCCTCTTTAAATATAATTTGTTCTTTGTAAATTATGCATGGGATTAAAGAATACTAGTACCTTACTAGTAAGTGGATATTTCAACATGACTTCAGAAAAAAAAAGAGTTGCACCAAAAAGATTTGGGGATGAAGTCAACCTAAAAAAGTGACAATTACATTTCTTAGTTTTAATATTCCCTCGATCTTCCTCATTTTTATAAATTTCCTCAATCCGATTTTTCTGCATTATCCTACTATTATCCTTTCCACATTCCCTCCTTTTTAACATTTCTTCCTTTTTCTCTTTTCCACATTCTATCTGTCGCCTCCTCTTGTTCGAGTCCCTCTATCTTTCTCTCCGTTTTACATTCACCTCTTCCTTTGTATATGCCGGGGGGGGGGGGGGGGGGGGCAAAGAATTGCCCAGAGGTTGGGTATAGAAAGTGATGTCTGAGGTGAGGGGAGCCTAGGGGTGAAGGGGAAAGTCCTGGAGACAGGAAAGCAGAGGGGTTAGCAGGGGATGGGAATGAGGAAATTATGTCTTAAGGTATAAGGGGTGGAAAGGGGTGCCCAGGGGTGGGGTGAATGGGTGCGACTGGGTATGGGAAGATGTGGGGAGGTGAGGGTGGAGCCCAGGTGGTGGGGGATGCCTGAGGATGGAGTGGGGCTGGAAGATTCGAGAGGGTAGGAAAGCAGACGGCAGCCCAGTGGTTTGAAATGGAGGGTGAAGTCAGGCAGGTGAGGGAAGCCCAGGAGTGATGGATGCAGGTGGGATACCCAGGGACAGGTTGGGGGATGATGACCAGGAGTGATGGATGCAGGTGGAATACTCGGGGACAGGTTGGGGGATGATGATCAGGAGTGATGGATGCAGGTGGGATGCCCAGGGACAGGTTGGGGGATTATGATCAGGAGTGATGGATGCAGGCAGGATACCCAGGGACAGGTTGGGGATGATGATCAGGAGTGATGGATGCAGGTGGGATACCCAGGGACAGGTTGGGGATGATGATCAGGAGTGATGGATGCAGGTGGGATGCCCAGGGACAGGTTGGGGGATTATGATCAGGAGTGATGGATGCAGGTGGGATACCCAGGGACAGGTTGGGGATGATGATCAGGAGTGATGGATGCAGGTGGGATACCCAGGGACAGGTTGGGGGATGATGACCAGGAGTGATGGATGCAGGTGGGATACCCAGGGACAGGTTGGAGATGATGATCAGGAGTGATGGATGCAGGTGGGATGCCCAGGGACAGGTTGGGGGATTATGATCAGGAGTGATGGATGCAGGTGGGATACCCAGGGACAGGTTGGGGATGATGATCAGGAGTGATGGATGCAGGTGGGATACCCAGGGACAGGTTGGGGGATGATGATCAGGAGTGATGGATGCAGGTGGGATACCCAGGGACAGGTTGGGGGATGATGACCAGGAGTGATGGATGCAGGTGGGATACCCAGGGACAGGTTGGAGATGATGATCAGGAGTGATGGATGCAGGTGGGATACCCAGGGACAGGTTGGAGATGATGATCAGGAGTGATGGATGCAGGCGGGATACTCGGGGACAGGTTGGGGGATGATGATCAGGAGTGATGGATGCAGGTGCGATACCCAGGGACAGGTTGGGGATGATGATCAGGAGTGATGGATGCAGGTGGGATATCCAGGGACAGGTTGGGGGATGATGATCAGGAGTGATGGGTGCAGGTGGGATACCAAGGGACAGGTTGGAGATGATGATCAGGAGTGATGGATGCAGGTGGGATACCCAGGGACAGGTTGGGGATGATGATCAGGAGTGATGGGTGCAGGCGGGATACCAAGGGACAGGTTGGAGATGATGATCAGGAGTGATGGGTGCAGGCGGGATACCCAGGGACAGGTTGGGGGATAATGATCAGGAGTGATGGATGCAGGTGGGATACCCAGGGACAGGTTGGGGGATGATGATCAGGAGTGATGGATGCAGGTGGGATACTCGGGGACAGGTTGGGGGATGATGACCAGGAGTAATGGATGCAGGTGGGATACCCAGGGACAGGTTGGAGATGATGATCAGGAGTGATGGATGCAGGCGGGATACCCAGGGACAGGTTGGGGATGATGATCAGGAGTGATGGATGCAGGTGGGATACCCAGGGACAGGTTGGAGATGATGATCAGGAGTGATGGATGCAGGTGGGATACCCAGGGACAGGTTGGGGATGATGATCAGGAGTGATGGATGCAGGTGGGATACCCAGGGACAGGTTGGGGATGATGATCAGGAGTGATGGATGCAGGTGGGATACCCAGGGACAGGTTGGGGATGATGATCAGGAGTGATGGATGCAGGTGGGATACCCAGGGACAGGTTGGGGATGATGATCAGGAGTGATGGATGCAGGCGGGATACTCGGGGCAGGTTGGAGATGATGATCAGGAGTGATGGATGCAGGTGGGATACCCAGGGACAGGTTGGGGGATGATGATCAGGAGTGATGGATGCCGGTGGGATACTCGGGGACAGGTTGGGGATGATGATCAGGAGTGATGGATGCAGGTGGGATACCCAGGCACAGGTTGGGGATGATGATCAGGAGTGATGGATGCAGGTGGGATACTCGGGGACAGGTTGGGGATGATGATCAGGAGTGAAGGATGCAGGTGGGATACCCAGGGACAGGTTGGGGATGATGATCAGGAGTGATGGGTGCAGGTGGGATACTCAGGGACAGGTTGGGGATGATGATCAGGAGTGATGGATGCAGGTGGGATACTCGGGGACAGGTTGGGGATGATGATCAGGAGTGATGGATGCAGGTGGGATACCCAGGGACAGGTTGGAGATGATGACCAGGAGTGATGGGTGCAGGTGGGATACCCAGGGACAGGTTGGGGATGATGATCAGGAGTGATGGATGCAGGCGGGATACTCAGGGACAGGTTGGGGATGATGATCAGGAGTAATGGATGCAGGTGGGATACTTGGGGCAGGTTGGGGATGATGATCAGGAGTGAAGGATGCAGGTGGGATACTCGGGGACAGGTTGGGGATGATGATCAGGAGTGAAGGATGCAGGTGGGATACTCGGGGACAGGTTGGGGATGATGATCAGGAGTGAAGGATGCAGGTGGGATACTCGGGGACAGGTTGGAGATGATGATCAGGAGTGATGGATGCAGGTGGGATACTCGGGGACAGGTTGGGGATGATGATCAGGAGTGAAGGATGCAGGTGGGATACCCAGGGACAGGTTGGGGATGATGATCAGGAGTGATGGATGCAGGTGGGATACTCGGGGACAGGTTGGGGATGATGATCAGGAGTGATGGATGCAGGTGGCATACTCGGGGACAGGTTGGAGATGATGATCAGGAGTGATGGGTGCAGGTGGAATATCCAGGGACAGGTTGGGGATGATGATCAGGAGTGATGGATGCAGGTGGGATACTCGGGGACAGGTTGGGGATGATGATCAGGAGTGATGAATGCAGGTGGGATACCCAGGGACAGGTTGGGGATGATGATCAGGAGTGATGGATGCAGGTGGGATACCCAGGGACAGGTTGGGGATGATGATCAGGAGTGATGGATGCAGGTGGGATACTCGGGGACAGGTTGGGGATGATGATCAGGAGTGATGGATGCAGGTGGGATACCCAGGGACAGGTTGGAGGATGATGATCAGGAGTGATGGATGCAGGTGGGATACTCGGGGACAGGTTGGGGATGATGATCAGGAGTGATGGATGCAGGTGGGATACTCGGGGACAGGTTGGAGATGATGATCAGGAGTGATGAATGCAGGTGGGATACCCAGGGACAGGTTGGAGATGATGATCAGGAGTGATGAATGCAGGTGGGATACCCAGGGACAGGTTGGGGATGATGATCAGGAGTGATGGATGCAGGTGGGATACTTGGGGACAGGTTGGAGATGATGATCAGGAGTGATGGATGCAGGTGGGATACTCGGGGACAGGTTGGGGATGATGATCAGGAGTGATGGATGCAGGTGGGATACTCGGGGACAGGTTGGGGATGATGATCAGAAGTGATGGATGCAGGTGGGATACTCGGGGCAGGTTGGGGATGATGATCAGGAGTGATGGATGCAGGTGGGATACTCGGGGACAGGTTGGGGATGATGATCAGGAGTGATGGATGCAGGTGGGATACCCGGGGACAGGTTGGAGATGATGATCAGGAGTGATGGGTGCAGGCGGGATACCAAGGGACAGGTTGGAGATGATGATCAGGAGTGATGGATGCAGGTGCGATACCCAGGGACAGGTTAGAGATGATGATCAGGAGTGATGGATGCAGGTGGGATATCCAGGGACAGGTTGGGGGATGATGATCAGGAGTGATGGATGCAGGCGGGATACCAAGGGACAGGTTGGAGATGATGATCAGGAGTGATGGATGCAGGTGGGATACCCAGGGACAGGTTGGGGATGATGATCAGGAGTGATGGGTGCAGGCGGGATACCAAGGGACAGGTTGGAGATGATGATCAGGAGTGATGGATGCAGGTGGGATATCCAGGGACAGGTTGGAGGATGATGATCAGGAGTGATGGGTGCAGGTGGGATACTCGGGGACAGGTTGGGGATGATGATCAGGAGTGATGGATGCAGGTGGGATACCCAGGGACAGGTTGGGGATGATGATCAGGAGTGATGGATGCAGGTGGGATACCCAGGGACAGGTTGGAGATGATGATCAGGAGTGATGGATGCAGGTGGGATACCCAGGGACAGGTTGGGGATGATGATCAGGAGTGATGGATGCAGGTGGAATACCCAGGGACAGGTTGGAGATGATGATCAGGAGTGATGGATGCAGGTGGAATGCCCAGGGACAGGTTGGAGATGATGATCAGGAGTGATGGATGCAGGTGGGATACTCAGGGACAGGTTGGAGATGATGATCAGGAGTGATGGATGCAGGTGGGATACTCGGGGACAGGTTGGAGATGATGATCAGGAGTGATGGATGCAGGTGGGATACTCGGGGACAGGTTGGGGATGATGATCAGGAGTGATGGATGCAGGTGGGATACCCAGGGACAGGTTGGGGATGATGATCAGGAGTGATGGATGCAGGTGGGATACCCAGGGACAGGTTGGAGATGATGATCAGGAGTGATGGATGCAGGTGGGATACTCAGGGACAGGTTGGAGATGATGATCAGGAGTGATGGATGCAGGTGGGATACTTGGGGACAGGTTGGAGATGATGATCAGGAGTGATGGATGCAGGTGGGATACTCAGGGACAGGTTGGGGATGATGATCAGGAGTGATGGATGCAGGTGGGATACTCGGGGACAGGTTGGAGATGATGATCAGGAGTGATGGATGCAGGTGGGATACTCGGGGACAGGTTGGGGATGATGATCAGGAGTGATGGATGCAGGTGGGATACCCAGGGACAGGTTGGGGATGATGATCAGGAGTGATGGATGCAGGTGGGATACCCAGGGACAGGTTGGAGATGATGATCAGGAGTGATGGATGCAGGTGGGATACTCAGGGACAGGTTGGAGATGATGATCAGGAGTGATGGATGCAGGTGGGATACTCAGGGACAGGTTGGGGATGATGATCAGGAGTGATGGATGCAGGTGGGATACTCGGGGACAGGTTGGAGATGATGATCAGGAGTGATGGATGCAGGTGGGATACTCAGGGACAGGTTGGGGATGATGATCAGGAGTGATGGATGCAGGTGGGATACTCGGGGACAGGTTGGGGATGATGATCAGGAGTGATGGATGCAGGTGGGATACTCAGGGACAGGTTGGGGATGATGATCAGGAGTGATGGATGCAGGTGGGATACTCGGGGACAGGTTGGGGATGATGATCAGGAGTGATGGATGCAGGTGGGATACTCGGGGACAGGTTGGAGATGATGATCAGGAGTGAAGGATGCAGGTGGGATACCCAGGGACAGGTTGGGGATGATGATCAGGAGTGAAGGATGCAGGTGGGATACCCAGGGACAGGTTGGGGATGATGATCAGGAGTGATGGATGCAGGTGGGATACTCGGGGACAGGTTGGGGATGATGATCAGGAGTGAAGGATGCAGGTGGGATACCCAGGGACAGGTTGGGGATGATGATCAGGAGTGATGGGTGCAGGTGGGATACTCAGGGACAGGTTGGGGATGATGATCAGGAGTGATGGATGCAGGTGGGATACTCGGGGACAGGTTGGAGATGATGATCAGGAGTGATGGATGCAGGTGGGATACTCGGGGACAGGTTGGGGATGATGATCAGGAGTGATGGATGCAGGTGGGATACTCGGGGACAGGTAGGTGATGATGACCAGGAGTGATGGGTGCAGGTGGGATACCCAGGGACAGGTTGGGGATGATGATCAGGAGTGATGGATGCAGGCGGGATACTCAGGGACAGGTTGGGGATGATGATCAGGAGTGATGGATGCAGGTGGGATACCCAGGGACAGGTTGGGGGATGATGACCAGGAGTGATGGATGCAGGTGGAATACTCGGGGACAGGTTGGGGGATGATGATCAGGAGTGATGGATGCAGGTGGGATGCCCAGGGACAGGTTGGGGGATTATGATCAGGAGTGATGGATGCAGGCAGGATACCCAGGGACAGGTTGGGGATGATGATCAGGAGTGATGGATGCAGGTGGGATACCCAGGGACAGGTTGGGGATGATGATCAGGAGTGATGGATGCAGGTGGGATGCCCAGGGACAGGTTGGGGGATTATGATCAGGAGTGATGGATGCAGGTGGGATACCCAGGGACAGGTTGGGGATGATGATCAGGAGTGATGGATGCAGGTGGGATACCCAGGGACAGGTTGGGGATGATGACCAGGAGTGATGGATGCAGGTGGGATACCCAGGGACAGGTTGGAGATGATGATCAGGAGTGATGGATGCAGGTGGGATACCCAGGGACAGGTTGGAGATGATGATCAGGAGTGATGGATGCAGGCGGGATACTCGGGGACAGGTTGGAGATGATGATCAGGAGTGATGGATGCAGGTGCGATACCCAGGGACAGGTTGGGGATGATGATCAGGAGTGATGGATGCAGGTGGGATACCCAGGGACAGGTTGGGGATGATGATCAGGAGTGATGGGTGCAGGCGGGATACCAAGGGACAGGTTGGAGATGATGATCAGGAGTGATGGGTGCAGGCGGGATACCCAGGGACAGGTTGGGGGATAATGATCAGGAGTGATGGATGCAGGTGGGATACCCAGGGACAGGTTGGGGGATGATGATCAGGAGTGATGGATGCAGGTGAGATACTCGGGGACAGGTTGGGGATGATGATCAGGAGTGATGGATGCAGGTGGGATACCCAGGGACAGGTTGGGGGATGATGATCAGGAGTGATGGATGCAGGTGGGATACCCAGGGACAGGTTGGAGATGATGATCAGGAGTGATGGATGCAGGTGGGATACCCAGGGACAGGTTGGGGATGATGATCAGGAGTAATGGATGCAGGTGGGATACCCAGGGACAGGTTGGAGATGATGATCAGGAGTGATGGATGCAGGCGGGATACCCAGGGACAGGTTGGGGATGATGATCAGGAGTGATGGATGCAGGTGGGATACCCAGGGACAGGTTGGAGATGATGATCAGGAGTGATGGATGCAGGTGGGATACCCAGGGACAGGTTGGGGATGATGATCAGGAGTGATGGATGCAGGTGGGATACCCAGGGACAGGTTGGGGATGATGATCAGGAGTGATGGATGCAGGTGGGATACCCAGGGACAGGTTGGGGATGATGATCAGGAGTGATGGATGCAGGTGGGATACCCAGGGACAGGTTGGGGATGATGATCAGGAGTGATGGATGCAGGCGGGATACTCGGGGCAGGTTGGAGATGATGATCAGGAGTGATGGATGCAGGTGGGATACGCAGGGACAGGTTGGGGGATGATGATCAGGAGTGATGGATGCAGGTGGGATACTCGGGGACAGGTTGGGGATGATGATCAGGAGTGAAGGATGCAGGTGGGATACCCAGGGACAGGTTGGGGATGATGATCAGGAGTGATGGGTGCAGGTGGGATACTCAGGGACAGGTTGGGGATGATGATCAGGAGTGATGGATGCAGGTGGGATACTCGGGGACAGGTTGGGGATGATGATCAGGAGTGATGGATGCAGGTGGGATACCCAGGGACAGGTTGGAGATGATGACCAGGAGTGATGGGTGCAGGTGGGATACCCAGGGACAGGTTGGGGATGATGATCAGGAGTGATGGATGCAGGCGGGATACTCAGGGACAGGTTGGGGATGATGATCAGGAGTAATGGATGCAGGTGGGATACTTGGGGCAGGTTGGGGATGATGATCAGGAGTGATGGATGCAGGTGGGATACTCGGGGACAGGTTGGGGATGATGATCAGGAGTGAAGGATGCAGGTGGGATACTCGGGGACAGGTTGGGGATGATGATCAGGAGTGAAGGATGCAGGTGGGATACTCGGGGACAGGTTGGAGATGATGATCAGGAGTGATGGATGCAGGTGGGATACTCGGGGACAGGTTGGGGATGATGATCAGGAGTGAAGGATGCAGGTGGGATACCCAGGGACAGGTTGGGGATGATGATCAGGAGTGATGGATGCAGGTGGGATACTCAGGGACAGGTTGGGGATGATGATCAGGAGTGATGGATGCAGGTGGGATACTCGGGGACAGGTTGGGGATGATGATCAGGAGTGATGGATGCAGGTGGCATACTCGGGGACAGGTTGGAGATGATGATCAGGAGTGATGGGTGCAGGTGGAATATCCAGGGACAGGTTGGGGATGATGATCAGGAGTGATGGATGCAGGTGGGATACTCGGGGACAGGTTGGGGATGATGATCAGGAGTGATGAATGCAGGTGGGATACCCAGGGACAGGTTGGGGATGATGATCAGGAGTGATGGATGCAGGTGGGATACCCAGGGACAGGTTGGGGATGATGATCAGGAGTGATGGATGCAGGTGGGATACTCGGGGACAGGTTGGGGATGATGATCAGGAGTGATGGATGCAGGTGGGATACCCAGGGACAGGTTGGAGGATGATGATCAGGAGTGATGGATGCAGGTGGGATACTCGGGGACAGGTTGGGGATGATGATCAGGAGTGATGGATGCAGGTGGGATACTCGGGGACAGGTTGGAGATGATGATCAGGAGTGATGGATGCAGGTGGGATACTCGGGGACAGGTTGGGGATGATGATCAGGAGTGATGAATGCAGGTGGGATACCCAGGGACAGGTTGGAGATGATGATCAGGAGTGATGAATGCAGGTGGGATACCCAGGGACAGGTTGGAGATGATGATCAGGAGTGATGAATGCAGGTGGGATACCCAGGGACAGGTTGGGGATGATGATCAGGAGTGATGGATGCAGGTGGGATACTTGGGGACAGGTTGGAGATGATGATCAGGAGTGATGGATGCAGGTGGGATACTCGGGGACAGGTTGGGGATGATGATCAGGAGTGATGGATGCAGGTGGGATACTCGGGGACAGGTTGGGGATGATGATCAGAAGTGATGGATGCAGGTGGGATACTCGGGGACAGGTTGGGGATGATGATCAGGAGTGATGGATGCAGGTGGGATACCCGGGGACAGGTTGGAGATGATGATCAGGAGTGATGGGTGCAGGCGGGATACCAAGGGACAGGTTGGAGATGATGATCAGGAGTGATGGATGCAGGCGGGATACTCGGGGACAGGTTGGAGATGATGATCAGGAGTGATGGATGCAGGTGCGATACCCAGGGACAGGTTAGAGATGATGATCAGGAGTGATGGATGCAGGTGGGATATCCAGGGACAGGTTGGGGGATGATGATCAGGAGTGATGGATGCAGGCGGGATACCAAGGGACAGGTTGGAGATGATGATCAGGAGTGATGGATGCAGGTGGGATACCCAGGGACAGGTTGGGGATGATGATCAGGAGTGATGGGTGCAGGCGGGATACCAAGGGACAGGTTGGAGATGATGATCAGGAGTGATGGATGCAGGCGGGATACTCGGGGACAGGTTGGAGATGATGATCAGGAGTGATGGATGCAGGTGCGATACCCAGGGACAGGTTAGAGATGATGATCAGGAGTGATGGATGCAGGTGGGATATCCAGGGACAGGTTGGGGGATGATGATCAGGAGTGATGGATGCAGGCGGGATACCAAGGGACAGGTTGGAGATGATGATCAGGAGTGATGGATGCAGGTGGGATACCCAGGGACAGGTTGGGGATGATGATCAGGAGTGATGGGTGCAGGCGGGATACCAAGGGACAGGTTGGAGATGATGATCAGGAGTGATGGATGCAGGTGGGATATCCAGGGACAGGTTGGAGGATGATGATCAGGAGTGATGGGTGCAGGTGGGATACTCGGGGACAGGTTGGGGATGATGATCAGGAGTGATGGATGCAGGTGGGATACCCAGGGACAGGTTGGGGATGATGATCAGGAGTGATGGATGCAGGTGGGATACCCAGGGACAGGTTGGGGATGATGATCAGGAGTGATGGATGCAGGTGGGATACCCAGGGACAGGTTGGAGATGATGATCAGGAGTGATGGATGCAGGTGGGATACTCAGGGACAGGTTGGAGATGATGATCAGGAGTGATGGATGCAGGTGGGATACTCGGGGACAGGTTGGAGATGATGATCAGGAGTGATGGATGCAGGTGGGATACTCAGGGACAGGTTGGGGATGATGATCAGGAGTGATGGATGCAGGTGGGATACTCGGGGACAGGTTGGAGATGATGATCAGGAGTGATGGATGCAGGTGGGATACTCAGGGACAGGTTGGGGATGATGATCAGGAGTGATGGATGCAGGTGGGATACCCAGGGACAGGTTGGGGATGATGATCAGGAGTGATGGATGCAGGTGGGATACTCGGGGACAGGTTGGAGATGATGATCAGGAGTGATGGATGCAGGTGGGATACTCGGGGACAGGTTGGGGATGATGATCAGGAGTGATGGATGCAGGTGGGATACTCGGGGACAGGTTGGGGATGATGATCAGGAGTGATGGATGCAGGTGGGATACTCGGGGACAGGTTGGAGATGATGATCAGGAGTGATGGATGCAGGTGGGATACTCGGGGACAGGTTGGGGATGATGATCAGGAGTGAAGGATGCAGGTGGGATACCCAGGGACAGGTTGGGGATGATGATCAGGAGTGAAGGATGCAGGTGGGATACCCAGGGACAGGTTGGGGATGATGATCAGGAGTGAAGGATGCAGGTGGGATACCCAGGGACAGGTTGGGGATGATGATCAGGAGTGATGGATGCAGGTGGGATACTCGGGGACAGGTTGGGGATGATGATCAGGAGTGAAGGATGCAGGTGGGATACCCAGGGACAGGTTGGGGATGATGATCAGGAGTGATGGGTGCAGGTGGGATACTCAGGGACAGGTTGGGGATGATGATCAGGAGTGATGGATGCAGGTGGGATACTCGGGGACAGGTTGGAGATGATGATCAGGAGTGATGGATGCAGGTGGGATACTCGGGGACAGGTTGGGGATGATGATCAGGAGTGATGGATGCAGGTGGGATACTCGGGGACAGGTAGGTGATGATGATCAGGAGTGATGGATGCAGGCGGGATACTCAGGGACAGGTTGGGGATGATGATCAGGAGTGATGGATGCAGGTGGGATACTCGGGGCAGGTTGGGGATGATGATCAGGAGTGATGGATGCAGGTGGCATACTCGGGGACAGGTTGGAGATGATGATCAGGAGTGATGGATGCAGGTGGGATACTCGGGGACAGGTTGGGGATGATGATCAGAAGTGATGGATGCAGGTGGGATACTCGGGGCAGGTTGGGGATGATGATCAGGAGTGATGGATGCAGGTGGGATACTCGGGGACAGGTTGGGGATGATGATCAGGAGTGATGGATGCAGGTGGGATACCCAGGGACAGGTTGGGGATGATGATCAGGAGTGATGGATGCAGGTGGGATACCCAGGGACAGGTTGGAGATGATGATCAGGAGTGATGGGTGCAGGCGGGATACCAAGGGACAGGTTGGAGATGATGATCAGGAGTGATGGGTGCAGGCGGGATACCAAGGGACAGGTTGGGGATGATGACCAGGAGTGATGGATGCAGGTGGGATACCCAGGGACAGGTTGGGGGATGATGATCAGGAGTGATGGATGCAGGCGGGATACTCGGGGACAGGTTGGAGATGATGATCAGGAGTGATGGATGCAGGTGGGATATCCAGGGACAGGTTGGGGGATGATGATCAGGAGTGATGGATGCAGGTGCGATACCCAGGGACAGGTTAGAGATGATGATCAGGAGTGATGGATGCAGGTGGGATATCCAGGGACAGGTTGGGGGATGATGATCAGGAGTGATGGATGCAGGTGGGATACCCAGGGACAGGTTGGGGATGATGATCAGGAGTGATGGATGCAGGTGGGATACTCGGGGACAGGTTGGGGATGATGATCAGGAGTGATGGATGCAGGTGGGATACTCGGGGACAGGTTGGGGATGATGATCAGGAGTGATGGATGCAGGTGGGATACTCGGGGACAGGTTGGAGAAGATGATCAGGAGTGATGGATGCAGGTGGGATACTCGGGGACAGGTTGGGGATGATGATCAGGAGTGATGGATGCAGGTGGGATACCCAGGGACAGGTTGGAGATGATGATCAGGAGTGATGAATGCAGGTGGGATACCCAGGGACAGGTTGGGGATGATGATCAGGAGTGATGGATGCAGGTGGGATACCCAGGGACAGGTTGGGGATGATGATCAGGAGTGATGGATGCAGGTGGGATACTCGGGGACAGGTTGGAGATGATGATCAGGAGTGATGGATGCAGGTGGGATACCCAGGGACAGGTTGGAGATGATGATCAGGAGTGATGAATGCAGGTGGGATACCCAGGGACAGGTTGGGGATGATGATCAGGAGTGATGGATGCAGGTGGGATACCCAGGGACAGGTTGGGGATGATGATCAGGAGTGATGGATGCAGGTGGGATACCCAGGGACAGGTTGGGGGATGATGATCAGGAGTGATGGGTGCAGGTGGGATACTCGGGGACAGGTTGGGGATGATGATCAGGAGTGATGGATGCAGGTGGGATGCCCAGGGACAGGTTGGGGATGATGATCAGGAGTGATGGATGCAGGTGGGATACTCGGGGACAGGTTGGGGATGATGATCAGAAGTGATGGATGCAGGTGGGATACTCGGGGCAGGTTGGGGATGATGATCAGGAGTGATGGATGCAGGTGGGATACTCGGGGACAGGTTGGGGATGATGATCAGGAGTGATGGATGCAGGTGGGATACCCGGGGACAGGTTGGAGATGATGATCAGGAGTGATGGGTGCAGGCGGGATACTCAGGGACAGGTTGGAGATGATGATCAGGAGTGATGGATGCAGGTGCGATACCCAGGGACAGGTTAGAGATGATGATCAGGAGTGATGGATGCAGGTGGGATATCCAGGGACAGGTTGGGGGATGATGATCAGGAGTGATGGATGCAGGCGGGATACCAAGGGACAGGTTGGAGATGATGATCAGGAGTGATGGATGCAGGTGGGATACCCAGGGACAGGTTGGAGATGATGATCAGGAGTGATGGATGCAGGTGGGATATCCAGGGACAGGTTGGAGGATGATGATCAGGAGTGATGGGTGCAGGTGGGATGCCCAGGGACAGGTTGGGGGATAATGATCAGAAGTGATGGATGCAGGTGGGATACCCAGGGACAGGTTGGGGGATGATGATCAGGAGTGATGGATGCAGGTGGGATACTCGGGGACAGGTTGGGGATGATGATCAGGAGTGATGGATGCAGGTGGGATACCCAGGGACAGGTTGGGGGATGATGATCAGGAGTGATGGATGCAGGTGGGATACTCGGGGACAGGTTGGGGATGATGATCAGGAGTGATGGATGCAGGTGGGATACCCAGGGACAGGTTGGGGATGGTGATCAGGAGTAATGGATGCAGGTGGGATACCCAGGGACAGGTTGGAGATGATGATCAGGAGTGATGGATGCAGGTGGGATACCCAGGGACAGGTTGGGGATGATGATCAGGAGTAATGGATGCAGGTGGGATACCCAGGGACAGGTTGGGGGATAATGATCAGAAGTGATGGATGCAGGTGGGATACCCAGGGACAGGTTGGGGGATGATGATCAGGAGTGATGGATGCAGGTGGGATACTCGGGGACAGGTTGGGGATGATGATCAGGAGTGATGGATGCAGGTGGGATGCCCAGGGACAGGTTGGGGGATGATGATCAGGAGTGATGGATGCAGGCGGGATACCCAGGGACAGGTTGGGGATGATGATCAGGAGTGATGGATGCAGGTGGGATACCCAGGGACAGGTTGGGGATGATGATCAGGAGTAATGGATGCAGGTGGGATACCCAGGGACAGGTTGGAGATGATGATCAGGAGTGATGGATGCAGGTGGGATACCCAGGGACAGGTTGGGGATGATGATCAGGAGTGATGGATGCAGGTGGGATACCCAGGGACAGGTTGGGGATGATGATCAGGAGTGATGGATGCAGGTGGGATACCCAGGGACAGGTTGGGGATGATGATCAGGAGTGATGGATGCAGGTGGGATACCCAGGGACAGGTTGGGGATGATGATCAGGAGTGATGGATGCAGGCGGGATACTCGGGGCAGGTTGGAGATGATGATCAGGAGTGATGGATGCAGGTGGGATGCCCAGGGACAGGTTGGGGGATAATGATCAGGAGTGATGGATGCAGGTGGGATACCCAGGGACAGGTTGGGGGATGATGATCAGGAGTGATGGATGCAGGTGGGATACCCAGGGACAGGTTGGGGGATGATGATCAGGAGTGATGGATGCAGGTGGGATACTCGGGGACAGGTTGGGGATGATGATCAGGAGTGATGGATGCAGGTGGGATACCCAGGGACAGGTTGGGGATGATGATCAGGAGTGATGGATGCAGGTGGGATACCCAGGGACAGGTTGGGGGATGATGATCAGGAGTGATGGATGCAGGTGGGATACCCAGGGACAGGTTGGAGATGATGATCAGGAGTGATGGATGCAGGTGGGATACTCGGGGACAGGTTGGAGATGATGATCAGGAGTGATGGATGCAGGTGGGATACCCAGGGACAGGTTGGGGGATGATGATCAGGAGTGATGGATGCAGGTGGGATACTCAGGGACAGGTTGGGGATGATGATCAGGAGTGATGGATGCAGGTGGGATACTCGGGGACAGGTTGGGGATGATGATCAGGAGTGATGGATGCAGGTGGGATACTCGGGGACAGGTTGGAGATGATGATCAGGAGTGATGGATGCAGGTGGGATACTCGGGGACAGGTTGGGGATGATGATCAGGAGTGATGGATGCAGGTGGGATACCCAGGGACAGGTTGGGGATGATGATCAGGAGTGATGGATGCAGGTGGGATACTCGGGGACAGGTTGGGGATGATGACCAGGAGTGATGGATGCAGGTGGGATACTCGGGGACAGGTTGGAGATGATGATCAGGAGTGATGGATGCAGGTGGGATACTCGGGGACAGGTTGGAGATGATGATCAGGAGTGATGGATGCAGGTGGGATACTCGGGGACAGGTTGGGGATGATGATCAGGAGTGATGGATGCAGGTGGGATACCCAGGGACAGGTTGGGGATGATGATCAGGAGTGATGGGTGCAGGTGGGATACTCAGGGACAGGTTGGGGATGATGATCAGGAGTGATGGATGCAGGTGGGATGCCCAGGGACAGGTTGGGGATGATGATCAGGAGTGATGGATGCAGGTGGGATACTCAGGGACAGGTTGGAGATGATGATCAGGAGTGATGGATGCAGGTGGGATACTCGGGGACAGGTTGGAGATGATGATCAGGAGTGATGGATGCAGGTGGGATACTCGGGGACAGGTTGGGGATGATGATCAGGAGTGATGGATGCAGGTGGGATACTCGGGGACAGGTTGGGGATGATGATCAGGAGTGAAGGATGCAGGTGGGATACTCGGGGACAGGTTGGGGATGATGATCAGGAGTGATGGATGCAGGTGGGATACTCGGGGACAGGTTGGGGATGATGATCAGGAGTGAAGGATGCAGGTGGGATACTCGGGGACAGGTTGGGGATGATGATCAGGAGTGATGGATGCAGGTGGCATACTCGGGGACAGGTTGGAGATGATGATCAGGAGTGATGGGTGCAGGTGGGATACTCGGGACAGGTTGGGGATGATGATCAGGAGTGATGGATGCAGGTGGGATACTCAGGGACAGGTTGGGGATGATGATCAGGAGTGATGGATGCAGGTGGGATACTCGGGGACAGGTTGGGGATGATGATCAGGAGTGAAGGATGCAGGTGGGATACCCAGGGACAGGTTGGGGATGATGATCAGGAGTGATGGATGCAGGCGGGATACTCAGGGACAGGTTGGGGATGATGATCAGGAGTGATGGATGCAGGTGGGATACTCGGGGCAGGTTGGGGATGATGATCAGGAGTGATGGATGCAGGTGGCATACTCGGGGACAGGTTGGAGATGATGATCAGGAGTGATGGATGCAGGTGGGATACTCGGGGACAGGTTGGGGGATGATGATCAGGAGTGATGGATGCAGGTGGGATACTCGGGGACAGGTTGGAGATGATGATCAGGAGTGATGGATGCAGGTGGGATACTCGGGGACAGGTTGGAGATGATGATCAGGAGTGATGGATGCAGGTGGGATACCCAGGGACAGGTTGGAGATGATGATCAGGAGTGATGGATGCAGGTGGGATACCCAGGGACAGGTTGGGGGATGATGATCAGGAGTGATGGATGCAGGTGGGATACTCGGGGACAGGTTGGAGATGATGATCAGGAGTGATGGATGCAGGTGGGATACCCAGGGACAGGTTGGAGATGATGATCAGGAGTGATGGATGCAGGTGGGATACCCAGGGACAGGTTGGAGATGATGATCAGGAGTGATGGATGCAGGTGGGATACCCAGGGACAGGTTGGAGATGATGATCAGGAGTGATGGATGCAGGTGGGATACCCAGGGACAGGTTAGAGATGATGATCAGGAGTGATGGATGCAGGTGGGATACCCAGGGACAGGTTAGAGATGATGATCAGGAGCGATGGATGCAGGTGGGATACCCAGGGACAGGTTGGAGATGATGATCAGGAGTGATGGATGCAGGTGGGATACCCAGGGACAGGTTGGGGGATGATGATCAGGAGTGATGGATGCAGGTGGGATACTCGGGGACAGGTTGGAGATGATGATCAGGAGTGATGGATGCAGGTGGGATACCCAGGGACAGGTTGGAGATGATGATCAGGAGTGATGGATGCAGGTGGGATACTCGGGGACAGGTTGGGGGATGATGATCAGGAGTGATGGATGCAGGTGGGATACTCGGGGACAGGTTGGAGATGATGATCAGGAGTGATGGATGCAGGTGGGATACTCAGGGACAGGTTGGAGATGATGATCAGGAGTGATGGATGCAGGTGGGATACCCAGGGACAGGTTGGGGATGATGATCAGGAGTGATGAATGCAGGTGGGATACCCAGGGACAGGTTGGGGATGATGACCAGGAGTGATGGATGCAGGTGGGATACCCAGGGACAGGTTGGGGATGATGACCAGGAGTGATGGATGCAGGTGGGATACCCAGGGACAGGTTGGAGATGATGATCAGGAGTGATGGATGCAGGTGGGATACCCAGGGACAGGTTGGGGATGATGATCAGGAGTGATGAATGCAGGTGGGATACCCAGGGACAGGTTGGGGATGATGACCAGGAGTGATGGATGCAGGTGGGATACCCAGGGACAGGTTGGAGATGATGATCAGGAGTGATGGATGCAGGTGGGATACCTAGGGACAGGTTGGGGATGATGACCAGGAGTGATGAATGCAGGTGGGATACCCAGGGACAGGTTGGGGATGATGACCAGGAGTGATGGATGCAGGTGGGATACCCAGGGACAGGTTGGAGATGATGATCAGGAGTGATGGATGCAGGTGGGATACCCAGGGACAGGTTAGAGATGATGATCAGGAGTGATGGATGCAGGTGGGATACCCAGGGACAGGTTGGAGATGATGATCAGGAGTGATGGATGCAGGTGGGATACCCAGGGACAGGTTGGAGATGATGATCAGGAGTGATGGGTGCAGGTGGGATACCCAGGGACAGGTTGGGGGATGATGATCAGGAGTGATGGATGCAGGCGGGATGCCCAGGGACAGGTTGGAGATGATGATCAGGAGTGATGGATGCAGGTGGGATACCCAGGGACAGGTTGGAGATGATGATCAGGAGTGATGGATGCAGGTGGGATACCCAGGGACAGGTTGGGGGATGATGATCAGGAGTGATGGATGCAGGTGGGATACCCAGGGACAGGTTGGGGGATGATGATCAGGAGTGATGGATGCAGGTGGGATACCCAGGGACAGGTTGGGGGATGATGATCAGGAGTGATGGATGCAGGCGGGATGCCCAGGGACAGGTTGGAGATGATGATCAGGAGTGATGGATGCAGGTGGGATACCCAGGGACAGGTTGGAGATGATGATCAGGAGTGATGGATGCAGGTGGGATACCCAGGGACAGGTTGGGGGATGATGATCAGGAGTGATGGATGCAGGTGGAATAACCAGGGACAGGTTGGAGATGATGATCAGGAGTGATGGATGCAGGTGGGATGCCCAGGGACAGGTTGGAGGGTGATGATCAGGAGTGATGGGTGCAGGTGGGATACCCAGGGACAGGTTGGGGATGATGACCAGGAGTGATGAATGCAGGTGGGATACCCAGGGACAGGTTGGGGATGATGATCAGGAGTGATGGATGCAGGTGGGATACCCAGGGACAGGTTGGGGGATGATGATCAGGAGTGATGGATGCAGGTGGGATACCCAGGGACAGGTTGGGGGATGATGATCAGGAGTGATGGATGCAGGTGGGATACCCAGGGACAGGTTGGAGATGATGACCAGGAGTGATGAGTGCAGGTGGGATAACCAGGGAAAGGTTGGAGATGATGATCAGGAGTGATGGATGCAGGTGGGATGCCCAGGGACAGGTTGGGGATGATGATCAGGAGTGATGAATGCAGGTGGGATACCCAGGGACAGGTTGGGGATGATGATCAGGAGTGATGGATGCAGGTGGGATACCCAGGAACAGGTTGGGGATGATGACCAGGAGTGATGGATGCAGGTGGGATACCCAGTGACAGATTGGGGATGATGACCAGGAGTGATGAATGCAGGTGGGATACCCAGGGACAGGTTGGGGGATGATGATCAGGAGTGATGGATGCAGGTGGGATACCCAGGGACAGGTTGGGGGATGATGATCAGGAGTGATGGATGCAGGTGGGATACCCAGGGACAGGTTGGGGATGATGATCAGGAGTGATGGATGCAGGTGGGATACCCAGGGACAGGTTGGGGATGATGATCAGGAGTGATGAATGCAGGTGGGATACCCAGGGACAGGTTGGGGATGATGATCAGGAGTGATGGATGCAGGTGGGATGCCCAGGGACAGGTTGGAGATGATGATCAGGAGTGATGGATGCAGGTGGGATACCCAGGGACAGGTTGAGGATGATGATCAGGAGTGATGGATGCAGGTGGGATACCCAGGGACAGGTTGGGGATGATGATCAGGAGTGATGGATGCAGGTGGGATAGCAAGGGACAGGTTGAGGATGATGATCAGGAGTGATGGATGCAGGTGGGATACCCAGGGACAGGTTGGGGATGATGATCAGGAGTGATGGATGCAGGTGGGATACCCAGGGACAGGTTGAGGATGATGATCAGGAGTGATGGATGCAGGTGGGATACCCAGGGACAGGTTGGGGATGATGATCAGGAGTGATGGATGCAGGTGGGATACCCAGGGACAGGTTGAGGATGATGATCAGGAGTGATGGATGCAGGTGGGATACCCAGGGACAGGTTGGGGGATGATGACCAGGAGTGATGGATGCAGGTGGAATACTCGGGGACAGGTTGGGGGATGATGATCAGGAGTGATGGATGCAGGTGGGATACCCAGGGACAGGTTGGGGATGATGATCAGGAGTGATGGATGCAGGTGGGATACCCAGGGACAGGTTGGGGGATGATGACCAGGAGTGATGGATGCAGGTGGAATACTCGGGGACAGGTTGGGGGATGATGATCAGGAGTGATGGATGCAGGTGGGATGCCCAGGGACAGGTTGGGGGATTATGATCAGGAGTGATGGATGCAGGTGGAATACTCGGGGACAGGTTGGGGGATGATGATCAGGAGTGATGGATGCAGGTGGGATGCCCAGGGACAGGTTGGGGGATTATGATCAGGAGTGATGGATGCAGGCAGGATACCCAGGGACAGGTTGGGGATGATGATCAGGAGTGATGGATGCAGGTGGGATACCCAGGGACAGGTTGGGGATGATGATCAGGAGTGATGGATGCAGGTGGGATGCCCAGGGACAGGTTGGGGGATTATGATCAGGAGTGATGGATGCAGGTGGGATACCCAGGGACAGGTTGGGGATGATGATCAGGAGTGATGGATGCAGGTGGGATACCCAGGGACAGGTTGGGGGATGATGACCAGGAGTGATGGATGCAGGTGGGATACCCAGGGACAGGTTGGAGATGATGATCAGGAGTGATGGATGCAGGTGGGATGCCCAGGGACAGGTTGGGGGATTATGATCAGGAGTGATGGATGCAGGTGGGATACCCAGGGACAGGTTGGAGATGATGATCAGGAGTGATGGATGCAGGTGGGATACCCAGGGACAGGTTGGGGGATGATGACCAGGAGTGATGGATGCAGGTGGGATACCCAGGGACAGGTTGGGGGATGATGACCAGGAGTGATGGATGCAGGTGGAATACTCGGGGACAGGTTGGGGGATGATGATCAGGAGTGATGGATGCAGGTGGGATACCCAGGGACAGGTTGGGGGATGATGACCAGGAGTGATGGATGCAGGTGGAATACTCGGGGACAGGTTGGGGGATGATGATCAGGAGTGATGGATGCAGGTGGGATACCCAGGGACAGGTTGGGGGATGATGACCAGGAGTGATGGATGCAGGTGGAATACTCGGGGACAGGTTGGGGGATGATGATCAGGAGTGATGGATGCAGGTGGGATGCCCAGGGACAGGTTGGGGGATTATGATCAGGAGTGATGGATGCAGGCAGGATACCCAGGGACAGGTTGGGGATGATGATCAGGAGTGATGGATGCAGGTGGGATACCCAGGGACAGGTTGGGGATGATGATCAGGAGTGATGGATGCAGGTGGGATGCCCAGGGACAGGTTGGGGGATTATGATCAGGAGTGATGGATGCAGGTGGGATACCCAGGGACAGGTTGGGGATGATGATCAGGAGTGATGGATGCAGGTGGGATACCCAGGGACAGGTTGGGGGATGATGACCAGGAGTGATGGATGCAGGTGGGATACCCAGGGACAGGTTGGAGATGATGATCAGGAGTGATGGATGCAGGTGGGATGCCCAGGGACAGGTTGGGGGATTATGATCAGGAGTGATGGATGCAGGTGGGATACCCAGGGACAGGTTGGGGATGATGATCAGGAGTGATGGATGCAGGTGGGATACCCAGGGACAGGTTGGGGGATGATGACCAGGAGTGATGGATGCAGGTGGGATACCCAGGGACAGGTTGGAGATGATGATCAGGAGTGATGGATGCAGGTGGGATACCCAGGGACAGGTTGGAGATGATGATCAGGAGTGATGGATGCAGGCGGGATACTCGGGGACAGGTTGGGGGATGATGATCAGGAGTGATGGATGCAGGTGCGATACCCAGGGACAGGTTGGGGATGATGATCAGGAGTGATGGATGCAGGTGGGATATCCAGGGACAGGTTGGGGGATGATGATCAGGAGTGATGGATGCAGGCGGGATACCAAGGGACAGGTTGGAGATGATGATCAGGAGTGATGGATGCAGGTGGGATACCCAGGGACAGGTTGGGGATGATGATCAGGAGTGATGGGTGCAGGCGGGATACCAAGGGACAGGTTGGAGATGATGATCAGGAGTGATGGGTGCAGGCGGGATACCCAGGGACAGGTTGGGGGATAATGATCAGGAGTGATGGATGCAGGTGGGATACCCAGGGACAGGTTGGGGGATGATGATCAGGAGTGATGGATGCAGGTGGGATACTCGGGGACAGGTTGGGGGATGATGACCAGGAGTAATGGATGCAGGTGGGATACCCAGGGACAGGTTGGAGATGATGATCAGGAGTGATGGATGCAGGCGGGATACCCAGGGACAGGTTGGGGATGATGATCAGGAGTGATGGATGCAGGTGGGATACCCAGGGACAGGTTGGAGATGATGATCAGGAGTGATGGATGCAGGTGGGATACCCAGGGACAGGTTGGGGATGATGATCAGGAGTGATGGATGCAGGTGGGATACCCAGGGACAGGTTGGGGATGATGATCAGGAGTGATGGATGCAGGTGGGATACCCAGGGACAGGTTGGGGATGATGATCAGGAGTGATGGATGCAGGTGGGATACCCAGGGACAGGTTGGGGATGATGATCAGGAGTGATGGATGCAGGCGGGATACTCGGGGCAGGTTGGAGATGATGATCAGGAGTGATGGATGCAGGTGGGATACCCAGGGACAGGTTGGGGGATGATGATCAGGAGTGATGGATGCAGGTGGGATACTCGGGGACAGGTTGGGGATGATGATCAGGAGTGATGGATGCAGGTGGGATACCCAGGCACAGGTTGGGGATGATGATCAGGAGTGATGGATGCAGGTGGGATACTCGGGGACAGGTTGGGGATGATGATCAGGAGTGAAGGATGCAGGTGGGATACCCAGGGACAGGTTGGGGATGATGATCAGGAGTGATGGGTGCAGGTGGGATACTCAGGGACAGGTTGGGGATGATGATCAGGAGTGATGGATGCAGGTGGGATACTCGGGGACAGGTTGGGGATGATGATCAGGAGTGATGGATGCAGGTGGGATACCCAGGGACAGGTTGGAGATGATGACCAGGAGTGATGGGTGCAGGTGGGATACCCAGGGACAGGTTGGGGATGATGATCAGGAGTGATGGATGCAGGCGGGATACTCAGGGACAGGTTGGGGATGATGATCAGGAGTAATGGATGCAGGTGGGATACTTGGGGCAGGTTGGGGATGATGATCAGGAGTGAAGGATGCAGGTGGGATACTCGGGGACAGGTTGGGGATGATGATCAGGAGTGAAGGATGCAGGTGGGATACTCGGGGACAGGTTGGGGATGATGATCAGGAGTGAAGGATGCAGGTGGGATACTCGGGGACAGGTTGGAGATGATGATCAGGAGTGATGGATGCAGGTGGGATACTCGGGGACAGGTTGGGGATGATGATCAGGAGTGAAGGATGCAGGTGGGATACCCAGGGACAGGTTGGGGATGATGATCAGGAGTGATGGATGCAGGTGGGATACTCAGGGACAGGTTGGGGATGATGATCAGGAGTGATGGATGCAGGTGGGATACTCGGGGACAGGTTGGGGATGATGATCAGGAGTGATGGATGCAGGTGGCATACTCGGGGACAGGTTGGAGATGATGATCAGGAGTGATGGATGCAGGTGGCATACTCGGGGACAGGTTGGGGATGATGATCAGGAGTGATGGGTGCAGGTGGAATATCCAGGGACAGGTTGGGGATGATGATCAGGAGTGATGGATGCAGGTGGGATACTCGGGGACAGGTTGGGGATGATGATCAGGAGTGATGAATGCAGGTGGGATACCCAGGGACAGGTTGGGGATGATGATCAGGAGTGATGGATGCAGGTGGGATACCCAGGGACAGGTTGGGGATGATGATCAGGAGTGATGGATGCAGGTGGGATACTCGGGGACAGGTTGGGGATGATGATCAGGAGTGATGGATGCAGGTGGGATACCCAGGGACAGGTTGGAGGATGATGATCAGGAGTGATGGATGCAGGTGGGATACTCGGGGACAGGTTGGGGATGATGATCAGGAGTGATGGATGCAGGTGGGATACTCGGGGACAGGTTGGAGATGATGATCAGGAGTGATGAATGCAGGTGGGATACCCAGGGACAGGTTGGAGATGATGATCAGGAGTGATGAATGCAGGTGGGATACCCAGGGACAGGTTGGGGATGATGATCAGGAGTGATGGATGCAGGTGGGATACTTGGGGACAGGTTGGAGATGATGATCAGGAGTGATGGATGCAGGTGGGATACTCGGGGACAGGTTGGGGATGATGATCAGGAGTGATGGATGCAGGTGGGATACTCGGGGACAGGTTGGGGATGATGATCAGAAGTGATGGATGCAGGTGGGATACTCGGGGCAGGTTGGGGATGATGATCAGGAGTGATGGATGCAGGTGGGATACTCGGGGACAGGTTGGGGATGATGATCAGGAGTGATGGATGCAGGTGGGATACCCGGGGACAGGTTGGAGATGATGATCAGGAGTGATGGGTGCAGGCGGGATACCAAGGGACAGGTTGGAGATGATGATCAGGAGTGATGGATGCAGGTGCGATACCCAGGGACAGGTTAGAGATGATGATCAGGAGTGATGGATGCAGGTGGGATATCCAGGGACAGGTTGGGGGATGATGATCAGGAGTGATGGATGCAGGCGGGATACCAAGGGACAGGTTGGAGATGATGATCAGGAGTGATGGATGCAGGTGGGATACCCAGGGACAGGTTGGGGATGATGATCAGGAGTGATGGGTGCAGGCGGGATACCAAGGGACAGGTTGGAGATGATGATCAGGAGTGATGGATGCAGGTGGGATATCCAGGGACAGGTTGGAGGATGATGATCAGGAGTGATGGGTGCAGGTGGGATACTCGGGGACAGGTTGGGGATGATGATCAGGAGTGATGGATGCAGGTGGGATACCCAGGGACAGGTTGGGGATGATGATCAGGAGTGATGGATGCAGGTGGGATACCCAGGGACAGGTTGGAGATGATGATCAGGAGTGATGGATGCAGGTGGGATACCCAGGGACAGGTTGGGGATGATGATCAGGAGTGATGGATGCAGGTGGGATACCCAGGGACAGGTTGGAGATGATGATCAGGAGTGATGGATGCAGGTGGAATGCCCAGGGACAGGTTGGAGATGATGATCAGGAGTGATGGATGCAGGTGGGATACTCAGGGACAGGTTGGAGATGATGATCAGGAGTGATGGATGCAGGTGGGATACTCGGGGACAGGTTGGAGATGATGATCAGGAGTGATGGATGCAGGTGGGATACTCAGGGACAGGTTGGGGATGATGATCAGGAGTGATGGATGCAGGTGGGATACTCGGGGACAGGTTGGAGATGATGATCAGGAGTGATGGATGCAGGTGGGATACTCGGGGACAGGTTGGGGATGATGATCAGGAGTGATGGATGCAGGTGGGATACCCAGGGACAGGTTGGGGATGATGATCAGGAGTGATGGATGCAGGTGGGATACCCAGGGACAGGTTGGAGATGATGATCAGGAGTGATGGATGCAGGTGGGATACTCAGGGACAGGTTGGAGATGATGATCAGGAGTGATGGATGCAGGTGGGATACTTGGGGACAGGTTGGAGATGATGATCAGGAGTGATGGATGCAGGTGGGATACTCAGGGACAGGTTGGGGATGATGATCAGGAGTGATGGATGCAGGTGGGATACTCGGGGACAGGTTGGAGATGATGATCAGGAGTGATGGATGCAGGTGGGATACTCGGGGACAGGTTGGGGATGATGATCAGGAGTGATGGATGCAGGTGGGATACCCAGGGACAGGTTGGGGATGATGATCAGGAGTGATGGATGCAGGTGGGATACCCAGGGACAGGTTGGAGATGATGATCAGGAGTGATGGATGCAGGTGGGATACTCAGGGACAGGTTGGAGATGATGATCAGGAGTGATGGATGCAGGTGGGATACTCAGGGACAGGTTGGGGATGATGATCAGGAGTGATGGATGCAGGTGGGATACTCGGGGACAGGTTGGAGATGATGATCAGGAGTGATGGATGCAGGTGGGATACTCAGGGACAGGTTGGGGATGATGATCAGGAGTGATGGATGCAGGTGGGATACTCGGGGACAGGTTGGGGATGATGATCAGGAGTGATGGATGCAGGTGGGATACTCAGGGACAGGTTGGGGATGATGATCAGGAGTGATGGATGCAGGTGGGATACTCGGGGACAGGTTGGGGATGATGATCAGGAGTGATGGATGCAGGTGGGATACTCGGGGACAGGTTGGAGATGATGATCAGGAGTGATGGATGCAGGTGGGATACTCGGGGACAGGTTGGAGATGATGATCAGGAGTGAAGGATGCAGGTGGGATACCCAGGGACAGGTTGGGGATGATGATCAGGAGTGAAGGATGCAGGTGGGATACCCAGGGACAGGTTGGGGATGATGATCAGGAGTGATGGATGCAGGTGGGATACTCGGGGACAGGTTGGGGATGATGATCAGGAGTGAAGGATGCAGGTGGGATACCCAGGGACAGGTTGGGGATGATGATCAGGAGTGATGGGTGCAGGTGGGATACTCAGGGACAGGTTGGGGATGATGATCAGGAGTGATGGATGCAGGTGGGATACTCGGGGACAGGTTGGAGATGATGATCAGGAGTGATGGATGCAGGTGGGATACTCGGGGACAGGTTGGGGATGATGATCAGGAGTGATGGATGCAGGTGGGATACTCGGGGACAGGTAGGTGATGATGACCAGGAGTGATGGGTGCAGGTGGGATACCCAGGGACAGGTTAGAGATGATGATCAGGAGTGATGGATGCAGGTGGGATACTCGGGGACAGGTAGGTGATGATGACCAGGAGTGATGGATGCAGGTGGGATACCCAGGGACAGGTTGGGGATGATGATCAGGAGTGATGGATGCAGGCGGGATACTCAGGGACAGGTTGGGGATGATGATCAGGAGTGATGGATGCAGGTGGGATACCCAGGGACAGGTTGGGGGATGATGACCAGGAGTGATGGATGCAGGTGGAATACTCGGGGACAGGTTGGGGGATGATGATCAGGAGTGATGGATGCAGGTGGGATGCCCAGGGACAGGTTGGGGGATTATGATCAGGAGTGATGGATGCAGGCAGGATACCCAGGGACAGGTTGGGGATGATGATCAGGAGTGATGGATGCAGGTGGGATACTCGGGGACAGGTTGGGGATGATGATCAGGAGTGATGGATGCAGGCGGGATACTCAGGGACAGGTTGGGGATGATGATCAGGAGTGATGGATGCAGGTGGGATACCCAGGGACAGGTTGGGGATGATGATCAGGAGTGATGGATGCAGGTGGGATGCCCAGGGACAGGTTGGGGGATTATGATCAGGAGTGATGGATGCAGGTGGGATACCCAGGGACAGGTTGGGGATGATGATCAGGAGTGATGGATGCAGGTGGGATACCCAGGGACAGGTTGGGGGATGATGACCAGGAGTGATGGATGCAGGTGGGATACCCAGGGACAGGTTGGAGATGATGATCAGGAGTGATGGATGCAGGCGGGATACTCGGGGACAGGTTGGAGATGATGACCAGGAGTGATGGATGCAGGCGGGATGCCCAGGGACAGGTTGGGGATGATGATCAGGAGTGATGGATGCAGGTGGGATACCCAGGGACAGGTTGGAGATGATGATCAGGAGTGATGGATGCAGGCGGGATACTCGGGGACAGGTTGGAGATGATGATCAGGAGTGATGGATGCAGGTGCGATACCCAGGGACAGGTTGGGGATGATGATCAGGAGTGATGGATGCAGGTGGGATACCCAGGGACAGGTTGGGGATGATGATCAGGAGTGATGGGTGCAGGCGGGATACCAAGGGACAGGTTGGAGATGATGATCAGGAGTGATGGGTGCAGGCGGGATACCCAGGGACAGGTTGGGGGATAATGATCAGGAGTGATGGATGCAGGTGGGATACCCAGGGACAGGTTGGGGGATGATGATCAGGAGTGATGGATGCAGGTGAGATACTCGGGGACAGGTTGGGGATGATGATCAGGAGTGATGGATGCAGGTGGGATACCCAGGGACAGGTTGGGGGATGATGATCAGGAGTGATGGATGCAGGTGGGATACCCAGGGACAGGTTGGAGATGATGATCAGGAGTGATGGATGCAGGTGGGATACCCAGGGACAGGTTGGGGATGATGATCAGGAGTAATGGATGCAGGTGGGATACCCAGGGACAGGTTGGAGATGATGATCAGGAGTGATGGATGCAGGCGGGATACCCAGGGACAGGTTGGGGATGATGATCAGGAGTGATGGATGCAGGTGGGATACCCAGGGACAGGTTGGAGATGATGATCAGGAGTGATGGATGCAGGTGGGATACCCAGGGACAGGTTGGGGATGATGATCAGGAGTGATGGATGCAGGTGGGATACCCAGGGACAGGTTGGGGATGATGATCAGGAGTGATGGATGCAGGTGGGATACCCAGGGACAGGTTGGGGATGATGATCAGGAGTGATGGATGCAGGTGGGATACCCAGGGACAGGTTGGGGATGATGATCAGGAGTGATGGATGCAGGCGGGATACTCGGGGCAGGTTGGAGATGATGATCAGGAGTGATGGATGCAGGTGGGATACGCAGGGACAGGTTGGGGGATGATGATCAGGAGTGATGGATGCAGGTGGGATACTCGGGGACAGGTTGGGGATGATGATCAGGAGTGAAGGATGCAGGTGGGATACCCAGGGACAGGTTGGGGATGATGATCAGGAGTGATGGGTGCAGGTGGGATACTCAGGGACAGGTTGGGGATGATGATCAGGAGTGATGGATGCAGGTGGGATACTCGGGGACAGGTTGGGGATGATGATCAGGAGTGATGGATGCAGGTGGGATACCCAGGGACAGGTTGGAGATGATGACCAGGAGTGATGGGTGCAGGTGGGATACCCAGGGACAGGTTGGGGATGATGATCAGGAGTGATGGATGCAGGCGGGATACTCAGGGACAGGTTGGGGATGATGATCAGGAGTAATGGATGAGGGTGGGATACTTGGGGCAGGTTGGGGATGATGATCAGGAGTGATGGATGCAGGTGGGATACTCGGGGACAGGTTGGGGATGATGATCAGGAGTGAAGGATGCAGGTGGGATACTCGGGGACAGGTTGGGGATGATGATCAGGAGTGAAGGATGCAGGTGGGATACTCGGGGACAGGTTGGAGATGATGATCAGGAGTGATGGATGCAGGTGGGATACTCGGGGACAGGTTGGGGATGATGATCAGGAGTGAAGGATGCAGGTGGGATACCCAGGGACAGGTTGGGGATGATGATCAGGAGTGATGGATGCAGGTGGGATACTCAGGGACAGGTTGGGGATGATGATCAGGAGTGATGGATGCAGGTGGGATACTCGGGGACAGGTTGGGGATGATGATCAGGAGTGATGGATGCAGGTGGCATACTCGGGGACAGGTTGGAGATGATGATCAGGAGTGATGGGTGCAGGTGGAATATCCAGGGACAGGTTGGGGATGATGATCAGGAGTGATGGATGCAGGTGGGATACTCGGGGACAGGTTGGGGATGATGATCAGGAGTGATGAATGCAGGTGGGATACCCAGGGACAGGTTGGGGATGATGATCAGGAGTGATGGATGCAGGTGGGATACCCAGGGACAGGTTGGAGGATGATGATCAGGAGTGATGGATGCAGGTGGGATACCCAGGGACAGGTTGGAGGATGATGATCAGGAGTGATGGATGCAGGTGGGATACTCGGGGACAGGTTGGGGATGATGATCAGGAGTGATGGATGCAGGTGGGATACTCGGGGACAGGTTGGGGATGATGATCAGGAGTGATGGATGCAGGTGGGATACTCGGGGACAGGTTGGAGATGATGATCAGGAGTGATGGATGCAGGTGGGATACTCGGGGACAGGTTGGGGATGATGATCAGGAGTGATGAATGCAGGTGGGATACCCAGGGACAGGTTGGAGATGATGATCAGGAGTGATGAATGCAGGTGGGATACCCAGGGACAGGTTGGAGATGATGATCAGGAGTGATGAATGCAGGTGGGATACCCAGGGACAGGTTGGGGATGATGATCAGGAGTGATGGATGCAGGTGGGATACTTGGGGACAGGTTGGAGATGATGATCAGGAGTGATGGATGCAGGTGGGATACTCGGGGACAGGTTGGGGATGATGATCAGGAGTGATGGATGCAGGTGGGATACTCGGGGACAGGTTGGGGATGATGATCAGAAGTGATGGATGCAGGTGGGATACTCGGGGCAGGTTGGGGATGATGATCAGGAGTGATGGATGCAGGTGGGATACTCGGGGACAGGTTGGGGATGATGATCAGGAGTGATGGATGCAGGTGGGATACCCGGGGACAGGTTGGAGATGATGATCAGGAGTGATGGGTGCAGGCGGGATACCAAGGGACAGGTTGGAGATGATGATCAGGAGTGATGGATGCAGGCGGGATACTCGGGGACAGGTTGGAGATGATGATCAGGAGTGATGGATGCAGGTGCGATATCCAGGGACAGGTTAGAGATGATGATCAGGAGTGATGGATGCAGGTGGGATATCCAGGGACAGGTTGGGGGATGATGATCAGGAGTGATGGATGCAGGCGGGATACCAAGGGACAGGTTGGAGATGATGATCAGGAGTGATGGATGCAGGTGGGATACCCAGGGACAGGTTGGGGATGATGATCAGGAGTGATGGGTGCAGGCGGGATACCAAGGGACAGGTTGGAGATGATGATCAGGAGTGATGGATGCAGGTGGGATATCCAGGGACAGGTTGGAGGATGATGATCAGGAGTGATGGGTGCAGGTGGGATACTCGGGGACAGGTTGGGGATGATGATCAGGAGTGATGGATGCAGGTGGGATACCCAGGGACAGGTTGGGGATGATGATCAGGAGTGATGGATGCAGGTGGGATACCCAGGGACAGGTTGGGGATGATGATCAGGAGTGATGGATGCAGGTGGGATGCCCAGGGACAGGTTGGGGATGATGATCAGGAGTGATGGATGCAGGTGGGATACCCAGGGACAGGTTGGAGATGATGATCAGGAGTGATGGATGCAGGTGGGATACTCAGGGACAGGTTGGAGATGATGATCAGGAGTGATGGATGCAGGTGGGATACTCGGGGACAGGTTGGAGATGATGATCAGGAGTGATGGATGCAGGTGGGATACTCAGGGACAGGTTGGGGATGATGATCAGGAGTGATGGATGCAGGTGGGATACCCAGGGACAGGTTGGAGATGATGATCAGGAGTGATGGATGCAGGTGGGATACTCAGGGACAGGTTGGAGATGATGATCAGGAGTGATGGATGCAGGTGGGATACTCGGGGACAGGTTGGAGATGATGATCAGGAGTGATGGATGCAGGTGGGATACTCAGGGACAGGTTGGGGATGATGATCAGGAGTGATGGATGCAGGTGGGATACTCGGGGACAGGTTGGAGATGATGATCAGGAGTGATGGATGCAGGTGGGATACTCAGGGACAGGTTGGGGATGATGATCAGGAGTGATGGATGCAGGTGGGATACCCAGGGACAGGTTGGGGATGATGATCAGGAGTGATGGATGCAGGTGGGATACTCGGGGACAGGTTGGAGATGATGATCAGGAGTGATGGATGCAGGTGGGATACTCGGGGACAGGTTGGGGATGATGATCAGGAGTGATGGATGCAGGTGGGATACTCGGGGACAGGTTGGAGATGATGATCAGGAGTGATGGATGCAGGTGGGATACTCGGGGACAGGTTGGGGATGATGATCAGGAGTGAAGGATGCAGGTGGGATACCCAGGGACAGGTTGGGGATGATGATCAGGAGTGAAGGATGCAGGTGGGATACCCAGGGACAGGTTGGGGATGATGATCAGGAGTGAAGGATGCAGGTGGGATACCCAGGGACAGGTTGGGGATGATGATCAGGAGTGATGGATGCAGGTGGGATACCCAGGGACAGGTTGGGGATGATAATCAGGAGTGATGGATGCAGGTGGGATACTCGGGGACAGGTTGGGGATGATGATCAGGAGTGAAGGATGCAGGTGGGATACCCAGGGACAGGTTGGGGATGATGATCAGGAGTGATGGGTGCAGGTGGGATACTCAGGGACAGGTTGGGGATGATGATCAGGAGTGATGGATGCAGGTGGGATACTCGGGGACAGGTTGGAGATGATGATCAGGAGTGATGGATGCAGGTGGGATACTCGGGGACAGGTTGGGGATGATGATCAGGAGTGATGGATGCAGGTGGGATACTCGGGGACAGGTAGGTGATGATGATCAGGAGTGATGGATGCAGGCGGGATACTCAGGGACAGGTTGGGGATGATGATCAGGAGTGATGGATGCAGGTGGGATACTCGGGGCAGGTTGGGGATGATGATCAGGAGTGATGGATGCAGGTGGCATACTCGGGGACAGGTTGGAGATGATGATCAGGAGTGATGGATGCAGGTGGGATACTCGGGGACAGGTTGGGGATGATGATCAGAAGTGATGGATGCAGGTGGGATACTCGGGGCAGGTTGGGGATGATGATCAGGAGTGATGGATGCAGGTGGGATACTCGGGGACAGGTTGGGGATGATGATCAGGAGTGATGGATGCAGGTGGGATACCCAGGGACAGGTTGGGGATGATGATCAGGAGTGATGGATGCAGGTGGGATACCCAGGGACAGGTTGGAGATGATGATCAGGAGTGATGGGTGCAGGCGGGATACCAAGGGACAGGTTGGAGATGATGATCAGGAGTGATGGGTGCAGGCGGGATACCAAGGGACAGGTTGGGGATGATGACCAGGAGTGATGGATGCAGGCGGGATACTCGGGGACAGGTTGGAGATGATGATCAGGAGTGATGGATGCAGGTGGGATATCCAGGGACAGGTTGGGGGATGATGATCAGGAGTGATGGATGCAGGTGCGATACCCAGGGACAGGTTAGAGATGATGATCAGGAGTGATGGATGCAGGTGGGATATCCAGGGACAGGTTGGGGGATGATGATCAGGAGTGATGGATGCAGGTGGGATACTCGGGGCAGGTTGGGGATGATGATCAGGAGTGATGGATGCAGGTGGGATACTCGGGGACAGGTTGGGGATGATGATCAGGAGTGATGAATGCAGGTGGGATACCCAGGGACAGGTTGGGGATGATGATCAGGAGTGATGGATGCAGGTGGGATACCCAGGGACAGGTTGGGGATGATGATCAGGAGTGATGGATGCAGGTGGGATACTCGGGGACAGGTTGGGGATGATGATCAGGAGTGATGGATGCAGGTGGGATACTCGGGGACAGGTTGGGGATGATGATCAGGAGTGATGGATGCAGGTGGGATACTCGGGGACAGGTTGGAGAAGATGATCAGGAGTGATGGATGCAGGTGGGATACTCGGGGACAGGTTGGGGATGATGATCAGGAGTGATGGATGCAGGTGGGATACCCAGGGACAGGTTGGAGATGATGATCAGGAGTGATGAATGCAGGTGGGATACCCAGGGACAGGTTGGGGATGATGATCAGGAGTGATGGATGCAGGTGGGATACCCAGGGACAGGTTGGGGATGATGATCAGGAGTGATGGATGCAGGCGGGATACCCAGGGACAGGTTGGGGATGATGATCAGGAGTGATGGATGCAGGTGGGATACTCGGGGACAGGTTGGAGATGATGATCAGGAGTGATGGATGCAGGTGGGATACCCAGGGACAGGTTGGAGATGATGATCAGGAGTGATGAATGCAGGTGGGATACCCAGGGACAGGTTGGGGATGATGATCAGGAGTGATGGATGCAGGTGGGATACCCAGGGACAGGTTGGGGATGATGATCAGGAGTGATGGATGCAGGTGGGATACCCAGGGACAGGTTGGGGGATGATGATCAGGAGTGATGGGTGCAGGTGGGATACTCGGGGACAGGTTGGGGATGATGATCAGGAGTGATGGATGCAGGTGGGATGCCCAGGGACAGGTTGGGGATGATGATCAGGAGTGATGGATGCAGGTGGGATACTCGGGGACAGGTTGGGGATGATGATCAGAAGTGATGGATGCAGGTGGGATACTCGGGGCAGGTTGGGGATGATGATCAGGAGTGATGGATGCAGGTGGGATACTCGGGGACAGGTTGGGGATGATGATCAGGAGTGATGGATGCAGGTGGGATACCCGGGGACAGGTTGGAGATGATGATCAGGAGTGATGGGTGCAGGCGGGATACTCAGGGACAGGTTGGAGATGATGATCAGGAGTGATGGATGCAGGTGCGATACCCAGGGACAGGTTAGAGATGATGATCAGGAGTGATGGATGCAGGTGGGATATCCAGGGACAGGTTGGGGGATGATGATCAGGAGTGATGGATGCAGGCGGGATACCAAGGGACAGGTTGGAGATGATGATCAGGAGTGATGGATGCAGGTGGGATACCCAGGGACAGGTTGGAGATGATGATCAGGAGTGATGGATGCAGGTGGGATATCCAGGGACAGGTTGGAGGATGATGATCAGGAGTGATGGGTGCAGGTGGGATGCCCAGGGACAGGTTGGGGGATAATGATCAGAAGTGATGGATGCAGGTGGGATACCCAGGGACAGGTTGGGGGATGATGATCAGGAGTGATGGATGCAGGTGGGATACTCGGGGACAGGTTGGGGATGATGATCAGGAGTGATGGATGCAGGTGGGATACCCAGGGACAGGTTGGGGGATGATGATCAGGAGTGATGGATGCAGGTGGGATACTCGGGGACAGGTTGGGGATGATGATCAGGAGTGATGGATGCAGGTGGGATACCCAGGGACAGGTTGGGGATGGTGATCAGGAGTGATGGATGCAGGTGGGATACCCAGGGACAGGTTGGGGATGATGATCAGGAGTAATGGATGCAGGTGGGATACCCAGGGACAGGTTGGGGGATAATGATCAGAAGTGATGGATGCAGGTGGGATACCCAGGGACAGGTTGGGGGATGATGATCAGGAGTGATGGATGCAGGTGGGATACTCGGGGACAGGTTGGGGATGATGATCAGGAGTGATGGATGCAGGTGGGATGCCCAGGGACAGGTTGGGGGATGATGATCAGGAGTGATGGATGCAGGTGGGATACCCAGGGACAGGTTGGGGGATGATGATCAGGAGTAATGGATGCAGGTGGGATACCCAGGGACAGGTTGGAGATGATGATCAGGAGTGATGGATGCAGGTGGGATACCCAGGGACAGGTTGGGGATGATGATCAGGAGTGATGGATGCAGGTGGGATACCCAGGGACAGGTTGGGGATGATGATCAGGAGTGATGGATGCAGGTGGGATACCCAGGGACAGGTTGGGGATGATGATCAGGAGTGATGGATGCAGGTGGGATACCCAGGGACAGGTTGGGGATGATGATCAGGAGTGATGGATGCAGGCGGGATACTCGGGGCAGGTTGGAGATGATGATCAGGAGTGATGGATGCAGGTGGGATGCCCAGGGACAGGTTGGGGGATAATGATCAGGAGTGATGGATGCAGGTGGGATACCCAGGGACAGGTTGGGGGATGATGATCAGGAGTGATGGATGCAGGTGGGATACCCAGGGACAGGTTGGGGGATGATGATCAGGAGTGATGGATGCAGGTGGGATACTCGGGGACAGGTTGGGGATGATGATCAGGAGTGATGGATGCAGGTGGGATACCCAGGGACAGGTTGGGGATGATGATCAGGAGTGATGGATGCAGGTGGGATACCCAGGGACAGGTTGGGGGATGATGATCAGGAGTGATGGATGCAGGTGGGATACCCAGGGACAGGTTGGAGATGATGATCAGGAGTGATGGATGCAGGTGGGATACTCGGGGACAGGTTGGAGATGATGATCAGGAGTGATGGATGCAGGTGGGATACCCAGGGACAGGTTGGGGGATGATGATCAGGAGTGATGGATGCAGGTGGGATACTCAGGGACAGGTTGGGGATGATGATCAGGAGTGATGGATGCAGGTGGGATACTCGGGGACAGGTTGGGGATGATGATCAGGAGTGATGGATGCAGGTGGGATACTCGGGGACAGGTTGGAGATGATGATCAGGAGTGATGGATGCAGGTGGGATACTCGGGGACAGGTTGGGGATGATGATCAGGAGTGATGGATGCAGGTGGGATACCCAGGGACAGGTTGGGGATGATGATCAGGAGTGATGGATGCAGGTGGGATACTCGGGGACAGGTTGGGGATGATGACCAGGAGTGATGGATGCAGGTGGGATACTCGGGGACAGGTTGGAGATGATGATCAGGAGTGATGGATGCAGGTGGGATACTCGGGGACAGGTTGGAGATGATGATCAGGAGTGATGGATGCAGGTGGGATACTCGGGGACAGGTTGGGGATGATGATCAGGAGTGATGGATGCAGGTGGGATACCCAGGGACAGGTTGGGGATGATGATCAGGAGTGATGGGTGCAGGTGGGATACTCAGGGACAGGTTGGGGATGATGATCAGGAGTGATGGATGCAGGTGGGATGCCCAGGGACAGGTTGGGGATGATGATCAGGAGTGATGGATGCAGGTGGGATACCCAGGGACAGGTTGGGGATGATGATCAGGAGTGATGGGTGCAGGTGGGATACTCAGGGACAGGTTGGGGATGATGATCAGGAGTGATGGATGCAGGTGGGATGCCCAGGGACAGGTTGGGGATGATGATCAGGAGTGATGGATGCAGGTGGGATACTCAGGGACAGGTTGGAGATGATGATCAGGAGTGATGGATGCAGGTGGGATACTCGGGGACAGGTTGGAGATGATGATCAGGAGTGATGGATGCAGGTGGGATACTCGGGGACAGGTTGGGGATGATGATCAGGAGTGATGGATGCAGGTGGGATACTCGGGGACAGGTTGGGGATGATGATCAGGAGTGAAGGATGCAGGTGGGATACTCGGGGACAGGTTGGGGATGATGATCAGGAGTGATGGATGCAGGTGGGATACTCGGGGACAGGTTGGGGATGATGATCAGGAGTGAAGGATGCAGGTGGGATACTCGGGGACAGGTTGGGGATGATGATCAGGAGTGAAGGATGCAGGTGGGATACTCGGGGACAGGTTGGGGATGATGATCAGGAGTGATGGATGCAGGTGGCATACTCGGGGACAGGTTGGAGATGATGATCAGGAGTGATGGGTGCAGGTGGGATACTCGGGACAGGTTGGGGATGATGATCAGGAGTGATGGATGCAGGTGGGATACTCTAGGCTGGATCACTTCCTCAGGTCGTCTCAGACCGGATCACGCAACGCGTCGTTGTCGAGTGTTTACGGACCCCTGGGGAGATGCTCTGAACATTTGGTGAAGTACTCCATTCTTATTAGTCCCATATACTTTCACTTTCACTTAAGATTGTTTCATGGATTGCATTCATAGATATGGAATTAATTTACCTTGCACATTGCACTAGACACTTTATTACTCATTTACTGCACTGATATGTAGATTGCACAGCTTTGAGCAACCAACGCTGTATAGCATTATAGACAGCACAGGATTAATTAATTAACTTTGCATTTGCACTTTACTGAACACTTATTGTGGGCTCACTGGTACATAGGGACCCCTTATAATATACACTGTATATATTCCACTCAGATATTATTTTTGAGAGCATGATAAACTCATCCAGGGTCCTTGGTTTTTAACATAGTTTTTAATTTTTTGTGCGTATTCTATAACATTGTGAGTGTACCCATATATGAAATAAAGGGTTATCATTGTAATTTACCTCTGGTGGTTGTGCGGTTATATGCATACAGACATTGGTGGGGGTGGTCTGGATTACCCCACTCTTTCTTGTGAGTATAGTTGTCCCTTGTGGGGTCTGTATCCAACCTGCACACCTGGATTATTATAATAGTGGTGCGGAGTTACAAAGAAATTTTGGCATGTTTTCAGTATTCACTTCTTGTTTATTGTAGCATGGCGAGTGCCGCGAACACCTTTTTAATTATGTGGCTTTTAGCAGAAAACCCCATAGGAACCTTAATCCTATGATTAAGGGCCCACCCGGGCCTGAAACGCGCAACGCTTCACTTGCTTCTATGGTTTAGGCCATCCATACCCAATCTGATTGATGTCGATTTTAAAGAATCTTCAATAAAGGTTATATATATTGTAGCGATAACCCTTATCGCCGGAGGGCTTCACCGCCCGAGACGTCCTTTTCCCAATCGTAAGAGGTGCTGCTGGAACTCCAGAGTCGTCCGTGAGGAACCAGGAACAGCCCTTACAAGGGCTAGTGAATTGTAATATAGCGTTTCCCCCAATAAGAGACAGAACTTCAGTATTGAGGGTGAAGGTGAAGTGTTTTTATTAGTGCCACTCTAGGCCTTATATACACAAGTCTCCATGCATTGGGACCTCCCCCGTGGACCTCATGACAAATACACAGACCAACTCTGCCGGTGACGCAATCAGCAAAACAATAGGCGTCTGTAATACACTCAATCAGAACAATGCCATTGCCTGTGACGTAATCAATTAACACAAAGGCAGTTTATAATACAATCCAAACTACAATGACCTAATTAAGAAAAGGCCAGTAAATGACCCGGTGGGCAATCGAATAGTGATGACATCCAAAAGACAGAGCGTCTGTCACAATGCCCCCTTTTTGTGGAACACCCGGCAGACCCGGATTGACCCTGTTCGGGTTAACGTGGGGCTGTCCGGACTCTTGTTATGGGCAGAGTTCTGTGTAAGGACAAGTCTGCACATAGTGAGTAACCGGACTAAACATTGACGTGGGCTGTACATAGGAATCGGTCATGGGTGGGGTCCAAACATTGGGATATTGTGGCGTTGGTGAGTTCAGCACCAAAGTCCTTGGTTGGATGTGTACACAGGTGCTTTGCTTTCTTATAGCTGGCCCAAGTTTCAATCTCTTTCCATGGTAGCTGATCGGAGAATCCACAATCTTCTGCACATCTACATCATTGTAAAAGTAGACAAAACCATAACCCTTAGAAACGCCAGAGGCATCCCTAATAATTTTGACACTCTTTACAGCGCCATACTTTGAAAAAACATCCTTAATTTCAGGCTGATTAATCCGACGGCCAATGCCCCCAACAAAAATAGTGTTTGGCATACGTTTCCCTTCTGGAAGGACGTAACCTGATGGCTGATCCTCTTCTTGGCTTCTTGTAACAGACATGACGTGATGCAGGCGAAACCCCTGGGTCTCCCCGACCAGTGGGCTGGAGTCGGCAGCTCGGGCTGGAGACCGGGTTGTAACAGGGTTGATGCTGGCTGGCCCAGAGGTAGCGTAGGCAGAAGTCATTGGTCCTAGATCATTTCCCAATAGTACTTCTGCTGGTAAGTTGTCCATAAGTCCCACCTGTACCCTGCCGGATCCAGCGCCCCAGTCAAGATGTACTCGGGCGGTGGGGAGTCGAAACACAGCTCCTCCCGCCACCCTTACTGCAACGGTGTGTCCGGTGCGGTCTTTGTTCTTGACCAAATGAGGTTGGAGCAAGGTAAGTGTGGCTCCGGTGTCGCGCAATCCTTGCGCGGTGCGCCCATTGACTCGTACCTCCTGGCGATGGTGCTGTCGGTTGTCTGGGATGGCCGCTTGTACGGGATCAGCTTCATACAGTACCCCCAGATACTCTTCCGAACTGCTCTCAGCTTCCAAACAGTGTGCCACAGGAGTACGGGAGGTGGAAGGTTGTGTTTGCCTCCACGTGTTTCGGGGAGGCTCTAGGGCGCAATCACTGCGATAATGTCCCCATTGTTTGCAACGATGACACTGAACTGTGGAGAGGTTCGGTTGCTGCGCTGGCCTATGTGGCCCAGAGTAACGAGTTGGCGCGGAAGCCACAGGTGCTTGAAACTTAATGGGAGGTGGTGGTTTTGGAGCGGACTGTTCTGTCCGGCGAGCATCAGTGTACTCGTCGGCTAGACGAGCAGCCTCAGGTAGCGTTAGAGGCCTCCGGTCACGTACCCACTCTCTTAGCTCTGGTTGCAGGGCATTGAGAAAATGTTCTAGTAAAAACAACTGTAGTACATCCTCAGCGGTCATGGCTTTGCATCCAGTGACCCAGTGTGATGCTGTACGATGGAGGCGACATGCCCACTCCGTGTAAGAATCCCCTACCTTCTTTTGGGATTCCCGAAATCGTCGCCTGTAGGCTTCCGGGGTGACAGCGTACCGGGCTAACAAAGCCTCCTTTACCAGATGGTAGTGTGGTAAGTCCGCATCAGGGATGGCCCGGAAAGCATCGGAAGCTTTCCCAGATAGTTTCCCTGATAATATGGTGACCCATTCCTCCGTGGGTACCCGGTGTAAAGCGCACTGGCGTTCAAAATCGGCCAAAAATCCGTCAATCTCGTCGTCACTTTCCTGGAAGGACTTAAATGCTGCAAATGGAATCTTTCTCCCCCCAGTGTAACTGAGGCTGAGAGGCTGCTGGGTTGAAAGTCGCCGATCTTCCCTTCGCTTACTGGCCTCTGCCTCCGCTGCGGCGAAGACTCGGTCGATCAGTTCCTGTGATGGATTCGGGCCATAGACCGACAATCTGTTCCGAACCGCTTGAACAAGAGCAGCATCTTCATCGATCTCTATATTGGTTTCAGTCCTCACTGCTGCATGATCCATTTCGATCAGCTCGGCTATCAGTTCCCGACGTGGGCGGTTGCTAGCTGACCTTCCCCGGCTCTCGAGTAGATCCTTCAGGGTCAGCCTTTTCAACTTGTCCTACTGACTCTCCATCAGGGTAGCACTCTTTCTGGGTACAAAGGACCATCCCACCGCTGCCACCAATTGTAGCGATAACCCTTATCGCCGGAGGGCTTCACCGCCCGAGACGTCCTTTTCCCAATCGTAAGAGGTGCTGCTGGAACTCCAGAGTCGTCCGTGAGGAACCAGGAACAGCCCTTACAAGGGCTAGTGAATTGTAATATAGCGTTTCCCCCAATAAGAGACAGAACTTCAGTATTGAGGGTGAAGGTGAAGTGTTTTTATTAGTGCCACTCTAGGCCTTATATACACAAGTCTCCATGCAATGGGACCTCCCCCGTGGACCTCATGACAAATACACAGACCAACTCTGCCGGTGACGCAATCAGCAAAACAATAGGCGTCTGTAATACACTCAATCAGAACAATGCCATTGCCTGTGACGTAATCAATTAACACAAAGGCAGTTTATAATACAATCCAAACTACAATGACCTAATTAAGAAAAGGCCAGTAAATGACCCGGTGGGCAATCGAATAGTGATGACATCCAAAAGACAGAGCGTCTGTCACATATATTTTTTATGGATACGCTGGACAAACTTTTGCTTTTGGACTTTATACACATTTGGAGGAGTTAATGCAGGATCTCCCCTGTCCGTGCGGACAAAAGGTTGGTGAGCTGGCTAAACCAATTGTATACCCAATGGTATTTTGGGCAAGATTGTCTCTTTAGGTTATTTTTGCATTTTTCACCGATATTTTGAGCATGAACATCGGATAGATAACTACTAGTGTCGGATAAACAACTAATCAAACTGTTTTCACCTTGTTTACATCGCATTACAGCTCATTATATAAAGCGTTGCAAATAACCAGGAAAGTCCTAAGACACCACCGGGGTGGAATGACCATTTGGAGACATGGGAGAATTTCGAATGGGCCACATTGTTTTGGGGACATTTGGGCTGGTACTTCTAAAACCCCCCATTCCCTCTCTGCTTCGCTAGTTTCCCTCTAGTTCTTCCTCTGTGTCTGTTCCCACTGTAGCCCCATAGTCGTGTAACACGACATGTTCTGTTCCAATGCTATAGACTCTCATGCCATCCCCACCCCTGCCATGATATCTGCCTCTACAATACTAAAGATTCAGTACTATTGGATAAAAGTGGTCGTATCTAACCTTGCTAATGAACCTCAGCCCTGTGCTTACTTGTTAACAGCCTGGGAAATAGATGGGGAGGAAGCAGTGAGAATGTCACAAGCTGTTTATGAGCTGGCTAGAGACTGGTAAAAACCCGGGCCAATTTTTGGCTCCAGACCACAACTGCACACCCCACATATCTCGGAGAGGGAATCAAGAAGAAAGTGCGTTTTTTTTTTTTGGGGGGGGGGGGGGGGGGGGGATGTTCACACAGTGGGACATCACAATTTGGGATGCCCCATGGTAAGGCCAGTGTCCAGCTCTGAAATCCTGAATTCCAGGGCCAGCCACTCTAGGTTTTGTTCTACTGCCTTTTAGAGGGCGTTCTCTCACTTACCAGGTTCTGGTTCCGTTACAAGATAAGCAACGCCAGCTATATAGAATTTACTTAGTTGGCACTTAACGGTTAGAGAGGCCGTAAATTCTGCGTAGCTGGCACTGAAAGGGTTGAACCCTTAAAGAAAATGTTTTCAAAATGATATGGGGTTTCCCCTTATCCAAGCTAAACCAGACTGGGCACTAGCTATGGCGGCTGGTAGACCAGGGTTTGGAGGCCGAGTGGCCATCCCCTATCCTTGAAGGTTACCAGGCCCCAGAGGAGGGGGGTGGTAGGCCCCCCAGGGAAGAGGAGACCCCCGGCACTGGATCCGGGATGGATTTTTCTTCTTTTGGCCACCATCTGGGGGAACACATCAGCTACATAGAATCGACATATCTGCCACTAAACAACCGGAGAGGCAACGACGTAGATTCTATGGAGCTGACACTTAAAGGAGCACTATCACGAAATTGTGTAATATTAAAAAAAACATATAAACAAGTTGGCTAATGAGAGGGGTCAATTATACACCCAAACTGAAAACAACTCCCACCAAGCTTGTGGTTTATTCTCTCATGATAGGAATAAAATCCAGGGGTCACAGGTTTAGTCTATCAGGTGTGTCACCCCTGATTTCCCCTTTCTTCTTTTAAAAAAAAGCCTGGCTGGACATTTCATGATGCCGGGTGTATAAGTGACCCCTCCTCCTGCCATCCAGCTTATTTATATGAATTTTTATGATTGGGCCATATTTCGAGATTCAAGTGCTCCTTTAAAGTGGACCAACACCCAGGGGGGATCGGCCCGGGAATCTATAAGATTCCCGGACCGATCAGATCCCTCCCCGCGGGGCATCTGAAATCGGGATGTCCCGCGGGGAGGAACCCCCCAGGAGGCCCACAATCCTCACCTTACCGGCGATCCAACGGCGCATGTGCGAGAAGCAGCCGCGTCTCTCGCTTCCCTCTAGCAGGGCGCGCTCCCGCGCCGGCCGTTTTGTGAATGGCCGGCGCAGGCGCGCTCCCTGTTAGAGGGAAGCGAGAGACGCAGCCAATGACAGCGCTCTGGTATGCGCGTCCAAGCGGCTGTGGACGCGCATACCAGAGCGGCTCTGAGCGCTGTCATTGGCCGGACGAGGTCACGTGGGAGCGGGGAGAGGTGAGTTTTTGCGGCGATCGGGGGGGTTTCACACAGCGGGGCACCCCCGAGGGTGCCCCACCTAAGTGGACCAACACCCAGGATAATCAAAATCCTGGGTGTTGGTCCACTTTAAAGGGAAACCGATCAGTAATCTCAGATTTGCCAGGTGGGCATGGAGGGATAAAAATGTCTGACTATAAAAAAAAAGTGCATTACTGGAGGGAGCATGATGCCTGCAAGTACTCGGGTGGGAAGCCAGATGGAAGGGGTGGGAGAGGTTTTGTCCTGCATTGCCTCATCGGGCCACAGAACTTATTTCCTAAATGCATCAGGCTTGTTCAGATGTTTTTAGAAAGTTTTGATGCTGAATATGCTGGAGAGGTTTTCTTCTGAACACAGGTTATATTTGTGTAGGTGTTGCCCAAATCACACATCTGTACCACATTTTTAGATTGTACTGAAGGTATTTTGCAGCCAAGCATGGGTTCTGATTTGCCTTTCCAGAAATCCTACGAATAGCTGTCTCTGAAATTCCGGACCTTCTTCTGACCTCCACTGTTCCTGTTAACTGCAATTACTTAAAGTGGACCAAAACCCAGAATTTTTACTATCCTGGGTTTTGGTCCTTTCCCCCGGGGCACCCCGATCTGCGATCTGAAACCTCCCCAGATCACCCTAAGAAACTCACCTCTTCCTGGTCCTACGGTGCATGTGTGGCCGCTCATCCAATCAGTGCGCTGGTGTCACATCATCTAAGATGGCGTCTAAGGCCAGCGGCTCCAAGCGCGTTGGTGGCTGGCGCGGGCACGCGCCCTGCTAGAGGGGTAGCTGGAATCTCTATTACTTACGTCTTGGACCACACCCTTGCCATGAGTCATGGGGGGTGTGGCCACGCCCTCTCCATTCACTAAAATATAGAGGGGGGCATGTCAGGCCTCCGCCTACTACCTCCATTTCTACGAATGGACAGGGCATGGCATCGCGGCTGTGATTGATGGCCTGTCCCATGGTCAGTCTCCGGATGTGGCGGGGGTACGGATTCTGCTATCAGATGAGTTCTTGATCCCCGGTCCTGCCCTGATCAGCGATGCGTGTACCAAATGCACTTTAATTAACCAACCTGGTACCTCTTTGTTATCTTCATCTAGCCTTCTCCTGCTTTGTGGGCCTCAACCATTTTCATATTAGGCAGCTGCTTAGAAGTATCCACAGCTGCTGTGTTGTGGGCCAATGTTAGAGGAGTCTGGGTATTTCGAATGCTTTGACATTTGCATCCCCTGGTCTTTCCTAACATTTATTGTAACATAGTAACATAGTATGTAAGGCTGAATAAAGACTAGTCCATCCAGTTCAGCCTGTTTAACTCCTTCCAGTGGTCTAGTAGCCATAGCTGGAAATGTTATTACATACCAGGAAGGCATCCAGGCCACTTTTGAACGTTTTTACTGTATCCTTCATAACTACCTCCTCTGGCAGCGAGTTCCATAGTCTCACTGCTCTTACAGAGAAGAATCCCCTGTGAATGAGTCTTTACACTAACTGAATAATTAAAGCTGACCAACACCCTTCGCAGCAAGGGTGTTGATATTCACCGGCGTAGCTGCTATCTGACTGTCTGGGGGGGCATCCAGAATGCTGGAGCGCCCCCCCCCCCCAAGTCACCTGTAAACTTCACATTAACCTTGCTCTCCTGCTGGGAATCCCGTGCTGCGTTTGGCCGCCCGACGCTCACATGGGCAGTGATGTTCCAGCCGCCGAACACAGCAATGGCTGACGAGCAAGGTTAAGGTAAGGTTTACGGGTGACCTGGGGGATTATGTGTGGGGGAGCTCCAGCATTCTGGATGGCTCCCCCCAGACTGTCAGATAGCAGCAGCGCCGGTGGATACCAGCACCCTTGCTGTGGAGGGTGTTGGTCTGCTTTAAAGTGGACCAAAACCCAGGATTTTGATTATCCTGGGGGTTTTATGGTCTTTGCCCCCCCCAGGCACCCTGATTAGGGGTGCCTCGCAGTGTGAAGCCCCCCAGGTCGCCCAATCTCACTTACCCTTCCCTGGTCCTATGGTGCATGCACAGCCCTCTCGTACAATCAGCGCGCTCGGATCCACTCGAGCCCCTTCGTCCAGGATCTTGTTTAATGCGAGCAGATCCGAGCATGTTGGCGGCCGCATCCCCCGCTACCCTTTAACAATGAGCGTGCCCACTAGGTCATTCACAAATGCCTGTTCCGGGCATGTGGTCCGCTAAAGGGATAGCTTGTGCATGCACCGTTGGACCGGGAACGAAGGTGAGTTTTCGGGCGACCTGGGGGGTTTCATACAACGGAGGGAGTGAGTATGCTTGCCCTGGAGTCTCAAAAACTTTTGGTCCACTTTAAGGTCTAAGTTATCTGATTTCACAAGTCTCCTTGGGTTCCTCTTTTCATTCGTATTGTACCAAATCAAAAAAATATACTGATACTGCTAAAGACGTGGAAAAGCGTGTTTCCTCTTTAACTTTTGGAGATAATTTCATCTTCACCTTGAGTAACTTTTCAGTAATTGTGATCACTTTTGCTGCCACTGTATGTATTGGGCATTTACGGGTTACTGTTGTCTATAATGTATATATATTGCTAACATTGTTCAAGCCAGTTTATTATAATCTTATCTAGAAAACATTCGGTATATAGGGGTTATTTTACAGCCTGTGTATTATGACATATGAGATAATTACATTGTTAACCCTGTGTATTATAACAGGGCATTACTGAGGTTATGTATTGATATATATGCCACGCTTTATTTGCACTCTATTTCTTCACCTCTTTGCAGCCTTTGGCCTTTGCCTTATGATATTTATTGACATTTATGCAGCATATGTATTTTCCATATATATAGTGCAGCGTTAATATTACATCTCTGTAGAATATAAATGCGTATGTATATAGAAGAATTTTAATAAAGATAGAAATGCCCTGCTGTGTATGTTTTGACATGCATTACTGGTGTGCTGAGCTTTTTTTTCCTTTACTTGTATGTATAGGATCTAAGGGAGGTCCCTTTATTGATGAGAGCACATCTACACTGATAGACTTTCCGCTGATTCTATTAACATTTTAGTGGTGTGCTTGCCTATATTTAGTGACTTAGGTTTGTTGTCCCTCTTGCATACCCATCTATCCTGACCCCTATCCTTCTCTCCTTCCTTTTGTAATCCTCCATTTTCCCTTTTCATATCACTATCTGTCTGCCTCCAGTGTATACCACCATTGTACTTCTGTTCTCCCCTTTGGATCTCCCCCTTGCCTCCTATTCGCTCAAATCTGTGTACCTCTCTGCCTTTCACTCATTGCTTCATTCCCTTATCTAAACCGTAATGTGCTACCCAACAGGCTACTTACCTGGCCTTTTATTCTTCATCCCCTGTTCATTCATGTGAGGAATAGGGCAAATATGTCATTCTATTGCTGATGCCCGGCTTCCTCCTTTAAGATTCCCTGTTCTTAGCAAATGTGACCCTTTATGTCCCCCTGTAGCATTAAGGCTTTCTAAGCATAAACATGCACAGGGCCTAATCTCCACAGGAAAGAGAATTAGCATCTGTGAGTTGAGCCAAGTGCAGATCACAGACGCCTTGCTGATTCGCTCACACCTCTGGGCCGGGAAGGCCCCAATGAGCCTGAAGCCGATGTGACCCTATGGAGATAGTTCCCTGGCATCAAAGACCAGTGCCTCAGACATCTGGCACAAACACAAATCGGACCGTAGCTGGGCCACTGAGTGTCGCAGCACCAAGCTAGATACAGAACCAGAACGGGCCCACAAAATCGCACGTAGCCGTACAATTCTCAGGGCCATGCGACTGGACTCCATCTATGGGCTCATTGGATGCCCGGCATCCAGCCCAATCTTTTGGTGCTTTATCCAGAGCCATATGACCCCCCTGCCCAAAGTTATATCACCTAAAGGGTTTAGGTTCTAAAGCAGGTTTCACAACGAGGGGAAGGGAACAGTCTGCCCCACAGAAGGGACGGAGTGAAAGGGTCCCAAGGCATAAAGGGGGATGATGCAAAAAGTAATGTGAGAGAGAGCGCTGAGAAGAGTATGAGCCGCTGCCTAGTATAAGAGATCAATTCTTATCATGAAAAATGTGAAACGGAGCCAATACCATACTTGGGAATGCCTCAATTGAGGTAAAACCTTGTTTGGAATTGGTTTAGGCGCGCTTGAACCACGTGTCAGACATAATGCTCTGCCTAGTCAAGGATATATGAATTATCCACACAGGACAGATATCCTCTGATGTGTTGATATATCTGCCAGGGTAAACTTTAGTGCCGATTTATCAGTATATGACTAGCAGAATAATAATTTCATATATAACTGCTTATATCATCCACAAAAGGCAAGATATTAATGTAGTACAATTGCAAGTTGCAATTGCACTTACCTGAGACACACACCATCAGAGGCCCTGGGAAGGTTACGAACCCCCGGGCCGCGGCGGTAAGTGCCCAAACAAAACCATTGTTTCATAATATTGTACTACATTAATATCTTGTCTTTTATGGATGATATAAGCAGTTATATGTGAAATTATTATTCTGCTAGTCATATACTGATAAATCTGTACTAAAGTTTACCCTGGCAGATATATCAACACATCAGAGAATATCTGTCCTGTGTGGATAATTCATATATCCTTGACTAGGCAGAGCATTATTTCTGACACGTGGTTCAAGCGCGCCTAAACCAATTCCAAACAAGGTTTTACCTCAATTGAGGCATTCCCAAGTACGGTATTGGCTCTGTTTCACATAAAGGGGGATGACCCTGAGTCAGTGGTTGTCGCTTCTGGGGGAGGTCACAGTGCATGTGTGCTGGAGGTGCCCATCAATAAGCTTGCCACTCACCTCCATGTGGGAGCTCATCATAACTACTTTATATCTCCATTTTAAGGTAACTTTGACTGTTGTATCTCTGTGTGTAACTCACTGTAACCTGTAACCCACTGCTCAGAATGACATTTGTATTTATTCATATTCCATCATAGCCAAAAGTTTGTTATCACTACCTAATGTGCTTATTGCATTAAAACCTATATTTAACTTGGGCAGTCTTTTTGCCTTAGCTAAGAATCTGTGTGTCCGTAGGCTTTGGGCCTGGTAGTCTCGCTAGGCGGGTGATGGATGGATGGGGTTTTGGGAAAGCAGGCTATATGATCGGAGGTCCCTGATTGTTAGTTGGATTTCGTTGTCTGTGTCTCCTTTTGCTGTGAAGCCAAGGCAGCCATGAAGGTAGTATAGACATTAATCCTATATGGGGTCCAAAAACAAAGCAATTTTTGAGGGACCAGACAGGGTGAGCCCCATTATTGCATCTTAAAGGGTCTGTAAACTGAGCAAAGAAAATAAACACTGGTCTTCTCTTCCCTGCAGTAGGTCCCAGCCTAAAGTCTCCGTAAATGCAATAGATGCAGGTAGGATGTTTAATGTGAGCAATCTGTATTTACAGCGTGGGGGAAACATATAAGATAGACTCTTATTAGGATGAAGGTCCGGTTTAATGCTGTGCCGGTGACACCCAGCTTTTTGTGTGTGTCTGTCTGAATTTATTTCCATAATATTCCATCCAAAAAGCCTGTGAATAAGCCATGGCCATCACCCTAAGGTACGCATCTCTGGGATAAGTGGTCATAAACATGTGACTGGACTGTGTAGACTGTAAACTTTAGAACCTTTGGAGGAGGGGGTTAAACAAGTGTTAGGCCCTTATTTAACAAGGGATAGCGCCAGGTAGCGAATGGTGAGCGAACGGTAATGACGCTCACCGCCACGAGAACGCCGGCTCCCCTCCGCAATCACACATTTATCAAGCCGATCCTGCTTAGCGACTGACAGAGCGCCAGATAGCGAATCATTCATCATTATTCCAGCCTCACCCCACAGCACCAGCGAGCGACCTTGAACAGCGACAGGTATGACCTCTCGCTACCTGGCGCTCTCCAATGCATTTCAATGGAACAATCTTTAAATATTCTTAATTAATTGCTATTAATGTTTTTTTTTTTTTTTTTTTTTTTTAAATGTCAAAAATTCTGTGACCATTTCTGCAATGTTAGATATTTTTTTTAAGGTAAAAAAAAAAAAAAAAAATTTGTGCAGAATTGATATTACAGGTCTGATATTAATGTATTCATATTACAAAATGTTTTGAAAAACATGTTTTTTTTTCTCTCAAAAAATATGGTTGTTTGGGGGTTAAAAAAACTACTTTTAACCCATCGCCGCCAGCGCTCTGGGGTTTAAACATGCATTTCACAGCGCGAGAATTTTTTGAGCGTGATTTGTTAATGAATATGCTGGGAGCCGTTCGCTATGGCCATTCGCTGTCATGCGCTCCCATACAGCGTGGAACCTGTCAAACAGCGACTCCTAACCCCGTATTCAACATTACCGCACACCGACGGGGTCGCTGTCAACAGCCGAACAACGGCCAAGCACAGCGAATACTAGCGTGCGCTGTGAAAATAACGCTACTGGCGCTCATCTGTCGCTACCTGGCGCTATTAATGAATCGGCCTCCCCGTGTGAGTGGGGGGGCTTCTCAATCTGGCAACCTGTAGACTAGAAAACCACTGCAAGGCCTATTAGCAGGGATTTCTTCCTGGAGGGTGAGAGGCATCATGGAGGCCACTGAGACTGTTACAGAATTCTTCTTTGTTCCCATCTCCATACGCGGCCATATTGCGCTCAGCGCTGTGAGCTGTGTACACGCCAGCTGCTGCTGTGACAGGCCTAAATGCGCGAGCGCTCACACGTCTTATACAGCTATACAGGATGTAAACAACAAACGCTGCCACGTCAGGTGTAACAGCAGCTTCTTTATTGAGCAAATTACCACAGCGAGAAACATGGAGGTAACCAGACAGCCGTGTCAGTGGCTGCAGAGCATCGCACATCTGTTCGCTAGCAGTGTTCCCCCACCACTACCACAATTACATGCTGTAATAGAGCGAGGATCGGACACTGAACAACACAAAGGCAGGAGCTGCAGGGGGACGCTATACAACTTAGACTGTGCTGTATAACCGTTTAAAGGAGAACTCCGGACAAAGCGTAACAGATAATTATCATGGCTTCTGTCGCTATTCTGTTCTCTGTTCTTCTTGGATTAGTGTTGCTTATTTGTCAGTGTTGCTGTCTCACTGATCGGATAAACAGGCGTATGCAGAGATACCAACCTGACCCATTGCTGCAGGGTGATTTTTCTCCAGTCGGGTACTTTACAATGACCATTTACACCAACCCACCTGTGCTCAGTCAATTAAAGCAGACCAAAACCCACATTTGTAACTAGCATCCCCTGCAATGTTCCGCCCACGAATAGTAACTTTTGCCTATTTTTACTGCTCCTCCTTCACTCTAATCGCAGATAATGGCGCCTGTTTTAGCTATAAAACTCCACCTCCTCCATTCATTACCATTGTTGTGTGTGTGTGGCGATGATGCCATTGAGGGACAGCAACAAAAACAGCGTTCCAGGTCGATTTGATAAGCGAAAATATCCATTTCTACACTCTAAGAAGAGAATATCGGCCGGGACTTTGTCCAAAAGCAATTCAGTGGGTTTTGGGCCGCTTTAAGTGGATGGGCATTCACATTTAGGCCCTTATTTATGAAGGAATAGCGACTGGTGAGCGGCCGGTAATGACGGGCCCCGCCACGAGAACGCCGGCTCCCCACCACAATCACACATTTATCAAGCCAATCCTGCTTAGCGACTGAGATAGCGCCATATAGCCACTCATTCATCATTATTCCAGCCTCAGCCCACAGCGCCAGCGTCCGACCTTGAACAGCGACAGGTATGACCTCTCGCTACCTGGCGCTCTCCAATGCATTTCAATGGAACAATCTTTAAATATTCATAATTAATTGTTATTAATTTTTTTTTTTTTTTTTAAATGTGAAAAATTCTGTGACCACTTCTGCCATTTTAAATAATTTTTTTAAGGTAAAAAAAATAATTAAAAAAAAAATTTACAGAATTGATATTACAGGTCTGATATTAATGTATTCATATTACAAAATTACTTTAAAAACTTGTTTTTTTGGGTTTCCAAAAATAAAGTTGTTTGGGGGTTAAAAAACTACTTTTAACCCATCGCCGCCAGCGCTCTGGGGTTTAAACATGCATTTTACAGCGCGATAATTTTTTGAGCGTGATTTGTTAATGAATATGGTGGGAGCCGGTCACTATGGCCAGTCGCTATCATGCGCTCCCATACAGCGCGGAACCTGTCAAATAGCGACTCCTCACCCAATATTCAACATTACGGCAAACCGACTGAGTCGTTATCAACTACCGAACAACGGCCAAGCACAGCAACTACTAGGGGGCGCTCTGAAAATGCCGCTACAGTCGCTCAACTGTCGCTACCTGCCGCTGTTAATGAATCGGCCTCTTAGAGTGAGTGCGGGGATCAGCTGACTCACTTTAATTGAGACACTACAGAATAATGGGGTAAATGGGAAGGAACAGAGAAGTGCCAAACATTTAGACTGTTATACTGGTCATACACGGGGATGTCAACCTGACCCATTCCTCTAGGGTAATTTTACTCCAGTCCTGCACTTCACAATGACTATTTACCTAAACACACCTGGACATAGATAATTAGAACCCAGTTAAAGCGGACCAAAACCCACTGAACTTGTGAAATACTTTTGGACAAAGCCCCGGCCGATAATCTCTTCTTAGGGTGTAGAACTAGGAATTGATATTTTCGCTTATCAAATCGACCCGGAACACTGTTTTTGTTGCTCTTCCTCTTTGTAGGATTGCAGATGATTAGTCATTGCATAAGTGTGGCAGTGACATCATTGCCACACACAACAGTGGCGCAACAGTAGCTAAAACAGGCGCCATTATCTGGGATTAGAGTGAAGGAGGAGCAGTAAAAATAGGCAAATGTTACTATTCGTGGGGGGAACAATTCAGGGGATGCTAGTTAAAAATGAGGCTTTTGGTCTGCTTTAAAGCAGACCTAAATCATATAGGACTGTAGCTTTGCTTACCACCCCCCCCCCCCCCTTCCCTTGTGGGAATCCCAATTTGGAATGATCCGCTCTTCTTCTAAAGGAAAAATCTATTTTTGTGGACTTTTCCACAGCCCTCTGATGCAAGACGTCCCACCTAACTGCCAGCCATTATCTCTGCTGATCACTCACCTGCAGTGCCGCTCGGAGAAGCCGAACTACTGGGTGGATGCGGCCTGTGCCCAGAGCACTCCAACTGAGATCAATGGGTGACTCCATACATGAGGGGACTTCCATGTACCGAGGCGCTATTTGTTCTGCTGTACACAGATTAAACCCACCCAATGATGCTGGTGAGCGATCAGACACATCGACACATAAGCAGCTAAGTATGAGAGTCCTGTGGGCATATTCTGCTCTAAGATCTGTGGGAAGTCTTAGCTTTGATACCTAACCTCCAGCAATCCAATGATGTGGCAACCACATGTCTGCTGAATCTTATTGGTTTCTAGTGGTCATGTAGGTGAAGAGTAGAGAAGAATAATGAGCCAGGTGAGTACACTCAATTTCAGGCTTCCAAGGGTTTAGAGAGGACCTCAAATCAAAACTTCCCTAGGAAGCCCAAGGCCACAGGCAGCTCAATGTGAGAGCGCCCACTGGCATCTGGCATGGTAAACCCAGTAGGCTGCTAGATGTCAAGGGAACACAAAAATGTTAGGTATAGGCTGCCAGGTTTTGAGTGTTTCCTGAGGGAGCGGAGACATGCACCCCAACCTGGAGTGCAAGGCTGAGATGATCTCCAATCTGTTTTGACTTTTGCAGGGTGTGTAGTGGCTTCCAGTCATCCCCTGTTGCTGGAGACCCGGTGACGAATAGGTATCGCTCACAGCGTGACTAGGGGGAAGCAGAAGGGTTTTAATTTCCCATGGAACAGGCTTTTCCTCAGCTTTAGTAAGAGTGTAGACATGCCTTCCAACTTTTCAGGGTGGGAAAGAGGGATATTTGGTAAATTAAGCCACGCCCCTCATTGTGGGATGGATAAGAGATATGCTGTAACAGTTACAACAATATAAACACTTTGAATAGGCAAATGAATCACTTATAGATGCAGATCTGCATGTCAAACCTTAAATAATGACAAATAAGAACAACGAGGGACTCGAACGAGGGATATTTGGTAAATTAAGCCATGCCCCTCATTGTGGGATAGATAAGAGATATGTTGTAACAGTTACAACAATATAAACACTTTGAATAGGCAAATTAATCAGTTATAGATGCAGATCTGCATGTCAAACCTTAAATAATGACAAATAAGAACAACGAGGGACTCGAACGAGGGATATTTGGTAAATTAAGCCATGCCCCTCATTGTGGGATGGATAAGAGATATGTTGTAACAGTTACAACAATATAAACACTTTGAATAGGCAAATGAATCAGTTATAGATGCAGATCTGCATGTCAAACCTTAAATAATGACAAATAAGAACAACGAGGGACTCGAACGAGGGATATTTGGTAAATTAAGCCATGCCCCTCATTGTGGGATAGATAAGAGATATGTTGTAACAGTTACAACAATATAAACACTTTGAATAGGCAAATTAATCACTTATTGATGCAGATCTGCATGTCAAACCTTAAATAATGACAAATAAGAACAACGAGGGACTCGAAAGAGGGAGAGTTGGGAGATATGGTGTAGATGGGAGGTAGGCCCACACTGAGCAGGAGGTGGGGGTTGAACCTAACAAACCTCAAGGTCCCTTGAAGCTCTTTTCAGTTTTACACTTGTCAGGGAGGGAACTTCAGGGCATCAAACTCATGCATGACTAGGGTTAGAAGCCATGTATTATTCCTTTAGCAGTCTGTGATCCCATAGGGGAGATTTAACAGAAAGGTGGTGGCCAGCACAAGCTATGGGTCTCCTTGCCTAATAACTTTCACTCGGAGTTCTTCTTTATAAGCTTTTTTAGTAACATATGCATTGTTAAAGTGCTATTTACAGAAATAACCCCCTAACCCTGTGCAATATAGACATAGGCGGGGCTATTACCCCTGCCCCATGCAGTTTCAGAATAGATTTATGGATTTTATATTGGTGTGTTTTAGCAGAAACAATGGATTCCATTCTAGGTATCCAACATGGGCCAGTAAACCGATAAATACACAACATACAATCGATAGTATATTAAATTGAGAACGGAAAAATATTTTACTTAAAGCCTATACTCAACATTCAATTAAGCTGTCTTAGTGCTGAGCCACTGTAACTGACAAAAGAAGATAGCTCCTTCTCTTATCAGCTCTTTGAGACAAGAGTGCCCCCTGCAGGCTCCAATGTGCTCCAGAGACCAACACTGAGCATGCTCCCTTCCCTTGCCTCCAATTGGTGAGGAAACAAAGGAGGGGTGGCAGCCGCTCAGACCATTTTATAACTAACCTGGGAGGTGCACATTAGCAGGGCAATTAGGATACACAAGTCTTGGTTAAAAACAGAGGGATCGGTCATGGTTTCTTTTGAATTTGTGCAAGCACATGGGGTGTGGGGTCTAGGCTGTATTGTGAGGTCTTCGACCCTTCCACCCCACTTGAGGTTTAGGGCAACCTCAGGTAAGCCTGCTCCCAATTTATCTATTGCATTGTATGTGCCAAATGGGCTCTCAGAGATTAGAGTTAGGACTGCACCCCACAGAGGCACCTTGGCGGTGCAGCTTCAACATACTTCTGCAGATGTGTGTGACCGAGCCTCTGTTTTTAATCAAGTTTAGAGACAGATTTTAGGTTGGTCTGCATGCTAATAGGGATGAGTGCTGTGGCTCCAACTGGTAAGGACAAGCCGTAATTCTTCGCTTGTCAGCTCAGCGCTGGATCAGCTAGCTGCATCCCCAGAATTCCCCTATGAGAAGAGCTTCTACCCCCTCCCCCCGCAAAAAAATACCTTTCCTGTCAACAAACTCCAATGGTTAAGGAGGACCTACTTCTGGTTTGGGATGCCTGTCCACTATAAACTCCAGACAATAACTTTGCAGTGCAGTGGTTAAGAAGGACTTCTCTTACTTAGGGATGCTAGAAACCCCAAAGCAATCCCCAAAAGTAACTTACACACCTCCCCCTTGTGCGGTAGCTAACAGAATTACTGCAACACTCAGTGGGTCAAATATGGATCCCAACTGACCTGCCAATGGTCATGTCAGTAGTAGGAATGCCATAGACACATGCTCAACTGGCTGACCGGGGTCAGAATGCGGACCTTGGCGACGGATTTCCGGACCCCTGCCCTAACAGCCCGGCATTCAGCTGCTTCTGTGTTGCCATGCTCAGTACTGCCCCCTTTACTTGATCAGCGATGTAGTGCTTAGTCTTCGTGTCATTGTCATGACTCTGCTCCCTGGCACGTTGCAGTATAAAGTACTACACAAACTTTTTCTCGATCTCTTTGCTCCATTCATCCCAGTCCCACCGGCTCTGCCCCATCCATCCCCATCCCCCCAAGTTTTGCCCCATCCATTCCTGTCCCCCCTATCCATCCCTGCCCCCCCAGCTCTGGCCTATCCATCCCTGCCACTACAGCTCTGGCCCATCCTTCCCTGCCACCACAGCTCTGGCCCATCCATCCCTGCCACCCCAGCTCTGGCCCATCCAACCCTGCCACTACAGCTCTGGCCCATCCTTCCCTGCCACCACAGCTCTGGCCCATCCATCCCTGCCACCCCAGCTCTGGCCCATCCTTCCCTGCCACTACAGCTCTGGCCCATCCTTCCCTGCCACTACAGCTCTGCCCCATCCTTCCCTGCCACCACAGCTCTGGCCCATCCATCCCTGTCCCCTCAGCTCTGGCCCATCCTTCCCTGCCACCACAGCTCTGGCCCATCCTTCCCTGCCACCACAGCTCTGCCCCATCCATCCCTGCCACCCCAGCTCTGGCCCATCCAACCCTGCCACTACAGCTCTGGCCCATCCTTCCCTGCCACCACAGCTCTGGCCCATCCATCCCTGCCACCCCAGCTCTGGCCCATCCTTCCCTGCCACTACAGCTCTGGCCCATCCTTCCCTGCCACTACAGCTCTGCCCCATCCTTCCCTGCCACCACAGCTCTGGCCCATCCATCCCTGTCCCCTCAGCTCTGGCCCATCCAACCCTGCCACTACAGCTCTGCCCCATCCATCCCTGCCACCACAGCTCTGGCCCATCCTTCCCTGCCACTACAGCTCTGCCCCATCCTTCCCTGCCACCACAGCTCTGGCCCATCCATCCCTGTCCCCTCAGCTCTGGCCCATCCTTCCCTGCCACCACAGCTCTGGCCCATCCTTCCCTGCCACCACAGCTCTGGCCCATCCATCCCTGCCACCCCAGCTCTGGCCCATCCAACCCTGCCACTACAGCTCTGGCCCATCCTTCCCTGCCACCACAGCTCTGGCCCATCCATCCCTGCCACCCCAGCTCTGGCCCATCCTTCCCTGCCACTACAGCTCTGGCCCATCCTTCCCTGCCACTACAGCTCTGCCCCATCCTTCCCTGCCACCACAGCTCTGGCCCATCCATCCCTGTCCCCTCAGCTCTGGCCCATCCAACCCTGCCACTACAGCTCTGCCCCATCCATCCCTGCCACCACAGCTCTGGCCCATCCTTCCCTGCCACTACAGCTCTGCCCCATCCTTCCCTGCCACCACAGCTCTGGCCCATCCATCCCTGTCCCCTCAGCTCTGGCCCATCCTTCCCTGCCACTACAGCTCTGGCCCATCCTTCCCTGCCACTACAGCTCTGCCCCATCCTTCCCTGCCACCACAGCTCTGGCCCATCCATCCCTGTCCCCTCAGCTCTGGCCCATCCAACCCTGCCACTACAGCTCTGCCCCATCCATCCCTGCCACCACAGCTCTGGCCCATCCTTCCCTGCCACTACAGCTCTGCCCCATCCTTCCCTGCCACCACAGCTCTGGCCCATCCATCCCTGTCCCCTCAGCTCTGGCCCATCCTTCCCTGCCACCACAGCTCTGGCCCATCCTTCCCTGCCACCACAGCTCTGCCCCATCCATCCATCTCACCACAGCTTTGGCCCTTCCATCCATGCCCCCCCCCCCAGCTCTGCCCCATCCATCCATGTCCCCTCAGCTCTGCCCTATCCATCCCTGCCACCACAGCTCTGCCCCATCCATCCCTGCCACCACAGCTCTGCCCCATCCATCCCTGTCCTCTCAGCTCTGGCCCATCCATCCCTGCCACCACAGATCTGGCCCATCCTTCCCTGCCACCACAGCTCTGCCCCATCCATCCCTCTCACCACAGCTCTGGCCCATCCTTCCCTGTCACCACAGCTCTGCCCCATCCATCCCTGCCACCACAGCTCTGGCCCATCCATCCATCTCACCACAGCTCTGGCCCATCCATCCCTGCCACCACAGCTCTGGCCCATCCATCCCTGCCACCACAGCTCTGGCCCATCCATCCCTGCCACCACAGCTCTGGCCCATCCATCCCTGCCACCACAGCTCTGGCCCATCCATCCCTGCCACCACAGCTCTGGCCCATCCATCCCTGCCACCACAGCTCTGGCCCATCCATCCCTGCCACCACAGCTCTGCCCCATCCATCCCTGCCACCACAGCTCTGCCCCATCCATCCCTGCCAATCCATTACTCTTTATTCCAGCCCTGACCATCAAACCCAACCCCCACCCCAGCAGCATTTCTTAGTTTTGCCTACTCCCAGTTTCAGATGCTGATCAGTTTCGGGTGCTGACCAATAGAAAACCCCAGAAAAAGACCTTGCCTGCCAACATAAGGGATGCCCATCTGCTGGAAACCCCAGAGAAGTGGCCAGTATCAACTGACACCCCTCAATCCTCCCCCCCCTATGTTCATAATGTGTGAGTGGCTGACAAAATGGCTTCAGAGACCAAATATGGATTTTTCTTGGTCTGCAACTTGTCACGTGTGCAGTAGCAATTCCATAGGAGCATGCTGACCCAATTTGGGATATTCCCTGGGTCGTCTATTGTAAATTTTTAGGATGCTTGGGGTATGCAGCAGCCCTGAAAGTAACAAGGATGTAGGCCCTCTTTGAGGAGAGTCCAGTGCTTACATCAAGAGTTCCCATGCCCACAGGAAAGATGCACTTACCTACTAGGAGGCCTAATTACCTACAAGCAGCATATGTGGCCTACAAAACCATGCCCTAACTATTGCAGGAGGTGCTACATTTAGAAGGAAGCTTAAAGCTGAACTCCAGGCACAACAACATCTTTCTAATTGCGCCTCTCCATGACAAAATGAATGTACTGATTGAGTGGTGGTTCCTTGGTGAATGTTTAATCTGCCTACTTTACTTTTTTCCTTACTGGACCTGTCTATTAGGGGAGGAACCATTGAGCTACATGACAGGTCCAAACCGCACCTCTTCCTACCTCATTGTAAGCTTAGTGTCCTTTTCTGGCCCTGTAAACTGCTAATCCTGGGGCTTTCTTTCAAGTGATATTTGAAGGATTCAGGGTTACATGGCTAAGGGGAGTTTTCTTGTACATGTGGAGTTCAGCTTTAAACCAGCAATGGATGGTCCCAGATGGACCATGTTACTGTCAGTTTTTTGGACGGACATAGAACGGACACCAAGAACTGTTTATACTTCATTGGAGAACGTTTTAGCTTGACAGTTTGGAGAAGGACATTGCCATGCTTCTGAGACAAAGGTGCACCAAAGCCTAGATGATAAATACTGTGCAACTGTGTGGACCAGAAGAGTGTGAAACTCACACGCAGGGCCAGTGACAGAAAGCAGTCCGTTCTTTGGCCACCTTTTGGTTGGTGCACCCATGAAGCAGCACCCTCTCCGCATCTTCTGCCATGCCCCATATGGCCTCCACCAGCAGGCGGTAGGTGCGTTCGGGAGACAACTTGGCAGGGGCTTCCTCTCCTCCTCCCCAGTGAGGGATGTAACTCCAGACCAGCTCAGATAAAGAAAGCGGCTGAGATGTCATCTGCAGCAGTTGCTCTTCACTAGGATCTTGTGCCAGAGGGCACTGTATCTCACTGCGAAGATCTTCAGTGCTACAACCAGTCACTTGTGATATCAGCGTCAGCGAGTCGTCATCTAGGCCGTAGCGGGAACGGAATGATGTAAGAGCAGATGAGAGTTTGGACAAAGCTTCGGGGAGCTGCCCTAAAGAAGACTTGGCACATACGTCCAGGCAGAGATCATATATGCCCATGGTGAGCCTTCTTCGCTCTCTCCTTACCAGCTGCACAATTATGGAGGGAATGGAATGCAGGAGCCTCTCCCGGACTAGCTGAGGAGCACCTTTTTCTAAGGCTACCCTTAAGCCAGGAAAATCAGTCCCATGCCGCTCTGATTTTTTACCAAACTCTATTTGTCCTTTGGCCTCTTGTCTTTGTTTCCTCTCTTCTTCTCCACCAATCAACATGCAGTGCTTGCCTGCTGCTACGAGAGCTTCAACAAGGGTGGCACGAGAGCTATTGTCCATGCCTGATCCAACAATCAGGTACACATCACAAGATTCTGTCTGCAGGTTCTGCAGGTACTGCTCCACAGACAATGGTGGTGTTCCTATACCTGGAAGGGATCTTACGACAAGCCCTGAAAGTGGAGGTTCACAAAGGGCGCAGAGGATGGCCTCTTTGTCAATGCCGGTCACACCCACCACAGCGGGCACCGGAGGAGGGTTGTCTATGAAGATGCTGAGGAGAGAGCAGAATTCGGACAGTCCCTCTTGATCACATTGGACCTCGAAGACTGATGCTAGCTCCCGACTCTGAGGGTCTGTGATCTGACTGAGTGGCCTGCAACAAAAGCAGAGGTGTTAGGACAATATTAGCATGACGTGGGACAAGTCTTACAATAGCCAGCCCTTGGGATGTGTAACCTGTGCAGTCTTTGGGGGGCATCCCAAGCCCTCTGTAAGAGGAGCACTGGGAAACCACATTCAGGCACCTTCAGGAGACAGCGTACTGTCCCATTCCCATCCCATTGCTTTCATTTTCCTCTATTAAACTCTTTTCACCATCCATATTTTATTTGCACATTTTCTCCTTCTTACTTTCTCTTTCATATTTCATTCACCCCTTTTTCCACATGCCTCTCTTTGTGCAACATTCTCTCTTCTCCACATTCCCACTGTTTTTTTTCACATATCCTCTTTCATTGCTTGTTCTTCCACCTTTACTCCTGTTTTTAATTACGTTTCCACATTCATTTTCAACTTTCCACGTTTTCTCCGACACCCTCTTTTTACCACATTCTCTCCTTCATCTTCTTCTTTTTCACATCTCACCTTTTCCCAGCATTCCCTCCCACCTCCTGCTATTTTTCACATACCCCCATCTTTCTTTCTTTTCCACGTGACCCCTGCCACTTTTCCCCCTCTGTCTCTCTTTGTTTTACGTTCTCTCCCTTATTTTCTATTTCCCCTCCATTTGTTTTCCACATATTCTCCTTTATTTTCTCTTTTCAACAGTTCCTCTGTCTCCCCTTTTTCCACATTCCCTCCCTTTTAATCCCCCCCCACACCTTTCTCTGTTTTCTGCACCCCCCCATCTATTTTTCCTTTCTTTTCTACATTTCCTCTTCTCTCGTTTCCTCCATTCCCTTACACCCCATTTTTCCCACATTCCTCCATCTTCCTATTTTTCCACATTCACTCCTTCGTATTCTTTTTTCCACATTTCCAGTGTCACCTCCCCTCCATTTAGCTCTCCTTTCTACATTTCCCCTCCTTTTTTCCACATACCCGTACATCCTCCCTTCTGCCGCTATTTTTTACATACCACCACATCTTTCTCTTTTTCTACGTTTCTGCCATCTTTTTTACACTCCCTCTATCATTCTCTCTTTTCTACACTCCCCATGTGAATGCTGAGAGCAGTTGTGTAGCCCTTGCTAAGGAGGTTAACATTTTCACTAGATCCTACACTGGTCCCAGGGGAGGTAGATATGCTGCAAAGGGGGGTTAGTACTATATCCTAAAAGACACCGCCCCACCACCACACAGTATTTCAGATCCCCCCCCCCCCCTTCTGTTAACCATCTGAAGGCTGCTGGGATCAGGTCCACCATCACAACATACAGGTGTAATGTCATGGACCCCATTAACCAATGTAACTCATTTACATTCATGATGACAGTGCAGCGTTTGCTGCCCCATTTCACATACCCTTCCACAGGTGCCCAGTGACATTTAAAAGCCCTACATATTGGCCACGGCCTACTCTAGCTACGTACTTGGGACTCTTCCATGTTGGCCCCTTTTACAATCTTCTGATTGGCCCATACAATTAATCCATCATTCAAAGGACCCCTTATTCATTCCTGCATATCCACACTACCATTAAAGGAGCCCACTGTGACACCCATACCACGGAAACTATCTGAAGGAATAGAATACACGCCTACAACCATCTGCATAACTCTAAAAGACTATCAAATCTGCATCAAACTCATATTAACTGTTAAGCCCCTCCTAGAGGTCCTAAGCTCTCCCAACCTGAAGACACAAAGGAGACATTGTGGAACAGAAAATCAAAATGTGGACCCTTTGTTAAAATATTAAATGGTAGGTGGCACAGAAGAACCTTGGCCAGACCCCATCCTTCCTTGCTTGATGGCTGCCCTGACTAGGATCTCCATAGGCCCAAGTATACCTTTCGTTGAAATTCTAAAAACCCAAACATGCCAAGCCAACTTCTATCTCTCACCTCTTCCAATGCAGCAGCTCTTTCTCGATATAATCCACCATCTCCGGAAAGTCGAAGCTCTGGGCTTCCAGGCATGACACCAAAAAGAGGTTGACTCCTTGTGGCCCACTTCCATCCAGTCGCTCTTCTGTGTTCCTTCTGAGGCTCAGCAGGGTCTGGCCCCTCCAGTAATTCTTCCCCTGCTGTCTCTTCTCTGTATGCAATGTGACATCAATATGGGTCTGGACCACACAGTAGGGTTTCCCCAAATGCTTCAGGGCTCCCAAAAGCTGAAGGTCAGCTTCAGAGATGGTTTCTCCGACTGTAAGCACCAAGAAGTGCACACTATCAGGCTTTACGTTGTCCAGATATGCAGTAGGCGAGTCACCGGGGTTGTACCCTGGGTAGTCCAGAAGAGTAATGAAGGGCAGGGATGGGTAAGTATGGTGTGTAACTTCATCAGAGCCTTCTTCTCCTTTGAAATACGAGTCCAAGAACTTAGGACTGAACTGCTCTGTTTGCTGGCAGAGCGATCGAACCAGCGTGGTTTTCCCTGATCGCTGAGGACCGATGACAGCAATGTTGAAAACCAGCGACTCTAGAGACTGCGAATCAGCCAGGGCAGCTGATGCCTCCGTGGCTAGCTCTACTTCTGCCATGTCTGCTCCTTCCTGGAGGGAAAAGCACAAAATCAAAGCCCAACTTTAGACAGGTTTTTTTTAACCCACTTAAACACCGCTACCTTTTTTTGGAATCCTACTTATCTTCTACCAATGATTGTTTTGGGTAGTGGTGCGAACATTAAATGGGGCCCTTTCACAGCTCATATAGTAAACTTTTTTTCTGTCTTTTAACTCAGTTGGATGCAGCAAGACAACTAAAGACTGAACAGACAAATGGTGCTTCATTTCTCTAAATGATGCCATGTGAGCCCAAATGTGATAAATAAGGTGGAGGAGCAACAATCATGCCCCCCTCCCCCGACCTTTTGGGCTCTGGTGTGGCCCCACCCCCTCAAGTTATGCCCCTGGTTTTGAGTAAGCCAGTCCTAGTTAGTCAAATTAACTTCAGGCCCAAACTGCTGTGGGGGGTTCAGGACCAACTTATATGATGCCTGACCAATGAACACATTCTAGTTCAGCGCTCGATCGCAGTTGCCATTTTCAAGAATTAATTATCATCTGATTTAGCAATATTCTGTTTGCAAATCAGTTTATGGAAATGGGCCTTAAGAGCGTTTGGTCTGGTGAGAGTTTAGGAATATCCAAAAAACCCTACCACAACCCAACCTTGGTGCTCCTACATCGGCCACGCTGAGTGTTCTAATAGCACCAATAGCTGGGTTTCAAGAGAATCGTGTCTCTTTGGGTAGGAGAAATATATATATATATATATATATATATATATATATATATATATATATATGTTATTTTTAAGTTACCCTTTAAACTAAGGTGATCCCAGTTCCCCTATTAATGCTCTGATGACCTGTAAACCATGTATTTCTGTTGGTACAGTATGTCAGCTGTATAAGCCCCAAGCTGCAGGACCTTTGTATATAGGCAACAGCCAGAAGACCTTCTCTGAATTATGAAGCATAAAACATCTGTACCAACTGTATTGAACAGGGTCGGCGTCAGCACCTGGCAAGTTGGGGTAGCTGCCGGGGGCCCCCACCCTCCAGGGGTGCCCACTGACAGGGTCAGCCTTTGGGGTGTGCAACAGTGCTTGACCAGCGGCAGACTGGGAGGGCACCGCCACAGCTGGTGCCCACATCTCCTCGAATGGCGAGGTTCTACACAAAGGCGCATCTCGATTTAGATTCCAGGGGAGGAAGTGCTGGGCATCTCATATTGATATCCATAAAATGGCTTCTAATAGTAATAATTAGATGGGCATGGCCACTATCAGGATTCTCTGATATATGGTATACAGTTGAGTTGTCAACCCTCTCTTTACTTAAAGTGGACCCGCTGTGTGAAACCCCCCAGAAAGCCCCAAAAAACGTACCTCACCGCCGACGGACAAGCTGATTGACAGCGACGGACAAGCAGCTTGCCCGTCGGCGCCTCCCGCGCATCACTCTTGACGTGTGCGCGCCCGCGCCGGCCATTCAGAGACGGCCGGTGCGGGCGCGCGCAAGTCTAGAGGAGCGCGAGTGAGGCGGCGGCGGCGGAAGCAGCGGCTGGAGAGGTAAGGTTTTTCGGGGGTTTTGGGGGGTTTACACCCCGCGGGACATCCCGATCTCGGATGTCCCGCGGTGTGTGAGGTGATCGGCCCGGGAATCTTATAGATTCCCGGGCCGATCACCTCAGGGTGTTGGTCCACTTTAACCATATTAGTGTATATCCTCTAGTATTTTTCCCATATTGCCATATATTATATTTCACCACCAAGGGTCTCGCTCTAACACTTGGGCCACTATTACTCTTCCTGCTGTGCCTATATTATTATACAGTCAATCACATTTAACTTGGTGGTCCTCTGTATTACCCTGGGGCCACCCACACTGCCCAACCCCCCTTCTAACCGGCACAAATTGTCCAAGCAGCCTCCTTTACACCATTGGGATCAATCATGCCCCCTAAGACCCGCCTTTTAATACTATTTAGAGCCACCTTTCATATAAGGGTCCCCTTTATTCCCCTGTTACCAATCATCCTGCCCAAAGGCCGCCTTCAACACTCTTACTCCATAAACCCCCTTTGTACAAACTATAATGCCCTTGTATCACAAGCAGAGCCCCTCTACACTTCCCTGGGGCCCACCCATACCATTCAACCTCTCAGGAGGTATGGGGGAGGGTAATATGTCCTGACTAGGCCCAAAGCGGTTACTCTCAGCGCTGAACAGGTTAAAGCTATGAGGCCTTTTTAAAACAGCGGATGACTGGAAAAAGAAGTTAAAAGAAAAAAATGGGCCCTGAATGGTTGCTACGGGTTACCAGGCCACAAACCTGCCCTCATGAGGCCCACCAATGCCCAGCTACCTGCTACCCACCCATTGTTCTGCAAAACTCAACAACCCCCTTCTTTATCTATTAGGGTTCTACCATTTCATAAAAACAAGTCTCATGTTGTGAAAACACTGGGGCCATGTCATTACAGCAGACCAAAACCCAAAACTGCTCAATCTATTTTGCTCCCCCACCATAGGTACATCACCGTTTGGATGTTTTCTGCCCTCAGTTCTGCATTGTATTCCTGTTATAGAGATTTTAAATTTTCGTTTTCTCCAGGCATGTCATTGCTTTCTGAAAGGATACTATTGTTCTAAACTAGCTATATAAGCCCCCTCTTTGCAATCTGATGCGTGGTGCAATTATAGCCTATTGAAAATAGTACTAGAAGGAAGATAAGAGCCAATAGAAGATTTAATTTTCACTCTTTTTTTTCCCCTTGAAGCCCAAATCTTTTGTCAGTATTATTATCCAATTTTTTACCAGGGCACTAAGGGGAGTTGATTTTTTTCTTATAATTTAACCTTCCATAGAATGTAGTTGGTCTGCTTTAAAGTGGACCAAAACCCAGAATTTTGACTATCCTGGGTTTTGATCCTTTCCCCCTGGGGCACCCCCGATTGGGGGTGACCCACTGTGTGAAACCCCCCAGGACGCCGAGACCAACACACCTCTTCCCGGTCCCCTGGCGCGTCTGAGCGCCCTGATGGCAGCATCCTCCACTTCCCTCCACAGGGAGAGCGTCTGCGCCGGCCATCCACAATCGCCTGGTGCAGGCACGCACCTTGCTAGAGGGATAGCGGGGAATGCGACCGCAGCTTGCACATGCGCTGTTGCACCGGGAAACAAGGTAAGTGAATGGGAAGACCTGGGGCAGTTTACACAGCAGAGCATCTAGATTTTGGCTGCCCCGGGGGGGTCGATATCCCCGGGGATTTTATAGATTGGCGTGGGTTTTGGTCCACTTTAAAGCAGGCCTACACCTAAGGGGTTCTGAGTTATAGGCCTTAATGTGTCGTCTTGGCTGGCCCTAGGGTCTACTAGACCAACTAAGTATCCCACTATGTGGGCCCCCATATTTATTGCAATCGTGTAACTTTTTCCCGGACCCTTGCTGCCATTGCAGGCCCATTCACGCAGCTGTGTGCGCTCTCACACTCAGATTTTCAGGTAGGCTGGATGCAGAAGCGCAGAAAGACCAGGGATGCAGCCGTCTCTACTCACTATGCTGTGTGTGATCTGAGTGGTTGGGATCTGGGGGTTTGTTTGCCCCAGGGCCAGCAGCTGGCACATCGGGGTTTTGTTCCGCTGTAAAGCTGTCTTCTCTATAACCCAGCCTCTCAGTATACAAAAAGATCCCTCTAACATGCTCTAACTGGAGGCCCTGCATCCTGCCGGGTTTCCTGTATTGCTTTGCCTAGTGGGATGAAGCAGACTAGGTGAGGCCTACCTCCATTTGTAGCTTGTACACATGCACCATTCTAATTCAACGAAGGTCAAAGAGCATTTGATGGGTGTAAAAGCCTTTAGACATATTAGAAGGGCTCATGGAGGTCCATAGAGCTCAGACAGTTGCTTAACGGTCTCCTCAGTCCCCTCCCATGATTAGTAATGGTGCTGGAAATACTGGTCAGATGAGACAAGTGGGATTGTCTGTTAGGGAACGGAAGGGCAGTCAGGCAAGTTGGAAGATGATGGTGTGAGTTTTATTCACCTACCCCTTATCCTTTATAGGTTATAACACTCTCCTCAAGGGCCACCAGCAGGTCGGGTTTTGCGGATCTCCACACAGATGCACAGGTGAGGTAACTGGCGCTCAGACAGAGCTATAGAGCCGGTTATATAGAGATCCACAAAACATGAACTGAGGGTGGATTTCAAGCATGTTAGCTCATGCGAGCAGAGCTTTTATGATCCACTGTCAGGCCTTCCTTTTTGACCAGGGGCGGGCTGGCCATAGGGCATACCAGGCAGAATCCCAGTAGGCCGACACAAAGGAAGGCCGCGACTGCGGGAAGAAGGGTGGTAACTCATAAGCAGTGCAGTGGAATGGGTGGCGGCCGCTCTGCCCACCGCTTCTGCTATCACACGCACACTTATGTTTACAAGCAGCTCCCGGTTGTTGTGCGCAGGATGGTGGGTGTCTATGGGCGGTGTCTATTGTTTTTATTGGACACCGACCATATGGGGCACGCCCACCAGCCAGCGCACAACAACCAGGAAGTGCTGGTAAACGTGTGTGTGAGAGAGCGAAGGCAGGAAACAGCACGCAACAACCGGTAAGTATGCGTGTAAGTGTTTTAACAGCAGTGGCGGGTGGGCCGGCATGAATTGGTTACCCTGCCTGCCTGCTGCCTTATTTTCAGCGTTGGGGAGGGAGTGGGGGATGCCCCTCACTGCCTGTAATGTAGGGATGCCCCTCACTGCATGTAATGTAGGGATGCCCCTCACTGCCTGTAATGTAGGGATGCCCCTCACTGCCTGTAATGTAGGGATGCCCCTCACTGCCTGTAATGTAGGGATGCCCCTCACTGCCTGTAATGTAGGGCTGCCCCTCACTGCCTGTATTGTAGGGATGCCCCTCACTGCCTGTAATGTAGGGCTGCCCCTCACTGCCTGTAATGTAGGGCTGCCCCTCACTGCCTGTAATGTAGGGCTGCCCCTCACTGCCTGTAATGTAGGGATGCCCCTCACTGCCTGTAATGTAGGGATGCCCCTCACTGCCTGTAATGTAGGGATGCCCCTCACTGCCTGTAATGTAGGGATGCCCCTCACTGCCTGTAATGTTTGAAAAAGTGTTTGAAAAAACTGAGCTTGCCTCACGGAACGCGTGGGGGACTAGGACGCCAGAGTCTAGCAGGGACCACTCCAACCCTTCAATTTGGTGATATCTTGTACTTTAACTATCCACAAATAACTTTTCTTGGGGCAATCTGGTTGGCTGTTTGTTTTCTCTTTTTATATGGGACAATAGTTCTTGATTGTTGTACTGTAGCACTTTTTAGGTCAGCACTCAGCACTTTAATATTGCACTAGTTACTTTATACTCATATACTATATACTGTGTAATAGGGATCTATTCAAAAGGGGAGGAGGAATGGGTGTTTTGTCCCTGCTATTAGATTTTGTTTTTAATACATATGTGATGGTATATTTGTAAACCATTAATAAATACTGATTTATTTATGATACCTTTTTGATTTAAGTTTATTGATTTGGTGGTGCCTGAGGTTTTCTCCGGTGGCAGCTGGGGCCACACATTCTTGTGTGTTTGTGTTTAGATATATTTTATTGGAGGCTCCTCTAAGGCACACCTCTAAAAAATATAGTGGGGGTGGTGCATTGAAACCCTTAAGATTCAAACTGCCTGTAATGTGTAAAGGGATGCCCCTCACTGCCTGTAATGTAGGGATGCCCCTCACTGCCTGTAATGTAGGGATGCCCCTCACTGCCTGTAATGTAGGGATGCCCCTCACTGCCTGTAATGTAGGGATGCCCCTCACTGCCTGTAATGTAGGGATGCCCCTCACTGCCTGTAATGTAGGGATGCCCCTCACTGCCTGTAATGTAGGGATGCCCCTCACTGCCTGTAATGTAGGGATGCCCCTCACTGCCTGTAATATAGGGATGCCCCTCACTGCCTGTAATGTAGGGATGCCCCTCACTGCCTGTAATGTAGGGATGCCCCTCACTGCCTGTAATGTAGGGATGCCCCTCACTGCCTGTAATGTAGGGATGCCCCTCACTGCCTGTAATGTAGGGATGCCCCTCACTAACTGTAATGTAGGGATGCCCCTCACTAACTGTAATGGGAGATGTTGCACACTGCCTTCAATGTGGGATGCCCTCCACTAGCTGTAATGGGGTGATTTGGAGAGGGGACTTTAGTACACCATTTGGTTCATAATATTTTCATTCTTATTTTTGTCCTCCGGGTGCGTTTTATGGAACAAAATAAGATGTTGGTATATATATATATATATATATATATATATATATATATATATATATGTGACATTAATATACAATACTGGGACAGGAACAGTACAGCAGGGCTGGTGTGCCCCAAAGGCCGTTTCTTAGCCTCAGTCTGCCCCTGCCTACCACCATCTACAAGCATGATGACAGACAATATAGCATTCTCTACCTTACCATACAGCAGCCCTTTTTGTGCTTTCTTAAACATTACCCTGCTGCCCCATATCATGGCAGTCAGGTTCCATCTACTTGCAAACCAACCAATGCACCTTAAAGTAGAACTACACTCTTCCTTTCAACTATGTGCCAGGGTGGGTCTTGGTTTACAGGGAAACTAAACTGACTTAACCTACCTCCTCATACCCACAGCATTAGCAAGACTAGTATCATTTTTACCTTGCAGATCTGAATCCATTGAGGGGGAAGTTAAAATGGACCAAAACCCTGGATTTTTACTATCCCAGGTTTCAGTTCACTTTCATGGGGAATCCTAATTTGGGATGCGCTGCTTTGTGAATCCCAGCAGATTGCCCCAAAAGTGTACAGCGCATGAGGTGTGGGGGCAGGTCTTTCTGGATGGCTAGCAGTTAGTGGCTGGAGTAGCGCATGCGCCTGGCAGCTCTCGCTCCATTCAAGAGATTTGAATGGAATGAGCGCTGATGATTGACTGAACAGCCCCCAAATGCATCATGGGAAAAAGGAAAATGTGAGTTCACAGGTGATCCTGGGGGATACTAAATGGGAATGCCCCCCAACTGGAGGAACAAAACCCAAAATAGTGAAAATCTTTAAAGTGGACAAAAACCCAGAATTTTGATTATCCTATTCTATCCCCCAGGGCACCCCGATCCAGGATGCCCCGCTGTGTGAAACCCCCCAGGTCCCCTGAATTAACTCACCTTTCCCCAGTCCTAAGGTGCATGTGCAGCCTCCCATCCAATCAGCGTGCTCGATTGCGCTGACGCGAACTCGGCTAGGCTCATCTAAGGAGCCGAGTCCAGCCAAGCACTCCGGCGGCCACATACCTACTTCGCTCTAACAGGGATTGTGTCCCCATTCACAAATGCCTGCCGAGGTCACGTGCCCTGCTAAAGGGATAACGGGGATGCAGTGCTGTATGCAGGTGCACCATTGTACTGGGAGAGAAGGTGTATATACCGGGCAACCTGGGGGGTTTCACACAGCGGGGCATCACAATTCTGGATGCCCAGGGGTAGGAATCAAGAGGCCCCAGGGGAGGGTGCTAAAGGGACTTTAAGTCATTTTTGACTATTGGTCCACTTTAAAAAGGAGCAAACTCCAGCTGAGAGCTTTCTGTGGGGAATTCTGGACCGATTTGTGATGCCCTGAAATGTGAAACCTTCTGATTAGCCTGGAATATTACCCTTCTAGTATGCCTTCGGCTAATGCGAGTGGCTGACACGGGTACGAACAGCCAGAGGGAAGCGGCCACAGGGATACTCGCTGCTCTTCAGTCAGCGTTCTATGCCACTTATTCTTATGCACTGCATAGTATGCCAACTGGAGGCCAGTGCGCATATGTGACATGGGGATGCTGGAGAGGTAAGCAGACTTAGCGTTCCAGTGGGTTTTTGAGGCCCATTCTTATTCAAATGCCCGTTTTACAACCTGTGTACCAGCCATGCATTACGGGCAGGCTGATTCATTAATAGCGCCAGGTAGCGACAGATGAGCGACAGTAGCGTTATTTTCACAGCGCCCGCTAGTATTCGCTGTGCTTGGCCGTTGTTCGGCTGTTGACAGCGACTCAGTCGGTGTGTGGTAATGTTGAATACGGGGTTATGAGTCGCTGTTTGACAGGTTCCGCGCTGTATGGGAGCGCATGACAGCGAACGGCCATAGCGAACGGCTCCCAGCATATTCATTAACAAATCACGCTCCAAAAATTCTCGCGCTGTGAAATGCTTGTTTAAACCCCAGAGCGCTGGCGGCGATGGGTTAAAAGTAGTTTTTTAACCCCCAAACAACCATATTTTTAGAAAAAAAAAAAACATGTTTTTCAAAACATTTTGTAATATGAATACATTAATATCAGACCTGTAATATCAATTCTGCACAAGTTTTTTTTTTTTTTTTTAGCTTAAAAAAAAAATCTAACATTGCAGAAGTGGTCACAGAATTTTTGACATTAAAAAAAAAAATAAAAAATTAATAGCAATTAATTATGAATATTTAAAGTTAGCTCCATTGAAATGCATTGGAGAGTGCCAGGTAGCGAGAGGTCATACCTGTCGCTGTTCAAGGTCGCTCGCTGGCGCTGTGGGGTGAGGCTGGAATAATGATGAATGATTCGCTATCTGGCGCTCTGTCAGTCGCTAAGCAGGATCGGCTTGATAAATGTGTGATTGCGGAGGGGAGCCGGCGTTCTCGTGGCGGTGAGCGTCATTACCGTTCGCTCACCATTCGCTACCTGGCGCTATCCCTTGTTAAATAAGGGCCTAGGTCTTCTTTAAAGCATCATATCATTTCCAATGCCTTGTTTACCTTCATGCAGCCACCCCCTACCAGAAAGAGCCTCCTTACCTTTCTTCATCTCATCCATGCCGTCCATAGGCCCCTCATGATCCTTTACAACCAGGAAGAGGACATAGAAGGATTCAAAACGTGGCTACTAGAAATGCTGCACCTTAGCATTCAAGCACCCACCTCTGTTCACCTATAAACATTATCCTGCTGCCCTAGAACAAGCCAGTCAGGTTCTCTTACCTATTCAGGAACCAACCTACTCACCTTGTCCAGGCCAGATTATCCTCTGATGAGGAACTGGACTGTCAGTGCTGTGGCTTCCATTTCCTCGACTGAAGAAGACCTGGACAAGGGGAGTCTAGCCAACTGCAGTTCTGGCTATGGTTATGCTTACAGAAGATATACTATTTCTGGGGCACTACTCAACTTGTCCAATCCAAATCTTCCTCTGATGGTAGACTGGAATGTACGGTATATGCTGTGATTTCTATTCCTTCAGTTGAAGAAGACCTAGACTTGACAAGGTAAGCAAAGCCAACTGCAGCGCTGGGGGGATATTTATTCTCACAGGAGACCTACACCATCTCTGCTACAATACTCACCTTGTCCAGGCAAGGCATCTGATGAGGGACTGGATTGTATGTGCTGTGGCTTCCATTTCCTTCACTGAAGATGGCCTGGCTTGGACAAGGTAGGCATAGCCAACTACAGCATTGTGGGATGGTTATGCTTGTAGGGGACCTAAACCCTCCTTGGGGTTATACTCACCCTGTCCGTGCCTGTCCTTCCTCTGATATGTGAATGGATGGTATGTGCTTTGGCTTTTATTTCCCCTCGGCCTGTACAAGGTGCATCTAACCGCAGGGATAGTTATGCTCACAGAGGAGTAGCTAAGCTTTCTGGCACCCGGGGCAAAGATTTGAAATAAAACTCCCCCCTGTTCTCAGCCCCCCCTGACCTGCCGCACCCAGGGCAACTGCCCCACCTGCTCCCCCCTAGCTACTCCCCTGCAGAAGAGCGAGACCCTCCTTAGGTAAACATCCTAGGGTCCACTTAAAGGGGTGTGCAGGGTAACTGGGTACACGGGATGTAAAATAGGGTGTCACCCTCGATTGTAGAGCATGCCAGTGATCATAAAACAATGAAAGCAGCCTGTCAATAAGAGCAGATGGTCAGCGAGCCAATATCTGGCCATAGAGTTCCCTTATCAATGCAGCCGGTGGATGGCTGACACCCCACTGATTTTTACAAGGCCACAATATAGCAGTCAGTCAGTAGATCAGTTAGTGGCGGTGCTTCTATAGAGGAAAGATAAAGGGTCATATACTCACCCGCCGGGTGGAAGCAGAGCTGTATACAGTGTATAAGGCAGCAGAGAGGCCTGTGCTGGCTGAGCAGGGAGGAGATACAATGACACTGCAGAGAGGAGGTGGGAGGAAAACAGGAGCACGTGAGAGGAGGAGAAGGAGGAGGAAGCTCAGAATAACATTGTATCAGCCGGCTGCAGAGGAAATCTGGGCCCTGCTACCCAGAGCCATCCATCCACCCACCCACCTACCTACCTGGAGGCCTGTGGCTGCGCCTTATAACCAGTGAGGAGGGGAGGGGGGTCTTACTTATTATTATTATTTCTTTCTATAGTCCTATACATAACCTGCACCACCCCCTGCTTCATATACCTTCCACATCCTGCACACTCATCCCAGCCTAAGGTTGCCAACTCATCCCTGTAATAAGCCGCGTTTCATGGGGCTGGGAATTTGGGGAATAGATCAGTGACAAAGCTTATTAAAGGAAGGGGTTGTCCCAACCACCCCCTCCTTTTCTTGTCATCTCAAATACGCTCCCTTCCCTATGCGCCGTCCTATATAGTGGTGACATCTCATATGTCAAACTGTGCACTGCTTTCTATTGTTATATTATATATACTACCATACTACTGTAACATGTTGTGTTAGAATGTGTTATATATTATTATTAATGTTTATTTATATAGCTCCATCTAGCATCATCTTCCGTAGCGCTTTATAAGCGCTAGTGCTTTATATTCTCTTATTCCATCATAACTGGTTGTGTAATAACATTTTATTTATACTGCTATTTCACTGTAACATGTTCTGTTATAACATATTATATACGCTGTGATTTCCCTGAAACATTTTGTGTTACAATATTTAATATATGCTACTATTGCAACAAACCAGTTATAAGATTATATATGCTGCTATTCCATTGTAACATATTGTGTTAGGACATTATATATACTCTGTGATTACACCGTAATATAATGCATTATAAATATATATATATATACATCTTTGGTCTCCCTATGGCCAGTTCACTCCTGTATGTACACACTGTGATAACAGTTCATATGATCATATGTGGTATAATAATGTTGCATTAACATTGGGATTCCAGCATATCATGTATAAAAACATATAGAGATAGATATGTTTGCACCTTATGTGGTGTAACATCATACCTACATTGTGATTCCACAGAAAACAATATATATATATATATATATATATATATATATATATATATATATATCATATTATATTATGTAATAACATCATATAACATTATATATATATATATATATATATATGTATATATATATATATATGTCCTCTGCAATCTTCACTTGAACGGACAACACACCCCCCTGCCAGGTCCAAGGCGCATCCCTGCCTTCAATCAGAGGGCTTCCTTTATCTGTCAGCCTGTGTAAAGAGGGCAAGAGAATGGCTGCATTTCAGGAGCCAGGGCTGTGAGGTATAAAGTCACTGTTTTTTTTTTTAAATTAGCCCACATTTGGCTTTTAAAGTGGACCAAAACCCAGGACTTTGACTATCCTGGGTTTTGGTTCTCACCCTTTCCTGGTCCTATGGCGCATGCGCAGCCCTCTCCTCCAATCAGCACACTCGGATCCACTCCTGTCCCTTCGTCTAATAGCTCATCTAAGGTAAGCGGATACGAGCGCACTGGCGGGCGTATCCCCCGCTACCCTCTAACAGAGAGCATGCCCACGCTGGCCATTCATGAATGCCTGGTGCGGGCATACGCCCTGCTAAAGAGATACTGCAGCTTGCGCATGCGCCGTTGGACTGGTAGAGAAGGTGAGTTTCCGGGCGACCGGGGGGGTTTCACACAGTGGGGCATCCCGATTCTAGATGCCCTAGGGGAGGGAATTCGGCGGCCCTGCAATCTTATAGATTTCAGGGCCATTGGGGCATGGGTTTTGGTCCACTTTAAACAGCAGCAGTGCTCTGGTGTTCTTTGCCACGGCTGTCTTGCTGTGAAGGTGAGGCTGTGAAAAAACCTTGATAGAACCCTATGTAGTCAAGATGAGGGCACTCACCTGATGGGGAAAATTAGACTTTAAAGGGCCCAAAACTCTGAAGTCCCTGTGTGTAATGCTCAGATTCATCAGTATATACACTTCACAATTCAATCCCATTTGCGGGCCCCAGGTGGCATCCTCGCTCTGCCAGCACCAGCACACAGGCAGAGGAAGCTGGGGATGCCACAAGGTGAGCGGCAAGGTGGAGCAGGACATTCAAGCCTGCCAAGCATTGCGAGCAAGCCGGGGACCGTAGCCACATGGGTGCTGAATCTTGAGATGACAATACTGGCGAACCGGGGGGTTTACACAGCCCGGGAGCATTAAAACTGGGATGTGAGGGAAAGGGTTTAGATTAGGTTAGGGATAGGTTCTGCAGGGTGCATTGTTTCCCCCTGGCACCCTTTGTATAGCGAACTCAAAGAAACAAGCACCCCAGAAAGAAACGGACCAACCTGTGCCCCACAGCCACCAACACTACCTGGAATTCCAATCAGACCACAGTCACAGTGACAATATCGGACTGGGTTGTCTGGGGTCCACAAGGAGAATGGAGTTTTGGGGCCAAATTTACAGTTACATGCAAAAATGAAATTTTTAGTACTCAAGCACACATACATTAAAATGGGCCAAAACCCAGGATAGTCAATAATTTTGACTATCGTGGGTTTTGGTCCTTTCCCTGGGGCACCTCGATTAGGGGTGCTCTCATGCTCTCCTGCCAAAGATCAGTGACATCCATCATTTCCTAGTGCTTCTGTAATGGAAAAATGGACAGAAAAGTATTTGCTATCTCCCTTTTGGTGATGGAGATCCCCCAAAGGGTCCCATAGTTCCGGGGCCGACTCGGTCTCTGTCTGATCTACTCACAAACCAAAGCCGCAGTTCCTGCACTTCGCTACAGGTATTTTACGGTAGGGATGGGCAAGTAAGTTAGGCCAAACTTGAAGCAAAAGTTTGTTTCGGACCCATTGAAACTGCCTGCGGGTTAATTTTTCAATATTTTATGGTACTTTTTGGGGCATATTTCTTTGGATACAATCTTTATCTAACACATAATAGCCTGACTTTTTCAGTTTTAAGGGTTTTACTAAATGACGCTTATGAAAGGCATTCATTTTAAAACTGAAACTGCCTGCGGGTTTGTATTTATTATATTTTTGGTAATTTGTTGGGCTTTTTTCATTACAATTTTTGATACAATTTGTTTATTTTTGTTCGCCACTCCCCCTTGTTTTAATAAAATTTGTTAAAGCAGGGTAAGTGACTAGGAGGTTCTTTTATTTTTTCTTGGCTTTTTCAAATGAAAATGGGGTGCCCCCCCTCAAACCAGGCACCATGCATAAGGGCTTGTAACCTAGGGCTCAAAGGCCACTGTTGGTGGCCCCTGTCCTTGCAAATTACAAGCCCTTATGCTCTTTGGTATGGGCTTGGGGCTCTGACAGGGGTGTCCTGGACACCCCTGGAAGAACCTCGTTTGGACCCCGGGCTTGCCTGCATCCCCAATGGCCCAAATGGGGGCACGGGTAATGTGTCATTTTACCTGCATGGCAGCCACCGAGCTCCTGACCATGGTGAACTGGTAAAGGGGTCCCTTGGACCTCTTACTAGGTCACCTAAAGTAAAAAAGAAATAAGACACCACACCAAATTATTTACTTAATTTACCTTATACTCAGCCCCATCTTACATCTTCTGTCCCCCCGCTGGGCGCTGTCTTCCTAGGAAGTGTTTCATCCTCACTACCCAGTGAGGGACTAAAGTGAGGGCCGGGGGAGTCGGTTTTTATACATAGAGGCGTGGCCTCCCTGAAAATTCCGTGACATCATTGCTGATGTCACAGAGGGGGAGTGGCCTAGAGGGGTTTTTCCCATGCCACCCCTCTAGACCCCTATCCCTTTTGTGATGCCATAAGGGTTGTCTGGTAGATTGCAAAGAGGCCCTGCCTCTTGATATAAAAGCCGCTCCCAAGCACCTCATCATGGAGTCCTGGGCCAGGAACCTGGATGAACAGGAGGGAAACCTATATCCTAACCTTGTATCTAAATGCCCCAAAAATACCAAAAAATAAGCCCGCAGAAAGTTTCAATGTTAATATAAATGCCTTTTATAAGGAGCATTTAGTAAAACATTTAAAACTGAAAAAATACAATTACAAAATAAAATTTTGGGCTATTCCATGCTGGTGGCATTGGGAACCATATAAAACTAGGGACCACGCCACACATAGGTTAGAGAGGGGATCAGACCCTATAGAATTTATATTGTGTCTAGGGCCCTCATAACCTCTAATGTGATGGCCGGGCCCCTAGTCTGATTTTCAATTTCCTTTATGGCCTTTAATAAGGTAAACCTGGCTGACTTGGAGATGGAGGCTCAGTTTAAATTAGGGGCCAAGCCATCACACATTGGTTATAAGGTGGGGGGCAGACATTGCTGCTGTATAGGCCTCCACAATACTATTAAAACTGAGTTCCATGCAATCAGATAACCTAGAGACAGTGATTTTACCCCTTGCATGTGAGTGATCAGACACTTGGTTAAGAAACTAAATTGTCCTGACTTGGACATTCTTAGCTTCGTGCAACATTATTCAGTATTTAACTATTTCATTACAGGACATGGAAACCTTCAGTGAGCTGAGCCTTACAGAATGTGATATGGTGATGGTAATGGCTAACCAGGAGGAAGGCGGTGATCCTAAAGACTCTCATTCTGATGATTGCTGGGACTTTTCTGTGGCCGTTGCTGGTGCTCCCGGAGTTGGTAAAACAGTTTTGATTCAGGCTCTGCTAGGTTTCACTGAGAACAGTCAGCATTCAAGAGCTGCTTTTCTGCACCCAACCAGGCCTGGCGGACCATTACTTTACCTTCACCCTTCTCACCCAGGGTTGACTCTTTGGGAGCTTCCTTTAGAAGACGGATCTGATAAGTGGGTCTCTGAAGCTGATCTACTTCTTTTGGTGACTGATGGTCAGTTCTTACAGGCTCATGTTGATTTGGCCTGCAATGCCCTTAGTCAGGGCAAAAGACTCTGCCTAGTACGAACCAAGGTGGACTGTGATCTGCATACCTTGAAGAGGAGAATGAAGGAAGAATACAACAGGGTGGAGGTGATGTCAGCGTTACGCATGGTCACCATACAGCCATTCAACAAAATGACGGAGGCTCCTCCATTGTTCTTCGTGTCTGGATTCGAACCACAGAAACTTGACACACCAAAACTGAAGGCTGAAGTGGAGAGAACATCTAGAGAATGTGGCAGGTAAATGTTAATGTAAGATTTGACAGTTAATGTTGTGCCATATCACTAGACTGAAACAGGAGTGCCTTCAGAGTCAGTAACAAACCCAAACATGAGAAAGAAATGTATATCCAGGAAATTAGTGGTACTAAAATGACAATAGACCCCTTTTAACCTCACCCCTGGGTATCCTGTTTTAAAACCCATCCTCTTAGGAACCCATACGAAGCCTGAAACGAGAATATTTAATAGCTTCAGCGTTTTGGTGCCACTAGCAATCAATGCAATATCAATACCGCCGATGGTCATGTGGGTTGTGCAAGCAGTGCTGGGTAGACCAGGTGAGTATATGTGCCAGATTTGTAGCTTCCTAAAGGGAAGGGCTCCCTAAGGATGCCTGGGTAGGCAGGGGATGCAGTGGCCCATAGGGCATTTAGGTCCAGGCCAGTTAAATACAAAAATCACCAACAGTGACACATGCAATAATATTTTTTTAGGAAAGAAGAATGACCCTGCCACGGGTATTGGGTTGGAGGGGGTCACATCTGGACATTTTAAGTCAATAATTAGTTTTAATAATTGTTTTTCTGAGTACTACTTTATACATTACAGACTTTGGTGCTCGTGCTAAGGGTTACAAAATCAGCAACAATTGGACAGAGTTTGTAACATCTTTCCATAGGTATCAGCTTTGAAGTTGCACATCTGAACACTTTTGGCAAATAAGTAGTCCCAGCCCCTTCTGATAGGTTAACCTCTCCTTTTAGAATTTCATGTGAAGTAGACTTTGATGATGACTAACTGGTTGGGTTCCAACTCCTATCCTTGGGATAGAGACTCAAAACTTGCAAGGGAAGGAGCCATTATGGAGCCTGTAAGAAAATGTTGACTCCAAAAGAGGTCTCGAGTCTTGAGATGAACCTTTAGTAGTTTTCTTAGTACTTTTTTGTAAAAAATATTCTTAATACTTATTTTGTAACCTTGTATTTCCACAGACCTCTTTGTCTTGCCCAGCAAGGGTATGATGTGATTGGATATGAAGAGATAGCTGAGTTGCAGTCAGCGCTGGAGAGAGGTGGTATTTCAGAGATGGTTAGGTTCATCCAGAGCAGCCTGGACTCACTGCTGGATACGAGATTCGAGCTTGCATTAATGGGTGGTAATCCCAACTTTCGGCATTCTATTCTAAATGCACTTCGAGGACTTCAGAATGGAGAAGAAGGGTCAGCCCATGGTGGAAACCCAGAAAACCCTATAGAATACCCTTGTCTGAAGTACCCCAAGGCCAGCTTGTGGGACCTTCCTGGAATGGAGAGTTTGGAGCCTCAGCCAAAGAAATACCTGGAAAGCGTGCACATCAACCAATATGATTTTATCCTCTTGTTTCTTACACCTTGGCAAGAGGCCTCCAGTAGTTACAAGTCCTTAGTTCTTGAGTTAAAGAAAGAAGGAAAGAAAAGTGCCTTTGTTCAGGACTGTGAAGACTGCCAACAAGGGGCCAGAGATAGTGATGTCTTCGTGCTATCCTCTTGTAATATCCCTGGCCCTGAATTCCATAGGTTTTTGGGTTTTCTAGAGAAGAAACTCTCCAATCAGAAGCTACGATCCTTTATGCTGTCACTTCCTAATCTTTCAGCAGAAGTCATTCAGAAAAAGACAGAAGCACTTTCCCAGGAAGTATGGAAGGTGGCCTTACTGTCCAGCCTGGTGGCTAGCGTACCCATCCCTGGTGTGGCTGTTGCATGTGACCTGTCCCTATTAACTGCACGTCTAGACACTTATCGGCAAGAGCTTGGCTTGGATGCTGACTCATTGGCTAACTTGTCACATAAGTCTGGGGTTCCCGTGCCCACACTAATGTTAGAGATCCAAAGCCCTGCAGGGAAAGGGGTTACACGGGAGCTTGTAGGGAAGATGTTAGGCTGTGCGACAGGTATTGGATTGGAAGTCGCTGGAGTTTTCCTACACAGGTTCCCTCTATTAGGTCCCTTAGCCACTGGAGGAATCGCCTTTCATGCCAGTTACCTAGTACTTTCCCGTTGCTTGCAGGCCATGTCAGAGGATGCCCAGCGGGTGCTTGCCAGAGCACAATCACCTGCTTAGACCCTAAAGCAATGCCACCAAAATGAATTTCTCTGTTTGAAGTGTTTAATTTTCTTTGGGGTTTTCAAAGTGGTTCACAGCCTTAAAGGGAACATCTAACCCCATGCTTAGCTTATCCATGACAAGGTTGAGCTCAACCTTTTATTTTAGTCAAGATCATTGGTGATACAGGGGACCTCAAGTGGAGCTACTGAATGGGCTGCATATTTTACTAATCACCTGAATCCTTCAACCCTGTGCTGCATGTAGCCTTATGCACTGATGTAGCTTGATGAGCCAAGCCACCATAAAATTATGCTTTAGACCCTGTTCTCCATGTAATATAAATCTGCCTTGTAAGTATAAACTAATAGCCTTTCCCAAAGGTGAGACAGGAATGATGAGACTGCTTCCGAATTTACCTGTCTATGGTCCAGAGCTTATGGAAATAGAACCAGAGATGCCAAGTCACCCTGTTTTCCAGGGAGTCACCGGTTTTGACCCCCCTCACCCAGCAACCCTGTGAAACTATGAAATCACCCTGCTGGCTGACTGCCATATCAAAAAAACCCATGCACCCACTAAATGACTGGCTGGCCATCTGGCCCATTTGACTGACTAAGTTGGTTAGATTTGTCAGGATTTGTGTGGCATAAGTACGGAGCACTCCTATTGATTTCAATGGGTGCCTCCATACACAAGGATCTTTTGTGTATGGAGGCTCCAACTCAAGACAATGAGAGCTTGCTTTGTTTCTGTAGAACTCTCTGGTCCTCTACTTCCATGTATTCCTTGGAAGGTTGCAGTCACATGCTGAAGCTCCTTTGAACATTGATTGAATCCGTTGGGCAACGGATGTCAAGTGTATTTCGCGACCTGTAGTGATGATGTTGGGAACATTATTTAATACCCTCCTTGAACTTTTACTGACCTGTCAATTCTCTATTTATTCCCACTAGAGGGCGTAGCATCTATCCTTGTGCTGCATTTCATATACAGACAACGAGTCAGGACAACCAAAGTTGAACCCTGCCTGTCCCACTCGAAATCTGAGAAATCCATTTTAGGGAGAGTTGCTCTTTGGATCTATTTGTAGGTAACATTGCTGCTAAACAGCTGTTCTTAGTGTAAAAGTCTTTTATTTTGAGGTCTGCTTCCACTATGGAATAAGCATTGGCCTTTACTGAAGCGCAGGTTCTGTAACAAAGCCCGATTAAAGGAGGGGTGAACCAGATTTCCTGCTATTTAACTAGGGCAGCTCTTGATCTACAGTTACTTAGGGAGGTTCTCCACTAGAATTGCTACCCAGCGGCCGCCACCATTGCTGTGCCATTTAAAGCTAGAATACCCACACTGCTATAACCAAGAAGCTGAAGGTAGGTCACATGACAAACAGATGGAGCATGTAGGTGAGGACACTAAAGCCTGGAAGTAAATGGGTAGTAGGTATATGACAATATGCCATATACATGAATATTCCATTTTAGGGTGTTTTTTTCTTCTTTTTCCACCATCCCCTGACCATGGAATTCACATTTTGTTCGCTCATTGTGGCCCCCACTACTGGCAATGACATCCCTTCCAATATAACAATAACTGGGGACCCTGTGGGATTGACCCCAGACAATGTGAGAACAAACTAAACTGGGATGTCTATTGGCTCCATAGATAAAATCAATAAATGGGCATTTTTGATTGGTTGATTCTAGTTTATGCTATTTACTGTCCTAAAGCTAATTTATCTATTTATGTGTTGTGTCTGTACTGAAATGCAAGCCATGTAACTCTGAAAGCAATTAAAATAACAAATGTCATCAGATAGACCTTCTTGCATTTTCTTTTCTTATGAACACAAGGAATAAACACAATGGCACATTAAAGTGGACCGTCACCCATGGGTGATCGGCCCGGGAATCTATAAGATTCCCGGGCCGATCACCCCCCTCACCGCGGGACATCCGAGATCGGGATGTCCCGCGGTGAGGGACCCCCCCCCAAAACCCCATAAGAACTCACCTGATCGCGCGCCGGCCGTTTGTGAATGGCCGGCGCGGGCGCGCGCACTGTCAGAGGGGCGCGCGGGAGGCGGCGGCGGACGCGCTGCCTTGTCCGCCGCCTAATCGGGGTGCCCCCCTGAAGTGGACCAAAACCCAGGATAGTCAAAATCCTGGGTGTTGGTCCACTTTAAAGTGGACCAACACTCAATTTCAACACAATGGGTGTCGGTCTGAGAGTGGGGGGGGGGGGATCCCCATTACCAATGCCCACAGTCCCACAGCATCCAACTGTTAAACCCTTAAAAATAAAAAAATTAATAGAACCCCCCCTTTCCAGTAAAACCAGCCTGAGCACAATCCCGCATAAGCCGTGGGCTCTTCTGCCCCCCCCCCCCTTTGGGGAGGAAGGTAATGGGGTAAGGGGTTATGGTTTGCTGGCAGGTGACTTGCCAGCCCCTGCTGCTTTTTGAATTGGTATTGGGGTCTTAAGGATCCCTTAACAGTTCACAAAGAGGTAAATGTAAAAAAAAACAGAGAAACAAATTGTTTTATCCCCCCCCCCATACTTACCTCTAATCCATTGCTGGTCTCTGCAGAAATCCAAGGCTGTGTCCTGCGCCGATCTGCCACTGCAATCAGTGACAACTGGAGACATCTACTAATACCGGTGTGCCTGGACCCCACACTCTGTTTCCAGGGACACTCTGAAGTATACCTGTGCCTGGAGTTGCCCTTGCTAATCGAAGGCTGACAAGTGACAATTGGGGAGGGGGGTATTTTTACCAGGCATGTTAGGGTTTAAGCTGTCCATCCACTTAGCATTTACATATATATTGATTATTCATATTTTTCCTTATTTTCTGCTTAAAGAGGAACAAAGCCCAGAATTTTTACTCTCCCGGGCTCATTCTTCATCCAGGGGGCATCCAAATTTAGAATTCTGTAAGGCCTTTCTGTTGTTGCAGATATCCTGGGATGCCAGCTAGGCCTAATGTGCTGTTCCCAGCTGTCTGCAATAAAGATAAGCCAATAGAGAAGTGAGTGGCAGGAGGTAGAGCAGCCTACTCTGGCTTCCATGAGGCTAGGGGGAATTGCATATCATTTGAAGCAAGGTCTGTTGTTAGTTGAGCTTTAGTCTTCTAACTTTATGTTTAAGCACCCTGGCACGCCCGTGTGACTGTGATTAATATCATGGGTGGGCAAGTGTCTGACAATGGTGTGAGGTTGCTGACAATCTGGTAAGTTTCCAAACTTTAGAATAGGAGCGATTATCCCTAAACAATGACTTGAAGGTGCTGTGTCCTCCTGGGGCATCCCGATTTGGAAACTGATCTCAGCCGCACCTGCGTCTCGCACCCCCTGCATCCCTTGGATTTGTGTGGCCATGCCAGCCTTTTAGTTACGATGGATGCAGCTGGGCCAAGCCCAAGAAAGTCAGGGATTGGCGAGGTTTCACAAAGTGGTGCATCTGAAACCGAAATGCTCAAGGGGGTGACTGTTTAACTGGACCTAGTTCCACTTATAAATTCCGTCCCAAAGACTTTAGTAGTCTTTAAATTCACCACCTGAACATTTGGACCTATTTGGCTGAACTAAATGAGCCATAGATGAGTAACACTTTACAAGGCCATAAAGAAGGTGGAATCTATTGGTGTAAATGTAAGAGTACAGAAGAGGAGAAGATCGAGGGAAATACATTCTAATAGTAAGTTCATTTGATTATACCCACAGCTAGAACAAACCTTTTTCCTTGAGCTGTTGGTTTCTATGACCACCTCCATTCCTGGGTGGGGTAAGACCCATACTGTACCTGCTCAAGGGTTTGGTCACATTTAGCTATGGCTAGAGATACTCCTATGTTCAGAATGTTCCACAGCAGCACTGATGGTGTCTCTGGTGAAGCTGTCCACATGATGAGATCCAAATACTGGAGGAGGGGGGAGAAATTTCCATTATTTGAGAATAACTCAGAAAGATACAAAGTGTTATAATATAACAACAATAGTAATAATTGTTTATATAGCGTCAACTTCTTCCATAGCGCTGCACAAGGTATATTCACCTAACAAAGGGATCCACACTTCTATTTTAAGCTTAAGGGAGGGTCTTGATTAAAGCATATTCATGGCTTGCCGGAACCGTATTCAGGGTTCATGCTGCCTTAGGCACTTTTTGGCCACACCCACCTATTTCTAAACATGCAGGGGTTCCGTTTCCCCCTTAAACAGAGGGCATCCAGATTTGGGAGTCCGACAACACATCAATGTTCACCACTGGCATTCCAGTTGGTGGTAGTCACATGGTTGCTGAAACATGGAAGAGGTAAGTTTTGCTATGCTTGGAGCCAATGCCCAGTGTCTGAGCTTACCAGAGCACTATTTGGGATGCCCTGTTCTGCCAGTGTAATGCACAGTGAGAAGGAAATAGTCAGGAAATGTGTACCACATGATCATGCTAACAACCCAGGATCACGCAACACGCTTTCCTAAATCACCATCCTTTTAACCAGCCTAGTGGCCTAAAAGGTCCAGCAAGGCCATGGAGGTACACAGATGCTTGGTAAAAGCAAGAAGACAGCTCAAGTTAAATATATATTTTTATGTGATATGCACACTAGAGAGTTATTACAAGCATTTGATTTGGTGGAAATATTACAAATGCCAGCTTGCAGCTGGAGACCTAAGGGGTCACATCTTCCCAACTAGGCCAGGCATAACTCATGGAGCCTTCCGAGTCAGAGGTCCCTTGCAATTCCATTCAGACTGGACGAAGGTGTGTGAGAGTCAGCAGGGAGTTTGTGTTCTGCCTGAGCTGGTTCCTTCTAAAGAGAAGTGTCAATTCTCCATCTGCCCCAACCTGGATTTTTCTGAAAAGCTTGTGTTACCAGGTGTTTTTGTCAGGGGATGGCTCTGGGTAATTAAGGAACATTTGCTAGTAGCAGGTGATGTAACAGGGTGGGCCGGGCATCAGAAAATATTATATAATATTTGCCCTATTTCTCACAGAGTTATTTATTTTTCTCACAAAGCCTAAGGGGAAGATGCCCTCTGGCAGAATATTACCCCTAGGGTCCACCACCTGGGTTGTCAGGAGCTTAGGAAAACTGCATTCCTGGCAGAGCCTCTCAACAGACATCAAGTTGCCCTATCTCCTCGGGGTGCTCTCAACCCAAAGCTCTCAGCTAGATCTCAATAAAATATATTTAAATTTTGTGGTTGTAACATTTAAAAATGTGGAAATGGGTAACAATACATTTTTAGGGCACAGCATTCCTGTTATGACAAAAAAGCAGCAGTTGGGCTTTCCTCGATTATGAATGGTCCCACAGAACACAGAGATTGCCCGTTTTACATACCCTGTTATCTGAAAGATCAGAGAACCCCTCAATAGAGTCAATAAATGAATATTACACTGTGTTTGCCAGAGACTTTCACGTCAGCCTGCTTTTATTTGCTTAGTTTACTTTTTATTTTATTGAGGATTTGTTTTAGTTTATTTAGCTTGATCCCACCAGCACTTTCACATTTTATAACTTACCTGATAGCAGCCGAATTCATGTTGAGTCTGAGTCCTAATCCATGTTGACGTCACAAATAGGCTTACAAGTTTCCGGATGAAGGTGCAGGTTTTTAGCAAAAAGCTCTTTCCAGATGTAGCAATCTGTTCCTGGGAAACGACAGAGCATACCTCCCAAGTGTCCCTGATTTGGAGGGATGTCCCTCTTTTGAGTCCATGTCGCCTGTCCCTCGTTGGCCTTATTTGTTCCTCTTTGAGGTGTAACATGCAGATCTGCATCAATAAATGATGCATTTGCCTATTCAAAGTGTTTATATTGTTGTATCTGTTACAATGTATCTCCCATCCAACCCTACATGAGGGGGCTTGGCTTCATTTACAAAGTGTCCTTCTTTCCCACCCTGAAAAGTTGGGAGGTATGATGAAGAGAAGTGTGGGCCTGAACATTTTCAGTTTCTTAAGAAGTTGTTCATGAAAAATGTTCCATTAGGGAACTTGATGACATTTCCTCACAGATCCAATACTTCTGGCTTCCAGCCTAGAGGGAATGTGTGTGGAGCACAAGACCAAACCAAAGTTCTTATTATTCTCTATGGGAGCCTCGGCTTAGTTTTGTACTCTGCCATTCACATTTGGAATCAAGATCCAATGCTGACCTAAGAATGATAGATGGTGTGAGAAACAGCGTATCACGGGAGCCTAGCTGACACCGCGGCTGCTGGAATCACGCAATGCGCTTTCCTAATTTGAGTCCGTTATGTAATGAAATATTACATATACAGGTCTGAAAGTGGAATACAGGTCATATACGTGATTACAAACAGATGTACGTTTAAGCCAGCCTGTGGATTTCAATCCTACCAGCACGATGACATGACCTCTGTCCAGATAGTGACAATGTAAGAAACTTACCTGTGGGCCTCGGCGGGCATTTGCTGGGCGCCGCTCTGCCAGCCTCCCCCGCCCCTCTAGCTGTGCGGGCGCGTGCTCAGGCAGTCTGTCAGTTTCTCCACCAGGCGGCACTGCAGTGTCCTCCACACCTGATGGGAATCAGGGGCTGGCCAGCCTTGCTGCCAAAACTGCCCAGCCCCTGGAAAGTCCAATCACTCACAAGTATTGTAAATTGCACCAATCACCACTCACACACTCATTCCCGGGATGCCATTGGTCAGGTCCCTAATAAAAACGGGATCAGCTCAGTGCTCAGGGCACGTTATAGTCTTTTGTGCTTTGGGTGTGATTCTACTAGCGATTCCCAGTTTTCTGACCCGGCTTGATCGACCATCCTTGGCTGCTGCCAGTACCGACCTTAGCTTGTCTGACCTCGAACCTGCATGCCCCTTTGGGTACCTTGTTACCTCTGACCCCCCCGGCTTGACCCTTTGGCTCTTCCTGACTATGCACCTGTCTCAACCCTGTACTTTGACGAACCCTCCGGACTGACTAACTGTGAATGACCTCGGCTTTGGGATACCCTCGCGGTTCATCGACCTTCACCCTTTGCGCCTATTAAGGCCTGGGGGCAACCGTGTCTGGTGAGGCATTCCTAGCGTCCCGGCAAATGGGGTCTTGACTATAGGCAGAAGCGGAGGTGGAGATTGGGGGTTGTCTGCTTACAGAAGGCGGGTGTCCCGCTGGGCATCACAGACAACTTGTCCTAGCCTTGGAGACCCATTTTGTGCTTCTCTCACTCCCCCTCTCTTAACTATTTCTTAAAGCGTAACTTTAGTCAAAGTATAACCCTCTCTGCCATCCTACCCTGGCGCTGAGGCGGGATGGGGTGGGGGTTACAAAAAAAAAAAACCTTACCTTATCAGCCACTCCTCCTGGTCTCCCATCGCTGTCACAAAAAAGATAGAAAGCAGCATCCCCTTGGTTCAAGTGCGCTACTGCCGCCCATTCACTTGGCTCTGTATTTTACTTCCAAGATGGCGCTGCCCAGGATCCGGAGTGCCAGAGGAGCGGTGTGGGTCCCTGGATAAGGTGAGGTTTTTTTTTTTTTTGTAACCCCCTCGTTCAGCATCAGCTCCAAAGTAGGTTGGCAGGGCAGGGGGTGGTTGTACTTTGACTACATTTCTGCTTTAACTAAAATTGTTAAAACAGTTCACAGGCCATAAATTTTGCTGGGCGGAGGGGGTTGCAGGACCCGGGTTCTGGTATTAACCTGTTGGGCCTGATGGCATGCATCTGGTGAGTCAAAGTATGTATTAGAGCCAAAAATCTCAATTTTGGAGATTTCCAAAATCTCCGAAATTGGAGAACTATGGCTGGATATGTCCTTATCTCCCAGTTCTGGTTCTGTATTTAACATGGTGGTAGGAGGAAGTCGGTCCAGCTAGTCCTGGATTCCTGTCAGAGGAAATGTTCAGGTGGTCTGTGTGAAGCTGCTTGGCCTCAGATCTTTCGCAGTCACGGGGCCCTTCTGGTTTCATTCAGTCTTACAAAGGTGTGAGGGAACCAGCAGTGCGGGTCTGTGAACTGGGGATGGCCTGTGTTTGCTCAACTCTCAAAGCAAGTGTCAGCTCCCCTTGCTGTGAGAAATGTAACCTAGCAGTTGTAGCAGATGGCATGGCAGCAATAGCCTTTTGAGAGAGAACATTTGCCAAAGGAAGTGGAATGCAATGGAGGTCTGGGTATCAGAAAATAAAATAAATTTGCAATTATTTTCCCCACAGATGGCGTGGGAGCGGGGGCAGGTAAGCAGGGGTAGAAATAGGAACAAACGTGTTAAGAAAAAAGTTCCATATTTTTCGCCCTATAAGATGCACAATTTTTTCCTCAAAAGTGGGGGGCAAATGTCAGTGCGTCTTATTGGGGGAATGTAAAAAAAAAAAAAAAAGTACTTACATGAGTCTCGTGCCCGCGCCAGAGCAACTAGGGTAAATGAACGCTGTCCGCTGTCACCGCTCTGGCTTCCGGTGCCACTATAACCTCTTGGGCCGGCATGCGCTGACACCCAAGTGTTTGTGTCAGCGAGCACCATATTTTTTTTTCTGGGGGGTTGGGGTGATTCTGCCACATTGCTTATGGGAATGGGAGGGGGGAATGCCACACTAAATAAGGGGATGGGGGGAAATGCCACACTGCCTATGGGGAATGGGCGGGTGGAAATGCCACACTTAATAAGGGGATGGGGGGAAATGCCACACTGCCTATGGGGAATGGGAGGGGGGAATGCCACACTGCCTATGGGGAATGGGAGGGGGGATGCAACACTGCCTATGGGGAATGGGAGGGGGGAATGCCACACTGCCTATGGGGAATGGGAGGGGGGATGCAACACTGCCTATGGGGAATAGGAGGGGGGATGCAACACTGCCTATGGGGAATGGGAGGGGGGAATGCCACACTGCCTATGGGGAATGGGAGGGGGGATGCAACACTGCCTATGGGGAATGGGAGGGGGGAAATGCCACACTGCCTATGGGGAATGGGAGGGGGTTGCAACACTGCCTATGGGGAATGGGCGGGTGGAAATGCCACACTTAATAAGGGGATGGGGGGGAAATGCCACACTACCTATGGGGAATGAGAAGGGGAATGCCACCTTGCCTATGGGGAATGGGAGGGTGGAAATGCCACACTTAGTAAGGGGATGGGGGGAATGCCACACTGCCTATGAGATGGGGGAAATTCCACACTGCATTTAGGGAATGGGACAGGGGGGATGCCACACTGCCCATGGGGAATGGGATGGGGGGATGCCACACTGCCCATGGGGAATGGGATGGGGGAATGCCACACTGCCTGTTGAAGGGGGGATGCCACACTGCCCATTGGGAATGAGGTGGGGGGCATTCCACAATGCATGTAATGGGGTGTTTTAGGACAACATTTGGTTTAGATTATTTTTTTCTTATTTTCCTCCTCCAAATCCTGGGTGTGTCTTATGGGCAGGTGCGTCCACTTGTCTCTAGATATTTCTTGGCCCACTCTTGACATTTAAACTTCTGTGTCTGGTTCAGTGGTGGTCGGGTTTAGGCTCCGTTATCATGGTCGAATCTCAGAGCACTGAACACCTTATATTTCTGATACTTTTCAACCCACTAAGCATTCAAGTTTATACAACTTGGAAAAATGCATAACAATGATATGGGAAATATACTCACTTGGGCGCACAATGATTTCAGAAGCTTCTCGTTCGAGTTCATCTTTTTAAGTCAGGTTGGTGAGCAAGAGTTTCGATGTTCATTTTTTTCTCAATTCAGGGTGTTGCTGTGAGTCACTCAGAATAATGAATCAATGAGTATTAGATGCAGTGATAGGAGGGGCAGTATGATCAGGTGCACAGAGAACAAAACATGGGTTATAATGATGGGACTGGGGACCTACAAGATTTTTATATGTGATGCCCAACCAGGGCAGATATCTTAAGGATCCAGTATGGATACATTGAAGCAGTGATATGGTTAATGCCCCTAGGGAACATCATGCCTGGGCTTGCAAGTATCTGTAGGAGGCCATCGCCCTAGCTCTCACCCTTCCCAGGTACACCCATGTAACGAGCAGGAGGACCTGTTTATATAGAGCATTACCTCTGTGACCGACATCACTGAGGTTCACTGCCAGCGCTGCACTATGAGGCTGCTTCTCCTGTCTGGGCTTTACAGCTCCCTCTTATCTCTAGGTAAGTGGTCTGGGTAGGATTAGATAAAGCGTTAGGCATCTGAAGGCACTATGATTAGGGCTCCCACATGCCTAGGAACTCAATGACTTCCCAAGCCTTACTTCTCCTAAATAACAACAGTGGAAGACAAGAATCTTCACTTTTAATAAACCCCTTCAAACTTCCCATTGAAAGAAATGCCATTTCCTCAGCTTAGCTTTCTTCCTGATAGTCTTGGCTAGTGCTCCTCCTGGTGGCTGAAATCAGACCACAGCTTACAGCTATGGGTTAGATTCACCACCTAATGGTTCAGCTGGGAGAGGGTCGCACAATAGGCTCAATTCAGAGAGACAAAAAAAGACTTTCGTTTTAGTGCCGATCTGTTTTTTTGGAAATGTTCCCGCTCTCGTATGAGTGTGCGAGCGATTCTATGCATGCATTGCAATCCTTCTGTAAAGTTTCCGTCCGTTCGTACGGCAGAGTACGAATACGAGGATGTCATTTTCCAGCGTGACTTTTCCGTTTCATTTTCACATGTTACAACGTAGGCTTTCGTTTTTGCCCTTTTCCCATTGTATCCTCCCACGAATCCTTTACGTTTCCCGTTAGTTTCTGTTTCCCTTTTTCAATAAATAATCGTCCAGACGGAAATCCTTACGATCTTGCGCCTGCGCACTACAAACTTAACTCATTAAAGTGCTCGCCTACATATTTGCCACCCTCACTTCTACTACAATGTTTAGCTAAATCACTTAGCACTATCCTCCATCTTCCCTTTTGAACCCTTAAAGCTCTCCCAAACCACTTCGCGGTTAGGTTCTTCTTCCATTTTAGGTCCCTAAAACTTACCCAAATCACTTCTCGGTCATGTGAATATTCATCTTTAAATATTTCTGGGCCCATTAGTTTTGTGTTCATGTATTTTGTAAATGAAATGACACTGAAACTTTTTTTTTTCTTATTCCATCATAAAATATAAAATCTTAAAAAAAATTGAAAATTTCAAATTTTTACAACTATAAAAAAAAAAATACATAGCAATGGCAGGCCACAGAACATTATTCTTCATCTGTGGTCCCCAACGAGTCGCGCAGCTCCTGCATCTCGCCCACCAACTGAAGGACCCTGACACTCAGTTGTGCCACTCTGGCACGTGTGGTCCCTGTTAAAAAACGTAAATTAAATTATTGGTATAACCTTGTTGGGGTCATACTGCAGTGCCCCCCCCCCCCCCCCGTATGGTCCAGACACCTAAATCTGGACTTCAAAAGCCAGAGGGCCCTCGCCACCATGGCCCAGGTTTTGCACAGTGCCCGATTAGAGAACCCCTGGCCCGCATTCTGCAGGCAAAGAACGGGCATCAGGAGCAAGGGCAGGAGTGGATATCCAGAATCCCCTGAAAGAATTTAAAAAAACATAAAATACACATTCTAAGCTACAATGTTGTTTAACATGTCATAAAGGGCTAAAAACAGCCATAGGTTAAGACATGAGTCATCAACTATATTCATTGCCATACAGTGAAAATGGATTGATGGAATGTGAGCAAACTTACCCAGGAGCCATCCACCAGATAATTCTCCTGACTCAAACTGACAAAATAAGCCGGAGCTCTGCAATATATAAGCATCATGGGACGACCCTGGATGCCCTGCAAGAACACTGAGGAATCGCATAGCTGGACCAAACACTACTTGTATGTTGTGCGAGTGGCACATCTTGCGGTTCCTGCAACCAAATATAAAATAATTACACAAAGCAAAGGTAACCGACTAAAACTCCTACAACAAATTAAGATTCAAGTTCAATTATCCAAATATAATTCACAAAGGACATAAGTCTAAAAAAATAGCAATTATATGGATGTGTGGGAAAATAAAGGTTTACGTGCTAAGGACTAATTAAGGTCAGCATTAAAATGCTTCTATAAGGCATACATGAAATGTATTGATTTAGGTATGCATTGCTATACAATTTATGGCCTCGGCCATGCTGATACATGCAATGCCTTGGTGCTAAAGGCGCGCAGACTCCTCCACATAGCCGCAAAACATGTTCAACAATAGCAATCCGAGCCCTCAAAGGTCCCGTAAGTGGATCGGAAATGAAATGGATTTATAGGGTGGTGGTCCGTCGGAAATCAGCTCTCTGAATCAGACGCAAGCCCATCCCAACAACGTAAGTTATCTGAACGAACGAAAAATATCAGATTTTGTTTGGAAAATGATCCGAACTAACGGAAATGATCCGATTTGTTTTCGTTCATCGAAAGCGCATATACGCATTTTCCCGAAAGTTCGTATGAATGAAAAATGAACGAAAAAAAGCAAAAAAATGACAAACACCCACTAAAACTTTCACAGACAGCTACGGAAGTCCAGACGAATGTGTCTCTGAATCGAGCCTAATGACCTACAATAGGGCTTTAATGAGAGCTTTTACTTTAATACACATGTGACCACTAGGGGGAGTAATAAGTAAGAAAAGAAAATTACATGTTTTTGTTGCGCTATAAGGAAGAGCTAGAGATGTTTTTTTTTTTTTACCTGCAGTAGTCCTTTAAATTCTCGCAAATGTTAAAGTCTCCCTAATGTAGGAGCCACAACCTAGAACACCTCAGTAACAGATACCTCCTTTGTTTTTCTGTAATTTTGTGACACTTCCTTTTTACCTCACTTTCTGTTTGTGGCAACACAACGAGAAGTTCATCAATGTTCAAGCCATGGGTGTCACTGGCACAAGGATTATCTTTTGTCCTGATCATCTTTTGTTGATGACACCCATAGGTTTTCTTTTAAATTAAATCAATGCCTTCAATGCAGCTAGATCTTCTGATCCAAGACAACAAAAATGATTTTAAGTAGACCCTAATCATGCCAAGAACTATTCCAGCCTGAAAAAAAAGTTTTAAATACAGCTTTGCTTTGATCTGTGGAGTGTCACAGATGTTAAATCCCAATTTAGTTTGGTGTGCACTGTAATCTCAATGGAAATACAAATCAGTGTAATGGAGACATGTACCACGCCATCTTCTGCCTGTGCATTACATGCACGCTGTTATTATAGCATTAGCGGGCTTGTGGATGCTATACAATGTATCACACTAGGGTGATGCTCTTGTAACAATGTATAGCAGTCACAAGCAGTGGCGTAACTATATGGGACGGGTCCTGGTGCAGATATTATAGAGGAACATTAGGGACCCTGAAGTCTAAAATACTCCAGGGCCGTCCAAGTTCCACTCCTTGGAACATCCTGAATTGGGATGTACCACTGTGTAAAACCCCCCAGAAGCCCCGATACACTCACGTTCTCTCTGAGCCCTCGCTGTTTCTCTACGTTGTGGCCAGGGCCGGCGCCAGCACAGGGCAAACCTGGGCATACCAGGCAATTGATAGAAGCTCAGAAGGTGGCGAGAACCAGGTGACAGCTGACAAGGACTAGAGGGTGATCAGCAGCAGGAGATGACCTTTTGTGGTGACATCATGTGACTCACTAATTTGGGGCATATTAAGACTCTCTTGCCCAAGGGCCCCCACCCTGGAGCTGGCCCTGGTTGCGGTTGCACCTCTAGCCTTTTTGAATGGGTGGCTGGTGATGGGCTGGCAGTGCTCCTTTTGGCACTGCTCGACTGCTTAGCCATCCAGGTGGCTTAGCTGTCAGCGGAGCCAAAGGGAGCTGTGTGAAAACGTGAATGCTGAATGGCTTAGTGCCGCTCAGCCAAACAACGCACTCGCTCTTGCCCAAATCTGCACAGTGGGAGCGGAAGGAATGTGAGTGTATGGGGCGATGTGGGGTGATACACACATTGGGGCATCCCAATTTGGGATCTCCCCCGCCGAGAGAAACAACACCCAGGAAAGTGAAAGTAAACTTTTTTCTGTCTTTAAACTCGACTAAATGCTAAATAAACACAAATATGATATAGTGCAGGAGCAACAATGACGGGCCCTCCCTAACCTTCTGGGTCCCATTGCAGTCTCACCCCTGCACCCCCTACAGTTACCCCCTGGTCACAAGTCTGGCTATTTGCAATGTAACGCACAGCATAGAGCAGGCATAGGGGCTGGTAATATGGAGCGGCTTTTGTGGGTCCTAGTTGTCGCCGCTCCTGTCCGTTTTCCCTTTCTCTCTGCTGCTGTGCCTGTCTTGGCTGCGGTCTTCCTCCTCCACAGTTCTACGGTGGTGGTGGTAGATTGGCATTGGTATCCTGGCAAGGCGCTGGTGGGGAGAGTTTATACTCTTCCTGTTTGTTGGCATTGCTAGGGAGCCACGGGTCACCCTCGCGCCACTTAGTATGGAACAGGTTGGCGCCATCATGCACAGGTAACATATAAATGCATTACTTTTGTAGACTTCAGTGTATAGGACAAGTGAATAAGGATAAGTGAGCTTAAAACGCGTTGGACAAGTGAGCTTAAAACGCGTTGCTGAGGGCTTATTATGCGATCTGTCCCTAAAACCGGGTTTTTTATTGGACAAGGAACCGCTGTTAAGCTTTTCATGGACATATATACATGTGGAATTTTATAATTATTGACCTCTGGCTACTAAACTTATATAGAGGGTGCAATAACCCACAAGCCAAGCAGGCCGCATTCCACTGGGTTATGGTATATAGTAGGGTGATGGTATTTTTGGATATTGGGGTTGGTAACACAGGTCTCAGAGGTCGAGCGGTCAGCCCTTGGGCCCTGCTAAGTTACCAGTCCCTGTGCCCTTTTGCCAGTGGCATAGCTAAATGCGACAGGGCCTTGGTGTAAACATTAAATTGGGCCCTTTTAAGGCTTATACAGTAAACTTTTTTTTTCTGTCTCAGTTGGATGCAATTAAACAACTTAAGACTGAAACAGCAAATGGTGCTTCCTTTCTCTAAATGATGCCAAATATGATAAAAATAAGGTAGAGGAGCAATAATGTTGCTCCTGGGCCCTGCACCCCCCGTAGTTATGCTCTTTTGCTCTTCCACCGGTGTCCCTAGTAGGACACAGAGCCTGTGCGATGGGCACCAGGCTGCTTCACACCCTCCTGGCTGGTAGGAAAGCCACCCGTTGGCTTGTTAGCCTACCTTCCCATACCCGAAAATGTATCAATGGGCAGTGTTTTCTCTGTGTAAGATAACCTGGAGCCAAATAAACACCCCTCTCAATCTAATATTCCCCTAGGCTAATGGATACCTCCTCGGGCCTCAGTACATAAAGATCTACTCAGCCAAATGAATATTTACAATAAATATTTACAATCTCTAAAATGGTTCTCATCTAACTGAATACTTCTGTAATCTATAAAAAAGACCTGTTAGCCCAAAAAATCCCCCATCTATCCATCAAAGGCCATACAGATGGATACACCCTTGATGCAAAGGAAACCCCAAGCCAAATGAATACCCACGCACTCCATAGGAGACTCACCAGATAAATGAATACCCCCTCACTCCATAAGAGACTCCCCAGAAAAATGAATACCCCTCACTCCATAGGAGACTCACCAGATAAATGAATACCCCCTCACTCCATAGGAGACTCACCAGATAAATTAATACCCCCTCACTCCATAGGAGACTCCCCAGAAAAATGAATACCCCCTCACTCCATAGGAGACTCCCCAGACAAATGAATACCCCGCACTCTATTGGAGACTCCCCAGACAAATGAATACCCCCTTAATCCCTGTGCTCCTACCACATGAGACACAACACTGAGATCTTGGAATCATTGTAGTCTGGTTCCATGTTTGAGGGTAATAACAGTGACCCATCCAATACTAATCGCCACACTGTTTATCCTTTCAGCTCTTGGCTTGCAGTGTTACCATTTTGAGGGCCTGCCGGACCGGGCCCCCGATGACCAAGTGGCCAAGACCTGTGGAAGCACTCACCAATGCTGCAGCTCCTCGCTTGTTTCATACAATGGTAAGTACCATCTAATAGAGGTCCCAGATCAGTGGTATAACTAACTGTGACAGGGCCCTGGTGCAGACATTATATGGGCCCATTTTCAGGGTTTATACAGTAATTTTTTTTGTTTTAACTAAATTGGATACAATTGGACTCTAAAGTACTGCAACAGAGGAGACAATTTTTTTTCCTTTCTTTTTTGCACATTTTTGCCTCTCTTTTCAGCTTCTTCACATCTTTCTCTTTTTTTTACCTTCCCTCTATCTCTCTTTTTCAGTTTATATTTATCTTTCTCCCTTTCTATTTCTTGCTTTCTCTCTTTCTTTTCTTATTTTTTTCGCATCTGCGAACACTGTTTGGAGCACCAAATTGCAATCAAGCTTCTGTCTGATTCATGGTCCTCAAAATGGGATGCACTTTTGTTTTAGCATCAATTTGTGCACTAGTGTTCACCTTTGCTACAATTTGTGGCTGAAATTTTCCTCTAGCGCCATTTTTGTGCACCTAGCTATCTCCGGCGCCTGATTCATATTAGAAAGAAAAGCAGATGTGCGCAAATGTGGCAATTTGAAGAGTGAATTTCCTCCAGCAAATGAGTGGAGGAAACTGCTGATTCCAATGAGTAACAGCCTTGTTTCATTCCAAAAACACATGCTGACGTGGTCTGGCATATTTTTGAACAATGAAAATGATAAAATCACAAAAATGAATTAATCAAAACAACAAAAATGTGGATATTGGACCCCAAAGTTTAGCAAAAACAGAAACAATAAAAGAATGATAGTTAAATGATTAAGCATTAATATGCAAACCAAACAAGGGAGGGAGGGATAAAGAGAACATTGGGCCAAAAAATGTTAAGGGTTAACTGGAATCAGAATATCCCCCCAAAAAATGGAGATCACAGGTATTCTCTAGAGAATACACTCCGAATTGGGGAATACTGCTTTGCAGAAAACCCAGAAGCTGGAGACATAAAATCGCTATGGAGAAACAGTAAAGGAAAGGGGAGAAACTTGGGGGACCATTGAGAGTAGCGCTTACCCTTCCAGATGCGCATGGGGCAGGGCCATTTGTGCTTCAAAACAGCAGATTTTCCTTGCAGAAGGCGCAAATTGGCGCAAGAAGAGGCTATTTGTACTTCTAATGAATCATGCGCCTAGGTGCATGTGGAATTGTGCTGCGCCTGAGGGTTTTGGCACACGACCCTTTTCTCTTTTTTCTTTCATTGTCTCTCTTTATTTCATTCTCTTTTTTCATTGTCTCTATTTGTTTCATTCTCTCCTTTCTTCTTTCTTTTACTTTCTCTCTTTCTATCTCTCTTTCTTTGTCCTTTATTTCATTCTCGCTCTCTCTCTCTTTATTTCTTTGCAACCTATTCAAATCTCTCGCTTTCCTTTTCTTTCCTTTCTTTCTCTTTCTTCTTTTCTTTTCTCTAGTACTTGCTCTCTATTTTGGGTGTGTGTTTCCCTAGGGGGCGACATCCTGACATCTTGCACAGGCCATCTTTTTAATAAGCATATTAGGAAAATCTTGTTGCATTTGGCTGCCACCATGTGGCCAGAGAGTAGAATGCATAAACACTCTTAGATTTTTAGTGATACACAAAAGCATCAAAATTGTGCTGATAATACTTTTACTGAAACCTTAATTTTAGCGCCCATTGTCAGAGAACGGTGGGTCATGAGATCCAACTCAGCAGCCAGCTTTCCCAAAGCATCGTCTGTTCTCCCGCCTAGTGGGACTACAAGGCACAGCAAGGCCCCAGACACACAGATTCTTGGCTAAGGCAAAAAGATAGCTCAAGTTAAATATAGATTTTAATGCAATAAGCACATCAGGTAGTGATTTCAAATGTTTGGCTATAATGGAGTGAATAGAAATGTCATTCTGAGAAGTGGGTTACAGGTTACAGCAAGTTACAAGCAGAGATACAACAGTCAGAGTTACCTTAAAATGCAGATGCGGAGTAGTGATGATGGGCTCCCACATGGAGGTGAGTGGTGAGCTTATTGATGGACACCTCCAGCACGCATGAGATGCGACCTCTCCCAGAAAGTGAGGGCTGGCCCAGGGTCAATCCCCCTTTATGCCTCGGGACCCTCTCAACTTCTCCCCTCTGTGGGGCGGACTGTTCCCTTCCTCCCCTTGGAGAACCTTCTCTGATACCTGGTAGGAGTTATAACTTTGGGCAGGGGGTTCATATGGCTCTGGATATGGCACCAAACAGTTGGGCTGGATGCCGGGCATCCGATGAGCCCAAAGATGAAGTCCCTAGATAGGTCAGAACCTGAGATCTCCATTTCTTTGGGTTCCAGTGGTTGCATGTCCCTGAGAAACGTATGCCTACACACGGTTTTGTGGGCTTGATCTGATTCTGTACCTGGCTTGGTGCTGACCAACTACGGTCCGATTTGTGCTGGAGGTCTGAGGAACTGGTGTTTGAAGAGAGGGCGTTATCCCCAGGGGTTGCCTCTGCTTCAGACTCAGTGGGGCCTTCTCAGCCCAGAGGTGTGAAAGAATCAGCAGGGACTCTGTGATCTGAGCCACGGCTCAACTAATTCACCTTCCTGGAGAGATTAGGTCCTGTGCATGTAAGGGGAGCCGCCGCATGGGGGGGTTTCAACCTGGAACTGCCTTGTTAGAGATGAACAAAACCTGGGTTTTTCACTGTTGCAGGTTTTGTTCCATTCCAGCAGGGCATCCCTCTGTGTGAAATCCCCCAGATTGCCAGGAAAACAGAAAACTCACCTTTTTTGGCAATCCCCCAGCGCATGCACAGGCCACCAGCCAATCAGCAGCTCCTGCTCAGAGTGGCATACCAAGGATGAATGGAGTATGAGCAACTGGCTGCTCCTTTGTGTACCTGTGCCATTTAGAAATGTCTGCCGTGGGTATGATCCTCGGCTGAAGATTATTATGGATACGATGCTCAGTGGCATCACCAGTGAAATTAGTATACTGGGTGATTCCAGGGAGTTTTACACAACAAAGAATATTCCAAAGCGGGATGCCCCACAAAGAGGAATAGCACTGGCCCTATTTTTCTTTAGACTCTAGGCTGGTGGTTGCCCCTCTTTAAAGGGACTTGGCTGTGTTCTCTCTTCCTGTCAGAACACAGCTGCTTCTAAGAGTAGAAACAAAACAAAAAGTAGTGGCACTCCCTTTTAAATTTCTTTGTTATAGACCACCAATAATAGGGCGAAGCTGGTGGTCTAAAGCTCTGCATCATCAGCCTGGGGACACTTGGAGAGAGGGAGAACAGACAAGGTGATGAGAATGCCTGTGTCTTACACACCCCGCCCATTATTATGTGACATCACAGGGCTAAAAATATTTCAAAAGATAAATCATAAGCTGAAATAATAAATCTTGATAACCCTGATAAGCCATTTCTTCAATGTAAAAAAAAGAGAACAGTTTTATACAGTGCCAAAGGTACTAAATGGTCTAACAATTTCCTTTGCCATCGGTATCTTTTTAAGTACACTGTAATAAATCAGTGCATGTAACATTTACTGCCACATATTAAATATATAACACAAATATCTTAACAATTAGACAACACATTAACCAGTTTAGTAATGTCCAAAGTAGGAATAATTCTATAAAAACCTAAAAAGGTGATGGAAAGACCCACTAACCTAAAGTGGCTCCATAGTACATACAGTTTTTAGAGCTGTTGTGGTAGTTTTTACAAAAACTAAATCAAATTTAATTTGTGAGAAAGGCATTTTTCTCTAACACGCTTCGCCAATTTAGACATCTTCAGAGGTCATAGTGGTTGATATGAGCAGGTGCTTATTATGATATGAGCAGGTGCTTATTATGATATGAGCAGGTGCTTATAGCTCACACAAAGCACAAGAAAACCCTGGTCTTCAAACTTTAGGCTCCTAATGATGGGGGAAGACTGAAGCTTCAAAGGAATCTACTGGGTGCACACAAATAGAAAATATACCAAGGAAATGGATCACAGGATCAAAGTCGTACAGTAATTTAAGGAAAAGGTCATGGTCCGCCGGCACAGTTTTGAAATGTAATTAATTTCAAGGGGTGTGGACAGGCATCACAGGATCAAATTCCTACAGTTATTTAAGACAAAGGTCATGGGCAGGCATCACAGGATCAAAGTCATACACTTATTTAAGACAAAGGTAATGGGCAGGCAGCATAGGATCAAAGTCATTATTCAAGCCAAAGGTCGTGAACAGACGACACAGAATTAAAGTCAAAGATGTTGGTCTATCGACACAGGATAAAAGTCACAATTCAAGCCAAAGGTCCTGGGCAGGCGGCACAGGATCAAAATCACAATTCAATTCAATGGTCGTGGGTAGACAGCACAGGTTCAAAGTCGTAATTCAAGCCAAAGGTCATGGGCATGTGGAAGAGGATCAAATATTAGAACATAGTAGATAGTAGCACACCTAGAAAATCCTTACATATAACTCTGGATGCAATCCATTCAAGAGCTTCTGCCACCTAGCACTTATAACCACCAAATAATTAATATTTGAAGGATACACACCAAACAAAGAAAAGGTTTGAAATGCCATTCAAACCTTTTCTTTGTTTAGTGTGCATCCTTCATATATTTATTATTTGTATCAAAGCTAAAATTCAAGCCAAAGGTCGTGGGCAGGAAGCACAGGATCAAAGTCCTACAGTTATGTAAGACAAAGGCCGTGGGCAGGCAGCACAGGATCAAAGTCATAATTCAAGCCAAAGGTTGTGGACAGACGACACAGAATTAAAGTCAAAGATGTTGGTCTATCGACACAGAGTAAAAGTCATAATTTAAGACAAAGGTTGTGGGCATGTGGCAGAGCATCAAAGCCATAATTTAAGCCAAAAGTCCTTGGCAGGCGACACAGGATCGTAATTCAAGCCAAAGTATGGGTTGGCACCACTGGATTAATTTAAAGTTCATGGTCAGGAGACACAGAATCCAAGCCATAATCTATTTAAGCCAAAGTTCGTGGGCAGACGACACAGTATCAAAGTAATTCCATACAAAGGGTGTGGACAGGCATCACAGGATCAAAGTTGTACAGTAAATTAAGACAAAGATCACGGGAAGGCAGCACAGGATCAAGGTCACAATAATTCAAAGCCAACATAATTTCCAGACAACATAGGTTGAAACTTAATTTAAGCCGAAGGTCCTGGGCAAGCAGCACAGGATCAAAGTTACAATTAAAGCCAAGGATTGCGGGCAGGTGCCACAGAATCAATATTGTTATTAAAACCAAAGGTCACAGGCAGGTGGCACAAGATCAAAGTTGCAATTCAAGCCAAAGATTGTGGGCAAGTGGCATGGGATCGATGACGCTATTCAAGCCAAAGGTCGCAGGCAGGTGGCACAGGATCAAAGTTGTAATTCATGCCAAAGGTCAGGGACAGGCAGCACAGGATCAGAGTTGGTATTTAGGCTCGAGGTTGTAAACAGGTAGCATAGAGGAGACAAGTTATATTTCAAGCCAAAGATCATGAGTAGGTGACACAGGATACAATTTGTATTTAGAGCCAAATGTTGCGGGTAGGCTGCACATGGTCAAGTCAAAGGTCATGGTCAGATGACACAGAATGTAAGCCATAATTCAATCTTGTGGGCAGGTGGCACAGTATCAAAGTGCAATTCCATCCAAAGGGTGTGGACAGGCATCACAGGATCAAAGTCGTACAGTAAATTAAGACAAAGATAATGGACAGATGACACAGGATCAAAGTTGTTATTCAAGTCAAAAGTCTTGGTCTGACGATGCAGGATAAAAGTAATAAATCAAGACAAAGGTCAGGGGCAGGAAGAACATGATCAAAATTGCAGTTAAGGTCAAAGGTTCTATGCAGGTGGCCAAGGATGAACGTTGTAATTAAAGTCTAAATTGAAGCTAAATGTCAGAGCAAGAGTACAAAGCCAAAATGCTAATGAATGAGGGAGTCCATACACCAAGAATCTGTTCATAGGTGGATCAGGCAGAGACGTCACTACTGTACAACAAGATCACTAAAGGCAATCGTGGGTGCAGGCCATGAGTGACTTTGAAAATCATGGAATCTGAAGTAATTGATTTATATGACATGTTATTATGGTTTCCCATGGTTCTGGGCAAGGGATATATTCATCTAGCATCATAGTAAAATAATTAAATGACAGAGCAACCAAATACTAGACCTAGCAATTTTGATCACAAATGATAGATAACAGGTAAGTGAAGTATCGAAACGTATGTCCAGCTCAACCAAGCCCCTAAAACAAAAACATTAAAACATACGGTTCCTGTGCTGAATGTGTGGAAATCGCAGCCCCCCTGGATCGGTTAGGTGAGTGAAAAGTGACACACACAAACATATACATGGTGTACATGCCATAGTTGTCTGGTTAGGCAATAACTAAAGCAATCTGAGCAGTGTTGCCATAATGGTCCATTACAATAAATATGATGCCTAAGTTCTAATTATTTGCACTTTGACTGCTTCTGTTGTCATGACATTGCCCAGATCCACCAGCCATTGAAGTGAATTAAAGAAGGAGTCTATGGTCCTTGTAGAATGTTGTGCGATTTGTGTTCTGTTTGCGATACAGTTTCCATTTTTAATGTGTATAATATTCATTCCACCCCTAGGGCTAGTGAACGGTAATTTTCTAAGAAAGGGATGTTCTACAGGACAAATGTGCAACCAGACCCAAACCGGGTTACACCACCCCCAGGAGCTTGACTCCAGTGAGACAGTTCTGTGCTGTAACACTAACCTGTGCAATAAAGACTTGGTACCAGGTAAGTGCAGACATTAAAGGTAGCTGGACAGGTGAGCTTTCCTTTGTTAAAGGGGATTTCCACCCTCAGAGTACTAATGCTATAAATGTCCTGTTACCATTGTAAGAAACAGCAGTTTAAAGGTGATTTAGGGGAGGAAAACCGTACTATAGGGTCAGGCTTGTGAATGGACTCTTCCCTGGGTTAACGGGGACTGGCAATATACACACTCAGTTCCTGGGGAGTGGAAACCCAGCAGAAGGCCCTCGATGACTTTGGGGTCCACCTGAGGACGAAAAACGACAGCAGACTCAAGCTCAACAAAATTCTTTATTCACTGGCTCAGTCATTCACGCAGCAACTCACAATAGGCACTTCTGGCACTCAGGGTCTCCCTTTTCTCCAGTTACCCCTGTGGTAGTATCAAAAACCTGGCTCACACATTCATGTGCTCGGAAATAGATTGAATAAAAGCTGTGGGTAAGTAGTATTTGGGGAATATTCCATTAATGTTGCTATTCCTACTTTGGTCACTAGATGGGGGTATAAGACCACAAATAGAAAAAATAATTTAATTCAGACCCAGAAATCTGGGTGTAGGATTCCTCTTTAGGATGAACCAGGTGGCAATAGATACATTTAAGAAACAACAGGGAACTGCTAAGATTGGTTGGGAGCTTTTTGGAGGGAAAACCTGAGGCAACATTGTATAGGGCAGGGGGTATTATAAGGAGAGGCCAGAGGGCTAGACGAGGAGATCGTCCATAACCATGCTAAGGGGAAGACTGGTGTAGTCTCCTGTGTAAGATGTCTGGTGGGGCTACTACAGAGACAATGCCCGGGTGCAGTTGGAAGCGAGTAGGAGGACGGGGCAGTAATGAAGTAGAGCTGCGCTGAGTTGTAGAGAGAGTGAGAAGACTGCGGGAAGTTCATGCAGAGAGGACCCTGGTGGGAAGAAGCCTAGGGGGGCCCTGGCATTGGATGTGACAGAGGAGGCGCGTAGAGAGGATCCAAAGGGACTTACAGGCCACCAGGAGGAAGCTGCTGTGCCCAAGACTCTGGTAAGGTGTGGCTGACCCTATCTGAGGCCCTGGTGCTGCAGTGACTGTTGTGTGAGGGAGAAGCCCTTGTGTTGGGGAATGGTCAGACCTCGGATGCTATGGAGTAGAGGTTCCTCATATGTTTACTTGCTGGCAGCCCAACGCCCCCTGCTGAAGCTGGCAAATTCTGTGTCCCAGTCTGGGATCCCCCATAGAAGGTCTCCACTATGAGGGGGTGCTCAGCTCAAAGTGGGGAGGGGGGCGCCCGAATCCCCCTCTGGAAAAAGTCCTACATTTAATTGGGAAAAACCATACTATGTAGCCCCTATGCTAAAGCATTCTGATAAAGCAAGAGCACCTGTCTTCTATTTCTGATGGACACAATCCTATTTAACCCTTATGCTGAAACGTTCTGATAAACAAGTGTACCTGGGTTCTATGCTGATGGAAACAAACCTGATTAACCCCATTCACTTAAATGTCCTCATGAAGCGAGTGTTCCTGTATTTGCTTTTCTACAAGTGATGCAAGTCTACTGGGGGACCCCCCGCCCCCCCCCCCCCCCCGAGTAACAACAAAGAGGAAAGTTAAATTCCTGTGTGTTGTTCCTCTTTAAGGATAGTTATGGTATATACAGAAAAAATGGCTCAGTTTGACCTGACTTTGGCCAAAATAGAGACTGCAAACTGAACCGAATTGGCCAAATTCTGGCCAGATTCAACTTCCACCATAATCTGAAGCTCATCCCTATTTACTGTTCCCCATAATACAACACATGTAAACAGTTTTCCTAGTGGAACCAGGATGGTGTAATAATAGCTATTTACTAACCCACCATTATTTTTTCAGATCTAGGAGACAACTATCGTACAGAGTGCCTGGCCTGTCATGGAACTCCTGAATCCTGTGGTGGGAGCGATCTTCCTAACCTGAGATGTGGTCCCTCACAAAAAACATGCATTGAGGTCTCCATCACTATTGCCCTTGGTCCACGTATGTACCCTTAAAATGATTCACCCAAAGTTACAGGCTATTTTTGGGCAATGTAGGTGGTTTGAGTTGCTTCTCATGTCTCTTGAGGGATCTAAAAGGGAGACTTCCATTGATAGACATCTCAGGAAATTGCATGTTCTACCTATAGTACTTACCTGGGCCCAGGGAGACTCGGGACAATGCCCGGTGGGCCGCATTGCTTTGGGGCCAGTTGGGCTGCTGCTTATAACACCCACATTCAATCCCTGCCCCCTTAGTCTCCCTCTCAGCCCCACTGTACCCACAAGCCAAGGAACCCCAGTCCCAATGCTATAGCCCTAGCATCATGGTTGGTGGGGCCTCAGCAGGGACGTCCAGAGCTGATTTTTGGCCTCAGTCTGCCACTACCTAGGCCCATGCTCCCGCTCAACTTTTTTGGCCGGCCAAGAGTGGTGAAATCACTGTGCCACTGGATGACAGCTGCTAGCCATGTGACCCACCAGCTTTTTTCAGGGATGGACTGATCACCATTGAAAGAACCAGAGGACTTCCCAGTGGGCCACGTTGCATTGGGATGGGCACAAATCCTATTTCATTCAAAGCCTATGGCGGAATACATTCTATCCTGTCAGTTCTTCTACTACCCAATAACTTTCTGCCTCCCATGCCCCCCCCATACCTATAACTACCCCAATAACTTTCTGCCTCCCATGCCTCCGCCCCAACTGCAACCCCCAAGCCAAAACTCCTTAGCTCATGTTCTGCCCTGCAATGCTATAGCCTTAGCATCATGACTGTGAGGGGCATAGTTACCTTTGCCACACTATCCCCCCTTACTGAAGCTTTAGTACCATCATTTTGGGGTGGACGTATCTACCCCTACCCATCATTTGTCCTGTGATGGCATGTGGCACATATTCTTTGTGTGACTTGGAAGCACATTTTGGGGGGCAAATGGTCATAGGCTGGCTGAGGGCCATTAAAATCACATTGAGAGTTTTACCATTCAGCTCCTGATTGGCTCTTTCTCCCTGTACCATGGCCAGTGGCCACCCTTTGGTTGGGGTCTGGCTTTGATTTTTCATTTTAATATTTTTTCAAACTTGTCTGTAGTCTAAATCCCACAGAGCAGAACCACTGATGTGGTGCTGATAGGCATCCCTTCAGAACCTAAACCCATCTCCTTTACCCCTTCCTCATCCCCACAGTTATCCTTACTCACCTCTTACCCTGCCAGGTCTCCATGATGGGAGCTCCAGCCAGTGCAGATTTTAGTCCCCCAACAGTACAGGCAACTGGCAGAGGAAGAGAGTTATATGGCCACCCTTGGGACTGTGGGTGGCGGGTCTTTATTCTTTAAAGCAGATGTTCAGCCACAAAATGCCTGTAGGCCCATTAAGCACCCGGACACCCTGGGACATAGTTATTTGGGATTTCCCACTTATTAACAGTATAAATGAAGCCTGAATTGAGACCATCAGAGTTAATCATCTACAGCACATGGCCCAGTGAACTCTATTGGCAACCAGCAGAGAAGGGAGCCTGAGATCCATGAAGGATCGAGGGCCTAACATGGTTGCCGCCAGGGAATGGTGAGTATTTTCAGCCTTATTTTAGTTGACCACCGGAGGTGAGAGAGTGAGCAGACTTCCAGTGATTTATGCCAAAGCGGGACAAAACCCACCAGCGGCCAGCCTGGAATCTAAAAGATTGCAGGGCTGGCTGCTGGCTTCCCCCCCCCCAGGGCATCCAGAATTGGGATGCCCACTGTGTGAACCGCCACCCAGTATTCACTGCTTACATCTTTCGGCAAATGGCTTATTGTTTACAATAAGGAATGTGTGCGATCCCGCCCCAGCCATTCAGATAGTCTGAGACGGGAGCGCACACGCCGCTGATACAGGGCATGCGGCAGCGCGCACTCCCCATTGAAGCCAATCAGAGCCATTTGCTGAAGGATGTAAACACGACTCTGATTGGGCGAGAGTCTGTGCCTACGCTGTTGGACCAAGGAGTAGTGAGTTTTAGTGGGGTTTCACACAGCGGGCCATCCCAATTCCTGGCTTTTGTTACACTTTAAGGCCACCAGCCCCAGGGGATCGACAAACTAGGGATGCTGAAAGCGTCAGGTGAGATTTTTGGTGGTCAGGTGAGATGTTTAATAATTTAAATGACAAAATTGGGCTTAGAACAGGAGAGGTAGCTGCTTCTGGGCCTGATCTAAGCTGCTTTGTGTCACTTTCATACCCCCTAAGTGTCCCTGATTTGGAGGGACTGTCCCTCTTTTGAGTCCCTGTCCCCCTATCCTTTTCTGTCCAAATGTTTCCCTCTTTGAGGTGTAAGATGCAGATCTGCATCAATAAATGATTAATTTGCCTATTCAAAGTGTTTATATTGTTGAAACTGTTACACCGTATCTCCTTTTCATCCCTCAATGAGGGGACGTGGCTTCATTTAACTATTGTCCCTCTTTCCCACCCTGAAAAGTTGAAAGGTATGCACGTTAGCATGTATTTTTATGGCCCATGAAACCATAAAGGTAGATAGAGGGGGTCTGTTATTCTACTTTAGAAAACTTTGCCTCTTTTTTGGAAGCTCCCTTATCTGGAGATTTATTCATATAGTTGATTTGGACTATTTTATACACAAGACAAGATGGCGAGAGATCAGCCATGGAGGTCACGCTGCTCCTGTTCCTGTTGGGTTTAGTTTTCATGCTGCCAGAATTACCCATAATAACACCCTCCATCTCACCTGAAGCAGCAGCATATTACAAGTGGAAGGTTAAGGTGCCTCAATCACCCGATGCCATTATCATGGAAAGATACTGGAGGGCTGGCATGAAAAACACAGGCTCACCATCCCAAGACCAAGGGCCATAGCTTGTAAAAAGTATTTACCCCCCTCCCCACTCACTAACTGGCAAATGTTATTTTTCCCCATTGATGAACAGAAATAGACTCTTATGCATACCTGTACCTGATTTGGAGGGACTGTCCCTCTTTTGAGTCCATGTCCCCCTGTACCTTTTTGTTTTTCTATGCCCTTCTTTGAGGAGTAACATGCAGGTCTGCAACAATAAATGATTCATTTGCCTATTCAAAGTGTTTCTATTGTTGTAACTGTTACATCTCCTATCCATCCCTCAATGAGGAGGTGTGGCCTAATTTAACTGTGGTGACCAGGTTAGGGAAGCTGGGAGGCAGCTGTGGGTCACCGGCTTTTGGGGTGGTAGGCCCGAAGCTTAGGTTCCGGACAGATGTTAAAGTCCGTAGGCCCAGATGGTATGAGGGCCCTGTGTCGTGACGCCAGGAGGGTTTGGTGGCACAGGTTACCCTACCAACCGGGGGTCCCTGGAGATCCCTTGCTAGGTGCTGGGTAGCAATAACAGGCGGAGGCCAGGTTAGGATCAACTGAACTTTTACTGGCAGTCTAGATGGTACAGTGACAGTACAGATCAGGAACGATCCTGTGGTGTGGGAGACTAGAGGACTTGCTGAGACTTATAGTGCTATTTAGGCTGAATAGCTTACTTGCAAGATTGAAGATGGGTTCTGCGACCTTGGAGATTAGAGCTGAATTGAAGACAGGCTCTGTGACCTGGAATATGAAAGATGATGCTGTAGATTTATCAGCAGACTTGGTAAGCATTAGTCTGGCCCCTTTCTCCACACTAGCCACATGAGACAAGCCAGCAGCACAAGCACAGATCTTCTTCCCTCAGAGAGCAAAGCTATTCTGACTAGAAAATGGAGGAGAGGGCAGGCTTAGGTGCTCAGCAGTCCTGATAGGCTCACCACTTGTCACATGACCCTTCCCTAGCAAGTTAGTTACAGCAATAGGGAGTTATGAAGTTTATGGAACTGCACAATGTGAATGCATTAACTCTTTGAGTGCAAACTACATAAATTCACATAGGAAACATGTTATTACATGAAAACAGGATATAAAAGGTTATTATACAGGAACAGGGTATATATATATATATATATATATATATATATATATATATATATATATATATACTGTATGAACACAGGTATATTATACCATATTAGCTACGCAATATAACAGATAACAGACTCCAAAGTCACAGGGACAGCCGAATGTCGAAGGGACACATATAGAACAGTATTGCAAATGCATAACAATTGTCCCTTGTTCCCACCCTGAAAAGTTGGAAGGTATGTCATATGTATTATAATTATAAATAACAAAAAAAAAAAAAAAAAAAAAAAATATATATATATATATATATATATATATATATATATATATATATATATTATAGTATAGTATATACATTAATGTGAATTACAAATAAAATACACAAAATAACTGAACTTCTATACCTAAAAAGAGACATTTAAAGTGTCCCCCCCATGGCATCTTAAAGTGGACCAAAACCCACACCGATCAGCCCCGAAATCTATAAGATTCCTGAGCCAATCGATTCCCTCCCCCTGGGGCATCCACAATTGGGATGCCCCTCTGTGTGAAACCCCCAAGGTCGCCCCATACACTTATCTTGTTTCCCGGTCCAACGGCTGCAGCAGTATCCCTCTAGTGTGCCCACGCCAGGCATTTGTGAGTGGCCGGCGGGCACACTCCCTATTAAAGGGAAGCAGGGGAAGCGTCCGCCTGCGCGCTCGGAGCCGCTGGCTTTAGACACTGTCCTTGATGGCGTGACGTCCTTGAACAGCTCTGAGCACGCTGATTGAACAAGTGGCTGCACATGCGCTGTAGGACCGGGATGAGGTGAGTTTCTTTGGGCGATCTGGGGGGTTTCACACAGCGGGGCACCCCGATCGGGGTGACCCAAGTGCTATAGACGATGAATTCGGATGACCTGATTTCAGATTTAATTTATACTGTTAATAAGTGTGAAATCCCAAATAAGTATGTCCCAGGGTGGCCGGGTGCTTAGTGGGCCTACAGGCATTTTGTGGCTGTACATCCAAGTATAGTATAAAGACCCACCACCCACAGTCCCAAGGTTGGCCATATAACTCTTACTCTGCCAGTTGCTTGTATTGTTGGGGACTAAAATCTGCACTTGGCGTGTGTTGTGGTGTAGCGGTGCAGACAAATTATTTCTGCTGGAGACTTTGGCCCTTATTTTTGAAGGAATAGCGACAGGTAGCGACTGGTGAGCGACTGGTAATGACAGGCACCGCCACGAGAACGCCGGCTCCCCATCACAATCACACATTTATCAAGCCGATCCTGCTTAGCGACTGAGATAGCGCCATATAGCGACTCATTCATCATTATTCCAGCCTCAGCCCACAGCGCCAGCGTCCGACCTTGAACAGCGATAGGTATGACCTCTCGCTACCTGGCGCTCTCCAATGCATTTCAATGGAACAATCTTTAAATATTAATAATTAATTGTTATTAATGTTTTTTTTTTAAATGTGAAAAATTCTGTGAGGAAAAAAAAAAATAAAAAAAAATTGTGCAGAATTGATATTACAGGTCTGATATTATTGTATTCATATTACTAAATTATTTAAATTTTTTTTTTTTTTGGTTTCCAAAAATATGGTGGTTAAAAATCTACTTTTAACACATCGCCGCCAGCGCTCTGGGGTTTAAACATGCATTTCACAGCGCTTGAATTTTTTGAGCCTGATTTTTTGATGAATATGGTGGGAGCCGGTCGCTCTGACCAGTCGCTATCATGCGCTCCCATACATCGCGGAACCTGTCAAATAGTGACTCGTCACCTTGTATTCAACATTACTGCACACCGACTGAGTCGCTGTCAACAACCGAACAATGGCCAAGCACAGTGACTACTAGCGGGCGCTGTGAAAATACTGCTGCAGTCGCTCAACTGTCGCTACCTGCCGCTATTAATAAATCAGCCTCCCCGACTCCAGGGCAGTCAAAAAGGCTTATGTTCCTTTTTAAAGTGGACCAAAACCCAGGATTTTCATCTCGAGTTTTGGTCCATCCCCCTGGCGCACCCTGGTTTGGGATGCCCACTGTGTGAAACCGTTCGTTATCTTTGTCAAATGTTGTTATTGTGATGTGAGGCCGCATTTCCCTCATACGTTTCTCTCTCTGCAGACACCCAGCGCGTCATGATGAAGAGTTGCAGTAACAGTTCCTCCTGCCCTGGACTGGCAGCCTTCAGCAATGGGCAACAGCCGGTGTCATATTCCTCCTTCTACCGTTGCTGCAATGGCAGCCAATGCAATAGGGGGCAATTTACAGGTAACTCCAGAGAGATCATAAGAGATGGGGCCTCGAGGCAGAGCCGGAACTTTAGGGGGTGTGACCACACCCGGGCCCAGACGGTCAGGTGGCCCCATCACCATTGTCCCTCCATCGTATTTATCATATTTGTGCTCACTTAGAGATAGGCATCACTATTCATCTCTGCTGTTTTAGTCTAGTTGCATCCAATTGAGCTAACAAAACTGAAACAAAAGTTTGCTGTAAGAGCCTTGAAAGGGCCCCATTTAAAGTGGACCAACACCCAGCAGTATCGGCCCGGGAATCTATAAGATTCCAGGGCCGATCCAATCCCTCCCCCCGGGGCATCCAAAATCGGATTGCCCCGCTGTGTGAACCCCCCCAGGACGCCCGCAAACCGTACCTGAATCCTGGTCCAATGGCGCGGCCGCATCTTGCGCTTCTCTCTAGCAGGGCACGTGCCCGCGCCTGCCATTTGTGAATGGCCAGCGCGGGCGCGCTCCCTTTTAGAGGGAAGCGCGAGATGTGGCCGCCAGCGTGCTCAGAGGCGCTGAGCTAAGACATTGATTTGATGTGCGTTGCTCAGCGGCTCAGAGCGCGCTGATTGGACGAGTGGCCGTGCATGCGCCGTATGAGCGGGGTGAGGATAGTTGAATCGGGCGAACTGGGGGGTTTCACATAGCTGGAGGAAGTGGACCAAAACCCAGGATAGTCAAAATCCTGGGTGTTGGTCCACTTTAATGTCCACACCAGGGCCCCATCACATTCAGTTACGCTACTGGCTCAAGGAGATTTCTGGGTCTGTGTCTGCTATTGGCTAGTAGAGGTGGCTACTGTCACCAGTTTGGGCAGCCATACCATATTAGTGCTTACCATTGGAGCTATGCTCTGTAGACCCCCAGTATTTGCCCCATTTATTTCCTCTTCTCTGCATAACCAATTGATCCCCATTTCTTCCCCCCGTCCTCTTGACATCCTTGTTTATATTTTTATAAGCTTCCTTTGAAGTGGACCAAAACCCAGGATTTTGACTATCCTGGGTTTTGGTCCTTTCCCTCCCCCGCTGTGTGAAACCCCCCCAGTTCGCCAAAACCAACTCACCTCTTCCTGGTCCTACAGCGCATGTGCGGCCGCTCGTCCAATCAGTGCACTCGGATCTCCTGGCGTCACACTGTCTAAGCCTTCATCTAAGGCGAGTGTCTCCGAGCACGCTGACAGTCGCATCCCCCGCTACCCTGTAACAGGGAGCGTGCTTGCGCCGGCCATTCACAAATACCTGGCATGGGCACGCACCCTGCTAGAGGAATAGCGGGGATGCAGACATGGCTCGCGTATGTGCCGTTGGACCGGGAAAGAAGGTAAGTGAATGGGCGACCTGGGGGGTTTCACACAGCAGGGCATCCTGATTTTGGATGCCCAGGGGGGAGGGAATCGATTGCCTTGGGTCCGGACCTTAATAATAGTCTATCTTATATGTTGCCTTGGGTCCGGACCTTAATAAGAGTCTATCTTATATGTTCCCCCGACCCTGTACATACAGATTGCTCACATTAAAAATCATCCTACCTGCATCTACTGCATATTCTGAGCCTTTAAACATCCAAGATGGCTGTCCATGGAGTGCCTGCAAACAGGAAGTGCCTTCTAACTGTGCCGTTCTGCATTCTGGGATTTCTGTTCTTCTCCTGACTCCAGCTTTGCTCTCTCTGTGCAAAGCACGGCAATAACCGCACCCCCTGCACATTTGCCCCTCCGCCTCTCCTCAGTATGTGATGCTTATGAGGCAAGATGGCGGCGCCCATATCCTAGAGTCCTGAACAGAGTTGCAGCCCAGTCTGGGAAAGAATAAAAAAATAAGTGACTAAAAACTTAAAACATATTAATTTTAGATTCTGGAGAATAGTTTTTTTAAGTGTTTGTACTTTTCATTAAGAGATGCTGAAGGTCCGGTTTAAAGCGGACCTTCACTCTGAATAAGAGTCTTATATGTTTCCCACACCCTGTACATACAGATTGTCCACATTAAAAATCATCCTACCTGCATCTACTGCATGTTATGAGCCTTTAAACATCCAAGATGGCGGCTTATGGAAGCCGCCATCTTATCAGGCAGCCTGCAAACAGGAAGTGCCTCCTGACTGTGCTGCTCTGCATTCTGGGACTGCTGACCTTTACCTGACCCCAGCTCTGCTCTGTCTGAGCAAAGCACAGCTATAACCCGCCCCCCTGTACCTTATCCCACTCTCCTCTCCTCAGTAAGTGTGATGCTTCTGAGTCAAGATGGCGGCGCCCGTATCCTAAATTCCTGAACAGAGTTGCAGCCCAGTGGGGGAAAGAATAATAAGTAAGTGACTAAAAACGTAAAATATATTAATTTTAGATGCTGGGGAATCGTTTTTTAAGAGTTTGGGCTTTTCATTAAATCACGCTGAAGGTCCGGTTTAAGTTTGTTGTGGGAGTGAGCTCCCCCTAGTGTTTAGATTGCATTATGATAACTGATGTAATGCCACAATTTGAACATTAGAGGGAGCATACTTCTTGACATAGGGCTTCAGACAGCACTAAAGGCAGCAGAAAATGCGTGAGGTGCTTAAAGTGAACCAAAACCCAGGATTTTGCCTGTCCCGAATTCTGGTTGTTGCCCCTGGGGCATCCTGATTTGGGATGCCTTTCTGTGTGGAACCCCCCAGATTACCAGTATTCTAGCGTTTTCACAAGAAAATGATAGAAAATGCTGAGGGGTTGAAGAATTGTCTAAAAAAGTGCTGTCTCTAACCCAGGTGGTCTGTTGTGTACAATATCTGTATTCTTACCTCGCCAGTGATCCCATGGTGCATGTGTGGGTCTCCTCCAATCAGGTTTCCGTGTTTTGTATATGAATAAGCAGCTAGGAAACCCTGAATGGCAGGCTAACCACTGGCCGTTAATGCCCTTGTTAGCCATTCAGACAGGTCTGAAGTTGGACGCTCCAGGGCTCTAGGGACGGTTTTGGTCCTCTATAAATGCTTACAGCCCTATTCTCTAATATGTGCGATGCACAAATAAAATCTGTGTATATATTTTCCCCGTCAGATAAAGAACCTGGAGCTGAGAATGGTTTGGAGTGTTACAGCTACTCATCTGCTAAAGGAGCTAGGAAAACACTGCAGTGTCGTGGACAGATGACTCGGTGCATGGACCTGATAGGTAAGATAGACCTTGTTGTAAATTTCTATGGGCCCCAATGAAAGATGAAGGGTTAGTATTTCTAATACTGGCCTTTTGGAATAATTCCAACAAGCCACTATAGTGTGAGAGCCCTAAGGCTGACTATATGCTATACACTCTGATTGGGCCATGTCTGTATATTATTGCCAGACCCATATATTGACCATATACTATGCAATCCATGTATCACCTCTATACAATGACATAACTCTTTTGAGGGCTTATTTAGCAGTTTGTAAAACCTCTCCATTACATTTAAAACATTCTCACCACATGTGTCACCACCACATGTAAAGAAGTTCTCAAAATGTTAGTACATATCCTATCTGGAGGTTACTGGTCATGTTCAAGTCAAAATTCAAAGTTTACAGGCTGATTCATGACTAGCGCCATGTATCGGCAGATGAGCGTCTGTACAGAGGCGCTAAGAGCGACCGCTAGTAGACACTGTGATTAGCTATCGGGCGCTGTTAAAGAGCATCTCATTCGCTGTAGTAACCTGGCCGGAACTGATGAGTGAGATGTATGTTGGGCCCTCTAACACCAGTTCAGCTTTGCAGGGTAGCGCCAGCTCATTGCGACCGACTCTCAGCGACTCCACCATATTCAACAAAAAAACAGACACAAAAAAACACACACAAACAGCGTAGGCGCTCTAGATCTGGTCGCTATAGCAAAGAGCACCAGACGCTGTGTGATTAAAGTCTGTTTTTAAACACATATCCACCAGTAACAAAGCGGAAACACATGGAATGACATTGTTGTAACATTGTGACATGAATACTTTAGTGCCAGACCTGTAATGACAATTCTGCATATAAATATAAAAAATCCAAAAAAGTTTTCAAAAATGACTCTTTCTAGGTCAGGAGAGGTGACACAATTATTTGTGAGAAAAAAAAACAAAATAAACACAAAAAAACCCTGTTTAAACAGAAGAAGAGGAACGTCCATTGAAATGTATGGGAGAGCGACAGGTAGCGACAGGTAATACCTGGCGCTCTGGAAGCTAGGGCGCCGGCGCTATACGCTGAGCCACCTGCAATGATGAATCATACACTACATGGCGCTGTTAGAGTTGCTCACCAGAATCGCCTTCATAAACGTGGTATTGCGCCCAGCGTTCACCAGACGCTGCCTGCTGCTTAGAAGGGACTACCAGGCTCTATTCCTTGATGAATAAACCCCTTAGTAAATTGCTCTCCTAATCCCCATCTCTAGTAATCAGTGATGTGAGCTATTTGAGTGGTTCTTAGCTCCATGCAGATGTTGTGGAATAGCATGTAATATATGTTCCACCTTGCCACAATTGTGACAGCCCTGCTCCTGAAACAATGCTTTATTTCTAGCATAAGTAAAAAGCCATCAGCCAAACATTGCATCAACATTGTAAACAACTGTTGTAATGCTCTGCAGCAGGCAAGGTCATTGGCTTACATTGATACATACTTACATTCATCTCCTCCAGCAGTGTGGGAGAGTGTGTGTAACATGACAGACATGCTGATCCATGATGACATGCTGAGGCAAATCTCTCTGTAAGTTTGGTGTGGAGTGCATATAACACAATTCCAAGCTACTGACAGCCTGCATTGTGTGGAGAAACAATATCACACAAGCACACTACAGCCACGCTGATCTTCAATACAGGCAGATAGAGAAGGATTTTATCTCATTCTAGCATTCTGTGTGGAAACAGATATAATCTCTCTCTGGTTGGTCAGGCTGATCATAACGAAGCTCAACTGCAGTGTGTCTGTGTGCTAGCAAATGCTCCCCCCATCCCCCCACTCATGCTCCGGTGTGATCCAAGATGGCCGCTCCCATGTGAAACTAGGAGTGAAGCTATTCCACAACATTTGCATGGGGTTTAAGCCCTCTCAAATGGCAACTGATCATCAAAGGGGACTTTAGGGGAGAAAATTACTAAACTTAATTTTCTTGACTAGAGGTCCAGTTTGAGAACTTCTCTGTGGCATTAAAAACCATAGCTCCCCTGTATTGGGGAACTTTACCTCGTGTAAAACCCATCTAGGGGTTATTTACTAAAGTGTGGGGAACTTCTTAACCTCTCTGAAGAACTTCTTGACCTTTTCTAACCTAACCTGGTGAGTATCTCCAACAGTCCAACTTGTTGTAGGTAAACCGGGTAAGGAATCAAAACTCTTCCTAATTTAAGAAACAGCCTGTTTTCCTTGACATTTACTAAAATGTGAAGAACTTCTTTACCTTACCAGGTTGTTAAAGTTTAAAAGAACTTCTCCACCTCAATGAAAAACATTTGCACCTCATTGAAGGAATCCTCCACCTCTTTGGTGGACATCTCAACCTTTCGTGTAGCCCAGCTGGGGTATTTTTTAGTCAAGAATAGAAACTTTTCTTCATTTTGCAGGAGTATTTTTGCATTTCATGTGGCAAGGATCTTCACACACATAAATACTACACCTGGAAAATCTCTCCACCTCAAGAACCTTTCCATTTAAAATCCTTGTCCAATTTGAGGTCTTTAACTTAACTGTAGAGAATATCCACCACACTGTAAACCCTCTGTATCTCTACCTCCCAAATTTTCATACAAACCACAACATTTTTGGAGGGAATCTCTCGGTTTTGTAAAGGTAGCACATTTAGTGGTGTCATGTGACTTGCGTGTCAGTTTAGGTTTTACAATAAGCTTTTATTTTCTTATCAGGCTCCTCTCCTGACCAAGTTGTGATGAGCGGATGTGCCACTGAAGCCTTCTGTCAAGGTCTCTACCCACAATTCTCCATTCCAGGATGGACCAGGACCACCTGCTGCAGCCAGTCACTGTGTAATCATAATCGCAACAGCACTGCTGCACATGACATCAAACATTAAACCTAATGTACTAACTCCCAATGGCCAATGAGTAATCTTTATTTAGAGAGGAACAATGGACCTCTAAATGACCTGGTCCTAATACACCACTAACACTCGGCTCGCCGACATTCTGCAGCTTTTTGAAGGCCCTGGTGTCTTAGCCATCTAAGACTGACACCGCAGGGCTTAGCCATCTTCCCTAGGTTCGCCCCGTCCTTGCAATCTGCTCTTCAAATCTCACGGCTTTTCCTTACAGCCGCCCTGGGCCTAGATAAAGGGCGCAATGCATCTTGGAAAGGCAACATGGCTCTGCCCTACGCTGGCACCCAGAGAAGAATGGAGCGCGGAAGGAAGGGCAGAAGACCGATAAATATTATCAATTTGTGCGTTAGGAGTTCTAAAGGGAATGTAGGATGAAGTTTGGGGAGTTTTTGAGAACTCCCCAGACTTTTCAATGTTCTCCTTTAAAGGTAATCTTTTTTTATAGAGGACCAACCGACCTCTAAATGACTAGGTCCTAATACACCCCTCACCCGGTTCAGCATCCTCCGGCTCACCAACATTCTGCTTCTTTTTGAAGGCCTTGGTGTCTTAGCCATCTAAGAATGACACCGCAGGGCTTAGCCATCTTCACTGGGTTCCCCCCATCCTCGCAAGCTGCTCTTCAAATCTCATGGCTTTTCCTTACAGCCACCCTGAGCTGAGATACGCGGCGCTGACAATTCACTGCACAGATGCGGGATCCCGTGGGCAGCGCAATGCATCTTGGGAAGGCAACATGGCACTGCCCTATGCTGGCACCCGGAGAAAAACGGTCAGAGGCAGAAAGAAGGGGAGAAGACCGGTAAGTATTATTATGCATTTGTGCGAGGGAACGAAGGGTGAAGTTTGGGGAGTTTTTGAGAACTCCCCAGACTGTCCAATGTTCCTCTTTAAAGGGATTCTCAGGTCAAAGCTCAAAATGACACAGTGACATTTTCCTGGGCTTTGGCTCCAGTGTCTTCTCCTTGGCAATGCTGTGTACACAAGTTCACCACTCTATAGGTTCCCACCAGTGGGGCCAAAAAACAGCCCTGGATCTTACCAGCACCTAGCCAGCCCAAGACATCCTTGCTGAGGCCCCCCAACCATAATACCGGAACTATAACCTTGGGGGCTAGGGTTCCTTGACTTGTGGGTACAGTGGGGCTGGTACAAAGTGCTGAGGGGTAGACAAATGGGGCAGGGATTGAATGTGAGTGTTAGAAGCAGCAGCCTAACTGGCCCCAAAGCAGTGTGGCCCACCGGGCGTTGTCCCGGGTCTCCATATGGCCAGTCCACCCCTGGTTCCCACAGCATTCCCTGTACCGCTGACCTTTGGTTTCCTGCTAACTTCTAGAATAAAATCAGGCAGGACCAGATGAATGATTCTCAATTGAACCAGGAGGAGGCGGTTGTGGGTCAGGTGCACCTTCAGTCCTGGTGTGGGATAGCGATTGCCATGCACTGCTTACTGGGAGGATGCAGAGATGCCAAGTCTCACAAATTTTTGGGAGAAGAAGGGACGACGGTAGAAGGAATTTGTGCAATTGGAGTTCTAAAGGGAACGGAGGGTGAAGTTTAGGGAGTTTTTGAGACCTCCCCAAACTGTCCAATGTTCCCTCTTTAAGGGATTCTCAGGTCAAAGCTCAAAATGGCACAATGATATTATCCTGGGCTTCAGCTTCAGTGTATTCTCCTTGGCAATGCCGTGTACACAAGTTCACCCCACTATAGGTTCCCACAGCATTCCTGGTATCGCTGAAGACCTTTGGTTTCTTGCTAACTTTTGGATTAAAATCAGACAGGACCAGATGCGTGATTCTCAGTTGAACTGGGTAGGGGCGGTTGCAGGTCAGGTGCACCTACCATCCTGGTGTGGGTTAGCAATTGCCATGTACTGCTTACAGGGAGGATAGCAACTCACCCGAATTTTTTGGGTGTCTCCCAAAATGTCCTCCCCCTCCAATGATATCTCTTGGAATATTAGGGCCCCAATCACCCCCCAAATAAATTTCCACCACAGTCTGCTTTCAGTGATTTCTGGCCTCTGCGGTGGCGTCACTTCCTGCCTTGATTGGCAGGCATTGCCATCCAGACTTGGAGGTGACAACACCCTGGGAGATGTGGACCAGAAGTGCATTCCAGGAGGTGCTGTGCCCGGCTAGCAGAGGCATCACGCACGTGGGACCGGAGGCGGAGAAGCGGCGGCTAGCAGTCGAACTTCGAAAGGTGAGTTCGACCAGAAATCCAGAGCGACCAGCAGGCAGTGGCAGCGGGACTCGTGGACTGGCATGCTAAAGCATGAGGGCGCGGCAACACCACCATCTCCCTGGTGGTTATTTTCTTCACAAACCACTGTGAATAGACCACACCTACACCACACCCCCGACCACACCTATGCCACACCCAATGTCACGCTCATCGTCCTATAAACTGGTGTCGGAGGTTGGCATCTCTGAGGATGTCCTGGGGAAATCAAGCCTCCCTTACTGAACATTAATGACAGAAGGTCTCCTTAACGGGAAATCCATGGAAACTCGACTCTGACTACGACATTTTTCTACACTTGGAGAACTTTTTATCTACCTGATTTGGAATATTTCTGTCTCTGCTTTACATAAGAAGTTTCACGTCATTTGATGTGGAAAATATCTTTTCTGCATTTGGCTTTGTTTTAATTTTCCTGATCGAAAGTTCTCCAGGTCAGGTGTTAATGAAAAAAAAAACAGCTTGAACAAAAAAGTTTATGTTCTCCAACAAGTTAGAAAACAACTATTGCCCCAAACAAATGAAAGAAAACTTTCTCCAAGATAAGTGGAGAGAAGAAAATGTCCAGCTAAACTGTAGAAAGAAATCAGCCAGATAAAAACTTGGAGAATTTTTCTCCCCACTGATCCTGGGAAATGTTTTTTCCCCAATTGCCTTGAAGAACCATTTCTCCCACCTGGTTTGGAGTATTTTTCTCCATTTGGAGAACATTACTCTCCACTCAACGAATAAGAGAATTAGAAATTTTAATTATGAGAACGTTTTTGTCCAGTTGTCAGGCAGGCAGATTACTAACGCCAGGTACCGGCAGATAAGCGTCTGTACAGTGGCGCTAGTGGTCGCTCTGATCGTCCGTGAGTCGCTATTACAGAGCTCCTCAGTAGCTGTAGCAACATTGCCGGCATTGATTCATTTGATGTGTGAGTCGCTATAACACACAGCGCCGGTGCTCAAAATTGTGTCGCTGTAGCCCAGAGTGCCAGAGGCTGTGTGATTAAAGTCTGTTTTTGAACACATATTTACCAGTAACAAAGTGAAAACACATAGAATGACATTGTTGTAACATTGTGACATTAACACTTTAATACCAGATCTATAATGACAATTCTGCATAAAAAAATAAAAAATCAAAAAAGTTTTCAAAAATGTATTTAAATAGACCAGGAGAGGTCACAAAAGAAAACCCTTTTTAAAGAGAAGAAAAGTAACATCCATTGAAATGTATGGGAGAGCGACAGGTAGCGATAGGTATTACCAAGCGCTCTGAAAGCCAGAGCGCCGCCGGCATCCGCTGAGCTGTCTGTGATGATGAATCGGCCGCTACGTGACACTGTAAGAGGCGCTCACCAGAATCGCCTTCATAAATGTGGTATTGCGTACAGCGCCCGGTGGTCACCTAACGCTACCTGTCGCTTACAAGGCACTACCTGTCGCTATCCCTTCATGAATAAAGCCCTCAGTGAACCATCTTCTCCTCCCAAGAAACTGTTCTCTATGTAAAGTGAAAAGAAAAAAGTTCTCAAGCTGGTGAGGAAAAAAGTTCAAAAAGTGATTTATTCTCCAACATAAATAAAGAGAATCTATAGAGATAACAAAAGGTTCTTCTAATCAGACAGAACCAAAAGCTTCTCAAAGTTAACTGGAGAAAAAAAAAAGTTGGATGAAAATGTTATATAGCCGTCAAGCAGTTAACCTCTCCCCCTCCTTACTGCCTTATTATTGCCATTGTCTGGACTGTCCCTTCAAAGTGGACCAAAACCCGGGATTCTCACTACTCTTTCCCCTGTGGCACACTGATTTGGTCTCAGAGCACCCTGGTTTGAGGTGCCCCGCTGTGTGAAACCCTTCAGAACGCCGCTCCTTGAGCCCACAGGGCAGGCACGGCTGCTCGTCCAATCAGCTTCTCCCGCTGCACATAGAAGAAGCTGAATGGAATCCCCAGCAGCACACATCGGCAGCGCAGCATCACTTTCTTCTTTCGGCTGTGCAGTTATTTATTCGGGTTGGGTGGGAAGTAAGTGATGGGAAAGGTAAGAATATGGGACTCCCTGGGAGGGTTCACACAACGGGGCATCCCAGTTTGGATTTCCCCGGAAGAGGGAGTAAGCCTGCCCTGGAGTCTCAGACTACAGGGTGGGTTTCGGTCCACTTTAAAGTGGGCTAAAACCCAGGATTTTGACTATCCTGGGCATGGGGGTAGCTAGGGGGGAGCACAAGTGGGGCACCATTTTGAATCTTTGCCCTGGGTGCCAGAAAGCCTAGCTACGCCTCTGATCCTGGGTTTTGGTCCCCGCCCCCGATCATTGGTGCCCCTCTGTGTGAAACCCCCCAGGTCGCCCAAACCAACTCACCTCTTCCCGGGCCTATGGCGCATGTGCGGACGCTCGTTCAATCAGCGCGCTGGGATCTGCTCATGTCATGTCGTCTAAGCCTTTGTCTAAGGGCAGCGGCTCAGAGCGTGCTGATGGCCGCGTCCCCCGCTACCCTCTAACAGGGAGTGTGCCCGCGCTGCCCATTCACAAATGCCTGGTGCGGGCATACGCCCTGCTAGAGGGATAGCGGGGATGCGGCAGTTGGACCGGGAAAGGTGTGAATGGGGGTTTCACACAGCGGGGCATCCCTATTTTGGATGCCCCCAGGGAGGGAATCGATCAGCCGATCGCTGTGGGTTTTGGTCCACTTTAAAGAGGAATTCTAAAACAGCCTTATAAGGCTAAATGGGACCTCTTACCCAGGTACCCCAAATACCCTCCTCACTTATTGACCTGAAAAGTGTTTGAATTTGGGGTTCTATTTTAGTTTGGGGAAATTATTCATATAAAACCCCTCTGTAATTGAATGTTTTTGGAGACCCAGGGGGTGAATACATTTTCTAGGCACTGCAGGGAACAAATATCTTAAATAGATGTGCGGTTTAATCAGATGGGATGTCTGCACTAGAGTGGAGCCCATTCATCATAGTGACAGATGCCTGACAAATCTGCTCAATGAGCCCCAAATATCCTCCCGACATTCCCTGAAGAAGATGGCACCTGTGAAACGCGTCACCCACCCCAGTCACACGCACTCCGTATAGGAAAACACACAGCCTAACCTGCTTTGTCACAATACCTCCAGACACAAAATAACCATACACTTATTTACAGATGATTGTGACGCACGCCACACCCGCCACACCCGGCATCTTCGTCTTGCCCCCATCCGGCCACATTCCTTAAATAACTTTTCAGTCGCAAAGCTTGGAAGCAAATTTGTTTTTCTGTATAAGTTATGCTGTAAAACATTAAAGTGGAACGAAACTAGCCCTAGAGTCTTTAAGACTCTAGGGCCCAACTCCAGACTTTAAAGCCCAAATGCAGCCTAAACGTATTTGCATAAAAGCAGGAGGGGCTAGGACCAATGAAAATGCTCTATTCCTACAGAAGAGCCATGGGTGTCACTAGGATCATTAGTATGGGAACCACCATTTTTGTGAGGGTAACTACATTATAATCATGACAACACCCATGCATTTTCTGCTAAAGAGGCAGAACATCCACTTTAAATCAAAACCCCAGAGTCCTTGGTGCTGGACCTGACGTCTGGACCTGCATCTTCTAATGCACAACACTCTCCACTGCTCTCCTGGCATTCAGTCTTCAGAGGAACACACGCTCCCCCTCTTTTATTTCTATCATCCCACTAGAGGTATAATCAGGGCAGGCGTCAGCACTGGGCGTACCTGGGAAGGTGCTGGGGCCCTTCATTTTGGGAGGGCCCACCACATTCCCTCTACCCTGGGCAGCTCCTATATAGGATACAGGGCCGTGCAGTAACCAGGACTAGGGACTGTCACCTAGGGACAGATTGGCCATTGGGAGAGACTTTATTTCTTTCAGTCCTTCCATTCTTTGTTTCTTTTCTTTTTTTCCGTCTATTGTTTCTTTCTTTCTTGTATCCGTTCTTTCTGCCATTCCTTTTCTTTGTTTCATCTTTCCTTTTATTATTTCTGTCAGTGCTTCTATTCTTCCTTCCTTTCTTTCTTTACTTCTATTTCTTTCTGTCCATCTATACTTTGGGCCTTATTCATGAAGGGATAGCGTCAGGTAGTGCCTTGTAAATGACAGGTAGCGACAGGTAGCGTCAGGTGAACGCCGGACACGGCACACAATTACACATTTATCAAGCGGATTCTGTTGAGCTACTGGGATAACGCCATGTAGCGTCCGATTCATCATTAGCCCAGCCTCAGCATACAGCGCCGGCGTTCAGCCTTGCAGAGCGCCACATATTACCTCTTGCTACCTGGCGCTCTGCCATACATTTCTATGGACGTTCTTTTATTTCTCTTTAAACAGGGAGGTTTTATTATTATTATTTTTTTTTAATCTCAAATAATGTGACCTCTCCTGGCCTAGAAAAAGCAATTTTTTAAATTTCTTTTTATATTTTTTTCATATATATATGTTCATGTCACAATGTTAAAACAGCCTTTAATCACACAGCCTCCGGCGCTCTGGGCTACAGCGAAGCATTTTTGAGCGCAGGCGCTGTGTGAGGCTGTTTTTTTGATGAATATGGTGTGAGTCAGTCGCACTGACCAATCGCTACCATTCGCTCCCATACAGCGCTGTACTGCTCATATAGCGACTTCCTACAATGTATTCATCAATGCTGCACAGCGGCTGAGGAGCTCTGAACTAGCGAACCACAGCCGCGCACAGCGACTACTAGCGAGCGCTCTGAAATCCGCTCTACAGACGCTTATCTGTCGCTACCTGCCGCTAGTAATGAATCAGCCTGCTTGTTTCTTTCATCTGTTTTTTTCTGCCATTCCTTTTTTTCATCTTTCCTTATATTATTTCTGCCAGTCCTTTAATTCTTAATTCACTTCTATTCTTTTCTTTCTGTCCATCTATACTTTGTTTCTTTCATCTGTTCTTTCTGCCATTTCCTTCCTTCCTTTCTTTCTGTCTTTCCTCTTGTATTTCTATCAGTCTTTCTATTATTTCTTTTCTTCTATTGTTTTCTTTCTTTCCATCTATTCTTTATTTCTTTCTTCTTTCTTTCCTTCTATTTTTTTGTCATTCCTTATTTTCTTTCTTTCCTTCCTTCCTTCCATCTCTTCTCCTTTTCTCCCATTCCTAATCTCTTTCCTGCTTCCTTGTTTCTGTCATTCCTTTTATTCTTTCTCCTTTCTTTATTTCCTTTATTAATATTTCTTTTTTTCTTTCTATCTTTATGTTTCTTTTTCTATCTTTCCTGCTTTTTTCCCTGTAATTTCATGGGCAGGTTGATTCATCATTAGCGCCAGGTAGCGACAGACGAGCGTCTGTAATGCGGCGCTCTGAACGACCGCTAGTGGCCGTCCCGATCAGCCGTCAGTTGCTATTACAGGCTATTACAGGCTCCTCAGTCACTACCTGCCGTTATTGGTAATCACGCTGCCAATGTTAAATGTGATATCTCAAATTTGCTTTAGAGGCGCTGTCGAGTTGTTCCACCTTATTCAATACAGCGCCTGAGCGTTTCTAGGCTGTTGTATAGAAATCAATCTGTAAAAGTTAAAATTCTGCTATAACATAAGCCAAATAACACATGTAACCAGATCTTTTGTTGAAAATTCAAATATTGTTTTATTGAAGCATATATAGTTATGAAGAAGGTTTTTTTTTGCAAAAGTAGTTGTTCCCATCTTCATGGTGCCTGTAATGGAGATTGGAGACAAAAGTGTAGTTAGTTTTAGTTTTTGATTACATATAAAGTATTTAAAACACCCTATTTGTGTATTTTTTTGGTATATACCAACCACCTTTTTGGTTTCGATATTATAAGCAAACCACTTTGTATTTTACAATATTAAATACCACACACATTCTTTTTTATATTATTTTAAGCTACCCATTATTTTCGTTAGTAATTTTAGACCACTCACATATTTGTGGCTTAATTTTTAGTATGCCCCTGTAGTACTGTAGTTGTAGTATAGTTAAGGTGAGCGATCTTACCGAAAAATACGATGTAACATGCTTTGCCGTCGCTCAAACCCAGTCTGGGTGTCCTCATTACTGTCCGCGGCCATGTTAGGGACTTCTGGCACCAGTGCGGTTTCCTCGGGGGGTTCGATTCGGTGGCATATGCAAATGTTGTGTAGAACACAGCAGGCTAGGATGACTTTGGAGACCTTTTGTGGACTGTACAACATCTCTCCTCCTGGTCGTGCCAAACAGAGAAAGCGTGCTTTCAGCAGGCCGATGGTTCTTTCCACAATGCATCTGGTTTTGCAATGTGCTGCATTGTAGCGTACTTGGACAGAGGTCTGTGGGTTTCTGACCGGAGTCATTAGCCACGTTTTCTGCCCATATCCCTTGTCCGCTGTTGAATAAACAAAGTGTAAGAAGGTTCCAGAGGAATAAAATGTTTATGATCTAAATTATTAATGAATTATTATTAAATCACTAATATTACTGAAAAATAGGTAACTTGGATGAATGGAGTCTGTGGATTTTTACCTGGTTATTATGATTCTGATCCGGGGCTGGTTAATAATGAAATCATACAGATTTAATATAACATAAGGTTTATTTTAGTGAATTGCATCAATGTTCATTGTAGGTGTATGCATATATATATATATGTGTGTGTATATATATATATATATATATATATATATATACACAGTAATGTTATGTCTTAACTTCAACTATTTAAGTAAATCCATATGTAAGGCATAGTGTTACATGCCTCCCCCTTGGGGGGAGGGGAAAAGGTATGGCGAGAGAGGATAACATTTTAAGGACAAAGGACGGAGTCTCGCACTCTCTTTGCTTTGGGTCTCTGAACAGACAACATGTGAGACTTGTAGGAGATCGCCACATGGCCAGTATGGTGGGGGTTGGGCGAGAGAGACAAAGACCCTAGTTTGATTAGCCTGAGAGGGAAATATTGCTGCATTTTCCTATGGACACTATTTACATTTCTGCTTTGTAACTTCATATCGCATTTACACCATTCATATTATTTTTTTTCCTGTAATGTAATCAGCTCTATTTTATATTAAATCCATTTATTGATTTTTGGTTTCGGCCAATACTTGAAGTACTTATAGCCGAGATCATTTTTGGATGGCCCAGTCCTTGTTAAAAAGTCAAACAAGGAAAAAGAGAAATATCACAAATAATGATATTTTACACAAAGTGAGAGAGAGCACTTAGTAAAGTACCATGAACATAATGTATACATTAAAGCTTGTGTTATCTAGGTTTGCAATTTATTAATCCACAGATTTAAATTGTTATTACGTCAAGGATTATTAATTACCCAGTAGCCAACCAGGTGGCATTTCATTGTTTTCAAACTTCCGGCACATGACTGATTGCTGGAGCGCATAAGAATCATGACATGAGCAGGAAAGGCAGATCTTATGGCCCTCAGCTTCATGTCATGATCTGAAGGTGAAGCCCCACCCAAGCCCAAGCGTGCCTATGCCAAGAGGGAGACAGAATTTAATTTGGCGGATAATAATACTCTTGTGTGTCTGACACTGGCTAAGTGGGAGTTATTATTTAGCTCCCAAAGTCAGTGTTTAGGCAAACAAGAAAGGAGCAAATTGTGGGATGCCATTGGTGAGCAGCTTACTAGCACTGCTCAATATCCACGTAGTGGCACAGCCTGCAAGAAACGCTTCTACACTTTGCAAAGGGCCCTTATGCTAAAGATGAAGTCTTGCATATTTGTTTGTAACCTCTTTATAATTCTAAAAGTAGGTCATGGTAAGTATCATATTATACCTATGTCATTTTTTAATAACATTTCTATTTGATTTTCCTTAGTGGCACATGAGGACTCTCAGGACTCCGATGCAGATGGGTCCGAGATTCCTGCCCTTCCCCCAGCCTCAACATTAACCCAGTCTGATGTAGAAGGTAAAGAGTGTTGATAATTTGATTCCATGGTATCGGTCTGGAGGGTTATTTTAATTGTGCACATTGACAATGGCCAATTGTGATTAATTTTGAACCATAGATGCCCTCAGAATTGCATCAGCATCTCCTCATGAGTCTACATACTCTTTGGAAGCCAGTAAGTGTATGTGTTACTTTGGCTTGCCCTAAAGTAAGTTAAATGTCTGGATTTGGCTGAATCATGATGTTATTTTGTAGGCCAAGTCCCAGCTTCATCTTTGGACCCCACTTCCTGTGTTGCAGGCCTACAGGACACTGTTGGTGTGTAGTGCTAAGCATACTGTATCCTTTATGTATTTTGTTTATTCATGTGTATCTCAAAAATATTTACCCAGAAAAACCATGAGCGCTCACATTGAAAGCTGTATAGTTGGTTAGGTTTTGCAAACAAATGGTTACTATTTCTGAGTGATAAAATAAGTAACATGTTAAATACATGTGGGCTTTCTTTTGGTGACATTTGAATACATTTATTGAAGCAATACTATGCCAGCTAAAAGTAATAACTATTGTTTTGTTTTGTTAGGCCCGAATACAGGAAGTGCTGGTCCTGAAAGGGCACTTCAAAGCGTGGCTGCTAGGGATGAGAGTAAGAATGTGATTTCAACTTTTAATTTTAAGGATGTTGTATCTCATTACATGTATTTGCCCTATTTACATTTTGTATGACCCATGTATTTTTAGGGCAAAGCTCTAGTGATGGGCTAAGTCTAGACATCTCCGATGTGGCGGGTATGTGTGCTTATAAAGGTGATAATGATCTGTGGCCAGACAATGAGTTGACGTTTATTTTTTAACAATGAACTTTCTTCCCTAAATATCATACATGTAAAGGGTGTGTGGATTGACCAATTAGTTAAATTTCACAGGTATTCAATCGATACAGGTTAGACAAAGTATAGACACAATAAAACCAAAGCAACAAATAAAACTGTTTTTCTATTTAGCATATGTGATGTTGCCGCCATTATCGGATGATGATTTGCCCCTTCCTGGCAGCCAGACACCTGAACTATTTGAGGAGGACCACACTCAGGTACCATTGATTAGTTGGTTATGGTTGTGAAAACTGTAAAACCATGTGACATACACCATACTTTGATCTTAGGAGGAATCCTTAATGGTAACCCAGGATGTGGCCTCCTCCCAAGTCCCATGTGGTCAGGCTTCGGAGCCAGCACAAACGGTACCTGATGAGCTAACTATAGATGTCATTGTAATAGTTTTATATGCTAAATACAATCAGTAATGTCATATCTTGCTTTTAATTTTAGACGACTACGCAACCAACTGCAAGAGGTGTCCCCACCAGTGCTGAGCTCTATGAGTTAGGGAGCCGGATGCTGGAGGCCTACAGTCGCCAACAGCCGCGTGATAGACTCCAGGAGCGCATTGACGCGTTGGAAAAACAATCGCTGGTGGACCAACAACAAATACGTGACCTGAGGCAAGAGGTACGGGAGCTACACAACCAACCCCAGGCAGAATTGTTGACTGCGATCAACCGGTTCATTGATCGTCAGGACGAAACTTTGTTGTTGCCACATCAGCTAATACAGCAGCAGTCTATTTTTTTTTACTGCACTGTTGGCCCCCAACACAGCCCCTACAAATGACTCAGCACAAACAAGGCCACCCACGGAATAACATTTTGGGACAATTTTTTGGGGAAACCAAATGATGAGACAATTTGGATTTTCTTTATTTAATTTAATACATTTGTGTTGATCTTTCTAATTTTGGGTTTGGTACTTGATTACATAGATAGTAACCCATACATTAAGACATGTCTATATCTATATATGTGTATGTGTTTTACAATTAACAACAGTAATAGCATTAGAATGCTTCTAGAATGTTAGGGGTAACACTGTGATTCACATTCTAATAACTAATGGGTTAATGTTAACTTGAATAAGGTTTTCAAGGTCATGCTAGTGCACTCAGAAGCGCACAACTGTTGTCTGCTGCTTATTCAATAACAGCGACTCATGTATCAAAAGTACAGCGCCCCAGCCAGCGCCAGGTAGCGACTGGTCATAGCGACTGGCCCTCGGCGCTCAAACCCAGATTCAACAAGAAATTTCTATGAAACAGCATGGGCGCTGTTTTTTTGGTGACTGTGGGATAGAGCGGCAGACACGGTTAGATTAAAGTGAATTTATGGACACAAAAACAACATTAAAGTTGAAAAAATAACGGGAATGACATTGGGGTAGGGGTGTGACTTTAAGATTTTAATGGCAGACTATAAATTATATTTTCGGCCAAAAAAAACCCCAAAAAATAAATACATACAGTTCTGGAATAATGTCTACAACATTTATAGTTTGGAAAAAAAAAACAAAACAAAAATGGGATGAGAAATGGGATTTGAGCCTCCTCCATTGAAATGTATGGGAGAGCGGCAGGTAGCGAAAAGTAATAGGTGGCGCTGTGAAAGTGTGAACGCCGGCGCTGTATGCTGAGGCTGGGATAATGATGAATCTAACGCTACATGGCGTTATCCCAGTCGCTAAACAGGATCGGCTTCATAAATATGTAATTGCGTGCTAGAGCCGGCGTTCTCTTGCCGATACCTTTCGCTACCTGTCGCTAAAGAGTCACTACCTGGCGCTATGCCTTCATGAATAAGAGCCGTAATCTTTTTCGTTCTTTATTTCTATACATTTCTGTCATTTCTTCTGTTCCGTGCCATTCCTTTTCTTTCTTTCATCTTTCCTTCTATTATTTCTGTATGTCCTTTTATTCTTCCTTCTTTACTTCTATGCTTTTCTTTCTGTCCATCTATTCTTTAGTTTCTTTCATCTATTCTTTCTGCAATTTTCTTTTTTTCCTTCCTTCCATTTCTTCTTTTTTCTCCCATTCCTAATCTCTCTCTTGCTTCCTTTTTCAGTAATTCCTCTTATTTTTTTCTTCGTTTATTTCCTTTATTTCTTTTCTTTTTTCTATATATTCTTTTATCTTCCTGTTCCTCTTTTTCTTTCTTTCCCGTTTTCCCTGTAATTTCTTGTAATTTTTCATTCTTTATTGCTCTATATTTCTGTCATTTCTTCTATTCCGTGCCATTACCTTTCTTTCTTTCATCTTTCCTTCTATTATTTCTGTCAGTCCTTCTATTCTTCTTTACTTCTATTCTTTTCTTTCTGTCCATCTATTCTTTGTTTTTTTAATCTGTTCTTTCTGCCATTTCCTATCTTTCATTCCTCTATTATTTCTGTCCCTCCTTCTATTATTTCTTTCCTTCTATTCTTTTTCTTTCTTTCCATCTATTCTTTGTTTCTTTCATCTGTTCTTTCTGTTCTTTTTTTTCCTTTCAGCTTTCTTTCCTTCTATTTCCTTTTTGTCATTCCTTCTATTATTTCTTTCATTCCATCTCTTCTCCTTTTCTCCCATTCCTAATCTCTTTCTTGCTCCCTTTTTTCTGTCATTCCTTTTATTCTTTCTTCGTTTATTTCCTTTATTTATATTTCTTTTTTCTTTCTATCTATTTTTTTATCTTTATGTTTCTTTTTCTTTCTTTCCTGCATTTTTTCCTGTTATTTCTTGTAATCTTTTTTGTTCTTTATTTCTATATATTTCTGTAATTTCTTCTATTCTGTGCCATTCCTTTTCTTTCTTTCATCTTTCCTTCTATTATTTCTGTCGGTCCTTCTATTCTTCCTTCCTTACTTCTATACTTTTCTTACTGTTCATCTATTCTTTGTTTCTTTCATCTGTTCTTTCTGCAGTTTTCTTTCTTTCTTTCTCCTATTTTGTGCCATTCCTTTTCGTTTTTTCATCTTTCCTTCTATTATTTCTGTCAGTCCATCTATTCTTCCTTCTTTCCTTCTATTCTTTTCTTTCTGACCATCTATTCTTTGTTTATCTTATCTGTTCTTTCTGCCATTTCCTTCCTTTTTGTTCTTTCTTTCTTTCTTTCTTCCCTCTATTATTTCTGTCCCTCCTTCTATTATTTCTTTCCTTCTATTGTTTTTCTTTCTTTCCATCTATTCTTTGTTTCCTTTATCTGTTCTTCCTGTTCTTTTTTTCTTTCTTCCTTCTTCCCTTCTATTGTTTGTCATTCCTTCTATTCTTTTTTCTTTCCTTCCTTCCACCTTCTTTTTTCTCCCATTCCTGATCTCTTTCCTGCTTCCTTTTTTTCCATCATTCCTTATTCTTTATTTGTTTATTTTCTTTATTTATATTTCTTTTTTTTTCTATCTATTCTTTTATTTTTTTTCTTTCTCTTTTTCTTTCTTTCCTGCTATTTTTTATTCCTGTAATTTCTTGTATTTTTTTTTTCGTTCCTTATTTCTCTATATTTCTGTGATTTGTTTTATACCGTATTCCTTCTAAACTTTGTCTTTTCTTCTATTTTTTTTCTTTCTACTCTTTGGCAGTATTCACCATACATGCAACTTAATGGCCACGTATGGAGTATCACACCACACCACAAGGGGCCATTGATAATCTATCGCCCAAGGGCCCTGGGTATAATGTTACCCCCTCGGGGGAAGTATTTCTATATCTCAGAGGCTTCTCTGTTTTCAAAATACCCCCATCTCTCTCTCTATTGCACATTTCTTTATAATTCTTTCCTTTCCCTTTCTCCTTTTTTCTCTTTTTCATGATCCCTCTATTTGCCTCTCTTTCCATATGGACCATAACCCTTTTTATGTTGTTTTCACATTCCCTCCATTTTCTCTTGTCACAATCCTTCTATCTCGCTTTATGTTCAGCTTCTTCACATATTCCTCCTTCCTTTTTTACGTTCCCTCCATCTCTCTTATCCAGTTTCTTTCTTTTCTTTTTGATTTGTCTCTCTCTCTTTCTTTAATTTTCTCATTTTCTTTTCTGTCTCTCTCACCTTATTTCTCTCTCCATTTTTCTCTCTAACCTTCTCTCTCTCTCTATCTCTCGTTCTTTCCTTCCCTCTTTCTCTCTATTCTTTTATTCTTTCGGTCTTTCACATTCCCTCTATTTTCTCTTGTCACGATCCTTCTATCTCGCTTTATTTTCAGCTTCTTTCTATTTTTTTATTTCTGTCTCTCTCTTTCTTTAATTTTCTCATTTTCTTTTCTGTCTCTCTCTCCTTATTTCTCTCTCCATTTTTCTCTCTAACCTTCTCTCTCTCTCTCTCTCTCGTTCTTTCCTTCCCTCTTTCTCTCTATTCTTTTATTCTTTCGGTCTTTCACATTCCCTCTATTTTCTCTTGTCACGATCCTTCTATCTCGCTTTATTTTCAGCTTCTTTCTATTTTTTTATTTCTGTCTCTCTCTTTCTTTAATTTTCTCATTTTCTTTTCTGTCTCTCTCTCCTTATTTCTCTCTCCTTTTTTCTCTCTAACCTTCTCTCTCTCTCTCGTTCTTTCCTTCCCTCTTTCTCTCTTTTTCTCTCTTCTTTTATTCTTTCGATCTTTCACATTCCCTCCATTTTCTCTTGTCACGATCTCGCTTTATTTTCAGCTTCTTCACATCTTCCTCCTTCCTTTTTTACGTTCCCTCCATATCTCGTATCCAGTTTCCTTCTTTTTGATTTCTGTCTCTCTCTCTTTCTTTAATTTTCTCATTTTCTTTTCTGTTTCTCCTTATTTCTATCTCCTTTTTTCTCTCTAACCTTCTTTCTTTCCCTCTCGCTCTTTCTTTCCTTCACTCTTTCTCTCTCTTCTTTTATTCTTTCTGTCACATTCCCTCCATTTTCTCTTGTCACAATCCTTCTATCTCACTTTATTTTCAGCTTCTTCACATCTTCCTCCTTCCTTTTTTGCGTTCCCTCCATCTATCTTATCCAGTTTCTTTCTTTTTCTTTTTGATTTCTGTCTCTCTCTCTCCTTATTTCTCTCTCATTTTTTTCTCTCTAACCTTCTCTCTCTCTCTCTTTCTTTCTTTCACATTCCTTCCATTTTCTCTTGTCACAATCCTTCTGTCTCGCTTTATTTTCAGCTTCTTTCTTTTTTTTTTATTTCTGTCTCTCTCTTTTTTTTAATTTTCTCATTTTCCTTTCTGTCTCTCTCTCCTTATTTCTCTCTCCTTTTTTTCTCTCTGACCTTCTTTCTTTCTCTCTCTCTCTTTCTTTCCTTCCCACTTTCTCTCTTTTTCTCTCTTCTTTTAAGCTTTCTTTCTTTTGCTGCATTCCTAATGATTTTCCTCTCTTTCTTTGCCCTCTTCATATCTCTCACTGTCTCTCTCCCTCTCCTCCTCTCTCTTTTTCTACATTCCTCCTGTCTTAGAGGCCGATTCATTAATAGCGGCAGGTAGTGACAGTTGAGCGACTGTAGCAGTATTTTCACAGCACCCGCTAGTAGTTGCTGTGCTTGGCCGTTGTTCGGTAGTTGATAGCGACTCAGTCGGTTTGCCGTAATGTTGAATATTGGGTGAGGAGTCGCTATTTGACAGGTTCCGCGCTGTATGGGAGCGCATGATAGCGACTTGCCATAGCCATATCCCACCATATTCATTAACAAATCACGCTCAAAAAATTCTCGCGCTGTGAAATGCATGTTTAAACCCCAGAGCGCTGGCGGCGATGGGTTAAAAGTAGTTTTTTAACCCCCAAACCACCATATTTTTGGAAATAAAAAAAAAACAATTTTTTTAAAATAATTTAGTAATATGAATACATTAATACCAGACCTGTAATATCAATTCTGCACAATTTTTTTTTTTTTTCCTTAAAAAAATTATCTAACATGGCAGAAGTGGTCACAGAATTTTTCACATTAAAAAAAAAAAAAAAAACACATTAATAACAATTAATTATTAATATTTAAAGATTGTTCCATTGAAATGCATTGGAGAGCGCCAGGTAGCGAGAGGTCATACCTGTTGCTGTTCAAGGTCGGTCGCTGGCGCTGTGGGCTGAGGCTGGAATAATGATGAATGAGTGGCTATCTGGCGCTATCTCAGTCGCTAAGCAGGATTGGCTTGATAAATGTGTGATTGTGGTGGGGAGCCGGCGTTCTCGTGGCGGGGCCCGTCATTACCGGCCGCTCACCAGTCGCTACCTGTCGCTATTCCTTCATAAATAAGGACCTTAGTAAGTGACTAAAAACTTGAAATATATTTATTTTAGATGCTGGGAATAGTTTATAAAGGGGCTTTTCATTAAATTATGCTGAAGCTCCGGTTTAAGCCCCGGGGCACAAGGAGCTTTGGCTCTAGGGCCTTCACCACTTGGGGCATGGCCATCCTTTGAAGTGCTCAGATAGAGAGGCTGTCGAGTGCGCCGTCATCCTAAGGCCACCAAGTGGGGCTCTAGACTTTTTACTTATTTGGCGCAGTTTTGTAGCATCATTTGATCCAGATGGTGGGAGGAGTCACTAGTGCTAGATTGGGTTCTTCGGGCTAAGCAGGGTTCATTGGAGAGTAAACCTTCTGCTTTGCCATAGAAGGGGGCGGAGTGCCACCTGCTGACCTTTTTAGGGTTTGGGAGTCCATTGGAGGCTACACAGTCTGTTTTGTCCTTGGGGTCGCTATCCTGAGATCCTGCACAGGGCACCTTCCAATGGCCGGCCCTGCCTGGGAGCCGCTAGCCAATAGCCTGCTGGTGGTCAGGTGTAGCAGTGAACAGGCAAGAAAGTGTAGGGCAGCAACTGTCACAGAAGTCACTTGCGATTGGCGTGCCAGCCTCCCAGAAACGCACCCAGATGGGTGGCACACGTGGAGGCTGATTCATTACTAACGCCAGGTATCGGCAGATGAGCGTCTGCATAGCGGCACTTAGAGCGACCGCTAGTAGACGCTGTAAGCGGGTATCGGGCGCTGTAACCGAGCGCCTCAGTCGCTGTAGTAACCTGGCCGGCATTGATGAATGTGATGTACATTGGGCGCTCTAACACCAGTACAGAGCTGAAAGGTAGCGCCGGCTCAGTGTGACTGACTCTAGGCGCTCAACACCATACTCATCAAAAAAGGACACACACACAGCGTCGGCGCTCTAAATCTGGTTACTATAGCATAGAGCGCCAGACGCTGTGTGATTAAAGTCTGTTTTTGAACACATATCCACCGGTAACAAAGCGAAAACACATGGAATGACATTGTTATAACACTGTGACATTAATACTTTAGTGCCAGACCTGTAATGACAATTTGCATAAAAAACAAAAAAATCTAAAAAGTTTTCAAAAATGACTCTTTCTAGGCCAGGAGAGGTCACACAATTATTTGAGAGAAAAAAAAACTTGAATAAAAAAAAACCCTGTTTAAACAGAAGAAGAGGAACGTCCATTGAAATGTATGGGAGAGTGACATGTAGCGTCCGATTCATCATTACAGGCGGCTTAGTGTATAGCGCCGGCGCTTTAGCTTCCAGAATCGCTTTCATAAATGTGGTTTTGGGGCTTATTCATGAAGGGATAACGCCAGGTAGTGCCTGTACAGTAGCAGGTAGCGGCAGGTAGTGGCAGGTGAACACCGGAGACGGCACGCAATTACACATTTATGAAGGCAAATCTAGTGAGAAATTAGAACTACGCCATGTAACGTACGATTCATCATTATCCCGGGCTCAGCGTACAGCACCCGCGTTCATCCTTGCAGAGCGCCACGTCTTACCTCTCGCTACCTGTCGCTCTCCCATACATTTCTATGAACGATCCTTAAATCCCTTTCCTGATCCCTAAAAAAAAACCACAAAACTTCTGCAAGAAAATTACATTTTTGAAAACTTGTTGAATTAATAATATTTTTATGCAGACTTGTCCTTACAGGTTTGGTATTAAAGTGTTCATGTTACAATGTTATAACAATGTAATTCCATATGTTTTCACCTTGTTACTAGTGGGTCCATGTTCAAAAACAGACTTTAATCACACAGCCTCTGGCGCTATGGGCTACAATTACATGATTTTGAGCGCCGGCACTGTTTGAGGCTGTTTTTTTTTGATGAATGTGGTGTGAGTCAGTCGCACTGAGCTGGCGTTATGGTTCGCTCACATACATCGTAGTACAGTGACTCACATATCATATTCATCAATGCCGGACAGCGACTGAGGAGATCTGAAACAATGATCCATGGCGGAGCACAGCGACTACTAGCGGGCGCTCTGAAATCCGCTCTACAGACGCTACCTGGCGTTAGTAATGAATCAGCCTGTCGCTATCACTTGATGAATAACCCCCATAGTCCTGCTGAACTGGGAGGCGTCATCAGACTTTCTATCCATGGATCTCCACCACACTTAATCCGGGCCTGTCTGGGCCCCCCATCATGTGATCGCTGGGCCCCTACATTGAACTGGTCCACAAGACAACCAGGTTGGGACCAGACACAATATAGAATTGAATCTGATGGTCATGGTTGTTAGAAGCAGGCTGGCAGCAGGGCCCAGGTTGGCACAGCCGCACGACACACTTAATAAGCAAAAGGGTGGGGCACTAAGAACCAGCTTCTTGTTTCCCTCTATGTTCTCTCGAGTGGGCACTGGGGGGGAACAAGCAGCCATTTTTTAATTCCTATCCTGTGGAAATGGCAGCTGCTGGCGTGCTAGTGTTTAAACTTCACCCCTGTTGCATTTTGTGCGAGCCTTGTGGCTGTGTTGACCCAATGCACCAATTCTTTGCCATCTTGGCTGTCCTATCCTGATGGTTGGCCAAAACTTCTGGAAGAAATATTGACCCCGGTGACTTTTGCTACTAAAAATAAAATGTTTATCTGGAGTTGGCTCTTTAAAGGAGCAGTATCGAGAAATTTGCATTAAAAAAGATAAATAATTAAATAGCCACACAATAGCTTATAATATGTGTATAAATAATCTGGCGATAGAAAAAGGAAAAAATATATGCCTCTCTTTTAAATTGTATAATGACAATGGCTCAGTCCATTTGCTGAATAGGGGGATCTGCTGGGTTGTATTTAGTGAGCTGCTTCATTTAGCCCACTGGTCTCCTAGCAACACCTCAGAGGCTGACACTGTAATCAGTGGTAACGGCTGTGTGTGTGTGAGGTGCTGCTTTTGTTATGAGACCAGGTGACTCAAAAAATAATGTAAAATCTATACAAAATAAACTAAACTGACTGAAACGACTGAAATTCTTCTTTGAATAACTGTGCAGGAAAATCTAAAGGTATTAAAGTGGAACAAAACCCTGAGTGGCCGACCCTGAAGTCTATAAGACCCGGCCATTGACCTTGCCCCTTGGGCATTCTAAATCTGGATGCCCCACTGTGTGAAACGACCCCTGGATAACCACAGATCCCCCCATTTTTCTGGCGCGCTCACTCAGATAGTCATTTAGACAGGCCGGGCGGCCAGGAAGGTTACTGCTCAGGCCCCCCATCTGCGTGCAAACAGCGCTGATTGGATGAGAGCCCGCACATGCGCTGTGGGACAGGGAAAGGTACGTTTTCACAGGCGAACTTGGGGATTTCACATATCAGGGCGTCCCAAGTCGGGATGCCCCTAGGGGCACAAAACAAAACTCCAGATAGTGAAAATCCTGGGTTGGGCTTTGCTCAAAACACACAAAGCTGAAAGAAAGATCATATGGAAAAAAGAGAGAAAATGATAAACTGAAAGATTCTGCAGCAGAGCCAACATGAAGGGAAAACTGTCAAAATCAGCTAAATGACTTCTAGAGCTTTTCTTTCTGTTTTAGATATATAAGTTCTGGCCAGGCAATGTTGCAATGTTGTTATCTTATGCTGGACGGCTGCCAGCACTGAACAGCTGATATTTTGATACATTGTTTTACCCCTCTCCTCAGCATGGAACAGGCCAGAGTGTCGGTCCCGACACTCAGCAGACATAAACATGAGCTATTAGTCTCCAGCTGCTCAACACACACATCATTTTTTTCTAAATTTGTAATTTTTACTCCAACACTTACCTACATTCAAAGTACCATTTAAATATAAGTCACCAAGAAAAATTTGCGATACTGCTCCTTTAAGGTGGCGGCTTGTGATTTACCTTCAAATATTAAGTGACCTTCAATAAAATATAAAACATTTGTGGCAGCAATGTCAGGCATTTGTCAAACAGGTCTGAAAATACATTTCAATGTAGCAATCCGACATCCGCCATGACACAACAATCAGTCACGGTGACAACAACACAATGAGCGGCTATGTGCGGGGCAGGCGTGTCACTGATTGATTTCTTTTATTGCTACAGTACAAGGTATTCAAGATCAGAGCCAGACTGCCCCGGCCAACTGTCAAGGGGGAAACTTTGCTTTTGTCACTGACATTTGGTCGGGTCGGTCTGCTTCTTATCTCCATGATATGAAGATAAGATTCATGTGTTATGTCATGTGATGACTGACCTGCTGAACGTCACAGCACAATGCCAGGGTGGAACTACAAATAATGGGGCCTTAAAGCAGACCAACACCCAGGGGGGATCGGCCCGGGAATCTTAATTCCTTATAGATCCCTCCCCGCGGGGCATCCAAAATCGGGATGTCCCGCGGGGTGAAACCCCCCAGGAAGCCCACAATCCTACCTTTTCCACGTTCCAGCAGCGCATGCGTGTCCTCCGCCGCCGCCTCCCGCGCATCCCTCTAGCAGGACGCGCTCCCGCGCTGGCCGTTTGTGAATGGCCGGCGCGGGTGCGCTCCCTGTAAGAGGGACGCGCGGGAGGCAGCGGCGGACGCGCTCTGCTTGTCCGGCGCTGCCTCTCGCTTGTCCGCCGGCGGGGATTGGCTGCAGCAGTCACGTGGGAGCGGGGTGAGGTGAGTTTTCAGGGCTTTCTGGGGGGTTTCACGCAGCGGGGCACCCCGATCGGAAGTGGAATCAAAACCCAGGATAGTCAAAATCCTGGGTGTTGGTCCACTTTAAAGCAAAATTTGATAGAACATCAATGAACATAGTTTTACTGTGGGGGGCAATGGAAGCAATTCATCCAAAGGACAGGGAGGAGGAAATGTATATTTTATTGTTTACAGAAATCAGCTAATAGTAATAGGTAAAAATATTTTCTTTTAAAAAACAAGTATTCACTGCTGAATAGATTAACCCAATCTCATAAAAGAAAAAAAAGTCTAAATAAATATATATATATATATATATATATATATATATACATATATATTTACATCTATAATGATTGTGTAATATCAAAATGCCCATCTGCTTGTACGAAATAGTGGGCACAGCTACTTATCTTAACAAAGGAGCGTGCTATCCCACCCATCACGCTACTGAAACTTAGCCAAACCAAATTGACAGGGGTCATAGAAATGGGGCACAACTCCAAAAAAAATATGTAAAATATTCAAATTTTATTAAGTGTTACATAAATGACAAAATAAAAACACACAACACAAAGACAACTCAAATAAAATCAATCCACCCACTATTACGGTGGTGCTAAGTTTCTTAGCAACCCACATTTTTAAGGACCACAAGGTTCAGTATAAACTAGCTCTATATAGTTTAACTAAACTATATATATATAATTGCCTAGACAAATATTCAATTACTGTGCTTAGTGCAACAATCTTCCATACAGATGAATAAATAAATATATACTACAGATGATTCATGAAATATGATTACAGCTATAAAACCGTGCAACCCACAAACTCTAAAGTGCAAGTGCTATGTAAACAAAGAAAGGAGGGGGATAATACCCCCCAAAATGCCCATGGTAGTACAGTAATGATATGGGGAACAGATACAAACTCTCTATATTTTATATTTATTGAATTGCATTAAAGTGAAAAGAGCCTCACCAAAAAAAAAAAGTTAGCAAGTTGGATCTGGACAAGTGGCCGCAGGTCCTCCTATATAAGCCACGCATCCTCAGGCCATGGCTAATCAAATTATATACATATATAAGAGAATTCTTCACCCACAGTTTACATTTAGCAGCATTCTCACTCCGCTTACTGACCTCTCGGCTGGTCATACAACAGCTAGAATTATTCTCCTCGGGATCATTCATTATTTGTTATGCCTGTTCAGGATTCATCAACTGTGGGGGCCCTAGATACAGCAAAGTCGGATGTCTCCATAATCAGATTTCTGTACCGTGTGCTCACCCACAGGTAGGATCCCCTGGCTTACATCTTACAGAGATAACAGCTCACATGACTGGGTCACGCAGGTGCTGTAAATATTATGGATGTACCTGAGTTAGCAAAGGGGGTGGGAGTAGCTCCATCACTATTATTTATACAAAATCATCATCATTATTATTCAGGGCCTGGGAACCAATTTACCGCCCAGTTTAACCCTCTCATCATCTAAGTATTAAGCACCAAACATGTCTAGCTATGTGGAAAGACAGAGATTTGGTGGCACATATCTGCAGATACAGGTGGAAGCCACACTGCCCCGGCAAGGCACTCTGTGTTTAGTGTGGTCCCTAATCTTATTTTTGAGTCCCCAAAGTTGGGACATGCAGTGCAGCCAGAGCTACTCACCTGGGAAGCTGCCAGCCTCCCTTTAGAACACTCCATAGGGAGAGATCCATAGTGGCTGAATCCCTCCCTGTGTGTGTTCATGGCAATTCAAACTGAGCAAATGTACTTGAGTTAGGTCATCATAACCTTATAAGTAAGTAGCAAAACCACTTACGTACATGTAATATTATGAACAAAAACATGTAAAAAAAATAAGTTGTATAAAAGTGTTACATACTTATGTGTAAGACCCACTCGCCTGACCAGAGGAGCAGGGGGAAATTTTGGACTCTATTGAACTCCAATGTACTGACAAATAGGTGTGAAAATGTAACATTCCAACATCCATCATCAATTGGTTGCTTTCACAACAGTATAAAGCATGGCTTTGTGTAGGGCGGGCGTGTTCTCTTTCATGGCTACAAGTGAATATAAATGGCCCACATCAAAGCCCGACTGGTCCCAGTCAAGCATAAAGGTGAGAACGTTTCTTTTGTCTGCTTCTTATTGACGTAACAGGAATGTGTTATGTCATAAGTGATTACATGACCTTGAACATCACAGCACCATGCGGAGCCATTTTTGGATTTTTCAAGTACCAGTTGATCAATGAGGCCCTGCCCCAATTACATTTTCAAAAATATCCTGATTCGTTCTGAAGGCCTACCTGATGCCCAGGGCCACCATCTGGAATTATTTGGCCCCATACATATATGTGATTACTGGGCCTATAGTCTCAACTGGGTCTCTGGCCCCAAAGAAACCAGGCATATCTCAATAATCAGACCATATAGGAAAATGAAGTTCAGACCAGGGGCCCAGATCTCATATTATGGTTTATGGGAAGCACAGACATTATGTGTCTGGGCCCCAACATAACCTATATGATTTAGCTGAGCCCCTAAATTCAGTGGGCCCAAGATCACCAGGCTCACCCCAGTCAATATTCAGACCACTATATAAGAACATGTAATTCTGACTAAGCCTAGCCATCACAATATAGGTTATGGAGAGTCCAGACACAATATAGGCTATATAGCGTCTGGGTCCAAACATAACCTTTATGTGATGGATGAGTCCCTAGATTGAATGGGCCAGACAACCAGGCTCAAGACTACAATTTAGGAAGCTGAAGTTGTGGTCCCAGTGATCATATTATAGGTTATGGGGAGACCAACACCATATAGGCTGTGTTCATTATGTGGGCACCCCTGGAAGAACCCCATGCCCAATCCCAAATTTGGGTGCAGGTAATCGGGAGTACTGCCATGGCACCAGCCAATGCTGGCAGGTGATATGGCGGTCCCCTACCCTGTGAACTGGTATAGGGTGTGCCCTGGACCCCTAACAGTTCAACACAAGTGTAAAAACTTTGTAACTACCATGCCACATCTTCTTTCTTCTGTCTCCCGCCGGGCACCACCTTCCTCCAGCCCGGTAAATTGGTCTCACGCAGGGTTTCCCCTGGGTCTTCAGGGCTCTTTGGTGCCTACCTCCCATACATGGTGGCAGCATCAAAAGCAGACACCACTGCCACCAACTGGCGCCTCCTTACCTCACATTTTCTGCCAGGGGAAGGCCTTTATAGGTGGAGCCTCTGAGGAATCACCTTCACGTGACTACATACGTCACAATAGGAGTGGGGTATGGAGGTGGTTTTCCTGGGGAAACCTCCCATCATCCCCCTCCCCTCCTGTGGGGAGGGGCATTCCATAAAACATGTGCACCTTACTCACTCCAAGAATAGGTTAAATCATTTCAGGATAAATGGGTGGTAATTCCAAGAATGGCCACTAAATGTTGCCCTTGGGAGAAGTATAAAAGCTGGGCTTGTCTAGACAAGTCAAAAAGTCTTCCTGGGTTTTCAGTGTTGTGTGGGAATTCTGGAGTCTGGAGGCGGTGAAGAAGTGCGGTGGCAGCGGACCTGGGACCTCGTAGGGGGTCGAGTCCTGGAGGAGAGATGGGAGATCATTGGTCAGAGTTCCTGAGGCGTATTCTGGAGAGTCCTGGCTCCCGTCCCACTTGTGATCCTGCTGCTGAGCTTCTGGGAGCCCCGAGGTAGTGTAGGAGAATTTCCCCTGGACCTGTCCAGAAGGGGAAGAGTTGGGTGCCTGAAGCAGCTACAGGAGCATTCTTGGACCTTTTAACTTCCTAATGAAAGGGGCCCCTACGTTATTGTGCCCCATATATTCCCTGGAACTTTCTTTGTGGTGGTGCCACAAGCTACCCTTGAGCTACCACCCCTTCAATGAATGGTCTTGCTGAGGCCTTTGCCTGTCCACAAGTGGAGTTAAAGTTCTGATCTCCTGGGATAGCTGAGTGGGGTGGCCTCACCTACCCTTGCCACTGGAATTCTAACTAGTGACATTTTATCAGGGCTGGCTCTAGGTTTGTGGGGTCCTTGGGCAGGAGAGTCTTAGTGGGCCCAAAAGTAGTGTGTCACAAGATATAACCTTTCAGCTCCGCTGCCACAAATGGGTCATCTTCTGCTGCTGATCGCCCACCTGTTCTTATTGCCTTCCCTATATCCAGCAATCATCCTCTAGTCCTTGTTTCATTCCCACCAACACCCCGCATTCGGTGGTTCGGGTCCACTGTAAAATAATACCATGCCTAAGTGTGAGCCTGTTTGGGCCCCTAAAGATGCCAGGGCCCCTGGCAATTGCCCAGGCTCGCCCTGTGCTGGCACCGGCCCTGCATTTTATGACTATGAGATCTTGAATTTGCATTGTCTGTTTAGTTCCTGAGCTGGGAGGCCTGAGAGGAGGTCCCATGTGTGAATCTGAGGTGACAGGGGCTCTGTCGGATGCTGAGCAGTATTGTGAGTTTCCACCACTCAGTCTCCGGAGCCTTTCCTGTCTGAGCAGCTGGGAACTGCTGTTGCCTTGGCGGTTCACAGATAACCGGACTTTTCCACTGCCAAAGTCAGGCCCTGTGGCACTTTCGAGAAAGCCTATTGGCTCTCCCAAAAGTGCCGCTGCGATAAGGTGCACCCGGCCGGCCGCATCCCCGGAACGCTATTCAGGTGCGCAAACAGCTACAGTGAAGCCGGGGGTTCGGATGCTGGCGGAGATCATGTCACGGAACCCTCTGGGATCCGTTATGATCACCGGCGCCCCAAGGGGATTAATAGCCCCTTTGCTTGGTTTGCTGGGTTGGTAACCTTTAGGGGGCGTAGGCCACGCTTTTTTTTTTGGTGGGAATACTTTTTCCAAAGGTCGAACTGCTGGCCCTCAGTCACCACTCTGCCCATTGGGTGTGCGGGTAATATGGTGGGGGCAGCAAGCCACATGTAGGGATGTCAGGCAGGTGGCTTCAAGTCCCTCTGCCCTTTGAACTGATATAGAGGTCTTTTTGGACCCCTTACCACTCCAAAAACATTGGTAAAAATAAAGTGGCCACACAATATTTTTAACACTCTTAATTAAAGCGATTGGCAAGTCAAAAGTTAAAAAATATTTATCAGTAGCTTACCTTTCATTAAAAGGCTCCAGCACTGGGCTTCCTCCTCTGTCTGTCTCCTTAGTGAAGAAAATCAGTCCACACCCCGCTGACCTGGTCCATCAATCAACCTTCAGAGGACCAAGAACAGAAACACCCCCATTCCATGCCCAGACGTCCTGATTGGCTGCCTCTCTCTGCAGCTCTGAAAGCTCACACTCATCACAGTGTGCTTACGTCATATCACTGTTGCCACGCCTACTGTTTCTCTTCATTTTTTCTATATATCTCCAATGCTCTAATACTTTTAAAGATAACTTAAGAACTACATGGTCTTTTTGTTTGTTGTTTGGGACAGCGAAACGTGTAGCCCCGGACAAAGGGACAACAATCGAGTTAGTATAACTTATAACCTATAACTTATACTTACCTTTACTTGTCCTCTTTCCTGTGCTGCATCAGTTAAAATGATGTTGGCAGAATATCTAAGGAAGGGAAACACAGGTCCCCCTGCTTCCATCCCGGCTCCCAGCTGGGGTGAAAATGACAGGCCAGGGCATCAGAGCTATTGTACAGAGAGACAGAGCCACTCTGTAATTTCCCCCACATGACTTACACATCACAGGTGGGGAGGGGGATGGAGTGTGGTTTCCCCAGGAAAACTCCTACATACCCCTAACATCCTAAGACATATGTAGTCACATTTAGGGGGTTCTTAAAGGCTGGGATGGAAGGAGGGGGGACCTATGTCCCCCTGTGATCCAGATCTCACAGCACCCATGGAAGAGCCCCAAACCCATCCCAAGGGGTATAAGAGCTGGTATATCAGCAGTGCTAGGGGCCGCCCTATGAGTCCTCCGTTATTATCAGCCCCAATGCCTGGTGCCCAGCCAACTTAGCTTGTAAGACAGTAAAAAAAAAAACAAACCCCGGCTGTCATTTTCATTGATTAAACTGGACCAAAACCCAGAATTTTGACTATACTAGGTTTGGTCCCAGTGAATATGCCTGGGTGGGTTTTGGTCAGCTTTAAATACCATGCGGGCGATTGCAGCGTGGATTCATTCAAGGAAATAATTTGCAACTCGCATACAGTAATTCAGTAAACTGTCATGCAAGTTGCAAAATGCCACATGAATAGCAAATGTACGTGTGGCTTTGGCGCACGGATCATGCATATGCTTTTAGATTCCAGTGGTCGGTCCTGGAATCTAAAAGTTGCCAGGGCCGGCTGCTGGCTCATTTCTTGGGCATCCTGGAATGCCCCACTGTGTGAAACCCACCCGTAAGTACTCACCTTGGCCAGGGATGCGGGGGATGTGACATTCAAGTCAATAAGAACCACCTGCTGAATGACATAGTCACAGCAGGCTGCTTTCAGTGGACGAGAGCCAGCACATGCACCGTTGGAGCGTGGAAAAGTGCATTTTTATGGCCGAACTGGGGGGTTCGGGGAATCCTGAATTGGGAGCAGAGATCAAAAACTGGGAAAATCTAATTCCTGAGGTTTATTCTGCTTTAAAGAGACAGAGCTGAACAGCCTGATCTGCAGAAGGGGGCAGCATGCCGCTGCTCGCAAATCTTTCAAGCACAGTGCTATGTCTTAAAGAGAAACAATTACTATAGATGTCCCTATCCCATTAATTGTTCCTCTCTGGCAGATAGTGAAAACCCTGAAACCCTGGATATTCTTCCCTTCCCGGTGGTCCCACAGGGCATGTGCGGGTTCTCCTCCAATCAGCTTTCTCTGGAGAGCATATTGATGAGCAGCATAGAAAGTGGCAGGTTTCCCTGTCTGTGCTTGTTGGGCGCTGGATCGTTGGCAAGGTCAGGTTATTTCACACATGGCGGCATCCCAAATCAGGTTGCCCCTAAATGAGTCTTATAGACTCTAAGCCGGTGGTTGCTCTTTTTTTAGACACACAAATCACAGGTGTAGTTTTATTTATGTGTCTGTCGTCTCTTGACACACAAACATAGCTGTGACCGGTGTTTAGGAAACAACGGGAAACTTATGATGGGTCAGCGCCCTAGTGGCAAAATGCAGGCCACAACCTACAGCTCCCTGCTACAGTGTAGTCCAGATTTGACCCCCTAATGGTTGAACAGTGGTAAGACAGCACGAAACATTTTAAAGCTGAAATACAGTCATGTAGTAGTGAGCACTCATCATCTGAAGGGATACCGGCCTCATGAAAGCACCGAATTGGGTGAACTGGAGGGTTTCACACCCTGGGGCATCCCAAATCGGGATGCCCTGGGGAGAGGGAATTTGGCATCCCTGGAGTCTTTTAGAGGGCTGCCCATCTAGGGTTTTGGTTTGCTAACTGCTGGATTAACAGACGCTTTATGTGAAATGGCTGTTGGTACCAGTTGTACTGCAGGGGGCATCCCGATTGCCGGGGGCCTCTGTGCATACCAGATTTACTTACTTTTCTCTTTGCTTTCTTAGCAAAATGACCAGTCACGGGGTTCCAGTATTGCAGAAGGAGCGAGAAGATAGCTTGGTCTGGTTTAATGAGTTCTAGGAAGCCAGAAACCAGTCTTTATTACTCACCATGTCCTTACACCGGGAGCACTCTGGCAGCCTATTGGATCACCAGTGGCTATTCTCTGGACGCACATGCGTACAAACTCGATTGGCGGCCTGCAGAGAGCGAACCCCGTGACTGGATTAAGGAAAAAGTTAGGAAAACTTGACTTTGCTGTGAATGTTTAAGCAGGGGTGTATGAGTGGGGGGGGGGATCGAATGCCCCCCCCCCCCCGCGGTGCAGAATACAGCTTGTAACAACACATATTTTATAGAAAAAAGAATACTGTCTCAGTTTGGTGAGTTCTTGGAATTCCAGAAAATAGGCTTAATTACTCACCCTATCAGCGCTGCAGCTGCACTCTCGCAGCCCATGTTATAGCTATCAGCCACATGTGCACACCCACTTAAGTAGCCTGATTGGCTGCCATAGAAAGGGTCAGTGTCTTACGGCCTTATTTATCAAGGGCTAGCGCCAGGTAGTGTATGACGAGCGCCAGGTACCGCCAGCTATCGGCGGCTACCGAATCAAGTACGCCCGGCGGCGGTCACAATGACGCATTTATCACGCTAAATGAGGCTAGCGCCGGCGAGAGCGTCGGCTGGCGCGGGATTCATCATGTAGCCGACTGCAACGAACAGCGCCGCTGCTAATCCCATCACAGCGACAGGTATGACCTGGAGCTCCCTGGCGTGGTCCAATGCATTTCAATGGAGCAATCTTTAAATAATCATAATTAATTGCTATTACTGTTTTTTTTTTTTTTTTTTTTAATGTCAAAAATTCTGTGACCACTTCTGCAATGTTAGGTTTTTTTTTAAAGTAAAAAAAAAAAAAAAAAAAAAAAATGTGCAGAATTGATATTACAGGTCTGATATTCATGTATTCATATTACAAAATGTTTAGAAAAACTTGTATAATTTTTACATATAAAAAAAAAAGGTTGTTTGGGGGTTAAAAACTACTTTACACACATCGCCGCCAGCGCTCTGGGGTTTAAACAAGGAATTCACAGCGCGAGAAATTTTTGAGCGTGATTTGTTAATGAATCTGCAGCAAGCCGTTCGCTCTGGCCATTCGCTGTCAGGCGCACCCATACAACGCGGAACCTGTGAAACAGCGACCCCTAACCCCGTATTCAACATTACCGCACACCGACTGAGTCGCTGACAACAAGCAAACCCCGGCCAAGCACAGCGAATACTAGCTGGCGCTGTGAAAATCACGCTACTGGCGCTCATCTGTCGCTACCTGGCGCTATTAATGAATCGGCCTCCCTGTAAGCCCGTTTAGGCACTGGGGGGTTTCCCAAATGAAGAATCATTGGAACCAATGCATACTCCACAGCTCCACCTACTGGTAGCTAGTGGTTAATATATAAACAATTGATTAAAAATAAAACATTATGTAACCATTGTTAGCACAGAAAGGAACAAATATTAAAATACCTTTAAACACACTAAACTCCCTTTAAAAAATTTTTTCTGATCAGCCCGTGGCCCAAATCGCTACTTGTTCTCCCTGCCTCTATGTAATCACAAAAGACTGTGAAGTATGCAGCCCGAAAGAGAATAACCTAAAATATGTGAGCGGCGGGGGGAGGGGAGTGAGCGGGGAGGTGCGGTGCAGCAGGTGCAGCCAGGTAGACCGAGCTCAAGAGACTGACGACGCCAAATGACTCAAAGAAGGGAAAATAAAGAAATCTTATGAAAATGAAGTTACTGGCTCTTCACCTACTCTGGGCATTGCTCCCGGCCGGTAAGTACCTTCCAAATAGATCTGTGGCTAGATTTATAGTGGGGTCAGTGTCCACAGCAGTGAGGAGTTTACTTGTTTGTCTCAGGGGGCTGGGGTCTCAAATTTAACTCCAGCTGTAGCTACTGTCTCTATGGTACTTGTGTCCTCTTTATCTTATACTATAATGATAGGTGTGGGGGTACAAACACTGTAGTGGAGGAGAAGTCACTGGCTCAAGCAGAAATGCCTGTATCTGGTCAGGTGAAGGTTCCTCAGCTTTGAAGCATCTAAACCCCAAACCTTATGCCGAAAAGTATTCTTATGTTTGTTGAAAGAAGCACTATCGCGAAAAAATGGCCCAATGATAAAAATCCATATAAATATTCTGGATGGCAGGAGGAGGGGTCTCTTATACACCCGACATCAAGAAATATCCAGCCAGGCTTGTTTATTATGTTTTTAATGGAAGGAAGAGGAATCAGGGGTGACAGGCTCTGTCACCCCTGATACACTTAAACTTGTCACCCCTGGATTTTATTCCCACTAGGAGAAGAAAACCACAAGCTTGGCGGGAGGTTAATTCAGTTCAGGTGTATAAGTGACCCCTCCTCTCATTAGCAGATTGTTTATATGGATTTTTAATGTTAGACCATTTCGCGATAGTGCTCCTTTAATGTGGGCTTCCAGGTTCTACATACCTTAAACGTTAGACTTTAGGTCTGGCTTAATTCTCCTGCCATGCAGCAACAGGGGTCCAGGTGAAATGTCTATTGTAATTGTCCATTGTCTGCATGCTATAGAGATTGTAAAATAAAGGGCAGGAGTTGGTATTAATGCCTTAGTCTCTAAATCTCACTGATGTATAATTAACCTACACCTTGGCCATAACCCAAACCCTTACCTCAACCTCATTTTTACACCTGTAACTCAAGCTCTTAATCTTTACACCTAACCCCCTCTCAAAACCCTTAACCTAACCTAACCTAAAACCCACCTTTGACCCATGATGATATAACCTTTACATCTACCTTCTAACCTAAACTCCTATAACACATCCGAAGCTTTGCACTTACCTTATTCTCTAACCTTAACTCAAACTCTTAATCTTTACACCTAACCCCCTATATCTCAAACCCTTAACCCAACATAACCTAAACCCTATATTTGACCTTTGATGACCTTTAAGGTAGGCGCAAAGCTTAGGTTGTGTTATAGCTAAGGGTTTAAGTTAGAAAGGTAGGTCCTTAACTTCTAACCTAAACCCGTAGCTATAACACAACCTAAGCTTTGCCCCTACCTTAGTCTCTAACCTTAACTCAAGCTCTTAATCTATACATCTAACCCCATATATCTCAAATCCTTAACCCAACCTAACCTAAACCCTACCTTTGACCTATGATGATGTAACCTTTACACCTACCTTAACTTCTAACCTAAACCCGAGCTATAACACAACCTAAGCTTTGCACCTACCTTATTCTCTAACATTAACCTAAGCTCGTAATCTTTACACCTAACCCCCTATATCTCAAACGCTTAACCCAACCTAACCTAAACCCTATCTTTGACCTATGATGACCTTTAAGGTAGATGCAAAGCTTAGGTTGTGTTTAAGCTAGGGGTTTAGGTTAGAAGGTAGGCCCTTAACTTCTAACCTAAACCCCTAGCTACAACACAACCTAAGCTTTGCACCTACCTTATTCTCTAACCTTAACTCAAGCTTTTAATCTTTACATCTAACCCCCTATATCTCAAACCCTTAACCCAACTCAACCTAAACTCAACTTTTGACCTATGATGATGTAACCTTTACACCTACCTTAACTTCTAACCTAACCCCCTAGCTATAACACAACCTAAGCTTTGCACCTACCTTATTCTCTAACCTTAACTCAAGCTCTTAATCTTTACATCTAACCCCATATATCTCAAACCCTTAACCCAACCTAATCTAAACCCTACCTTTGGCCTATGCTGACCTTTACACCTACCTTAACTTCTAACCTAAACCCCTAGCTATAACACCACCTAAGCTTTGCACCTACCTTATTCTCTAATCTTAACTCAGTATCTTAATCTTTACACCTAACACCTTATATCTCAAACCCTTACACAACCTAATCTAAACCCTACCTTTGATCTATGATGGTGTAACCTTTACACCTACCTTAACTTCTAACCTAAACCCGTAGCTATAACGCAACCTAAGCTTTGCACCTACCTTATTCTCTAACCATAACTCAAGCTCTTAATCTTTACACTTAACCCCCTATATCTCAAGCCCTTAACCCAACCTAACCTAAACTCTACCTTTGGCCTATGAAGATGAAACCTTTACACCTACCTTAACTTCTAACCTAAACCCGAGCTATAACACAACCTAAGCTTTGCACCTACCTTATTCTCTAACCTTAACTCAAGCTCTTAATCTTTACACCTAACTCCCTATATTTCAAACCCTTAACCCAACCTAACCTACACCCTACCTTTGACCTATGATGACCTTTACACCCACCTTAACTTCTAACCTAAACTCCTAGCTATAACACAACCTAGTCTTTGCACCTACCTTATTCTCTAACTTTAACTCAAGCTCTTAATCTTTACACCTAACCCCCTATATCTCAAACCCTTAACCCAACCTAACCTAAACCCTACCCTAATCTAACCTTTACCCCTTATATCACCCCTAACTATGACTGATGACTTTAATGTAACCTTAACACCTACATTAACTGCTAATCTACCCCCCAGCCATAACTCAAGCTGTTTACTCAACCTAACATTTACACCTACCTACAACCTAATCTTTACACCAACCAAACCCTTAGCTTAGCCTAATCTTCACATCTAAGCCCTACCTTTAACTGTTGATCTCAATGTCAACTTAAAGTGGACCAAAACCCAGGATTTTGACTATCCTGGGTTTTGGTCCTTGCCCCAGGGGCACCCTGATCCCCGATCTGACTCACCCTTTCCGGTCCTACAGCACATGCACAGAATCTCATCCAATCAGTGCTCGGATCTGCTCCGCACTGATGGCCGCATCCCCCGCTACCCTCTAACAGAGAGCGCTCCCGCACCGGCCATTCGCAAATGCCTGGCAAGCACCCTGGGCAAGCGCCCTGTTAACGCCGGACCGGGTAAGAAAGTGAGTGTTTGGGTGACCTGGGGGGTTTTCCCGATTCTGGATGCCCCAAAAAGAGGGAATCTAGCAGCTCTGGAATCTTATAGATCCCAGGGCCATTGGGATGAGGGTTTTAGTCCACCACAACACCTACCTTTACTTCTAATCCAGCCAGCTATAGCCATAACATAAGCCCTTAACCTATACAAATTTTTACCCATAATCTAACCCCTATGATTGTTGACCGTAACCTAAAATAAGAAAACAAGACTGATATCCTTTCAAACTGAAGAAGTTGAACTTCAGCAGAATGGGTTAAACCTGTGACACATGCCTTAGCCAATCAGATGATTACCAAGCTAGAGTGAGGAAGTCTCTGGTATGTACCTGAAATCACCACTTTGTTGTACATAGCTAAGGTAAATACATTGTTGATTTGGAAGACTTTGGGAAAAGCTTTCTTTTATTACACAGAGTTACAAACAAATAGAAAATTAAAAAGATAACAGATACGCTTAACACATTGAAGACATTTTGCCACACAATAATGGAAACTTTTGAAAAATGCCATTGAAAGTGGAATAACCCTTTAACCTATCCTTTACACTATTACTCAGGCACTAACCCCAACCCAACCTAAACCATCCCTGTTATCAATAACCAAACCCCCTAAACTTGATACCAAATCATAATGCAATATCTTTTCTAGACCTAACGTATTTAATGCTCTGCATATTCCCATCCTTTACATTGTCTTTATTTCTAGTGTCATGTCTCTCATAGAACATTATTTTAGGAGGTTTGGCTCCAAAAGACCCAATACAATGCACCTAATATTAAATATTTCCTCCATAGGCCTGACACTGAAATGTCACCAGTGCTCAGGGGTTCCATACAACTGTCAAGAATCTACTCAACTGTGCTACCTCAACCAAACCAGCTGCATGTCACAGTCTTTTTCTTTTGTTGGTAAGATGTTATCTATTTCATATATATTATGCCCTTAACCTGTGTGCCGTATAGCAAGTTCCTTAATGCAGATCTGAAGAAACAAAAGACATGATGGTCCACTAATAGTTCTCCTGGAGGATCATCACACAACTACAGTCAATTAGCAGGGCTATCATCTTTCTAACTAGTCATTTTGGCACTTTTCCTTTTCCATTTAGAAACATAGGAACCGTGGTTCACTCAAGGAGCGCTATAATATTATTATTATATATTGAGCTTTCTAAGATAGTGTCTGTTACCAGGAAGCTTCATTCTTGGCATCAATACTTATGTTCATAGTTATGGCAGAAGAGCCTGGATCTCTAATTTAATTTTGACTTTTTGACTTGTTTACTTATTTAAACATTGGCATTAATCCATATTCTAACATTGTAGGGAACTGTATGTGGTTAGGTATTCTCTTTAAAGGATGTCCACATAAAGTGCCCCTCTTTAAAGCCTTAATAAAATTGTATATATTACATTAGTTGGCTAAATGACAAGTTTCTGATTTTCAAAAAGTTAATCTGATGCATCTTTTTTTCTCGAACAGCACCCAATGGGACCATTAAGGAATGGACCTACAAGGGATGTTCCCAGGGACTGGTGTGTAATGAGACCACCTATATCAACACTGGAAATAATAAAACCTACATCAGTTCCCAGTGTTGCTCTACTGACATGTGTAACTCTGGCACCTACTATGGTAAAAACTTGAATTACTGTACTGTTGAAGTTAGATAGAATGCTAGGATTAGGTCTAAAGTTTTGGGTAAGCACAGAGGTTAGATGTACAGGGTACCGTAGGTATTAGTTTAGGGCAGTTGTTAGCAGGGGCCTACATGGCCCTGATGGAGCCCCCATAGCAGAGCCCCTATCACAGGTCCCCATCAGCACCGCTACCTGTACATCGGCAAGACATTCCTCTGACGCTGGGCTTACATTCTAAAGAGGGGGTGTAGGTTACTTGCTCTGGGCCCCCTGGTTCCATGGACCTGGGGCCACCAGCCTTCACTGCCTCTATGGTATGCTCCTGGTTGTTAGGGTTAGGTTCAGTGGATATACAATATGAAGGTTAGATCCTAGTTTGATTTAGCTTTGATTTAGGATCAAATTTGGAGGTTAGGTTGTGTGCAGTTACGGATTCTGATTGTATTCACTTAAGAATTAAAGGGCAAGATACAAAGATGCAAAGTTTTTAGATCGAATTAAATATTTAAAAATCTAATTTAATGAAAGCTTTACAATTGTATATCATTACATCACTAAAATTAATAACCAATTAAAGGATTTGACAAATTTTAATCTGCATTTTGTTAGCATACTGTATGTTTTCCAAATGCCCCTTTGGCCACTATGCCTGTAGATATGCTATAGCTAGATAGCGAGCACTGGACCCCTCCTGTAACTCTGGAATTGCTTATAGCTCGTGTGCCCGTGGCGGCTCTCCGGTGCCAGGCGTGCGATGGGAACAGCTCGTTCTGCAGCAGATCTGACCTATCCTCCATCCAGTGTGCTGGAGTACAGGATCGATGCATGACCATCACCACCCTGTTTGACAATGGTGAGATGAAGGACAAAATGTACGCCAGCTACTCTATATTATACATGGCACAATGGTGATTATTATCTTTTATACCCTTGCAGTGACCACTTTTGACACAGTGATTAAAGGTTGTGGTACTGGAAACCTCTGTGGACGGAGGTTGCAATATAACGCTGGAGGCGTTAACGTGTATACTGAGGTGTCATGCTGCGGAAAGAACAACTGCAACCAGGGTTTAACATTGGGTATTCTGTTTTTTTGGATTCTGTTTATGCTAAACTCTTTGTTGTCCTCAAAGATGCTCTTACTTAAAAATAGGTTTGGCTTGAAGCACCCCCATTTACCTCCTTGATATCAATAATTATTACTAACCTGGTAAAGTGTTGCAAGGGTCTTCAGTGAAGTACTGGTCGAGGCAGGATAAAAATATCCTGAGCCAGGCTTTATTAATGATTCTGAAAATGACATGCCTTGTTAGAATAAAATAATTCATAGCATTCTACTTTACATTTGAAATGGAACAATAACCCCATAAAATATGTCCTCCAAGCAAGAGAATCACAAGCAAAGATGAGTAAATCAAATTTGGGAGTCAGATTTGTTTAGAAATTGGGACTGCATGCTTTTGGGACTCATTTTTGATGACTTGATTTGGCAACAAAATAAATCTTAGGAGGTTCCCTTATTTACCAAATAAATGCCTCACTTCCCTAAACCCTACAAATGGCCCTAAGCCAGATGGCTGAAGACCTTAGAAGCATCATACGTGACTTTTCTGGATAGTTTAAGCACTCGGTTTGTCCAAATTCAGGCTGAAGAGCTCAAAGCTTCATGTGCGACTTTTTAGGTTTTTTTTAAAAAGGGACTTTTTAGGAGCACTTAGAATTAGGTTGATGAAATTAACCTTTTGACTGACTTGCCCAAATCAGCAACCAAACACATCTTAGAATCAGTCAAATAACTTCCACACCCTTCTAAATCCCCAAAAGATCCTCAGACGTTGGAGTGTCATGCACAGCTTTTCAGGGCAATTGGAGCACTTTGGGTTTGGTTGATGAATAAACCACATTTTGAAATAGTCGCATACTACTCATCAACAGCTAAATAACTGCATCAGCCTCCTAAATCTGAAAAAAAGGCCCTAGGTCCAATAGCTTAAGACCTCAGATCACCATGCATGACTTTCCAGGCAACTGGAGCGCTTTTATGACTGACTTCTCTAAACTAGTCTAGTCATTGTCCAAATAACCTCCCCAACCTCCAAATATTTTTCAACCTTCAAAAACATCCCCATCAATAAATAAATCCTACCTCAGCTCCTACAATGTCAATCCCACTACAATCCACAATACTAGCACACTTACCCCAAAATAATTCCTGTTCTATCCAATAACCTCTTCCCTCAACCAGATTCCTCCAGTAACTATAGAATGTCAAATGTAACCTCCTTCAAGACCGTTAATTCTCTGAACCCAGATCTGTGGCCTGGGGGCCATATGTGTCCCTCAGAGCCATTTGATGTTGCTCTTGAGTCGCTGTTCGGAAAGTGGGAGGGATAAATAGAACTGACAAATAGACCTGGAATCTATAAGATTCCACGTGCGCTGATTGGACGAGAGGCCGTTGAGCGTATCCGAACACGCCTATTGTGTGAGAGGCTGTGCATGCTCCGTAGGACCAGGGAATGATAGGATCGGAAAACCTGGGGGGTTTCACACAGCGGGGCAAGGACCAAAACCCAGGATATTCAAAATCCTGGGTTTTGGTCCACTTAAAGTCAAATTAACTTCTTCAATCCTTCAGTCTAAAAAAGGACCCTCAGCAAAATCAATCCTGCCTTAATCAATATCACAATCCTAAAATTGCTTTTCAATTCAGTAAATGCCCTGCCCATATGCAAAAAATAATTAGTAAAATCAACAATGCCCCAAGACAAATAAATACTCTTTCAACTAATTTAACGTGACCTCAATCAAATGGACACCCCCTTAAAGCATCTAACAGTGTTCCCCTCTTCCTCTCTTCTCAAGAGCCACCAGTAGGTCATGTTTTGGAGATGTCTAAAGCTCTAAAGATTTAGGAATGATCTTAGATCTTGTGGATATCTACTGGAGGATCTCGAGGAGAGGGTTGGGGAGCACAAAAATGTCCTCCTAAACCTAAACAGAACACCCCATTACTTGTTGCACTACAGGCCAGAAAATTCTTCTTCTATCATCTGTAAAGAAAACAAGTGGAAAATGTTTTTTTTGACACCCTAAAAAATCGGTGTCGAAACTGTCTCATGAAATGTAACTCAAATCTTTGTTTTCCCCCAGCGGTGCCAGATAAAACTCCAAATGGTCTTCAGTGCCAAGCCTGTAACGAGACAGGCAAAGGAGAGTGCAAAACCCCAATCACCACCTCATGTACTGGAAACATGACCATGTGTGTGGATGTTGTAGGTAAGTTTACCTTAAAGTCACTAGTCAAGTCCCAGAGAGAGTTGTGTGGCTTCCATTAGCAATCTGCCATAAAGTGGAGGCTGGGGCAGGACAGGCTGGGAACTTTGGTGGTTGGAAAGATAAGCCAAAGGTCGAGAGGTTGTGAAAGGTTTGTGATCACGTAACAAAGCCAGAAGGTCAAGAAGGGCAGCCAAGGTATGTGGTTGAGTAAATCCGGGCCTTCGCCCAGAAAGAGCCTATCTTATATGTTTCCCCCACCCTGTACATACAGATTGCTCACACTAAAAATCATCCTACCTTCATCTGCTGCATGTTATGAGCCTTTAAACTTCCAAGATGGCAGCTCATGGAACATCAGGCAGCCTGCAAACAGGAAGTGTCTTCTGACTGTGCTGCTCTGAATTCTGGGAATGCAGTCCTTTCTCTGACCCCAGCTCTGCTCTGTCTGTGCAAAGCACAGCTATAACCCACCCCCCTGTACTTTATCCCCCTCTTCTCTCCTCAATATGTGATGCTTCTGACTCAAGATGGCAGCGCCCGTATCCTAGAGTCCTGAACAGAGTTGAAGCCCAGTAGGGGAAAGATTAATAAGTGACTAAAAACTTAAAATATATTAATTTTAGACGCTGGGGAATAGTGTTTTAAGGGTTTCGACTTTTCATTAAATCATGCTATAGGTCCAGTTTAAAAAAAATCCAAAGTTAAAGTAACACCATTTATTGGCTAATTCGCTGTTTCATTTATTCAGCCAATAAATAGTATTACTTTAATGTTGGATTTCCTGCCTACATTGATGGCTAACATAGTACAACAACTTGCTAACCCTAGGGTTGTTGACAGGGGCAGACTGGCCATAGTAAGACCCAGGACAATGCCCGGTCGGGCTGCTGCTTTTAACACCCACATGAAGTCTCTGCCCCCTTAGTCTCCCTCTCAGTCCCCTGTACCCAGCCCCACTGTACCCACAAGCCAAGAAACCACAGCTCCCAATGCTATAGCCCCAGCATCATGGTTGTGGTTACAGGGGGTTCTCAGCAGAAAGGTTTTGGACCGGCCTGGGGCTGGTAAAATCCAGGGCTGATTTTTGGCCCCAGTCCACCACTGGTTGTTAAGTTAAACAAAGCAAAGGGTCAAGTGCAGGAGTGAAGGTCAGCAGGCTGGTTTGAACACAGGAAATCAGGAGATAAGACCCAGAAGAACATGGATCTCAAAAGATCAACAGATACATGAACCAAAGTGCATCAAGGTAGTTTTATTTTGTGAGTTAAACTGGAACATCATGCATTTTTTTCAAAATAAGTGTTGTTCTGTGTGCATGGAGGTATTCTAATTGCAGATCCCCCCCCCCTCGCATTAACAGTGGCAAACAAGATATTTTGTTATTAAATTTTGTGAGAATTGCTCCAGTTTAAGCAGATTTATAATTTGGTAAGATTAGTAAGATTGCGTGATTTGACATTGTATTGATTTGTGTGATGATGGTCTTTAAAGGGTGGAAGAGGAATTTATGCCAGACATTTGTAAATAATTAAATGTGGACCAAAACCCAGGATTTTGACTATCCTGGGTCTTGGTCCTTCACCCACTTTATGAAACCCCCCAGGTCGCTGAAACCAACTCACCTCTTCCCAGTCCTACGGCACATGCGCGGCCGCTCATCCAATCAGTACACTCGGATCTGCTGTTGTCACGTCATCTAAGCTTTTGTTTAAGGTCAGCGGCTCCGAGTGCGCTGATGGCTGCATCCCCAGCTACCCTCTTACAGGGAGCGTGCCCACGCCGGCCATTCACAAATGCCTGGTGCATGCACTCTGCTAGATGGATAGCAGCAGGGCCGGCTCCAGGTTTATGTGGGCCCTCGGGCGGCTTGGTCTCGGTGGGCCCCTTTGCGGTGGATAGTCGCGGGTCAGGGGTCTATATATTGTATGGCCAAAACTAAGAAGGGCTGCTTGCCCTCCGACCCCCTATTGGAGCTATTTTCTAGTTTGGCCCCACATGAATGGGGAAGTATTGAGGAAGAGGGAGGCTGAGGGAACATAGATGAATGGGACAGAGCTAAAAGAACAAGGATAGATAGGTCAGGGCTCAGGGGATAGAGATGGATGGGGCAAGGCTGAGTGGATAGGGAAAGATGGGTCAGGGCTCAAGGGATAGGGATGAATGGGTCAGGGCTCAGCGGATAGGGATGAATGGGTCAGGGCTCAGGGGATAGGGATGAATGGGTCAGGGCTTAGGGGATAGGGATGAATGGGTCAGGGCTAAGGGGATAGGGATGAATGGGGAAAAGCTGAGTGGATAGGGAAATATGGGTCAGGGCTCAATGAATATTAATCAACGGGTCAGGACTCAGGGGATAGGGATGGATGAGGCAGAGAGGCTGAAACTTTAACGCGAATAAGCATTTTCGATGATCGTATTTTTTGCGTAAATAGTTTGCATTCTCGGGAATGTTGCGTTATTGGTATGGGCTTGCACATGATTCAGAGCCTTGATTGTTGATTCGAACATGGGCAACTTATTGGGTGTATTTCCTGGTGAAAGTTTGCTGTCGTGGTGTGAGTTGCAGTGTGATGGAGGCGGATTACGTGGAGGAATATGAGCATCTGCAGCTACGCAGAATTCTATGCATCTGTATGTCGCATTTCAGGTTGCATCGCGCACGTTTGGATATCGGTCGCATGCATGACGTTGAGCTAATCGAGCTCACCCGACTGAACCGTGTTTCCCTCGAGAAACTGTATAGTGAGCTGCGGCCATGGTTGGCCCCCACCACAAGGAAGGGGCATGCCATTGCCTGATGGGTGGGGCCCTCGGCAGCTGACCGGGCTTGCCGGGTGCTGACGCCGGACCTCGATAGCAGGGATACCAGGGGCCTCCACTATACCTAATCCGGCCCTGGGCTTAAAAGATTGTTTAAGGTCCATAGAGGTTGTTGTTGCTGGTAATACCAACATTAATTTTTGTCATCTCATCATTATGTCGTCACACCACTGCGGATATGGGGCATTCGCACTTTCAGGTGAGCACCCCACAGCCGCCTGTGAAAAGCTGCCCATAGTAATCTATGGGTGCTTCCACACGTGATGTTTGCGCAGTGCTCTGAGCGCTTAAGGCCGCAGAGCTTGCAATTTTACTCCATTGAGTGAAGAACGCAAATGCTAACGCCCTCCAGACGCTCAACACAGCGCAAACGCTCTGCTGTGAAACAAGTCTTTGGGTGTATAAAACTGCAGCTAGCTGAGACCCCACTCATGCAGCAAGAGAATCCAGTTCCCAAGGGGTACATCTCACCTGGTTTGTTGTAAGGGTGTGTCTCAGCCAAAAGCTTGATGAGCATGGTGAGAATTTTGATAAATGTATTTATGTATCTAATAGTTTAATTGGTTAATTGGATTTCTTAATTGCTATAATCAGTTAGGTATTTAAGTAAATTTTATTGCTCAATCATTTAATAAAGCAGACCAAAAGCCACTGAACTTTTCGCTTTTTGAATTGTCCTGGAACACTGATTGTTTTTGCTGTTGTTCTCTGTAAGTTGGCCGGTGATCAGTCATTGCATAGGTATGACATCATTGCCACTCACAACAATGGCAATGAATGGAGGAGGCGAAGCTTTACAGCCAAAAGAAGCGCCATTAGAGTGAAGCAGGAGCAGCAAAAATAGGCAAAAGGTCCCCTCCATAGGGGGAGCAATTCAGGGGATGCTAGTTAAAAATATGGGTTTTGGTCCGCTTTAATCATTAGTAATCATTTCAATTTAAAGTGGCAGTGGCTTATTTTTTATCAGAGTAGATTCAGCATGTTTTTTTTTGTGGGATAAACTAGTTTTTGAAGTGCACGCTCACGCAGTTTAGCAGGCACTATGTTTTGACGGGGGGGCCGATTCATTAATAGTGGCAGGTAGCGAAAGTTGAGCGACTGTAGCGGCATTTTCAGAGCGCCCGCTAGTAGTCGCTGTGCTTGCCCATTGTTCGGTAGTTGATAGCGACTCAGTCGGTTTGCCGCAATGTTGAATATTGGGTGAGGAGTCGCTATTTGACAGGTTCCGCGCTGTATGGGAACGCATGATAACGACTGGCCCTAGCGACCGGCTCCCACCATATTCATTAAAAAATCACGCTCAAATAATTCTCGCGCTGTGAAATGCATGTTTAAACCCCAGAGCGCTGGCGGCGATGGGTTAAAAGTAGTTTTTTAACCCCTAAACCACCATAATTTTGGAAACCAAAAAAAACAAGTTTTTTAAATGATTTTGTAATATGAATATATTAATATCAGACCTGTAATATCAATTCTGTACAATTTTTTTTTTTTTTACCTTAAAAAAATCTAAAATGGCAGAAGTGGTCACAGAATTTTTCACATTAAAAAAAAAAATAAATAAATAATAATAACAATTAATTATGAATATTTAAAGATTGTTCCATAGAAATGCATTGGAGAGCGCCAGGTAGCGAGAGGTCATACCTGTCGCTGTTCAAGGTTGGACGCTGGCGCTGTGGGCTGAGGCTGAAATAATGATGAATGAGTCTCTATATGGCGCTATCTCAGTCGCTAAGCAGGATTGGCTTGATAAATGTGTGATTGTGGTGGGGAGCCGGCGTTCTCGTGGCGGGGCCCGTCATTACCGGCCGCTCACCAGGCGCTACCTGTCGCTATTCCTTCATAAATAAGGGCCTATGTAAATCATAATTCAAACAATCTTTCCTGAAAACGTCTCATTCTGTTGTGTCTGTGTTGCAGGTTTTCCTCGTCTGAATACTATCATGCGCGGCTGCGTCTCCCCGGACGTGTGTTTCGGCCTATCAGCTTCTATGAGCATCCAGGCCAGTCAGAAGCTGTATTGCTGCAACAACAGCTTGTGTAACAATGGCGTGGTGGCCTCCTACTTCAAATCAGGATCTCCCATAATCCTCAGCAGTTTCTACATCACAGGGCTGAACGTGTGGCTTCTCATCATTCTACGGACATTATTATGAACAAAATACTCACTCTCATGTCTTTTCTTAAAGTGGACCAAAACCCAGGATTTTGACTAGACTGGGTTTTGGTCCTTTCCCCCAGGTCAACCAGATCGAGGATGCCTCGCTGTGTGAAACCCCCTAGATCACCGAGCGCAACTCACCTCTTCCGTCCTACGGCGTATGCGCGTCCGCTCGCCCAATCAGTGCACTTGGAGCTGCATCCCTCTAACAGGGAGTGTGCCCACGCTGGCCATTCACAAATGCCTGGCGCGGGCACACACCCTGCTAGAGGGACAGAGGGGATGCGTCCATGGCTCACGCATGCGCCGTTGTACCGGGAAGCAAGGTAAGTGTATGGGGCGACCTGGGGGTTTTACACAGCCAAAATTGAGATGCCCCGTGGGAGGGAATCTTATAGATTCCCAGGCCGATCGGCGTGGGTTTTGGTCCACTTTAATCATATATGTACATACTGGATGATTTATTAAAACAATGCAAGCAATGATATTTATTAAAATAAGGAATGGAAACACTATGGGTGTTCTAGCACTTTTCCTATTGTTTTTCCTATTCAGTCACCTATTCTAAATGCTGGCTGCTGTGTTATGTTGTGTTACTCCTGTTTGTTCTGCAGTGCTCCCGCCAGTGTACAGTAGGTGACATTATATCTGCTGCCATTACGAACAATAGAGACTAGTGGGCGCACTCTTCGGAACTAAGAACTAGGCAGAAGGAGCTTTCGCTGAAGCAGTTGAAAATATGGATGGTACAGAAAGATGGAAAAAGAGTGAGACCAGAGGTAGCACTTAAAGCAGACCTTCACTCTGATTAAGAGTCTATCTTATATGTTTCCCACCCCCTGTACATACAGATTGCCCACATTAAAAATCATCCTACCTGCATCTACTACATGTTATGAGCCTTTAAACATCCAAGATGGCGGCTTATGGAAGCCGCCATCTTATCAGGCAGCCTGCAAACAGGAAGTGCCTCCTGACTGTGCTGCTCTGCATTCTGGGACTGCTGACCTTTACCTGACCCCAGCTCTGCTCTGTCTGAGCAAAGCACAGCTATAAGTGTGATGCTTCTGAGTCAAGATGGCGGCGCCCGTATCCTAAATTCCTGAACAGAGTTGCAGCCCAGTGGGGGAAAGAATAATAAGTTAGTGACTAAAAATGTAAAATATATTAATTTTAGATGCTGGGGAACCGTTTTTTAAGAGTTTGGGCTTTTCATTAAATCACACTGAAGGTCCGGTTTAAAGCAGACCAAAACCCAATGAACTTGTGAAATACATTTGGCCAAAGCCCCTGTCTTCTTAGAAATGGATATTTTCACTTATCAAATCGCCCTGGAACACTGTTCTTGTTGCTGTACCTCTCTGTAGGATTGCAGGTGATTAGTCATTGAATAAGTGTGGCAATGACTTTATTGCTAGTATTAACAACAATGGTAATAGCACACCACAGTATGAGAAATAAAAAGAATGGGTGCTAATCCTTCCTGGGATTGTCTCCACATAGAATCCCAAAGCACTAGATCAATAGATAAAGGTTGAAAGGATGCACACCACACAAAGAAAAGATTATGCTTAATAAAGTGTATTATACAATGAATTAATATATACAAACTTCAGTCAAAAAAGGATACAAAGCCAAATTCAATGTGCAAAAAAGTCTGATACATAATCCTCAGGGGTTTAGCAGACCTCGTGAGAAAAGAAGGACTGATGAATTAACAGTAACATATGACAATCAAGTACAACTGACTAGGTAAAATCTTTACCCAAAATAATATGAGGTCATGGCTTTAAACTCTCCTGAGGGTTAGATAAGGAGCTGTTGTCTGTATTTTTTGAGTTAAGGCATAATAAAGAGTACATAAAGATCTGAGTTCAGTACAAACAGCTTGTTCAATTAACAGACAGACAGTCAGAAACAACAATATGAACATTCAATGGAATCACAGCATAGTAAGGCAAAAGTGTATACCGATGTATCAGAACAAAGATCGCATGGAAGTTGCCAACGTTTCAGGGCTGTCAGCCCTTTTCTCCTTTTCCAAAAAATACATGTAATTACTTAGGGATAATGGACAATGAGCTCCAGCCTGGGCACTAAAGAACAGAACCAGTGCTTGTCCATTCTAACTCTCCTCTGGGCCCCGATGGTACATAGTAATGGGCCCCATTTTTGGTGTAGCGAGTATTATCATGCCATTTCAAGTTGTATTCTTAAGTTAAGCCCTGGTGAAAGGTCCCAAGGGATAAACACAGATATTCCTGGTCTGGGAAGCCATTGCCCCGTTGTTCTCATCACATTAAATCCAATAATGGGTAAGCGAGCATCCATGTGCAAAAGTGACTGAAATCAAACACACAGAGAAAAAGAAATTCAAAACACAAGAGGAACAGTGGATAAATGATCCACCTCCACCCTAAAAAAAGAGCACCAATAAATAACCACAAAATTATAATATACACTTAAATGTATTATACAGAAAAGGAAATTGACAAAACACAGTAGCACAATACAACACAATTAATTTAAAAACACTGCAGAAACTCCCCTAATACATCCAGTGTTGCCAAGAAACAGGCAGACAATAATATCTGGGAATCAATGCTTTGGATGGAACGGAATCACCAATAAATACAGTATTTGTGCCGGAACAAAAATACCCCAATTCCTATTGTGTAACTGTTGTTGTTGGTTGTTTTTTTTTCACTTTTCTTGTTTCCATCTTTTATTTATTTTTTCTTTTAATTATATATCTTTTCTTTCAGCACATTATAGAATCTCTTTGACTGATTGTCTCACTCCCTCTTCACTGGGAACACATTTTCGACTTTGGGGAGCCTGGTAGTCTTCTTTAGCATTAGACTGGAGATCAACACCGGCCATGCTTCAACTGTGGGATGCCTATATGGGCCTCTTCAATCGGAGCCGTCAGGGATCAGACCTGGGACATTCAGAATTGTCTTTACAATATTGCACAGGGGGGCAAGTTTTGGGGTCTGCATATGTTTGGACATCTGTATAATTGCATTAAGGTCCCAATTAGTTCTTAATTATGGGACATTCTGTTGCTCCTTGGATACCGGCATATAGTTGGCCCTATAAGGGCCTTGACTTCTATCCCTTATATAAAACAATTATTATTTCTGTTCACATTTAAGTGGGAGTATTTCCACAAATGACTCATTTTTTATTTTGATAGATTTTCTTTTGGTCATCGTGTCTTTGCTTAAATAGTAGGCCTATATTTCAACATTAGATTTGGATCTATCACATTATTATTATTTTGTGTCACTTGAATGTTTTTTCTTCATTGTGTCTCCTTTTGCTCTTGCCAGGACTCCTTGGAATTGTCCCCTTTGAAATCGTCCCCTAGGGAGGCACAAATGTCCCCCCTATTAGAGCCTCATACTTGCCCCTTAAACCTGTAAGGCACTTTCTTTGTTTATAATGCTTGGCCTCCAATATGTGGGACACACGGTTAACACTGGCCGTTTAAGGTGCCACCATCAGGACGGACCTGTAATTCCTCCGGGGAGTGGGCCTTCCCTCTGCCCCCCGGCCCCCCCTCCTCGCAGCCTCCGTGTTGCCCCATTGTTCCTTCCGCGGTGCGGTTTCGTTCGCCGCTCCCGACGGGGTCCGCGGGGTGGCGGGTGTGCCGCAGAGTACAGAGTACACTATAGCATGCGTGGGTGGGGTGGGGGCTCCAGTTTGAGGGCTCGCACTGTAAGGGCATATTAGGCTCTGGTAGCTCATGCCTGTCCCGTCGCTGTTTTGAATGAGGGACATCAGTTCAGTTTTTTTGACTATTTCACTTCCGGCGAGGCAAGCTGGAGCGCAGATGCGTTCCAGGCTTGCTTTCTCCACACGTGGCAGGCCCAGACGCAGCCAGGGTGAGTATAAAGGATCTTTTTTTATGTTTGCACTTCCCTCAACCAGCTGAAGCGGCACGGGCGGCCGCATGCGCAGGTGTCCCCCTTGCATCTCTCCCCTGTGTACACATGTGTAACTGTTGTACTGTTATGGCTTATGGTGCAATATTTACTATTTTTCATTCAAATATGTCTCATATTTATGCACTTGTACTTTTTGGGTCCACGATATCAGCACATTCTGACTTTGATTGTATGCACTATTGTTGCGCTTTTATACTTATTTTTTTCTTTTGATTCACAATAGGAATTGGGGTATTTTTGTGCCAGCACAAATACTGTATTTATTGGTGATTCCGTTCCATCCAAAGCATCGATTCCCAGATATTATTGTCTGCCTGTTTCTTGGCAACACTAGATGTATTAGGGGAGTTTCTGCAGTGTTTTTAAATTAATTGTGTTGTATTGTGCTACTGTGTTTTGTCTATTTCTGTATAATAAATGTAAGTGTATATTATAATTTTTTTTTTAATTTTGTGGTTATTTATTGGTGCTCCTTTTTTTAGGGTGGAGGTGGATCATTTATCCACTGTCCCTCTTGTGTTTTGAACTGCTTATGTAAAGTGCAGCACAGCTTATGTATTAGGTGGTGCACCCCCCCCCCCCCCCGCCCCCATCTTGTGGTAGTTCTTTTCACAAAGAAAAAAACTGATGAAAAAAACTAATAAAAAGAGTGTAAAAGCGAAAGTGTAATACGTGATCTATAAATATAGCAGGACGATGCACGCTAAAACATAAGTGTTACGGATGTGGAGAGGAAAAACTATATGCAAAAAATTAAGTCCAACATCCAATGTAACAATGTGCAAGCATGTGAACAAACCAAGACGGGGAAGGAGAGAAAAGTGGTTGTACTACTCCCCCAGTCTTCTCATAGAACCCATTTTCTGGCAAGAGCACAGGTCAACCCATACCCTTTATGGTAAAACAGAAATCCCTCAAGCAGAGGATCCTTCACCAATGAAAAAGGGCTCATATTCTCCTGTTACCAAAAGGGTGTCAGGGGTATCAAGTTTCTACAGGGTCTCACCACAAGAGATAATGCCGAGGGCCCAGACGTAGTCTCTCAATGCCCATAACCAAGGGAGCATGGTCCCCCCCATGTACCTCCAAAAAATGTCGGGCTAAAGGCGAGACAACCTGTAGAGACATCTGTAGAGGGCGTTTTGAGTTTCCCCGACATATGATTTAAGACAACCACATCTAGTTGATAAACTACTGAGCTGGTCCTGCAGTTGATGAAGGATGAGATTTTAAATTCTTGATTACGTTGATTATTTTTAACAGTGGATGTTTTTTCAACATATTTGCAAATGGAGCAGCCAAGCATTTGCCACTGAGAAATGACTGCTACACAGTCTATCTCTGAGGTTGGGAGCTGTCCTAGCCGTCATTTGCACATTGGCGCCTACAATTTCAGACACTGAAGAATCTGAAGTGAGCACATGCCAATGTGTGGTCATAATATCCCTGATCTCCTTCCATTGTTTATTGTAATTTGCAACAAATCTCACCCCAATAATGGCCAGTCTCCTTTTCCTTCTTCCTCACAGTTTTGGGCTGAAGTAGGTCTGGTCTAGTGGCTTCTTTCAAGCTCTGATAGGCATGTTGGATCACTTTATATGGATAGCCAGGTTTGCAGAACCTGTTGGTCAAATCAGACGCTTGTTGTTGAAAGTCTGCAGCCCAGGTACAGTTCCAGCAAGACCATAAGAATTTCCCAATCGGGATCGCATTCTTCGAGTGTTGGATGTGCGAACTCTTATAGTCAAGAAGACTATTAACTGCAGTGGATTTTCTATGCAGATCTGTACCTATGGTGCCGTCCGCCTCTAGGGTAAGTCTTAGATCCAAAAAGGTGACCTCCGTGTGTTATATACTCGAGGTTAGTACAGCGTTCAAGTCGTGATTGTTAAGATGGTCCAAGAATTCACGACAGAAACATTCTGCCAAAGAATCAAAATATCATCAATGTAACGGTACCACTCCAAAATCAAGGAGTGGTACCTCTCAAAGCCTGAATTGAAGACAATGCACTCCTCCCACCATCCTAGGAAAAGGTTTGCCACAGAAGGAGCACATTTGGCTCCCATCGCCACACCATAAATCTGTTTGTAGAATTGTCCATTGAAGGTGAAAAAATTATGAGAGAGGACAAATTCTAATAGTGCCAAGATGAAACTATGTAATTGTGCTCTATCATTAGACTCTTTATTCATAAAAAATCAGGCAGCATGTAGAGCTAAATGGTGTGGGATGATCGTATAAAGGGATTTCACGTCACAAGTGACCAAAAGGACATCAGGTGGTAACTGTATGTGCTCCAACTTCTGCAGTAAATCCACTGTGTCCTGGACATATGTGTTCAAGCTCATTACGTGAGGTTGTAAAAACAAATCTACAAAGGTACAAGCTGGTTCCAACAGGCTACCTATGCCTGAAACTATAGGGTGGCCAGGGAGGGAGGTCAGACTTTTGTGCGTTTTTGGTAACATGGAAAAAGTCGGTGTAACAGGATGTTGTACAGTGAGATATTTAAATTCATGTATGTTAATTTCTCCCTCCTCCTTTGTTTCCCCCAAAAGCTGATCCAGTTCCACTTTAAAGGTATTACCTGGATTGCCAGTGAGTCTTAAATAGTTACGTTCACCTCTCAGTTGGCAATTCACTTCCTGAAAGTATTCTGTTGTGGCCCAGACTACCACATTGCCCCCTTTGTCAGCTTATTTTATTGTGATTGCCTTATTATTTCTAAGGCTAATTTTGCTCTTAGGTTAAGTTCTCCCCCCACCATAAGCCGGAGGTATTCTCATTATGTATTTGACCACCATATCAAAGACTACCTGAACAGGTGGGGATGACCCAAAGGGGGGAAAAAGGTAGAGGGCTGTTTAAGCCCGCATTTGTTTCTTACCAGACCACAGTCGAGGGACAAGGAAGGATCCTGTTCTTGCAACAGTGACCCAAAAGTGCATCAAGGTCATCGGGACCCAAAGAGACAGAAGTTTCATCATTGTCTGTTAATACAAAATGCTTCCTTTAGGAGTATCCTCCTACAAAACATGTATACAACTTTAACAAGGGAAAACTTGTCAATAGTCTTTGTCGGTGCAAAAGATACTGACTTTTCCGGGGGGCTGAGGACGTAGTCAGAAAGACTGACTACTTGGAGGGGGTTCATGTTGGCCAACCCAACCTTGGGGCCAGTCGGTCTCTGTTCCTCAATGTTCTTTGGTCTCCACCTCCCACCCCTCTGGGTTCCTCATCTAACTCGCTTCCCGAGGATAAAAAATGGTACGCAGTCGGAGACAGGAGCTATCTTTCCAGGGCCACTGTTTCTCCTTCTCCTCCTCCGGGTGTTGCCCATATGCTGCCATTTGTAAGCCCTGTTTTGTAGATAGATGTATCTCTTTGCAATTGGCTCCCAGTGCTCCCACTGTTTGGAGGTAGGTGTGGCTTGGTTCCAAGGCCCCTCCTTTGCTCTATTCTCTGCGGTTTGTATGAGTGAGCACAGGATATTTTGGGTAGTGCATTCCCATCTAGCTAAAACATTATTTTAGTATAAAAAGACCCTTTATCCATAAACTGACCATTTCTTGGGGTCCTCAAAGTGGCACAGTGTAAACCAGTTTGTGGCTGAGGGGCATGGCAGGAGTCTTCCCCATGTCAGCAAAGTGGGCCATTTAGGTGTGCCCACAGTTTTTGAAGGGGCAGTGAGCCTCAAAGTGGGACATCTGCTCAGTTTATTTATCCATCACACACTCCACACCCAAATTGTGATGTCTGTCTGCTTGAACTCTTCCATATTACCTGGAAAACACTAACCTGGATGCCACATACGCCCACTTTGTGAACCTCATTGTCCACCTGTGGTCACATTGGACCAACAGCTGATGTGGGAGAGCAGGCTGGGCGAGTATTTCTGCTTGATTTTCAGGATTCCATAGGCATGCCCATTTGGCAAACTGGGCATGCAGTGGCCCTAGGGCCATTGCGAGTTGACAGACTGGAGGTCCACTTTAAAGTGGACCAAACCTGGAAATTTCACTTACCTCGCTTCTGGTCTACTTTAAAGAGGCATCCTGATTTGGGATGCCCCTGTGCAGGGCCGGCTCCAGGGTTTTGTGGGCCCCTGGGTGACAGAGTCTGAGTGGGCCCTTTGCGACAAACAGAGCCATTTCACGAACATTAAGTATGCACGGCAAATGGCTCTGATTGGATGAGAGCCCACACATGCCATAGTAACAGGGAAGGGTGATTTTTTACAGACGAAACAAAACCCAAGTCAAAATCCTGGAAAATCCACCTCTAAAAGACAGGGCTGGCTGGCTGATTATCCCTCATCCTCGGCATCCTGAGTAAAAATCCATGCAATGTGTGCCAGCATTTAACTTTATGCAGAACTTCTATTTATGTTTATTTGTCTTCTTTTCTGTTTCTTCTTTTCTCCCTTCCATCCTTCATTCTCTTCCATTCCCTCTACCATGCTTATCTTTCCTTCCCTACTGCTTTCTTCTTTTTTCCTTCTTTCTTCCTTATTTTTTCTTTTCCTTCCACCCTTCTTTCCTTCCTTTCCTTGCTTATTTCATTTTCTTCCTTATTTTTCCCTTCTTTCCCATTGTTCTTTCTTTTTTTCTCTTTGTCTTTCCTCCCTTCCTTTCCTTACTCTTTTTTTCACCCTTCTTTCCATCACTCTTTATTTCCTGTCTCTTCCCCTACCTCTTTCTTTCTTAACATGTTTTGCTTGCTTTCTTTCCTCCCTCCCTGTTTTTTTCCTTCCTTCTTTACTTTTTTTTCCCTTTCTTCTTCCGTTTCCATTTTAGTTCTATCCTTTTTGCCTACCTTCTATTTTTTGCTGCTTTGTAGTGCAGCCCCAAAGCTGCTGCTTCATATGGGTTCCATAGCAACCAGGCTCCCTTGGTTGCTGAACAGGGGACCCCATAGTAGCCTGGTTCCCGTTGCCACATAACAGTGGGGGGCCCACAGCAGTCTGCTACAGGGCCCCTCCTTCAAGGTAGCCGCAGTGTCCAGCAGCCCACCATTACAAAGCCACAGGGGCTAGGATGCTATGGGGCCCCCTGTGCAGAAGCCACAGGAGGCCCGATTGCAGTCTGGCCCCATGGCTGCTGCACTGGTGGCCCCATGGCAGTCTGGTCCCATGACTGCTGCACTGGAAGGAGGGGCCGTATTGTAGGTTGCTGTGGGCCCCACTGTTACATAGCCACAGGGGACAGGCTGCTATAGGGCAACCTGTGCAGCAGCCATAAGGCCAGGCTGCTGTGGGCTCACCTGTGCAGCAGTCATGGGGCCAGGCTGCCCTTGGGGCCCCATAGCATCCTGGCCCATGGCTGTTGCTGTTGCTTGGGGGGGCATAGCATCCTGCCCCCTGTGGTTTTGTAACAGTGGGGCTCACAGCAACCTGGAATATGGCTTCTCTTTCCAGTGCCTGCCCCCCCCCCCCCCCCCGGGCACCGCACTATATACCTGTTTGCAGGGGTTGCAGGAGCTCGGGATGCTGGGACTTGCTTGCCCGAACAATTTTTTTCGCCGCACTGGTGCCGCTCCCACCTCTCCCCCGGAATGGAGGCCCTGTGGCCCGGAGGCGAGGAGAAGACTGCCCCCTCGCATCACCATAGGACCGCCCAGAGCTGCCTCGCTATTGGACAGGCTGGCAGGTGAAGCAACCAATCAGACAATGGAAGAGCAGGTGCACAGACAAGCAACCTGCAACCCCGCCCCCACCAACAAAGCGACGCACCACAGGGCCCAGCAAGACTGGGCAATCACTGGAGCAGTGATGGAACGAGGAAGGTAAGTATATGAAACACGCAATTGCTGCACGAGTGGGCCCTCACTGGAGCCGGGCCCTCGGCATGTGACCGGATTTGCCGGGTGCTGGCGCCGGCCCTGCCGGTGTGTGAAACACCCTGGCCCGCCCATTAACTCGCCCTGATTCCTACCTCCATGACACATGTGTGGGCTCTTGACCAGTCAAAACTCACTGCAGTAAATATTTATTCCCAGCCATGAGTTCTGCCCATCACTACCCTGTGACCTGGTATAAGGGCCCCTTGGGCTTTCATCATTTGCCCCCCGTGGGGAGGTATCCTCTCTGCAGGTCCGCCCGGTTGGGGCTCTCTCCTAGTCTGGGTTCTGGTCAGGGAAACCACTATTGCAGCCATCCCACTGGCATCTATAGTGGAGGGGGGGCACAAGGCCCTCACTCCTTTATATAGCTTTAGCTATAGCTTTTGAGACCTATAGAAGTTTTTAAAAAAGTTAGATGGAAGAAAGTAGAAAAGAGAAATGAAGGGAAGGTGTAAAAAAAAAGGATGAATTGAAAAAAAGTGAGGATGACCTAGAGAAGGCAAAAAAAGTAAGATGGGAGAAATGTAAGAAAGGGAAATGAAGGAAAGGTTGGAAAATTAGATGGTAGTGTTGGAAAAAAAAGAGAGGAAGACTTAGGCCCTTATTTATGAAGGAATAGCGTCAGGTAGCGACTGGTGAGCGTCCGGTAATGACGGGCACCGCCACGAGAACGCCGGCTCCCCACCACAATCACACATTTATCAAGCCAATCCTGCTTAGCGACTGAGATAGCGACAGATAGCGACTCATTCATCATTATTCCAGCCTCAGCCCACAGCGCCAGCGACAGGTATGACCTCTCGCTACCTGGCGCTCTCCAATGCATTTCAATGGAACAATCTTTAAATATTCATAATTAATTGTTATTAATTTTTTTTTTTTTTTTTTAATGTGAAAAATTCTGTGACCACTTCTACCATGTTAGATAATTTTTTTAAGGTAAAAAAAAAAAAATTGTACAGAATTGATATTACAGGTCTGATATTATTGTATTCATATTACTAAATTATTTAAAAAACTTTTGGTTTACAAAAATATGGTTGTTTGGGGGGTTAAAAAACTACTTTTAACACATCGCCTCCAGCGCTCTGGGGTTTAAACAAGCATTTCACAGCGCGAGAATTTTTTGAGCGTGATTTTTTAATGAATATGGTGGGAGCCGGTCGCTATGGCCAGTCGCTATCATGCGCTCCCATACAGCGCGGAACTTGTCAAATAGCGACTCCTCACCCAATATTCAACATTACTGCACACCGACTGAGTCGCTATCAACAACCGAACAACGGCCAAGCACAGCGACTACTAGCGGGCGCTGTGAAAATACTGCTACTGTCGCTCAACTGTCGCTACCTGCCGCTATTAATGAATCGGCCTCAAAGAAGATAAAGGCGCTGCAGTTTGCACACCCATGCTCCTAATGTAGGGCTCACTGATAGTGTGAGGGGGTTTATCACTTTAGATAAATGTCCCTATGGGCCAGGACCTTCCCTAATGCAGAGCTGCCAGGGATGGTTTAGGTCTGCTTTAAATAACTTAATAAATAATGAAAGGCTTTAGCAAGGAGGAGCCCCTTAAGAAGACGCCCGAGGAGGGTAAATGCCTAAGAACTTTTTAACAAAATAAAAGTGACAGGAAGTAACAGGAGGGAAAAACACACACACACCTAGGTTATGTAAGTGTCCCTTGTAAAAAAAGGTTGGGGTTATTTCCTGCCTTTCAAAACCAATGCATGTATGCACTTACAATTCAAATCTATGGGGTGAGTCCGGGGGATTGTGGTGCGTCTTCTGGTATCTTAAAAGCTGCCAAATTTCACCAAGTAGCACATTAAGGAAAAGTGAAGCCAGCCAGCGTTTGTTTTTTAAAATCCTTCAAGCATTTTTATTGTCTTCTTTTAAAAGGTAATAATCCAACAGGTCAAAGCATCCATCAAAGTATACATGAAAGGCCCAATGCCAACGCGTTTCGGACAGCTAGTCCTTAATCATGACATGAAGTAGCACATTAACCCCAGAAACGGCCTAAGAAACATTGTGCTGATTAATGACAGAGCTCCTCTTTAGCCAAATTATTTTTAGCGTTTAAGAAGATTCCAACCCTTAACCCTTAAAATAGCTGTATATTGGGCTTGAGGGACCCTTTAACAAAATGATGCAAGAAAAAACACACTTACACCTCTTTAAAACCGTTCCCCTTTAAAGTGGACCAAAACCCAGGATTTTGACTATCCTGGGTTTTGGTCCTTGCCCCCGAGACACCCCGATTGGGGATGCCTCACTGTGTGAAACCCTCCAGATCGCCCAAACGAACTCACCTCTTTCCGATCCTACAGTGCATGTGCGGCATGTATCCGAGCATGCGGGCGGCCGCATCCCCTGCTACCCTCTAAGAGGGAACGTGCCCACGCCGGCCATTCACAAATAAGCACACGCCCTGCTATTGGGATAGCTGCTCGCACATGCACCGTTGGACTGGGAAAGAAGGTGAGATTCTGTACAATCTCGGGGTATCACACAGCGGGGCATCTCAATTTTGGATGCCCTGGGGGGGAGGGAATCCAGCGGCCCTGGAATCTTTTAGATTTCGGGGCCAATCTCTGTGGGTTTTGGTCCACTTTAAAGCGAATCTGTCGCCAGCGGGGGGTCAGAGATGGCTGTTGGAGGCTCTGGTGCATGCCGCTACAGGTAAGTCCCTATTGGGACCATTAGGTTAGTCTGAATTGTTCCAGAAAAATAACTTTGGGTGGAGCCTCATTGGGAGAAAATTCTAATGAAAATAAATATTACCTATGCATTAGCAGCTTTGTATATGTGTTTTGGTGATTATTGTAAAACATACATGTACAGAATTCTAGAAGCCCCCTTTAACAAAATAAAGTAGAGTAAATGAAAAATAAAACAGTCATTTAGCAGCAGAGGTCCCCTTTAGCCAAATGTATTTTAGTCTTATAGAAGGTTTCACCTTTTAACTACGGTAGTTTACAATATCAATATATTGCTAAAGTAAAAGATAAATCCTAACTGAATCTCTTTAAAACATTTGCATATAAGACAAGAGTCCCCTTTTAAGCAAATGATGCATTTTAAAGTGACAGAGGAAGTCATAGGCCCTTATTTACGAAGGAATAGCGACAGGTAGCGACTGGTGAGCGGCCGGTAATGACGGGCCCCGCCACGAGAACGCCGGCTCCCCACCACAATCACACATTTATCAAGCCGATCCTGCTTAGCGACTGAGATAGCGCCATATAGCCACTCATTCATCATTATTCCAGCCTCAGCCCACAGCGCCAGCGTCCGACCTTGAACAGCGACAGGTATGACCTCTCGCTACCTGGCGCTCTCCAATGCATTTCAATGGAACAATCTTTAAATATTCATAATTAATTGTTATTAATGTGTTTTTTTTTAAATGTGAAAAATTCTGTGACCACTTCTGCCATTTTAGATAATTTTTTTAAGGGAAAAAAAATTAAAAAAAAAAATTGGACAGAATTGATATTATAGGTCTGATATTAATGTATTCATATTACTAAATTATTACATTTTTTATTTTTTTTTGGTTTCCAAAAATATGGTTGTTTGGGGGTTAAAAACTACTTTTAACACATCGCCTCCAGCGCTCTGGGGTTTAAACATGCATTTCACAGCGCTTGAATTTTTTGAGCGTGATTTTTTGATGAATATGGTGGGAGCTGGTCGCTCTGACCAGTCGCTATCATGCGCACCCATACAGCGCGGAACCTGTCAAATAGCGACTCGTAACCTTGTATTCAACATTACGCCACACCGACTGAGTCGCTGTCGACAACCGAACAACGGCCAAGCACAGCGACTACTAGCGGACGCTGTGAAAATACCGCTACAGTCGCTCAACTGTCGCTACATGTCGCTATTAATAAATCAGCCTCATAGATTCTTAGCAAATCAGATTTGGTTTGTTGCAAGATGAACATGTACAAAATAAAGTATTGTGAAAGAAAAAACCCACAGTAATGCAACAGCAGAGGTCCCCTTTAGGCAAATTCTTTTTTAGCTTTACAGAAGATTCCACCTCTTTAATATCTGTTCTCATGCTAGAAGACCCTTCAACAAAATTATTAATTAAGTGAAAGAAGGATCCCACCTAAATGTCTTTTTATATAAGGCAAGAGTTCCCCTTTAACAAAACAATGCATTTTTCAAATGAAAGAGGAGGCCCCTTTAAAAATGAATCCTGCAAGGCTCTGGATGGCAATTGGAGACTTCATGGCATGTGGCATCAGCTAGATAGATCCCCATTGGAAGCAATAGGCTATTCTGATATCTCTAGAATAATTTGGGATATTTATGCAAATTTTATGAGGGTGGAGCCTAATTTAAAAAAAAATATATTAAAGTGGACCAGCACCCACCGCTGATCGGCCCGGGAATCTATAAGATTTCAAAGTAAAGTGATTTAAAGTGGACCAAAAACCAGGATTTTGACCATCCCTGGTTTTGGTTCATGTCCTTGGGGCATCCTAATTTGGGAAACCCCCTGGGATTGCCAGTATACCCCCATCAACAGTAATCCCATTGGTGCTTATCAGAGCCCGACATAGAGAGTGGGAAGCAGCCAACACCCCCCAGTTTCCCTTTGGTCTGCCTATATTTTAATTAATATGCACAGCATTGAGCCCTGTTTGGACAAGAGCCCGCACAGGAGCTGGGTATCAGCCGAGGGTAGCCACAGATGTGGATGCAGCCCACACATGTGCCATAGGATCACCTGCAAGATGAGTATACCGATGTTCCCAGACAGTTTCACACAGTGGGACATCCCTAATCGGGATGCTTCGTGGATAGGGAATCGACTGACCACAGCGGGTTTTTGGACCTCTTTAATAAGAAATATTATAGACAGCAAGGCGGAGCTCTCCTTAAAAAAGTACAACTGAGCTGTGTACACCCTTCTCTCCTATCTGGAGAGTCCTGCTGAGGATCTGGAAACACAGTGAATGCACCTGTGATGAAATGAAATAAGAGAATTCCGTAGCTTTGTCTATTTCGGGTGTGTAGGTTGAATATAGAGTTGCTGAACCGAGGTAAAGCACTGAACTAGAAAATGCCTACGGAAGTGGGTATTGTCCCGCCACACACAGGGGAGGATACTGACAGCGACCAAGTCATAGAATAACTATGACATCATAGTTACAGTACGTGACATTGCCATGAGCCCAAGCCTAACCCAGGCATCTAAACAAAGGTCCACAGGGCAAGAGGGAATGAAGTCAATTTGTGTTTTTTCATTTCTTTACATTAAAGCACATGTGCCAACTCTGGCCCGCGGGACAAATCTGGCCAGAGAGATTTGGCCCGCGAGCCCTGTTCCCCATTTCCCATGTTGTTATCTTTAAGTGACAGGGCTGGAGTGGTCATAGGCATTACCTTTTAACCAGGCACATGGCCGCACACTTGCTGTCCAGCGCCACCTAGTCCCCGAGAGGTTAGTTAACAAGTCCGCCCAGCAGCAGGATTGCAGCCTGGCAGCCTGCGAGATTGTGGAATGGGCCTTTGATGTAAAACTCCGCCCCTATGATGATGTATTTGGAAATTATTTCCCCCAGTGGCTGGCAAATGCACCTGCCGATCATGCTGAGCTGGCTGCTACCTCCCTCTACGCAGGATGGCGTCAAGCCGGCTCAGGCCGCCAGTGACTTTGAAAAGCGACTGTGCGAGGTAAAGGAAGGCAGAGAACCTTATCCCATCCCATCGTGGAAAGTGGCATACTGCATTAAAGAGGTCCAACCACTTTTCCACCTGGCTCTTCCACTTCCTGTAAACTGAAATCCCGACTATAATCATGGGTGACTTCAACATACCCGTTGACACCAACAACATTACTATCGCTCACCTCCTCTTTTGGCCTGAAGCAATGGGCTGCTACCTCCATCCACATCCTTCAGTCACCTCTGCTGTGTAGCCAGTCTCTCTTCATCCCTACTTCTCCTCTTTGATCACAACCTCCTAACATAAACTCTCTCTTCCCTCATTAGTCCCCCTTCTGCAAGCAAACCTGCCATTCTGAGCAGGAACCTCAGAAACCTAGACCTCCAATCTCTCTGTACAACCCTTCCACCCCAGAGAAACTGCCTTGACTACTGTAATACGCTAACCTCTGCCCTTGACTCTGTTGCTCCCCTTAACTATAGGTACCCTCAGCCCAAAAAAAGACAACCCTGGCTTAATACCAACACTGCAACAATGAAACAGCATTCTCGAGTTGCTGTATGACAATGGAGGAAATCCAAAATCAAGGAGAACTGCCCTTTCCTGCTAAATAGGAATATTCTCATCACTCATATCAGCCCCGGAATCCAAAACAGCTGTTCAAAACCTTCAACTCTCTACCCCCACCGCCACATCTTCCATCCCCACAGATAACAGCAGAGAGATTTGCCACATTCTTTTAAAATAAAACAGATAAAATTCAAACAGCTTCACCTCTCAGATTACCTCTCTCTTCCCAATTCCCCTCCTGCCCCTCTCATTAATGAATCACTCTGTTAACTGTACAAGGTCTCTCCTCGCTTGTCTCAAAGGCCGACCTGACCACCTGCTCCCTTGATCCCATTCCATCCCTCAACTGTCTCCATCTGTCATTCCAGCCCTAACATCTCTATTTAACCTCTCCCACCCCACTGGTCCTTTTCTTTCCTCCTATAAGCATGCTGTTATAACTCCACTCATCAAAAAACCCTCTCTGGACCCCTCTGCCCTCCCCAGTTAGCACCCTATATCTCTGCTCCCTTTCTCATCCAAGCTTCTTGAACAGCATGTCCGCTCAGAGCTGGCTAACTATCTGCCTTCATACTCCCTCCCAGATCCCCTCCAGTCTGCTTTCCACTCAAGTTATTCCACAGAAACTGCCCTCACCAAAGTCACTAATGCTCTACTGACGGCCAAATCCAAAGGCCACTATTGCTCTCATTCTTCCCAACCTATTCTCAGCTTTTGACACCATCAACCATTAGAACCTCTACTTTTTTCAATATACACTTATGATCTACTAATAACTTATAACATTGCTGGGCTTCCAATGTAACTTTTATGCAGATGACACTCAGATCTACCTCTCTGGCCCAAATCTCTCTGCTCTCCTCTCTCGCCTTCCTGACTGTCTAACAGCCATCTCTTCCTTCATGACATCTCGCTCCCTTAAACTGTCGCTACACCAGTCACTGTTTCCTTCTGTCAATCCTTCCAGTGGTTACCTGTCTCTCAGAGAGTTCAGTTCAAACTTCTAACACTAACCTACAAAGCTCTCTCCAACCAGGCCCCTCCCTACATCCCTGATCCAGTGATACCAACCAAAGCACAATATCCCTTCTGCCTCTGACACTCTCCTGTCCTCCTCCTTGGTCACCTTCTCACACTCCCCTTTCAAGACTCCTCCTGTGCCTCCCCACTTCCTCAATCTGTCACTCTGCAATGCACCAAGCCATTGAAAGTGCCCTCAAAACTCACCTCTTCAGACAAGCATATGTCCAGGCTTAATGGGTCACTCCAGCCCCTTACTGAAAAAAAAATAACCCTCACCCTGCACACTTCAAATAGCGAACCTGCTAATGTAATAAAAAAAAGACACTCACCTTCACCCCGAACCCAGCCCCCGAAGTTGGCGTTGTTGCAGCTGGCAGCACTGGGCGCCCGCCGCCATCTTCCTGGAAGTCAGCCGCTGGGAGCAGACGCTCTCTGCATCAGGCACGCTTCTGCCCGCCCATTCACGTGAAGGGGGGGGGGGGTTTCAGGAAGGGGTTGGAGTGGCCCTTTAAACAACTCTGCCAAACGTAAACAGAAGCAACAACCAGGCACAGTTGAAAAAGAAAGGTAGCGGCCATTTTGGAGCTTCCTCTCCCAGCATCTCAGCCATGCTGCTGCCTGGATTCAACTGACATAACTGACAATACACAGTCACAGGAAGCCCAGCAGCAACTTCCTGTTTGCAGGTGGCCTGCAAAATGCATGAGCCACCATCTTGTTTTTAATATTTACCTCAGCAAGAGTTAGAAAAAGGTAAATTAATTTTTATGCACAGCCCGGGAGGGATGCATATGAGCACTGGTTTAAGTCATTTTTGTCCCCATTCTTTACTGTAAGCTCGGCTTTCTGTAGCATCTCATTTGTATTGGTCCCTGTACAGTATGTTTCCTTGTCTGTAATTATACCTTGTAAAGTGCTATGGAAGATGATGGCGCCATATAAATAAACAATAATAATAATAAAGGCAATGTGGAATAGCGAGAAGGAGGGAGTGAATCTGGAAGAGAGAAGGAAGGAATGTGGAACAAAGAGAGAGAGAGAGGGAAGGAGTGAGAAAGAGGAAATGTAAAACAGAGAGAGAAAGAGAGAAGCGAATATGGAAGGTAGAAAAGGAGGGAGTGTGGAAGAGGGGGAGAGAGAAGGAGGGATTATGGTAGAGAGGAAGAAGAAGGTAATGTGAAAAAGAGGGAGAAAGAGGGAATATGGAAGACAGAGAAAGAGATAGAGAGAAAGTGGCGTGGGGAAAAAAGAAAGAGAAGGAAATGTGCAAGAGAGCGAGAGAAAGGAGAGAGAAGGAGAACACCGAGAGGAAAGAGATAAATCAAGTGAATAAAGAAGATAAAGCAGAAGGGAATGTCCAAAAGCGAGAGAAAAAGAGAATGTGGAAGAGAGAGAAAACGAGAGTGAGAGAAAAAGAAGTAGAAATGTGGAAAATAGAGAGGAAATGTGGAAAACAGAGAAAGAAAGAAATAGAACATCAGAAAATGTGGAGTAAAGGGCAAAAAAGAAAGAGTGAATGTGAAAGAGAGAGGTGATAGGAATTCTAAAAACAGAGACACAGAAGAAACACTGAAAGGTGAGATAGCTACAGAGAGCATGAAAGCATGAAAGACATTGGGAAAAATTGTGTGTGGGGTGCTAAATGGAAAGCATAACTGTGAAAAAAGAGAGAGACAAGGAAATGTTCAAAAGAGCGAAATGGAGGGAATGTGGAAAATAGATAGAAGGAGAACAAGTGAAAGAGAGAAAGAGAGAGGGAATGTGGACAAGCAAGAGAAGGAGAACATGTGAAAGAGAGAAAGAGTGGGAGTGATTGTGGAAAACAGAGACCAGGAGAACATGGGAAAGAGAGGGAAAGAGAGAAGTGGTAATCGGGGATCCTATTATTAGGCTGACTGATGTGGTTTGGATATGGTTTGCTGTCTCCCTAGTGCCAGGGTTCGGCATGTGGTGGAAGGAGTGGATAAATTACTGGGAGGGGCCGGGGATGACCCAGCTGTTGTGGTCCACGTGGGGACCAATGAATGAATTTATTTATGTGGATAGACGAGCGATGTAAACAATGTTAAAATACAATTTGTTGTTATCTATAGACCCCCCTAAACATAACTGAGGAAATAGAAGGTCATCACAGGCTGGTACATTGGTGGTGATGGTGGAGGTGATGGGGGACTTCAACCCAGGAATCAACAGGAGACACGGTTCTGCTTATACTACAAGGGGGAGAGCATTCCTCAGCTTGCTTCAAGATAACTATATGAATCAGTTTGTGGAGGCACCTACTAATGGTGATGCTCTTTTGGATCTGGTAATATCAAATGATGACCTGATAAGGATGGTAACAGTCTGTATAAATCTCGGTAACAGTGACCACAATATAGTTGCATTCAACATAAACTGTAAGAATGATTTTCTGTCTGGGAGGGCAAAAACACAGAATTTTAGTAAGACCAACTTCCCCGGGCTCAGAGCTGCACTCCAGGACATAGACTGGGAGCATTTGTTGAGGAATACAGATGCCAAATGGGAGTGCTTCAAAGCAATTGTGAGTACCAACACTGCAAAATGTATTCTTATGGGTAACAAATCTAAGAGGCTCATGGCTGACACCTGCAGATAAAAGGGCAATAAATAAGAAGAAAAGGGCATTTAAACATTACAAGGCTGAGCTCTCAGCTGTAACCCTTGAAAAGTATAAATTAGTAAATAAAGCATGTAAGAAAGAAATAAGGTTGGCGAAAGCACAAAATGAAAGAGATGTGGCCAAAGAAAGCAAAACAAACCCTAAACGTTTTTTTAAATATATCAATTCAAAGAAAACCAAAATCAGAACAGGTAGGTTCCCTAATTAATGATAATGAGGAAATGATCACTAGGGATAAAGAGAAGGCAGAGCTGTTAAATGGATTCTTTAGCTCTGTGTACACAAGAGAAGAGCAAGGAGCCAACACAGGAGATGTCACTGATAGCAATAGCCCAAGTATAATACTCAACAAGCTAAACATGGATATGACCCCAGAAAGACTACATCATTTAAATGTGAATAGGACTGCAGGGCCAGATGGACCTCACCAAACAGTGCTTAAAGAACTCAGCACAATTATCTTATCACCCCTGTTCTTCAGCTCAATTAAGAGAATGGCACATGGCAAATGTGGTGCCCATTTTTAAAAAGAGCTCTAGATCTTCTCCGGGCAATTACATACCTGTAAGTTTAACATCCATAGTGGGAAAATTGTTTGAGGGGCTATTAAGGGACTACATGTTCACAAGCTTCAAGCTGACTTGGACGCTTTGAGTGTCTGGGCATCCACTTGGCAAATGCACTTGGGTCTAATAGCCTGAAGGCCACATATGTCCTCGGGGGAGTAAAACTGAGAGAGTCACTTGTTGAGAAGGATCTGGGGGTACTGGTAGACCACAGGCTAAATAACAGCATGCAATGTCAAGCAGCTGCTTCCAAGGCCACCAATATATTATCATGCATTAAAAGATGCATTGAATCACGGGATAGGGATGTAATTTTGCCTCTTTACAAGACACTGGTGTGCCCTGGAATATGCCGTCCAGTTCTGGGCGCCCATTCATAGAAAGGACACTCTGACTATGGAAAGGGTGCAGAGGAGAGCCACCAAACTAATAAGAGGAATGAAGGAGCTTAGTTATGAGGAAAGATTACGAGAAGTAAATCTGTTTAGCCCTGAGAGGAGACGACTGAGGGGGGACATGATTAACTTGTATAAATATATAAATGGCCACAAAAAATATTAGGATACACTAATTCAGGTAAAATCCTATCTAAAGACAAGGGGACACTCCCTTCTTTTACCATAAGAACTATAAATCTTTGGAAAATCCTCCCACAGAAGCTTGTTACAGCATCAACTGCTGACAGCTTCAAAAAAGAGTATCATATTTTCTGCACTATAAGACGCACTTGGGGGGAAATGTCCTTGCGTCTTATTGGGCGAATTTTCGTCCGTGCGTCTTATTGGGCGAATTTTCGTCTTATTGGGCGAATGTAAAAAAAAAATGTTACCTCGTTACCGGTGCTCCCGCGTTGCTGTCGGGGCTGCCTGCCACAATGGGGGAGGCCAGAAGAAGTTAGAGGAGCGGCGTCCCTGTCCCTGCCCCTGTTATCGCTGTCTTTTCCGGCAGGAACAGAGACAGCGCCCACCACTCCTCCATCTTCTTCTGCCCTCCAGCTGCTGAATGGGAATAGGAGGGGGAATGCCACACTGCCTATATGGGGAATGAGATGGGGGCATGCCACACTGCCTGTGGGAATGGGGAGGGGGAATGCCACACTGCACATGAGGAATGGGGAATGCCACACTGCCTGTAATGGGGTGTTTTAGCACAACATTTGGTTTAAAATATTTTTGTTTCTTATTTTCCTCCTCAGAATTCTAGGTGTATCTTATGGGCAGGTTCGTCTTATAGGGCGAGAAATACGGTAGATGCTGAAAATAACATTAACAGTTACTATTATCTGTTATCAGTAAAAAAAGAACAAAAAATAACTTCCCCTACCCCAACACCATTGGTTGAACTTGATGGACATATGTATTCTTTCAGCTGTATTAACTATGTAATCAGGGCCGAATTTGGTGTTCATGGTGCCCTAGGCATTTTAAGTGCTGGCGCCCCCTTTTTTTAAGTTAGGTCACGGTGCATACAAAAAAAAAGTGTGTAGGGGGAAGGGTGCAGGGGCTAGGTGCAGAGGATGTGTGGAGGAGGGCACAAAGGCAGAAATGCAGAGAAGCAGACAAGCATGTTCCATCTTTTACTGCATTTTGACATACAGGAGTCACATGACCACACCAGTGCAGGGGAGATGCTCTGGCCTCTATTCAACCCCCCCACAAATACACCCTGCATCCTTCTGTGGCTGGGGGGGTTGTTAGGAGGCATTCATGTTCTGACTATGGGATTTTTAATTTCTTTTCTTCACTACAGTAGTAAGGGGAGTGTCCTTCCCCCCCCTTCCAGGTTGCCACCCTAGGCACGTGCCTAGGGTTGCCTAATGGTAAATACAGCCCTGTATGTAATTATGACAGTCCAGACTCTGGCAATAGTAAGGCAACAAGGAGTTCACCTGAAACCTGTCCCATGTGCCTCTCCTCCATTTCCTACAGTGTGATATAAATGTTATAGCAGGGTCCAAAGTTTATTTCTGCAGCGCATTGCAGGAAATGGATGAGAGGCTCATGGAACAGGCTTCAGATGAGCTCCTTGTAGCCAAATTATTGCTATTGCCTGGACTGTCCCTTTAAGTTTAACCTAAATCAAACGCTATCACACCCTTCCTCAGACTCTGGCTGCCACAATCTATCCCCACACTATTATACAACAGTCTAAAGCTAAATATGTGCCCCACTCTGCACTCGCAGCACGCGGAAATACTAGAGACTTTTTTAATTTTTATAAAAATGTATTATAACCAGGGGGCATAGACTATTTTGGAAAGCCAGCTGTTATTTAACTGCAATGTTTGTATCTCACGGAATAAACATCAGTTACATTCTTTTATTTTATTAAAGTCCCTGTTTAGCCAAACATAAAAAAATACCTGACAGCCCCCTGATTCAATCCCTGCGTGCTGAGCCAGTCCGGTTCATTCACTCATCTCAAATGCTGACAAATACCAGGATCAATGCTCTCCCCTGCTATCAGTCACATGGGAGCAGACTCCCTCACTGATTTGCTAGAGGGGGTGCAGCGGTGGATGCTCAGATGTGCACGGGGGACCAATCAGGAGCACGCTCCCAGCTTCAAAGCTGGAAGCGCCTCTACTACACCGGCTCCAAAGTGTCTGTAAGCTCTAATGTGTCTGTAAAGGCAAGAAATCTAACATGGTATACTCACCTTTCCGTCCCCACCTTACAGATGCTTCCTCCTGGTCCAGTTTCAGTAAACGGTTGCCCCACCTTTCGGGGGCACTGACCTCCCCCCCACAGCTAGGAGCATGCCCAGATCCTAGCACTGCCATGGAGGCCACATGACTGGCATTGAACCAGCACACCCCCTCCATTGGCATAAATGGAGCTCGTCTTTCTCCCAGCTGTGACAGAGCCATGACTGTCCAAAGATGCCAGCGAACCATTGGTCATATATATATATATATATATATATATATATATATATATATATATATAATGATTATCAGTTTTAGTGCCTCGATAAGCACACGATAAAGAGAAATTCCCATAGGCTGTTATTTCCAAACTTTTAAAATAAAATATCAGCCCTATTTAAAATCATCTGCATCTCACCTGTAGAACATAGAACTGTGCAACATCACATGTCAAGGGGATTTGGAATTTTAAAATCAAATGATTATTATTTGACTTTTTATTATTTCTATTTCATTTTATTTTGCGCAGAGTGATGGAAACCTGTCACAACCTATCACTGGCCGATTCTGTTAGACCGGGCCGTGGTCGCATCCCAAGCATCTCGCAGGTGATGTGCGCTACTCCCTGTGCTTGACAGAGCTTTATACTGTGCATTCATATGCATGGCATAGAGAGCTAATAGTACAAGAGCCTGGGCCTGTGTGATGGTATTTGGGATACCCCCTGCGAATAAAAAAAACATGGGGGCAGTGATGTTTGTGGGTTTTGGTCCACTTTAATTAGAGTAACCCCCCTTCGATTTAGATTATTAACTTACAAAATCCCCAGAATGCATTAAAAAAACAAAAGCCCAAACTTCTGTTGTATTTTTAAAAATAAAGTGTAATAATCTAATCTAAATGCTATATTAAAATCTCTCTCTCTTTCTCGCTATATATATATATATATATATATATATATATATATATATATATTATATTATAATATATATAATATATATATATATATATATATATATATATATATATATATATATATATTATAATATATGTAATATAGTATATATATATATATATATATATATATATATATATTATAATATATGTAATATAGTATATATATATATATATATATATATATATATATATATATATCATAATATATAATATAATATATATATATATTATATATATATATATATATATAGAAGATATCAGACTGTATATAAATTACTTTCAACTAAACTAGACAATTTGTATTTTTTAATCGAAAAAAGGCCATATTTTTGCCATATTTTGTTCAAATATAATGAAAAATATAGTAAGAACTAATATATATATATATATATATATATATATATATATATATATATATATATATATATATCATATATTATTATTTATATTATTATTATTATTAATAATAATAATAATAATAATATAATTATTATTATTATTCTGTGCACACATACATGTATATAATTAATATAAATAGTTAGAAAAAACTAATTAAATACATATTTTAATAAAAATAATTGCTGTTTATAGCTAACTAATGGAACATATAAAGATATATAAATATATCTGTACATATTTTCAGCAAATTGAACTGCCATAAATTATTTTATGTTCTTTTGAGGGACTAATTTGAAACATTTGAACAAGACAGACAGGTTTTGAGAGTGCGCCGGGCCCTCTCATGCGGTCAGCATTTGCCTCATTTAGAAGTTGGTGAGTAACAACAGGGAATTTGAATCACACTGTTATGACGCCATCACATGGTTTTGCAGATTATTTTCTAAAACGCCCTTAAATATGCCATCAGATGATTTAATGAACCCACAAAGCACATACTATATAGGCAGTTATGTTTGTAGGTATGCATGGGTGGATCTGTCTGGGCTGTATTTCGAGAGGCTGTGCCTAGGACGGCACAATGTGGGGGGCAGCATTCTTTTTTTTCAGACAAAACACCCCTTTACCCTACTAAATAATAAATAATAAAAAACTAAAATAAGAACCAGTTTGCCAGCGTTCGTAATATTGACATTGGGGTAATATCTTTACATGTCTATAACATCCCAGTGGCAACAGGCTTTTTTCCAATGGTAAAAAGCAAATCTATCCCTGAGAAAGCATCATAGTAGGGAATGAAGCGCGTAAGAAAATAAGAGGCCGATTCATTAATAGCGGCAGGTAGCGACAGTTGAGCGACTGTAGCGGCATTTTCAGAGCGCCCGCTAGTAGTCGCTGTGCTTGGCCGTTGTTCGGTAGTTGATAGCGACTCAGTCGGTTTGCCGTAATGTTGAATATTGGGTGAGGAGTCGCTATTTGACAGGTTCCGCGCTGTATGGGAGCGCATGATAGCGACTGGCCCTAGCGACCGGCTCCCACCATATTCATTAAAAAATCACGCTCAAAAAATTCTCGCGCTGTGAAATGCATGTTTAAACCCCAGAGCGCTGGCAGCGATGGGTTAAAAGTCGTTTTTTAACCCCCAAACAACCATATTTTTGGAAACCAAAAAAAACACATTTTTTAAAGAATTTAGTAATATGAATACATTAATATCAGACCTGTAATATCAATTCTGTACAATTTTTTTTTTAATTTTTTTCCCTTAAAATAATTATCTAAAATGGCAGAAGTGGTCACAGAATTTTTCACATAAAAAAAAATAAATAAAATTAATAACAATTAATTATTAATATTTAAAGATTGTTCCATTGAAATGCATTGGAGAGCGCCAGGTAGTGAGAGGTCATACCTGTCGCTGTTCAAGGTCGGACGCTGGCGCTGTGGGCTGAGGCTGGAATAATGATGAATGAGTCGCTATATGGCGCTATCTCAGTCGCTAAGCAGGATTGGCTTGATAAATGTGTGATTGTGGTGGGGAGCCGGCGTTCTCGTGGCGGGGCCCGTCATTACCGGCCACTCACCAGTCGCTACCTGTCGCTATTCCTTCATAAATAAGGGCCTAACTACGAATTCATTGTTTTCACTAGTAAAGGAAAATGTCACAATAATTGCAAATAAAATAGTTATTGTTATTATAAGGTGTAATGACCAATTTTGCCTTCCTCAAAAATCTTTAGCTGTAGACGCAACCTACACTGGGATGCCCCAGCATCCCAGTTTCCATCACAGGGTAGATGTGCTCAAGGAGTTGGCCGCTGGTTGTATTTCAATGTATTAACCACTCGGGGAGGCTGATTCATTAATAGCGATAGATAGCGACTGTTGAGCGACTGTAGAGGTATTTTGACAGCGACCGCTAGTAGTCGCTGTGCTTGGCCATTGTTCGGTGGATGATAGCGACTCAGTCGGTGTGCCGTAATGTTGAATACAAGATGCTGAGTCACTATTTAACAGGTTCGCTGTTGTATGGGAGCGCATGATAGCGACTGGACATAGCGACCGGCACCCACCATGTTCATTAAAAAATCAGCCTTAAAAATTCCTAGCGCTGTGAAATGCATGTTTAAATCCCAGAGCGCAGTAGGCGATGTGTTAAAAGTCGTTTTTTTAACCCCCTAACCACCCAAAAAAAAAATGGAATGATTTTGAAATAATATTCAAACCTGAAGAGTTTAAAATCAGACCTGTAATATCAATTCTGCCAAAAAAAAAAATTTTTTAAAAATCCCCAAATTTGAAATTAAAAACAAAAAACAAATATGTTAAACAAATAATTATTAATTAAAAAACATTCTGCCATTGAAATGCATTGGAGATCGCCAGGTAGCGAGAGGTCATACCTGTCGCTGTTCAACGACGTTCGCTGGCGCTGTGGGATGAGGCTGGGATAATGATGAATGAGTTGCTAGGTGGCGCTATCTCAGCCGCTAAGCAGTATCGGCTTGATAAATGTGTGATTGTGGAGGGGAGCCGGCGTTCTAGTTGCGGTACCTGGCTTTACTGGCCGGCTCCCCAGTCGCTATCTGTCGCTATTCCTTGATAAATAAGGCCCTTAGCCATGGGAAGCAGCTACTAGCTAACTAGTTCTGGAGCTTTCAGTCGATAGCCAGAATTTCTCTCACTAATACTAGAAAGATAACATACATTGTAACGTTAAGAAGAGAACTCTTTTTCTCAGCTTATGTGCTCTCCATTGTCCAACCACTCAGATTCAGGCTGGGGCAGGAGTGCATTTCAGAGTAGATGGAAACCAAGGATGTGCCGAACCCCAATTTCTGTGCCGGGCTCTGCTGTAAAAAGGAGTTCTATGCCGTGTATTAATATGTATGATATAGAGCACTGACTGTAAGAGAGCCTGTGTATACACAGTGGGCTTTCCAGTGGATCTAACACAGTGGGGCATCCCAAACTGGGACCAAAACCTGAGACCTGAGAAACAAAATCCAGGGTTTTGTTTCACTTTAAAGTGCATTCTGGGGCTGTGTGAACCCCGCCATCGCTGCAAGACTCACCTTTTCCGGCAGCTCCCTTGCCAATGTAAACATCAGCAGCGGCATCCCTGGCATCTCTGGGCTGAAGTGCCATCCAGATAGGGTGGGGGCGAGAGCATGGCGGCATCTAAGGATGCAACCTCTCATGCATTGTAGGATTAGGAAAGGGTGAGTTTTTTAATGGCGACCTAGGGGGTCCTAAATCGGGTACCCCCTGGTGCAAGAAACAAAATCCTGGGTTTGGTTCCACTTGCCATCATCTGATTTTGGAAGCCCTGCTCTGTGAAATCCCCCCAGGTGGCCGCAAAACTCACCTTTTCCCTGGCTGCAATGTCAACGGAAATAGCGACACCAGCATTGCTCAGCCATTCAGACAGACTGGGGCAGGAATGTGCCCTCGTCTCAAGGCAAACTGGGGATGCTCCTTTATTGCAGAGCTCTGCGTGTAAACAGAGCAGTATTGCTGTTTACTAATATGCATGGCAGAGCCGGCGTCAGCACCCGGCAAGGTGGGGCAGCTGCCGGAGGCCCCCACTCTCTGGGGAAGCCCACTGACAGGGCTGGCCATTAGGGTGTGTGACGGCAGACTGGGGGGGCACCACCACAGCTGGTGCCCACATTTCCTCAAATGGCGCGGTTTCACACAACGGGCCATCTCAATTCAGATTCCAGGGAAGGAAATGCTGGGTTTTGTTTTGCTTTTAAGTTGCCCACCCCAGCTGATTTCCTGTCCCTGGAGCATCCCAATCTGTGATACCCTCCTGTGTGAAACCCCCTGGGGCATCTCAATTTGGGATGACCCTGTTTGTGAAAGAACCCCCCCCCCCCCCCTGGTTTGGCCTTTAACTCAAACTGGCGAACCCACAGTGCATTCACCAGTTCGGGGAAAATAGTGAACAAACGGGGGGGGGGGGGGGGGGGGGGTTCATACACAGGGGCATCCAAAATCAGAATCTAGATTGGTTTAGACTCTGAGGTCAAGTTTAAAGGGGTTTGGTGCGCTTCAAAGTAGACCAAAACTAGAGTTATGGTCCAAATAGCATGATCCTTAGGGGGCATCCAGATTTGTGACACAACTCTTCACACTTAGACCATGCCGCCCAAGGGCCCACATAAACCTAGAGCCGGCCCTGTTCATGGCATATGGCACTGATTGGACAGGAGCCTGCACAAGCGCTATAGGACCAGGCAAGGTAAGTTTTTATGGACGCAAGGCACGTTTTTATGGGATCAAAACCCAGCATAGTGAAAATCCAGGGTTTTGCTCCACTTTATACTATAAGCTTCTCTTATACTTCAGGGGGGTGTTAGACTGCTGCTTATGTCCCATGCGTAGCCCCCTGCAAGCCTGAAATTCAGATCCAAAATACTTACCTCTTTGGGGCCCCACATAAAGGCCAGTGGTCAATTGCTAATGCCTGGCCAGTGACGGCAATTGGCTGCTGGCGGTTATGGGGGTCAAGAACTTGAGAGATGCAAGTTCCAGGGTCTGAGTTTTTGAGCTTGTTGGGGGCTATGTAAGGGGGGGCTATTACCGATCGGGATGCCCCCAGGCACAAGCAGCAGTAATGTCACTGCTTTAAAAGTAAATTATTCCTTTACTTTAAAAATCCATTTTTTGCCTAAAGGGGACCTCTGATGTTTTGTATTTCTCCCATTGTACATACATAGCAGAGGACATTCCTGCCTGCTTGTGGCGCATGCCTCATACATTGTTCATGCAGCTATTAGGGAGGCAGACAATCCTGTGTGCGGGTTAGGTGCTTTAAATGAACTATTCTTTGCAAAACTAAAAAAAAAAAAAAAATGGGCGGATCTTTCAGAGCAAACCAGTTCTGAGTAATGTCATCAATTCTGTAAAGAGAGTCATTCAGCCGGGAGACAGGTAACAGGAGAATCTCCCCCCCCCCCACCACCCACACCAAGGTCCATTCAGCACTGGCTGGGGGGAGATGTCAGGACACAAGGCAACCATGGCCATAGTGTGGAAGCTCCTGCTGCTCTGGATCAGCTGCCCCCAAGGTATGTGGACCTACCCCGGGATTTCTATACATGGCTTACGGGGGGGAATCTCAACCTGACATCTGACGCTGTTGGATGATGGATGACCATTACCCGACCAACCAAAGCATACTGTAGCTGTCAACTGGTTTCCTAGGACATTGCCGGGATTTGATGATCTGATCGGTTTCATACACCTTTTTCAGGATTTCTCAAAATGTTTGGATTTCTGGCATTTCATTGGTTTAGCTATGAAATGATTTTTCGGTATAGATATAGGTGTTAGTCACCTTGCACACCATATTTACTAATGTGAGCTATGGGTGCATGCTGGCACACAGGGGGCACTCTTATGTTATGGAACATATTTCAAATTTGCAGTGATTTTGTTCAACCGGTCTAAACACTCAGGGGCCCCATCATGCCACCCAGAGTCATCTGACCTGAGATGCCCACCAGCTGGAGGTCTGCTGTGTTACTGTGTTAGTTCTCCTGCGCCACTTGTGTTTCCCAGGACTGCAGGCGTGCATACAAAACCTTTTGGATGCTGGTGGAGCACTGGTTGCTCTTCTAGAATGGCTACCTGGAAATCCCCCAGTGTCTCCCTGGGTTGGGGTCCCAGTGTCCAATCGGGATGTTACATTATGTGATGATTAATTATTACGCTTACCATTTTTCTTTTTTTTTTTAATTTATATTGCATCACATGTGCAATGAGGCGATCAGCTGACCAGGCCATAGCATATAACCTGCACCATGTACTTACCTGCTATGTTGCTGCTGTTAATGATATAATGTGACTGATGTGTGGTGCATGCTCAAAGATCCGTGATGCTGACTATGGCCCTTATTTAAGAAGGGATAGCGTCAGGTAGCGCCTGGTTAATGAGAGGTAGCGACAGATAGCGACTGGTGAACGCCGGACACGGCGCGCAATTACACATTTATCAAGCAGAATCTGTTTAGCGACTGGAATAGCGCCATGTAGCGTCTGATTCATCATTTTCACAGCCTCCGCGAACAGCGCCAGCGTTCAGCCTTGGGCAGCGCCAGGTATGACCTCTAGCTACCTGTTGCTCCCCCATACATTTCAATGGGCGATCCTTTTCTTCTCTTTAAACGTTTTTTTTTGTAAAAAAAAATCACAAATAATTCTGTGACCTCTTCTGGCATTGAAATAGCATTTTTTTCATAATTTTTTCATTTTTTAAATATTTCCTCAAAAATGACATTACAGGTCTGGCATTAAAGTGTTCATGTTACAATGTGGTTACAATGTAATTCCATATGTTTTCGCTTTGTTACTAGTTGATAGATGCTGGAAAACAGACTTTAAACACACCGCCTCCTGCGCTCTGGGCTTCAGACAACTTTTTTTCAGCGCCAGAGATTTGTGAGGCTGTTTTTTTGCAGAATATGGTGTGAGTCGGTCGCTATGACCAGTCGCTAACATGCGCTCCCATACAGCGCTGTACTGGTCAAATAGCGACTCCTCACAATGTATTCAACATAACTGAACAGCGACTGAGTCGCAATAAAGTAGCGACCCACGGCCGAGCACAGCGACTACTAGCGGGCGCTCTGAAAATGCCTGCTACAGACGCTCATCTGTCGCTACCTGCCGCTAATAATGAATCAGCCTGCCCGTCCCTAAACAGTGATAAGGGGGTATAGGTGGCTAAAATGATTATTGTGGTATTAAAGGGGCTAAAGCTGATGTAAAGTTAAAACATTTTGCTTAGAGAAGACCAAAACCCAGGATTTAAATCATACCTAATTTTGTATGGGGCCCCCATTTTGGGATGCTCCACTAATTTCAACTATCCCTGGTTCTTATGGTACCCCTGATTTGGGTTTAGCTTTCTAAGCCGTGCATATTAGTGAGCAGCTAAGAAAGCTGAATGGAAGGCACAGGTCACTCCCCATCTGTGTGTATCCATGCTAGTCATTTGGATAGGCCTAGTGCGGGGGCAACAGCAGTTAGAGGAACTCAGGGGATGCCACCAGCACATTAACTGTGGCACAGCAGAAAGCTGAGATTCCTGGTGGAACTGTGGAGTTTCACACAGTGGGGATATCCCAAATCAGGATGCCTCATGGGAACGGAATCTACCGGCCCCAAAGTCTTACAGACTTTGGTCCTCTTTAAACCTCTCACTTTAAGGCATCCCAATGAAGTACAAAGCATGAAATACTTCAATGGGAAATACTTCATCTACTTCATGCTAGATAACCTATAATGTCATTGCTCCTCATATAACCACAAGGGAGCCACTTGGGCTCACCAGGGGCAGGTATGCAAGGTGTTTTTTTTCCTATCCAGATGCATAGCAGAAACAAAGCAGACATAAAGCTCATTTAAGGGGTAAATATGTCCTTAAAGGAGTAGTATCGCGAAATTTGCATTAAAAAAGATAAATAATTAAATAGCCACACAATAGCGTATAACATGTGTATAAATAATCTGGCGATAGAAAAAGGAAAAATATATGCCTTTCATTTAAATTGTATAATGACAATGGCTCAGTCCATTTGCTGAATAGGGGGATCTGCTGGGTTGTATTTAGTGAGCTGCTTCATTTAGCCCACTGGTCTCCTAGCAACACTTTACCTCAGAGGCTGACACTGTAATCAGTGGTAACGGCTGTGCGTGTGTGAGGTGCTGCTTTTGTTATGAGACCAGGTGACTCAAATGTGTAAAATCTATACAAAATAAACTAAACTGACTGAAAACGACTGAAATTCTTCTTTGAATAACTGTGCAGGAAAAGGTATTAAAGTGGAACAAAACCCTGAGTTGCCGACCCTGAAGTCTATAAGACCCGGCCATTGACCTTCCCCCTTGGGCATTCTAAATCAGGATGCCCACTGTGTGAAACAACCCCTGAATAACCACAGATCCCCCCATTTTTCTGGCGCGCTCACGCAGATAGTCATTTAGACAGGCCCGGCGGCCAGGAAGGTTACTGCTCAGGCTCCCCATCTGCGTGCAAACAGAGCTGATTGGATGAGAGCCCACGCATGCGCTGTGGGACAGGGAAAGGTACGTTTTCACAGGCGAACTTGGGGATTTCACATATCAGTGTATCCCAAGTCGGGATGCCCCTAGGGGCACAAAACAAAACTCCGGATAGTGAAAATCCTGGGTTGGGCTTTGCTCAAAACACACAAAGCTGAAAGAAAGATCATATGGAAAAATGAAAAATAAGAATATGAATGAGAAAATGGTAAACTGAAAGATTCTGCAGCAGAGTCAACATGAAGGTAAAACTGTCAAAATCAGCTAAATGACTTCTAGAGCTTTTCTCTCTGTTTTAGATATATAAGTTCTGGCCAGGCAATGTTGTTATCTTATGCTGGACGGCTGCCAGCACTGAACAGCTGATACTTTGAGACATTTGCCCTTATTCATCAAGCGATAGCGCCAGGTAGTGTCTGACGAGCGCCAGGTAGCGGCAGCTAACGGCGACTACCGACTCAAGTACGCCCGGCGGCGGTCACAATGACGCATTTATCAAGCAAAATGAGGCTAGCGCCTGCGAGAGCGACGGCTAGCGCGGCATTCATCATGAAGCCGCCTGGACCGAACAGCGCCGCTGCAAATTCCCTCACAGCGCCAGGTATGAGCTGTCGCTCCCTGGCGATGTCCAATGCATTTCAATGGAGCAATCTATAATTATTCATAATTAATTGGTATTAATTTTTTTTTTTAATTTTTTAATTTCAAAAAATCGGAGACCACTTCTGCAATGTTAGGATTTATTTTTAAGTAAAAAAAAAAATAAAAAAAAAATATGTGCAGAATTGATCTAACAGGTCTGAGATTAATGTATTCATATTACAAAATGATTCTAAAAACAAGTATAATGTTACATTCACAAAATATGGTTGTTTAGGGGTTAAAAACTAGTTAATACACATCGCCGCCAGCGCTCTGGGGTTTAAACAAGGAATGGACAGCGACAGCACATTCGGAGCGTGATTTGTTGATGAATATGAAGCTAGCCGTTCGCTCTGGCCATTCATTGTCAGGCGCTCACATACAACGCTGGACCTGTGAAACAGCGACCCCCCAGTCCGTATTCAACATTACCGCACACCGACTGAGTCGCTGTCATCAAGCTAATGCCGGCCAAGCACAGCGAATACTGGCTGGCGCTGAAAAAATCACGCTACAGTCGCTCATCTGTCGCTACCTGGCGCTATTAATGAATCGGCCTCATTGTTTCACCCCTCTCCTCAGCGTGGAACAGGCCAGAGTGTCGGTCCCGACACTCAGCAGACATAAACATGAGCTATTAGTCTCCAGCTGCTCAACACAGACATCATTTTTTTCTACATTTGTAATTCTTACTCCAACACTTACCTACATTCAAAGTACCATTTAAATATAAGTCACCAAGAAAAATTTGCGATACTGCTCCTTTAATGAGGTTTTCGGGTCCTTTTTAAAGCGAGCGTGTAAACACTTAAAGAGTGCTAGAAAATAAATAAAGGTACCACCAGCATCCAGAATAAAAATATAGGCCCTGTTCTTCTGAATAACTAGTTGTAATTCAATGTAATTGGTTAGTTGTAATAGATGTAGTTAGATGTAGTGAGTTGTAGGTAGACCCAACAAGAAAAAGCTCCGGGAGTTTCAGACTTTTCTGTTAAAGAATACTGCCCAGTACCAACATTAGGTCTGTATAAGCTAATGAGTGGATGCCATATAGAACTAATGTTGGTACTGCCGGGTCCTGATTGCTCTTATATAAAGGTGATACTCAACAAGTGGTAATGCCTTCAATTCCAGGGTGGCCTATCTTCTGAGCCCTTTGGACTAAACCTTATACAGAAATAATGTTGATGCTGCCCTGATGGTTGACCTGTTACTAATGGAGCCCAACTCCCCTTATAACATGATGATACTCAATGAGTGTTAATGCAGCCAAGGGCAGGGTGGACCATCTTGTTAGGCTTTGAGCTGACAATACACAACTAATATTTGTACTGCCCTGTTGGTGGACTTACTACACATGGGGCCAGCTCTCCTCATTTGAATGTGATGCTCAACATGGTGTGATACATTTAAGTCTTTTGACTGAGCTCCATACAGAACTAATGCTGGTACTGTACTGATAACTGCCCTACTATTTATTAAGGAGCCTGACTTCACTTATACTGAACAAATAGTGGTGAAATCATAAGCAGGGAGGATATCCTGCAATTGAGAGATTCATCCATAGTACCTCTATGTGGAGCTCCTGGAGCTTTACTATGTCCCAGGATGTGCCATTAAGTTTCGTGTGCTCCTTTACCTGTTTTTAAGGAACGTCTTGGAGCTGCATGTGTATGTGTGCGTGCTATGTGTGTGTTTGAAAGCAACGGGAGCTGCGGCGGCGGCAGCGGCCGGGGGAACAGCAAGGAGGGGCCGCAAACGGCAGATGCCACCCACCCTCCCGCATCTGTCATTTGCAGCCTATGCACGTCTTCGGCGGAACAGCAGTGAAGGGCAGACCGGCCCTCTGCCCACCGGGAACCAGGGTGAGTATGTGTGTACAGCTGGGGGGGAGTGAAATGATGGATGCCCCCACTGCCTGTAACGGAGGGATGCCCCCACTGGCTGCGCTGAGGGATGCCCCCACTGGCTGCACTGAGGGATGCCCCCACTGGCTGCGCTGAGGGATGCCCCCACTGGCTGCACTGAGGGATGCCCCCACTGGCTGCGCTGAGGGATGCCCCCACTGGCTGCACTGAGGGATGCCGCCACTGGCTGCACTGAGGGATGCCGCCACTGGCTGCACTGAGGGATGTCCCCACTGGCTGCACTGAGGGATGCCCCCACTGGTGGCACTGAGGGGTGCTCCACTACCTGTACGGAGGGATGCCCCCACTGCCTGTATGGAGGGATGCCCCCACTGCCTGTATGGAGGGATGCCCCCACTGCCTGTATGGAGGGATGCCCCCACTGCCTGTACGGAGGGATGCCCCCACTGCCTGCACGGAGGGATGCCCCCACTGCCTGCACGGAGGGATGCCCCCACTGCCTGCACGGAGGGATTCCCCCACTGCCATCACGGAGGGATGCCCCCACTGCCTGTATGGAGGGATGCCCCCACTGCTTGTACAGAGGGTTGCCCCCACTGCCTGTAATGAGGGATACTTAATTTTTGTAATGAGGGATGCCGCTCACTGACACCATTTGGTTCAGAATATTTTCTTTCTTATTTTGACCTCTAAACCCTGGGTGCGTGCTGTGGAACGAAAAATTAGGTTTATATATAATGTGACATTAGGATACTATACTGGGCCAGGAACAGTACAGCAGGGCCGATGTGCCCCAAAAAGTCCCGGGCCGTTTTTTAGCCCCAGTCCGCCCCTGTTGGTAGGTATACCTCAAGTGGTTCAACATGTAAAGAATGGTGTTGTTAGGTGATCATCTGGTAAAAGGGGGATGTATGGCTCTAATATTAGTTTTGATTAGGTCCAGAAAAGTATAATGGTGGCTCCAAATAGTAGACAAAAAACGGATACCTCCGCACTAAGAAATTGTGTGGGGCAGATTTATTAAGGCCCCTGCAAGGACCTGTTGGATAACATGGACAATATACAATATTACATTTGTTGTTGGTCTTCTTATAGTTATTATGTCTTTGTTATACCTTGTCTGATTGTTACAGAACCTTCTAACCCACATACTACTGTCAGGTCTGTAAACCTGAAAGGCATCTTAACTTTAGTATGTGAAACTATCTTTCGGCAAATGCTAACAATATGTCATTTCCTTAATGAAGATTGTTTTACTACAGCTGTGCCAAAAAGAATTCCTTGTTCATCTCACGATGTACTTGGCGAACAATAAATCGAATTGAATTGAATTGCAAGATCACAAAATATCTTGAGGAAAGGCCGGTCTGTTATTAGGCCTATTGGGAAATACAACCAATTACATGGTGGTGGAAGAATTTGGTTGCACTGACCTGTCTAGGGACACTTATTGTTGTGTGTCAGTGTGGTCATTGAGTAGAATATTCAAGATCCCTATAAAAGCAGCTCATGCGTAACTGGTAGTAAAAATGTGCCAGTTATACTGTACACCGAACTTGACTGCCTAGCTCCACCACGGATATCCATAAATGGGGATATGTTGAAAAGTGGTAGGGGGCCCAGCAGCCCGGATATTTGAAATTGTACCTAACAATTATTAGTGATTTCTTAAATCCTGATGATACCTTTGAAAAAGATTGAACCGGTTGGAATTTTTAGCCCATCCACCGGTCATAGCTTTTTTGTTTGCTGTTCGTGTGGCATTTGGCAAATAATAGCCCGCTAGTCATTACTGTACCCTGTAAACCCTACTCTGAAGATGCAGTGTCTTTGAAACGGGACTATAGTTCAATGTAGTTGTAAGTGGTTTCGACTGGTCCTTATTGGATGTGTGTACCCAGCTTTCTGGCTTAGGCCTTAGGCCATCATGGATGGAGGAGTTGAGCTCGGAGATGTTTTCCCACTCAGCTTAGAAGCTGTGAATTCTAGATTGTAAGGGGTGGCGGCAGCTAAATGTTTGTGTCCATCGTCTGGTATTATTTCCATCCTTGTGTATCAGTAATGGTCTCCATAGTTGCTATTGTTGGGTTACGGATTCAGGTTACAGTTCAGTTTGGTTCGACCAAAACAAAATATTTGTAAACCTTTGGTCAAAATGTTTTTAACACCATTAATTTGGCTGTTGATAATGGTAGAGGTCACCATTTGCCAACTAATGTTGTCAAGTGGAAGAAAACCTCTGAATTAATTTTGAACACCCCCTAATAATAATAATGTGGAAGTTTCAATTTTTTATAGTATAACATCTCCATTTAACACGTGCGATACAAATGTATCAGTAAGAGTTTATTTTACCATACTTATTAAGTGTTAGTATTTTATTAAATAGGGTGAAGGTTACTGAAGTTCACTTTTTTCCAAGCTAAAAATAGAATTTTTGGGGGGGCTTTTACAAATACAAGGGAAATTCAGATTTTGTGGTCTTTCCACCATGCAGTCTGTGGAAATTTGGCTGCGTTCCAGAGACCCTAAAACATATTCTGAATTTTCCCTCCAAAGACTTTAATATGAATTGGATTCGGGTGATGCAGGATCAAATGGTTGCAAATGCAGATTCAGCTCATCACTATTAGTCGTCATGACAACAGTACAGGTATTTAGTATATGATCCAAGTAAAAAGATTCTCTGAGTGGTCAGGTCTTCTGTCAGCAGAAAATGCTCTATCAGTGCAGGCCCTGTTAATCCTGACTGGGTAAGGCATCTGTGAAATGTACTCACAGGACTCATAGGGCTCCAGGCAGCGTGACATCATGTGAACACTTTAGTTCTGTGAATTTCCGTTCAGATCATTATTGTTCAAATATCGAATGGGTGCGAGGAACGTCACTGACAGCTTCTACCCGTCATCAGTGACTAGGATGCGGACATGCTTATTGTTCTTGCAAAAGGGAGCCTGTTGCCCAAATGGGTGTAGCGCTTTCTTGTCACATCATAGCTATGTAAAGTCGAACATCATGGGAGGCATGCATCATGGTGTTTGAATGTGTTAGGAGCTGTTGTTTATGGGCTTTTATTTGAAGTCCATCTACGCTTCAAATTGGCTTCAGATAAAATCACCCATCTATGAATTGTAGCACATGTGTCAAACTTCCACCCAGGGGCCAAATATGGCCTACAGTGCCATCACATTTGGCCCAGTAGCAATACAGCAGCTTGTTTCCCAAGTGGCCAGTATGCTGCCGCCTGTCTGTCTTCCTAGCAAGCACGCACACTGTACTGGAACTTCGATTCCCATGTGATATATGTACTTGCTAGGAGGACAGACCGATAGTGGCAGTGTCAACATCCCACACCTCTCCTCAGCTTGCTAGGAAGACAGACACCTCCACCTCTTCTCAGCTTGCTAGAAAGACAGACAGTAATGTTGGTTACTCCATACACCACACAACCTCTCCTTAGGCCAAGTGGGCAGAAACGTGAATTTAAATTAGAAGTGGTCCTACCAAGTGCCTCTTTAATTGGACCAAAAGCTGATTGTACCACCCCTGGGGTCTAAAATACTCTAGGGGCTGACAATTCCCTGTCCCCGGAGCATCCAAAATCAGGATGCCCCACTGATGCTTCTGTTATATAGTTCTGGAATGGTGTTGCTAGGTTTGAATGGTATTGATCTTGGACATACCCATAGGTGAAATGGATTGCTTACTGTGCTTAGTAACTCTACATTGAGGTTCTGGAAAGGAAGAGCTGGATGTAAGTAGCGTTGATCATGGACATGCTCATTAGTGTACTGTTATACCTATCAAGGATTATGAAGATAGTACTAGAATGAGATTCTGGAATGAAGGTGTGGGGTGGGAAGGGTGTTGATTATGGACAGGCTCATGGGTGATTTGGAATACTCATTGAACAGTATGTGGATGATGCTGGAAGACGGTTCTGGGGCAGAGATGCAGGAAGTAAGTGATGTTGACCATGGACATGCTCATGGGTGAACTGGATGAAATGCCTAATGAGGATCATGACCACTAATGATACTGCAAAGAATCACCGAGATGGAGATGTAAGATGTGCATGGTGTTGATCATGGACATACAGTGCTCCGGGGGAAGCTGGAATGCTCACTGAGGATCCTGATGATGATACTGGGTAGAGGTTTTGGGATGGAGGTGTGGGATGTGAGTGGTGTTGATCATGGACATGCTCATGGGTGAACTGGATGGACTGCCTAATGAGGATCATGGCCACTTATGATACTGGAAGGAATAACTGAGATGGAGCTGCAAGATGTTCATGATGTTGATCATGGACATTCAGTACTAATGGTGGAGCTAGAATGATGATACTGGGTGAAGGTTTTGGGATGAAATGTGGGGTGTGAGTAGTGTTGATCATGGACATCCTCATGAGCAAATTGCATAGGTTATTGAGAATCATTGTGATTCTGTAAGAAGCTTCTGGGTTGGAGGGGCAGGATGTGAGTGGACAATAATAATAAGGATCATGATGATGATGATACTAGACAGAGGTTATGATATGGAGATGCGGAATATATGTAGTGTTGATCATGGGCATATTCATGGGTGAACTGGAATGGTTACTGAGTTCAATGATGATGATGATGCTGCTGGAAGCAGGTTCTATTGACAATAATAATGATCCCAAATGTAGGTGCTGGGATCAAGGTGCAGAATGTTAGTGGTGCGGATTATGGACATACTCATGAGTGAACTGGAATGTTTACTCAGCACCATGTTGATGATGATACTAGACAGAGGTTTGGAAATGGAGGTGCTGATAGAGGTTCAATCTCAGAGTTAGTGTTCACATACCAGTCAGTACCATGTAGTATTTATAGCTTATGAGTTCAGATTTGACAAAATGTTTGTTAAGGTGGTGCAAGCTTGGGTGGGGCAGCACAATGAAAAAGGACATGGCTTTCTGCCAAGATGACGTGACTTTGGTGTAATTTGAGTTGGGGATAGGCTCTGGAAAATGGCTTACTGGTAGTATTCCTCACTCTTACCCCATTATCGAGATCTAAACGTATGTCTTGTCGACGATGGGCGAAGAAGAGTGTCACTTCCCCTTCATGACTTTATTTTACTAGTATTCGGCACACCTGACTGGGGAATATTTAAAAAGAAGGCTGTTTAAATCACCACTAGTCACTAGTCAGTGTGTATAGTGTCTTCCATCCGCCCCCCCTTGCTGCATGGAGTCCTGGTGAGGAATAGGTGAGAATCGGTCAATGTTGGGCCGGAGGGGAGCTGCAAGGGGTTCCTAAGAGTGAGGACAGGCTTCCCTTTTCATGGTGTAGGCTCTATTTCATAAATACTGAAGCAGGGTGAAGATGGAGCAAGCAAAGGTCTTATATAATCTAAGGTGGGGCCCAGTTTTATCCTTGAACCAGTGCCCAGAGAATTTACATACACCTTTTGAGGCATAGTCAGTGGTGAAAAAAGTCTGTTCATGTAACACTATTAATAGATGAGGATGGCTGCCCCAGATATTTCGGTAAATTCCCAGGTTGTAAATAAACACACACATATGTCAAACAGAACAGGAAATAAAATGTAGATTTCACAAAAACACATGAAACATCCTTTTAAAGAGAGAGTACATCTTATATAATCCATATCAGGGCCATTAAATCCATTTCTTCTTGTCCATGATGACTAAAACCAGGAGACACCTAGAGTGTTCGAGGGGTGTCTCTGACACAGGACATACAGTTACCACCTTCCAGTCCCCATGACACCAAAGGATTGTCTGTTAAATAGACTTTCTTTTTTCTGGTGACTTAGCACGAAGTGTGGTTGGAATTTTTGTAAAAAGGGAGCACAGCATAATCAAATATAAAAACAATGAAAATAGGTCTTGGATTAAAAAAATGAATTATTTTGGACTGAATTGGGCTGACATTTTTTTTCACCGAATTAGTGGAAGAGTAGGCACAGCGACTGTGACCATGTCCTTGGAGTATGCACCAGTAACCCCCCCCCCTACTTCGCTCTATCTGCATTTTATATAAGCAGGGGCATACAAGGGCAGACCACCACTTTAGACGAACCCCCCTCCTGACTTCTTCCCTAGGCAATGGTACAGCTTATAAGGTGTGTGATTATTGCTCTGTACAATCAGTCACTTTTGATCAGACACAACCAGGAATGTTCCATAAGACAGAGCAATTTCACAGCTCACAAGCCAATCAATCCTGTTGGTCCACCTATATGAGTCTGTAGGAGTCTGGTGACTTTCTAATAGCTGCTACAATTCAAGTGTTGTCAAAGAATCACACTTGCAGTTTATTTGATTTAACCCTTCATTTTTATGGCTCTGTTCATAAAGTCTTGTGGGAATCATATTTTTCACTCCATAAGATGCAGTGTTTACCCCAAATGGGGGAGGGGGGGTGTATGCATCTTTTGAATTGAAACTCCGGATGGCAGAGTTAAATTCTGCAGCTGGGGTTTGAGCAGCGGGTGCTAGAAGGGGAAGGGCTGGTGGTGGTGTGCAGTAATAACCCCCCCAACATTCCGTGTGCAGAATCCTCCGAAACCATTATAACAGGCATCATGCAGAATCCACCCGAATACCATAACGTGCAGATTGCCCCCCCAGGGTATTTCGCGGGGTCTCATTATTTAAAATGAAACATATGGTGAGGGTGCGCCAACCACTCCATGACAAGATGCTCTGCCCACGAGCAGTTAGTATCCTTATACTCACAAGTAACTGTATTTTCCAATCCCGAAGACCTCAGTTTCCCCAATAAGCCTCTATGGAGGGCAGTCTCAAATGCTTTTGCAAAATCCAGAAAAATAATATCTACAGCAGCCCCTCTGTCCAGGCTTCTACTCATCTCCTCATAGAAGCCAATCAGGTAAGTCTGGCAACTTCTGTCCTTAGTAAAACCGTGCTGGTTGTCACTTATAATATTATGCATAGTTACATATTCATGTATGTATTCCCTTAGCCCTTTTGTTGCCAAGCCCGTAACACCTACGTGCTGGCTTGGCTGGGCGTTAGGTGCCAAGCCCGCAGGTGTTACGTGCTTGATTTCCCCCCCGCTAGTTAAGAAATAAAAAATAAAAATACTCACCTGACCCCTCCCTGTATCTGGCCGGGTCTCCTCTTTAATTTGGTGCCATCCGATCCCCCGTGGGGGGTCGGATGGCTCCAGGAGAGTCCCTGGAATAGCCCCCCCCCCACTTCAGCAGCAGCAGCTGCTAACTGTAAAGAAAAAAAAATAAATAAATGACATTTGCTTACCTGAGGCCGCGCTGTCTCCCGACGGGTGTCCTCTTCACTGGGGGGCCTCCGATCGCCCCCCCCCCCCCCAGCCTCTTCCATGGCGAGGAGAGGGCAGAAATCGCCCTCTCCCCCCACTTCCTGGATCGCGACAGCTAGCCCCGCCCCCTGGGGGCATCACTGTGATGTCACCAGCAGCCGGCTTTTTAAGTCCAGCACCCAAGACTAAGACTCAGTCTGCTCCAGTGGTTGGAGGAAAGAGGTGGGGAGGGGGAGAGGGCTGTGATCGCCCCCCCTCCCCAGGCTCTCTCCTCCAAACACCCGAGCAGACTGTCAGCTGTCATCGGAGATCGCCAGGGGGACACAGGATCGGAGGTGAGTAATGTAAAAAAATAAATAAATAAACAACATTTTTTTTCTTATGTCTGTGTGTTTTTATTTTTACATTTAACCCCTTGTGAACTGGTAAGGGGTCCATGAGGCCCCTTATACCAGTTCACAAGGCTGGGGGCTGGCAAGTCACCTGCGGTAGCCCCCGTTACCTGCCTCCCCATAGCTCGGGGGGGGGGCAGAAGAGCCCAGTCCCACATAGGCTATGTGGGCTTGTAGGCTGCAGGGTGGGGGGCCACAAAAGCTGGCCCCCCCACTCTGTTCCTACAAGCCCCCATAGCTGGTCCCGGGATGGTAATGCTGGGTAAGGGGGACCCCATTTCATTTTTGGGGGGATTTTTAAGGAGTTTTAAGCCTTAAAATTCCAAAAAAAATGGGGTCGCCCCCCCCCCCCCCCCCCGGGGACCCTATGTCATTTTTTTTTTTAATTAAGCCCTTATGTTCTGTGGCCCAGCAGCTAAAAAAGGCTTCCAGCTGCAGCAGGAGAGCAGAAGCCAGATTGGTCAGCGTAGGACACAGGGATGGATGGGAGGTAAGAATAAAATAAATAAAAAACATAGGGGGACCCTTTTTCATTTTTTTTTAATTAACCCCTTATGTTTATAGTGTGGATAGTAGTAGTATTTTATTTGTAAATGTTATAAAGTGCTATTTTTAATTTGGGGGGGGGGGGGGGTGCATGTCTTTGCTATATGTTGTGTGTTGTGTTTTGATCCCTTTTGAATTGATTGCATTGGTTTCTTTTGCCGCCGCCGCACGTGGTCTTGTCAGGTGGGCGCGTTTTTGCGCTCTTCGGGTTATATGAGGGCGCCATTTTAGTTCTCTGCTGCGTTTGTCTGGCGTCTCACTATCGCGGCCCGTAAGTGCCCCTGCGGGCTGATTTATTTTATGTATATTATCTGTATTGCATATCGCTTATGGGATCTTTTGCTTATGTCTTGCAGGTGGGTCAAACTTTGTGGTTTCTCCCGGTCCTATCCCCTCTATTTAGTGTTAACTCTTATTGGAGGGCTATTACATACCATTACTCCCACTTCCCTAGCGGGTTATTGGGGCTGCCCCTGGGGTCCCAAGACTAAGTCCTCCCCCAAGCCTCCTCAGGCATGAAGGGGCGCCCTCACCCATCCGGGTGGGGGGACAGCTTCGGCTCTTGGCTCACGTCTGGAGGCGTCATGTCTCAGACCGGTGGATTCAGAATGGAGTTTCCAGCCTGGCCGCCCCCAAGATTCATCAAATCTCGTTTAGCTCAAAGCCCCTTGTCAGCTCAGTGTCTCTCCCTGGCTGTCCAAGGCCTTCTAGACCTAGGTATCATCTGCGGGGTGCCCTTGAAGGAAAGGGGCAAAGGCTAATATTCCAATCTTTTCATTGTGCCTAAAAAGGATGGGTCCATCAGACCTATCCTGGATTTAAAGCTTCTCAACAAGTTTGTCAGATTCAGACACTTTCGCATGGAGACTCTGCGCTCAGCTGTGACTTTCCTATGTCCAGGGGACTTCATGACCTCTGTAGACATCAAGGATGCTTACCTTCACGTTCCTATCTTTCCAGGTCATCAGAGGTTCCTCAGGTTCGCTCTGGAGGATCAGCACTACCAATTTGTGACCTTGCCCTTCGGCCTCACCTCGGCCCCCAGGGCATTCACCAAGGTGGTGGCAGGAGTGATGGCCCTGCTGAGATCTCAGGGCATTCGCATTCTTCCCTACCTGGACGACATGCTTATTGCTTCTCAGTCCTTCCATCAGGCAGAGCTGGACACTCAGAGGGTGGTGTCCACACTGGAGTCATCCGGCTGGGTGATCAATCACCCCAAATCTTCCCTGTCTCCTTCCATGGTGAAGTCTTTTCTGGGCATGATTCTGGATTCAGCTCAGGTCAGGATCTTTCTTCCACAGCAGAAGGTGGAGGTCCTTCAAGAGAAAGTTCAGCTCCTGCTGTCTTGTCCCCATCCATCCATCAGGCAGGGAATGCAGCTGGTGGGCCTGATGGTGTCCTGCTTCGAGGCGGTTCCATATGCTCAGTTCCACATGAGGCCTCTTCAGCTTCACCTCTTGTCAGTATGGGATCGGGACCCAGTGTTGCTGGATTAGGTGTTTGTCTTGTCACCTCTAGTAGGTGCCTCTATGAACTGATTCATATAGTTATCTTGTAGCAAGCTGAGGAATGCTCTCCCCCTTGTAGTAGATGCAGAACCATGTCTCCAGTCAATACCTGGATAGTTGAAGTCCCTCATCACCAGCCTTTCTATACAGCTGACCCTCTATTTCCTCAGTTATGTTTGGGGGTCTATAGATTGTATTTTCAAATTATTTTACATCACCCCACACTTCTACCCACAATGATTCTACATCCTCACAATCTTCTGCTAGTATCCTCTCATTAATATATGCTTTGAAGATTGACAGTCCAATCATGTGTGGAATCCAGCCATGTCTCAGCAACACTAATAACATCAATATTTTCTTCCAGTACCAGAGCCTCAAGCTCCCCCACTTTACTTGCCAGACTTCTGGCATTTGTAAACATACACTTTAACTTTCTATCTGCTTTAATACACTGAGCTTTAGTATTAGCTTCTGCAGTAATACATCCACTGTTTTTTTGCCAGCTGGTTTGCAGCGCATGGATTTCCTTATCCATCATAGCAGTCCACCCCCTTCTAATTCTCCACCGACTGTCATATGCTGTCCCCTAAGTAACCTGTCTTCCCCTTTGTTTTCTCCCTTGGCCTCCCCTCTCATCTCTAGTTTAAAACCCCTCCACCTCTTCTAGTATCCTCTTACCCAGCTCAGCAGCCCCCTTCTATTCAAGTGCAAATTATCTGTAGAATACAATTTGTACCCCAATGAAAAGTTAGCCCAGTGCTCTAGGAACCCAAATCCTTCTGCCCTGTACCAAGACTTGAGCCATGCATTTAACTCTCTAAGCTCTTGCTGTCGTTCATGTGTAGCGCATCTTTTCAACTTGGTGCCTAATTCCTTTAATGTGGTGCCTAATCTCCCATTAATTCTGTTATTGTTCCCATGTGGACCACGAAAGCTGAGTCATCCCCAGCCCCTCCCAGTAATTTTTCCACTCTTTGCACCACATGCCAAACCCTGGCAGCAGGGAGACAGCAAACCATTTGGTTGAGGTAGTCTTGATGACAAATAATTCGATCAGTCTGCCTAGTAATCCCCTATTACCACTAACTGTCTAATACTACCTGCAGTCCCAACCACCTGCTCACTTGCTGGGCTGTCCTCCTGGCTGTTAGGGAGAGCAGTATCTGCTAGGGCTGCCATTTCTGAGACACTTGTGCATTATGTTTCTACCCCACTAATGCCTGCTCAGTGAGCAGAATGCCCTTTTCCAAGGTTGCAATATTCTCACATTTAACACAGCGGTATTCAGCCTGAAACTGCTGCTCCTAAAGTGTATACATATGACAAATTGTGCACTGAAGTAGACCTCCAATGTTGCTAGCCATTATCTCAGTTACAAGAACAGCCGTGAAATCACAATTTTAGTGCTTACAGTTACAGCAACTTTGGCTTTTAACTTCTTATTTCAGCTCTATAACGCTTAGGCAATAAACACTTAAACACTTAGAGTCCCCAATATAAAGTCCCTTAATGAAATGTCCCCTCACTTATAAGCAAAGTGCTGTAGGTTCAGACACACACATCACAATCCCTCACCTGTCATACATACCAGTTCTGTGCATACCATTTATAGCGAGCTCTGCAGACTCAGCAAGTTTTCTGACTTTCAAGTAGGAAAGAAGTACAGGAAATATTGTTTTTTAAAAATAAAGTATATTGGTGAAATATTTCTTTATCCAAGGTCTATAATATAAGAACATAATATTTTCAGAGGTTTAAAATGATAATTGCCCTTTAAGTGGTCTTCTTCTACCTCCTTTCACTCTAAAAATGTGTATGTATACCTATAAAGCAGAGAGTGCTTTCTTCAAAGTGGGTGTATGCATGGTGCATACCACAAAACATAAAATAATTTCTCCCAAGAGCCTTTGCAGCAGGCGGAGCTATGCAAATATATTTATTTGCTCCTGGCTATGTCCATAGCTCCTGGAAAAACAGCCAGGGTGTGCAATGCTTTGGTATAGCTAAAAGCTAAGGAACAAATACCTAGAATCCCATTTTGAAAGCCCTGCTTTGTATATTCCCCGGGATCGCCTGTAAACTCTCCTTTTCCTTGTTTCCATGCTGCATGCATAGGCTGGTCAGCCAATCAGCAGCACTTATTTCTGAATGGCGGGAGCGCCACCGGCTGTATCCCTGCTCACCTTTAGCTGTGGGCGTGCACGCGGTGGCTATTCAGAAACGCTGGTCGGGTCGTGGAAGAGTTGAGTGATTCAGGTGATTTGGGAGGTTTCACACATTGGGGCATTCCAATTTAGGAGAGGTAGCCCAACCCTCCCAAAAAGTCCTATAGACTCGAGGTCTCCATCACTTGCTATAGAGAGGAAGGTCTCCACCACTTGCTATAGAGAGGAAGGTCTCCACCACTTGCTATAGAGAGGGAGGCCTCCACCACTTGCTATAGAGAGGGAGGCCTCCACCACTTGCTATAGAGAGGGAGGCCTCCACCACTTGCTATAGAGAGAGAGGCCTCCACCACTTGCTATAGAGAGGAAGGCCTCCACCACTTGCTATGCAGAAGGAGGCCTCCATCACTTGCTATATAGGTGGAGACCTCCGTCAATTGCTATACAGAGGGAGGTCTCCACCACTTGGTATAGAGAGGGAGGCCTCCATCAGTTGCTATACAGAGGGAGGCCTCCATCATTTGCTATACAGAGGGAGGCCTCTATCGATTGTTATACAAAGGGAGGCCTCCATCGATTGTTATACAAAGGGAGGCCTCCATCGATTGTTATACAAAGGGAGGCCTCCATCATTTGTTATACAAAGGGAGGCCTCCATCATTTGTTATACAAAGGGAGGCCTCCATCATTTGTTATACAAAGGGAGGCCTCCATCATTTGTTATACAAAGGGAGGCCTCCATAACTTGCTATACAGAGAGAGGCCTCCATAACTTGCTATACAGAGTGAGGGCTCCACCGCTTGCTATAGAGAGGGAGGCCTCCGCCACTTGCTATAGAGAGGGAGGCCTCCACCACTTGCTATAGAGAGGGAGGCCTCCACCACTTACTATAGAGAGGGAGGCCTCAGCCACTTGCTATGGAGAGGGAGGCCTCCATCACTTGCTATACAGAGGGAGGTCTCCACCACTTGCTATGGATAGGGAGGCCTACATCACTTGCTATAAAGAGGGAGACCTCCATCACTTGCTATACAGAGGGAGGCCTCTATCATTTGTTACACAGAGGGAGGCCTCCATAACTTGCTATACAGAGTGAGGTCTCCACCACTTGCTATAGAGAGGGAGGCCTTCATCACTTGCTATACAGAGGGAGGTGTCCACCACTTGCTATACAGGTGGAGACCTCCATCACTTGCTATACAGAGGGAGGCCTCCACCACTTGCTATACAGAGGGAAACCTCCACCACTTGCAATAGAGAGGGGTGCCTCCACCACTTGCTATACAGAGGGAGGCCTCCACCACTTACTATAGAGAGGGAGGCCTCCATCACTTGCTATACAGAAGGAGGTGTCCACCAATTGCTATATAGAGGGAGGCCTTCATCACTTGCTATACAGAGGGAGGCCTCCATCACTTGCTATACAGAGGGAGGCCTCCATCACTTGCTATACAGAGGGAGGCTTCATAACTTGCTGTACAGAGAGAGGCCTCCACCACTTGCTATAGAGCGGGAGGCCTCCATCACTTGCTATACAGAAGGAGGTGTCCACCAATTGCTATATAGAGGGAGGCCTCCACCACTTGCTTTAGCAAGTCCATTAATTTTTAAGAGTCCATTAATAAAAGGAACAAGTTGCTTTTAACTTTCTCTAATCCCTATATACCATCTAACGTGAGTGTCTCCCTAACCTGGCATATGGCTACCTACAGATGAATTACTGGTGAAAAAAAGTACTTTTTTCTTTTAATACATCTTATTATTTTTTAGATTTTCAGATTTAATGAACAGTACTAGTAACACAGTAATTATTCCAAAAAATTGCATACATTAAAAAATAGTGTTTATAGTTTATTACTAAGAGAGTATTGCTAAGATTGTTTGCTCCCGTGTGTTGACGGGAAGGGTAAGTCCCCAAGGATTTTGTCACTTTGGCTCCGCTTGTGTATTTGTCTATTTTTTGTACAAATATTTGATGGAGTTGGGATTTAAAAAAGGACCGCACGTAACCCTGGACAATAGAAAGGGTTCTCTTGCGTTAGTCCTCCTTATAGCACCGGATGAACGTATTTACTACAGACGTCTACTAAGAAAACAGCTCCTATTCAGCAGCGCAGGGTGTCAGTCATGGGGGAGCGCTGGCGTGAAAGGTCATTAAGTGGGATTGTTTGCAGTCGCAGGCATGCCGGGTTGGGATGACACTATTTAAACGTAACACTATGGTAAGGCTTATTTTTAGAATATTAACTTATGTTTCTTAAATCCTCAGTCAATATACCAACCCGCATCCATTGTCCCACCTAATCGCCTGTGGCCCCCACCTCAACTCTAAGGTTCATAAGTCCTATGTCACCACCCTGGGGTTTATTAGTGACATAGAAAGAGTGGTTGCACATTTACTTAAAGGATCTGTGAATGCCTCAGAACATAATCAAAAGATCTATAAAAGGAAGCAATGACAGAGCATCAGAAGGATGCTTCCATTCTACTTTAAAGGGATTGTCCGGGCTAAGTGTAAAAACAAATAATTGTTTACCATCCTGGTGTGCTGCTGAATTAAAGCTGTAGTTGTTGCTGTTTTCTGTGGGACCTGATTTGTGACTCTTGTTGTTTTTTTCTGCAGTGATCAGCCTCAGATGTGCTCAGTGTATTGGCAGCGCCACATCCTGCCGGATGGTGTCCAGGCTGTGTGCGGCCTACGAGACCACGTGTATCTCACTGGCCTACAGGATCCAAGGTGAGGGTTATCCATGTAATGCTCTGTTTTGTGTAACTTACTGACAAGGTCGGATGACCTTCACTACTTGTTAACGAGATTGGCAATTGATGTAATGTTACTTATCGGGGTCTTTCACTACAGTTTCTGCCCCAGGGCCTCCACTCAACTTAATCCAGTACTGCTTACTGAAACACATCAGACTACTTAAAATGGACCATAACCCGCGGCCTCATGGACCTGGAAACTAGGGACACTTGATCCAGAACCGGTATACTCACCTTCTCTTCTGGTCCATTGGCACATGAGCATGCAGGACATGCACCTGCAGCAGGCATTTGTGAATGGCCGGTGTGGGCTTGCTCCCTTTTAGAGGGTAGCGGGGGATGTGCTCAGGTTTGCTCCCTTAGACGAAGGCTTAGACGAAGGGGCGGGAGCCGATCCAAGTGCTAATTGGACGAGAGGCTGCGCATGCGCCATAGAATCCGGGAAAGGTGAGTTTGATTGGGCAACCTGGGAGGTTTCACACAGCGGGCATCCCAGTTGGGGGGCCCAGAGGTAATGGACCAAAACCCAGGATAGTCAAAAAAGTTCTATTTGGGCGATTCACCGAATTTCCCCAATAAATTACAGTTCGAATTTTTAACATACTTGCCCATAAAACAATAAGTAAATAAAGGTTATCTCAGTCCAGAGGTGGGATTCAGCAGGTTCTCCCTGGTTCTTCAGAACCAGTTATAACAACTGTAGCAGTTTTCAGAACCTAGAAGAATTGGCACAAATAAGTTATACAGTCCCTTAAAATTGCTTAGACACATTATTACACAGTTTGCTGTTAATTAGATTATATGTAAACCTTTATTATAAAAATATAACTGTGTTCAGCACTTGATAACTTTATGTATAAGGAACAGGAAGATAAAAATTTGAATCCCACCTCTGCCTCAGTCCCTGTTCCAGCACAGGGCAATGTCTTCATCCTCTGTCGGTGTCTTGCGTGAGACAGCTCACTCTGCCGGTATAAAAGGCCCCTCCCTGCAGCGGGGAGCCAGATGTCAGAAGCCAGAGAGATCGACGGAAGCTGAGTGTGGGGTAGCTCTGCCCTGTCCCAGCTTCGCTGATCTCCTTGGCTGTTAGAAGCAGCGATGGACACCACAGATGAGGCAAGTAGAGGGAAAAAATATTTTTCATTGTGTGTTTTATTTTATATTTAAAGCAGATCCACCGCTCATTCTTCAGGCCCCTCCCCCCTGTCCGGCTCCCAGCCGGGGCGCTCCTGTTGGCTCGGCAGTTGCCACCGCCGAAGCCACGCCCTGCGCCACATTTGAGATAGCCCATTGAAGAGGTTCAGCTGGCTGGCTGCATCCCCGGCACGCTGTTTGGGAGCGCACATGCTCCCCCGGTCAGCCATTCAGAAAGGCTAGCCAAGGGAGCGTGTGTGGCCACAGAGTAGTGGGGATGCGCCGCCAGCGTAAATTGTGTTGCGGGACCAGGGGTAGGCTAGCAGCCTCAGGGGTAAGCTAGCGGCTGGGCTTGGAATCTTTTAGATTTCAGGGCCTGGCCACAAGGGTTTTAATACACTTTTACGCTTTGTGAACTGGTAAGGGCTCCTTGAGACCAGTTCACAGTTGCCTGCCAGCAAGCGGGTGGGTTGCCATAACCCCCTGCCCCATTACCCAGAAGGGTGCAGAAGAGCCCGCGGCCCATGAGGGCAAAGCTTTCAGGGCCGAGGGCCGGCTGCTTGGCCTCCACACTCTGGTCTTACAAGCAGGGGCAGCTCCAGGTTTATGTGGGCCCTTGGGCGGCATGATCTCAGTGGGCCTCTTTGTGGTGAAGAGTCGCATCAGCATGGGACATCCCAAATCGAGATTCCCCGTTGTGTGGAATCGCGCCATTCGAGGAGATGTGGGCTCAAGCTGTGGCGGTGTCTCTCAGTCTGCCGCCGTTCAAGCACCGTTGCACACCCCAAAGGCCGGCCCTGTCAGTGGGCCCCCAGAGGGTGGGGGCCCAGCAACTACCCTGCTTTGCCGGGTGCTTACGCCGGCCCTTCTTACGAGGCCCCATAGCTGGTGCACAGGCTGGTTGTACTTAGATAGGGGTGACCCCATGCCGTTTAAAAAAAAAAAGAAGGGTTTAACCCTTACATTTAAAAAAAAAAGGATGTGGGCTCCCCCCGGCAGAGTTGTTTAGCCCTTAACAAATGGTGTGGGGGTCCTCTTCTCCAGAAGAGGAACCTCACATGCCATATCGATTTTCCCTGAAATTCTGACCGAACTCTGGTTCTAATAGTTTGGTTCGCTGTTCTCTAGTCCCTGCCCACAAGATAAGTGTGAGGAAAATGTCCCTAAACCGCTCTACCAGTACACTTAAAACTGGATTTCATGAAGTACGAAGACCTTTCCTAATAATGAGCCTGGCACTTTCATTTTGGGTCATATACATCGTCATATACATGGGTCATATACATACATGGAAAATAGTTACCACCAAATACAGAACCCGCCCCCCCCCCCCCCCAGACCAAATGAATTACATCATTTCACATGGTCCTGCTGCACTGGACACAAACTCACCCTAGAATAATAGTGTCCATGAAATCAGGTAGGTGGGTGTTGCCTTTGATACTGTGATTCTGCTTCTTTGCTCATTCCAGACTGCACTGACGCGGTGGCTTGTCAGTTAGCAGATTCAGGACGGCTATAAATCTGTCTGGTGCCATATCTAGGTGAGCACTATATATCTTCACCTCATATGTCTCATATGTGCTCCTGATCTTCCCCCCGACTAGCTTCAGGTTGTGCCCCCTTGTTCTATCATTAGTTTTCTTCTTAAAAACACTCTCATCCTGAATCTTATTGAATCCATGAACATATTTAAAGGTTTAAATAATGTCCCCTCTATCCCTTCTTTCCTCACCACTGTATAAATAAGGCTCTTTAAGTTTCTCTTGAGTTTGAAGTTTAAGTCCTTCTACCATTTTTTTGCTCGTCTTTGGACTCGTTGCATTTGAATAATGTATTTTTGCAGGTAAGGTCTCCAGAACTGCACACAGTATTCTAGATGTGGCCTTACCAGGGCTCTATACAGCGGCATCACAACCTCAGTAACTTCAGTAGTCGGTATCCTTAAATCTCTCTCCTCCGAGGTCCTGGCTAAGACAGTACTGTCCATACATTACTCAGAACAGGGATTCCTTCTACCCAAGTGCATGATTTTACATTTAGAGACATTAAAATCCAGTTTCCACTGTTTTGACCATTTATCCAGTAAATCCATCAATTTCCATGTTGCAGACACCTCCAGGAATATCCACCCTACTTTTGTATTACAGCAAACAGGCAAACATTACCTATCAAGCCTTCTTATATGCCACTTACAAACATATTCAAAAGAATGGGACAGAGGATAGAGCTGTGGGGTACACCACTGGCCTTTCTTTAGATTGCACACCATTAACAACAACATTCTGAAACCTAACCTTCAGCCAGCTGGAAATCCACTGAACTATCCAAGGATTAAGTCCAAATTTCAATAACTTATATATGGGATCTTTATGTGGTACAGTGTCAAAGGCTTTGCTAAAATCTAGATAAGGGATGTCCACGGCACCTCCTCCATCCAACACTTTAGTGACATGGCGGATCAATTGAGAGCCTGTGTGAAAAAGCTCACTCCATTTTTAGGTGGGAATTGGTATTCACTTTCATTGTCTACCTGGAGTGCATTTTCACCTGGCTCTGAATCAGCCCCAAAGTAGACAATGAAAGTGAATGGCAGACTTCTCTCCTGAATCGACCCGTTTCAAAGAAATGAATACGTTTAGTCTGACATCATTTGCCCTCAGTAAAGCCGGGCTGTTTCGGGTTTAACAGCTTGTTCGTTTTTAGATGAGAAATTATTTGTTTCCATTCGTTTAACCACTATAGTTGTTAAGCTAACTGGCCTGTGTTTACTGGCTTTCTCTTTACTCCACTTCTTATGGAGAGGTACACCATTGGCCATTTTTCGATCATCTGAAACCTCACCTGTTAAAAGGAAATGGTTAAGTAAATCAGTTAGAGGGGTCACAATCCCAAACTTGAGTTCCTCCTAAATCTTAAACTATGCCAGCTCAGCTTAGAGGGGCCACAATCCCAGACTTGAGTTCCTCCTAAATCTTAAACTGTTTCAGCTCAGCTAAGACGTCCGCCTTCAAAAACTCTTGAGCTGGATCCTACCAGCTGGAAGCAATCTATGCCACCCACCACATTCCCATAACCAATAGAGGGGTTTGTATGCTTGAGGAAAAAACAAGACCCCCCCCCCCAAAAAAAAATAATAGACAACACCAAGTAGGTATAGATTTCTCACTTGCAGAGGTTCCTCCCAGGGGCATAACTATAGGGGATGCAGAGGTTGCAACTGTACCAGGGTCCATAGGGTCAGGAGGCCCAATAACTGTAATTTTTCTCCGCCTTACTTCTTATATTTGTGCTCTCATTGCATAATGTGTAATCAAAAAAGCAGCATCATTTCTGCTCTTCCAGTCTTTGTCTAGTAACATCCAATTTAGTTAAAATGACTGAAAAATGGTTACTGTATGAGCCATGATAGGGCCCATTTTAATGTTCGCACCAGGGCCTGCTCATGTTCAGTTACTGGTTACCACTGGTTCCTCCTTATCATAATTGAGATGTGGGAAACCTCAGACAGCAACTTGTATGGGGGATTCAGCTGTCACCAAGCAGGAAAATTAAAGCTCTGATGTTGTCTGCCCCTTCAGAATGCAGAATTTAGGCAAGCACCTTATATCAGTTTTACCTGGCCATAGGTGATGGAATGCACTCTGGTACATCAGGTGTGCACAAGCAACATTCTAGGGCTGGGACCTAACGAGCTGGAAAGCTAGATGATCATAAGTTTAGTTAGACAGCTAACATGTTGGGAAGGAGAAGGCTGGGCTCCATATCTCCATATATCCTTGGTAATAAATGCCCAAATCTAATGCTGAATTTTTTTTTCCAGATGGTTCCAATACTGTTATGAAAGGGTGTTCTACACCAGAGCTATGCAACCAAACCTCCATCATTGACACAGGAACACGATCCATTTACATGACAGCAACCTGCTGTGAGACGAACAACTGCAACATCAACCGCTTCTCAAGTAAGTACTGGTGAACGATATTTCACTTTTAATTGGATCAGTAGGGGAAGTCCTTCTAGAGACACAATGTAAACATTTGGGGTCGATTCAGAACTATGTGAGAATTCTCACTTATTTTTGAGGAAACTGCCATTGATTTTCATTGTCTACCAGATGTTAATTTTCACTTGGCCCTGAATCAGCCCCAAGGTAGACAATGGGAGTGTCAGTTTCCTCTCTTAAGAAAGGAGTGAGAATTCTCACCTGGCACAATCCAATAGTTAGGGAACATGTAGGAAGCCCAAAGGTTAAGGAATATATAAAAAAACTGAGCCCCTGAATGAGAGAGGAACAAGTTAGTGATCCAAAGGCTGTGAAACAAATTGGTGACTCAAAGGCTGATCAACAAAAGAGGAAATCCAAAAGTTGCATAATATATCAACCTAAGGAATTAGTAGGCAGCCAGAAAGTTAAAGAACAGAGCCCAAAAGGTTGAGAAGTATATGGGCTACCCAAAGGTTGAGGAATGTTGTAAGATTCTCTAAATACTTAGGAACACATTGGTGACCCCATGATTAAGGAACATTATGGTGATCAAAGCTGGAGAACAAACAGGGCAGCCCAAAAATGAAAAAAACATATGGGAAACCCAAAGATTAAAAAATGTAGGGGCAACTCAAAGGTTGAGAAACAGTCTCTAAAAGACTGGGAATCATATGGGTGATCCCAGGGTTGAGGAACATACAGTATTGGCGACTCAAAGGGTGGAGGACAAATGGGTCAATCCAAAAGTAAAATGACCCAAAGGTTTGTTACACAAAGGTTAAAAAAAGAACATTTTATAGAAAAAATAGGATGAGGTTACCCAAATGTTGATGACCATACCAGTAAATCAAAGGTACATATATAAGGGTGAAGTTAATCTGGGGTCTTTGGCATGTAAATGGCAAAGTTGTAATGCAGTACAGTTTGATAGTGAGGAGAAGATCAGATACACTTTTTGTTGTCTGTAACTACAACCTTTTTGATCATCTTTGTGCCTAAAATGAGCATCCATGTTCTGACTGGCTAATTTTCCAAATTTCTAGCTAGATACAAGTAGGTAGAACAAGGATTATATTATAATAGACTTTTTATCTATAAGCGTTAAGCTTTGTTGATATAAAAAATAATGTATGAATCTTTTTCAATCCATCAGCCAACCAAGTGTATTCAAACCGCTTGCAATGTAAAGCCTGCGAAAGCCAGTCCCAGAGCTGCCCCAGCAATGATATAACAACAACATTTTGCGATGAAGTCAACAACAACTGTGTCGATATCGTCACAAAGAGCATATCTAACAGTAAGAACAGTTTCATTGTTAGCAAGTAGCCAATCAGTGTCTTCAATTAACATTATATGTTTCTGTCAATGATGAGGAGAACTGTGGATTCTTCCCACCGATGGTCTGATGAATCTATCCTAGGATCTTTTTTGAGTACAGTGTCAATATCAATATATTTACCTCAGTAAGATGTTCTAGGTACACATGTCTGTGTCTTTCCAACAAATTTAATTCTAATGCCTTCAGACCTAACAATTAGATTTTGGTGAACCTGAACTTCAAATTCAGGTTCGTACTTTGGGTTGCAGCAGCAGGACGCTGATGTGACTTACCTCTGCCCGATCCTCTACTGTCAGAGGCGGCAGTGGCAGCAGCATCAGAATCTGGCCCAGCTGGGGCTACAAAATAATGGCCCAGCTGAGGCTACAAAATGATGGCTCCTGAGTGTCCTCACACAGGGGAGCCGGCAGCCATCTATTTGTAACCCCAGCTGTTCCGAGCCTGTCTGCAATGATGAACCCGGGGGCCACACTGTGCGGCTTGTCTCCTGGCAGGGCGGCATACCTTATGTCTTCATCTCCCCTCTGTAAGCCCTTCAGGAGGGGCACCGGGTACCCATGGAAGAAAAAGCTATCTCCAACATGGGTTTTGCTCTGAGCACGGGGAGACATAGCATTGTTTTTTATATAATCCATCACATGTTTCTTGTTATTAGGCTTATAGCCTCCCTGTCCTAGCTGGGCCTCACGGTCCTTCATAGTTCATGTCTTGTTTGCCCCGGGGCTTACTACCCTTTATAGTTCGTGTCTTTGTCTGTGCTGTCTGTGCTGGGCCTTGCAGTCCTCCACAGTTTATGTATTTGTCTGTATTGGGCCCACTGCCCTTCAAGTGTCTTAGCTGTTGTGTGTCTTGGGCCCTCAGCCCTTCTTTGTCGGTTCCATATCCAGCACTGGGGCCCAGCTCCGCTATAGTTAGCACTAGGGCCCAGCTCAGCCATAGACAGCACTGGGGCCCAGATCCACAATAGCCAGCACTGGGGCTCAGCTCTGCCATAGCCAGAACTGGGGCCTAGCTCTGCCATAGCCAAAACTGGGGCCCAGTTCTGCCATAGCCTGCACTGGGGCCCAGCTCTACTATAGCCTGCACTGGAGCCCAGTTCCGCCATAGTTTGCACTGGGGCCCAGACCATCCATTTGTGTCTAGTGTATGTATGTCCTGTGTTTCCCTTGCCCAAGTCTGCAGCCACCAAGGGACTACCAGGGGCCTGTGCATCTCCACCTTCAAGAGCGCTGTTGAGGAACTGGGTGGGTTACGGGCTCTTCACCGAGTACCGGACTTCCCACACCCCAGGTGGTCCCCAGCTTGCCTCTTTGGTGCTGCAGGCGGGTTGTTTGTCCTCTGTCCTCTATGTACTTTGTCCTGTATTCTGCTGTCCGTTCCCCTACACAGTTCCAGCACTAGGGAATCCCCAGGCCTGCCAGGATGTCCAGTGACTTAATTTGCCTGTGCGTGTCAAGAGTAAGAGCAGTTGTAAACCAACCAAACATCCAGCATTCTGCATTTGGTGTGACACTCTTCCCCATAAGGTCAGCAAAGTTTAGTTTAGGTGTCCCCAGAGCTTTTAGAGTGAGCCACAAAGTGGGAAGGACCAACTAAATTATGTGTGCGTTTGTGTGCTCCATGTCCTCCTATTTGTGGTCTATTTCTGTTTACCAACTGTACGTCATGGTCAATGGTCATGCAGCAAACAAGAATTTTTTCTTCAGCCAAAACGATATGATGCTCGATCAACGAACAAATTCTTGTTTATTGCTTGATCACAGTATTGGGGCATTTCCATGGATTTATTCTCATTCATTCTGATTGTGGTCTATTTATCGATTTTTCATTCACAAAACTATTTGTGAAAATGGGCCATTGGGAGGAACTGATGTGCAGGTAGTCCTTCTGTGTTATGTATCCTATTAGGGTTGCTTGGGAAGCATCAAAGATGTGGCAATAGAGTGTCCAAATCAACAGCATGCTGCAATGCAATGGATTCAGTGATAATCTTATGTATGAATGTCCCACACATTTCTAGCGCCACATATTAAAGAACATAGACTGGACAGGTACTTCTTTTAAATTGCAACTTAATCAGTACATTGAAACAAGTTAGGTCGCTCATAGTCACTTCTGTGATTTCCCGACTTGCTTGGTGATTAAGCTCCATTTTACTATACATAGGTAAGACATGATTTTTTCGAAACTATGTTTTTCTAATTATATACATAGCTGTTTCATCTTATATAATTGAAAAGACGTTTAAAACACCTTATGAGCCTTAAGATCAGAGGTTTATTAGAAGCGAGTGAACTTTAGGCCAGCCAAAACAGCCTTACCCTGTGGGCACTGTGCACTCCAAAGAATTTACTCATGCTAAAATGTTAGAAATTGTTGGACTTTAAGATGCTGATGATTACAGAGTAGACTATCGGTCGGATATTGCAGTACGACGCCTAGACATGGTGGATGTGTTAAAAGCTGAAATTCCAACCACACAAAATTTGATCATGTATCATTTCTTCTAAATGTCAGCTCCTGGCAAGCACCAGTATGCCCAGCCATTCTAATTTACAACAACCTTCATGCTTGGGTCTCTAAACACCCAACACAGTTATACAGAACAAAGGGCCATAAGATAGAAACTGGCAACTTTGCAGGCCTACTGTTATTTTCATGTCTATTTGTGTCACCTCAACAAGAAAGTTAGGCTAATCCTAGCCTAGGGGGGTATTTGGCAGTTAAAACTGCCTGGAACGGAAATTAACTTTATTCTTACTTCTTGTAGTCATACGCAAACAGATTCAGTGTCTCTTGTGAAACGAAAAGGAAAAGGGTAGCCCTTGTGTAAGGACTAATGAATGATGGTCCTTGTGTGTGGAGCCCTAGATTTCTAGAGTGATGGACCTTGTGTGAAGGACTGAGGAACCATGGCCCCTGTGTAAGCAACCAAAGAATGGTGAGCATTTGTGTGATGAATAGTAGACCGGTGGCCATTGTTGGAGTAACTGCGGATCAGTGGATATTGTGTGGGAAACTGTAGAACAGTGGCTCTTGTGTGAGGAACAGGAGCTCCATGGCCCTCGTAAGAGGAGCTGGAGAATGGGGACCCTCGTTTTAGGACCAGAGAATGGAATCCCTTGTGTGAGGAACCAGAGAACCGTGGTCCTTGTTTGAGGAACCAAAGGCCCTTTTCTGTGGACTAGAGAGTGGTGGTCCTTGTGTGTAGGACCCTAGAACAGTGAAGATTTGAATAATGGTGGACCTTGTGCGTGAGAAACAGGAGAATGGTTGCAATTTGTGCGAGTAACTGCAGAATAGTGACACTTGTGTGGGGAACCTGAGAACAATTGCCCTTGTGTGAGGAACTGGAGCCCTGTGGTCTTTGTGTGGGAATCTGGAGAACCATATCCCTTGAGTAAGGAACCAGAGAACAGGGATCCTTATTTGAGGAACCAAAGAATGTGGGACGCTTGTTTGAAGAACCAAATAATGGTGATCCTTGTGTGAGGAACTGTAGAATGCTCCCAACTTTGTACAGTCTCTGTGAGTAATGCTCTGGCTTACATACACTGCTTACACTGACAAGCTAATATTGATAATGGCAGGGTTCCTCCATGCTTAACCATCATACTCATGTCAAGACCAGAGCAGAAATTCATCACTTACTTCAACTTAAGAAGGACCAGCCTCAACAGCTAAAGCAACTAACATTATCTAACTCAACATCTAACTCAACATCTAACTCAATAAAGCTTTAACTACAAAACACACAATCAAAGAAACCAAAAGAAAACAACTGAATATGATATGGCAGGGTGGAAGCAGGTTCTACGCTTGCAATGCCTATTGCACCACCTAAGAAAAACAGAAGGCACTTGATATAGTAATGACCTAGAGTTCTAGCATTCTAGCTTTGTTTCAACGCTTTTTTTTTACAAACTTGACATGGAGTGACCTTTGCATTGTAAGAAATGTGTTGTGCGATGGCCAGCTTGTGTTTTTGTGACACTTTGTCACAAGTTAATTATCTAGGTCCTCAAACCTAGTCCTCGAGGGCCAAAACAGGCCAAGCTTTGTAGGTAGGGTTAAAAAAGGTTGGCCTGGACAGAAATAAGGTTCAATAAAGTTGCTTCACTTTAATGAAATACAAGTTTTGCAGTGTATCTGTGAATGATTTAGAGAATTCAAAGTGTATAATTCAAAGTGTAAACCAACAAGGTGACAATATCCATGCACCAACTTAATGATATTATGTTAAAACAGCATAGACTTCGGCCTTTAAGTTTGGAGTGTTCTCTTTAGCTTGATGCATTTCGCCCGAAGCAATAGATGCAGGGCTTCATCAGGAGTACTGTAGAGGTTGTTCGATTGGAAGGCTGAAAAGCGGTCTGGTTAAGAAAAGGTAAAAACAATCAGTTTGGATACTTGAAGGCTAGAAAATGATTGTAAGGCAGAGAATCGCAAAGAGGGGTACTTGCCACAGTTGCTAAGTATAGGTGAGTGATCACGGGTCCTGGAAGTTTGTAGCAAAGAAAGGGAAAAATCCTTTAAAGTTTGTAGCAAGGTGGACCTCGTTTGGTGCATTTGAGGTATGTGACTAGTAGCCCTATAAAAGTTAGAGATAAGGTTTATGGTTAAAATCTTGTAGCAAAGGCTAAGGTGTGCATTAAGGACAGTGTTGAAGTGCATTATGGGAGCAGTCAGGATTCGGAGTGAAGCGCAAAGTGGCAGGCGATCCTGAAAAAAATTGTAATAAAGTGTTTAATTAGTGACAAACTACTGGTGTCCGTTTAGGTGTGCATTCAGGACAAAGTTAAAGTGTACCTTATACAGGTGGTCTGGAGTCAGGGTGAGATCCGATGTGATCTGGTGGTCCTGCCAATACCTTTAGGTCCCTAATGGGCCCTATTGAGCCATTGAGTATATAAAATATAAGGACACAGAGCTAGTCAAGGTCCTCTTTAAAGTCCTTCAAACATTTCCTGAACTTCCACCATGTGCATCAGCAATCCACTCGTGCTCCACCTCCACCAGTTCGGTACTCTTACCCCAACTAGATGGTTTAATCAGCAATTAAAACGATCCACAGACCGATCTCTCCAGCAGGATCCACTTCTCAGGGTCCAATTACACAGAGGGCCAAACACGCTCAAAATCAGGCCAATAATATTTCCACCTCTCTGCTTTCCTTCTTATAGATTAGGTGTAACAGTATGTAATATAATCCCCAGACACGATTTAAAACATGCGATCATAAGGGGGAAGAAAACAGAGGGACCATTGCGCAATATTGCAAAACTTTAAATGCACCTTTATTCAGGCCAATAAAACACTCACATAATAAAAAGTTAAAAATCGCATATCAATCCAAACTGCGGGCCAACTCACGCTGCTGAATTCCAAATGTGTTGCCGCCGGCTCCCAACGCGTTTCGTCGCTCAGCGCGACTTTCACTAGGACCTAGTGAAAGTCGCGCTGAGCGACGAAACGCGTTGGGAGCCGGCGGCAACACATTTGGAATTCAGCAGCGTGAGTTGGCCCGCAGTTTGGATTGATATGCGATTTTTAACTTTTTATTATGTGAGTGTTTTATTGGCCTGAATAAAGGTGCATTTAAAGTTTTGCAATATTGCGCAATGGTCCCTCTGTTTTCTTCCCCCTTATGATCGCATGTTTTAAATCGTGTCTGGGGATTATATTACATACTGGGAGACCTAATCTATAAGAAGGAAAGCAGAGAGGTGGAAATATTATTGGCCTGATTTTGAGCGTGTTTGGCCCTCTGTGTAATTGGACCCTGAGAAGTGGATCCTGCTGGAGAGATCGGTCTGTGGATCGTTTTAATTGCTGATTAAACCATCTAGTTGGGGTAAGAGTACCGAACTGGTGGAGGTGGAGCACGAGTGGATTGCTGATGCACATGGTGGAAGTTCAGGAAATGTTTGAAGGACTTTAAAGAGGACCTTGACTAGCTCTGTGTCCTTATATTTTATTTGTTTTTGCACATACTTATTGTGGAGATTTAAGTATAGCACGTTGAGCTGGAGTCAACTATCAATTGCTACATCACGTTTACACTATTTACTAATTGATTAATGATTTTATTTAAATTTTCTAGCGCGGTATTCACATTTATATAATTCATTGAGTATATAGCCATTTGGTGTGTAGCTTGCATGGTAACAAATGTGGGTATAATTAAATTGTAGAATTAGATCACTGGACCAAAATAGGCTGATAAGTAAAGATAAATGTCATACCTTGTTGGGGGGAAGCCCGCACTGGGGTTCCTGTAGGCCCGGTGTGTGAGGCTTATTATTTACTATTTCATCTGTGCATCAATGTGGAGAGCTACAAAAGCTGGCCTGTTTTGGTCCTCGAGGAGGTTTGAAGACCCATAATCTAGTTTATTGTACATGTATTTTTTGTCTAGGGAGGCCCAGAAGGTGATGCTTATGTAAACTAGCGGTAAATGTTTGAAGGCATATCGTATTATTTTGTTGAAAGCATGTGATAGGAAACTGGGGGCTTTATCTGAATTCTGTATAAAGTAAAGGTGGGCACATCTGTAGTCGTTTTAGTGCAACGTCTGGTGATGCTTTTTTCTGATTAGTTGCCAACACCCTGTTGACTTTATTGTTTGCTTTTGTATAAATAAAATAGCTAAAATAGCTCAAATAGCTAAAATTGCCTACAACAAACGCTTATAGTAGTTTGTTAGGTAAGTAGGACCTCCTGCAGTGCACTAAAACAAGAATGTCCAATGTTTGGAGCATAGGAAAGAGAGTGTTAATCAATCTTTGAGTAGGTCCCTTCTACAATCTTACTGATGATGTCACTGAGTTTCCTCTTTATAAGCTAATTTTTTGTTGTGTTACAGATGTCATTTCATATTCCTACGTTAAAGGCTGCGGTTCATCAAATATTGGAGACGCCTGCACAAACTTGTATGCATACGATACTGGGAATATTGGGAAAAGTAAACTCTACACCTATTTCTCATGCTGCAACACTGACAATTGTAACGCTGGACAGACAAGCAGTAAGTATAGCTCCTGTGTTTATTGGTTATGTTATAGAATTGGGGGGGGGGGGGGGCATAGTGACCCGATTTAGCTACAGGACCCTATGCCATATGCTTGCACACATTCAAAAATACAAATGATGACAGCTACTCAACCAAGCTACTTCTGACCTGATAGGTGAACATGGGCAGGGCAACTAGACATAGACAACACTTTAAAGTTGTCCCGATTTGGAATGCCCCAGGCAGGTCAGCGGCCTGCAAAGTTGTGTTTTGTTCTGCCTTAATCCCGTGTACCGTCTCGTCCTCTTTACATCCTGTCTGCATTTTACACCTTGCGCTCACTTTTCCACAAACAGTCCTTACCCCCGAAGTGTCCCGATTTGCCCGGGCAGAGAGTCCTATTGGAGAGGAAAGGGGACAGCGAGGCAAAGAAAAAAAACCTGCAGTTCTCCCGCCAGCCACTGGGGACTTTTCTTTTCATTTTTTGCTGGCCAGGAGCGGATTGACCTCCCAAGGGGGTGGGGTGATGTTTTACTTGTGGCCAGTTGCCTCATTCACTTCTTTTCTGTGTTTCCTTTCCATTCTTTCTCTCTTCTTTCCTCTCTCACTTTATCACTTCTCTCTTCTGCTATCACTGCCTCTCGTTCTCCCTGCTTTCCTTTTCTTGTCCTCGCATGCTTCTTTTATTTGTCCCTTCCTTATTTCTTTTTTTCTTTTTGTATCTTTCTCCCTCCACACCTTTCTCGCTGTGTTCTTCTTTTTCTTTGTTTCTCCCTTCTTTCCTGTCTCTCTCTCTCTCTCTCCACCACATTTTATTCTATCTCTTTTGCAGCTTTCCTTCTGTCTTTCTCTTTTCTTCTCTTCCTCTTTTTCCTCCCTCCTTCCCTTCATTCTTCCCTTCCCTCTCTCCCTCTATTCTGCATTTCTTCTCTCTTTTTTCTTCTCCCACTCCTTCCTTTTTCTCACATTTTCTTCCCCTCCTGCCTTTCACTCTCTATCTCCCTCACTCCCCTACTGCCTCCTTCCTTCCTTTAGTTCTTTCACTCCCCCCGTCATCTTTCTTTTTCCAGGCCTTGCTCCTCTCTCTCTCCTCCTTTCTTCAGTTCCCATTTCCTTCTCTCCTTCCTTCCCTTCCCTCTCTGTTTCTCTTCTTACTCCATTTCTCCTCTCCTCTTTCCTTCCCCTCTCTTTTCTCTTTCTTCATCGCACCCCCTCTCCCTCCTCCCTTTCTTTCCCTTCTTCCTCTCTTCCTCCCTTTCACTTTTCTTTTACTCACTATTGCTATACATTCTTTCTAGCTATTCGTTATCCCCTTTCTATCTCTCTTTCTCTCTCTTCTTTTTCATTACCTATCCCACTTCTGTTTTCCCTCTCTTCCTTGCTTCACTTGCTTCCTTCATTTTATTTTCCCTTCTCTCTCTTTCTCCCTTTCTTTTTTCTCTGCTTTTCTTTCTTTACTCTTCCTCCTATATCTCTCCTTTCTTTTCTTCTTTTTTTTTACTTTCTTTTTCTCTGTTCCCCGCCCTATGTCCCCCCTCTTTCTTTCTTTCTTTGTTTCTCTCTTTTCTACTTCTTTCTTTTGTCTTTCTCACTCTTCTCACACTATCACACTACTGTATATGTGTGTGCGCGGGGGACTTGTCAGTATTATTATTATGTAATTCTTAGGTGGTGTTTCCCTTTATGGGCGTGGCTTAATGGTAAAAAATGCTGCCGCGCTCTATGCACGCCGCCACATTTTTCCCTCTTTCTTTGTTTCAAAAATTGGAGGTATGACAAACACACACATATGTCCCCTTGTGCACACCTGGGGGGTGGAAGGGGGCAGCCAGAGGTTGTGATTCGACAGTTGCGGACCATAGGGGTCACATGCTCTAAGGTGCCGAGGACAATATGAACAGGGTCTTTAGCTGTGGGTGACTTTGACCCTTTCTCTCCCATGGGCAGTACTAGATATAAAGGGACAACCTCAGGTGACAGTCTCCCAATGTGTCTATTGCTGTATTATATCCCAAATATGAGTATTTGCATTTGAAAATGTGGGCAACTGAAACATTCGCCTTTAGTTATTGGATTTTTTGCTGACTGACAGGGAATTAAAGGAGCAGTATTGCAAATTTTTCTTGGTGACTTATATTTAAATGGTACTTTGAATGTAGGTAAGTGTTGGAGTAAGAATTACAAATTTAGAAAAAAATGATGTGTGTGTTGAGCAGCTGGAGACTAATAGCTCATGTTTATGTCTTCTGAGTGTCGGAGCCCGACACTCTGGCCTGTTCCATGCTGAGGAGAGGGGGAAACAATGTATCAAAGTATCAGTTGTTCAGTGCTGGCAGCCGTCCAGCATCAGATAACAACATTGCAACATTGCCTGGCCAGAACTTATATATCTAAAACAGAGAGAAAAGCTCTAGAAGTCATTTAGCTGATTTTGACAGTTTTCCCTTCATGTTGGCTCTGCTGCAGAATCTTTCAGTTTACCATTTTCTCTTTCATATTCTTATTTTTCATTTTTCCATATGATCTTTTTTTCAGCTTTGTGTGTTTTGAGCAAAGCCCAACCCAGGATTTTCATCTGGAGTCTTGTTTTGTGCCCCTAGGGGCATCCCGACTTGGGATGCCCTGATATGTGAAATCCCCAAGTTCGCCTGTGAAAACGTACCTCTCCCTGTCCCACAGCACATGTGCAGGCTCTCATCCAATCAGCTCTGTTTGCACGCAGATGGGGAGCCTGAGCAGTAACTTTCTTGTCCTGTCTAAATGACTATCTGCGTGAGCACGCCAGAAAAATGGGGGGATCTGTGGTTATCCAGGGGTCGTTTCACACAGTGGGCATCCTGATTTAGAATGCCCAATGGGCAAGGTCAATGGCCGGGTCTTATAGACTTCAGGGTCGGCAACTCAGGGTTTTGTTCCACTTTAATACCTATTTAAAAGAAAGGCATATATTTTTTTCCTATTTCTATCGCCAGATAATTTATACACATGTTAGAAGCTATTGTGTGGCTATTTAATTATTTATCTTTTTTAATGCAAATTTCGCGATACTGCTCCTGTAAGTGAGTGGATTAAAACCCTTTTCGGCCTAAGGGGCAGGCTGCTTGGCTGTCCTTGGGAAATCCAGGCTCATGGGGATTTGGTTCTCTTTGAGCTCTGCTTTAAGTTAAATTTTAAAGACTTGTTATAGGACTTTTGTTGTAATTTTTTTCTGATTCTGACTGATACTCTGGTGTATGACTTATAGCTTGAGGGAGTAGCTGGACGTGTAGACTCTTGCTTTGTCTTAGGGATCACTGCATCTCTCTACTATATACCACATCCAAATCTCTTGGTTGTGTTTTCTTTACCATTCCCTTTAATGTTGTACGTGTACTTGTACCTGTTCCTCATTGTTCTTCTGGAATTTGACCCCTAGCAGCTTGCAGACCTTGCAATATCTTAAAAAAGCTGCATCTCTCTGCCTTCCATTGCCTGGCCTGTTAGGCACTTTTATAATGCTAAGTGGTCTCATTGCAATGAGTAGCTTGTAAAATAAAGTTGAGTAGAATTTTAGAAAATCAGATATGTATCTAACATAGTCCCTACAACACACAATTTAGCTGCAGGTGAAGAATTTTGTTTTTTTTCTCTCCACAGTTCCAATACTGAGCAACAACAATGGCATAAATTGCCATGGCTGTGTAGACAATGGAAACAACGAGTGTGCAGAGCAAAATCAGTCGCTGGTGTCGTGTACAGGCATAATGATTCGTTGCATGGAGGTCTTTGGTAAGTCAACGAAAATATGTATAATAGGTGGTCAAGGTCGCCTGTTCTAATGATTACTAAGTCCAAAAACAGGCAAGTTCTATATATAGACGTTATTTTATACTATAAAATATGTAATTTAATATTAGTTAGAATAACATCTCCCAGATTTTGGGTGGCCTTTCCGTGTAATTTGAGGGCATTAGCTACTTTAGTTGTGTTAGGCCGAGCGCTGCACGCCCATCTAGCAGCACTTCACTTACCTCCATGGCTGCATCCAGCCGTCATCCATTTTGCAGCACTTCCCTCATGGCTGTTCCCAGCTCTCTCCCTTCCCCCAATGCTTCCTTCTCACATGCTCAGGTGCATGCACGTCTCCGTCCACTAGAGGGCGAGCGCACTAGATTCCTGAGATTTAAAGGGCCTGTACAGCACTGATTGGTGCCTGGTCATCCAATCCTGCATCCACTTCTCCTATTTAAAGAGGCACTTCCTTCCTTCAGTGCCGGTGTTAGGCACTTACCTCGTCGCCGTCCCTGGTCCCGCGACGCGCTGTCGGGTGGTCCCCGGCTGGCTGCTGCCCGACGCTCCCCGGGTGTCCTGGCTCCTCAGCGCGGTTGTGGGGGTCAGGGGTCGGCGGCGCGGGATGGTGTCGGTGGCCGCGCCGCAGCCCGCTCTGCGCGGCTGCGCGGTCCCGCCGAGCTCCCTCGCGATGCAGCGCTTTCCCCGCCCGGCGGGGGCGCGCCTGATCTTCAACGTGCTCGCGCGCGCGCGCGAGCACGTCTCCTTTATGCCTCCCGGCGGCGCTTTCCCCAGCGCCCGCCGGGGGCGAGTTTGAATCACCCAATCCTTGTCCTGATCCTAGGGTGAGCCCAGGGACTGGTCGGCCTGTCTGGCCTGGGCCGTCCAGCTCCTGGGACCACTCCCGTTTTAGTTTTGCACCAAACACTAGTGTTCCCTCCATTTTCCCTGTTCCCCACTGGCCAGTTCTCCCTATAAAACTGCACTACTCCAGTATCCCAGTGCCCGTTATAGCTTCTGGGTTCTGGATGTGCGTTGCTGTGTCTTTAGTGAACTTTTTGGATTTGGACTTCGACTACTCTCGCTTGCTGAGTAGAGCTGACATTTTAATTTTTTCTTCGTCCATTGATGAACATCGTAAACACGTGTGTTTGGTCTTGCAGAAACTTAGGGAGAACAGTTTATATGCCAAGTTAAAGAAATGTCAATTTGAAGTATCTGAGGTTCCGTTTCTCGGTTACATTATCTCCAAATCTGGTCTGTCTATGGACCAATCTAAGGTGAAGGCTGTTTTAGAATGGGAGCAGCCCAGAGACTTGAAGGGCCTGCAAAGGTTTTTGGGTTTTGCCAATTTTTATAGGAGGTTCATTAAGAATTTTTCTGCCCTGGTTACACCACTAACTAACCTAACTAAGAAAAGCGGGTACCCCCCGGTTTGGCCGGTTCAAGCTGTCCAGGCCTTCGGGAATCTTAAGAGGGTATTTAGTGCTGCTCCCGTCCTAGTCCACCCTGATGAGCAACGACCTTTCCTTGTGGAGGTGGATGCTTCTGAAGTCGCGGTCGGGGCAGTCTTGTCACAGTATTACGGCTCACCTGCACGCCTCCATCCATGTGCCTTCTTCTCCAAGAAATTCTCAGCGGCCGAAAGAAATTATGACATCGGCAATAGAGAATTATTGGCCATCAAGCTAGCCTTCCAGGAATGGAGACACTGGCTGGAGGGGGCTCAGTATCCAGTTACGGTCTTTACGGACCATAAAAATCTAGAATACATCCAGTCCGCCAAGAGATTAACTCCTAGACAGGCTCGCTGGTCCTTATTCTTTTCTCGGTTTAATTTTTCTATAACTTATAAGCCCGGGTCCAAAAATATAAAAGCGGATGCCCTGTCTCGGAGTTTTTCTCCCCCTGACTTACCGGAAAGGGTGGTGTCTCCCATCTTACCTCGCTCCCTAGTGGTGGCCGCCATCCAACCCCAACTTCCTGATCTTACTCAGTTCCAGGCCCAAGCTCCTCCTGGGAAACCCGCTTCAGCCCTGTTTGTGCCCTCTACTTACCGGTCTGAGTTTTTGTCCCATTTTTACGATACCAAAACAACCGGTCATCCAGGGGTTAAGAAAACCATAGCTTTATTATCACGCCAAGTTTGGTGGCCTTCTCTCAGGAAGGACGCTCAAAGATTCGTCTCCGCTTGCAAAGTCTGTGCCCAAAGTAAGTCCTTGAGGCGTTCGCCTGAAGGCCCACTCCTTCCATTATCCATTCCTGCCTCCCCGTGGACCCATCTGGCCATGGATTTTGTTACTGACCTTCCCCCTTCTCAGGGACATACTGTTATTTGGGTAGTTGTGGACCGCTTTAGCAAGATGGCCCATTTCGTCCCTTTAAAGAAACTCCCCTCAGCTCAAACTCTTGCTCAACTCTTCATTACTCATGTTTTTAGGATTCATGGTATTCCCATGGATATTGTATCGGATAGGGGGGTCCAGTTTGTCTCCCGGTTTTGGAGGGCTTTCTGTGCCAAGCTGGGTTTCACTGTCTCCCTTTCCTCGGCCTTTCATCCGCAGTCGAATGGACAAACCGAGAGAACGAACCAGTCCCTGGAGCAATATTTGCGCTGTTTTACGGCGGATACTCAAACTGATTGGGCCTTCTTCTTACCATTTGCGGAATTTGCATTTAACAACGCCGCACATTCTTCCACGGGGGTCTCTCCTTTCCATTGTGTTTATGGCAAGGACCTGAAGTTTTCTGCCCTTTCGGACCAACCCTCTAGAGTTCCCTCCGTGGATGAATGGGTTTCCAAATGGCCAGGGGAATGGAATAAAATCCAACAACATCTAGCTAAGGCCGCTCTTCAGCAGAAAAAATTTTCTGATCGCAAACGATCTTCTAACTCTAGCTATAAGGTGGGTGACTGGGTTTGGCTTTCAACCAAGAATTTGGCGCTGCGCCAGCCCTCCGCTAAGTTAGGACCTAAATTTATTGGCCCCTTCCCCATAACACGAAAAATTAATCAGGTTACGTATCAGTTGGCCCTCCCTTCGTCCATGAAAATCTGTAAATCCTTTCATGTTTCACTTCTTAAGTCTGCAAAAAACCATGAACCTAATAGTCCTCCTAGTCCCGTGTTAGTTGATGGGCATCAGGAGTTTGAGGTTGCCCGGGTTCTTGATTCTCGCTTTTTTCGAAACTCTCTTCAATATCTTATTGACTGGAAGGGTTACGGTCCGGAAGAAAGATCTTGGGTTCCGGCCAGAGAGGTTCATGCGCAGAATTTGGTAAAGAGATTTCACAGAGAGAATCCTTTGAAACCCAGTTTGGAGGGTCCAGTGGCCCCTCCTCAGGGGGGGGGTAATGTTAGGCACTTACCTCGTCGCCGTCCCTGGTCCCGCGACGCGCTGTCGGGTGGTCCCCGGCTGGCTGCTGCCCGACGCTCCCCGGGTGTCCTGGCTCCTCAGCGCGGTTGTGGGGGTCAGGGGTCGGCGGCGCGGGATGGTGTCGGTGGCCGCGCCGCAGCCCGCTCTGCGCGGCTGCGCGGTCCCGCCGAGCTCCCTCGCGATGCGGCGCTTCCCCCTCCCGGCGGGGGCGCGCCTGATCTTCAACGTGCTCGCGCGCAGCGCGCGAGCACGTCTCCTTTATGCCTCCCGGCGGCGCTTTCCCCAGCGCGCCCGCCGGGGGCGAGTTTGAATCACCCAATCCTTGTCCTGATCCTAGGGTGAGCCCAGGGACTGGTCGGCCTGTCTGGCCTGGGCCGTCCAGCTCCTGGGACCACTCCCGTTTTAGTTTTGCACCAAACACTAGTGTTCCCTCCATTTTCCCTGTTCCCCACTGGCCAGTTCTCCCTATAAAACTGCACTACTCCAGTATCCCAGTGCCCGTTATAGCTTCTGGGTTCTGGATGTGCGTTGCTGTGTCTTTAGTGAACTTTTTGGATTTGGACTTCGACTACTCTCGCTTGCTGCCTGCCCTGACCTTCTGCCTTGTCTGACCACTCTTTTGCCTGACCCTCCTCGCCTGTGACCTCCTGGACTTGACCTCGGCTAGCCTCGACCACCCCTTCGTTATCTCCCTTGGATACCTCGCCTGTGACCTCCTGGTTTGACCTCGGCCTGAAATTCGGACTTTCGCACCCGGCATCCTCATTCGGGATTCCCTGCCAAACATCATTCTGCACCTTAAGCTGTTATCCTTTGCGCCTTTTAAGTCCTGGGGGCAACCGACTGGGAGAGGCATTACCCGTGTCTCCTACAAGCGGGGGCTTGTCTATAGGCGGAAGTGGCGGTGGAGATTGGGGGATACCAGCTTAAGACAGACGGGTGTTTGGTATAGTCCTGACAGCCGGATCTTGGTCTCTCCATGCTTGTTGAAAGTCAGACATTTTTCTTGGATTGCTCACCCGTGTACCGACCTCTGCCTGTCCCCGATCTCTGCCTGTACTTACTACGCCTTTTGCCTGCCACTTGTGTACCTCGCTGAACCTCGGCTGACTGGGCCGCTGTTGGGGGGTAGCAATCTGGGGGTCACTCGCCGCACAAGACAAACCTGCCTTGCGGTGGGCACTGGTGAATACCGGTGGCCCCTTAGACTCTGCTCCCCTGACACGGTACCCGCCATCGGTCCCACAGTTAAAGCGGATCCACACCCGAGTCCGCTCCACCCAGTGCGTGACAAGTTGTTTTCCAGAGACCATTTTTTTCCCTTATAGGCTTTAATGAACCAAGCAGAGGGCTATTCAAGCAACGAAACTCACCAGGCACCTCGCATTAAACAATAATATCCTACCCTGGACTATGATAAATGTCTCTTAAGCCATTTGTTTCTGAAAAATAACTCTGACTTTCCTTGTGTCTTTAGATCAGAACCGTCGAACCATAATGAAAGGCTGTAGCACAGTAGCTTTCTGCTCCTCAACCTTCCCGTCACGGCAAGTTCCTAATGCATCAGAGATCATGTGTTGCGCAGGAAACCTATGTAACAACTTCACTCGAGATGCCTCCGCCACGACCATCATCACCACCAGCAGTGCCACCTCTCCAAACACAGACTTCAGACTTTTAGTCCTCTTCTTGATCTTACTATACGCCATCATGAAACATTAGCATTTCCTAGACTTGCTGTAATATACTTGTACAGAAAAAAATATTATTTATACTTAAGACTGTTGCGGCAAAGTTTACCCTGGATACATGGTGACTCAGGGTGTTTGGAACAATGGAAAGCAATTAGAAATATTTCCCTATTTCCAATAAGAAAAGGAAGTCCATCCTGTCCTCTACCTCGTTATTCAAGATTGCAATGTCTGACACCAACCTCCACCTGTTCCTTACTGGCCTAAAATGGACCACTGCCATCTGCAGCAAGTACCATGGTAGTCCTTTTAACAAGTTTTCCCTGTTCTGGACGTTGTTGGATCTAGTGAAGCCTCAAAAGCTTGTCTTGACCAGCCATGCCTTTACTTCCCTGGTGGCTCTTCTGCCAATAAGTACAATCAAGAATGTCTAGATCTATAGATCTCCTTAACAAACCTGGAAGGTACCTGTGCACAAATGAGTCTTGTCAGGACACGTTCCTGCTCCATCTATTGTGGATCTACTAGAACAAATAAGTTGTTTGATGCCACCAACCTTGGATTAGTCTTACTAAATATTGAAAGTTTTTACTACACATGCCAAGTAGAGAAGGAGTTTCAGATGACTGGGTCTATCAATAGCTGCAAGGAGCTACGTTTGGGGCAACATATTTGATTTAAATTTGAGACTTTTATTATTGCAAACTGGGGATTTTAGGAGCTATGAGTATGAGCTGGCCTGGTACATATCAAAGGCTGGTGCCCACTGTAGCTATGGAGCTGTGGTGACCAAATGGGATATTCTTCTAAAAAAAGAACTATGTGTTTCACTTGAATGAGGCAAACAAACCTCCATTTTGTGATCTGATGAATCCTGTTCAGACTTAAAGCCTGGCCCTACAAAACTAGTCCTAGGCTTTAGCAGGGGTGTCCCAAAAATGGGCAGCCCTGGAAGAGCACTGATGGGCACCAGGCTTGTCCTCACCCAGCAGTGGGTATAGGTAATCTGGGAAGGGTGTTGGCAAGCCACTAACATTTTTCAAACCAGAGAAGATCCATAGATTTTTACTACTGTGATCAAACAGCATTGCAGCTAGGTATCCCCAGTGGGTATCATGGATAGCAAAAATAAGACTAAACTGGTCCTAACTCTCCTCCTCATGGCTCAGTATTTGTTCTCTCTAGAGTGGGGTCGTGAAAGCTGCATACATGGTGCATGCTGGCACCTAGAGGTAACCTTGCCCTGAGCCATGTGTGTATGCTTTACTGTGGGTCTGAGGAGTAGAAGCAGGGGAGGTTCAGGTAGGTGTAGGTCTGGATGTTCTAAAGGAACAATTTGCTTTACTTTAAGTGGACCTTCTGTCAAATTTAACTGAAGGTACGCTTACTTCCCTCCTTTCAGGGAGCATCCCTGATATAGGATGCCCAAATCGGGCACAATAACTTTCTTGGTACACTCTCCTGTGCTGTTCACATGTCCAACGTGACTGCTGGCCAATGAGGTTCTCAGGATATGTGTGTGTGAGGCGTCATGCACATTGCATGCATGTCTGCCTGCTGAACATTATTAGTCACCATTGCAGTGAGGGACATGAGAGTGGCACCGGGCCGGGGGGGGAAATTGACCCTCTGCATTCAAATCTCTTCTTCTTTGCACTCCCTGAACCTTTAGCGAGAGATACTGGTGTCTTCCAGGCTGGAGGACTGAACATGGATGAGTTGAGTATTGCACACTGCAGGGCCAATAGGGCAGAAGTCCGGGGTTCTTTAATGTCACCCTCCTTGGGGCAAACCTCCCAGGCGGAAGTAGGTCAACTTTAGTCATCACAAAGATACTGTGTGATTTTTTTCCGTACTGTCTGCAGTAAGTTTTATGAGTTGTGCATAGTGTGCTATTCCCCACCCAGCCCTGGAGAGGAGTCCTGCTCGTCTCATGGCCTATTTAGGTGTATCTCCCCCACCCTTCTAAGAAGCCGTACAGCATTCTTAGTGTGGCTGTGGAGGGAGGGGGGAGTGCTACTGTCATTGCTGGATGCTCTACATGCCTACCGGCATTCTCACTGTTTTTGCTCTGTCCTGACAAATTACATTGTATCTAACTGGCAGTTAAAGCAGACCTCTACGCTCAACACATTGATAACAACGGGCTGTTACACCTACAGCACAATGGTGGCTTTGCACCCCTGCGCCTCCCCACCTTCCTCCTGGACATACCCCTTGGACATCGAAAATTAGCCCTTTTACTTAACCTCCACATGGCTCATGCCGGTGTGTTTGGTACCAACCCCATTGGTCGCCAGCAAGTCACATGACCAAAAAAGGCACCACCAATTATTTTTTTTACGGTGGGAGATTCAAGAGGGCGGGTATTTTGACTGGGGGTTAAATTGTACCAAAACCGAACCTAGTGTCTACTATAGCCCGCCTTCCTTACCTTTACCGACCTGCCCATGGTGCATGCGCAGCCAGCGGCGGCATCTCTTGCATCTTGCCGCACAGCCAAGAGGTGTAGGGGGTGATATGCGCCGCTTGCAAGTGTGGCTAGACTTCCTTTCAGTTTCTCCAGTGCCACATTAATATGCGCAGTCGAAGAAGCTGATTGGATGAGAGCTGCACCTGCACAGTGGGAACACAGGCGAGGTATGTATTGAAGCTGATCTGGGGGGTTTCCCACAGCACAAGTTTCGGAATTCAGGGTGCCCCTGAGGGACGGACCAATATCCGGGATGGTGAAAATCCCAAGTTTGGGACCACTTTAAAAAGGAACATAACATGATTTTCACTACCTTAGGTATTGTTCCTGTCCAATCGGTGCTTCCTCCGCTGTATGAAACCCCCCTGGATTACAATACAATACTACCTCTCCGGCATAACATTGGCACATGTGCAGGCTACCAATCAGAGAGTAACACTCCATTCAGCCAATCAGCTGGCTGCTCCCTGGTGAGATATGCATGATGCGGTTATGTGCCTCAGCCAAGCAGAGGCAGTGTTGCAACTGCAGCCCACGCATGGGAAATGAGATCCATATTGAGGTGAGTGATGATCTGGGGGATTTCACAGGGAGGCATCCCAAATCAGAATGGGGAACTCGATCTCTGAAGTCTTTTAGACTCCAGGGTGGATACGGTCCCTCTTTAACAGGGTACGGGTCTGCGCTGAAATGCCCATCACCCACAATTTCCAGTTTTTGCAATAGGAAATAATGACAATGCAATGACTTGTTGTACACTTGGTTTGATGAGAGGTTGCTGTGCCAGTGACATCCCTTTGATCTCTGTGGCTCTTCTATTGATAAGCTTTTCCCTGTGATATCCATAAACAATAGGGCCTGACAATGAAAAGAAAAATGTAAATGGTTTTAACCCTTCTCATATGGCCCAGAAGTTGGACTTTAAAGCAGACTTCCCCACTGCTAATCATGGTCTGGGAATTAAAAGAAAATGGTAGGCCAGACTGTAGGTCCACTCTAACAATGTCTAGACCCCCGTCAGCACCCAAACGTGGTTACCAGGCTGTGACACTATTGGGTGCCAGTGCAGCGACCCACTGGGTCTGAAAGTCAGTCAGTGAAAATAATTCTCAGTCTCTGTAGAAGCTCATCAACTAATTAGGAGTGCTGTCTGATCAATTTAATAAAGCACCATCACCAGGGCCGGTGTCAGCACCCGGAAAGCCCAGTCAACTGCCAAGGGCCTCCACCCTCCACGTGGTTAAAGAACTTAAATAACATAAATAAACTTAAATAAAAATGTTAAATAACATTGCATCAAACCCCTGCGCTGCCTCCAGTTCTGCCCCATCCATCCCTGTCCCCTCAGCTCTGCCCCATCCATTTATGTCACCCCAGTTCTGCCCCATCCATCCCTGTTCTCTCAGCTCTGCCCCATCCATCCATGTCACCCCAGTTCTGCCCCATCCATCCATGTCACTCCAGTTCTTCCCCGCCCATCCCTGTCCCCTCAGCTCTGCCCCGCCCATCCCTGTCTCCTCAGCTCTGCCCCATCCATCCATGTCCCCCCAGCTCAGCCCCGCCCATCCCTGTCTCCTCAGCTCTGCCCCATCCATCCATGTCCCCCCAGCTCAGCCCCGCCCATCCATGTCCCCCCAGCTCAGCCCCGCCCATCCCTGTCCCCTCAGCTCTGCCCCATCCATCCATGTCCCCCCAGCTCAGCCCCGCCCATCCATGTCCCCCCAGCTCAGCCCCGCCCATCCCTGTCCCCTCAGCTCTGCCCCATCCATCCATGTCCCCCCAGCTCAGCCCCGCCCATCCATGTCCCCCCAGCTCAGCCCCATCCATCCCTGCCACCACAGCTCTGCCCCATCCATCCATCCATGTCACCCCAGTTCTACCCCATCCATCCGTCCCCTCGGCTTTGTCCCATCCATTCATGTCCCCCAAGCTCAGCCCCATTCATCCATGTACCCTCAATTCTGCCCCATCCACCCATGCCCCCCCAGTACTGCCCCATTCATCCCTGTCCCCTTCACTTTGCCCCACAGCCCTGTCCCATCCACCCCTGTACCCTCAGCTCTATGCCTCTCTATCCCTGTCCTCCCAGCTTTGCCCATTGACCCTATTTCTTCCAGCTCTGCCAGCCTATATATCTTGCTTCCCATCTACCCCCCCCCCCCCACCAGCTCTACCCAGCCATTCCTGTCCTTTTCATTTTGCCCATCCATCCCTCTTCCTCCCAGCTATCTCTCCATCCATCCATTTATTCCTGCCCTTCCTGTTTAGTCTATCCCTCTTCCTCAATACTCTGCCCATTCATGTGGGGCCAAACGAAAAATACAACTCCAATAGGGGGTTGGAAGATAAGCAGCCCTTATTAGTTTTGGCCATGGAATTTATAGACCTCTGACCCGCGACTCTCCACCACAAAGGGGCCCACTGAGGCCATGCCGCCTGAGGGCCCATATAAACCTGGAGCCGGCCCTGACCCTCACCCTCCAGACGTTCCAATTCGGAACATTTCAACCCACCTGGTCCACACTCCCGTGCCACTCATGCACAGGGTCGGCATGTGCCTGTTTGGCATTTTGCACAGGCTTTTAGAACTTCCTAGGGGATTCAAGCCGGTGACATGCCAAATCATGGGGGGGGGCTTATGGTGTTTAGGTCCACTATAAACCAAAATCAGGGTCTTCCCAAAACAGAGTTTGGGTAAGACTGTCCACACACATACAGATTTTGATCCACTAGCCAAAATGAACAACCACTATTGTGGTATAAACACCCACAGATGAACAAACATTTGCAATATGTAAGGTGTCAAGGTATTTCTGTTCAGTAAGTAAATGACTTTATTAGACAACAGCTCCCTCTATTGGCAGATTGCAGGTACAGGTCAATGCATTGTGCAAGGAAAGCTTTTAGTTTGTTTCGAGCACCCAAACCGACCTGTCGACTTGTGATGCCCTGGTGTGATCACTTGTCTGATAACCCCATCATGCATGCTTCCAGCCTTGGCAGGCAGAACATCCCTGGCCAGTATGGAACTGAACCCCCCGTGGGAAGGAGGGGACATTGCATAACAACCCAAGATCAGGTTGTGAACGTGGTATCAAGGAATCTGTGTTTGTAAACCACACCCAATATTTCAGCTGCTTCTTGGGATTCCTGCGTGTATTTTTTTTTATCATATTATATATATATATATATATATATATTATTTATGTAAGCTAGACTGTATTCCAAAAATGAAATCTGCATCTAGGCCCGAATGAAGGCTGTGTAACAGCTGCCATGGTCTAACCATTCATTTGCGTTTCTGCAAAGAGGAAGGGCTGATCAATTGTAGATTAGCACCCTTTTTACTTTTCAAACACCTATACTGTTTTAGGGTGTTATTTACTAAGGCGTGGGGAACATCCACACTTCTTAGAGAAGGACCACCCTTGCTTGGAGAACCTTCACTTTATATGGGGAATTTTTGCACCTGTGGAGAACCCATAAACCTCATCTTAAAAATTCTACACTTCATATGGAGAACGTCTGCACCTCAATAAAGAACATCTGCATCTTATATGCAGAACATCTCATTGTAAGATTTCTTAACCTCATTGAAGAACTTCATAAAAAAAAACTTCCCACACCACTTCAGGAAACACCTACACGTCAATTATAGAACATCTCTACCTCAATAGAAAACCTCTGCATCTCATCCACAGAGCATCTCATTGTAAGATTTTTTAACCTCATTTGACAACCTCTGAAAAAAATTCTACACCTCTTCAGGAAACATCTACATATCATTGTAGAACTTCTACTTATTATATGGAGAATGTCTCCACCTCAATAAAAAAACCTCTGCATCTCATCTGCAGAACATCTTCATCTCATTGTAAAATTTCTTAACTTCATTAAGAGAACTTCTACGCCTTGAAGAAATTTGACAGCTCAAATAGAGAAGTCCTTTACACAGTAAAAATTTTATCTCCAACAACTAATTATTTTACCTTTAAGGGGGGTGCCATTATAAAAGCCCTCCAGATGGCCCCAACCTCTATACATGGGCAACATCTTCCCCTATTGGAGTAATTCTACACTTTATTATTAAATTTCTACATCTTATTGGACAACTTTTACTCCTCCTTGAAACACTTCTACACCTCAAATGGCAGTCCACAAACAGGGGTGTTGTTCTAAAAGCTCTCCAGTTGACAATACTAGGAACCACCCAGCTGTTTCGCTTCATTTGAGAGGATCCACTCTTCCCTGGAAAACTTCTGCACTTTTCATGGAAAACTTCTACAATTCATAAGCAGAACCTCTAATCCTAATGATAAAACTCTACACCTCATATGGAGAATGTCTTCACCGCAGAACTTTTCCATCTTATCAGGGGATTTCTACACTTCATTGTATAACTTCTACACCTCCTTGGAGAACATCTACAATTTAAATGCAGAGGTTCTTCACACAGTCAAAAATGTATTTTCCAACAATTCTTTTTGTTAAATTTGCAAATGAGGTGTGACGTTCTAAAAGCTCACCAGATGGCCATGATAAGAACCACTCAGCTGTTTTCAGAATGTCTTCACCTCGTTGAGGAACTTTTATACCATATGATCCCAACCCAAATCTTCAAGGGCCCCCAACAGGTCACATTTTGTGGATTTCCATATAGCTGTCTCTATAGCCCTTCCGCTCATATTGAGAGCTTCAGAACCTCAAATTAAGAAAGGATTCACTCATTAACCTCATTGATATACTTCTGAACCTCATTGGAAAACCTCTGTACCTCAAAATCAGAGGTTTTATTCTCAAATGAGGTGTGACGCCCTAAAAGTATGCTAGAAGGCCATTATAGGAACCACTCAGCTGTTTTCAGAATGTCTTTGCTTCTTTAAGGAACTTTTACACCACATGCTCCCAACCCAAATCTTCAAGGGCCCCCAACAGGTCATGTTTTGTGGATTTCCATATAGCTGCCTCTATCGCCCTGTTTGAGCACTCATTATTTGACCTGTGTGGAGATCTGCAAAGCCTGGCCTGTTGGTGGCCTTGAGGAGGAGGGTTGGGCATTTGTGTTTTACACTTTGAATGGAGAATATCTTCATCTTATACTGAGAAAATCTTCACCTCAATGGAGAACCTCTGCACCTTATAATGTCTTCACTCATATAGAGTGAAATTAAGACACTCATTGACCTAATTGAACCTCATTGGAAAACCTCTACCTCAAAATGAGAGGTTTAATACTCACATCTAGAACAATTATTACTTTTCCACACATGAGAGCTTTCATTCTTGAATCACTCCACGTGGTTATATGGCCTTATCTTCAATGTGGTGCAGAAGATCTCTCAGTGAAATGAAGATATATAATATATATATATTTCTCCATATAAGTTCTCCAAGCTTTTTCCATTTTAGTAATGGCAGCAAGCTGAAGCTGCCATGGCTCAGCTGTTTTGTGTAGTGTTTAGGCCGCAGGCCAAGGATGCTGCCACTCAGCTATTTTCCATAGTGCAGCTAAAGCTGGATATCTCCTAGAGAATGCAGATTGATTTCCAATAGGGTTTATGGTGCAGACATGACAAAAAACTCTTTAAAGACACTAACAATGCCTCAGAACATGGATGTCTCAGTCAGAATTTCAGGACAGTAAGCGCTTTGTATTTATACTCATTGTTACATGTCCAGCTATGTATAAATGTATAATATGTATGTTGCACTAATGATGGATGGTATATTGTTTAATTACTGCACTTTCCAAAGAATAAATCAAATTATGCAACACTGTACATATACTCGTCAGCCTTATTAAATGAAGCTTTTTGTTAAGTGCTTTTTAATGCTTCAGAGCTACATAAATATGTATAATGTAGAACTCCCAAAGGGACAGTCAACGGGTAAAATAAGCCTGCTTTCTGCTCACTTGGTGCTGGAAGTTAGGGGACATGTCTTCCACATTCAGTCTTCCATGGAAGAGTCCTCCCTGTGCTGCTCTAAGAAGTGTAATTCAATGAGGGGATAGTGTATGGTTAGTCAGCAAATGGCAGAGGAGCAAGTTTAATAGGGCTGGTGGAGACATGGCCCCTGTCATTCAGCTTTAAAGTGGCACAGAACACAGGATTTTGACTTGTTCCTTGCCCAATTTGGGATACCCCACTCTGTGAAACCCCCTGAATGCCCAGTAAATCTGACCTGACCACCAATCCAAAGGTGAATGCTTGGACTCTTATCCAGTCAGCGCAGTATGCCGTGCATTTTAATGATCGGCAATCAGGGGTGAGATCAGCAGCATCCCTAGTTCCCTTTATATGCACATGCGCTCCCATCCCCTGTATGTGGGAACGAGCCTCGGTCCAGGGGTTCTGGGGAATGTGGCCGGCATTGGTTACATCGCTGTGGGAGCCAGTTTTGTGGCGACCCAGGGGGGTTTCACACAGCAATTTGGGATGCCCCAAGGGAAGGTCAGAATGCTTCACCTGGAATGCCCCTTTAAAGTGGACCAAAACTCACCTCAGCCAGTCCTGGAGCTAATTCCTTTTTCCTGGGGCATTCTGAGTAAATGTTTGGTGTCTGAAAGTGATGCGGCAAACACGTTGCTGCTTGTGAATGACGGGGGATCTCAACTAGTGAGGCTCCCCTCCCATTGCATAGCCCCCTGCAAGCCTGTGTCCACAGAGCCTGCAACTCACCTCACCCTAACTCATCTTCTAGGACCTGTCCCCACATTACCAATCAATACCCCCACCACGATTATTCGCCAGCAGTCAGGGGTGCACCTGTAATGAGGCCACGTGAGACAGCCACCTCTGGCAGCACTGCTGAGGGGGCAGCAATTGCTGGACCTGTTTTTCTAGGTTTTTCACTCTCTTTTTAATAGTTCAGTGGAGATGGTGGGCACCACTCCACACTCATGTTTTTAAGTCATTCATTGGTGGCCACCCTCCCGCTTGGGCTGCTCTAATGAGAATTGGAGCTGCACGTCTTGGAGGGCGGCTTTCTATAGTTCGCCTCAGGCAGCAGAGTGACAGGGAGGCCGATTCATTAATAGCGGCAGGTAGCGACAGTTGAGCGACTGTAGCGACATTTTCAGAGCGCCCGCTAGTAGTCGCTGTGCTTGGCCGTTGTTCGGTAGTTGATAGCGACTCAGTCGGTTTGCCGTAATGTTGAATATTGGGTGAGGAGTCGCTATTTGACAGGTTCCGCGCTGTATGGGAGCGCATGATAGCGACTGGCCCTAGCGACCGGCTCCCACCATATTCATTAAGAGATCACGCTCAAAAAATTCTTGCGCTGTAAAATGCATGTTTAAACCCCAGAGCGCTGGAGGCGATGGGTTAAAAGTAGTTTTTTAATCCCCAAACAACCATATTTTTGGAAACCAAAAAAAACAAGTTTTTTAAATAATTTAGTAATATGAATACATTAATATCAGACCTGTAATATCAATTCTGTACATTTTTTTTATTTTTTATCTAAAATGGCAGAAGTGGTCACAGAATTTTTCACATAAAAAAAAAAAAAAACATTAATAACAATTTATTAATATTTAAAGATTGTTCCATTGAAATGCATTGGAGCGCGCCAAGTAGCGAGAGGTCATACCTGTCGCTGTTCAAGGTCGGACGCTGGCGCTGTGGGCTGAGGCTGGAATAATGATGAATGAGTCGCTATATGGCGCTATCTCAGTCGCTAAGCAGGATCGGCTTGATAAATGTGTGATTGTGGTGGGGAGCCGGCGTTCTCGTGGCGGGGCCCGTCATTACCGGCCGCTCACCAGTCGCTACCTGTCGCTATCCCTTGTTAAATAAGGGCCTAAGTACACAGCATTAATGTGGGTTCTGCAACCGGCCACCAATGGATGCAATCCAGGAAGAGGTGAGTACTTAGGCTCTGGAGGGGGGGGGTTCCTATAGTAGAGCATTTGTGGCACCATGAAAATTAGGTTGTGGGTTTGCTTCAAACTGTTTAGTATTGTCTGCTCTATAGTATGCTGTTACATTTGCTTTGCTGCCATCTTGTGGCAATTCTGTATATTTGCTGTAACAGTAGCGACTTGTTCATTTTGTGTATGTATATGTATAAAATTGTGCATCACGTGACCCCCCCCCCACCCCCCCCAGAAGCTCAATTACTGGAAACCCAGTCGCATTGGAAAGACCATTTAAACAGGTATATAGCAAGAAAAACTCAGAATGCTTGTTGTTTCTCTGAAATAAAAAGCGGGGAGCATCTGATTGCTAAATGCCCCACACACCATATACCCGGCTGGGAAACTGATCCCCCATCCCAATTTTCACCTATGTCACCATGTACTATGTCAGAAGAACAACAATCATTTTTTGAGTAATGTTCCTCTTTAAGATTGCCAGGATCTGTAGGTATTTCTAATACGCTACCTAAAGCTTCTTCATTGCATCTTCTTTAGTGTATTCAGGAAGATCCAAGTTTGGGATCCTTAGTGTGTCCTATCTTCCAACTTAGTCACGGGGGTCAAACTCTATAAAGACCAAAGGCTGGATAGTCTGAAGCAGGGGTTCCCAACCAGTGATATGCACAGCACCGGTGGTCCTCGAGGTGGTATTCAGCAAGGCTGCAGACTGGTCTGTACCTCAACCTAAACTTTACTTAAACCTGATTAGTTCCATAAATACAAAACTGCTCCAAAATGTCATGAAAACAATTTATGCACATATTTGTGCATGTCATACCCATACTGACTTACCAGGTGGTACTTGAGACCATTAGAAAATTGAAAGTGGTATTTGATGAATAAAAGTTGGGAACCCGTGGTCTAGAGTTTTCCAGATATCAAGCTGCTTGGTCCAGAATACCTGAACTGTTGCATTAAAGCTACTCAAAATATCACTGGCACTTGTATAGAGTGGGATAACCCACCAATCCCTCACATAGTCAGTACACACCACCTTCAACCACAATTAAGGGGGACTATAGGGTTTGTTTTGAAAAGCATTACACTCAACCCTGTTAGCTTGCAGACCAACCTAAAATCTGTCTCTAAAAACAGAGGACTCGGTCCAAACACATCTGCAGACATATGCTTAAGCTGCACTACCAAGCACCAAGGTGCCTCTGTGGGGTGCAGTCCTAGCTCTAATCTCTGAGAGCCCCATTTGGAACATACAATGCAATATATAAATTGGGAGCAGGCTTACCTGAGGTTTCCCTAAAACCTCGAGTGCAGGACTGCACCCCACAGAGGCACCTTGGCGGTTGGTGGTGCAGCTTCAGCATACTTCTGCAGATGTGTGTGACTGAGCCCTCTTATTTTAACCAGATTTAGAGACAGATTTTAGGTTGGTCTGCAAGTTAACAGGGTTGAGTGCTGCTCCTTTAAGACTTTTGCATCCTAATTGCCCTGCTAACGTGCACCTCCCAGGTTAGTTATAAAATGGTCTGAGCGGCTGCCACCCCTCCTTTGTTTCTTTTTGAAAATCACTGTTTACTGAAAATCGAAAGCTTACAACATTCATTTAATATTTAATAATTTAAATATGTCATTTCATAACCATACAGCTTCAAGAAATGGTGTTACACAGCATAGCTGTTTTTTTTCTCCTCCAACACGTTTCACTTAGATAAGCTTCCTCAGCAAAATAGGAGGAATCGGAGTGGGAAACAAATAATGGGGCGCTGGCCGAGTGTAACTCCGTACAAGTTAACAACAAAATACAGACTACAGGAACAGGAGCAGGGCTGTTTTCCCTATCAACTGGCAAGCAAAAGTCTCACATATAACAATTATTATGACAAGAATTATGTTGAAAATAAAGCTGACTTCTGAAAGTACATGCAAGCGCATAGGAAGGCCTAGCTGGATTCATTCCTCCCTGAGGAAGCTTATCGAAGCGAAATGCTTAGAAACTATAGTACCCATTAATATTTGATTAATTGTGGTTGTAGGTGGCGTGTACTGACTAAGTGAGGGATTGATGGGTTATCCCACTCTATACAAGTATTTGATTTATATACCCATACAGCCGGGCCTAAACCCTCCCATACTTTCTAAAACTGTTAAAAGGATTGTCTAGAGGTAATAATCTGCAGGGTGGGACCAAAATATCCACCAGCAGAGGCCCGAAGGAAGGTGTGCTGGGGCTTGGAACAAACTCCTAGGGTCAGGCCTGAACTGTAGTTGTGTAGTTCCATGTACCTCAGTAAATTTACCACTGGCCAGATAGACAACTGTTGGTCATGAGACTAGATGTTCTCAATAGGGTCATGGAGAGTAACTAGTGCCTTGTATTGGCTTTAGTCCCTCCCTACTTTAACACAAACTAAAATATTGAGTACATTTTGGCTGGCATTAATCTTTAAGCAAACCCAGAGCAAAAAGAATCTACAGAGCAGATAGGAAACCCTGGTCCTCTGACTTTATGAGACTTGTGTCATCCATTGAGACTGATATGGTAAGCCACAGTTGTGATCTCTGTAAACAGGGCTGATGACGCAGGCTGACGGCTTCTACTCATACAGCTTTGGAAATATCCATTAGACTGTGCTTTATGAGTCTATTAGGGCAGCCAGAGATTGAGCTAATGCCGTTATTTAGGATTTCCAAATGAAAGCAATCAGGGCTCTCTAAGTGTCTCGTGCAGCAAATTCCGCAATTCAGGTTCATCTGTAAATTATTCATAGAGTAATCGTTCATTTACGATAACGCTTTTCAAAGTCTTCCTTGTCAGGGGAAACCGTTGACCTTACAGTCAGTTCAGGCCAAGATCAGAGCTATGGAGCATCCGTCGATACGTCCAATATGTCTGCTGATCTCGTCCTAGATGGGAATGTTGGACACTACATAGCTAATAGCACATGACCAGCCCTTCTCTTCAGTGGGACTAGAAAACATGCCTATAAGCAAGAAACTCTACACATGTCCAAGATGAATATGTTAAAGTGTTTGGCAAGTCAAACGTTAAAAAAATACATTTCAGTAGGTTACTTTTCATTCCGTGGCTTAAAGTGCACCTATACTCATAAAGGAAGTCTATGTGGTCACCTTCCATCCCAAGCCCTGTGCCACAAAACAGCCTGTGATTCTTTTTTTACCTCAGCCATTGCCCAATATCCATAACGACACCAGGAAAAACACAACAGGAAGTAGTAATATGGTGAATGGCAGCCATATGCTAATTCATTCAGTTACAACCAAGCTGTGTACTGTAACTGAGAATATGGCTGCCTGCATCCCATTTGTGTTGTTATGGATATTGGGCAAAGGCTGTGGTAAAAATAGAATCACAGTTGGTTTGGGGCACTGGGCTGGGCATAGAAGGCGACTACATATACTTCCCTATGAGTATAGGTGCACTTTAATGCTGCGCTTCTTCATCTGTCTGGAAGCAAAGAAAACCAGCACTCCATATATACGATGAAGATGAGTAGAATTGTATTCGTGCAAACTGCACAACAACAAACAGGAACAATCAATTCAACGTTTCGGGGGTTACAGCGAGCCTCCTTCATCAGGAATAACAGACAAAAAGTAGTGCACAGCAGAGGAACATTAAATAGAAGCTAGTAGCCAATGACAGGCAAGGAAAAGCCCGCCTGACGTCATAGTGACGTCACAGCAATTGCGCTGACAGGGATAACAAACACAACATGTGAATCAACAGTAATAAAGATTTAGGGGTTTATTTATCAAGGGCTAGCGCCAGGTAGTGTCTGACGAGCGCCAGGTACCGCCAGCTAACGGCGGCTACCGACTCAAGTACGGCCGGCGGCGGTCACAATGACGCATTTATCACGCTAAATGAGGCTAGCGCCGGCGAGAGCGTCAGCTAGCGCGGGATTCATCATGTAGCCGACTGCAACGAACAGCGCCGCTGCTAATCCAATCACAGCGCCAGGTATGACCTGTCACTCCCTGGCGATGTCCAATGCATTTCAATGGAACAATCTTTAATTAATCATAATTAATTCCTATTAATGTGTTTTTTTTTTTGTTTTTTTTTTTAATGTCAAAAATTCTGTGACCACTTCTGCAATGTTCGGTTTTTTTTTTTTAAGGTAAAAAAAAAAAAAAAAATTGTGCAGAATTGATATTACAGGTCTGATATTAATGTATTCATATTACAAAATGTTTATAAAAACTTGTATAATTTTACAATCTAAAAATATGGTTGTTTGGGGGTTAAAAAATATTTTACACCCATCGCTGCCAGCGCTCTGGGGTTTAAACAAGGAATTCACAGCGCGAATAAATTCGGTGCGTGTTTTGTTAATGAATCTGCAGCAAGTCGTTCGCTCTGGCCATTCGTTGTCAGGCGCACCCATACAGCGCGGAACCTGTCAAACAGCGACCCCCCAGCCCGTATTCAACATTACCGCACACCGACTGAGTCGCTGTCAACAAGCAAACCCCGGCCAAGCACATCGAATACTAGCTGGCGCTGAGAAAATCACGCTACTGGCGCTCATCTGTCGCTACCTGGCGCTATTAATGAATCGGCCTCAAAGTTACTGATACTCATCCCATCCGTCTGTCGTCCTTTCCATCTCACACTCATCACAGAGTGCTTACATCACATCGCTGTTGCCACACCCACTGCTTCTCTTCACTTTTTCTCTACATCTCCAATGCTCTAATACGTTTAAAGATAACTTCTTAGGAACTGCGGGGTCCTTTTGAAAACAGATTAAAGCTTAGGACAGTGCAACGTGTAGTCAGAGACAATGGGACAACAATCGGACGCTCGCCTTTAGTATAACTTTAAGCTTTGACTAGAGTAGTATAACACAGTCTGCATTGAATAGTGCAAAACGGAGGTGTGTTCCCAGGAGTGATAGATTTCAACCTACCTCTAAACAAGTTTGTCTCCTGCCAGAAGACCCTTACCTGCCTGCTTGCTTAGTTTGCCAGTTGTTAGGATTGTAAGAGAGTGAACATTACATTACATAGAGACTTTTGTTCTGTTGTTTTGCCACAAGGGGCCGCTGTTTTCCCCACGAAGCTAAGCTATGCAGGAGCTTACACTCAGAGAGACAGGAAATGAGAAGGAGGAAGCAGAGAGACCTCCATCTTGTGACAGCAGAGGAAGACCGTGTGGGAGTGAGGCCTGGGTGTCGTGCGGAGAAAAAGTTTGGACAAGAGAAAGAGAAAAATATAATGAATAAAGGAGAGGAGGAAAGAATATGGAAAGGAGAGAAAAGGATGAAATCAAAAGAATAGGGAGAAGAATAAAATGTGTAAAGAAGATGGAGAAGGATGACATGTGGAAGGAAACAGGACCGAATGATGAAATGTGGAAAGGAGACAGAGAAGGATGAAATGTGGAAAGGAGACAGAGAAGGATGAATAGTGGAAAGGAGACAGAGAAGGATGAAAAGAGTAAAGGAGACAGAGAAGGATGAAATGTGGAAAGGAGACAGAGAAGGATGAAATGTGGAAAGGAAACAGAGAAGGATGAATAGTGGAAAGGAGACAGAGAAGGATGAAATGTGGAAAGGAGAGGAGGAAGGATGAAATGTGGAAAGGAGACAGAGAAGGATGAAATGTGGAAAGGAGAGGAGGAAGGATGAAATGTGGAAAGGAGACAGAGAAGGATGAAATGTGGAAAGGAGAGGAGGAAGGATGAATAGTGGAAAGGAGACATAGAAGGATGAAATGTGGAAAGGAGACATAGAAGGATGAAATGTGGAAAGGAGACAGAGAAGGATGAAATGTGGAAAGGAGACAGAGAAGGATGAATAGTGGAAAGGAGACAGAGAAGGATGAAATGTGGAAAGGAGACAGAGAAGGATGAAATGTGGAAAGGAGACATAGAAGGATGAAATGTGGAAAGGAGACAGAGAAGGATGAAATGTGGAAAGAAGACAGAGAAGGATGAATAGTGGAAAGGAGACAGAGAAGGATGAAATGTGGAAAGTAGACAGAGAAGGATGAATAGTGGAAAGAAGACAGAGAAGGATGAATAGTGGAAAGGAGACAGAGAAGGATGAATAGTGGAAAGAAGACAGAGAAGGATGAATAGTGGAAAGGAGACAGAGAAGGATGAATAGTGGAAAGAAGACAGAGAAGGATGAATAGTGGAAAGGAGACAGAGAAGGATGAATAGTGGAAAGGAGACAGAGAAGGATGAATAGTGGAAAGGAGACAGAGAAGGATGAATAGTGGAAAGAAGACAGAGAAGGATGAATAGTGGAAAGGAGACATAGAAGGATGAAATGTGGAAAGGAGACAGAGAAGGATGAAATGTGGAAAGGAGAGGAGGAAGGATGAATAGTGGAAAGGAGAGGAGGAAGGATGAATAGTGGAAAGGAGACATAGAAGGATGAAATGTGGAAAGGAGACAGAGAAGGATGAAATGTGGAAAGGAGAGGAGGAAGGATGAAATATGGAAAGGAGACAGAGAAGGATGAAATGTGGAAAGGAGAGGAGGAAGGATGAAATATGGAAAGGAGACAGAGAAGGATGAATAGTGGAAAGGAGACATAGAAGGATGAATAGTGGAAAGGAGACAGAGGAGGATGAAAAGTGGGAAAGGAGAGGAGGAAGGATGAAAAGTGGAAAGGAGACAGAGAAGGATGAATAGTGGAAAGGAGACATAGAAGGATGAATAGTGGAAAGGAGACAGAGGAGGATGAAAAGTGGAAAGGAGACAGAGAAGGATGAAATGTGGAAAGGAGACAGAGAAGGATGAAAAGTGGAAAGGAGACAGAGAAGGATGAAATGTGGAAAGGAGACAGAGAAGGATGAATAGTGGAAAGGAGACAGAGAAGGATGAAAAGTGGAAAGGAGACAGAGAAGGATGAATAGTGGAAAGGAGACAGAGAAGGATGAAAAGTGGAAAGGAGACAGAGAAGGATGAATAGTGGAAAGGAGACAGAGAAGGATGAAATGTGGAAAGGAGACAGAGAAGGATGAATAGTGGAAAGGAGACAGAGGAGGATGAATAGTGGAAAGGAGACAGAGAAGGATGAAATGTGGAAAGGAGACAGAGAAGGATGAATAGTGGAAAGGAGACAGAGAAGGATGAATAGTGGAAAGGAGACAGAGAAGGATGAAATGTGGAAAGGAGACAGAGAAGGATGAAAAGTGGAAAGGAGACAGAGAAGGATGAATCGTGGAAAGGAGACAGAGAAGGATGAATAGTGGAAAGGAGACAGAAAAGGATGAAAAGTGGAAAGGAGACAGAGAAGGATGAATCGTGGAAAGGAGACAGAGAAGGATGAATAGTGGAAAGGAGACAGAGAAGGATGAATAGTGGAAAGGAGACAGAGAAGGATGAAATGTGGAAAGGAGACAGAGAAGGATGAATAGTGGAAAGGAGATAGAGAAGGATGAAAAGTGGAAAGGAGACAGAGAAGGATGAAATGTGGAAAGGAGAGGAGGAAGGATGAATAGTGGAAAGGAGACATAGAAGGATGAAATGTGGAAAGGAGACAGAGAAGGATGAAATGTGGAAAGGAGACAGAGAAGGATGAATAGTGGAAAGGAGACATAGAAGGATGAAAAGTGGAAAGCAGACAGAGAAGGATGAATAGTGGAAAGGAGACATAGAAGGATGAAAAGTGGAAAGGAGACAGAGAAGGATGAAACGTGGAAAGCCATGCACCAAGGCACCATAAATCTGCCGTAGCAGGACACATGTTGACACTGGATTTGTTACCAATAAATAAAAAGAAAAAATAGGCAGAATGATGTGATTTCATCTAACTGAAGATGGCCAGAATTTCTGGCAGTGGTGTTGCGGTGCTGTGTGCATGCGCAGCCCTATCTCTAAATAATAAATAATAAAGCACAATAAAATCCTCTGGACACGCTAGTTAATGATCTCATGTTATTGATGTTAGCATGCTACGTGACCCCATTAGCAGACCATGGCGTACTAGCTGGAGCAGCAGACGGGGGGGGGGGGAGGCCATCATGGGGAGTGATGATATCATGGCGGATAAAATCATGTCCTGACAATAACTGCTGAGGCTGATGCAGAAGAATTCACATCTCCGGCCTCCAGTCTTTGTTCCCTATCCGGATCATGGCTGTCTGTATTACGTCACCCATCATAACGGGCCCTGTTTATCTTCGAACATTTTATGCTGCCACAGGTATCATTCTAAACGGCAGCTTGGGCAGTAGAGGAACCTTAGGTGGGTTGTTTTATAATCCCTCTTTAAATACATAAATTAAAGGGACACTGTAGGCAAAGAGGCCGATTCATTAATAGCGCCAGGTAGCGACAGATGAGCGCCAGTAGCGTGATTTTCACAGCGCCAGCTAGTATTCGCTGTGCTTGGCCGGGGTTTGCTTGTTGACAGCAACTCAGTCGGTGTGCGGTAATGTTGAATACAGGGTTAGGGGTCGCTGTTTCACAGGTTCCGCGTTGTATGGGTGCGCCTGACAGCGAATGGCCAGAGCGAACGGCTTGCTGCAGATTCATTAAAAAATCACGCTCAAAAATTTCTTGCGCCGTGAATTCCACTCGCGCTGGCGGCGATGTGTGTAAAGTAGTTTTTAACCCCCAAACAACCTTTTTTTTTATATGTAAATATTATACAAGTTTTTCTAAACATTTTGTAATATGAATACATGAATATCAGACCTGTAATATCAATTCTGCACATTTTTTTTTTTTTTTTTTACTTTAAAAAAAATCCTAACATTGCAGAAGTGGTCACAGAATTTTTGACATTAAAAAAAAAAAAAAAAAATAGTAATAGCAATTAATTATGATTATTGAAAGATTGCTCCATTGAAATGCATTGGAGCGCGCCAGGGAGCGAGAGGTCATACCTGTCGCTGTGATGGGATTAGCAGCGGCGCTGTTCGTTGCAGTCGGCTACATGATGAATCCCGCGCTAGCTGACGCTCTCGCCGGCGCTAGCCTCATTTAGCGTGATAAATGCGTCATTGTGACCGCCGCCGGGCGTACTTGATTCGGTAGCCGCCGATAGCTGGCGGTACCTGCCGCTCGTCAGACACTACCTGGCGCTAGCCCTTGATAAATAAGGCCGAAAGTGTATAAGCAATCATTTAATAACTCACTTCATCAAGGCTGCACTTTCCCTTCCTGTCAGCACACAGCTGCTCCTGAATCTGGAAACAAGGTAAAACGTAGTGGAATGCCCTTTGCCATAGACCACCAATCATACATCTTGCCTGGTGGTCTATAGCTCCACCTCCACCTCCGTTTGTCAGCTCAGCCATCAGCCTGTTTCTCCCCTCTCCCCCTGCTCATGCCTTTTACCCTCGATGTCAACTGCTGTGACCCTAATTAGCATATCAATATATGTTGCATTTCAATCACAGTTGCACTTAATTAGCAATTGAATAGTGTAGCGATAACCTTTATCGCCGGAGGGCTTCCCCACCAGAGACGTCCTTTTCCCAGTGGTGAGAGGTGCTGCAGGAATCCCAGAGTCATCCGTGAGGAACCAGGAACAGCCCTTACAAGGGCTAGTGAATTGTAATATAGCGTTTCCCCCAATAAGAGACAGAACTCAGTATTGAGGGTGAAGATGAACTTAACTTTATTAGTGCCACACTGTGCCTTATATGCAAGGCTCCATGCAAGGGGACCTCCCCCTTGGACCTGATGGAGAACTGCATGACAAACACACAGACCAATGGGAGCAGGCCACACAATCCCTCAACTCTGCCGGTGACGCAATCAGCAACACAATAGCAGTCTGTAACTCAATCAGCAACACAATTGCTGTCTGTAACTCAATCAGCAACACAATAGCAGTCTGTAACACAATCAATAACACAATGGCAGTCTGTAACGCAATCAATAACACAATGGCAGTCTGTAACGCAATCAATAACACAATGGCGGTCTGTAACGCAATCAATAACACAATGGCAGTCTGTCTGGGACATGCTCAAGAAAATGAAAGTAATGGGTCTATGCAAAAACAGTGCCTTTAAAATCCAAAGGCATAGAGTCTGTCACAAATAGCCTGTAGCTGCCTGTGTGGTTGTACAGTATTTGTGATTTGGTGTCAAAACAATCCCTGCACCCTTCATTGTAATGGTACGTATAAACTGATTATAACCAATGCATTAGAACACGGGTTATGGTTTATAAATGAACATAATAAAATATTATTGCCATATTTATTGTCTATTGTTTGCTCTATGTTATATATAAAACTGTGTAGTGTACACTATATATTCTTTTCAATTAATATATATATATATATATATATATATATATATATATATATATATTAACGCAATAGCACAATATCGGCCTTTTACAGTCCCAGTGCCAAGGGCCATGGCCACTCGCCCATGAAAAGCAGTTTAAGACAAATGTAGCCCGACACAATGGTCTAAAAATTGCCTTTTCCTACAGAGGCCCTTTAAATATACAGAATATACACTAAATTCCTAGGAGCCATAGTTAGGAGAGTCTGCGGGTCCTCAGGCAGACTGGAGGTCAGAAAAAGGTGATCAGTAGCATTGTTGTGGTCACCCCACAACCACAATTGATCAGTCAGTGGCTGATCACACCTTTAAACTTTAAATAAACTTCCTCCCTTACTCATCCCTCGCCCACCACCATTGACTCTGTCCCTCCCTTATACCATCAACTCATTGCAAGTCAGACAGGTGGCTTGCTGCCCCCCCCCCCCCAGACTGCTATAGGGGTTCTTAGTACCACTAACACAAAATAACTTGAACTAACCAGCTCATTGATCGGGCTAACTATGAAAAAATTAAACCTATTTTTTACTCTGTCCATTGTCCTTGTTCCAGTCATTTTCTCCCAGTGTCACCGCATCTTCTGGGCATGACTGAAGTTTTGTCCCAGAGTCTTCTTGGCCTGCCACAAGAGGACACTCTTTGGCGATTCTTCATCCATCGATATCTGTATCTTTAAGCATCTGCTGCTTCAGGGAGGGTCATTTATACATTGGGCCTGGTTTCCTACCTACCCTCAAGCATCACAGTAATGGACTGTGGCACTAGGGGAATCCCAAGTCACACTGGATGTGTTTTTACTTTGGGACGATGCTTATTCTCCACGGGCCATCTATCATTCTGGGCTGGGACTTCCTGCTTCATACTGATAAATAGCTCCACATTTTAGAGAAGGGATCCTTTGGTCATCTCACCAAGGACCCCTCGGACACCGTGGGGCCACCAATACTGCTCAAATATCTACATTAAGCAAAAATCTCTAAGTGCTCCTTTCAACTGATTGTAATGCATTGAAGAATCCCTCTACTAATCCCTGGCAATGACCCATCCAACCCAATGGCCCCATACACAGCTCTAAAAGTGCCAGGGCTTTGTGACCACCCTTACATCTCCAGGGGTCCTATTTTATAAACTGTTATGGAAAGTATACTAATTTGGCAAGGAGTGTGCAGTCATTAGTTGCCAGTTAGGAGTGACTGTAAGTGTTAGTTGTCTGTGAGCAGTGACTATAGTCATGAATTGTCAGAAGTGAGTGATGGGTTTGGGGACTGAGGTGAGGACCTAGAGGGACTATGAAGAAAAAAACAGAAATAAAAAAGAGAAATTTGGGAAACAAAATTGACAAAACCATTTTGATTAAATACTCCTCGTGGAACACACAGCCCTTTTCTGTTTTTCAAGTTCCCACCCCCGAGGAATTCCCTAGCTATCTCTAGTTCTGAGGCACCTCAGTCCTGTCCCTTTTAATGGTCAGTTAAGAATGTGGATAGTCATTAGTTGCCAGTGAGGAGTAACTGTAAGCTCTGTTGGTCAATTTAGAGTGAGGATAGTTGAGGGTGTGCCAGTTTAGAATGCTGGGTATGAGACCTGGGGTAGGTACCTAGTCGAAACGATGAAGAAAAAATACAGGATAAAATGAAGAAACTGGAGAAACAATACTGATTGGGAAAGGCAAGGTTTTCCATCTGACTTTTGGACACACAAACCTTCAAACCTTTTTTCAACTTCCCACCCCAGAGATAGCTCTTCCTCATGGAAAACGTTGTGAGGGTTCTAAGGATTTATGTGTTCCACTCGGTCACACCAGCAGTTTATTTCCCTGGTGAATGTCTGTGGGTCTATGTCCTGCTTTTGCTTTGTAAGTGAATTAGATGGTAATTTGAGGATACTGATCTAATATATCGGTGATAGAGAGACCTGAGCTGGAAGCATCTGCTGCTGAACATCAATCCCTGCAGAAAGAAACACAGCCCCAATGCCTAGCCCCTCTATATCTGAGGATAATACAGAGCACAGCCTCAATGCCTAACCCCTCTATATCTGAGGATAATACAGAGCACAGCCTCAATGCCTAGCCCCTCTATATCTGAGGATAATACAGAGCACAGCCTCAATGCCTAGCCCCTCTATATCTGAGGATAATACAGAGCACAGGCTCAATGCCTAGCCCCTCTATATCTGAGGATAATACAGAGCACAGCCTCAATGCCTAGCCCCTCTATATCTGAGGATAATACAGAGCACAGCCTCAATGCCTAGCCCCTCTATATCTGAGGATAATACAGAGCACAGCCTCAATGCCTAGCCCCTCTATATCTGAGGACAATACAGAGCACAGCTTCAGTTGTGATTATTTATTTGGAATATTCTGGGATCCAAATCAAATTCAAGTATGTGGGGGAGGTGTTCTGGTCTGTATAGCAGGCAAATGCCCTTAAATTGCAAACTTTAGAGGAATGCTGTGCTGTCTGAAAAATGCACAGGTCCCTTTTAGTTAAAGGTTATTTTTCTTTTTAACAGCTTTTGAAATATCCGTATTTGATGTTAGAGGTCCCCTTTAACAGGACAATGCAAAAAGGATCCCCTTTTCACAACACTATTTCATTGGCAGATAACAGTTAGTGCAAAATTTGGCTAGTTAGTAGGCTACATTTATTGGCGGAAGGGGGCCTTTGCCATTACTGGACCTAACAAAGATTTATTTCACAGTAAAAACACACTTACATAAAAATGATTGACCACCCAATAAAAAAGAACAAAGGATACTCACCTCTTGCCCCATGCAGCTGATCAGTCTGAGTCCAAAGATCAGCAACTCACCTGATACGTGGATCCAAGCCTGCGAGGGATGTAGCCCAGGCTTAAAGTGGACCAACACCCAGGATTTTGACTATCCTGGGTACTGGTCCACTTCCCCGGGGCACCCCGATCGGGGGTGCCCCGCTGTGTGAAACCCCCCAGAAAGCCCCCAAAACTCACCTCTCCCCCCTCCCACGTGGCCGCGCCGTCCAATCGGCGCCGACGGACAAGCTGATTGACAGCAACGTACAAGCAGCTTGCCCGTCGGCGCCTCCCGCGCGTCACTCTTGACGTGTGCGCGCCCGCGCCGGCCATTCAGAGACGGCCGGCGCGGGCACGCGCACACCTAGAGGGGCGCGAGGGAGGCGGCGGCGGCCGGCCGCCGAAGACCAGGTAGGTGGTTTGGGGTGTTCAGGGGGGGTTCACCCCACGGGACATCCCGATCTCGGATGTCCCGCGGTGTGTGAGGTGATCACCTCAGGGTGTTGGTCCACTTTAAATTCCGTGCTGATCGCCACACACAGACCCATCAGCTGCGCAGGACAAAAGGTGAGTATCCTTTTTTTTTTTTTTCAAAAGGTAACTTCAGCATATATACACAATCTTTAATCTAGTTAATATGGGATTCTTCTTCCAATTTAAAAATGCATTAGTTTGTTGAAATGCAACTTTATGCCAGGAAAGATCCTGATCCATGCAATCCTTGTAATCCCTGCCATCCTCTTGCCATTGGTGCCTGGTGTTATCATGAGAAAGACCCAGGACTTGCTCAGGGAGTTGGGCATGAGAACATAAGAAGAAAAGTCCGGTGCTGAACTAGAAAGGAGCTGGTGGAGGCGAAAAGTGGGCCTGTGAGTGTCTGGAGAAATGTGATCAAAATAATAGGGGTTAAATAGTAGTGATTACGGTTAAACTATAATTGTAATCCAAAATGTCACCAGCGGCCAATAAATCCACTAACCGCCCAATTGCAGCTTAAACTAGACATAGTGAAATTTCCATGGAAATTGCGTGAAGTGTTCTTGCCTCCACCAGTTCTCTACAACTGGAGTGGGCGGAGTAACTGGGTGGAGTGGGCGGAGAAACTGGGTGGAGTGACTTGAGTAACTGTTGTGTGGTTGGAGTCGCTGGAGTAACTGTGGAAAGGTTTGGCTGAGCAGAGTAACTATATGGAGTAGGCAGAGTAACTTTATGGATTGTTTTGAGTGAGTAAAGATAGTAAGCACTAAATTAACCAATGGATTGGCAGGCTTCATAGAGTGAGAAATGCATTTCAACTTTTATTTATTTATATAGCACATTTACTTGCAATGTTGTTGCTCAAAGTGCTTAACAGTTACATTAAAACATACAGGGGCGGCACTACCTATTAACAGTAACTGGGTGGAGTGACTTGAGTAACTGTTGTGTGGTTGGAGGGGCTGGAGTAACTGTGGAAAGGTTTGACTGGGCAGAGTAACTATATGGATTGTTTGGAGTGAGTAAAGATAGTAGGCATTAAATGATGAAGTATTTCTATCTTGCTAAATGACTGGCTATGTCATTTGTCTAAGCTGTTTTCCATAACATGTTTTCATGGGGAGTTTTCCTGAGCCTGGCTGTGTGGGCGGAGCAGCTGTAAAATGAATGTAACGCGCCAGGCTGCAGGTGTGTTGCTATGGCAACTCACTCTGAGGTAACCAGAGAATGCACATTAAAACACATTTCTAATGCACTGGTGGTTGCCATATTCAAATGGCTGTAGCTTAAAAAGTATACATCCTACAGCAAAGAGCTTTATACTGTAAGAATCACAAGAGCCAGGCCTACAATGTGTTATATAGCATGTCTCTGAAATTTTAAAAATGAAGGCATAGTCTCAGTTTAGAAATTGCCATTCAAATTTGTGGTGTCTAGAGTGGAGTTTCAATGAATGTCAATGGGAGGTGTGAGTTGCAAACAAAAGGTCATATTGGGAAAACTGTTAGGGCTATGGCTTTTTTAACAGCAGCGGGGATAGCTAAACGTTTTGATATAAGATTTGTGTAGATGCGCCCGCAGCTCACCTCCGGTCACGGCGCTGCTCCCGCTCTGTGCTGCAGTGAGAGCCAGATGACAGACGCTCCTCTGCACCCGGCGCCGCTCGTCTTCTGTGGGTCACCCGCGGTCTCTGGGGCACAGGAGGGGGGAGACCGCCCGGCAAAGCGGACCTCCCGTACAGATGCCCCGGCCTCTACAGTCAGTGGGGGTGATAGGTCAGTGGCAAGATGGCGGCCGTGCCTCAGCTCCTGCGCTCGCAGCCTCGGATCCACCGCCGCCTCTCCTCCTCTCAGGTAGGTCCCGTCGGCGCAGGGGGATACACGCCGGGGGGGGGGGGCTATATCGCTTCCCTCAGCCCGGTTCGACAACAATGTTATTTCCCCGAAAGTAAGACATATGTCTTACTTTCGGGGTACGGCTTATATTAGGCGACCCCTCTGAAACTCCCCATACGTCTTACAATCGGGGGTGTCTTACTATCAGGGAAAGACGGTAATAGCTCAGAATCAGTTCAATGTAAGGAGACAGCATCCCCAGCCAGGCTCTGTCATGGTGGGCTGCCATGCCCCCTTCCACTGCAGTTAATGAATGACGTAGCGAGGCAGGAAGAGGTGCCGGGCAGCAGTTGGCATACGTCAGAACTTTGGTGCGTAGGCATATGCAATTACGTATTAGGGAAGTATAAATAGTTAAAGACACACACTGACATGTGGAGAAGCAACATTCCACTACTGCAGTTTCCATTGTGAGATAGGTCAGGATGGCAGGAAAAAAATGCACACACAAAAGCTTGACAGCTGAACCAAGCCATGCCCTGCTGGATGATCGCCAAGGACAATGGGACCACAGTCCGCCTTCGAGCCTACGCCAGCCCACACTCAGGCAAAGCCAGCACCACCTCAGGTAAAGTCAGAGCACTTATAGCAAAAGTGCTAAGGCTAAGCAGAGCAGGGGCAGGCAAAGTACTAGGGCAAGACATGGCAGCCCCCACCAACCCCCTCTCCTAATGGAGCTTGCACTCCTACTTGTTACTGTTTCAGATGCAGCAGGGGTCTAGGGCAGCAGCAGGACAGCTCCAATCTGGATATCCCCCTCTCCCCATCAACAGCTACTCCAGCCTCATCATGGACAACCCCGGGCCAGATACCCAGCCTCCCCCAGCCAGCCCGGTCCAGTCACCAGCCAGGATCTTCCTCAACAACCATAGCGCAAATGTTCCCTATTCCACCAAATACACAAGGAGATAATGGCCAATCCTATGTTGCCCGACACCTTCGACGGGGCACCCTGAGTGGCAGGTTTAATAATGCCCAATGTAAGGCTTTACCAACTGGCATGCCTGACCATTTTGATCAGCTGTATGGGCACAGAGCTCTACACCAAAATCTGTCAAGTACCATCTGTGGAAGGCCATCACTAGGCAGGTTAATAGTGCCAGACCAGAACGAAAGGATGTGCATCAAGCGCAAAGGAAGTTTGTGGACATGAAATATGCTGTAAGGCAAAAAATTAACAAGGGTAACGATGCTTTGTGCTGTTGATGTTGGGTGTGACCTTTGTATGACAACATCCTTGGTGAATTTGTTTAAGATTGCAAACTGGAGGTGGAATACCACACAAACTGCAATTCAATGCAGCCGAAGAAACGGTGTATGGCCTGTTGAACCTAGCTACACTCCAGGGCTTGCGAGGGTCCATCGATTCAGACATGCATGCTGCTGCTGCTGTAATAGGTAAGTAGTTCAATATTTTGCTTAGGCCCTTATTTAAGAACGAATAGCGTCAGGTAGCGCCTGGTTAATGAGAGGTAGCGACAGGTAGCGACTGGTGAACGCCGGACACGGCACGCAATTACACATTTATCAAGCAGAATCTGTTTAGCGACTGGGATAGCGCCATGTAGCGTCTGATTCATCATTTTCACAGCCTCAGCGAACAGCGCCAGCGTTCAGCCTTGCACAGCACCAGGTATGACCTCTCGCTACCTGGTGCTTTCCCATACATTTCAATGGACGATCCTTTTCTTCTCTTTAAACGGGTTTTTTTTTTTTTTTTTTTCCAAAAAAATCACAAATAATTCTGTGACCTCTTCTGGCATTGAAATTGCGTGTTTTTTCATAATTTTTTCATTTTTTTATATATTTCCTCAGAAATGTCATTACAGGTCTGGCATTAAAGTGTTCATGTTACAATGTTGTTACAATGTAATTCCATATGTTTTCGCTTTGTTACTAGTTGATAGATGCTTGAAAACAGACTTTAAACACACCGCCTCCTGCGCTCTGGGCTTCAGACAAATATTTTTCAGCGCCAGAGATTTGTGAGGCTGTTTTTTTACTGAATATGGTGTGAGTCTGTCGCTATGAGCAGTCGCTAACATGCGCTCCCATACAGCGCTGTACTGGTCAAATAGCGACTCCTCACAATGTATTCAACATTACTGAACAGCGACTGAGTCACTATAAAGTAGCGACTCACGGCCGAGCACTGCGACTACTAGCGGGCGTTCTGAAAATGCCGCTACAGACGCTCATCTGTCGCTACCTGCCGCTAATGATGAATCAGCCTCCCCGTTTCAAGAGATGTGTGACTCATTTCAGTTGTCTAGTTCATGATGCCATCAGGGCCTAAATGTTGTTGCTGGACCATGAAAGGTCCCTCCTGTGTGATCCAAGCAAAGGAACAGGATCTTCAGTAAGCCAAACGCTCGCTCCTCAACAGCCCTGGTATTCCTATGTTCCCGGATGTAGCCGGCATGTGGCATGTGAGGCCGCTGTATTGGGTTCATGAGCCATGGAAGCAGGGGGTAGCCAGCATCACCTACAAAAAACAAAAAAATATGAGCCACATACATTATACAAACATTATCACCTGATTTAAAAAAAAAATTAAATAAATAATTGAAAAAAAAAATACCAGAAAAATTGAGTGGGGGGAGACAGGGGATGCATCCACAAATACACTAGTTATAGCCAAAAATACTACAATAAAGGACTAATAATGATAAGACTTTCCAAGTAGCCACCCGCCAGATAACCCACAAGACTCAAAACGTCCATAGAGGCTTGCACAAAGCACATCAAGCAAGAGCAAAGCAACATTCAAGCACACCTACACTGACAGAATAGATGCTAAGCAGAAAGGGGAGGCCATAACTTGTGTGAGAAAAAGGCCAAGGAAGTGCTCATAAACATTATTGCCTTACTTTAGAGTGAAGCAGCTACAGGAAACAAGGAGAACTAGTTGAAATACATTATACACTTCATCACGAAAACAACACAAACCAAATACACAATAGAAATAGAAAAATAGGGAATGAAAAGGTTTAAACGTAGGAACGCAAACACTAATACAATCAGAAATACACACCTGAAGCTCGAAAATTGACCTAAAAATACACATACACACACGGGTAAATGTAGTTAAAAGAGGCTGTGAATCAACCTTAAAGTGGACCAACACCCAGGATTTTCACTATCCTGGGTGTTGGTCCACTTCCGCGAGGCACCCCGATGTGTGAAACCCCCCAGAAAGCCCCAAAAACTCACCTGACCCCGCTCCCACGTGACTCGCTCCACCAATCACCGCCGACGGACAGGGAGCGCGCCCGCGCTGGCCATTCACCAACGGCGGGTGCGCGCCCTGCTAGAGGGATGCGCGAGAGGCGGCCGCGCATGCGCCGTTGGAACGAGGAACAGGTAGGATTTGCGGGCGTCCTGAGGGGTTCCACACAGCGGGGCACCCCCGATCGGGGTGCCCCGCAGGCAGGGAGCTGATCGGCCCGGGAATCTTATAGATTCCCGGGCCGATCAGCATCGGGTGTTGGTCCACTTTAATATATCCAGTACAGTTCATAGGCAGCTGCACAGGCTCTTATTCCATGTTGCATTCAGTCCACCTTTAGAGGATTAGTGTCACCATTCTCTGTCTCTATCAGCGTATACTGGGGATCCACTCTCCATCTTTTGGAGGTTCTCTTTATGCCCTTTGCTGGTTTACCTCCAAAACCATTAGCACAATCACAGGAGCTTACACTCGCCACTTTCTAACCCCTATATCCTGTTTACTGTCGTCTCTATTTCTGATCTAACTATGTTCCTGGTCTTTTACTACACTCTTGTGGCCGTTTACTGTAGCTACACAATAATCAGCATAATGGGGGGGTCTGTAGGATTCATAGAAGTTGCTACGCAACATTGGAGCCTATATCCACACTCTCACACATGGCTACACCCCCATATGCACATGTGCGTACCCCAAATGTGCATGCGCGCACTCCCAAATGCACATGCATACAATCCCAAGGTGGATGCATGCACTCCCAGTCGTGCATGTATGCTATCCAAAGTGGGCATGCGTGCACTCCCAAACATGCATGCACGCACTGCTAAACGCACTTGCGTACACCCCCAAAGTGCGTGCACTCCTAAACTTGCATGCTCCCACTCCCGAATGTGCAAGCGTGCACTCCAAAACGCGCATGTGTGCACTCCCAAAGTGCATGAGTAGGTGGGTTGGTGGGTGGATGAATAAGTGGCTTGGTTAAGTAGGTGGCTTGGTGGGTGGGTAGATGGGTGAGTAGTCAGGAGGGACTGGGCAGCTGTCAGCAACCCCCGCCAGCACCTTCAGCAGTGGGGCAGGAAGTGGGCAGTGGAGGTGCATGCAGCCTCCCCCACCCCGCCTACTGACAGGGCTTGGTCTCTTGCAGCAGAGGGGAGGGTCCCAGCATTGGCCGGGATGAGAGAGGAGGAAGGGGATGGGTGCCACTGCTCGGCTGGGAGGAAGGAGGGGCAGGCACAGCTCTGAAGAGTGGGGGGAGTGCTTCTCACACTGGCACCTGCCCGGGAGGACTTAAGGGAGAGGCGCTTCCTCACTGGCACTGCTGTCTCTTATCCCAGCTGTCCCCAGAGAGAGAGCAGAGACAGCCAACATCCGGGAAAGCTGAGAGCAGCGTTGTGCGCCACCACTGTAGGTAAGCGCTGCACTAGTAACACAAAGCTGCATGAATAAAGCTGGGAGAGGGGCAGGCTACACACAGGGGAGTGGGGCAGGCTACACACAGGGGAGTGGGGCAGGCTACACACAGGGGAGTGGGGCAGGCTACACACAGGGGAGTGGGGCAGGCTACACACAGGGGAGTGGGGCAGGCTACACACAGGGGAGAGGGGCGGGCTACACACAGGGGAGTGGGGCAGGCTACACACAGGGGAGTGGGGCGGGCTACACACAGGGGAGTGGGGCAGGCTACACACAGGGGAGAGGGGCGGGCTACACACAGGGGAGTGGCTGGACTAAGATGAATGGAAGGCTTCACGTCAGGAAATGAGAACTGTGATAGCTCGATGTGTATGAAGGGGCAGGCAGGGGCGGTGGGGGAATGGTGTTTCCAATCTGCCCCGGCCCCATCCAGCTACAACACCGAGGAGAGGCAACAGCCAGGGGTCTGCCACTGGTATCTCCCTTTTTTGAGTGAAAAATATCAGATCAACACTAGGCAATTTTGAGAGTGATTACAGTGAGGTGTGATTACAGCAGTGTATAGCTTTGTCAGTGACCAGCAGCTTCCAGCATGGTCAGTGGCACCAGGGCTAGAAGCAGGGATGTGGCAGGGATGTGGCTGCTGTGGTTGATGTGGAGGACCTCCCGAAGGAAGGTGGATAATCCAGCATCCTTGAGCTGGCTGCACCCTGTGGCTGATCCCAAGAGGATGAGCCAGGGGCAAGCCCCGACTGTGGAGGAACCTACTACTGAGGTGAGGGCTGTTCCAGATGTGAGACCGCTAGGTAAGTTGGCATCACAGGGTTGCTCCACAACCGGGTTGTCGGAGAGCCAGGCTAGTCTGTCTGGACTGGTGGCTTGGGGGAAAATGGGAGAAAGAAAGGTGCTGACTGAGGTCACAGGGGCTCTGGGCACCGTCATCCACAGTTGAAAGCCAAGGGGCCCCTCTGGGCTCTGCTGTCTCTCCTTCTTCTGACCAAGCGGCTTCCAGGGCCAACGGAGGACTGGAGGTAGGTCCTAGGAGACATACAGGGCATATGGTGGTCTCCACTATGGCGACCACGCCACATCCGGGGTTCCTAGTACCTCGGCTCGTTCCTAGTACCTCGGTTGTTTAACACAATGCAGAGTGTGCAGCAGAAAGGAAGCCACTGTACACGGGAGCCAGCTGCTGCAGAATCCGTTCGCTCCGCTCCATTCAGTTATGCAAGATGCTGTGACATCATAGCAACTAGCGGGCTGAATGGCGCTCACCTCTGGGGCATGCCTGGGCCGGCGAATCACAAATGTCGGGCTCAGGTATGCATCTAGCTAAAGGTATAGCGAGGCCGTGACCTGTACATGCATCATTGGAATGAGGTTAGGTGAATGGGTGCAGCGATTAAATGGAGTTTTACACAGTGGGCATCCTAGTTTGGGATGCCACAGGGAGTAGAAATTGTACAGCCATATGGGAAATTCCTTGACAATTCCACAGGGGTGTGTGAAAAATGTTGTTCCTCTTTAAAGTGGACCAAAAATATTGGGATGCCCAGCTGTGGGAAACCCCCAGGGATCACCGGTATACCCACCTCGCTGGCGAACACACGCACAGCATAAAGCATCAATCAGCTGAGAGCCTTCTGGCATTTAGGCCTTTATTTAAGAAGGGATGGCGTCAGGTAGCGCCTGGTTAATGACAGGTAGCGACAGATAGCGACTGGTGAACGCCGGACACGGCACGCAATCACACATTTATCAAGCAGAATCTGTTTAGCGACTGGAATAGCACCAATAGCACCGAGAGCGTCAGCTAGCGCGGGATTCATCATGTAGCCGACTGCAACGAACAGCGCCGCTGCTAATCCCATCACAGCGACAGGTATGACCTGTCGCTCCCTGGATGCATTTCCAATGCATTTCAATGGAGCAATCTTTAATTAATCATAATTAATTCCTATTAATGTTTTTTTTTTTTTTTTAATGTCAAAAATTCTGTGACCACTTCTGCAATGTTAGGATTTTTTTTAAGGTTAAAAAAAAATAAAAAAATTGTGCAGAATTGATATTACAGGTCTGATATTAATGTATTCATATTACAAAATGTTTATAAAAACTTGTTTAATTTTACAATAAAAAAATATGGTTGTTTGGGGGTTAAAAACTATTTTACACCCATCGCCGCCAGCGCTCTGGGGTTTAAACAAGGAATTCACAGTGCGAATAAATTCGGAGCGTGTTTTGTTAATGAATCTGCAGCAAGCCGTTCGCTCTGGCCATTCGTTGTCAGGCGCACCCATACAACGCGGAACCTGTGAAACAGCGACCCCCTAACCCCGTATTCAACATTACCGCACACCGACTGAGTCGCTGTCAACACGCAAACCCCGGCCAAGCACAGCGAATACTAGCTGGCGCTGAGAAAATCACGCTACTGGCGCTCATTTGTCGCTACCTGGCGCTATTAATGAATCGGCCTCTATGTATATAATTATCATATGCTTCTTTTCCTATGAGGTGGTCCACGATCCTGGAGATTATACAGACGCTTGCATACCAAGTTATCAACACTGTATCCTTTTTTGTATAGCCTGTTATTGATATATGACTCTGTCTTTTTGTATGATAAATATAAATACCTTTTTATTTGCAACATACATGTGTTTGGTGTGCATGTATCCGCCACAGTTAGATAAGATTATGGCTGTGATTTGCCCATACAGAGCAGAGCCGGGGGCAGAAAAAGGACAGCAATCCCAGAATCAGGGCTGTATTTGGTATTCATGGGGCCCTAGGCACTTTAAGTGCTTGTGCCTCCTTTTTTTAAGTTAGGTCACGGTCCATATAAAAAGAGGAAAGGGTGCAATGGGCTAGAGAGCACAAAGGGCGAAATGCAGAGGAGCAGGGAAGCATGTCCCATCTTTTAATGCGTTCTGACATACAGGAGTCACATGACCACACCAGTGGAGGGGAGATGCTCTAGTCTGTGTTCAACCAATTGCAGCCCTCCTTTACACAAATACTCTCTACATCCTTCTGTGGCTGGGGAGAGGGTGCTTGTTAGGAAGCATTAATTTTCTGGCTATGTGAGTTTTAATTTCTTTTCTTTACTGTAGTAGTAAGGGCAGCACCCTCCCCTCTTCCAGGTTGCCACCCTAGGCACGTGCCTAGGGTTGCCTAATACCGCCCTGCCCAGAATGCAGAGCAGCAAAGTCAGAAGACACTTCCTGTTTGCAGGCCTGGGACTACATGGGCCACCATTTTGGATGTTTAAAAGCTCCTAAAATGCAATAGATGCAAGTAAGATGATTTTTAATATTTTTGTAATCATTTTTAATAAGATAGGCTCTTATTCAGGGTTAAGGTCCAGTTAAACGAGGCATATGAAAGGAACGCAACAAGAGAGAAAGATGAAGGGAATGTGAAAAAGAGAGCGAGATAGGGGGAACATGAAGAAGAAATCAAAGGGGTGACTACAGAAAGAAAGATATACGGATCACATTAAAATGAAAGTGACAGTATAAGACAAGAAGGAAAAATAAGGAAATGAAAGGAAAGTATGGGCGCTAGCGAGTAAATAATGGAGACATTCAAGTGGGAGATGTTAATTAATATCAATTATATTTATATGTTTAATTAAACAATGTTTTCACTTATATTCATTGTAGCTATTACAATACAATTGTTTGCCAGATTTAAAAATTATTTACCAGATTTTAAGAAGGCCACAGAGGCGAATTGCATAAAGCCGGGAAAAATATCATTTAAATAAGTTTTATTTAATTTATTCATGGAAATGAAGATGATAAACTCTCATTGAAGCACTTGCCAATAATCATACAGCAATAGTAATGCACAATGTGTATATTTTAGATAGATACATAAACTCATGTATTTTTTGTGTAAAATAAAACGTATGTTATTTTTTATTTGTAGTATGTAAAACATTTATGAGTGATGGTCAGGCCACCCTCTGGTCAGAACAAAACCAGAGTTTTTTTTTTTTTTTTTTATTTCCATGGTTGAACCCTTCCTAAAACAAAGCTCAAAAGACGTGGCTGGAAGGGAATTTAATATAATCTGGAGAACTGAGCAACTTTAGCAACATGACTTCTTAGAGGCCGATTCATTAATAGCGGCAGGTAGCGACAGTTGAGCGACTGTAGCGGCATTTTCAGAGCGCCCGCTAGTAGTCGCTGTGCTTGGCCGTTGTTCGGTAGTTGATAGCGACTCAGTCGGTTTGCCGTAATGTTGAATATTGGGTGAGGAGTCGCTATTTGACAGGTTCTGCGCTGTATGGGTGCGCATGATAGCGACTGGCCATAGCGTCCGGCTCCCACCATATTCATTAAAAAATCACGCTCAAAAAATTCTTGCGCTGTAAAATGCATGTTTAAACCCCAGAGCGCTGGCGGCGATGGGTTAAAAGTAGTTTTTTAACCCCCAAACAACCATATTTTTGGAAACCAAAAAAAACAAGTTTTTTAAATAATTTTGTGATATGAATACATTAATATCAGACCTGTAATATCAATTCTGTACAATTTAATTTAATTTAATTTAATCTAAAATGGCAGAAGTGGTCACAGAATTTTTAACATAAAAAAAAAAAAAAACAATTAATAACAATTTATTATGAATATTTAAAGATTGTTCCATTGAAATGCATTGGAGAGCGCCAGGTAGCGAGAGGTCATACCTGTCGCTGTTCAAGGTTGGACGCTGGCGCTGTGGGCTGAGGCTGGAATAATGATGAATGAGTCGCTATATGGCGCTATCTCAGTCGCTAAGCAGGATTGGCTTGATAAATGTGTGATTGTGGTGGGGAGCCGGCGTTCTCGTGGCGGGGCCCGTCATTACCGGCCGCTCACCAGTCGCTACCTGACACTATTCCTTCATAAATAAGGGCCTTAGTAAATTTAAGTTAATATGCCTTCCTCAATAGGGATTCACAGTGCATAGGCTAGAAAAATAATCTTATTTTTCTTTTAACAGGCCTCACATAGGATGCACAGCAGCGGCTGCAACATTTAACTGCTGCTGCTCATAGGCTGGTGGGAGAAATCGAGGAGCTGGCAGCTTCGATGGGGACCACTAATGGCTAAAAAACTGGGAGCCTGCCACTTATTGTATATAGTTATTTTAAAATATTTTTTACATTTTTACTAAAAAAAAAATGTTTTTTACAGAACTAAGGAAATAAATATTTCAATAAAAAAAAATTAAAAAACAAAAAATGTTAATACATTTTTTAAACCTTAACACTGTTTATTATGTCTATCATTTATTGTTATTTACAATCTAATTAATGTGTTTACAAATACACTTATGCACATAAATCCGAGAGAAGCCACAAGGAATTAAAAAATATATAAGGACTAAAGGAATTTAAGGTAATCATGTAAATTTTGGGACATAGGAAAAAATACAGTGACAAGGGAGTTAAGGTAAGCATGAAAAGATTGGGACATAGGAAAAAATACAGTGAAAAGGGAGTTTAGGTAAGCATGGGAGCAGAAGTGAGTGATGGAATAGCTTAAACCAGGTACATGAATGAGTTAATAAGCTGTGCGCATGCGTACATGTCTGCAGACATAGCAGCTTCTACATCAAAATTATGTTACTACGTATATTTTGAGAAACATGAAGGCTGAATGGTTCATATGAAGGCTGAAGGTACATTGAAAAACGCTCAAAAACGGTAGTAGACGAGGATTACAAATCAACGAAAACCTTGTCCTCTCGCGTACGCAACGAGACCCGTACACAGCCATTTACGATGGCGTACGCAGCTACGAAAAATAAACGGAAGGCTCCTGATAGAGGCTCTGCATCATGCGTACGCACGTAGACATGCGGAAAATATGTGAAAATTACACATTTAGAGACAAAAACAAGATGGTTTTGAGAAGGCTATGAATCAACCTTAATGTCCCAGTATTTTGTTTGTTTCTTTATTTTGTTCGGGTATGGATTATTCTGTGATATCTCTGGGTTTAGGGCTCACCAGATAGCAGGTCCAGGTTAGTAGATATTGCCCAATCCCCACCGCTCTCTTCACCGTTTGCCAGGAAGCAGGCAGGCTTCACAGGACATGTTTGCCCCCGGGTCTTACAAGTCTTACAAGCGCAAACGATTAGACTGAGGACTGGACCTGCATGTGGGTGAGCATAAACTGCAGTTCACAGGTGGTCAGACCAAAATGCGTCAAGGCCAAGGGATAACCAGAGGCGAGGCCAGAGGACAGGCTGAAGGTCAAAAGCATAGAAGGAGCGAGGGACCGAAGGGAGCCGGCAGAGTCAAGGTCAGGAAATTTGAGGTTGACAGCAGGGGTTCCAATTAGGCGAGGTCAATCCGGGTCAAACACGAGTAACACAAGAAACAGAGCACAGCACTAAAACCCAAAGCACAAGCTATCACAGGCACCTATGACAGGGGCTAAGGAACATTTCTAGGCCCGCAGCGTCGCCAGAGGGCATAAAGAGCTTGTATGCGTGCGTACATTCACGGGTCGAGATGCCGAGGATGCAGAAGGAGGTAACAGCGTGCAGTGCCGCTCAAGCTGATGCTAGCGACAGTCAGCTCAGCACATCACACGAGGACACCGCTGGACAGAGGGCAAGGTGAGTGATTTCCTGTGACACTGGGTATGGATTATGTGATTTCTCTGTGTACAGAAGATTCTGTGATTTCTCTGGGTACAAATTATTATGAGATTTCTCTGGGTATGGATTATTCTGTGATTTCTCTGGGTATGGATTATTCTGTGATTTCTCTGGGTATGGATTATTCTGTGATTTCTCTGGGTATGGAATATTCTGTGATTTCTCTGGGTATGGATTATTCTGTGATTTCTCTGGGTATGGATTATTCTGTGATTTCTCTGGGTACGGATTATTCTGTGATTTCTCTGGGTACAAATTATTATCTGGGTATGGATTATTCTGTGATTTCTCTGGGTATGGATTATTCCGTGATTTCTCTGGGTACAAATTATTATCTGGGTATGGATTATTCTGTGATTTCTCTGGGTACAAATTATTCTGTGATTTCTATGGGTATGGATTATTCTGTGATTTCTATGGGTATGGATTATTCTGTGATTTCTCTGGGTACAACTTATTCTCTTATTTCTATGGGTATGGATTATTCTGTGATTTCTCTGGGTATGGATTATTCTGTGATTTCTCTGGGTACGGATTATTCTGTGATTTCTCTGGGTACAAATTATTATCTGGGTATGGATTATTCTGTGATTTCTCTGGGTATGGATTGTTCCGTGATTTCTCTGGGTACAAATTATTATCTGGGTATGGATTATTCTGTGATTTCTCTGGGTACAAATTATTCTGTGATTTCTATGGGTATGGATTATTCTGTGATTTCTATGGGTATGGATTATTCTGTGATTTCTCTGGGTACAACTTATTCTCTTATTTCTATGGGTATGGATTATTCTGTGATTTCTCTGGTACAAATTATTCTGTGATTTCTATGGGCATGGATTATTCTGTGATTTCTCTGGGTATGGATTATTCTGTGATTTCTCTGGGTATGGATTATTCTGTGATTTCTCTGGGTACAAATTATTCTGTGATTTCTATGGGCATGGATTATTCTGTGATTTCTCTGGTACAAATTATTCTGTGATTTCTCTGGGTATGGATTATTCTGTGATTTCTCTGGGTATGGATTATTCTGTGATTTCTCTGGGTATGGATTATTCTGTGATTTCTCTGGGTATGGATTATTCTGTAATTTCTCTGGGTATGGATTATTCTGTGATTTCTCTGGGTATGGATTATTCTGTGATATCTCTGGGTATGGATTATTCCGTGATTTCTCTGGGTACAAATTATTATGAGAGTTCTCTGAGTATGGATTATTCTGTGATATCTCTGGGTATGGATTATTCTGTGATATCTCTGGGTATGGATTATTCCGTGATTTCTCTGGGTACAAATTATTATGAGAGTTCTCTGAGTATGGATTATTCTGTGATTTATCTGGATACAAATTATTATGAGAGTTCTCTGGGTATGAATTATTCTGTGATTTCTCTGGGTATGGATTATTCTGTGATTTCTCTGGGTATGGATTATTCTGTGATTTCTCTGGGTATGGATTATTCTGTGATTTCTCTGGGTACGGATTATTCTGTGATTTCTCTGGGTACGGATTATTCTGTGATTTCTCTGGGTATGGATTATTCTGTGATTTCTCTGGGTATGGATTATTCTGTGATTTATCTGGATACAAATTATTATGAGAGTTCTCTGGGTATGGATTATTATGTGATTTTTCTGGGTATGGATAATTCTGTGATTTCTCTGGGTACAAATTATTCTGTGATTTCTATGGGTATGGATTATTCTGTGATTTCTATGGGTATGGATTATTCTGTGATTTCTCTGGGTATAAAATATTCTGCGATTTCTCTAGGCATAGTCTGTTTTGTCATGCCTCATTTATCCTGGTCAGGGTACATCTGTAGTAATAAGTCAAGGAAGGTTTTTGAAAGATGTTTTGCTAGTCACGTGACTCGCTATCTCAGTTTAGTATAACTTTGTGGTATCATTCTGAATGGAGAAAGAAGGTTGGGTCAACAAGAGGAACAACACACAGGAATTTCACTTTCCTGTGTTCCTCTAAGGAACAAATTGGGATGCCCCACCCTGTGTATCCCCCCATGTCGCCCCATACACTCACCTTTCTTTTGCTCCCACAGCACAGACTCAGGTGAGTGTGCTGATTGGATCAGCGCTGCACTGATTGGCTCAGCTCACTCGTTTTCACTAGACTGCCTTTGGCTCCACTGACGGCTAAGCCACCTGAACGACTAAGCAGCCAAGTGGGACCGAAGCGGTCCCCAAGATTGTCTAATTCACTACAAATGAAAGATTAGAACGCCATTTTATTGTGTTTGAAGGCAAAGGAAAAAAGAGCTGTTTAGTAAAAGACCAGAAATCAGATAAATGATCTTTAGTCTAAAATTAGCACCGTGGAAAATCTGAAGGTAAGGAAACATTTTGGGCACAGGTCTGTCATTGGAGGTCCTATGCTGCTGGAATCTTTTAGAACCATCCAAAAAGCTCAAATCATAAAATGGTGTTAAATCAGGATTTCCTAAATAGGAGAGCAGTGGGGTGTGCACTAAGAGCAGATTTCCTTGGTGTATGGCTAAATCCCAAGTACTAAGTGAGTTATAAGAATAGGGTTAGCCAAAGATTCCTCACCTTGGGACTCAGCCATAGCAAACTGGAGATGTAATTTGGGGCACAGTTAAATTGGTCTAAATCTACCCATAAAGGTCTGGAGTACCTAACAAGAAACACTATCTTCAGTGGATACCCAGTTATCTGTACTATTTGGCAAGCTCTGTAATTAGGGACCCCCAGTCCAGATAAGAAATGTTAGTGGCATTTTCTCAGGTGACAATGAGAGGTTAACAGGTTCAGGATTTTCTGGCGTAAAGCATCATTCATATTGTAATTCCATCTCTAACCCTTGCTTGATGTTTCCATGGCTCCATTGTAAAGCTTCCCTGATACCACCTGGATGCTTCCCTGATGCTCCTTCAATGCTTCCCCGATACTTCCTAGATGCTTCCTTGCTGAATTTTCAGAACATATTGCCAGGCATAGCACTGCACATTTCTGTATTTTTTTTTTAAAAAGCTGCTAAGCTCCTGAGCGAGTGGGGCGCTCCACCAACTCCTAAAGCGCTCCATGTGCATGCCCATTTGGAAGGGGGATGCCCTTTTCAATGGCCCAATGAGAGGGCAAGTGCCAAGCCTGCCCCCACTCAACTGGTCATGCACAGGGAGCGCTTTCAGAGCCAGGGGAGCATGCCACTCACTCAACAGCTTTGCTGCGCTTACAGTTTGGGGGCCAAAGTGGCAAACTGGAAGCGGCAAGGAGGAAATTCAGAGCCCTTGGAGCAGCAACACCTCCCCCGCCCCTCGTCCAATCAAGTCCCAGATCCCTCCAGCAGACAGCAAATTAAGCCCCGTAAAAGAACAGGGGGTAGCTCATCTGAACCATGCTACGTCATTGGCTGAGTGCGCGCACGCCCATGTATACTGCGCACATACGCCTGGTGTGTGTGAATGGTAATATATTGGAATCCTGTTGAAGCACACTGTAAGGCAATTCATATAGATATAAGGTATATAAGTATAGCATAATTGTTTAATTCTGAAGGGGTTCACGTAATCCCAGTGTGTGCCCACTCACTGCGCACAAGTACACCGTATAAAAAAAAGGAGTGGAAAAAACGAACACCCAAACTACAAAACTATGCAATCAAAAATGATTTAATGCTGGTGATGGGGAGTCTAATTTAAGACTAGCGCCACGTATTGCCATTTGAGCGTCTACAAAGTGGCGCTTAGAGTGTCTGGTGCTATAATCTAGCGTAATGAGAATGCAAAAGTAGTAGCTTGTCCAGCATTGATGAATGTGATGTCTGGATGGTGCTGAAGAAGCTCTCTCCCTGATTCACTGCAGATCCAATTGCGAACGCTAGGTGGTGTTCCAAGGTCAAAGCGCCCAAGACTATGCTACATCTAACAACAGGACAACGCTGCAGCAAGGGAAAGGTAGTGCCAGTTAAGTGTGTTCAGCGCTGAAGCCCGTATTCAAGAAAAAACTATACACAACCAGAGTTGGCGCTCTAAAACTGGGCGCTCTAGCGTTGAGCGCCAGAAGCTATGTGCAAAAAGTCTGTTTCTAAACACATAAACACCAGCACCAGAGCAAAAACACATGAAACAACATTGTTTTAACACTGTGACAATGACACTGCAATGGCCGACCTGCACATACAATTCTGCATAAGCAAAAAAAAAAAAATCACAATAAAAGTGTTTGGTTGCTGGGCAGGAGAGACCACACAATCATTTGAACCAAGAATTTACAACATTACTTTAGAAAAACGCTATTTATACACAACCAAATAAAACACCATTGAAATGTATGGGAGAGCGACACTGAGCAACAGGTACTACGTGGCGCTGCTGAACACACAGCACCGGCGCTTTACACTGAGCCACCGCTAATGATACATGTGACGCCACATGACACTATTAGAGGCGCTCACCAGATTGATAGTGTATGATACAAAAAGAGGGATACGATACATCAGAGCTTCATTAGACACTATGGGCCTTATTTATCAAGGGATAGCGCCAGGTAGTGTCTCACTAGCGCCAGGTATCGCCAGCTATCGGCGGCTACCGACTCCAGAACGCCAGGCTGCGAACACAATCACGCATTTATCACGCTAAATGAGGCTAGCGCTGGCGAGAGCGTCAGCTAGCGCTGGATTCATCATGTAGCCGACTGCAACGAACAGCGCCGCTGCTAATCCCATCACAGCGCCAGGTATGACCTCTCACTACCTGGCGCTCTCCAATGCATTTCAATGGAGCAATCTTTAAATATTCATAATTAATTGATATTAATGTTTCTTTTTTTTTTTTTTTAAATGTCAAAAATTCTGTGACCACTTCTGCAATGTTAGATATTTTTTTTAAGGTAAAAAAAAATTGATATTACAGGTCTGATATTAATGTAATCATATTACAAAATGTTTATAAAAACTTGTTTATTTTTTTTTTCAAAAAATAAGGTTGTTTGGGGGTTAAAAAACTACTTTTAACCCATCGCCGTCAGCGCTCTGGGGTTTAAACAAGCATTTCACAGCGCGAGAATCTTTTGAGCGTGATTTGTTAATGAATATGCTGGGAGCCGTTCGCTAAGGCCATTCGCTGTCATGCGCTCCCATACAGCGCGGAACCTGTCAAACAGCGACTCCTAACCCCGTATTCAACATTACCGCACACCGACTGAGTCGCTGTCAACAACCGAACAACGGCCAAGCACAGCGAATACTTGCGGGCGCTGTGAAAATAACGCTACTGCCGCTCATCTGTCGCTACCTGGCGCTATTTATAAATCGGCCTCTTTATAAATATATATGTATAATATACAATATAAATACCAGGTATGGGCCGCTGAGTGATGTTATATTGGGGTTCCAGCACATATAGGGTATCAGCCCTTGTATGACATATCTATTGGCAACACAGATCAGAGATTGTAAATAACACAGTAGCTATAGAGCATGAGAGACCCAAAGGTATGTCAAGTGCAGCCCAAGTATTCATCACATTTTTATGCATAGAGATACCAAATGGTACAGAGAAGCAAAGTCAGTGTTGGGTAAGGAGATGCTTACAGGCCGGAACACTGGGTGGATAACACAGACCTCGACGTTTCGGTAAAAACCTTTTTCACTAGGAACCGGTGAAAGGTAAACCAGATGGAAAGTAAACCATCGCACATGACATCATCATGGGGGGCAGACTAGCAAGGCTTAATTCAGCACCATGAGTCAAGTCATATCTGCACAGTTTTCTTAAGTAAAATCCGTTTACTCCTACTCGCGACTCACCAGTCCATTTTTTTGAGTAATTATTTTAGAGTGCACCAGATTTCACATGCACATTTACTCCAAAAGTGTATTTGCATGTGAATCAGGGCGTGTTGCAGGGTGGAAATTGTGCGCAAACAGTTTTTAATGAGGAGTCAAATTGCTCCTGCTAAAGGAGCCATGCTAATTGACATTTATTTTTATATTGATAAAACCCATTTCAGCAATCAGGGGCAGGCTTATCATTTTTGGGGCCCCATGCAAAGTTGTGTCTGGTGGCCAAAGACAAATTTATATGTATATAGTAAAATATTACATTAACGCACCTTGGCGAGGATGTAACTGCACCTGCTAAAGAGCTGTGGGAGTGTGAGCGACCCCAGAGGGGGGTTTCACACAGAGGGGCATCCGGGCATTGTCTGTCCATGGCACAGGGAATTGTCCATATGGCAGTCCAATTTCTACTCTCTGTGGCATCCCAAACTAAGATACTCATGACGCATGTGCAGGTCACGGCCTCACTATACATTTAGCTAGATGCATTTGGTGCATAGTATGCCACTGGCATAGTTTTTATCAATGAAAATGACAGCCAGCATGTTTTTTTTGTTACTATACTATAAAATAGCATGCCTGCCCCAGTAGCCAACTAGCCCAGGCACCAGGCATAAGGGCTGGTAACCCAGGGCTCAGAAGCCATACCAGTCGGTCCATGTAGGTGTTCCTGCAGGTTTGCCAACCCGTAAGCCCTTCAATATGTGTTCGGGACTCCTCCAGGAGTGCCATGCCCCCCCCCCCAGAAGAATCCTGTGCCTATACTGATGGGCCCCGTGCTCTTTCGCGTCCCAAATGGGGGTGAGGGTAATCAGGCAGGGTACCACCATGTTATCCGCCAATGCCAACGGGTGACATGCCAGCCCCCTACCCAGTGAACTAGTATAGGGGGTCCTCTTACTAGTTCACTGCAAGTGTATTTAAATAAAATTCCACACCAAAATATCTTTAATATTCTAAATGTCACTACTTAACAGTCCCTATCTTATTTTGTCTTTCCCCTGCTGTGTGCCGTCTTGCTACGGTCCGGCGGGTTGATGTTCTGGGCACCAGACATGTGCTATAGGGCATAAGGGCTGGTAATGACCAGGGCTGGAGGTTGTCAGTTCGACCCCTGAGCCCTGGAATTGTCAGTGCCTTTGCTTGGTTTGCCCCGGGTTGCTAAGCGTTGGGGGGGGGGGCATTTAAATTATTATTTGCACAATGGGGTAGGGGAGGCAAAAATGTAAAAAGATTTTAACCAAAAACATGCTGAGAAAAATGTGTGCCCCCTCCCCACAGCTTGCCACCGCAAACCAAGCATAGGGACTGGTAACTCCAGGGCTCAAGGGCCAAACTGCCAACCCCTGGCCCTGGTCACTGCCAGCCTTTATGCCCTATAGCATAGAATGCCTGTTGCTATGGGCCGCTGGGTACATCTGCCCCACCATGCCCATTGATGGTGCGGGTAATGGGAATTGAACCAGTATAGGGATCTGTAGGACCCCTTACCAGTTAAAAAGGAAAGTGAATGAGTGAAAAAAAAGACACCAGACATTTCTAAAAAAAAATGTTTTATTAGTCTAAATTAACTTATACTTATCTTGGGAAGAGGGGGACCTGCAGGAAAGGATTTCCCTTTACCTTGAGAAGAAATGGTCTGTGGGAGGGGGCCCTATCTTGGGAAAGGGAGGCCTGCAGGAGGAGAGTTCCCTATTCTCTTGGAAAGAGCATCCCCTTTTATCTTGCCAAGTGGAAGGCCCCTTTATCTTGTCTGGAGGAGTGAGATTGGGTGTTTGCAGTTAAGGGAGCCCCTTTGTTTGATATAAAGAGGTGGTAATTGGTGGGGGTGTCTGCAGGGAAAGGAGCCCCTTTATCTGGTATGCAAAGATAATAATAGGGAGGGTCTGCACAGAAGGAAGCCCCTTTATTTGGTATAGAGAGGTGATAATTGGGGCGGGGGTCAGCAGAGAGAGGAGCCCCTGTATATGGTATTGAGAGGTGATAATAGGGGGGTCTGCAGAGAGAGGAGCCCCCTTTATCTGGTATAGAGAGGTGATAATGGGGGGTGTCTGCAGGGAGAGGAGCCCCTTTATCTGTTATAGAGAGGTGATAATGGGGGACGGGGGTGTCTGCAGAGAGAGGAGCCCCTTTATCTGTTATAGAGAGGTGATAATGGGGGACGGGGGTGTCTGCAGAGAGAGGAGCCCCTTTATCTGTTATAGAGAGGTGATAATGGGGGACGGGGGTGTCTGCAGAGAGAGGAGCCCCTTTATCTGTTATAGAGAGGTGATAATGGGGGACGGGGGTGTCTGCAGAGAGAGGAGCCCCTTTATCTGTTATAGAGAGGTGATAATGGGGGACGGGGGTGTCTGCAGAGAGAGGAGCCCCTTTATCTGTTATAGAGAGGTTATAATTGGAGGGGGGTCTGCAGAGAGAGGAGCCCCCTTTATCTGATATAGAGAGGTGATAATTGGGGGGTCTGCAGAGAGAGGAGCCCCTTTATCTGCTATAGAGAGATGATAATGGGGGGTGTCTGCAGAGAGAGGAGCCCCCTTTATCTGGTATAGAGAGGTGATAATTGGGGGTGTCTGCAGAGAGAGGAGCCCCTTTATCTGGTATAGAGAGGTGATAAGTGGGGGGGTGTCTGCAGAGAGAGGAGCCCCCTTTATCTGGTATAGAGAAGTGATAATTGGGGGGGTGTCTGCAGAGAGAGGAGCCCCTTTATCTGGTATAGAGAGGTGATAAGTGGGGGGGGTGTCTGCAGAGAGAGGAGCCCCCTTTATCTGGTATAGAGAGGTGATCATTGGGGGGGTGTCTGCAGAGAGAGGAGCCCCTTTATCTGTTATAGAGAGGTGATAATGGGGGGTGTCTGCAGAGAGATGAGCCCCTTTATCTCGTATAGAGCGGTGATAATTGGGGGGGGGGGGTCTGCAGAGAGAGGAGCCCTCTTTATCTGGTATAGAGAGGTGATAACGGGGGGGGGGGGTCTGCAGAGAGAGGAGCCCCCTTTATCTGGTATAGAAAAATGATAATTGGGGGGGGGGGCTGCAGAGAGAGGAGCCCCTTTATCTGGTATAGAGAGGTAATAACAGGGGGGGGTGTCTGCAGAGAGAGGAGCCCTCTTTATCTGGTATAGAGAGGTGATAACGGGGGGGGGGGGGTCTGCAGAGAGAGGAGCCCCATTATCTGGTATAGAGAGGTGATAACAGGAGGGGTGTCTGCAGAGAGAGGAGCCCCTTTATCTGGTATAGAGAGGGGATAATTGGGGGGGGGTCTGCAGAGAGAGGAGCCCCTTTATCTGGTATAGAGAGGTGATAATTGGGGGGGTCTGCAGAGAGAGGAGCCCCATTATCTGGTATAGAGAGGGGATAATTGGGGGGGGGTCTGCAGAGAGAGGAGCCCCTTTATCTGGTATAGAGAGGTGATAATTGGGGGGGGTCTGCAGAGAGAGGAGCCCCTTTATCTGGTATAGAGAGGTGATAATTGGGGGGGTCTGCAGAGAGAGGAGCCCCTTTATCTGGTATAGAGAGGTGATAATTGGGGGGTCTGCAGAGAGAGGAGCCCCTTTATGTGTTATGGAGAGGTGATAATTGTTGGGGTGTCTGCAGAGAGAGGAGCCCCTGTATCTGTTATAGAGAGATGATAATGGGGTGGGTCTGTAGAGAGAGGAGCCCCTGTATCTCTTATAGAGAGATGATAATGGGGGGGTCTGCAGAGAGAGGAGCCCCTGTATCTGGAATAGAGAGATGATAATGGGGGGGGGGGTCTGCAGAGAGAGGAACCCCTGTATCTCTTATAGAGAGATGATAATGGGGGGTGTCGGCAGAGAGAGGAGCCCCTGTATCTGTTATAGAGAGATGATAATGGGGGGGGGGGTCTGCAGAGAGAAGAGCCCCTGTATCTGTTATAGAGAGATGATAATGGGGGGGGGGTCTGCAGAGAGAGGAGCCCCTGTATCTGGTATAGAGATGTGATAATGGAAGGGGGGTCTGCAGAGAGAGGAGCCCCTGTATCTGGAATAGAGAGATGATAATGGGGGGGGGGGGGTCTGCAGAGAGAGGAACCCCTGTATCTCTTATAGAGAGATGATAATGGGGGGTGTCGGCAGAGAGAGGAGCCCCTGTATCTGTTATAGAGAGATGATAATGGGGGGGGGATCTGCAGAGAGAGGAACCCCTGTATCTGTTATAGAGAGATGATAATGGAGGGGGTCTGCTATTCCCCTGTATCTGGAATAGAGAGATGATAATGGGGGGGGGGGGTTCTGCAGAGAAATGAGCCCCTTTATCTGGTAAAGAGAGGTGATAATGGGGGGGGGGGGGAGTCTGCAGAGAGATGAGCCCCTTTATCTGGTATAGAGAGGTGATAATGGGGGGGAGGGGGGGTCTGGAGAGAGAGGAGTGCCTGTATCTGTTATAGAGAGATGATAGTGGGAGGGGGGGTCTGTAGAGAGAGGAGCCCCTGTATCTCTTATAGAGAGATGATAATGGGGGGGGGGGGGTCTGGAGAGAGAGAGAGCCCCTTTATCTGGTATAGAGAGATGATAATGGGGGGGGGGGGGTCTGCAGAGAGAGGAGCCCCTGTATCTCTTATAGAGAGATGATAATGGGGGGTCTGTAGAGAGAGGACCCCCTGTATCTGTTATAGAGAGATGATAATGTGGGGGGGGTCTGCAGAGAGAGGAGCCCCTGTTTCTGGAATAGAGAGATGATAATGGGGGGGGGGGGTCTGCAGAGAGAGGGGCCCCTGTATCTGGAATAGAGAGATGATAATGGGGGGGGAGATGAGCCCCTTTATCTGGTATAGAGAGATGATAATGGGGGGGGGGGTCTGTGGAGAGAGGAGCCCCTGTATCTCTTATAGAGAGATGATAATGGGGGGGGGGCTGCAGAGAGAGGAGCCCCTGTATCTGGAATAGAGAGGTGATTATGGGGGGGGGGGTCTGTAGAGAGAGGAGCCCCTGTATCTGGAATAGAGAGGTGATAATGGGGGGGGGGGGGTCTGCAGAGAGAGGAGCCCCTGTATCTGGAATTGAGAGGTGATAATGGGGGGTGCCTGCAGAGAGATGAGCCCCTTTATCTGGTATAGAGAGATGTTAATGGGGGGTGTCTGCAGAGAGAGGAGCCCCTGTATCTGTTATAGAGAGGTGATAATTGGGGGGGGGGGGTCTGCAGAGAGAGGAGCCCCTGTATCTGGAATAGAGAGATGATAATGGGGGGGGGGGGGTCTGCAGAGAGAGGAGCCCCTGTATCTGTTATAGAGAGATGATAATGGAGGGGTCTGTAGAGAGAGGAGCCCCTGTATCTGGAATAGAGAGGTGATAATAGGGCGGGGGGGGGGGGGTCTGTAGAGAGAGGAGCCCCTGTATCTGGTATAGAGAAATGATAATAGGGCGGGGGGGGGGGGGGGGTCTGTAGAGAGAGGAGCCCCTGTATCTCTTATAGAGAGATGACAATAGGGGGGTCTGCAGAGGGAGGAGCCCCTGTATTTGGAATAGAGAGATGATAATGGGGGGGGGGGGGTCTGTAGAGAAAGGAGGCCCTGTATCTCTTATAGAGAGATGATAATGGGGGGGGGGGGTCTGCAGAGAGAGGAGCCCCTGTATCTGGAATAGAGAGATGATAATGGGGGGGGGGGGTCTGTAGAGAAAGGAGGCCCTGTATCTCTTATAGAGAGATGATAATGGGGGGGGGGTCTGCAGAGAGAGGAGCCCCTGTATCTGGAATATTGAGATGATAATGGGGAGGGTCTACAGAGAGAGGAGCCCCTGTATCTGGAATAGAGTGGTGATAATGGGGGGGGGGGGGGGTCTGCAGAGAGAGGAGCTCCTGTATCTGGAATAGAGAGGTGATAATGGGGGGGGGTGTCTGGAGAGAGAGGAGCCCCTGTATCTGTTATAGAGAGATGATAATGGGGGGGGTCTGCAGAGAGATGAGCCCCTGTATCTGGAATAGAGGTGATAATGGGGGGGGGGGGTCTGTAGAGAGAGGAGCCCCTGTATCTCTTATAGAGAGATGATAATGGGGGGGGTCTGCAGAGAGAGGAGCCCCTGTATCTGGAACAGAGAGGTGATAATGGGGGGGGGGGGTCTGCAGAGAGAGGAGCCCCTGTATCTGGAATAGAGAGGTGATAATGGGAGGGGTCTGTAGAGAGTGGAGCCCCTGTATATCTTATAGAGAGATGATAATGGGGGGGGGGGGTCTGCAGAGAGAGGAGCCCCTGTATCTCTTATAGAGAGATGATAATGGGGGTCTGCAGAGAGAGGAGCCCCTGTATCTGTTATAGAGAGATGATAATAAGGGGGGTTTCTGCAGAGAGAGGAGCCCCTGTATATCTTATAGAGAGATGATAATGGGGGGTTCTGCAGAGAGAGGAGCCCCTGTATCTGGTATAGAGAGATGATAACGGGGGGGGGGGGGGTCTGTAGAGAGAGGAGCCCCTGTAGCTCTTATAGAGAGATGATAATAGGGGGGCCTGCAGAGAGAGGAGCCCCTGTATTTGAAATAGAGAGGTGATAATGGGGGGGGGGGGGGGTCTGCAGAGAGAGGAGCCCCTGTATCTGGAATACAGAGATGATAATGGGGGGGTCTGCAGAGAGAGGAGCCCCTGTATCTGGAATACAGAGATGATAATGGGGAGGGTATGCAGAGAGAGGAGCCCCTGTATCTGGAATATAGAGGTGATAATGGGGGGGGGGGTCTGCAGAGAGAGGAGCCCCTGTATCTGGAATAGAGAGGTGATAATGGGGGGGGGGTCTGCAGAGAGATGAGCCCCTTTATCTGGTATAGAGAGGTGATAATGGGGGGGGGGGGTCTGCAGAGAGAGGAGCCCCTGTACCTGTTATAGAGAGATGATAATGGGGGAGGTCTGCAGAGAGAGGAGCCCCTGTATCTGGAATAGAGAGGTGATAATGGGGGGGGGGGGTCTGCAGAGAGATGAGCCCCTGTATCTGGAATAGAGGTGATAATGGGGGGGTCTCCAGAGAGAGGAGCCCCTTTATCTGGTATAGAGAGGTGATAATGGGGGGGGGGGGGGGGTCTCTATAGAGAGGTGCCCCTGTATCTCTTATAGAGAGATGATAATGGGGGGGGTCTGCAGAGAGAGGAGCCCTGTATCTGGAATAGAGAGGTGATAATGGGGGGGGGGGGGGGTCTGCAGAGAGAGGAGCCCCTGTATCTGGTATAGAGAGGTGATAATGGGGGGGGGGGCTGTAGAGAGAGGAGCCCCTGTATCTCTTATAGAGAGATGATAATGGGGGGGGTCTGTAGAGAGAGGAGCCCCTGTATCTCTTATAGAGAGATGATAATGGGGGGCTGCAGAGAGAGGAGCCCCTGTATCTGTTATAGAGAGATGATAATGGGGGGGGGGGGCTGTAGAGAGAGGAGCCCCTGCATCTCTTATAGAGAGATGAAAATGGGGGGGTGTCTGCAGAGAGAGGAACCCCTGTATCTCTTATAGAGAGATGATAATGGGGGGTCTGCAGAGAGAGGAGCCCCTGTATCTGGAATAGAGAGGTGATAATGAGGGGGGGGGTCCGCAGAGAGAGGAGCCCCTGTATCTGGAATATAGAGATGATAATGTGGGGGGGGGGGGGGGTCTGTATAGAGAGGAGCCCCTGTATCTCTTATAGAGAGATGATAATGGGGGTGTGTGCAGAGAGAGGAACCCCTGTATTTGGAATAGAGAGGTGATAATGGGGGGGGGGTCTGCAGAGAGAGGAGCCCCTGTATCTGGAATAGAGAGATGATAATGGGGAGGGTCTGCAGAGAGAGGAGCCCCTGTATCTGGAATAGAGAGGTGATAATGGGGGGGGGGGGTCTGCAGAGAGATGAGCCCCTGTATCTGGTATAGAGAGGTGATAATGGGGGGGGGGGGGGTCTGGAGAGAGAGGAGCCCCTGTATCTCTTATAGAGAGATGATAATGGGGGGGGGGGGTCTGCAGAGAGAGGAGCCCCTGTATCTGGAATAGAGAGGTGATAATGAGGGGGGAGGGTCTGCAGAGAGAGGAGCCCCTGTATCTCTTTTAGAGAGATGATAATGGGGGGTGCAGAGAGAGGAGCCCCTGTATTTGGAATAGAGAGGTGATAATGGAGGGGGGGGTCTGCAGAGAGAGCAACCCCTGTATCTGGTATAGAGAGGGGATAATTGTTGGCGGGTGTCTGGAGAGAGAGGAGCCCCTGTATCTGGTATAGAGAGGGGATGATTGTTGGGGGGGTGTCTGCAGAGAGAGGAGCCCCTGTATCTGGTATAGAGAGGGGATAATTGTTGGGGGGGTCTGCAGAGAGATGAGCCCCTTTATCTGGTATAGAGAGGGGATAATTGTTGGGGGGTCGGTGTCTGGAGAGAGAGGAGCCCCTGTATCTGGTATAGAGAGGGGATAATTGTTGGGGGGTGTCTGGAGAGAGATGAGCCCCTTTATCTGGTATAGAGAGGGGATAATTGTTGGGGGGTGTCTGGAGAGAGAGGAGCCCCTGTATCTGGTATAGAGAGGGGATAATGGGGGGGGGGTCTGCAGAGAGAGGAGCCCCTGTATCTGGAATAGAGAGGGGATAATGGGGGGTGTCTGCAGAGAGATGAGCCCCTTTATCTGGTATAGAGAGGGGATAATGGGGGGGGGGGGGTGTCTGCAGAGAGATGAGCCCCTTTTTCTGGTATAGAGAGGGGATAATTGTTGGGGGGTGGGTGTCTGGAGAGAGAGGAGCCCCTGTATCTGGTATAGAGAGGGGATAATTGTTGGGGGGGGTCTGCAGAGAGATGAGCCCCTTTATCTGGTATAGAGAGGGGATAATTGTTGGGGGGGGTCTGCAGAGAGATGAGCCCCTTTATCTGGTATAGAGAGGGGATGATTGTTGGGGGGGTGTCTGCAGAGAGAGGAGCCCCTGTATCTGGTATAGAGAGGGGATAATTGTTGGGGGGGGGTCTGCAGAGAGATGAGCCCCTTTATCTGGTATAGAGAGGGGATAATTGTTGGGGGGTCGGTGTCTGGAGAGAGAGGAGCCCCTGTATCTGGTATAGAGAGGGGATAATTGTTGGGGGGTGTCTGGAGAGAGATGAGCCCCTTTATCTGGTATAGAGAGGGGATAATTGTTGGGGGGTGTCTGGAGAGAGATGAGCCCCTTTATCTGGTATAGAGAGGGGATAATTGTTGGGGGGTGTCTGGAGAGAGAGGAGCCCCTGTATCTGGTATAGAGAGGGGATAATGGGGGGGTGTCTGCAGAGAGATGAGCCCCTGTATTTGGTATAGAGAGGGGATAATTGTTGGGGGGTGGGTGTCTGGAGAGAGAGGAGCCCCTGTATCTGGTATAGAGAGGGGATAATGGGGGGGGGGGGTGTCTGCAGAGAGATGAGCCCCTTTTTCTGGTATAGAGAGGGGATAATTGTTGGGGGGGGTCTGCAGAGAGATGAGCCCCTTTATCTGGTATAGAGAGGGGATGATTGTTGGGGGGGTGTCTGCAGAGAGAGGAGCCCCTGTATCTGGTATAGAGAGGGGATAATTGTTGGGGGGTGGGTGTCTGGAGAGAGAGGAGCCCCTGTATCTGGTATAGAGAGGGGATAATTGTTGGGGGGGGGGTCTGCAGAGAGATGAGCCCCTTTATCTGGTATAGAGAGGGGATAATTGTTGGGGGGGTCTGCAGAGAGATGAGCCCCTTTATCTGGTATAGAGAGGGGATGATTGTTGGGGGGGTGTCTGCAGAGAGAGGAGCCCCTGTATCTGGTATAGAGAGGGGATAATTGTTGGGGGGGGTCTGCAGAGAGATGAGCCCCTTTATCTGGTATAGAGAGGGGATAATTGTTGGGGGGTCGGTGTCTGGAGAGAGAGGAGCCCCTTTATCTGGTATAGAGAGGGGATAATTGTTGGGGGGTGTCTGGAGAGAGATGAGCCCCTTTATCTGGTATAGAGAGGGGATAATTGTTGGGGGGTGTCTGGAGAGAGAGGAGCCCCTGTATCTGGTATAGAGAGGGGATAATTGTTGGGGGTGTCTGGAGAGAGATGAGCCCCTGTATCTGGTATAGAGAGGGGATAATTGTTTGGGGGTGTCTGGAGAGAGATGAGCCCCTTTATCTGGTATAGAGAGGGGATAATTGTTGGGGGGTGTCTGGAGAGAGAGGAGCCCCTTTATCTGGTATAGAGAGGGGATAATTGTTGGGGGGGGTGTCTGGAGAGAGAGGAGCCCCTTTATCTGGTATAGAGAGGGGATAATTGTTGGCGGGTGTCTGGAGAGAGAGGAGCCCCTGTATCTGGTATAGAGAGGGGATAATGGGGGGTGTCTGCAGAGAGATGAGCCCCTTTTTCTGGTATAGAGAGGGGATAATTGTTGGGGGGTCGGTGTCTGGAGAGAGAGGAGCCCCTGTATCTGGTATAGAGAGGGGATAATTGTTGGGGGGGGTCTGCAGAGAGATGAGCCCCTTTATCTGGTATAGAGAGGGGATAATTGTTGGGGGGGGGGGGTCTGCAGAGAGATGAGCCCCTTTATCTGGTATAGAGAGGGGATGATTGTTGGGGGGGTGTCTGCAGAGAGAGGAGCCCCTGTATCTGGTATAGAGAGGGGATAATTGTTGGGGGGGGGTCTGCAGAGAGATGAGCCCCTTTATCTGGTATAGAGAGGGGATAATTGTTGGGGGGGTCGGTGTCTGGAGAGAGAGGAGCCCCTGTATCTGGTATAGAGAGGGGATAATTGTTGGGGGGTGTCTGGAGAGAGATGAGCCCCTTTATCTGGTATAGAGAGGGGATAATTGTTGGGGGGTGTCTGGAGAGAGATGAGCCCCTTTATCTGGTATAGAGAGGGGATAATTGTTGGGGGGTGTCTGGAGAGAGAGGAGCCCCTGTATCTGGTATAGAGAGGGGATAATGGGGGGGTGTCTGCAGAGAGATGAGCCCCTTTTTCTGGTATAGAGAGGGGATAATTGTTGGGGGGGTGGGTGTCTGGAGAGAGAGGAGCCCCTGTATCTGGTATAGAGAGGGGATAATGGGGGGGGGTGTCTGCAGAGAGATGAGCCCCTTTTTCTGGTATAGAGAGGGGATAATTGTTGGGGGGGGTCTGCAGAGAGATGAGCCCCTTTATCTGGTATAGAGAGGGGATAATTGTTGGGGGGGGTCTGCAGAGAGATGAGCCCCTTTATCTGGTATAGAGAGGGGATGATTGTTGGGGGGGTGTCTGCAGAGAGAGGAGCCCCTGTATCTGGTATAGAGAGGGGATAATTGTTGGGGGGGGGGTCTGCAGAGAGATGAGCCCCTTTATCTGGTATAGAGAGGGGATAATTGTTGGGGGGGGTCTGCAGAGAGATGAGCCCCTTTATCTGGTATAGAGAGGGGATGATTGTTGGGGGGGTGTCTGCAGAGAGAGGAGCCCCTGTATCTGGTATAGAGAGGGGATAATTGTTGGGGGGGGTCTTCAGAGAGATGAGCCCCTTTATCTGGTATAGAGAGGGGATAATTGTTGGGGGGTCGGTGTCTGGAGAGAGAGGAGCCCCTTTATCTGGTATAGAGAGGGGATAATTGTTGGGGGGTGTCTGGAGAGAGATGAGCCCCTTTATCTGGTATAGAGAGGGGATAATTGTTGGGGGGTGTCTGGAGAGAGAGGAGCCCCTGTATCTGGTATAGAGAGGGGATAATTGTTGGGGGGTGTCTGGAGAGAGAGGAGCCCCTGTATCTGGTATAGAGAGGGGATAATTGTTTGGGGGTGTCTGGAGAGAGATGAGCCCCTTTATCTGGTATAGAGAGGGGATAATTGTTGGGGGGTGTCTGGAGAGAGAGGAGCCCCTTTATCTGGTATAGAGAGGGGATAATTGTTGGGGGGGGTGTCTGGAGAGAGAGGAGCCCCTGTATCTGCTGGAAGCAGTGACGCAGGAGTCTCCCGGTGGCCGGCATGGCGCCGCTCCCCCCCTACCTCCCTCCCCGCACTCTGCGTATATAACGCCACACCCTCCACCCAGCGCCCGGGACACCGCATCTCACCGCTACCGACATGGCCACCGCCGCTGCCCTCACCCTCCTCTGCCTGCTGCCCGCTGCCCTGCTGGGGGGAGGTGAGTACCACCGACACCCACCCGCCATTCATCCATCCATCCATCCAATGGGGCGAGAGCCGGCATCCTAACCTGTCTCTCCTGCGTGTGTGTCATCATATATAGCGATGCAGATGCACGTAGACCTGGTCCCAGGAGCTTACAATCTAATGCTGGGGGAGATTTCTCTATATCATATGCGTGATCGCTGGGAATGCAGCCAGACGCAGGACTGCGCACCAACTCCATCCAGCTATGGACACATGAGCTTACAATCTATTGTAGCAAAGGTCATCTAACTTGCCATTGATAAATACATATGGGATAGACAAGATAATGTAGCATACGTCACATACCCTAATATTGATAGATGGTTAAGGGATACATTAGACAGATGAGCTTACAATCTAAAGTGGGTCAGTTATGTCTATGCTATGTACCCTACTATTGATCCATAGATATGGTAAAGATTAGATAGGCTGATGAGCTTACGATCTATTGTAGCATAGGTCATGTAACTTGCTATGGATAAATACATATGGGATAGATGAGATCATGGGGCATACATAACATACTCTACTATTGATAGACAGTTAAGGGATACATTAGACAGATGAGCTTACAATCTATTGTAGCATAGGTTATGTAACTTGCTATTGATTGATATGGGATATATTAAATAGATAAGATAATGTAGCATACGTCACATACCCTACTATTGATAGATGGTTAAGGGATACATTAGACAGATGAGCTTATGATCTATTGTAGCATAGGTCATGTAACTTGTTATTGATAAATACATATGGGATAGATGAGATCATGGGGCATACGTAACATACTCTACTATTGATAGACGGTTAAGGGATACATTAGACAGATAAGCTTACAATCTATTGTAGCATAGGTTATGTAACTTGCTATTGATTGATATGGGATATATTAAATAGATAAGATAATGTAGCATACGTCACATACCCTACTATTGATAGATGGTTAAGGGATACATTAGAAAGATGGGTTTACAATCTAAAGGGGACCAGTTATGTCTATGCTATGCAACCTACTATTAATACATAGATATGTTATAGATTAGACTTACAATCTAATGTGAACCAATTATGTATTTCTCATGTACCCTACCCCTGATGGACAAATAGATATGGGATAGATTAAATAGATGAGCTTGCAATCTAATGTGGACCAATTTGGTATATGTCAGTTCCCCTACCTTTTATAAATAGACATGGGATAGATAGACAGATGAGCTTGCAATCTAATGTGGACCGCTTATGTATATCTTATGTACCCTACCTTTGATAGACAGATACCATGTTTCCCCAAAAATAAGACAAGTCTTATATTAATTTTTGCTCCACAAATAGGTGCTAGGGTTTATTGTTTAACAGCAGACTGGGTTAGAGCCAGCAAGAGCCAGCCAGCAACATTTCACTTCTGACAGACAAGCTTTCCTGGGTTACTTGATGTGTCCTCACCCTCCTTTACAGCTGCTCCCATCCTCTGCTGAAGCCCGGCAGGATTATGAATTGTAGCTAGGGCTTATTATCAAAGTAGGGCTTATATTTCACGCATTAACAAATAATACTGAAAAAATCTTACTAGGGCTAATTTTTGGGGTAGGTTTTATTTTCAGAGAAACAGGGTATGGGATAGATTAGATAGGCAGATAAGCTTACAATCTAAAGTGCACCATGTACTGTATCATTGGAGGGAATCTGTGCATCCTGGGGGGGTCAGGTGAAAATCATAGTGTGAATGGTATGATTGACAGAACAGAAAGAGGGATAGATTAGATAGATAGATAGATAGATAGATAGATAGATAGATAGATAGAATCAATTTATTACAGTATATTATTAATATTTTATAAGCATCAAACAGAACTTTCACTCTTCCTGCCTAACAAAGGAGCTTACAATCTAAGCTTGATTAGGTTTATGTCACCAAACCTACCTAGGGTTTGGGGGGAAAAATGGAGGAGCCACCCCAATCATGGAATAACACTAAAGGTGAGAGGAATGTCATGGCATATTAATGTTTGAAAATGAAAATAATATGTATATAGCTGGATAGCTCTGGATATTACTAAACATATAAGTTCAGTACATCCTGATAATTATTAAATGGAAATTGAGTATGTTTGATAATTATTATTTATATATTTGGTTAGCAGATAGAACTACCGTAGATATTAATAAATACATTCCAATTACTATCAATGCTGATCATATATAGAGAGAGAACAAGATATTCATTTTCATAAAATGCATTCTAATTCTGCTGATTAATATTAACATGTTTATAGTAGTTCAGTAGAACTAGATACTTTAGTATGTTGTTGTTTTTATTTTCTGAATTCTGATGCTGCTGATTATTATTATTTTTATAGTTGAACTAGATGTGCTATTGATATTTTTTAGTAAATAGATAGATATATATATTAATAAATAATATAGCTATATATATATATAGACAGAAAATACATTTTAATAATGATTCTGAATATTTTTGTAGCCTTGATACATTTGTGACACTTTGTAGAGTACCCCGAATCAATTTATTTTATAATATATATTAGTGTAATATATTATTTATATTAAACTTCCAAGGAGCTAACAATTTTATTATCTACTGTGCTAGTGCCAGTTTGGTATGGTGGGCGTTTTAGAATTAATTGTATTATTAATAATATTGCTATTATCTGCTTCTGCTACTTCTCATTATAATTATATGTTATTATTTTTAGTGTGTTACATTAACCAGCCAGTAGAAGGGAATTACTCACCTGGTCCGGCCTCTATGTGGCCTGTACATTTTTGGCACCTTTGACCTTCAGCAGTGTTGAGGGGTCACAGTAGTCATATTTGCAACGGGCAGGCTGATTCATCACTAACGCCAGTTAGCGACAGATGAGCGTCTGTAGCAGGCATTTTCAGAGCGCCCGCTAGTAGTCACTGTGCTCGGCCGTGGGTCGCTAGTTCTTAGCGATTCCGTTGCTGTGCAGCAATGATGAATACATTGTGATGAGTCGCTATTTGACCAGTACAGCGCTGCATGGGAGCGCATGTTAGCGACTGGTCAGTGCGACCGACTCACAACATATTCAGTAAAAAAACAGCCTCACAAAACTCTGGCGCTGAAAAATGCTTCTCTGATGCCCAGAGCGCCGGAGGCTGTGTGATTAAAGTCTGTTTTTCAGCATGTATCTATTAGTAACAAAGCAAAAACATCTTGAATTACATTGTAATAACCTTGTAACATGAACACTTTAATGCCAGACCTGTAATGTCATTTCTGCAGTAATATATAAAACATGAAAATTTTTTGAAAAAACTGCATTTTCAATGCCATAAGAGGTCACAACATTATTTGAGATTTTTTTAAAAAAGCAAAAAAAAGCAAAAATCCAGTTAAAAGAGAAGAAAAGGATCGTCCATTAAAATCTATGGGAGAGCGACAGGTAGTGAGAGATAATACCTGGCGCTCTGCAAGGCTGAACGCTGGCGCTGTTCACTGAGGCTGGAATAATGATGAATCGGACGCTACATGGCGTTATACCAGATTTATCAAGATTCTGCTTGATAAATGTGTAATTGTGTGCCGTGGCCGGCATTCACCTGTCGCTACCTGTCGCTACCTCTCATTAACAAGGCACTACCTGACGCTATCCCTTCAAAAATAAGGCCCCAAGGACCCAGGGGGCCTGTCCTCTAGGTGTGGTCTCTCTTCTCTATTGAGGGCAGTAGCTGGCACTGCACAGTAGACTTCATGGCATGTTTACTGCTTTGTACTTACCCCAGTTGTATGACCCCTTTTGTACCCTAAATTCAATACCCAACTCCAAGAAGACCCACTACCACCCTGGGTCCCACCCAAGGACCCCTCTACATGTTTATAGTGTTCAAAGGCCTATTTTAAATGGCCCCCGTTCCTGAGGTGTTACAAAGGAGGTTTTAGAAGCCATAGAAAAAGCATGGCTGGCAATTGGTCCCTTCTATATCAGAAAATCCAGGTTGTGTTCTGCCCTGCAGGGCCAGCTCCAGGAATCTTAGTGGGCCCCTTTGTTGTATGTCATGACACACACAGCGCAAGAGCTGCACCTAATGGTGGATTTTGTCAAAGATTTCTCCTACTTCTTAAAGTGGACCAACACCCAGGATTTTGACTATCCTTGGTTTTGGTCCACTTCGGTGGGGCACCCCGATCGGGTGTGTGAAACCCCCCAGAAAGCCCCGAAAACTCACCTCTCCCCGCTCCCACGTGACCGCTGCAGCCAATCCCCACGGGCGGACAAGCGAGAGGCAGCGCCGGACAAGCAGAGCGCGTCCGCCGCCGCCTCCCGCACGTCTCTCTTACAGGGAGCACACCCGCGCCGGCCATTCACAAACGGCCTGCGCGGGAGTGTGCCCTGCTAGAGGGACGCGCGGGAGGCGCGGCGGCGGACGCGCATGCGCCGCTGGAACATGGAAAAGGTAGGATTGTGGGCTTCCTGGGGGGTTTCACCCCGCGGGACATCCCGATTTCGGATGCCCCGCGGGGAGGGATCTGATCGGCCCGGGAATCTTATAGAGGGGATGTTGTTTCACTTTAAAGCTGAACAAAACCCACCAGCAACTGGTCTGGAATCTAAAGGATTCCAGGGCCAGCTGCTAGCTTTCCCCCAGGGAAATCGGGATGCCTGGCTGTGTGAAACCCTCTAGGGCAATGGATATCACTCGCCTTCCCGTGGTCTAACAGCGCATGAGCGGGCGCTTGTCCAATCATCTGACATAATTCATCAAGGCGGCTGTGATTGTTTACTATTGGGATAGAGAGCGTCCGCATCCCCGCATCCTCAGGCTGTGCTCCCGCCTTGGCCATCAAGCTGGGACGCTAGTGGGGGGAGCAGCAGGGGATGCACCCACTATCACTCCTCATTCACTCTAATAAGAGCCGCTCACCTAATTACATCCTTTCAGCGGGCGGATCTCGGAGCCTGCGCAGGCGTCGTTGGACCGGGAAGAGGTGAGTCTGAATGCAGCATTGGCGGGGGTTTCACACAGTGGGGCATCCCAATGCGGGGAAATTTCCAGGTTTTGTTCCACTTTAAGTCAAATCTAACCCTGGCTGCTCCAGTCTCCTGCTCTGTGCAATTTGTTACCCATAGACTAAATGAAAGGGAGGAAATATAACGTAACAAAGGCAAGATAGAAAGAAGGAAGAAAAAAGAATATAAATAGGAGGATAACACAAAGGCATACATACAAAGAAGGATAAAATATATATATAAGGAATTAATAGAAATAAGTATAGAAACAGGACAAAAAAAAAGGATAGGAGGAATGAGAGAAAGAATAAAAATAAATGAACAAAGACCTGTAGTAAGGATTAAATGAATGAAAGAGAAGAAAGAGAAAATATAGATAAGAGAAAAGGGTTTTGCTCTGCACTTACATTAGTAAATACCAGAGGAGCTCTAGGGATGCCAAAAAAGAGGGATTATCCTGCAGTGTATCACATGGCCATCATGTGAGGTGGGTGCTTCCAAGGTGCATTGGGCCATGGCACCTGCCCAGTGCTTCCCAGGGGAACCCAGCATGACTGCACCCCCCCTATTTCTTAACCTCCACATACCTGCAATACAATGGGCCCAGCCAAAAAGCTGCTCTGATGGGACCCAGCTTTGCCCCTATGAATCAAGGGCACGGAAAAGCACTTTACCCATGGCAGTGCGAGTCCCTATCTTTTGTGCCTTAAAGGCATAACCCCAACCCCATCCGAAGTTCAGCTGGGAATGGGGCCCAGGCGGAGTCACTGCCACCTGTCATGTACATCTTGTCGATAAGCCTTAGGGTTGTGTGTCTGCATCACATGGTTGTAAAGCAGTATGGGTGGGACCCATGAGACCCCGGGCTGGCTAGTGGGACCCTTGTCATGTGTGTGTGCAACCAATGTAGACCCCACGATAAAGGCTAAGAGGCCAAAGAAAATGATATACATGGGGCCCTTTCACGGCTAATACAGTAAACCTTTGTCTCTCTTTTAACTCGATTGGATGCAGCTAGACAACTAAATACTGAAACAGCAAAAATGAATGATGCCAAGTAAACACAAATGTGATAAATAAGGTGGAGGAGCAACAATGATGAGGCCGTCCTGACCTCTTGGCCCTTGTGCGGTAAAAAGAAAAAAGGGGGGTGGGAGCAGCTCAATCACTATCATTTATACAAAATTATTATTATTATTCAGAGCCTGGGAACTAATTTACCGCCCAGTTTAACCCTCTCATCATCTAAATATCAAGCAACAAACATGTCTAGCTATGTGGAAAGACAGAGATTTGGTTGCATATATCTGCAGATACATGTGGAAGCCACACTGCCCCGGCAAGGCACTCTGTGTTTAGTGTCGTCCCTACTCTTAATTTTGAGTCCCCAAAGTTGGGACATGCAATGCATGTGCGGTATCAGCAGTTTACTCAACATGATCCATGCTACCATGGTGCATGAGTGCGCTCTCGTCCAATCAGAACTCAGTGGTGTGTATAATTATTCCTGGCAATGAATGCAATGGAAATGATTGTCGGGTGCCTCTTATTGGCAACACCCGGGGGGGATGCCACACATGCACTGTGGGATCGATTTCAGAGCTGAGCTGGGGGGTTTCACACAAGGGCAAGCTGTAACTTTACCAAGGGTTTGGTCCGCTTTACATTTTTACTATGGACCCTGATATAGATTAGGCAGGGCAGTAATTATTCCCTGTGCGCAGGGGGAGGGGGGTGGGCTGGCACAGCCTTGGCACATGATGGATTCTCCTGGATTGCATCCACATCCCTCTGCAAGGAGCTGAGCTGTAAACATGGCGCCACTCCCTGCTGTCACCAGATCTATTCACGGTGTGTGTGAGGGGGGCAATGCCAGGCCCAGCAAGGGGCGACATGGGCGTGGATTTCTTTTATGTTATAGATAGATGCTGTTTATATTGATCAAAATTCTGGTAACCGGCTCCAGAATCTAAAAGACTCCAGAGGTAGTTACAGCTTGCCACCGGGGTATCCCGATTTGAGATGCCCCCCTGTGTGAAACTCCACCTGTATACCTCAGGATTCCTCATTGCCATATATAATTATGCACAGCAGTGAGTTCTTATTCGATGGGAGCGTGGATCCAGTAAACAGCTGATCTCACACACAGGGGCATGCTAAGTCAATATGGCCCTGCAATGTGGAGCAGAACTCAGGTAAGTAAAAAAACTGGGTTTTGGTCTACTTTAATGTAGCTATATTTCAGCAGTTTGCTACATACCATAGTAGATTTTATTTAAGCATAACAAAACCCTGGCCAGCTCCAAATACGGGATATAGGGAGGAATGAAAAGAGAGAGCCAGGGAGAGAAATGGGGATAATACAAGACATAGGGAGAAGGAAAAAGAGACTGTACAGGAGAGAAATGGGGATAATACAGGATATAGGGAGAAAGGGCGAGAGACTGCACAGCAGAGAAATGGGGATAAATCAGGATATAGGGAGAAAGAACGAGAGACTGCACAGGAGAGAAATGGGGATAATACAGAATATAGGGAGAAAGAACGAGAGACTGCACAGGAGAGAAATGGGGATAATACAGGATATAGGGAGAAAGAATGAGAGACTGCACAGGAGAGAAATGAGGATAAATCAGGATATAGGGAGAAAGAATGAGAGACTGCACAGGAGAGAAATGGGGATAAATCAGGATATAGGGAGAAAGAATGAGAGACTGCACAGGAGAGAAATGGGGATAAATCAGGATATAGGGAGAAAGAATGAGAGACTGCACAGGAGAGAAATGGGGATAAATCAGGATATAGGGAGAAAGAAAGAGAGACTGCACAGGAGAGAAATGGGGATAATACAGGATATAGGGAGAAAGAATGAGAGACTGCACAGGAGAGAAATGGGGATAATACAGGATAGAGGGAGAAAGAACGAGAGACTGCACAGGAGAGAAATGGGGAGTGTACAGGATATAGGGAGAAACAACGAGAGACTGTACAGGAGAGAAATAGGGATAATACATGATATAGGGAGAAAGAACGAGAGACTGCACAGGAGAGAAATGGGGATAATACAGGATATAGGGAGAAAGAACGAGAGACTGCACAGGAGAGAAATGGGGATAATACAGGATATAGGGAGAAAGAACGAGAGACTGCACAGGAGAGAAATGGGGATAATACATGATATAGGGAGAAAGAACGAGAGACTGCACAGGAGAGAAATGGGGATAATACAGGATATAGGGAGAAAGAACGAGAGACTGCACAGGAGAGAAATGGGGATAATACAGGATATAGGGAGAAAGAACGAGAGACTGCACAGGAGAGAAATGGGGATAATACAGGATATAGGGAGAAAGAACGAGAGGCTGCACAGGAGAGAAATGGGGATAATACAGGATATAGGGAGAAAGAACGAGAGACTACACAGGAGAGAAATGGGGATAATACAGGATATAGGAAGAAAGAACGAGAGACTGCACAGGAGAGAAATGGGGATAATACAGGATATAGGGAGAAAGAACGAGAGACTGCACAGGAGAGAAATGGGGATAATACAGGATATAGGGAGAAAGAACGAGAGATTGCACAGGAGAGAAATGGCGATAATACGGGATATAGGAAGAAAGAACGAGAGACTGCACAGGAGAGAAATGGGGATAATACAGAATATAGGGAGAAAGAACGAGAGACTGCACAGGAGAGAAATGGGGATAATACAGGATATAGGGAGAAAGAACGAGAGACTGCACAGGAGCGAAATGGGGATAATACAGGATATAGGGAGAAAGAACGAGAGACTGCACAGGAGAGAAATGGGGATAATACAGAATATAGGGAGAAAGAATGAGAGACTACACAGGAGAGAAATGGGGATAAATCAGGATATAGGGAGAAAGGACGAGAGACTGCACAGGAGAGAAATGGGGATAATACAGGATATAGGGAGAAAGAACGAGAGATTGCACAGGAGAGAAATGGCGATAATACGGGATATAGGAAGAAAGAACGAGAGACTGCACAGGAGAGAAATGGGGATAATACATGATATAGGGAGAAAGAACGAGAGACTGCACAGGAGAGAAATGGGGATAATACAGGATATAGGGAGAAAGAACGAGAGACTGCACAGGAGAGAAATGGGGATAATACAGGATATAGGGAGAAAGAACGAGAGACTGCACAGGAGAGAAATGGGGATAATACAGGATATAGGGAGAAAGAACGAGAGACTGCACAGGAGAGAAATGGGGATAATACAGGATATAGGGAGAAAGAACGAGAGACTGCACAGGAGAGAAATGGGGATAATACAGGATATAGGGAGAAAGAACGAGAGACTGCACAGGAGAGAAATGGGGATAATACAGGATATAGGGAGAAAGAACGAGAGACTGCACAGGAGAGAAATGGGGATAATACAGGATATAGGGAGAAAGAACAAGAGACTGCACAGGAGAGAAATGGGGATAATACAGGATATAGGGAGAAAGAACGAGAGACTGCACAGGAGAGAAATGGGGATAATACAGGATATAGGGGGAAAGAACGAGAGACTGCACAGGAGAGAAATGGGGATAATACAGGATATAGGGAGAAAGAACAAGAGACTGCACAGGAGAGAAATGGGGATAATACAGGATATAGGGAGAAAGAACGAGAGACTACACAGGAGAGAAATGGGGATAATACAGGATATAGGGAGAAAGAACGAGAGACTGCACAGGAGAGAAATGGGGATAATACAGGATATAGGGAGAAAGAGCGAGAGACTGCACAGGAGAGAAATGGGGATAAATACAGGATATAGGGAGAAAGAACGAGAGACTGCACAGGAGAGGAATGGGGATAATACAGGATATAGGGAGAAAGAACAAGAGACTGCACAGGAGAGAAATGGGGATAATACAGGATATAGGGAGAAAGAACGAGAGACTGCACAGGAGAGAAATGGGGATAATACAGGATATAGGGAGAAAGAACAAGAGACTGCACAGGAGAGAAATGGGGATAATACAGGATATAGGGAGAAAGAACGAGAGACTGCACAGGAGAGAAATGGGGATAATACAGGATATAGGGAGAAAGAACGAGAGACTGCACAGGAGAGAAATGGGGACAATACAGGATATAGGGAGAAAGAACGACAGACTGCACAGGAGAGAAATGGGGACAATACAGGATATAGGGAGAAAGAACGAGAGACTGCACAGGAGAGAAATGGGGATAATACAGGATATAGGGGGAAAGAACGAGAGACTGCACAGGAGAGAAATGGGCAGAGTACAGGATATAGGGAGAAAGAACGAGAGACTGCACAGGAGAGAAATGGGGATAATACAGGATATAGGGAGAAAGAACGAGAGACTGCACAGGAGAGAAATGGGGACAATACAGGATATAGGGTGAAAGAACGAGAGACTGCACAGGAGAGAAATGGGGAGTGTACCGGATATAGGGAGGTTTCCCTTAGACTTAGCAGGGCATCCCAAATTTGGATGCCCTCTGTGCAAGGAGAAAAAGGGATAGTGAAAATCCTGGGTTTTGTTCCCCTTTAACTATATAGGGGCCCTTCTGGAGCATGCCCAGCCAGCAAAGCCAATTGGTCACCAGTGGATCAGGTGGTCAGTGCCAGTTCTGTGGGTCACAGGGGGTAAAGTAGTAGGTAGAATCAGGCATCCCTAACAGAGATGCCGGATAGGGGAACCTGAGTGTAGCCATTTTTCTCAAATAGAATAAGGCAGACCTCTACCCAACTGTGTTTGTATGTTGGGGGGCTGATTGAAAAATACATTACAAGCATAAAATCTATATAGGTCCCAATGCCAAATATGGGTGTGTGTTTGTTTAGGAGGTTGGTCCTGATGTTGATGTTATTCCTTATCTATGGATTCCACTCTCCTCAACACGTTTCATCATGCAAATCCTAACTTCATCAGAGGCTGTTTACCACATTTCTTGCTGTCCAATAATTCATTTTGGACTAAACCTTTGTCTTATTTTATGTTCCCTACTTCTTTGTCCCCTTGAATCAATCCATACTAGATACATTGACATGAAAACAAACTAAGCAACAGAAGCAAAACAAATTACAAAATGCACCACAAATCTGCATGTTTTTATGTGTTTGTGTTGTGTTTTGAACCCAGCCCAAGGCTTTTGATGGACTGCAACTCCCAGCAGGTCACTTTGCCTTTTATTTGTGGGCGAGGCTGTAATGATTCGAATGTCTTTGTTAATGGTTACAAAAACATTCAAATGGGTATATTAAGTGCTTTTATCTCACCTTCATTGTTATATGTAACCATGCTGTAGTAATAGCCGTAATACAGATACAATAGAATGAAGCATCCGTGTGGATAAGGTGATGGAGAGGTGGGATGATGGGTGCGTGTTTCTGTATCAGGGAGGAGGGGTGTGCGGGCAATGAGGATTGTTCCTCCAGCCAGTTTTCTATGTGCGCAGTTCGCAGTGTCTGGAAGATGTCTGGCTGTGACGCACATCGGCCGCGCTGGCTGGAGGTCCTCACTGCGAAGAAAAGAGACAGCCGGGAGAGAAATGGGGATAATACATGATATAGGGAGAAAGAAGAAAAGACAGCCCAGGAGAGAAATGGGGATAATAGAGGATATAGGGAGAAAGAAGAAAAGACAGCCTGGGAGAGAAATGGGGATAATACAGGATATAGGGAGAAAGAAGAAGACACAGCCCAGGAGAGAAATGGGGATAATACATGATATAGGGAGAAAGAAGAAAAGACAGCCTGGGAGAGAAATGGGGATAATAGAGGATATAGGGAGAAAGAAGAAGAGACAGCCCAGGAGAGAAATTGGGATAATAGAGGATATAGGGAGAAAGAAGAAGACACATCCCAGGAGAGAAATGGGGATAATACATGATATAGGGAGAAAGAAGAAAAGACAGCCTGGGAGAGAAATGGGGATAATAGAGGATATAGGGAGAAAGAAGAAAAGACAGCCTGGGAGAGAAATGGGGATAATACAGGATATAGGGAGAAAGAAGGAGAGACAGCCCAGGAGAGAAATGGGGATAATAGAGGATATAGGGAGAAAGAAGCAAAGACAGCCCGGGAGAGAAATGGGGATAATACATGATATAGGGAGAAAGAAGAAGAGACAGCCCAGGAGAGAAATGGGGATAATACATGATATAGGGAGAAAGAAGGAGAGACAGCCCAGGAGAGAAATGGGGATAATAGAGGATATAGGGAGAAAGAAGCAAAGACAGCCCGGGAGAGAAATGGCGATAATACAGGATATAGGGAGAAAGAAGAAGAGACAGCCCAGGAGAGAAATGGCGATAATACAGGATATAGGGAGAAAGAAGAAGAGACAGCCCAGGAGAGAAATGGGGATAATAGAGGATATAGGGAGAAAGAAGAAAAGACAGCCTGGGAGAGAAATGGGGATAATACAGGATATAGGGAGAAAGAAGAAGAGACAGCCCAGGAGAGAAATGGCGATAATACAGGATATAGGGAGAAAGAAGAAGAGACAGCCCAGGAGAGAAATGGGGATAATAGAGGATATAGGGAGAAAGAAGCAAAGACAGCCCGGGAGAGAAATGGCGATAATACAGGATATAGGGAGAAAGAAGAAGAGACAGCCCAGGAGAGAAATGGGGATAATAGAGGATATAGGGAGGAAGAAGAAAAGACAGCCTGGGAGAGAAATGGGGATAATACAGGATATAGGGAGAAAGAAAAAGAGACAGCCCAGAAGAGAAATGGGGATAATACATGATATAGGGAGAAAGAAAAAGAGACAGCCCAGAAGAGAAATGGGGATAATAGAGGATATAGGGAGAAAGAAGAAAAGACAGCCTGGGAGAGAAATGGGGATAATACAGGATATAGAAGGAAAGAAAAAGAGACAGCCAAGGAGAGAAATAGAGATAATCCAGGATATAGGGAGAAAGAAGAAGAGACAGCCCAGGAGAGAAATGGCGATAATAGAGGATATAGGGAGGAAGAAGAAAAGACAGCCTGGGAGAGAAATGGGGATAATACAGGATATAGGGAGAAAGAAGAAGACACAGCCCAGGAGAGAAATGGGGATAATAGAGGATATAGGGAGAAAGAAGCAAAGACAGCCCGGGAGAGAAATGGCGATAATCCAGGATATAGGGAGAAAGAAGAAGAGACAGCCCAGGAGAGAAATGGGGATAATACAGGATATAGGGAGAAAGAAGAAGAGACAGCCCAGGAGAGAAATGGGGATAATAGAGGATATAGGGAGGAAGAAGAAAAGACAGCCTGGGAGAGAAATGGGGATAATACAGGATATAGGGAGAAAGAAAAAGAGACAGCCCAGGAGAGAAATGGGGATAATACATGATATAGGGAGAAAGAAAAAGAGACAGCCCAGAAGAGAAATGGGGATAATAGAGGATATAGGGAGAAAGAAGAAAAGACAGCCTGGGAGAGAAATGGGGATAATACAGGATATAGAAGGAAAGAAAAAGAGACAGCCAAGGAGAGAAATAGAGATAATCCAGGATATAGGGAGAAAGAAGAAGAGACAGCCCAGGAGAGAAATGGGGATAATAGAGGATATAGAAGGAAAGAAAAAGAGACAGCCCAGGAGAGAAATGGGGATAATAGAGGATATAGGGAGAAAGAAGAAAAGACAGCCTGGGAGAGAAATGGCAATAATACATGATATAGAAGGAAAGAAAAAGAGACAGCCCAGGAGAGAAATAGAGATAATCCAGGATATAGGGAGAAAGAAGAAGAGACAGCCCAGGAGACAAACAGAGGTATTACAAGATATAGGAATGAAGAAAAAGAGACACCCGCGGAGAGAAATGAGGATAATACAGGATATAGGGAGGAGGAAAAAGAGACAAGGATAGAAATAGGGAAAACACAGGATGTAGGGAGGCCAATAACGAGAAAGCCCAGGAAAGGAATGAGGATAATAAAGGATATAGGGAGGGAAAAAAAGAGACAGCCAGGAAAAAAAAATGGGTATAATACTGGATATAGGGAGGAGGAAAAAGAGAAAGACCGGGAGAGAAATGGAGGTAATACTGGAAATAGGGAGAAAGAAGAAGAGACAGCAAGGAAGAAAAATGGGAATAATACAGGATATAGGAAAGAAGAAAATAAGAGACAGAAAGGGAGTGAAATGGGGAGATGCAGGATAAAGGGAAGAAGAAAAAGGGACAGCATGAGATAGAAATGAGGATAATAAAGATAATACAGGATATTAGTAGGAGGAAAACAAGGCAGAGAGAAAGCAGGATGGAGAGACAGATGCAGATGAGTTATTGGGAAGCTAGAGAGATGGAAAGAGAAGCGACAAGATTATGAGAAGGAAAGAAGAGACAGTGAGAGAGAAAAATTTGTAGGATCTAGATGACACAGGATTTAGCGAGGAAGAAAACAAAGGCAAGGAGACCACTAGAGGTGAGGTATTAGGAAGAGAGAGAATGGCAAAACAGCAGGGACGGAATTATATAAGGAAGAAAAGGGGAGATCGAGAAAATTATTGAGATCGAGAAAATGAGAGTTAACCGAGACACAAAGGATGAAGGATGGGATAAAGACTGTGCTAAAGCAGGACGGAGAGACAGATGCAGATGATGTATTAGAGAGAGAAATACAAAGAGACAGGATTATTGAAAGGGTAAAAAAAAGACAGAGAGAAATTAGGATAATATAGACACAGGATACAGCAAGGAGAAAAAAAAAGAACAAGACAGAAAGCAGGACAGAGAGACAGATAGATGAGGGATTAGGGAGAGGGACAGAAAACAGGCAGAAGATGGGATTATAGAAAGGAAGAAAAATATAATATATATAGAGAGAGAGAGATCAAAAAAGATCAAAAAAGTAAGGAAGAAAGAAAAATAGAACAAAAAGCCTAGGAATAATATATACATGAAGGGTATAGGGAGGAAGAAAACAAGACAGAGGAGGTAACAGGAAAAGAAAGCTAGGCAAGAGGAGAGATGGAGACAGCATCAGTGGAAAATAGAGCCAATATGAGAGCGACCAGATTATAAAATTTTAAAAGAGGGGAAAAGAGATATAATAATAAAACTAAAGGCAGAGGAAGAGGGATAACTGGGACACAAAGGGATCTGGGAAGGAATGAAACAAGACAGCGAGAAAGAGATGTCAAGGTACGTCAATATAGGGAAAAAGAGGGAAATAAAAAACAGAAAGTTTTAGGTTGATAGGAAGGAAGAAAAAGGGAGTCAGTATAGGGTGGCTTCAGCAGAAGAAACATTCATTCAATTTGAAATGATTTTCGCCAGTATAGGAGTCCCTCTACCTAAGAAAGAGAGCAGGACAGAGGAATTGATAGGGAGAAAAAAGTCAGGATAATAGAAAATAACAAAAATAAAATGATACGAGACAGGGAGAGCTAGAATGGGGAGGCACATGGGATCTAGAGATATGAAAAGCAGGGTAGGGTGAGACCTGGTCAATAGGATAAAGATAATGAATTGAATAAGAAAGAAAAAGGGGAAAATGTCTACAGGAAGAAAGAACATTGATATAGATAAAGGGATAGCAAGTAATTGGGATCACAAACAGGCTGATTCATCATTAGCGGCAGGTAGCGACAGATGAGCGTCTGTAGCGGCATTTTCAGAGCGCCTGCTAGTAGTCGCAGTGCTCGGCCGTGGGTCGCTACTTTATAGCGACTCAGTCGCTGTTCAGTAATGGTGAATACATTGTAAGGAGTCGCTATTTGACCAGTACAGCGCTGTATGGGAGCGCATGTTAGCGACTGCTCATAGCGACCGACTCACACCATATTCAGCAAAAAAACAGCCTCACAAATCTCTGGTGCAGAAAAATGCTTCTCTGAAGCCCAGAGCGCAGGAGGCGGTGTGTTTAAAGTCTGTTTTCCAGCATCTATCAACTAGTAACAAAGCGAAAACATATGGAATTACATTGTAACAACATTGTAACATGAACACTTTAATGGCAGACCTGTAATGTCATTTCTGAGGAAATATATAAAAAATGAAAACATTATGAAAAAACTGCTATTTCAATGCCAGAAGAGGTCACAGAATTATTTGTGATTTTTTTGAAAAAAAAAAAACCCGTTTAAAGAGAAGAAAAGGATCGTCCATTGAAATGTATGGCAGAGCGACAGGTAGCGAGAGGTCATACCTGGCGCTGTGCAAGGCTGAACGCTGGCGCTGTTCGCTGAGGCTGTGAAAATGATGAATCAGACGCTACATGGCGCTATCCCAGTCGCTAAACAGATTCTGCTTGATAAATGTGGAATTGCGTGCCGTGTCTGGCGTTCACCAGTCGCTACCTGTCATTAACCAGCCACTACCTGACGCTATCCCTTCTTAAATAAGGGCCTAAGACAAACAGAATCTGAGGGGGGATGTGGAGTGGATAAAAGGCAGTCATGGCTGAGTGGTAAGGAATTGGTGTTGTGACTGGAGGGTTGCAGGTTTGATTTCCTTCTGGCATGGGTTACATTTGGAGAAAAATATCCTATGTGTGTGCAAGCATACAATGGTCATCTATGCACTATATATATATATATATATATATATATATATATATGTATATATATATAGAGAGAGAGAGAGATTAGATACAATAGAGAGGAAGACAAAGTAATAATAAGAAAGAGAGTGAACAAGAAAGAAAGACAAGTAGATATGGCAATAACTGGGACAGAAATGTTATACAAAGGAAAAAAGGAAAGAGAGAGACTAGATAACAGAAAGGGGGTATAGATAAGAGAGAGAGAGAATTGTAGAAAAAAGACTGAGCAGTGGGACAGAGGTCTCACAGAAGTAGGTGACACAGGATAGAGCTAGAAAAAAGCAATTACAGAATATTAGAAAACAGAGAGAAGACAGGATAAAGATATAAAAGGGGGTAATGGGATGAAAGGTACGGATAAAAAAGGAGTGTAAAAAGGAAAAAGTAGAATAGAGGCAGGGAAAGTGGGGATAACAAAAACATGCAGAATATATAAAACAAAATAGAGAATAAGCAGGACGAGAAAGCAAGAGTAATAAATGAGAGAAGGACCAATGTCAGCATGCGGCAAACCTGGGCAGATGCTGGGCCCACTGTCTCTTAGTGGGACCTCTTCTGTTTGTGACATTCACCTTATAATGTGTCCTGAAGCCATTGGGGTGCTATGTTGGGTTTTCTGTGTCAACGACTAAAAGCCTTTGCAAATGATTTATAGGTCAATCCATTCAAGGTCTACAGATAGATAAACAAAAAGGACCCGAGACAACGTAAAGTCTACATAGAACATACAGAGGCCAATGCAGGGGCGAACATAGCACAGGCCCTCCCCACCCCTATTGACACTCACTGGTGGTGATAACAGAGAGGCACACAGCCATTCAAGTCAGGAGATGCTCACACAGCAATGGAGACCAGGCCCTGCTTCCTACAGTGCATGGAGGTGGCATGACTAGGTAAGTATGTGCAGGTACATTGCATTGCCCGGGGGCACATCCCTGCACTGCTCCTATGCTATGTACGCCCCTGTGCCAATACAAGGTAAGGTCTACACATATAAAGAGGTTCCGAGGCAAGATGAGGTCTTCATATAGATAGGCAATAAGCTTCCAGTCCCCTTTATTTGGACGGGTTAACCAGACCATATGGCCTAAGCATTTGCTTAGTTTCATTGAGGACTATCCAGTGCTGCAAGGTTGGGGGTGAGAGTTGGGGTAGTGCAATATACCAAGGAGGCATCAAGTGGAGCATCCAAATTATAGCCGGAGATTCCCTACGGAGGTGGGTGTTGTTTCTAGACTTCAGGCTTATATGGAGCCCTCGGATTTAGATTGTATGTGTATTGTATAGTGAGGCACTCTCAGTTGCGTTGTCTGTCTAGTCTGTGGTCCTCTGCAGTGATGGTGAGATCTCACCACCCCCCCCCCCCATCCCCACCTCGATGTGAGCTTGCAGCCATTAGGGAGATAGTAATTGGAAAGTCATTCGGAAATAACCCCTCTAATGGAAAAATTGACTCGCTGAATTCACTCCAGCAACCGCCATTATCTGCTTGATTTATTTATTTCCGGATTGCTTTTACTTGATTCAGAAACTTTTTTATTATACAGATCTTTTCTAGAGCATTCTATATGTGATCTGTTTACCTTCCGGCATAAAGATCCAGCAATGGGATGCTGCTGCCATGCAGGGTCAGATCTTGGGTTAAGTATTGAAGATCCAGACACTACAGAGGAGGAAGTATAGGACTCTTGTTTAACAGCAAACAAAAATCCAGTGATCCGGGCCCTTGGGGCATCCTGGGACACACACTCTGATTATACTCACCATGATGATTTACCCAGGGAAATATCTGAACTATGGTCAAGCAACTTACCTCTCCCTGCTCCCAAGGTCTATTATCTGTTACCCAACCCGATCCACTGCTGACTGATCTGTAACCCAACCCGATCCACTGCTGACTGATCTGTAACCCAACCCGATCCACTGCTGACTGATCTGTAACCCAACCCGATCCACTGCTGACTGATCTGTAACCCAACCCGATCCACTGCTGACTGATCTGTAACCCAACCCGATCCACTGCTGACTGATCTGTAACGCAACCCGATCCACTGCTGACTGATCTGTAACCCAACCCGATCCACTGCTGACTGATCTGTAACCCAACCCGATCCACTGCTGACTGATCTGTAACCCAACCCGATCCACTGCTGACTGATCTGTAACCCAACCCGATCCACTGCTGACTGATCTGTAACCCAACCCGATCCACTGCTGACTGATCTGTAACGCAACCCGATCCACTGCTGACTGATCTGTAACCCAACCCGATTCACTGCTGACGGATCTGTAATCCAACTTGATTTGCTGATGACTGATCTGTAACCCAACCCGATCCACTGCTGACTGATCTGTAACCCAACCCGATCCACTGCTGACTGATCTGTACCCCAACCTGATCCACTGCTGACTGATCTGTAACCCAACCTGATCTGCTGCTGACTGATCTGTAACCCAACCTGATCCACTGCTGACTGATCTGTAACCCAACCTGACCCATTGCTGACTGATCTGTAACCCAACCGGATCCGCTGCTGACTGATCTGTAACCCAACCGGATCCACTGCTGACTGATCTGTAACCCAACCGGATCCACTGCTGACTGATCTGTAACCCAACCGGATCCACTGCTGACTGATCTGTAACCCAACCTGATCCATTGCTGACTGATCTGTAACCCAACCGGATTCACTGCTGACTGATCTGTAACCCAACCCGATCCACTGCTGACTGATCTGTAACCCAACCCGATCCACTGCTGACTGATCTGTAACCCAACCTGATCTGCTGCTGACTGATCTGTAACCCAACCCGATCCGCTGCTGACTGATCTGTAACCCAACCCGATCCACTGCTGACTGATCTGTAACCCAACCGGATCCACTGCTGACTGATCTGTAACCCAACCGGATCCACTGCTGACTGATCTGTAACCCAACCTGATCCACTGCTGACTGATCTGTAACCCAACCCGATCCACTGCTGACTGATCTGTAACCCAACCGGATCCACTGCTGACTGATCTGTAACCCAACCCGACCCACTGCTGACTGATCTGTAACCCAGCCCGATCCACTGCTGACTGATCTGTAACCCAACCCGATCCACTGCTGACTGATCTGTAACCCAACCTGATCCACTGCTGACTGATCTGTAACCCAACCTGACCCACTGCTGACTGATCTGTAACCCAACCCGATCCACTGCTGACTGATCTGTAACCCAACCCGATCCACTGCTGACTGATCTGTAACCCAACCCGATCCACTGCTGACTGATCTGTAACCCAACCCGATCCACTGCTGACTGATCTGTAACCCAACCTGATCCACTGCTGACTGATCTGTAACCCAACCCGATCCACTGCTGACGGATCTGTAACCCAACCCGATCCATTGCTGACTGATCTGTAACCCAACCCGATCCACTGCTGACTGATCTGTAACCCAACCCGATCCACTGCTGACTGATCTGTAACCCAACCCGATCCACTGCTGACTGATCTGTAACCCAACCTGATCCACTGCTGACTGATCTGTAACCCAACCCGATCCATTGCTGACTGATCTGTAACCCAACCCGATCCACTGCTCACTGATCTGTAACCCAACCCGATCCACTGCTGACTGATCTGTAACCCAACCCGATCCACTGCTGACTGATCTGTAACCCAACCTGATCCATTGCTGACTGATCTGTAACCCAACCCGACCCACTGCTGACTGATCTGTAACCCAACCCGATCCACTGCTGACTGATCTGTAACCCAACCCGATCCACTGCTGACTGATCTGTAACCCAACCTGATCCACTGCTGACTGATCTGTAACCCAACCCGATCCACTGCTGACGGATCTGTAACCCAACCTGACCCACTGCTGACTGATCTGTAACCCAACCGGATCCACTGCTGACTGATCTGTAACCCAACCGGATCCACTGCTGACTGATCTGTAACCCAACCGGATCCACTGCTGACTGATCTGTAACCCAACCCGATCCACTGCTGACTGATCTGTAACCCAACCGGATCCACTGCTGACTGATCTGTAACCCAACCCGATCCACTGCTGACTGATCTGTAACCCAACCGGATCCACTGCTGACTGATCTGTAACCAAACCCGATCCACTGCTGACGGATCTGTAACCAAACCCGATCCACTGCTGACGGATCTGTAACCCAACCCGATCCACTGCTGACTGATCTGTAACCCAACCTGATCCATTGCTGACTGATCTGTAACCCAACCCGATCTACTGCTGACTGATCTGTAACCAAACCCGATCCACTGCTGACGGATCTGTAACCCAACCCGATCCACTGCTGACTGATCTGTAACCCAACCCGATCCACTGCTGACTGATCTGTAACCCAACCCGATCCACTGCTGACTGATCTGTAACCCAACCTGATCCATTGCTGACTGATCTGTAACCCAACCCGATCCACTGCTGACGGATCTGTAACCCAACCCGATCCACTGCTGACTGATCTGTAACCCAACCCGATCCACTGCTGACTGATCTGTAACCCAACCCGATCCACTGCTGACTGATCTGTAACCCAACCCGATCCACTGCTGACGGATCTGTAACCCAACCTGATCCATTGCTGACTGATCTGTAACCCAACCCGATCCACTGCTGACGGATCTGTAACCCAACCCGATCCACTGCTGACTGATCTGTAACCCAACCCGATCCACTGCTGACTGATCTGTAACCCAACCCGATCCACTGCTGACTGATCTGTAACCCAACCCGATCCACTGCTGACGGATCTGTAACCCAACCCGATCCACTGCTGACTGATCTGTAACCCAACCCGATCCACTGCTGACTGATCTGTAACCCAACCCGATCCACTGCTGACTGATCTGTAACCCAACCCGATCCACTGCTGACTGATCTGTAACCCAACCCGATCCACTGCTGACTGATCTGTAACCCAACCCGATCCACTGCTGACTGATCTGTAACCCAACCTGATCCATTGCTGACTGATCTGTAACCCAACCCGATCCACTGCTGACTGATCTGTAACCCAACCCGATCCACTGCCGACTGATCTGTACCCCAACCTGACACACTGAATTTAATTGAATTGCTCCCGAAGGGCAGTAAAGTGTTTAAACTTTTTTTTTTAAATATATATTTGTGTCATTAACACCCCTGGTACAATATATTGATAAAATGTCTGCATAAAGGTATCACAGATGCACATCATGCATGAAAATATGTAGTATGTGAACTGTATTTAGGCAGCAGTGTCTTATATGTATAACAAGATAAATGTAACTAAAATAAAGATACATCATATGTACAAGATCCACTTGGAAAGCTGCCAGCAAATACGTTTGATACAAGTGGCTTGCTGATTGAGACCTGATACAATGTATAGCTCCAAGTTCACACTCTGGATATTACAATACACAGCAGAATAACTACTTGTAAATATAATACCAAAGACAGAAATGACAATGTATAGTTATTTACAACTGCACCATCTGACCCCATCAGGGTTAAATAAGGGACAATATACAGGGATAATACAAAGAGGCCGATTCATCAATAGCGCCAGGTAGCGACAGATGAGCGACTGTAGCGTGATTTTTTCAGCGCCAGCCAGTATTCGCTGTGCTTGGCCGGCATTAGCTTGATGACAGCGACTCAGTCGGTGAGCGCCTGACAACGAATGGCCAGAGCGAACGGCTTGCTTCATATTCATCAAAAAATCACGCTCCGAATGTGCTGTCGCTGTCCATTCCTTGTTTAAACCCCAGAGCGCTTGCGGCGATCTGTATTAACTAGTTTTTAACCCCTAAACAACCATATTTTTTAAATGTAACATTATACATGTTTTTAGAATCATTTTGTAATTTGAATACATTAATCTCAGACCTGTTAGATCAATTCTGCACATATTTTTTTTTTTTTTTTTTTTTACTTAAAAATAAATCCTAACATTGCAGAAGTGGTCTCCGATTTTTTGACATTAAAAAAATTAAAAAAAAAAAAATTACCAATTAATCATGAATTATTATAGATTGCTCCATTGAAATGCATTGGACATCGCCAGGGAGCGACAGCTCATACCTGGCGCTGTGAGGGAATTTGCAGCGGCGCTGTTCGGTCCAGGCGGCTTCATGATGAATGCCGCGCTAGCCGTAGCTCTCGCCGGCGCTAGCCTCATTTTGCTTGATAAATGCGTCATTGTGACCGCCGCCGGGCGTACTTGAGTCGGTAGTCGCCGTTAGCTGCCGCTACCTGGCGCTCGTCGGACACTACCTGGCGCTATCGCTTGATGAATAAGGGCAAAAGTCTCTAATACAGGGATAGGCTGTCTAGTCACATACATCTTCCCCATCACTTACTATGCCCGATTAGGGGATGATAATTGCTGTATTGCCATATAAGATGTACATGCCCATAAGACGCACCTAGAATTTGGAGGGGGAAAGTAGGGTGTTTTGTGCTAAAACACACCACTAGAGGCAGTGTGGCATTCCCCCCCTCCCATTCCCATAGGCAGTGTGACATTCCCCCCTCACATTCCCATTGAAAATGTGGCCTACCCCCCTCACATTCCTATAGGCAGTGTGACACCCCCCATTCCCATATGCAGTGTGACATTCCCCCCATCACATTCCCTATATAGGCAGTGTGGCATTCCCCCCACCCCCTTATTCAGTGTTGTATCCCCCCAACCCCCCAGAAAAAAAGTATAATTTCATGAACGCTGTCCCTGCTCTGGCTTCCGGTGCTGCCACTGCCTCTCAGGTGGCAGTGTGCACTGATGTGTCAGCGCGCGGGATAGATAGAAACTTCGATACATTGATGTTACTTGTCCTGTCATTTCCATAAATATATAATACACATAGATATGGAATAAATAGATTTGGGGTAGATATGTAGATAGATAGATAGATAGATAGATAGATAGATAGATAGATAGATGATAGATAGATAGATAGATAGATAGATAGATAGATAGATAGATAAAGTCGGATGGATAGAGATGAGATATAAGATATATGTGGGATAGATGGGGGGAGACAGATGGATAGCTATGGGAGAGATATATATGGGGAAGACGGAAAAATGGATAGAAAGACAAAGGTTAAAAGATTGACGGATAAGCCTATAAACTCTGGTAACCTTTTGTCCTAATTAGAAGTCCACTAATATTGCATGAAATCAGATGAGGGTTTGGATCTTCCGGTGGCGCTGGCATATTTCCTGCGGCAGGGGCTATCACGAGAGAAGCGTAGAGTAGAAGTTACAACATGTTCCTGATTCATCTCCTATATATAGTCACCTGGACAATGTACCTGGCAAGCACAAAAAACAGGTCACTCTGTGTTCTGATTTTCTCTTCCCCCACCTGACACACTTGTGCAAGAACAGAAACAAAAGCAATGTGACTAAATTTGGCCTTACCCATCATATTCTGTCTTTTAAAGGGAAAGTCTTCCCAAAATGAAAAGAAATTGAATGGGACTCCAGTAGCTGGTTCCAATTAATAGAGGTGTTCAAACCTCTCATATTCTCCTATACAGATGTTGAGATGTGTGGGGCCTTCACAATGCATAATGAGACCAGTCTGGGGATACCTGGGTTTTTAACTACTTTAAAATAACCAAAACCCATAGCATACGCATAGGGGTGTATTTTCTTAGCTCTAACCTTAGATCTTAAATGGCCACTATAAACTCGGAAGAACCATGACAGCTTCTGCAAGCTGGTGGCAGACTTCAATGACTCTCAACACAATACTATCTGACCTAACTACCAGTACTTACTGTATATTCCTTCTCATCTTAGAACACAGTGCCATCTAGTGGACAAAAACTGATACAACTAGGTACAGAAGGCCATAGCTAGCTGTGCATTAAAGCGGTCATATACCCATATGTTACCCACATTCTCCTTCACTAGTGACTGGCAATCATGTGACTGCTGGTGGCCAATCTGGATTTCTCAGTGGGCTTGCACATCAAACCAGAATGGTTTCCGTTAGTAATCTGATTAACTTCCATTTGGTGTCATACACCATCCCCTCGATTCAAAGAGCAAAAGTTAATTGATTTCGGATCGAGATTCGTAAGTTTGGGTGGGTGTTAGTCATTTTTTCCTGTTTTTTTGGCCATTTCCGACTCGCACGAGCCTACGTACGATTTCGTATATGCTCTTACGATCATCGGAAGTTCGTTCCTAAATTGTAGGATCAAATCCTAAAACTTAGGATCAAAACGTAAAACTTAGGATAATCGGATGTGTTTAGGTGTAATTCAGAGAGCAGTTTTCCAACCTCTAAATACGTTTTAAAAGAAAGCCACTGCCGACACCTTTTAGCAGTCGGATTGCTGTTCTTGAACAGGTTTTTTGGCTATGTGGAGGAGTCTGCGCGTCTTGAGCTCCAATGAACTGCATGTATCAGCATGGCCGAGGCCATAAATTGTATGGCAATGCATACCTGATTCATGTATGCCTTATAAAAGCATTTTAATGTGGACCTTAATTAGTCCTTTGCATGTAAACCTTTATTTGGCAATATATTTGCGTTAATTGAAGAAACTTATGTCCTTTGTTATTTATTTTTAAATTGATGTACTAGAATAATATTTTTAGATTGCATTTATTGGTGTAGTTGTTTACCTTTGCTTTGTTTAATTATTTAAGCACATCTTTGGTCAGATGCATCACACTTACTGAGGAGAGGAGAGCGGGATAAAGTGCAGGATGTGGGTTACTGCTGTATTTTGCTCAGACACAGCAGAGCTGGGGGCACGGAAAGGTCAGAAATCAAAGAATGCAGAGCAACACAGTCACAAGGCCCTTTCTGTTTGCAGGCTGCCCGAGAATACCTGACCCGCCATCTTGGCTGTTTCTAGGCTCATAACATGCAGAAGTTGCTGGGTGTTTTTTTATATTTGAGAGCAATCTGTATGGAGAGGGTGTGGGTAACCACACCCAAAATTTTAAGTTGTACCATTTGAAGCCAAAATATTTGAATTAAATCCTCAAGTAAAAAATGCAAGTTAACTAAAAATTAAACAAAGTAAGATTTACTTATGCAAATGCATTCATTAATGGTTGGTTACTACAAAATGAATGAAATAAAGAAAAATAAAAGACCAAATATTTAGAATGCACTTTAATGAGGTAAGTTTGTAGTGCGCAGGCAAAAGATCAGAAGGATTTACGTCCAGACAAAAAAGGAAAAAGGGCAAAACCAATGTTGCAACCTGAGAAATGAAACGGAAAATTCAGGATGGAAACTGACATAGGTCTGATTCCCGAACTGCCATACGAACGGACGTACATTTTAGGATAGAAACGTATTTGCTTATAGAATCACTCGCAAGTTCATACGAGCGCACGAGCGTACAGGAAAAATAGGATGATCGGCACCAAAATCCAAGCTGTTACATGTTTCTTTGAATCGACCCACATGAATGAGGAAGTGGTGACCTGGGTATTGTGCCGCTTTTAAGGGCTTGTCTAGGGGAAAAACAAAAAAAAAACATGTGGCTATAGGATTTTTAAATTTTACCATTACAGTAGAACAAGCATCTTGTCATTCGGTGCTGTTCTTCAATCCCTGCCTTCTCCCAAATGGAATCACATGATGCACACCCAAAATATTAATTGCATGGAAGGGGAATGATAGAGGCCACCATGTCTGCCCAGTGATGGAGGAAGCAGTGCTCATTCTATCATATCGGTAAGTTTTGAAACACCGGAGATGGACAGAGGAGCTACAGATATTATAAGAGTATAGTTTTTTTTGCCTGGACAATGACTTTAAAGCAGAACTATTATGCCAGGCTACCAGCCCCCATGGCCGGCCTTTGAACTGTTCAGTTGGAGCAACCATCAAAGGAGCGCTGTCATGCTAGGAGTGCTGATAAGTTCCAGATTTTTTTTAATTAACCAAGTTTTTGTTTTGCCAGATTCATTTTTTAAGAGTGGAGGGTCCTTTGGAGGGCACATACCCTTCAGGCCTGCACTACGCAACTTCCAAGTTGGCAACTTCCAAGGCTGGCTCTGATGGGCACAGTATAAAAAAATGAGAATTGAGGTGGATATGACTCTAGATACTGAAATCTATGTAGTATACAACAATTGGTTTAAATATTCTGCACTTGTAAAACACAATTTGACCCCTTCTGTCAACTGAAAGCTGACCCAGTTCCATATGTTAGAGTGTAAGGTATGAAGTGTAAAGTATGGAGCACCAAAGAATCGTGAATTGTGTGTAGATATGGATGTTGGTGTAAATAAATGAAGCAGAACCTTGGCAAGTCATGACATGCATCAACAGATGTTCATGGTGGTCCCGCTGGCCAGTCAGAAGTAGATGCTTTTTATTGGAAAAGCATCAGGAGGCCCATGTGATGGATCTAGCTACTGGAGGTCCCAAAATATAAACACCAAAGATCTAGAATTGTGTCATAAGATTTTGTTTGTACAGGGCTGAGCGAATGTTCATGGTGGTCCGATGGGCTGTCATAATAGGCTTCTTCTTCTCATTGGACGAGGCCCATCTGATGGAACTAGCTTCTGAAGACCCCAAACTATGTACACCAATTATTTTGAATTTTGTGTAGACATGGATGTTGGTTTAAATAAAATAAGATGAACCTTGGCATGTCGTAAGATTTAGCTTGTACGGGACTCTCCAGTAGTGTGGGTGGTGGTGGGAGGGGGCATGACTTTTTAGGAACATGAAGTTGTCCTTCTCCTTGTCAACAAGCGCAAAAATCAAAAGTATGTTGACCTTCATTTCTGGTCTATAAATGCTAAAACCTTTCCTGGTATTTGTATTTCCCTTCAGCGTTCTCTCTGAAATGCTTTCAATGTAACACCACCGGGAACAATTGTGAGGAGAATGAGAAAACCTGTGAGTCAAATTTTGACACCTGTATGACCACCATTACAGTGGTTCGCCCAGGTAAGTGCCAGTTTATTCATTTCTCCCGTCTATCCATTTGTTATGTCTAGGAGCACTTGAATGTAGTTGTGTCTTGTAATGTAATTGCCTTCATTTCCAGAACAAAAATCACATACAAGTATAAAAGTAACACCAAATACTCAAGAAAAAGCCTCACAATGCAAATGCACAACCCTGTAGGATTAAATAAATCAACTTTATTGTATGTACATCTTAAAGTGAACCAAAACCCTGGATTTTGACTATCCTGGGCTTTGGTCCTTTCCCCCTCGGGACACCCTAATCGGGAAAGCCCCGCTGTGTGCTGAAGGGATAGCGGGGATGCAGCCGCTGCTTGCGTCGGGGAAAGGAGATACGTTTCTGGGGGGGTTTCACACAGTGAAGGAGGACATCAAGTAACTTATAGATTCCAGGGTGGGTTTTGGTCCAACATGCAAGACGCACAGGGCAATTACAAACAAGCGAGCGATGCCCTGCTGTAGGAAAAATGAAACAAAGCAATGGCGGGTTGTGTGGGAACAATACTCATGTCTGGGGGGGCATCCCCATTGGACACCACAGGCCCCTAAATTTCACCTCTTTATTGGGCTCTCATGCAATCAGCACTGTACTTTGTGCATATTAATGCACAGCATCTATTTGGAATAGAGTGTTGCCATTTGAGAGAAACAGGAGCAGCCATGTCCACAGGTTCCCTGCGGTACGCTCCTGCCCCAGCCTATTTGGAATGATTGGATGCAGGAGCGTGCCTCAGCTGTAGAGAGGCCAGGGATGCGGCCCTGACGCCACATGGGCATCCAAAATCAGGAGAATCTAGATTTGTTTAGACTCCGAGGTCAGGTTTAAAGAGGTTTAGTGCACTTTAAAGTACAACAAACCTAGAATATTTGTCCAAATAGCATGATCTTTAAGGGGCAATCAGATTTGGGATGTCCCTCAGTGATGTAACGCGACTCTTCACCACAAAGGGACCCACTGAGACCATGCCGCCCAAGGGTCCACATAAACCTGGAGCTGGCCCTGGGTAGCAGAGTAATACATGTGGTTCTTGAATGGATCAGCGGGTCTCGGGATGGTAAGGGTAGATGATAATGTGAGGACAAGGGGCTCTGGTCATTACATATGGGTAACTGGGCAATGACATTGATGAACTACATGTGGAACCCTTGCATGTATAGGAATGTGGTGCTGGGACACCATAGGGTGCTTTGAACGGTAAGGTTTCAAATGTTGGACAAACATACTGGATAAGGGGCCCTATCTGGATGTTATTGGGCACAAAAAGTCCCCATGATAGCCCAGTGTAAGTAAACAATGTTTGCCATTTGCACGGGAGATGTCTGAGTGGAGGTGGGCACTTACTACTGTGCTCATTAACCTTTATTTAAGGTTTAGTGAGATTTTTCCTATTCATTTTATGCTTTAACAGACAAATCACCAGCAAAATCCTTCAAGTACCTGGTGAAATCCTGCGGCGAGAAGAAGCACTGCAACCAGAGCTACAGCATGTCCTTCAGCAGCTCCTCCCTGTATGCAGCGGTCAAATGCTGTGATGGTGACAGATGCAAAACTGAAATGCCGGACAGTAAGTGTCATTATCACGTGTCTTTTATATCCTACATAAAATCCATGAACATGTTTCTCTACAGCAAGACTGATGCAGATGCTGAATTACTTTGACCAGGACAGATGCAGACATTTAATTAGTTTGCCCAGGACAGATGCAGATGCTGAATAATTTTGCCCAGGACAGATGCAGACGCTGAACTATTTTGCCCAGGACAGATGTAATTTTTTTGCCTAACAGATGCAGACACTAAGACACTAAATTATTTTGACCAGGACAGATGCATATTCTGAATTATTTTGACTAGGATAGATGCTGTATTATTTTGCCCAACAGGTGCAGGTGCTGAATTAATTTGCCCAGGACAGATGCAGAGGTTTAATTATTTAGCCCAGGACAGATGCAGAGGTTTAATTATTTAGCCCAGGACAGATGCAGAGGTTTAATTATTCTGCCCAGGACAGATGCAGATGCTGAATTATTTTGCCCAGGACAGATGCAGACAATTATTTTTCCCAGGACAGATGCAGGCGCTGGATTATTTTGCCCAGAATAGATGTAAATGCTGAATTATTTTGCCTAGACAGATGTAAACACTGAATTATTTTGCCTAACAGATGCAGACACTAGATTATTTTGCCCAGGACATATGCAGACACTGAATTATTAAGACCAGGTCAGATGCATATGCTGAATTATTTTGCCCAGGACAGATGCAGAAGCTAAATTATTTTGCCCAGGACAGATGCAGACGCTAAATTATTTTGCCCAGACAGATGTAAACACTGAATTATTTTGCCTAACTGATGCAGACACTAGATTATTTTGCCCAGGGCAGATACCGGAGCTGAATTATTTTACCGAGGACAGATGCAAATGCTGAATTATTTTGCGCAGGACAGATACAAATGCTGAATTATTTTGCCCAGGACAGATGCAGACACTGAATTATTTTGCCCAGGGCAGATGCAGACACTGAATTATTTTGCCCAGGACAGATGCAGGCGCTGAATTATTTTTCCTAGAACATATGTAAACACTGAATTATTTTGCCTAACAGATGCAGACACAAAATTATTTTGCCCAGGACATATGCAGACGCTGAATTAATTTGCCCAGGACAGATGCAAATGCTGAATTATTTTGCCTAGGACAGCCACAGAACTATTTCATCCAATACAAATGCAAAATTGTTTTGCCCAGGACAGATGCAGATGCTAAATTACTTTGCCCAGAACATATGCATACGCTGAATTATTTTGCCTAACAGATGCAGACACTAGATTTTTTTGCCCAGGACAGATGCAGACGCTAAATTATTTTCTCCAAGACAGATGCATATGCTGAATTATTTTGAGCAGGACAGATGTAGACGCTGAATATTTTTGCCCATGGCAGATTCAAACACTGAATTATTTTGCCCTAAAATTATGTAGTCACTGACTTATTTTGCCCAGAACAGATACAGATGCAGAATTATTATGCCCAGAACAGATGCAGATGCTGAATTATTCTGACTAGGACAGATGCAGATGCTGAATTTTGCCCGACAGATGAAGGTGCTGAATTATTTTGCCGAGGACAGATGCAAATGCTGAATTATTTTGCCTGGGACAGATGCAGACATTTAATTATTTTGCCTGGGACAGATGCAGATGATGAATTATTTTGCCCAGGACAGATGCATATGCTGAATTGTTTTGCCCAGGACAGATGCAGACATTTAATTATTTTGCCTGGGACAGATGCAGTTGATGAATTATTTTGCCCAGGACAGATGCAGATGCTGAATTATTTTGCCCAGGACAGATGCAGACACTAAATTATTTTGCCCAGAACATATGTAAACACTGAATTATTTTGCCCAGGACAGCCACAGAATTATTTCATCCAGTACATATACAGAATTATTTTGCCCAGGACAGATGCAGATGCTGAATTACTTTGCCCAGGACATATGCATATGCTGAATTATTTTGCCTAACAGATGTAGACACTAAATTATTTTGCCCAGGACAGATGCATATGCTGAATATTTTTGCCCCGGACAGATTCAAACACTGAATTATTTTGCCCTGAAATTATGTAGTCACTGACTTATTTTGCCCAGGACAGTTACAGATACAGATGCAGAATTATTTTGCCCTGAACAGATGTAGACTCTGAATTATTTTGCCTATGACAGCCACAGAATCATTTTGCCCAGAACAGCCACTAAATACTTTTGCCTAGGACAGGCACAAACATATCTGTCCAAGACAGATGCAGACGCTAAATTATTTTGTCCATGACAATACCATAACCAATCTTTTCCACCCCACCTGTCAATACCTATCAATACCCCTGCAGCAGCTGAAGCACCTTCTGCTGTGACAGTAAGTGGGTGAGTTACACACTCTCCCCCCCCCCTCCAGAATGTTAAGGATTAGAGACAATACTGCACTCCACAGTCGAGAGCAGCTTACAACCACATCAGTTGACTGTGGCACGAGCCTGTGCTGCCGGTGTCAGAAGCCTTGGAGTGACCCTGTTTCAACAGCCTTCATTAAGTTTAAAAAAAGGGTGGGTGGTTTTGGTGGAGAAGAAGAGGAAGGAGGACTTGCTCTCACAGTTTGATGCATAGCGGTTCAGAAATTAAGAAAAAATTAAGAAATGACTGGCCCTGAATAATATTCACAGTTTGGCATAAAGGATCTGGTGGTCTTATAGAGCTGCATGTGTGTGCTTTGGATGCCCCCTTCTGTTTGAGTATGCTTTAGGGTAAAGTTTGGGAAGTGGTTCCTGGACCGGGCCATGCTATTGCAGGGAACTACACCAGGTTGGGGAGCAGGAAATATAAGGATACTCAGGCCAGAGTGAGGGTCCCCAGGCGGGCTCCCTTGTTGGGTCCAGGTTTGCTTGAAGGCGGCAAAAATGGCATCCAGAGTCAGCTTAACGTCTTTATTGAGCCAGGCAAAATAGGAGCCCCACACAACCTACAGTTGTCTCTCACCGGTCTCAGCCTTTCAGGATTGCGTCCCAGTGTGGTTTCCCCCCCCCCCCTCACAGCCACAGAGAAGTGTGTCATACTTATCCTTTCTCTACCTGTGCCTTCTCAAGGGGTTACTCCTCTGGGTAGACCTCCAAGGCTTCTCTCCCTGGTGAGCTGGCTAGTATGCTCTCTGAAGTACACCCTGATAACACTCTCTGCTCTGTTCTCTTATTACTGTGTCTTATAGCCAGCCTAGGTCTATTTATTGACCCAGATAAGCAACGTATTTACCTCCATTTTTCCATGGCTACACTCCAACCAATCAGAGGGCTCCAAGAGTATCTAAAATGTTGCCACTCATATCCTGCTGATCTTATCCTAACCTCATTTCTTATCCTATACTGGCATCAAGTGGCAAACCCATGTAACTACACCTCCAACTCAAAATGATCTGAAAATACCCATAGACTGTGTATTTTTTCCTAACGTAAAAGCAGAACCAGACTGATGGTTACGATTTTTCTTAACAGAAGTGACCGCTATCTCATCACCCTGTTACATTCTCTGTGTATCGGAATGTTTATAATCATCTCTATTGTGTGTCCTTTCTAGTAGCCAAAGTTCCAGCCACGGAGACCCAGTTTAAATGCCCTTCCTGCTACGAGCCCACTCTTAGATGCAACAGCACTGTGGACATCAAATGCCTGGGAGATGAGAACAAATGCGTCAGCTATACCGTCAAAGAAAGTAGGTATATTGTCGCCATCGAATTTATAGAGCTCTGACTAGAGATGAGCGCATGGATTTGTATACAATCCAAAGTTCCTAAAATGTTGGATCTGAAACTGACACAATAGTTAAAGTGGACCAAACCCAGTGCTGTTTGAAACTCCCAGGTCACCCCATTCACTTACCTTGCTTTCTGGTCCAACCTTGCTTCCCGGTCTCCGATATCCCTCTAGCAGGACGCGTGCCTGTGCCAGGCATTTGTGAATGGCCGACGTGGGCATGCTCCCTGTTAGAGGAAAGCAGGGGATGCGACCTCCAGCACGCTCGGAGCCGCTGGCTTCAGACGAAGGCTTAGACGACGTGACGTCAGTGGCTCCGAGTGCACTGATTGGTTGAGCGGCGGCACATGTGCTGTAGGACCGGGAGGTGAGTTGTGCTCGGCGATCTGGGTGGTATCAGACATTGAGGCAACCCCAATCAGGGCGCCCTGGGGGAAAGGACCAAAACCCAGGATAGTGGCTGGTGCGCTCAGGGTGGAGGTAGTGGTAACGCTGCTGAGGGCTGTCACAATGATGTGTTTGAGTGCCCTAATCATTATGGCAGCACTGGTGGGCATCACTGATCCCCCTGCCAACCCCTCTGGCATGCTCCCATCTAAGTCTGCATGGTGCAAAGCGCATGTAAACTGGGGATGCTGCCGGAGGCCTGCACAGCGCTATCAAGGGACGAGGAAAATATATGGTGAACTGGTTGGGTTTAACACAATGGGGGGAAGGGGTGGAGTTTGGGTACTTTTTAAAAGGGCAAAACCTGTTTTGACCAGTCATTCCCTGTCCAAGCGAAATCCCTATTTGGGATGTTTTGCAGTGTGAAAACACATTTCTCTTGGATCCTGGGAATCCCTGGAATCTCACTGCACATGCACCTTTGACAGCACCCACACTCGCAATACTTAAATGTCAGCGGGGCTACACAGAGACTGAGTAGAGCGGGGATACTGCTTCTGAGTGCGGCAAGACTTTGCCGCAACTGTCAGTCAAGGGAAGTTTACAGGGAAACCAAGGGGTTTTACACTGCAGGTCATGCCAAGTTGGGCTGCCCCTAGGGAAATGTATTAAAAAGCTTCAACTCAACTTTTCGGACATAGAGGATTATAGTGATTCCCCTCTGGAGAGGAACAATACCGGGATAATGAAAATCACAGATGTTCTTCTTTAAAGTGGGCCAAAACCCATCTTGGTTGGCCTGCAGCTAGAGGGGAGCAGGGATACAGATAGCCGGCGCACTCGCTCCATTCAGTTTCTTCGCCACTTGGCATCGATGCGGTGAGGAGAAGCTGAATGCTGCCAATTGTGTTGATTGGTTGCCTTCTAACACCTGTGGTGTGGGAATGCTGGGAGGCTGATTTTATCCCAGTGATTCATGGGGATGCACACAGCAGGGCATCCCAAATTAGGATGTTCCTGTTTAAAGAAGGGTTAAAACCCTGGGTTTTGGTTAACTTTAATAAATAAATGGTATTACTTTATATTTGACCAAAACACTTACATTCTACAGGGAAACCAGGGATGTGGTCGTGGACTGGGTCACGTCAGCCGACATTCTTGAGATCAGCCAATCGGCGATCTCCAAAAATGTTTAAAACCGGGACACTGCCAAGTAGGCTGCATCGCTCGAGGTTCTCAGGCGGAGAGGACCGGAGGGGGCACAGAGAGACTAAAAAAGTGTTTTGTGCCACTTTAAAGTGGACCGTCACCCTCCCGTGATCGGCCCGGGAATCTATAAGATTCCCGGGCCGATCACCTCCCTCCCCCCGGACATCCGAGATCGGGATGTCCCGCGGGGTGAAACCCCCCCAAACACCCCAAATCCCCTTACCTTGGCCGCCGCCGCCTCCCTCGCGCCCCTCTAGACGTGCGCGCCCGCGCCGGCCGTCTGTCAAGAGTGACACGCGGGAGGCGGCGGCGGAGGAGCCGCTTGTCCGCGGCTGTCAAAAGGCTTGTCCGTCGGCGCTGGGAGCGGGGAGAGGTGAGTTTTTCGGGTGATCGGGGGGGTTTCACACAGCGGGGCACCCCGATCGGGGGTGCCCCACCGAAGTGGACCAAGACCCAGGATAGTCAAAATCCTGGGTGTTGGTCCACTTTAAGGATTCCTATAAGGATTTGGGGTTATATATTTGGCTTAGTCTGTTCTAACTTAGGTGTGGGCCTAGGTGGAGAAAAGATTAGTGTAGGTGCGCTGTGGATAAAAAAAAGGTTTTGTTAGAATTGGCAGGTTAAAATGGATAGTAAATAAAGGGTTAATGTTCTCCGCGATCCTGTGAGGGGAAAATAGGTTAGTATATATAAGTAAAATTATAAATAAATAAATGCAATAGTATTACCAAAGTGAAGTTTTGTTTGAGGGGGTGTTTCCACCTTTTAATTAAATCAGAAACATCTAGGTTTCATTGCCTCTGACTAATTGTGCCTCAAAAATTACACATAAGGGAAAAAAAACAGACAAGTTTTACTTAAACCAATACCGCGCTAGTTTAACAGTTTCTAAGCTCAACGTGTAAAACTTCAGTCCGTGTCTCCGCTAAGCGCCAGTATAAATACCGGTGTTTAGGCGGCGCCGAGTATTCTAGTGAAAGTCGCCGGAGAGCGACGAAACGCATCGGACACTCTGGGCTTCTAATATAGAAGCTATCTGGATACTTGCAAGTTTCTATTGGGACACACCTGCGGGAGCGGTGAGAGCTGGTCGCTGTTGTGTTTTTAAAGATGCCCTTTTTTTATTGATTGATTTGTGAGTTTTCTGGCATCTATTAAAACAACTGTTTTTATGTAAATTAGCAATGTTGCACTAGATTTTCTTTTCTTTTTTTCCACCTGCATATGTATATACTTTTTTTGGAGTGACCAACTGGGATTCAGCTTGGAGTTTGTTACTGGAGTCCGTTTAAAGTTATACTACGGGGAATTAAGGAAAGCTGTAACTCTGTCTAATTGGAGTCGGTGGAATTATCTATCTGAATGCGAATACCATTTAGTGTTCTGGTAAGATCTTGGTGACACTGGTGGTGGGCACGAGACGTGCATGCGTTTTGGGATTATTTTACTCCATCATAAGAAGATTCAGCTCTGTGTTTTTCATATAGTATGCCTCAAAAATTGTTGGAACTTTTAATCTTGCTGTCTGAGGGATTTCTCCTCTCAGGTAGCGTTATACAGGTTGGTCAGTGTTAATTACACTATTGGCCCTGTATTATGAGTTCTTTGAGCTGGTTTGTGGTGGATGATTCCTTGTTCAGGATGAGGTGAGTTTCTAGAGGGTTGGAGAAATGTGGTTGGTGGATCCTAGATGGTTTAGAGGTTGTAGGTCGGCATTGAAATGAGATAAGCGGTGTTCCTGAGATCCAGGTAAGCGGTGTGAGTTGAGGTAGATGATTGACTGAAACTATCTCTCCCAGTAACCCTTTCAGCAACAAACAACCAATAAAAACGCTGGGCGCCTAACCTGCCCCCGATCACCTTGACAACGTCATAGACGAAATGCGCGTCAGTGGACCAATTTTCTATTAATTTTTCAAAAACTTTTCAAAGACTAAAATCAGGCAAGAACTTTGCTACCTTCCAGCCGCTTTTGCGGCTTCAATCTTAAACCCAGCCGCGAACCGGCTCTCCTCTCCGCCCGCCTTACCTGCGGTCGCCAGCTTCGATCTGACTACCCAAGGCAGCCAGACCAACGTCCCCTATACTTCTCCAGCCCAGAGGAAACCTCACGCTGCTCCTGCCTGCGCCCTCTGCAATGACCGGCTTTTCTGTTTTTTCACCTGAACCCTCTGCACTAAAATTAATACCACAGCCCATCCAGGCTGTGGTGGTGAGTAACTAGCACTGAGCATCAACTGTACTAATTTTCCTAGCAACTTTCCGAAACTATAAGTCATACAATTTCCTTATATTCATTTACCATTATTTAAAAGGACACAAGTAAAACCACAGACAATCCAGGCTGTGGTGGTGAATAAAAAGCACCGAGCATATACTGTACTAATTATTGCATCAATTTTAATCAACTTACCGAAACTGTAAGTCATACAAGCTGCTTATATGCGTTTTACCTTTAATTACAAGTTTTTCACAATTCCCCCACAACGGATACAAGCCTCACAACACATCTAAAATCAGAACATTAAAGCAGACCTCAACTAATTAATCTGCACTTAACACTAGAACCTCCTCTAATGGCACAATCATCTCCATCCATCCAGAACAATCATCTACCTCAACTCACACCACTTACCTGGACCTCAGGAACACCGCTTATCTCATTTCAATGCCGTTCTACAACCTCTAAACCATCTAGGATCCACCAACCACATTTCTCCAACCCGCTAGAAACTCACTAATCCTGAACAAGGAATCATCCACCACAAACCAGCTCAAAGAACTCATAATACAGGGCCAATAGTGTAATTAACACTGACCAATCTGTATAACGCTACCTGAGAGGAGAAATCCCTCAGACAGCAAGATTAAAAATGCCAACAATTTTTGAGGACTAATTAGTCAGAGGCAATGAAACCTAGTTGTTTCTGATTTAATTTAAAGGTGGAAACACCCCCTCAAACAAAACTTCCCTTTGGTAACACTATTGCATTTATTTATTCATAATTTTACGTATATATACTAACCTATTTTCCCTCACAGGATCGCGGAGAACATTAACCCTTTATTTACTCTCCTTTTTACCTGCCAATTCTAACAAAACCTTTTTATATCCACAGTGTACCTACAGTAATCTTTTCTCCACCTAGGCCCACACCTACATTTCTCCCAGGAACTACAGGTTTTTCCCTCAAGTAGGACCTGCTTAAATTATCTAATTGCGCTTTCCTCAAACCAACTCCTATATATTTGGCTTAGGCTTCCGTTGGGGACTAAGGCTGATTGGCTGAAGTGCTGTTATGAATTATGAGGGTATTTATTTGGTTAAAGAGGGGCTTATGGATTAGATTAGCTTTTTTTGGACTGGGCCTCTGAACCCTACACTGCTTTTCTTTTTTTCCACAGGCTTCTCGGACTCTAACATTTATTCATGGAAGGGCTGTGCCACAGAAAACCTGTGCACCATGAAGAACCTGACAACAATGCCGACTAAACACATTCTGGCGACACAGTTTCAGTGTAACCACGGCCCGTCCCTGCTGCCCGGCCTGTTGCCCGCTGCCATTCTCGGCCTGTTGATGCTGAAGCTCCTCTCATAGTGGTGACATGAGGGAGGGCAGACGTCATGTGAAGGCCTGAAGCCTGAGCTGGACATATCACGATGCATTGTGGAGATGCAACAGGCGTATACCCACAGGGCAATGCATGTTCCCACACTGTATACTTCCAGAGCCATGTCTATCTATACAGCCGACTACTTTCTATATGTATGTTTATGATGTGCAGAACCATATTTACCTGTATCCACTGACAACAACCACCTTGTATAGCTCCTACTCAGAATCTGGGGAACCTATAGAGTATGTGTGTGTATGTGTGTGTAACAGCAATGCATGGCTACCTTAGTGACTAAAAACAAAACAGCATAGTGCATTACAAGTTCAGAAATACATGTGGAGAAAAGCCGGTGGCCATCTTGGGTGTGGGAAAACCAAACTTAACACTCACTCCTTTGTTATGGGCAGACGCTGTAAAACGGTCTTCCTAGTTCAGAAGACATGTCGCCTTAAGAACCTTAATCAAGAACATGGAGACACCTCTGAGGTGTCCTTCATCAAATAATTTTAAAGTCAGAGACTTAAGCTGTTTCCAGGTAGCCTGGCTGCTTCGCAGTTTAGATCTTTTTTAAAATTGACTTTGATCTCCCCTGACCTTCTCTAGGGCTCACTACTAATTTGGGTTTTATCTATAGATCAAACTACAACCCTCATTTTAATAGGGGTACTACCCAAAAGACATGTTTGGCAAGGGGAGGTAGGTAAAGCAAACTAAATATCTACCTTTGAAGCACTGTGATGGGCATTCTTGACCTGCCTAATGAACTGCCGATTCAGAAAGACAAATGCAAATGTAGAGCTCTACGTTGACCAATGACCTGGATGCAAGAGGTATTAGATACACCTACCACTGTTATCAGAACTTCTTACTTACAGAGTTCTGTAAGACAAATGTAGCCATATAAGCTCTATTTTGAGTACACAGTGACAAGTAAAGAGACCGATACCTCTCTGATGTCTCATTAGGATGTTGTAAAATTAGAGACTTCCACTTTTTCCAGGCTCACCAACTGATCTCCCCTAACTTTATTTAGGTTCATTACTAGTTTGAACATCAAATCAAAGCTCCCTCCCCCACTCCTGTCAACAATGAAGGGTACATGGTTTGTCAAAGGGAGACCAGCCATATCTTGCATGTGGGCAAAGCAAACTATTTACCACTGGACCAATGTGATGGGGCTTCTGTCTAAGATGACCTCACTGGAACACTGTGATGGACCTTCATGACCTGCTTATTTCACTTTAAAACTTTGTAAAATTGGTGGCCTGAGCTTTTTCCAGGTTGAGTGACTGCTTTGCAGTTTAGATACCCCTTGCCTCTCTTTTAGGCTCACTGATAATTTGAGCTTCAATTAGTGGTTGAATTACAGCCTTCTAGCAACATTATAATGAGGGTACAGCACAACAGACAAAGTTTGGCAAACCATCTAAATATTTAGCACTGGACCACTTTGATGGTCCAGAGCATTGATACAAGCTCTTCATTGACCAGGCAAAAGAAAGCTCGTAGAGATACAGTGATACAGTTATCTCTATGGTATAATCTCTGATGGGCATTCTTAGCCGTATAAGCTCAGTTATGACCAAGAACAAGGAGGCAAGTGGAGATATGTGATACACTTAGCTATTTGGTATCTTCCCCTGGGGATTTGTAAAGTTAGAGTCTTTGCAGTTTAGAACTCCTTTGACCTTCTTTTGGGCTCACGGCTAATTAGGGTTTTATATTTATATTATTGCCACTTGGGAATGGCAGAAAAAAGGGGGCGGCACTGACTAGTACATGCAAAAATGTCTTATTAGAAAGGTGCACTGCTCCGTGGGATAAGTCCCAATTAGTAAACCAGACAAAGTGGAGTGGTCCCCCACCACCCCCAAATATCTACCCACAGAGACTAACACTTGCACTCAAAAATATCAAAATATAATCAATTTATTGTAATTAATCCATTAAAAACACGATTTAAAAACAATTATGCTGTGCCATAACATTGTTACGCCACCAACGCCCCAACTATAACTCTATCTACAAACTGTGACCAATTCATAACCTAACTCTCTAATCCATATAGAAATATATACATATGTTATAACAAAGTGCCAGTGCTTTTAAAGTGCATCCATCTCATCAGAACAATAACCCACACGTTTTATCTAGGTGCAGAGTAATAAAAACCCATTCAGAACGATAAGTGCAAAAGCGCAAATACAACAAATAAGAAAGAGTGCTTAGATACACAGGATGTAGAGTGGCCCCCCGGGGGCTGCGACTTACGCGTTTCGAGTCCTATTGACTCTTGTTCACGGCCAGTCATCAGTATCTCCTCTCGGCTAATTAGGGTTTTAATTGGAGGTCAGTAACACCCAATGGACAAAATTTAGTGAGTGGAGGCCAGCCACCATCTTGGATGTGAGCAAAGCAAGCTACATTATGATGGGCATTTTTCCAGGATGACTCTACTTTGACCTGGACAAGGATGCAAGTGAAGGTATGGGATACAGGACACTCTGTGTCTTAGAGGAAAGGCAATTAATTGCCTGTCTGACCACTATTTGGACCATTACTAATATGAGTTTCAATCCAATCTACAGTATAACTACAAATCACAGGACACTCTGGCATTGTTTTAAACCAAACCTAAAGTCCAACACACCTTAGAATTTCAATTTGTGTACCCCTTTAGGAAGCCCGAAATTCGGCAGTATTTCTCAGCAGTCAGTATTCCTGGGGATAAAGCAGCCACATCCACACTACTTTCTTCTCTGTCAACTAATTATGGGGCAATAGGCACACACCATATACATCAGGTACAGCTATGCTGTCTGGAAGACTGTATGTGCAGCCAGTGGTCAAGTAGACAGAAACCTGGGCCTGATGGGTATTCGTCCCTTTCTATGGTGGTTCTACACGTGGCCATGCCAAGTTAGAAATGAGGCCATGTATTTAATAATACAGGTATGGCTTATGGTGGATTTCTGATTGGCTGCCCAGGGTGAGTGCTAGTTGAACATTTTGGGGATTATATTTATTTATTAGATTGATGGAAAATGTGGGCAGAAAACGGACTGTGATATAAACTGAATCCATTTGAGCGATACTCCCAGCATGCTCACCTACCTACTTTAAAGAGCACCAAAACCCTTCCCAGGTGATCCTAGAGTTTAAAAGTCTCCAGGGCAAGACAAAGCCCTGGCTTTTTTGGTGAACAGCGCCATATGCTGTTAATTCATATGCACAGTATAGACCATTGATTGGACAAGAACCCACACATGTGCCGTGGGTTCACAGGTGAAGTGAGTATACTAGGTGAACCGGGGGTTTCACTTAGGAGGGATATAACTAATCAGGATGACCCTAAGGAAAGAATTTAAATAGGAAATGTTTAATTTAAATTTTCACCTTCTTGGGTTTTGCTGCCTGGGGCATCTCAATGTGGGGATGCCCCACTGTGTGTATTCCCAAGGATTGCCTGAAAACTCAGCTTTTTTTTCATTCCCACTGCACATTCACTGGGCATTCAGCCAATGCTGGTCTCATGAGCCCAGCCTGTAGTAAACTGTAGCATTAACTGCTATAACATCTGCACTGCACATTGCATGATGGGTAAAAGCATCTACATACATCAGAAGAATTGCAATCATCTCTTAATGCAGCACTGGTTGGCTCAGGGGACAGGCTGAGTTGAACAGTTCATCTTTATAGTGGACCAACACCCACGGGTGATCGGCCCGGGAATCTATAAGGTTCCCGTGCCGATCACCTCCCTCCCACAAGATCGGGATGTCCCGCGGGGTGAAACCCCCCCAAACACCCCTCCCTCGCGCTCCTCCAGACGTGCGCGCGCCCGCGCTGGCCATCTGTGAATGGCCGGCGCGGGCACGCGCGCGTCAAGAGGGACGCGCGGGAGGCGGCGGCGGAGGAGCCGCTTGTCCGCGGCTTGTCCGTGGGAGCGGGGAGAGGTGAGTTTTTCAGGGGGGTTCGGGGGGGGTTTCACACAGCGGGGCACCCCGTGCCCCACCGAAGTGGACCAAGACCCAGGATAGTCAAAATCCTGGGTGTTGATCCACTTTAAAAACCTGTCATCCCTGAATCCTTTTCCTTTCAGTAAATCAAGAAACAGGCTTGCCTGCTAATTTTTTTTTTAATTCTGGATATAGAAGTGACTTTGTCTTGCTATCTAGCATATATTTTTTTATTAATATATCTTTATTTATTGTATGTAAAGGGCACCCTCAGACATAACAGCTTTTCCACAGGTCCATTGCTTTAAAACACTCCAGTGTATTCTGGCTTGACCCTACTGGTTCTAGTCCGCCACAGTCTGCATTTCCTTTTTAAAGCCAGCAGGTGGCAGTGCTCCAATCTAGTTCACCAGCTTGGGTAGCTTTGGTCTACATCACCGCCACAAGTTTATTTATTAAGGTGACCCCTATTTAGGCCCCTGCTTTTTTACATTTCTAGCTGAGCATGCTGGGACTTCTGGTTAGAAGATGGCGGGAGAGGTGAGTGTTATACTGAGGGCATTGTGTAACTTTCTGCAGCTGTATTTTGCCTTCTTTTCTTTTCCTTATGGGAACAATAAATTATTAATTAAACACATTTTTAAAGAACATCTCTTTGTTTCCTTTGTGGCTTTTAGAAAATTGGCTTTCCTGGAAAATGGAAATAAAAGGGAGGTAGGTATCGAAGGGATTCTATAGACGTGTGGTTTAAAGTGGACCAAAACCCACCGCGATCTGTCCGGGAATCTATAGGAATTCTGGGCCAATTCCCTCCCCGCGGAGCGTCCAAAATCAGGATTCCCTGGTGTGTGAAACCCCCCAGGTCGCCCCATACACTTACCTTGTTTCCCGGGCCAACAGCGCATGCGCAAGCCGCGGCCCTATCCCCGCTATCCCTCTAGCAGGGCGTGCCCGCGCCAGGCACTTGTAGATGGCTGGCACAGGCACACTCCCTGTTAGAGGGGCGCCGGCACACTGGGAGCCGCTCGCCTTAGATGAAGACTTAGACAAACGCGCTGATTGGACGAGTGGCCACGCATGCACCGTAGGACCGGGAAGAGGCGAGTTGGCTTTGGCGATCTGGGGGGTTTCGCACAGCAGGGCACCTACGATCGGGGTGCCCCGGGGAAAAGGACCAACATCCTGGGTTTTGGTCCACTTTAAGACATGGCTTATTCACAGTTTTTTGAGTAACAAATATTTTCTATCACCTCCACCACCATAAAAATTAGCAATAAAATAGTTACACATAAAAAAGAATGAAGGTATTAAATATATAACGCAACAACAAAACAAAACACGAGCCTCCTCCTACCATGAGTGGACAATCCGTGCTCCTCCAATATAGAGCTGCATACCCAGCATTACCCGCTGGGAAAAAAAAGAATAAGAGGCAAAACAAAGCAAATGGGATGATGAGATTGAGAAAGAGGAAAAAGCGAGAGGAGGAAGGAGGGAACTTGTAAAAGAAAGGGAACAAGAATGAGGTAAAGAGCAAAAAGCAAGAAAAAATGTGAAGGAGAACTAGGAAAACTAAGGAAAATAAGGAAAACTGGAATAAAAAGCAATGAACAGGCTGATGATGAAAAGGTTGTAAACCAGGTCTTTGGTAATATCTGTCTCCACATTAAAGAAAATTGTGCATATTGGATCAATTCTGCTCCCCATAGTCTCGGACGCACCAGAAGAAACTGACAGTCATGGGACTGTAGATCCTTAGAATGCCTCCAACCAGGCAATGCAAGGTTCTGTTTTCTGCTGGACCAGCTGGGCAACTACGAGGCCAGAATGGCAAAGCAAGAGTTCCCGAGCAACACGCACCCGCACAAGAGTGGCACAAGGGCCCCAGTAAGTGGACAGGTGCCAGACAAACACCACAATTAATCCAGCCCTGTCTCCACCACATGGGCAGTGGGCACCTGCGCCTTCCATCAAAGCTTCCAAGGCTATAGTTCGCTGTGTGCCCTGTACAAATTAAATAGAGTTCCTCAAAAGTATATTTTGCAGCAAATAGAAGATTTGCCAGTCCAGGTGCTGCACACAGAAAGTGCAAGTGACATTTATTAAAGTGCTACTGCAGGCATTGCGCCGGGCTACATTTGGCGCTGTCCTGAACTGTTTTCCATTTTTAAATTGAAGCAGAAACGGCCAAGATATTGGGGTTTAAAGGTTTACCCAATGACATTCTCTTTTTCATCCCGTCCCCCAATCAACTCAGCAGAGCGGGACAGGATTGCTGGTTCCTCCCTTCTCATGTCCCTTCTCCCGCCCCTACCTCTGCCTTCTCCTTCTCCAGATTCATCACATTGCTGAATATTATGCAGCGTTACAGATCCAAGGGCCACGCCCAATTTTTTCAAAAGAAAAAAAAGCTGAACCTGTAAACCTCTATATCTCGGCCATTTCTTGTTCAATTTAAAAACAGAAAGCAGTTTAGGATTTTAGGGTGGTACGTGGCATGATAGCATGGTACATGCTATTGCAGGATTGCATCTGGCAGCGTAGGGTGGTACATGGAATGGGAGGGGCATATATGGTGTGGTAAGGTTGGTCAAAGGGTGTACATGATATGGTTGGGATGTACATGGCAGGGTAAAGGGGATACCTGATATGGTAGAGTTGTATGGCAGGGTAAGAGTTGTACATGGTATGGTAGAGTTGTATATCAGGGTAAGGGTGGTACATGGTATGGTAGAGTTGTATGGCAGGTAAGGGTGGTACATGGTATAATAGAGTTGTATGTCAGGGTAAGGGTGGTACATGGTATGGTAGAGTTGTATGGCAGGGTAAGGGTGGTACATGGTATGGTAGAGTTGTATGGCAGGGTAAGGGTGGTACATGATATGGTAGAGTTGTATGGCAGGGTAAGGGTGGTACATGGTATGGTAGAGTTGTATGGCAGGGTAAGGGTGGTACATGGTATGGTAGAGTTGTATGGCAGGGTAAGGGTGGTACATGGTATGATAGAGTTGTATGGCAGGGTAAGGGAGGTATATGGTCTGACAGGGTAGGTTCAAGGTTCTTTTATTGGTCACATACATAAACCATGCAGTAGCATGACATGCATACATTCAGTATTTCAGGCCATGGTGGTGTAGTAATGTATGGTGGCTTGGTTCTATTGTTGTCTATGAGTTTTTCTGATTCAGGAACCTGATGCTTGTGGGGAAAAGCTCAGTCGCAGTCTCTTTGTGTTGGTCTTTTTCCAGATTCCAGATGACTGGGGATGTTGTTATTGGGATGGTTGGGGTCCGCCTTTATGTTCCTGGCTCTAGTTCTTTATTGACTAGTGTATGTAGTCTGTAGGTCAGGGGAGATCAGCGTGAATGATGTGCTCTGCAGTATGCACCACCCTTTCAATAGCCTGTTTGAGTGCTGTTGATGACACATCTGTAGAAATTTACAAGTAGTCTCTTAGTTGCTTTAAATCGAAAAAGCCTTTGCTCACCAGCTTGGTAATATGCTCAGACCATGTCAAATCTTGTGAGATATGTACACGTAGGTGATGGAAGCTGGATACTCTCTCCACAGGTGTTCCATTTATCTTGACAGGGGGTGACGTTTTTGCTGTAGTCCATTATCATCTCCTTGGTCTTTGTTGAGGTGTAAGCTATGGTCCTGACTTTAATTCTCCAGGTTCTATTTCTCATCTAGATAGACCTTCTCACCGTTATCTCAGATGAGACCTGAGTCTGAACTAGCTACACAGTCATAAGTGTACAATGAGCAGGGCCGGTGCCAGCACAGGGCAAACCTGGGCTTTTGCCAGGGCCCCTGGGATCTTCAGGGGCCCAATCAGGCTCACACTTGGCCCTGGTATTATTTAATAGTGGACCCAACCACCGAATGCCGGGTGCTGTGTGCAGACCTGCTCTTGGCTGGCAACAATGGATAAGGTGGCATGGAATGGAGGGAAATTGATGAAAATGCAGAAGGTGGCGAGAAAAAGGTAACAGCTGACGAGGAATGGAGGGCGATCAGCAGCAGGAGATCACCAATTTGTGGCAGCGGAGCTGAAAGGTGACATTATGTGACTCACTACTTTGGGGCCCATTAAGACCTTGCCCAAGGGCCCCCACAAACCTGGAGCCAGCCCTGACAAGGAGTATAGAAGTAGACTCAATGCACAGCCTTGGGGGGGCTCCTATACTGAGGGAGAGGGATGTTGAAACATGCTTTCCTACTCGTACTATTTGTGGTCTATCGGTCAGAAAGTCAAGGATCCATTTGCACAAGGAGGGGTGAAGACCCAGGTCCTCCAGCTTGGTGTTGAGTTTCAATGATATTGCAGTACTGAAGGCAGAGCTGTAGTCAACAAACAGCATTTTGACGTAGTTGCCTCTCCCCTTGTCCAGGTGCGATAAAGTATTTTGTAGCATGTAGGTGATGGCATCATCAGTTGATCTGTTAGGTCGGTAGGTGAATTGTAGGGGTTCCAGGGAGTCCGGGAGAGGTGCAGTAATGGAGTTTCTCACAAGCCTTTGGAAGCACTTCATGACCATTGTGGCAATGGGCAGGGCAATATCATTTAGGTATGCAAGATGAGAGTTCTTTGGGATAGGCACTATGGTGAACTTTTTGATAGGGTTGTAGCTGACAGGTTAAGGGCAGTAAATGGCATGGCATGGTTGTACATGGTATAGTAGGGTTGTACATAGCTGGGTAAGGGTGGTAAATAGTATGGTAGGGTTGTACATGGCAGCGTAGTGTTGTTCATGGCAGGGGAAGAGTGGTACATGCTATGGTAGGGTTGTACATAGCAGGGTAGGGTTGTAGTTGGCAGGGTAAGGGTGGTAAATGGTATTATAGGGTTATACATGGCAGGATAGGATTGTACTTCAATGGGTAAGGGTGGTACATGGTATGGTAGCATTGTGCATGGCAAGGTAGGGTTGTACATGGCAAGGTAAAAATGGTACCTGGTATGGTAAAGTTGTATATGGCAGGATAGGGTTGTACATAGCAGGGTAGTGTTGTACATGGCAGGGCAAGAGTTATACCAGGCAGGATAAGGGTGGTACATGGTATGGTAGGGTTGTTTATGGCAGGGAAGGGTAGTACATTGCAGGGTAGGGTTAGGCTTGGCAGGGTAGGGGTGGTACATGGTATGCTAGGGTTCTACATGGCAGGGTAGTGTTGTACATGGCAGGGTAAGGGTTATACCAGGCGGGATAAGGGTGGTACATGGTATGGTAGGGTTGTACATGGCAGGGTAAGGGTAGTACATTGCAGGGTAGGGTTATGCTTGGCAGGGTAGGGGTAGGGTAGGGTTGTACATGACAGGGTAAGGTTGTACATGGTATGGTAGGGTTGTACATGGCAGGATAAGGTTGGTACATAGTATGGTAGGGTTGTACATGGCAGGATAAGGTTGGTACATGGTATGGTAGGGTTGTACACGGCAGGATAAGGATGGTACATGGTATGGTAGGGTTGTACATGGCAGGATAAGGTTGGTACATGGTATGGTAGGGTTCTACATGGCAGGGTAGGGTTGTGCATGACAGGGTAAGAATGGTACATGGTATGGTAGGGTTGTGCATGGCAGGATAAGGTTGTGCATGACAGGGTAAGAATGGTACATGGTATGGTAGGGTTGTACATGGCAGGATAAGATTGGTGTACAGTATGGTAGGGTTGTACATGGCAGGATAGGGTTGGTACATGGTATGGTAGGGTTCTACATGGTAGGATAGGGTTGGTACATGGTATGGTAGGGTTCTACATGGCAGAGTAGGGTTGTGCATGACGGTAGGAATGGTACATGGTATGGTAGGGTTGTACATGGCAGGATAGGGTTGTACATGGCAGGATAGGGTTGGTACATGGTATGGTAGGGTTGTACATGGCAGGATAGGGTTGGTACATGGTATGGTAGGGTTGTACATGGCAGAGTAAGGATGGTACGTGGTATGGTAGGAGAAGGTTGGTAAGTGGTATGGTAAAGCCACACATATTGTGATGGGGTTTTACTTTGTATGCCAGGGCTGTACATAGTGTGATGTGGTTGTAGAACCTGGTTGTCACATTAGCAACACACAGTTTAAAGGAGGATTCCACCACCCATAGAATATAACAACAGGTTTTATTCATATATAATAAATACAACAAAAATATCAGTGACCTTTGTTACGAATGTCAGTACCTCCATGATCCAGGTCACAGTAAAATTCCTGCAAAATATACAAATCTTACAAAGGTATAAAGTAAGGCCTCCAACAGGAAACATGGAAATATGTACAGTATTGCTGGGTGATGTGGCTATGCATATCATGGCGGCCACATGATTAATGGAAACAGAAGCGGGGTACCCGGCATGGGGTACACTGGCTGTACACAAGGCAACCGGTTCCAGCATTCATTGGACAATACAGGTGAAGGAAATACTGTAGATCAATTGAATTCAGGATTCTGATTGGCAGAAAAGGATTTTGCAGCAGATATTCTATGGGGGGAAATGTCCAAAATCCATTCCCAGAGAATTCTTTGCTGGACCGGGGTGTGGTGAGCATAGGTTGACTTTACACACTAGCCAATCACTACATCCGATCTTTTCGCATTATCAATCATTTAATTAATCAATCAGTTACTGACTGCTGGAACAGATTGCCTAGTGCAGAGGAGTAGGTAGCACCCGGGGCAATGATTTAAAATGACGCCCCCCCCCCTGTTCTCAGGCCCCCCTTTGGTGCTGCACCTGGGGCAAGTGCCCCCACTGCTCCCCAATTGCTCCCCCATAGCTACCTAGCCTAGTGTATGACCCGGCTTGTTATAATTGGCACATCAAATATCTCCTATATATTCTTCTGTTACCTCCCATATAGGAATCCCGCCATATCTTTGACTCCCCTTACCTCCTATAAAGCTGCTTTTAAAGTGGACCAACACCCAGGATTTTGACTATCCTGGGTTTTGGTCCACTTCGGTGGGGCCGATCGGGGGTGCCCCGCTGTGTGAAACCCCCCAGAAAGCCCCGAAAACTCACCCCCCCCTCCCACGTGACCGCTGCAGCCAATCCCCATCGCCGGACAAGCGAGAGGCAGCGCCGGACAAGCAGAGCGCGTCCGCCGTCGCCTCCCGCGCGTCCCTCTAACAGGGAGCGCACCCGCGCCGGCCATTCACAAACGCCCGGCGCGGGAGTACGCCCTGCTAGAGGGACGCGCAGGAGGCAGTGGTGGTGGACGCGCATGCGCTGCTGGAACTTGGAAAAGGTAGGATTGTGGGCTTCCTGGGGGGTTTCACACAGCGGGGCATCCCGAATCTTATAGATTCCCGGGCCGTTCCCCCCTGGGTGTTGCGTATCTTAAAGTGGACCATCTTTATAACAGAACCATTAAAGTGGAAGTCCAGTGATGGGGTAACACCCTTCGCCTTGCCCCACCTTCCACTGATGTGGAGGTAAGATGGAGCGGGTTACCAGGAAAAATAAAAACTCAAGTAACCCAGGGTCCAGCACTGTTCTCCCGGGTCTGTGTGGCCGCTGCACAGAAAGACATAAAACAGCACTGTGTGCGCTCCCGTCCGCCCAGTCACTTGAACAGGAATCATGTACAGAGCCTGGGGGAAGGTGCTTTGTGCTTTCTCCCAAGATGGCGGCACCCAGGAACCGTAGTGCCGGGAGAATGGTGCTGGACTGCGAGCAAGGTAAGGGTTTGCTTTCTTTGTAACTCCCCTCAGTGCCAGGGTGGAGGGTTACCCAGGACTGGATTTCCATTTTAAGGAGATGCCCTTTAACAACAGTACAAAATCCAAGGATGTGGGGGTGGCCAATTGAAAGAGTTACCAGGTAGATGGTTGCCATTTATTGGGCTCTTAATGTGAACCAAAAACCAGCCCCGATTGGCCCTGAAATCTATAAGACTCCAGGACCGCCTGATGCCCTCTATCCGTCGCATCCTGCTTCCGGAGTCCCCAGTAAAACCTGATGCCCGATCTGTGGCCGCATTGCGCTCTACCTTTAGCCAGACGCACACCCGCGACAGGCATTTGTTAATGGGTCGTGCCGGCATGCCCCCTGTTTGAGGCTAGCGGGGATGCGGCCGTCAGCGTGCTCCGCTGCATTCATCTACTTTCAGTTCCAATTGGCCCCAATTCTTAGTTGAACATGCTGATTGCCCACGCATGTGCCGTAGTACTAGGTAAAGGCAAGTTTTATCCGGGGTTGGGGCATTTCACATCCCAAATCGGGGTGCCCCAGGGGCAAGAACCAAAACTTGGGATAATCAAAATCCTAAATTTTGCTCCACTTTAAAAAGAACCTAAAGTGGTAGATTAAACACAATTAGGAAAAAACTCACCTGGTCCTGGAGCCTGCTCAGGCTCTTATCAGCGGCTGCCAGGACAGCAGAAGCTAGGGCTGCAGTGCGAAACTACAAATATTGGACCAGTATCAGCGTGGGGTGCGTTGCCCAATTTTATGACCTGTTTTATAGCTCAAGTAGGTAATGGGACATCTAGGTCATTTGGGATGCCCATCTGATTTAATACCTCTAGGAAGCTCAAACATTTGTTAGGAGATGGAAGTTAAAGTGGGCCTAAGGCCATTTCAAACTAGGCCCACTTTAAAGTTATTGTCCAGGGACAAAATAAAATATCCTATGGTCTTGAAGGAGGTGGAGACTGGTGCAGGAGCTTGATTTCCGCCATCAGTAAGTTTTAAAACACTTGAGCCAGAATGAGGAGCTGCAGAGGGAGAAAGGGCAAGTTTAGGATTGCTTTATTTTGTGCCTATAGTCACCTCAAAGCGGAACATATCCAAAATTCCAGGTTTTGTACCTTGCCCCCGATGCATCTCGATTTGGGATGCCCCGCTGTGTGAAACCACCCAGATCGCTCATACAAACTCACCTTTCCCTGGTACTAGGGCGTATATTCAGGCTCTCGTCCAATCAGAGCCATTTGCTGTGCATATTTAATGCTTAGCAAATGCCTCCAGCCTATCTAAATAGCTGGGGAAGGGAGTGCAGGGGGGTGTGGGGGGGGTTTACACAGCGGAGCATCCCGATTCGGGATGCCCCATGGCAAGGCATAAAGTCTTTTAGAATCTAATCTATAAGACTCCAGAGGTGCCTGATTATCTCTCCCTGGGGCATCCAGATTCCGGGATGCCCAACTGTGTGAAACCCCGAGTATCCTGAAAAACATACCTGCACCCCGTTCCAAGGGCACATGTGCAGACCACGACCGCACTATGCTATACCTTTATCTGCACCAGGCATTTATGAATAGCCGGTGGGGGCATACACCCTGTTCAAGCATAGGAGGGACGCGTCCACCAGTGCGCTCCGCTCGGCTGCTTTCAGCTAGATTCACCCCCTAGTCGTTTAGTAGCTGAAGCCCTCTGATTGGACGTAAGCCCCCCGCATGTGCCATAGGCCCAGGGAAAAATGGGTTTGTATGGGCGACCTGGGGGGAGGGGCCTACCAAATCTGTGTGCCCCGGAGGGCAAGGACCAAAACCTGGGATAGTCAAAATCTTGGGTTTAGGTCTCCACTTTTAGTCCGGTTGCTTTGGCATATCACTACAGCTCCCCAATTCATGATCCCATACTGTTGACTATAGTTGGTAGTTAGTCCGTTTGCTACAATAGATGCAGTGTCTCCCTTCCTGGGGTCTACAATCAGGGCCGGATAAAACGGGGCAACAAAGGACTCCTGCCCCAGGGTCTTCACCACTTAGGTGGGACCTCCTCCACCTTTTAACAAGGGCAGCAATTGAGCCACAGTTACTTATGGCCCCCACTAGACTCTATGCCCAGGGGCTTTCACCACACTTATTGTGATCCTATCTACAATTATGTATTTACAGATATATATATGACATCATAAACAAAGATATTGCATAGAGTGGTACATTTTCATAGTCGGTCCACATCCTCTTCACATGAAAAGTTCAATGAAAGTCAGAGTTAGACAATATAGATGAGCACACATTACAGGTGCTACAAAGCTCTTTGGTACAGTCACGTTCATCATAGAGAAGACTCCACAATGAATCAGACATGGAAGGCGTAGAGGGTAAAGTTTTCTCTCCAGGAAACGACTGGTGAATCTCACACTGTTCTGTTATGAGGTTTATAAAACATCCCTTTCTTCACGTGTTTCTTGTCAGTTACGTTCCTCTCACAAGTTCCTCCTTATATGCCAGCCTGCGTTTTACGCTTTTGAGTTCCTCTCTGTCTCTCCGGTTTCCTTGTACTTCCCCCCGAGCCTCACGCACAGGCCTCAGTAGCGGTGGTTCTCCTCGGCCGCTGTGACCATAACGTCCATCCAGATCCTCATGGCTTCGGGGGTCGGCGCCACCATGCAAAAGAGGCGTTCAAAGGTCTTCAGGCAGAATGTCAGTTTGGGATTTGGACTCTGCAGTGGGTAGATAAGACATTATTTTATATTAAATCATCTATCAGTCTGTCTATCTTTTCATCGGTTGGGTTCATGCATGTGTCTCATCCTATATGTATGTTTCTCCACCCACCCCTGCATCCATTCAGCACTATGCAGCAACATCCATCTATCCTTTTAGCCATCAGTCAGTTCGTCCATCTCATCTCATATGTGCATATACCTCCACTCATCCAGCTTTATTCATCTATCCAACTACCTATCTCTATCCGTCCATCTCAATCCATCCATCCACCTCTCCTCACCTATCCATCCATCTCTCTTTCCACCCAGATACCTCTATCCATCCATTTATCCACCTCATCCTAAAAGTTTCTTACTGCCTCCATTCATCCCTCTATCTTCATTCTTCCATCCTCACACCCTGCCTCTATCCACCCAGCCATCAGTCTGTCCGACCATGTGTCGATCTCATTGCATATTTTCTCTTCTTCTTCTTTGTTCATACTTCTACCTTTATTCATCCATCCAACTCTATCCAACCATACACTGCTCTTCACCCATTCCTGCATCCATCCATTAACATCCATCCACCCATCTACCTCTTGCCATCCATCCTCCCATCTACCTCTTGCCATCCATACAGCCATCTTCCTCTTGCCATCCATCCTCCCATCTACCTCTTGCCATCCATCCTCCCATCTACCTCTTGCCATCCATCCTCCCATCTACCTCTTGCCATCCATACAGCCATCTACCTCTTGCCATCCATACAGCCATCTACCTCTTGCCATCCATCCACCCATCTTCCTCTTGCCATCCATCCTCCCATCTACCTCTTGCCATCCATACAGCCATCTACCTCTTGCCATCCATACAGCCATCTACCTCTTGCCATCCATACAGCCATCTACCTCTTGCCATCCATCCACCCATCTTCCTCTTGCCATCCATCCTCCCATCTACCTCTTGCCATCCATACAGCCATCTTCCTCTTGCCATCCATCCTCCCATCTACCTCTTGTCATCCATACAGCCATCTACCTCTTGCCATCCATCCAGCCATCTACCTCTTGCCATCCATCCAGCAATCTACCTCTTGCCATCCATACAGCCATCTTCCTCTTGCCATCCATCCTCCCATCTACCTCTTGTCATCCATACAGCCATCTACCTCTTGCCATCCATCCAGCCATCTACCTCTTGCCATCCATCCAGCCATCTACCTCTTGCCATCCATACAGCCATCTACCTCTTGCCATCCATACAGCCATCTTCCTCTTGCCATCCATACAGCAATCTTCCTCTTGCCATCCATCCTCCCATCTACCTCTTGCCATCCATCCTCCCATCTACCTCTTGCCATCCATACAGCCATCTACCTCTTGCCATCCATACAGCCATCTTCCTCTTGCCATCCATACAGCAATCTTCCTCTTGCCATCCATACAGCAATCTTCCTCTTGCCATCCATACAGCCATCTACCTCTTGCCATCCATCCTCCCATCTACCTCTTGCCATCCATCCAGCCATCTACCTCTTGCCATCCATCCAGCAATCTACCTCTTGCCATCCATCCAGCCATCTACCTCTTGCCATCCATCCTCCCATCTACCTCTTGCCATCCATACAGCCATCTTCCTCTTGCCATCCATCCTCCCATCTACCTCTTGCCATCCATCCAGCCATCTACCTCTTGCCATCCATCCAGCAATCTACCTCTTGCCATCCATCCAGCCATCTACCTCTTGCCATCCATCCTCCCATCTACCTCTTGCCATCCATACAGCCATCTACCTCTTGCCATCCATCCTCCCATCTACCTCTTGCCATCCATCCTCCCATCTACCTCTTGCCATCCATACAGCCATCTTCCTCTTGCCATCCATCCTCCCATCTACCTCTTGCCATCCATCCAGCCATCTACCTCTTGCCATCCATCCAGCAATCTACCTCTTGCCATCCATCCAGCCATCTACCTCTTGCCATCCATCCTCCCATCTACCTCTTGCCATCCATACAGCCATCTACCTCTTGCCATCCATCCTCCCATCTACCTCTTGCCATCCATACAGCCATCTACCTCTTGCCATCCATACAGCCATCTTCCTCTTGCCATCCATACAGCAATCTTCCTCTTGCCATCCATCCTCCCATCTACCTCTTGCCATCCATACAGCCATCTACCTCTTGCCATCCATCCTCCCATCTACCTCTTGCCATCCATACAGCCATCTACCTCTTGCCATCCATACAGCCATCTTCCTCTTGCCATCCATACAGCAATCTTCCTCTTGCCATCCATCCAGCCATCTACCTCTTGCCATCCATCCTCCCATCTACCTCTTGCCATCCATCCAGCCATCTACCTCTTGCCATCCATCCAGCAATCTACCTCTTGCCATCCATCCAGCCATCTACCTCTTGCCATCCATCCAGCAATCTACCTCTTGCCATCCATCCAGCCATCTACCTCTTGCCATCCATCCTCCCATCTACCTCTTGCCATCCATACAGCCATCTACCTCTTGCCATCCATCCTCCCATCTACCTCTTGCCATCCATACAGCCATCTACCTCTTGCCATCCATACAGCCATCTTCCTCTTGCCATCCATACAGCAATCTTCCTCTTGCCATCCATCCTCCCATCTACCTCTTGCCATCCATACAGCCATCTACCTCTTGCCATCCATCCTCCCATCTACCTCTTGCCATCCATACAGCCATCTACCTCTTGCCATCCATACAGCCATCTTCCTCTTGCCATCCATACAGCAATCTTCCTCTTGCCATCCATACAGCCATCTACCTCTTGCCATCCATCCTCCCATCTACCTCTTGCCATCCATCCAGCCATCTACCTCTTGCCATCCATCCAGCAATCTACCTCTTGCCATCCATCCAGCCATCTACCTCTTGCCATCCATCCTCCCATCTACCTCTTGCCATCCATACAGCCATCTTCCTCTTGCCATCCATCCTCCCATCTACCTCTTGCCATCCATCCAGCCATCTACCTCTTGCCATCCATCCAGCAATCTACCTCTTGCCATCCATCCAGCCATCTACCTCTTGCCATCCATCCTCCCATCTACCTCTTGCCATCCATACAGCCATCTACCTCTTGCCATCCATCCTCCCATCTACCTCTTGCCATCCATACAGCCATCTACCTCTTGCCATCCATACAGCCATCTTCCTCTTGCCATCCATACAGCAATCTTCCTCTTGCCATCCATACAGCCATCTACCTCTTGCCATCTATCCAGCCATCTACCTCTTGCCATCCATCCAGCCATCTTCCTCTTGCCATCCATACAGTCATCTACCTCTTGCCATCCATACAGCCATCTACCTCTTGCCATCCATACAGTCATCTACCTCTTGCCATCTATCCACCCATCTACCTCTCTCCATCCATGCACCCATCTACCTCGTTCCATCCATCCAGCCATCTTCCTCTTGCCATCCATCCTCCCATCTACCTCTTGCCATCCATACAGCCATCTTCCTCTTGCCATCTATCCAGCCATCTACCTCGTTCCATCCATGCACCCATCTACCTCTCTCCATCCATGCACCCATCTACCTCGTTCCATCCATCCACCCATCTACCTCGCTCCATCCATGCACCCATCTACCTCTGTCCATCCATGCACCCATCTACCTCTCTCCATCCATGCACCCATCTACCTCTCTCCATCCATACAGCCATCTACCTCTCACCAGCTATCTGCCCATCTAGCTCGCTCTATCCCTGTCCATCTATTCAACTCAATCCACCTGCCTTTCACCATCTATTCATCAATCTACCTCTCTCCACCTATCTACTTTTTTCCTTCAATTTACCCCTCTACATCCACCCATCATCCCCCCCATCTATCAGTACTAGTAACTGATAACATTGTAATAATTACTGATTTAGTAAATAAAAGGCAGTAAAATAAGGTCTCACGTATGAGCTACTCACTTTAGATGCGCTCCGCAGATGATCGTAATAAACCTCCTCTATGGCCTGGAAGTAGATCACCCCTTTCAGCTTCTGCTCTTCTTTGTCTACAGAACAAGGATTAAGTAAGTGTTAATCACAGATTGAGAGAAAGTGTGAGAGAGGGAGGAAGAGGGGGAAAGAGGAGGAAAAGAGAAGTATTGTGAAGAAGTGATACGTTTGAATAAGTGGGGTGAGGGGAGATGGAAAAGAGAGACAATCGGGGGGGGGGGGGGGGCAGGGGAGTCAGAGAGAGGATAGCAGAATAACAAAAGGAGCAAAGAAGCTAATAATAACACAAAATATATGAGAGAAGAAATAGACGTTGGAAAATGGGGGAAAAGTGATAGATGAAAGAATTAGATAAGAACGAAGGAGTAGAAAGAAAAATAAAGGTAGGGGAAAGAAGACACAGTTGATGGTAAAAGGGGAGAGAAATGAAGAAGAAGAAAAAGAGGGGGGTGGGGGTGTAAAGAAAGAAATAGAACAAGCAGAAGGAGAGTGGAAGAGAGAAGAAAATAGAGTATGGAAATAGTATGAGAAAAAGGAGCAAGATAAAGAGTAGCTAGGAAAAAGAAGGAGGGAGAAAATAAAGAAAAGAGTCCTAATTTAGGCACAAAGAAGGGGAGGGGTAAAAAAAAGGATTAAAGAAGGAACATAGGAAAAAGAGATGGGAAGTATTGAGGGAGGGATGAAAGTTCAGGGAAAGAGCTACAGGGAGAGTAAGAGTAAAAGAGGAAGATGGTAGAAACATTAGAGGGATGTTCGGTACCTGCATAGTAAGCCAGTCTCCTCTTCTGTCTGTCAAACACAAACCACCGCTTCTTCCATGTTTTGATTCGTCCTCCCATCTTCACCAGGTAGCCTTTGCAGCACACCGCACTCACCCTGACGTTGGAGCACGTCTCCACACTGTGACCCGATGCCTCAAGGTAAGTTCGCAGGTCGAAGGGCGGCTGGGGAGAAGACAGTGAAGGTGATGTTACTAAAGCAGCATTTAAAGTGGACCAACACCACATGACTCGCTCGTCCAATCGCCGCCGACGGACAAGGAGAGGCAGCGACGGACAAGCTGAGCGCGGGCCGCCGCCGCCTCCCGCGTGTCCCTCTTACAGGGAGCGCGCCCGCGCCGGCCATTCACAAACAACCGGCGCGGGTGCGCGTCCTGCTAGAGGGACGTGTGGGAGGCGGCGGCGGCCCGCGCATGCGCCGCTGGAACGAGGATCAGGTAGGATTTTCGGGGATCTGGGGGGGTTTCACACAGCGATCGGGGTGCCCCGCAGTCAGGGAGCTAAGGGGAAGGTGTTGGTCCACTTTAAGGCTCTTGCTGCCTTGCCCCCCCCCCCCCCCCCTCCGGTCTGCACCGGAACCCACCACTCCCTTTGACTATGTTTCATGAATATAGTCAGACCTCCCTTCCCGGAAAGTAGGAAACAAGTGTTTTTTTAATGTATATTGATTGAACTTGTTCCATTCTAGCCAAACCCTAAAACTTAGAAGCAAGGTCGAAAAAATGAGACAATTTTATTCGAAACACAAGTCTCTATATTGAGGGACATATCAGGGAAATAATTGATCAATATAAAGTGAAATTGTAGAGTTTGCTCAATTAAATATTTCAGCCACTGGGAGTTCAAACCTTCACCAATAAGATTTTTCATTCTGTTCAAAATCTCAAAATCCAAAGCACTTGTGTTTTTTGTTTGAGTAGGTCCTAGTCCCAGACCAGTGCATTGGACTGCGATAAAGGGTTATTTTGATTTATGATCTAGTAATTGTAATACTTTTATTACTAAATATACTTGGCACTGTTCGGGAATATACTGTATATCTATATGGCTACATGGATAATACTATAGATAGATACATTGACAGTTTCATTGGCGCTCTGTCAGTCCCCGGGTCTTGACACCCTGGATCCTTAGTAAACGAATTTGAAATATCTTACTCTTCCATATTCATTGTACGCTTCAACATAAACATGGAAGTCAAAAATAGCCAGATAGTGAACAAATCTTAGGCCCAGAGTGACAGGAAAACCCTTCTACATCTATCTATACCCCGGAGTGTAACCATAACCCGGGGGCATCCACTAAGGTTAGAGGAAAGGTGCTTTCTCCACCGACACAAGAGGGGATTCTTCTCTGTAAGAGCAGTGAGACTATGGAACTCACTGCCAGAGGACGTAGTAATGATGGATACAGTAAAAACATTCAAAGGTGCCTTCCTGGTATGTAATAACATTTCCAGCTATGGCTACTAGACCACTGGAAGGAGATAAACAGGCTGAACTGGATGGACTAAAGTCTTTATTCAGCCTTACATACTATGTTACTTTAGATCCCAGTAATGACATCGACTGCAAAGGGGTAGTTAATAGCATTTGGCACAATGTTGCTGGATTTGCAGAGCTAACACATTTTAAGCGCCTGAAGGGACTGAACAGGACTTGCTACCCTGAGTGCATCTATAGCAGCTGTATAGGAGAATAGTCCCTCCCAGCCCGTCAAAAGAATGGCTTTGACTTGATCTGAATACAAACACACACCCAAAGCTCAACTTCAGCCAAGAAAGTTTCAACCCCTCCCTCCATTCCTTTCAAATTTTTACTCTAGTTTGTGAGATTCGTTTGCTGCCACCAATACAAATCTTGAATCATTCAATATGATAATTCAAATCCCTCATTCCCAGGGGCTAAATGCCAGGAGCCTGGGTGGAGACTGCTGGCAAGTGCCCATCTAAATATAGGACTCACCTCCCTAGGGTAATTAGACTGGTTGGCCAGTGGCAGTTTATTGAAGAAAAAAAAAAAGTATAGAGGAAGATCAGAAACCTTTCCAAACTGGCATAGAAGAGTTAAAAGATACGTTGAAAAAAATGCCTGGAGTTGAGCTTTAAATTGTAAAGCTGTAGTGAACTTACGGGCTGAGCAGCAGGCTCGGGTACGGAAGGTGGCGCCATGGGTGGGGCAGGGACAGGGACTTCTTCCTTAACGTGGTTCTGCTCCGTTTCTAGACGTTTGGTCATTTCTTGAGCTGCTCTCTTTTCCTCCTGAAAAAGAGAATCGTTTTTCTTTTTTATATCTCTTTGTTTAGCACAACCCTTGAATTTCCTTCTTCAATTCCAAATACATTGTGGGGCCACAGAGAACCCCGTTCCTCAGGTACAAAAAGACAAAATAGTTCTAAGTGTGGGAAGAGAAATAAAAAGATCTGCCCCCTACCATTCCTTGCTTCTGCTGCTGTGCCATATCAGGGCGGGAGAGCCCTGGCCAGGTAGCCTAATGGCCACCCTGACCTGAAACCTGCTGGTTTCCATACTATTGCCTGCTGGTGCTGATGATAAATAAGGTGTATGCCTCCCTCCTCCAGGCTGGTTTGCCCTGGGGCCAAATTGAAACTAGGGGCCAAGCCATAACATATAGGTTATAGAGGGGCCCAGTATCTATATTGTGTCTGGGCCTCCCATAATATATTATGTGTTGGCTGGGCTGATGCTCTATGAGGCCTGAAAATTCAATATGGTGGCCCTGCATATCGTTGTCCGCCATGCTGTGTCTCTTCCGTAGCAGCAGGCAGTGCCCCCCATGATTGAGCTAAATATGGAAGATGGGGGGCCTGGCATATGGCCCCCACCACTACCAACGGCCCTGACCTATTAGTGGAAGACCCTTACCAACGGCCCTGACATATGGCCTCCACCCTTACCAACGGCCCTGACCTATTAGTGGAAGACCCTTACCAACGGCCCCGACATATGGCCTCCACCCTTACCAACGGCCCTGACCGATTAGTGGAAGGCAAGATGGCTGGGATAAAAGATAAATGCGGAGGTGGCCAGCGGTGCTCTCTTGATACAGCTTTGCTTGCTGGTCTGAGCTCAGAGCGATGATCTAGGGGGATACACATAGCCTGGGCCTCTATAAAGTGGACCAACACCCAGAATTTTGACTATCCTGGGTTTTGGTCCACTTCGGGGGGGGGGCACCCTGTGTGAAACCCCCCAGAAAGCCCCAAAAACTCACCTCACCGCGCTCTCACGTGACCGCGCCGTCCAGTCCCCGCCGACGGACAAGACAGCGCGTCCGCCGCCACCTACCGCACGTCACTCTTACAGGGCGCGCGCCCGCGCCGGCCATTCACAAACGGCGGGCACGTCTAGAGGGGTGCGCGGTTTTTGGGGGTTTGGGGGGGTTTCACCCCGCGGGACATCCTGATCTCAGATGTCCCGCGGTGAGGGAGGTGATCGGCCCAGGAATCTTATGGATTCCCGGGCCGATCACCCCTGGGTGTTGGTCCACTTTAAAGTGGACCAACACCCAGGATTTTGACTATCCTGGGTTTTGGTCCACTTCGGCGGGGCACCCCGATCGGGGGTGCCCCGCTGTGTGAAACCCCCCAGAAACCCCAAAAAACTCACCTCTCCCCGCTCCCACGTGAACGCCGCAGCCAATCCCCGCCAACGTCCAGGCGGGGATCAGGAACGTCCAAGCCGCTTCCGCCGCCGCCGCCTCCCGCGTGTCACTCTCGGCGCGCACGCGCCCCCGCCGGCCATTCACAGAGGGCGGGCGCGCGCACGTCTGGAGGGGCGCGCGGGAGGCGGCGGCGGCGGATCAGGTAAGCTGTTTTGGGGGTTTCTGGGGGGTTTCACCCCGCGGGACATCCCGATCTCGGATGTCCCGCGGGGTGGGAGGTGATCGGCCCGGGAATCTTATAGATTTCCGGGCCGATCACCCCTGGGTGTTGGTCCTCTTTAAGTCAACTAAGGCCCTTATTTAAGAAGGGATAGTGTCAGGTAGTGGCTGGTTAGCGACAGGTAGCGACTGGTGAACAACAGACACGGCACACAATTACACATTTATCAAGCAGAATCTGTTTAGCGACTGGAATAGCGCCATGTAGCGTCTGATTCATCATTTTCACAGCCTCAGCCTGTCGCTCTCCCATACATTTCAATGGACGAACCTTTTCTTCTCTTTAAACGGGGTATTTGTTTTTTGTTTTTTTTTTTCAAAAAATCACAATCAAAATTCTGTGACCTCTTCTGGCATTGAAATAGCAGTTTTTTCACAATTTTTTCATTTTTTATATATTTCCTCAGAAATGACATTACAGGTCTGCCATTAAAGTGTTCATGTTACAATGTTGTTACAATGTAATTCCATATGTTTTCGCTTTGTTACTAGTTGATAGATGCTGAAAAACAGACTTTAAACACACCACCTCCTGCGCTCTGGGCTTCAGAGAAGCATTTTTCTGCGCCAGTTTTTTGAGGCTGTTTTTTTGCTGATTATGGTGTGAGTCGGCCGCTATGAGCAGTCGCTACCATGCGCTCCCATACAGCGCTGTACTGGTCAAATAGCGACTCCTCACAATGTATTCAACATTACTGCACAGCGACTGAGTCGCTATAAAGTCACGGCCGAGCACTGCGACTACTAGCGGGCGCTCTGAAAATGCCGCTACAGATGCTCATCTGTCGCTACCTGGCGTTAGTGATGAATCAGCCTGTAAGTCAAGTGCTCTGTGTGTGTGTGTGTGTGTGTGTGTGTGTGTGTGTGTGTGTGTGTGTATATATATATTTATCTATATATATATATATATATATATATATATATATATATATATATATATATATATACACACACACACTAAGTCAAGTGCTCTTTCTATGTATATATATATATACACACACACACACACACACACACCATACATCCCTTACTGATTATTTTAAGAAATGTTCCTATATGCTTAACTGGTTTGGGAGTGGGCAGAAATAGACTATAGTCTCTAAAGAAAATAGAAGTGAACACACAATACACAATGAATGTAACAAGTTGTCAGTGGTGAGGGTTGCACTATTGTTGTGCAGGCACAGACATGTCTGGACACCAGTCAAAGCTAATGGCAGCTGTAGTATACAGTAGTGGGTTGTATTCGCTGTGATACTCTTCTTCTGATTTTTGTTTTTGGACATTTCAAATGAAATGGATTAAGAACATGTAAAAAAATAAATTGGGGGATGTGAAAAAGAAAGATGAACAGAATGTAAAAATCAAAATGAAGGTAATGTAAAAAAAAAAGAAGGAGGGAGCGTAAAAGAGAGGGGCTATGTGAAAAGTGAAATGGAGGGGCTGTGAAAAAGATTGGGGGTGAAAAAGAGAAAAGGCAGGAATGTGAAAAAAGATAGATGGGGGTATGTGAGGAAGATAGATTGTGACTATGAAAAATGGAGGATATGCGAACAAGAAAAAAAAGGGGAGGTGTGAACAAGAGAGAAGGTGGGAATTTCTCTATTTCAAATTCCATGTTTTCTCTGTTTCACAATAGAGTAAAGGTGGAAAGGGGAATGAGAGATGGAGGGAAACAAGACTATTGGGGTGGGGCTAAAAGGGAGATAGCGGGAATGTAAAAAAAGATAAATGAGGGGTAATGTGAACAAAATAGGGGGAATGTGAAAAAGAGAGATGGAGTAAAGTGAAAAAACAAAAATGGAGTGAAAGGGGGATGTGAAACAGAGGATATGCGGGAATGTGAAAAGAGAAAGGGTGGTAATGTGATAAAGAAAAACTGGTGGGAATATGAAAAAGAGAAATGGAGGAAATGTGAACAAGACAAATGGAGGCATGTGGAACAAAAGTGGAACGGGTGTGAACAAGAGAGATGAGGAATGCTAAAAAGAGAGATGGGGAATGCTAAAAAGAGAGATGGGGAATGCTAAAAAGAGAGATGAGGCAAATATGAAAAAGCAAAATGGAAGGAATGTGAAAAAGATAAATGGGGGAAAATGTATAAAAGAGAATAGGTGTGAACGTGAAAAAAGAGTAATTGCAAAAAATGGCAAAGACAGATGGAGGGAATGTGAAAAAAGAGAGATGAGGGGAAAAAATGAAAAACAGAGATGGCAGGAATATGAAAACAAAGTGGAGAGAATGTGAAAAAGGGGGGAAATGTAAAAAAGAGAATAGGTGGGAACATCATAAAGAGTAATAGCAGACATGGTAAAGAGAGATGGAAACTACAACTGTGATGGACGGTGCACCGCAATACAGTAAAAGGTAGGTGCAGACCATGGAAGGGGAATAAGACAAATGAAGAATATAGGTAAGGGATCCTAGACTGATCCCAAGGACCCCAAAAAGGCCGCACACTAGATATGATGTAAAAAACCAATAAATTTAATAAGTATTAATTATATACACATAAACATAGATAAGAGCACAAATCTAGACATATACAAGATTGAAAATGGTAAAGAGAGATGGAGGGAATATGAAAAAGAGACATGGGAGGATGGTGAAAAAAAAGAAGAAAAGAAGGTGTAAACGAGGAGGAGGAGGAGAAGGAATGCGGAAAAGAGAAAAAGGTGAGAATGTGGAAAAAGAAGGAAGAGAGACAACAGTGGAGATGGAAGGAACTTAAAAAAAGGAGCATAAGGAAAGGGAAAACAATGGAGGGACCATGTATAAGAGAAAGAGGGGGACAGGGGAAGGTAAAAAGAGGGTAACAGGAAGAGATAAATAAGGAAACCGCTGAAGATAGAGAAAGTACATAAGAGGCAATTGCAAGAGAAACTGATTGAGGGAGTGTGGGCAAGAGAAACCTAATGGGGAGCATAGCCCAGCGCAGAACACAGCCAAGGAAAAGCATCAGCCAATGGAGGAGAGCAGCATGTGGGAAGCTGGAGATCCCCCGACATGCTCTCTAACATTGTATATGGAAGCTCCCCAAGTTATTAATGTAATCAAAAAAATAATAAATAAATAATATATAAGTATTTCCTAATAAAATGTTATATGTAACAATATGTGTGCACACAGGCGATGGACTAGGACTGGCTAGTCCTTCTCGAGCAAACACGAAGAACCTGCTCGCCCGGCCAAGCCTCGCCCGCAAACAAAGCGGCGACCAGCTCCCAAACTGATTAAACTTCTGGTTTTCACATCAGCTCTGCTTATATCTCACACACATACACATATACACAGGGTGCCGCACAGGCTTCACCCACCCTAACACACACACATACACATATACACACACAGGGTGCCGCATAGGCTTCACCCACCCTAACACACACACATACACATATACACACACAGGGTGCCGCACAGGCTTCACCCACCCTAACACACACACATACACATATACACACACAGGGTGCCGCATAGGCTTCACCCACCCTAACACACACACATACACATATACACACACAGGGTGCCGCATAGGCTTCACTCACCCTAACACACACACATACACATATACACACACAGGGTGCCGCATAGGCTTCACTCACCCTAACACACACACATACACATATACACACACAGGGTGCCGCACAGGCTTCACCCACCCTAACACACACACATATACACACACAGGGTGCCGCACAGGCTTCACCCACCCTAACACACACACATACACACATATACACACACAGGGTGCCGCACAGGCTTCACCCACCCTAACACACACACAGTACCTGCTCGCTGTAGGACCCAGACGTATCTGCTGTGGAGGACGCCGAGCCGGGATCAGCCCTCGCCTCCCAAAAGCAGAAGCAATTGTGTGACAGTCATGTGACAGGCAGGTCAGCGGCAGGCTGAACAGGGCCGACTGGATGGAAGCCAGGCTGCGAGTGCCGCTTAAAGGGGACACGCTCCTTATATGTGGTCATTAAAGAAGGGAAAGGTTTGAAATGACTTCATGCTGATGATCAGTCGGTATAGAATACAGGTTGGCGACTTATGTGAATGACAATGTAAAGTTGCCCTTCCTCCACTAATTTGCAGAGAAGATCTGCTACAGAAGGAAGCAAAGCCCAATCCCATACCATAGAGGTAGGGGAGGCAGCTGCTACCAGGCCCTTGAGAGAAGGGGGCCCCATGCAAGACGTCTCCCTCTACCTTGCAGAACAAGCGCTACCTCAGTATGCAGTGCTGGCGTGTTGTCCCCTGGCAGTGCCAGGAGCTATAGGCTCTGCAGGGCAGAACTAAGATGCCAACCTATTGTTTACCTCCAGCACTCGGGGAGACAAGGTGCCGACATCTTAGTTCAACAGCGCACCAACGCTGCGCATTGATTAGCACCCGGGGAACAACCAACCTCACTGGGCCCCACTGTCGACAACCCAGAGCCCACACTGTGCCCACAGAGCCTAGAACTCCGATCAGATTACAGACCTGATTTGGGATGTTCATGTGTGTGTGAACCCTCAAGATCATCCAAAATCCGCCATGCCACAGACTCTCCTTCAATCAGTATTGATTGCTGTACATATTATTGCATGACAAACAATGCTGAATTACCGGAATGTTGGGCACCTGCCCCTGGCCACACCTTCCCCTGAGGAGGACTTTCACCAGTCCCTAGAGACTTTTTGGCTCTGGAGCCTGGTTTTGGTCCACTTTAATGATGGGGGGGGGTGTTTTTTTGAGTTTTGCTATGGGGCCCTGTGAAACCAGTGTACAGCCCTGAGTATTTAACCAGACCTAACGTCTTAGAATCTCTAGGTGTGGTTTTTGGCCCACTGTAAAACAGTGTTAAAGTGGACCGACACCCTGCCTGATCGGCCAGGGAATCTATAAGATTCCCGGGTCGATCCAATCCCTCCCCGCAGGGCATCCAAAATTGGGATGCCCCGCTGTGTGAAACCCCCAGGACGCCTGCAAACCTTACCTGAATCTAGGTCCAATGGAGCATGCGCGGGCCGCATCTCGCGCTTCTCTCTAGCAGGGCGCGTGCCCGCACAGGCCATTTGTGAATGGCTGACGCGGGCACGCTCCTTGTTAGAGGGAAGCGCAAGATGCGGCCGCCAGTGTGCTCGGAGCCACTGAGGTTAGACGCCGCTTTGACGCGCATACCTCAGCGGCTGGGAGCGCTGATTGGACGAGCGGCCGCGCCTGCGCCGTAGGAGCGGGGTGAGGTGAGTTGTAACTTGCGATCTGGGGGGTTTCACATAGCGGGGTGCCCCGGGGAAGTGGACAAAGCCTAGGATAGTCAAAATCCTAGGTGTTGGTCCACTTGAAAAGTACAAAATAACCATTTAAAGTGGACCAAAAAGCAGCCCTGGTGTTGATAAGACTCCAGGGCCACCTGATACCCTCCTCCTGGGGCAGCTCTAGCCGGCATTTGTGAATGGCTGGAGATGAGTATAGCGGGGACGTGGCTGCCAGCACTCGGCTGCTTTCGGCCCTTCGTCGAAATTGACAAGTAGAGACGAGCACACCGATAGTACTGGAGGCCGTACATGCACCATAGGACCAGCGAAAGGTGCGTTTTAATGGGCGACCTGTGGGGTTTCACACAGCGGGGCATTCCAAATCAGGGTGCCCCGAAGGGCAAGGACAAACCATCGAATCCTGGGTTTTGGTCCACTTCAAAAATGCAGATAAATACTTTCTAGCACATTTTGGAGCAGATATTAATTTAGATAAGTTTGGGGGTACAAAAAAGTCTTCAGAATTCTCAAGTACCCAACAGGCTCTCATGCACCATTGGTCGGTAACCCCTGCACTAGGCAGCAAAACGCCCCTTTACCCCATCCATTTATGCGGGTCAAAGTGGAGCTACCCTTTATCTATTTATTCATTTGAAAAAAAGGTAGAGAGCCCCCAGCCTAAGGTATAGCGGGGATGCGGTGTGGTATCTCCAGCGAGGCGAGTATACCGGCCGATCAACAGGTTTCCACATAGCGGGGCATGCCAATTCGGGATGCCCCATAAAGAGGGACACCATAGACTTTAGGGCGTTGTTTGTTGCTTTATAAGGTAGGATCTGTGTAACCCATCATATTAATTGGGACAGCAGGCATGTACTCACTCTGGCCTTTAGGAGGCGCTCTTTCTCTGCCATAGCTTCACGAAGTTGACGTTCCATTTCTACAATTTTAGGCATCGGCCTGTAAAGGCAAAAGAAAAATAAAGAGGAATTAGAGTGCATTTTTGTCTCTTTTAAGTCTTTCTAGAGGGGTGTTACAGGACGCTGTCCCTAATTAACATTCAAATAGTGGTCCCACATCCTGCCATGCCTATAAGAACAATAGACACCTAATCACACTTAGCTGCCAGAAAGCTGCCTCCAACTGCTGGGGTGTTTTGCCTTGAAAAGTACAGACGGCCAATAGACATTGGACACCTGAGCATTGGCTGTTGTTTCTGGGAAGTATTGTAGCTCTTGTAATATGTCACTCATGCTGATATTAATGAGAGATTCTCATTCAGAACTATTAGACCTTTCATTTGATATCAAACATGGCGTACATATATAGTCCAGGGCCTGACAATCCACATAGTATTGGACCCTGGATGGTATACATTTGGTGTTTGGGTTCATTTAACTAAGAAATTTATGGGGATCATGAATTTCTTGGTTACAAGTTGATAACATGCATATTGTAGGAGTTATAGCCTTTATGAAATATACATCTAATTCGTAAGAGTCCTGATGGGGGGGCCGAGCTTGGCAGACACTCCCACGAGGTGGGGACTCTGGCCACTCCCTCTATTGTTCATTACATTAGTAAGCTTTGTGCTGGGGGCCCGGGCAGTCGATGGATGGAGGGGGCGATGAATGGATGGACACCTGGACCTGAAACCTTAAGTATCTCTGTGTAGCTCTATCTGTCTATATCACTCTATATCCATTATAACATATATTGTACCGTAACTTACTGTAACTTTATCATTCATTAATATAAGGACTGCCTGTAATATAAGGTTATCTGGGGGACTCTAGGAACATATTGGGTTAGTAAGGTTAATTACTGTGCTGCTAATTAAACCCGTTTTATAAATACATCTTACTGTGTGTGTAGTGGATAATTTCTCACACAATAGTTTGTAGGTGCAAAGTATTTAAGGTATTAATATATTTCTTTCTTAGGACATGTCACTGGTTGTGTTGGGAGAGCCTTAGCGGCCATTGTTGTATCAGATTAGTGGCCGCTGGGCTGATATGATTGTTGATATTTGCAACATTTATAGCATTGATCTCTAATAGAGATATTGGAGGTTAGTGTGAAGCAGATATTGATTATATATATATATCATAACGCTCCTTTTTCAAGGGGTTTTACTTCACTTGGAGGTAAGTAAGGGGCAGCAGTATCAGCAGCACATATTGAGGGTTCGAAAGAGAAAGCAAGATTGAATAGGTAGGTAAGTATACTGTGCTCCATACATGTGTGTAGGGTATCAGGAAGCCCCACATGGTGCGTGTTGGGTATCAGGTCTTTATAGGATAGAAGGTTAAGGCTAGGATGGCTTGTAGCTGTATGGAAGGCTCTTTAATATGCAGGTGGCAGGGTTGATGACTTGTGATGCTTATGTCACATGTCTGAACAGCACAGGTGGAGGAGCACCAGAAAAGAGCCAACAGTAAGTCATCATGCTTACCACTTGTTATGCGTATTAAGGTTACTGGTCTGGGGGACAGCGTGCACCTGCATATTAGGGTTTGGGTGGCACTTAATATATTGGGATCTGTAGGGGCTGACACTCTGAATATTAATGTTTGGGGGGCTGGTAGCCACACATGCTAAGAGGAACTAAAGTCAGTCAATGATTGCCAGTTCCTCATGCCCTCGTACAGCTGCCAAGTGTGACTATGGGCAACAATTTGGGTTCTCCAGGCAAGTAAGGGCACCATCTATAAGACGCTAGGGCCAGTAGTCTCTCCCTTTGTGTGTTGTGATCATTTGGGATGTCTGGGTGTGTGAAACCCCCGATATCGTCCGTTTACTCATCTTGCCGCCCATCCCATGGGCAGCGGGCCACATCCCCGCTATACCTCTAGCTCTGAGCTCATGCACCATGGGATTGAAAGAAAGGTGAGTTTACAGGCGAGCCATTCATGGGGGAACAGCCACATCCACCAAGATGGAAGCCCACCCTTCACGTGTCCACTCTATTGCAATGGAGGGGTGGACTTTCATCTTGGAGAGGCGGTCATGCTCCCATGAATGGAGTCTGGTGCTGGGTGGCGGGGAGCCCCATCTCAGCAATCGGTACTTTTTTTAAACGCTGGAGCTGCAGTGGACAAAAAGTGAGTATAGTTTTTTTTTTTATTAACTTTCTAAATCGGAGAGAATAAAATGTCAATCCCAAAGCAATCAGTACTTTTACCAAAGTGGCACCTCAATCGATGATTAAAAAAACATTCATTGCATGACCTAATTCCGTTGGGATGGGAATTTTTATTTTCTCCTATACAGAAAGTTCTTTGCTAGTCATATGTGTAAGTATTTGTAGCCCCACGCCCAGTCACATGCTCTAGGGATCTTTGGTCTATAATAGAAGTTGGTGATTGAGCCAATGCTCAAGCCAATCTATGCATTTCACTACCACCCTTTAGATGCAGACACCCCGTATCCTGGGTTAGGTGACACAGTATTCCCAATAATGTAAGCAAAGTGGGACATTTACCGTATATACTCGAGTATAAGCCGAGTTTTTCAGCCCACTTTTTGGGCTGAAAAAAGCCGCCTCGGCTTATACTCGAGTCCAGGAGCGGACTGCCAGGGAAGGCCGCAACCCTGAACCCAACAGATGCTGGAGGGTGAGGGGCGGCCGCTGCGGGTCCCTGCTGTACCCGCTGCTGCCACCGCCGCCGCTCTCATACACACAAACACGCACACACATTCACACACTGACCGGCACTTCCAGGCTGCTGCACGCTGGTCGCCAATGTTTTCATTGGACGCCGGCCATATGGGGCACGCCCACCGACGACCAGCGAGCAACAGCCAGGAAGTGCTGGTGTGTGTATGAGAACGGCGGCGGCTGGCGGCTGCCAGGCGGAGCTGAATGGAGGGTGTTGTGTGCCGAGCGACCGGCAGGAGGAGGAGGGGAGGGGGACCCCGCTGCCCCTCTGCAGGGTAACCTCGGCCAAACCCTGACCCCCGACACCTGCGCGTCCGAGAGCGGCGGCGGCGGCAGCAGCAGCAGCAGGTACCCACAGTGTGTGTGTGTGTGTGTGTCTTTCTGTGTGTGTGTGTGTGTGTGTGTGTGTGTGTGTGTGTGTCTGTGTCTTTTTCTGTGTGTGTGTCCCTTTCTGTGTGTGTGTGTGTGTGTGTGTGTGTGTGTGTGTGTCAACTCCAATTCCAATTGAAAAAAGCCGCCTCGGCTTATACTCGAGTCAATAACTTGTTCCATTTTTTTGTGGTAAAATTAGGTGCCTCGGCTTATATTCGGGTCGACCTATACTCGAGTATATACGGTAGGTGTCCCCAGGGTCTTCAGAGGGGCTCAAACTGGGACCGAAAGTGGGACATTGTGTTCACATGCTGGTGAATATGCAGTGACAGTACACACAAGGATTCCTTTATTTATTTTGTGTCTGCAGTGACTGAACAGCACCATGTCCCCAAGCAGGATCCATAATAGCTCTACTTATTCATAATCTCAAGGGACTTAGTCAATCTGTAATAGGCTAGCCACATGGCTAGGGGAGCAGAGTCCTTAGAGTTTAGGGAGACCCATGGGATAGTCTAAATGGGACAGGTTGGGATTTTCTTTGGGGAGGTTATAGTATAAGTGTAGGTATTAGAGGAGGCCCTTAGAGGCACCCATAGGATAAGGAATAGAGGAGTAAATAGGATAAGTGGTTTAAGATGTAGGCCTCCCTGCCAAGTAGGGGTTAAATCAGGGGCAGCCCACCAACCCAGTTGATTGGTCCTTGGGGAGGGGTAAAATAGGGACTCAAGGGGGGAGGAGGGAGGTTGGAGTGCAGTCCAGACAAGTCCAGGTTGGAAGAGGTCCTGAGGCTTAGGCACATGTAGCGGGGTAACCCCAAAGACCTGAAATTCCCATCAGGGGTGCCGAGCTGGGGGAGGTTGGTGCCAAGGCTATACCTGTCATTTCCTCATCTGGGAGGGGCAGTTGGAGGACTGAGGGGACTAAACCGTGGCGGGGAAGAAATATTGATTTCTAGCATTGACTCGTATGCCTAATAAAGAGAGGGGCATCCCACTGTTTGCAACATAAGACTGACTCCGCCTGAGTGTTTCAACCGAACTCTCCCTGGAAATGATCTTCACCCCACCTGAGTGTCCAGAAGTAACCAACAACCTATGGACAGTGTGAGCACACCGCCCCGACCCTGGCCAAACCCCCTGAGCCCAATTAGGAGGATTATAGCACCAGAAAGTCGGGGCATCCCAAAGTGTATGCCCAATCACCCACATGTTTATTACACATCTAGCCAATTTATAACTATGAATTTGAATTATTTTCAGAGAACAAGCCGATACATCATAAACAGACATTGGTTAACCCCTTACTAATGGAAGCTCTTTGTGATACCCCCCAGCAACCAATCAGATCGCAGTTTAGTACATTTTAGGACAGGGCAGAAGCAGAATCAGATGTATTAGCATTACCCGTAGGTCAGGGGTAGCAGGGCATGTCCACTTTGAAGTCTTCCTCCGCACGATCTCCTGTCCTCCCCGTGCAGATTCCGGGTGCGCGTCATTTGCAGGTTTGGGCTAATGGCGAGAGCGATTTTCCCTCCAGAGCTGGAGGAGGATACGGCGAGATGTAAGGCCAGGCCAGCGCTTTCCAGACAAGCTGCAATAGTAATAATTTAAGTAATAAAGCAGACGTATATCCTATACTGGTAAAATAAGCAGGTATCAGGCAGCGGTCCATTACGAGAGGGCAGAAATGTAGCTGGGGGTAATAGCAGTAGCTATAGCTAGTTTTAATTACTAATTACTGATTACTAGTTTTAATCAGGGATCACAGTTTACAATGGGATTCAGGAAAAAAAATTATAAAAATTGTCACTAGATGGCAGTGTGTAACTCACTCTCCTAGAAAAAGCAGTCCCATAGTCTTTCAATAGCTGAAAGGTCACAGGTACGTCACTCTGATACTGGAGGGAAAACCTAATCAACAGGAACCAGCCAGAATCAGACTGATAACAGTGTTGCCACTTCAGCATGTGTTCAGGTGGACAGGTCCATGTGCTGCACATGTCTGAGAGGAACAGGGGGTTGTCCTGGGAGAGGTAGTTAATATGACCCTTGTATTTAAGGGGAGTCCTACCAAGTATTTAATCCATCAGAGGGGCATTAGTAATGTTAGAGAGGGGTCTGGTATCCTACAGCAGACAAAAGGAAGAGTTATAAAAGTTATAAAAATTGACACTAGGTGGCAGTGTGTAATTCACTCCCATAGAAAAAGCAGCCCCATAGTCTTTCAATAGCTGAAAGGTCACAGATATGTCACTCTGATACTCGAGGGAAAACATAATCAATAGGAACCAGCCAGAATCAGACTGATCCTACCAAGTAATTAATCCATCAGAGGGGCATTAGTAATGTTAGAGAGGAGTCTGATATCCTACCGCAGACAAAAAGAAAAAGCTAAAAGATAGGAAGCCCTAGAGACCGTAGATCTGCTCTACAGCTATAGAGGTGGAACGTGGCTGAAGTGATGAGGAAGTGATCCTGTATGGAAGCTGTGCTTGTGCAACAATAATGTTCATCTTACTTTTACCACGAGAGTCATCTCTGAGGAAGCAACTACGTGTGCCTCACTCTCACCACCCACCCTGGAAACCCACCAAGAACCATCCTCGCTCCTCACACCCTCCACCACTGGCCGGAAAAGGGACCAAACAGATTAATCAGACAAGTGTCCTAAAGGATGGAAGGGCAGGTTTTAGGCCCTAATTTCCATCTCCAGGCCTCTCAGCTGTGTTATTGTCACACCTTTGAAGTGGCTTTCCAGAGTCTGATCACTTACTATTTCCATGAAGCGAAGATGGACGGTCAGACTGACGCACAAAAGCATTTCCTCTCCTCCGGGGCAGGCTGGTAGTTCTCTGAAGCACCTGAACAGGGCATATGAAAAAGATGAAATAAATGATGCTTGGATTTTATTGGACACTTGAGTTAAGCCACTGTGAAACTGAAAATTCTTCCCTAAAACAGAGAGTATTTGCATTGGGCATACTACCAAGGGTAATGGAATTTCTCCCAGAATCCCTTGCAGTAGGTGGGCTCATGCAAATAGAGGGCTTTCTGATCCCTTTAATAAAGTTCGAGTTCGTACCGAACTTGGCAAGTTCAGCTTCCCGAACTTCAGGCAGAAGTCTGCGTCAGGGTTTGGCCCAACACTAAAGCTAGTTGAAGAGCTGCTGAGCAGACCATCAAACAGCTTCTAGCCCTAACTGCAGCCAATCAGGTCGGCCAGCAGACCAACCATCTTACTGCCCCCACCCCGAACCAATTGATGTAGGTTGTTCTACCACACAGTCTGCTAAGGGGTGATGGGGGGGCTCTGTCACACAGTCTGCTAAGGGGTGATGGGGGGCTCTGTCACACAGTCTGCTAAGGGGGTGATGGGGGGCTCTGTCACACAGTCTGCTAAGGGGGTGATGGGGGGCTCTGTCACACAGTCTGCTAAGGGGGTGATGGGGGGCTCTGTCACACAGTCTGCTAAGGGGGTGATGGGGGGCTCTGTCACACAGTCTGCTAAGGGGGTGATGGGGGGCTCTGTCACACAGTCTGCTAAGGGGGTGATGGGGGGCTCTGTCACACAGTCTGCTAAGGGGGTGATGGGGGGCTCTGTCACACAGTCTGCTAAGGGGGTGATGGGGGGCTCTGTCACACAGTCTGCTAAGGGGGTGATGGGGGGCTCTGTCACACAGTCTGCTAAGGGGTGATGGAGGGGCTCTGTCACACAGTCTTCTATAGGGATGATAGAAGGGCTCTGTCACACAGTGTGCTATGGGGATGATGGGGGGGGCTCGGTCACAGTCTGCTATGGGATGCTGCGGGGCTCTGTCACACAGTCTTCTATGGGGTGATGGGGGGCTCTGTCACACAGTCTGCTAAGGGGTGATGGAGGGGCTCTGTCACACAGTTTTCTATAGGGATGGTAGAAGGTCTCTGTCACAGTGTGCTATGGGGATGATGGGGGGGCTCGGTCACACAGTCTTCTATGGGGATTATAGAAGGGTTCTGTCACACAGTGTGCTTAGTCACAATGTGCTATAGGGATGATGGGGGGCTCAGTCACAATGTGCTATGGGGATGATGGGGGGCTCAGTCACAATGTGCTATGGGGATGATGGGGGGCTCAGTCACAGTCTGCTATGGAGTGATGGGGGAATTCTGTCACACAGCCTGTTATGGGGAGGTTCTTATTATTTTTTCAATAAGGGATACAGTATATTCGTACTGTCCCTACCCCATGTTGTGCAGGGCAATTGCCCTGGTGTTACCCCCAATTTTCCCTCTGACACCTGTGAAAAAATCATATTTAAATGTTTCTTTATTTTTGTATTCATTTATTTATTAATTTATTTTTTTCTGTTATCATGATTACATCTCTGACCTCATTTTGTGTAGGGCAATCGCCCTGGTGCCCCTCCCTTTAATGGGGTCTGGGTTCATTTTTGCCGAACCCGAACTTCTACGATGTTCACAATAAACCAAAATATACTGTATGTGTAATCCATAGTCTCACTGCTAGGTGGCAGTGGCTGCTTGTGCTATTTTTTCCAAGCAGTCCAGCATGATATAAAAATGAACCAATAGTAAGAATACATAGTAGTGCAGGGTTTGATTTTTAGGGAACATCAGGATAGTTCTAGTTAAGGCTGACATTAGGCTTACATTCTACTTCTAATTTTGCAGTACAGGTTCTCTCTACAGCCAAAGTGGCAAACTGCCATGTTTCTCACCTTTCTTGGGGTAAGTTCTCTCCCTTCCATTCCGTGGGGGTCCTTCCCACACAGTTCACTTAGAGCCAGCAGACGATCCTTCTCCTAAACAATAGGGATCAGGGTATTATTTTACCAACACCATGGACAATCAGCAATGCCAAAAGTAGACCTGTCATCCAAAATCTTATCCCAGCTCTTACCTTATTCCCAAACACATGCCAACTATAGCCTAAACCTAAGCCTAATCCATGGCAAACTAAAAATGATATTAACTTAGACCCTAATCCAACCACAATACTGATTGTATAATTAACACCAGCCCTAACTTTACCCCCTAGTATAGCTCTAACCCAAACCTTGACACAACCCTAAAAACCCATAAAACCAACCTTTCTGTAAACCCTAACCAAGACATGAACTATAATCCCAAACCTAGTCCTAGCTATAAATGTATCTCCGCTCAAATTAGGACTTACCCCACCGCTAACTACAAAGCTCATCATTTTAACCTTAGCCCGGGCGTTTAGTATAATTCTAACTCGCCCTAACAATAACTTCACCAATGTAACCTAAACTAAAAACCCAGCCCTAACTGTAATCTAAATTAGCCTACTAACGCCAGACCTAATTATAACCCCAATATTAACACCCACTATTACTTATAATCATAACCCTAGCCTTGTAACTAATCCCAGCCCAAACCTTAACCCTAATCCCAATCCTAACTATAGCCCTAATCCCAATCCTAACTTTAGCCCTAATCCCAATCCTAACTATAGCCCTAATCCCAATCCTAACTATAGCCCTAATCCCAATCCTAACTATAGCCCTAATCCCAATCCTAACTATAGCCCTAATCCCAATCCTAACTATAGCCCTAATCCCAATGCTAACTATAGCCCTAATCCCAATCCTAACTATAGACCTAATCCCAATCCTAATTTACACAAATTATAACCCTAACCTCCAACATACAAATGTGTTTAAATGCATTAACCTAATCCTTTTCTTTACCACTAACCCTACTATAACTACAACCTCAATCGTCGGACCTGAAAAATTGGCAGGATAAAAAATAAAAAAATAATAATTTTGCTTTAAAGTCCTAAAGTTCTAATTTCAATATTATCCAGCTGTTAACTCCCAGAAATGTCTCTGGGGCAGGTAAGAAGGTAATGTAACCCTTGAGATTTCCTTGATTGCACTTGTAGAGGTTTCAGATGTAAACAATGCCCGCACTCCCAAGATATCCTTAATTGACTCCATGTACAAAAAAACTATACATTTAATAACTTTAATTATAATTATGGAGAACAACCAATATCCCTTTAGGAGCAAGTCTCAGTTGTGTTAGATTACTTTCCTACATTAGATGTGTTTCCCACACAGGGCTCTGGTATAGATCAGCGCCACGAGCCGTCTGACAAGGCGACACCTCGCAGTTCTGTAGTGACGCACATGTCGGAGCCATATGGCACCGAGCCAGCATCCCATTCAGCTTGATTAAAGTAAAAGCAGGCTAAATCCTGGCCCCTTTAATTTAGCATTTACAATCCATTCGCATGTTCCTTCCTGTTACTGGTGGGAGGCCATAGCCCACCTACCAAGAATCCCCCATCAGACAGGGAAACTTGGTCTTTTGTGGTTTGACTGTTTGTCAAGTTTGTATTCAACTTTTTTTTACTGCACAGTTCGTTCTATTAACGCCCAGCTCCAGCAGACATTGCTTTTGCATGTGGGGAAGGCTTAGAGCTCATTATTTGCTGTCTGGGACAATACTGTGGAGGTATGGACTCACTTTTTGTTCTGAAGAAAGTTTATGGAAATAAACACCAAAACACACTCAGCAAGTCTGCATTGGCATAGCTCTGATAGGGCAGATCTCTGGATATTAGCATGCTAGAAGTGCATCTGCCACCCCTTTATATCTTCAGTGTTTTTTTTATACAACCCACCTACCATTTTATGAAGCCTGGGGTTTTAGTGGTATGGTGCAAGACTGCAGGGTGGGAAAAGGGGCATTTTGACAGCATGCATAGTCTTCAGGGTGGTATGGAGGGGTGTCCTGGAAGAATATAGGTGGGTCATTGAGTTGTAGGAGGGGCCCACAAATGGGTTGACCACAGAGTTGTATAAAAATCTTGGACAGGGTGGGAAAGATAGCATGTAAGGTGGTACTCAAATGGTATATGTTGTGTTGTACATGTGTTGTGGGGTGTAGTGGAGTTATGGTATGGGTGGATGAAGGGCATTTGGGCATATGAGTTTGCCACTCCTATGGATGGTCCTCGGGGTAGTAAGGAGGTTCTACCCTTAGATGACAAATATGGGGTTGTGCCCTTGGACAATTTAGATGGGCCACAGGGTGGTAAGTGGTATGCATGGATGGTATAAATAGGCCGCACAATGTAATGTGGTACCCTGGATAGTATAGGTTGACCACAGTGCTACAGGATGCTACATGGTACCCTTGGAAGAAAAAAGGCTTACCATCGGGTAGTAGTGGTGGATATGGATGGTATAGGTGGGTTGGTGAGTAGCAGGAGGTACATTTGAATGGTATAGCTGGACCACAGGATGGTAAGTTGTCATCTTGGATGATACAGGTGGGGGGTAGTAGTGGTACATTTTGATGTCATAGGTGGATTGGAGGGTAGATGGAGGGACATTTAAATGGTAGAAGTGAGCCACGGGATGTTAGGTGGTACCCCTGGATGGTACAGGTGAGCCACAGCAAATTAGATGGTACCCATGGATGGTATAGGCCAGGCCCCAACCCTCTCCTCGAGAGCCACCAACAGGTCATGTTTTGTGAATCTCCAAATTGCAGTCTCTATAGCTCTGTCTAATCACTAATCACTTACCTGTGCATCTGTGTGGAGATCTGCAAGACACTGCCTGCTGGTGGCTCCTGAGCAGTGGCATGCTTTGCCAGCATGCAACCCATGCAATTGCATGGGGCCCCCACCTCTGAGGGGCCCCCCAGAACTCTGCTGAGTGAACACTAGAAGCGGCTGGCATGCAATACTGGTATAATACTAGTGATGCTGTCAGTACTGAGGCTTCATACGAATAAAAGCTGCTTCTCTCTGTCATTTGTGCCTTTTTAGTATTGTATTTTGTTATATAAATATGCCTTTGATTAGGGTCCCCAGACACAACTTTGGAAGGGGACCCAGAAATTATAAGCTCATCCCTGCACCTGAGTAGAGGTTTGAGGAAAACTGCTATAGGTAGACCACAGGGGAGGAGGTGGTTCATTTGGATAGTATAAGTGGGCTACAAGATGGTGAGTGTTACCCTTAGATGCTATAGGTGAGTGATAGTAAAACATGTTATGCATACTGTGTAGTAGCATAAACAATACCAAAATGTCTGGTAACAGATAGCAGATGCAAAAGCGAAACAGTAGGCCCTGACGATTCAGCGGGAAGGGGCCCAGACATTCCCAAAGCAAGCTTTGGGGACGCCTCTGTTAAATGTGGTTCTCATCTGCTCACACCTACCTTATTTAAAGACTGGAAGACACGAGTATTCTGCTCACTGATCCGTAACCTCTCGTTGTGAGCTTGTTCCTCTGCTCCACGAATCTGTTCCTCCAGACGTAAGATTTTGTCCTGAAACAAAGGAAAAGTTTTGTTTCACTTATTTTAACAGATGTAATTGTCGGACCACATGGGCCACGCAGCCTTTGTGGAAGCATAATCAGACAACCTGAGCTGATAGTGAAGTTATCATCTTAGTGATCCATTACACATGTTAACCCTTTGGACCCTAGATACCTTTTGGGTTATTATGCCTGCTATGGGTTATGTCAGCTATTTTAAGTTGATGGTCAGTGTATTGTCTTGGTAATGTAATACAACTACCTTCTGGGGCTCTTGGTACCTGTTGGTTCAAGTTAAGGGCCAATTAAATCTCACCTCGAGTAGCATTTTAAGGTGATCATCTAAGGACCAGAGCACTCAAGTTCCTAGTCTGTGACCTGCCCACCTGCGCTCAATCTGTGACTTTGTACTCACGGCCTGTGACCTTGCTCGCTTGTTCTGGCCCGTTGACCCTGCCTACAGCCCGTTACTCTGCTCTGCGGCTCAACTCTAACCACCCCAGTTCCTAGCCTGTGCGCCAATTCCTAATCAGCACCTCTGTTCCTGGTCTGTGCTTGAAGTTTTCCACAGACATTTAGTTGCGACCATTGCTTTGGCCTCTAGGGAGGAATTAGCCTCCTGGCTGAGAGCCACCTCAGTATCCCTCAACCTAATTCCCAAACCTTCTCAAGTGCCCTGCTATCTAATCCACCTGGGCCGGACACTTACGTCGCCAATAGCAGAGCTCTATCCAATGAGCTGCACATTATTTTTTATTTTATTGCCCCACTCCATCAAGGGCTCAGGCTATTACAGTATGAGTACCTATCAGCACCTATAGTGTGTTCAGAGCTTTAATGTCATCCTTGTAGGTAAGGCCAAAGCCATATAAATCTTATCTAATATTTCCTATCAACATGTGTGAATGTGAATAAGTATCCCTCCCCCTACCCTAGTGCCTTTATCTAGTACAGCTCATCACTAAAGTCAGTCTATCTTCTAGGGGGGATTTAAAGCTGGACCAGTCTGTAGCATTTCTATCTTTATCTTTAGTTTCTTGGTTGCTTCATAATTCCACCATAAGTGGATTACCGAATCCTGCACACCTCTTACTGGAGACTATTACTCAGTCCTATCTTGCCTTGTTGAGGATTTGTAATAATATGGAACAGCAATTTTTTTGGCCTTCCTCTGGATGAATCAGGAGTGCCAGTATTGGTCACAAAACTTCGAACATGATGATGTTACCTTTCTTTTGTTCAGTTCATTTTGATGTTTGGATATATTTTCAGAGATCTGCCTGTAGGAAGCCTCTCTTTCCTCTTCCCGACTGCTTTCCTTTTCCAGCTGCTGGAATTCCAAGTCTTCAAAGGACTTCATAGCACTCTCCATCATCTCAGTCATCTGAAGGATAAAGGTAAAACGGGATTATGTCAATTGCACAAGAAGAGCCTCAACCTCTAGTTATGAAAAGAGGTCCTTATAATGGAAGAACAGTGGAAATGTAGAACAGGAACAGGATGGATAAAGTAACCAGATGAAATCTAAACCTAACAGACCCTCCTAAAACTCACTCTGTAGACCTTATACAAGGTAGGAGTTAAACTCAAGACCCTGTTGCTGCAAACTATTACAGATTTTTACTGTTCTTGATGTCATTTTGAGAGAACGCGCTTTGTGACATGATGATATTTTATCAAATTAACAAGAGAACCCTGATGTCCTCAACTCACATCATGAATGCGCTTCCTGAGCTGTTCCCGTAAACTTTCTGGCTGCTTTTCCAGCTGAGTATGACACTCCGCAATCTTCTCCTCTAGGTCCTTCACCTTCTTCTTCTCGATATGAAGTTGGAGTTTATCCTACAACAACAAAAAAGAAAGACGATGAATACAACTGGATAAACACAAGGATAGCTTATCCCCGACATTTAAGATTTGTCTAGTTAATGTAAAGACCATGTGGTCAGGAGGGCAGGGTTTCCTATTGATTTCATAGGGATTACACAGGATCGGCAGGACTTTAAAATTTGAAATTCTGAAAGTGGTTTAAACCAGGTGGCAATGGTCCTTGTTCGGAAAGCCAGTAGCTTCATTTCAAAAGAAGGTTAACAGATCAGTGGGAATGGCCTATTCCTCTCCTTAGTCAAAGAGGCCCTAGCACTTGGAAATCACAACTGTTTAGAGTTAAAGGGCGCTAAGTAAGTTCTAAAACCCAAACCCAGAGTCAGAAGTCCATGTTAGAGTTCGGTGTCCAGCCCAAACAAGGAAAAGCTGGCTGATGGGCGGCCTCTCCTATGGTTGCAGCAGCAGGATGCTGTGGCTTTCTTCTGCCCGATCCTTCTCTGTCAGCAGCGGCAGCATTTAAATCTGGCCCCAGTCGGCACTGCAAAAAGATGGCTGCCAGCTCCCATGAGTGAGCACACTCCTAGACACTAGAAGTGTCCTCACTCATGGGAGCCGGCAGCCATCTTTTTGTAGCCCCGGGCTGGAACCAGATTCAAATGCTGCCACTGCCGCTGACAGAAGAGGACCGGGCAGAGGTAAGTCACAGCAGCATGTTTCTGCTGCACACTCATTTCAATGGGGACCAGCTTCGGGTTCAGGTTCGGGTCCCCGAACATTTATTCAAAATTCAGCTGGACTCACCGAACCTGAACTTTGGGGGGTTCTCCCATTCCCAGCGCTAAGCAAATATTTTACTTTTAAGTTACCTATAATGTTACCCATATTAATCCAAGTAAGCTTCTGAGCTTTGACATTTTGGTTCTAGATGTGTTCCTGGTCATCTCTCTAGGTACATTGACATGGGCATAATTTTTTCTTCGATGCAGAGCCATAGGTAAGTGAATTAATTTTATATTGTCTTCAAACTATCTCTGTTACATTAAAATGCTTCAGAAGTGTAAGTGTAAGAAAATCAGTCATTAAATCATTAATCAGTCTTTAAATCATTAATCAGTCATTAAATGTAAATGTAAACCCTTCACCTTTTCTCTTTCTTCCAGCCATTTCTTCTCGGTGTCTCTAAGTTGCTCATGTAGAGTTCGGATCATCTGCTCTTCCTTTTCCAACTCCTTCTTTTCTGTCCTTAGCTCCCCTTCCAGCAGTGCCTGCTCCATTTCCACCTAAGAGGGAATCATAATAAAAGACTTAGTAACGAGATAAGCCAAACCCATGAGGACTCTTATTTTCTTTTTTTACAACCCCCAGGGGCATCCAGGGCACTTGTGTTTTCTAAGAATGTTGTACAAAAAGTAATCACAGTAAAGGAGGATCTCAACACTTGAAGACATATTGCATAGCCATTTAGATTGAGATACATCTACCATGTTCAAAGCCTACAAACCTCCCCTAAGCAAAAAAACAAACATGAAAGCCATTGTAGCCAATAACAGAAGATAGTAGGGAAAAGGTTTCCCAGATTGTCCCAAATTTGAGGGCAGTTTTCCTAAGCCACAGGAATCTGGCATAAGCCTTACTCGCCAATGTCATAAGACAGGTACTGCTATGTTGACCAACTTTACTTTGGATTGTTCATCATTCAATTATTTGATCTACTTTGTGACACATGTATTAATCACTGTCATTCAGACAATGATTTTAAGACACTTCCACCGAAAAGTTCTTTACAAAGTCAAAGTAAACAGAAGTCATTTGTCTTATGTGCCACACATGTCGTAACCTGGATTGACCAAAAGTTCAAATCTTTCTGATCAATTGTTTGATATGTTCAAGCCTTAAAAAAACAGTTACCGAAAAACATGATTGAAAATTTAACAAATTGACATTTTGTTTGGATAGCCCAAATAGCACATGGTGCACAAGTAAAACCCTAAACTTGGCCACCCAGTCAGATTTGGTTTGAAAAATGAAGCCACTATTTTCTGCAATTATATACAATGTAGACTGTGACAGACTCTCTGCCCTTTGGACTTTACACAGGTTCATTACTTTCCTTTTCTTAAGCATGTACAGACTGCCATTGTGTTGATTGATTACGTTATTCATTGTTCTGATTGATTGTGTTAGACTGCCATTGTTCTGATTGATTGTGTTACAGACGTCGATTGTGTTGCTGATTGCGTCACCGGCAGAGTTGAGGGATTGTGTGCCCTGCTCCCATTGGTCTGTGTATTTGTCATGCAGTCCTCCATCAGGTCCACGGGGGAGGTCCCCTTGCATGGAGCCTTGTATAAGGCACAGTGTGGCACTAATAAAGTTAACTTCATCTTCACCCTCAATACTGAAGTTCTGTCTCTTATTGGGGGAAACGCTATATTACAATTCACTAGTCCTTGTAAGGGCTGTTCCTGTTTCCTCACGGATGACTCTGGAATTCCAGCAGCACCTCTTACGATTGGGAAAAGGACGTCTCTGCCGGGGAAGCCCTCCGGCGATAAGGGTTATCGCTACATAGACCATTATTGGGCATTACACATTTGCCGGCAAAATAGACAAAAATTTTGATGTGCACTACATCAGACCAAGCAAGACAGAGATATAAAATCTGCATCATCACAAGCAGAGCTCGAATATCAAACTGGCCATACGCCCCGCCCTTCTCCCCCTCCCCCCTTTCTTAGTTCCCTTACACTCTCCTACTCATTCCCAATGTTACTCGTTTCCCCCTGTTGCGTGAGGCCGGTGGGTCCACCTTAGAGGGATGGGTATCCAGGAGAGGCTGACAGATGGAGTGAGTGAAGAGATGGAATAGGTGCCTAGACCGGTCTAGAGCCAACTGGAAGTAACCCGGGCAGCCGCAGAGATTGCGAGCTTTGATCTGTATAGGCTATAGCTGATGAATGCAGGGAATCTCCTCTGACGTGAATAATGGAGCAGCTGTAAACATGTTAGAGATATAAGGCTATATCGGAATGTGAGCAATAATGTTGAAAGATATATATGATGACTTGCTGTATCTTGGATGCCCTTTTCCCACCCCACTGGAACTTATGTTCAATGTGTAAAATCAAAATAAAGAATATTGAAAAAAAAAATCTGCATCATTTTGTATATGGAGACCAAGGTGAATATTTTAGTGTCTTCATTAGGAACTTCATATAATGTCAACAACTACCAACATGATTTTACATGACACAAGGAAAGAGGAACCTACAGTGTTGTCCATAGCCAGTTAGATGTTGGCTAATAAAATTGAACAATTAATTTTGGGCAGAGTGCCTATGACCCACCTTGCATACAAGAAAGGAAGCTTGGGCAGTAGAAACAAGGGGCATTCAAAAGTAGTGTGTCTAATATGAGCAACCCAAAAATAAGGGTCTTTTGCAAGTGGAAGGTGTAATATGTGCAACCAAGAAACCAGGGGGTTTCCACAAGTGATAGGTGTAATATGGGCAACCAAGATACAAGGTCATTCGCAAGCTTTAAATTTATACAGCCATACACATCCAACTATTGGAAGCTTTAGGCTCTCATCGGCACTAGGGCGGATGTTTCTGGCTGTATGGGGAGTGAGATTAGTGAGTACCAAAACAGTAGTGGCAAGCCAGTATGTGGAGAGACTCATGTAAGGCTTAATATAGGGGGGCTAAAGAGACCATAAAACCCTCTACTTGAGTAAAGGAAAAGAGGTCCCCTGCTACGAGGATTAATGGGTAATGCTACCTGTCCTTGTATTGGGTACTGTGCAAATACTTTCTGTTTTAGTAAAGCTCCTCTTTTCCTTTACCTAAGTAGAGGGTTTTATGGTCTCTTTAGCCACCCTATATTAAGCCTAACATGGGTCTCTCTACATACTGGCTTGCGAGTCTGTTCTCTGGGTCTCTGGGTCTTTTGCGAGTAGAGGGTGTAATATGGGCAACCAAAAATCAAAGGGATTTTGCAAATGGAAGGTTTATTAAAGACAACCAAGAAACAGGGAGCTTTCATACGTGGAGCATGTAATATGGGCAACCTAGGAACACAGGGATTTTGCAAATGGGGGGTGTAGTATGGGCATCCAAGAAACATTGTGAGGGTAATATAAGCAACCAAAAGAATAGTGGCTTTCACAAGTGGTAGGTGTAATATGGGCAACCAAAAAATAAGGGGCTTTTACAAGTGGTGGATGTAAGATGGGCAACCAGGAAACAATGGGCCTTTGAACGTGGTGAGTGAATTAAGGTCAACCAAGAAATAAAGGGATTTTGCAAGTGGCAGGTAAAATATGGCCTACCAAGAAACAGTTTTTTTTGTAAGTGGTGGGTGAGCAGTCATGGAATAAACGCCATGCACTAGATGACATCCTGTCGTCACTCATTCTAGTGGGTTGTTCGGGTTCAATTCTGGTGGTAGTCCTGAGATTTTAGATTGTTTGCTAAAAATGAAATCTAAATGGACAGTTCCAAGCACAGTTCTTCATCGTAAAACTTGGGAATGAGGCATTGCCTCTTAGTTCCTAAACCTTCTGATCAGTTACATCAGCATGTAAAATCAGCAGCAGCAAAGTGATTGCTAAAGGCAGACCTCCAGGGATCTGATCCTTTGATCTCCAGCTCTGCCTGCGCCTTCATGGAGGAATCCTGGATGAAAGGGAAGTCAGGCTTGGAGGCAGTTTTCTTCTGAACGAGGCATTTGACAATGGAGCCAATATACAGATGTGTTGAGAGCCTCTATTGTCTGGCTGACACACACACAACACCCACACACAGCAGTGTGCACCTGTTCAGACATACTGTCTAAACATCCAACCGAGCTACACAATCAGGAGAAGCCTGAAGGACGGGAACATTTCCCAACCGACCATGTAAACATCTTCCAAGAAGCCGGAAATGGGTCGTGACTGGCTTACTAATGTAGGATTTGTATGTGTTTAATATACAGATGTGGATGTGTCGCTGGAACAAGCAACCCAGCTGCTCATAAACCTAAAGATTAGCCAATACAAACTCAGAAACCACTCAAACCAATAAAGATGCTAAAGATGCTAGAGTTATATGTGCGAGTAAGTTTCTGAATGTATCTTTAGGTTGTGTTCCTGAATTTTAAATTAGACTTACACCCTAAAAAATCTCCCCACACTTAATTTCTTCATCAATGGCGGAATGGCATGTTATAGGCTTATATGCATACTTGAAAGACAGCTACCAGGGCAGGAAAGCTAAGACTCCAATATAGGGCCCAGCTGGGAAGAAGGGGACCCTGGCCAGGTGGCCCTAATGGCCATCCTGACCTGAGACTCAATAGGCTGCCACACTATTGCTGCTGGTGTTGATGATAAATTAGGGCTGATTTGCCTTGGGACCCAATTCAAACTAGGAACCAAGCCATCACACATAGGTTAGAGAGGGGCAGTCTCTATAGAGCTTATGTTGTGTCTGGGCCCATTAAAGCCAATAATGTGATGGCTGGGCCCATTATAGCCGGTAAAGTAATGGCTGGGCCTATCATAGCCGGTAAAGTAATGGCTGGGCCCCTAGTCTGATTTTTCGTTTTTTGGCCTGAATTATAAGGTAAGCCTGGCTGCCTTGGGGGGCAAGTGTCCAGCCCAAACTAAGGCCCCTACCATCACAATAGGCCATAGAGGGAGCCCGGTCTCTATACAGCCTATATTGTGTCTGGGCCCCCAGAACATATAATGTGGCAGCTGGGACACTAGTGTTCTTGTTTCAGACTTACCTCAAAATCCAGACAGACCGGAAAGGAAACAAAAACTCCAGGGGCCCAGCCATCACATTATATGTACTATACATTGCCTGAAAATTTCAGATGGCAGGTCTGCATACCTGCGGCACTCCACATGACCCAAGAAGCATTCTCATTGGCTAAATTTCAGGAATAGTACATTCTGAGTAATAATGTTATTCCCTTCTACCCAGAATGACTGAGAAACTGGAGATTTCAAGCAGACATAAACCCTTTTTTGCAACTCTGTGCCAGGCAGGGTCCTGGTCCAAAGGGGCGCTAATCTAATCTAACCTGCCCCTTCATGTTACCAGTCAGCCCTGCAATACAGATACTCCCTGTAGCGATAACCCTTATCGCCAGAGGGCTTCACCGCCCGAGACGTCCTTTTCCCAATCTTAAGAGGTGCTGCTGGAATTCCAGAGTCATCCGTGAGGAAACAGGAACAGCCCTCCCAAGGGCTAGTGAATTGTAATATAGCGTTTCCCCCAATAAGAGACAGAACTTCAATATTGAGGGTGAAGGTGAAGTGTGTTTATTAGTGCCATTCTAGGCCTTATATACACAAGTCTCCATGCAAGGTGGACCTGATGGAGAACTGCAAGACAAACACACCGACCAATAGCAGCAGGGCACACAATCCCTCAACTCTGCCGGTGACGCAATCAGCAACACAATAGACGTCTGTAACACAATCAATCAGAACAATGCCATTGTCTGTGACGTAATCAATCAACACAATGGCAGTCTGTAATACAATCCAACTACAATGACATTGCCTGTAACAGTATCAAAATACAATGACATTGTCTGGAACCTAATTAAGAAAAGGCCAGTGAATGACCCGGTGGGCAATTGAATAGTGATGACATCCAAAAGGCAGAGCGTCTGTCACACTCCCATTTACCCACTAGTGCGCCATCCAAAAGGGGGGGCTGCAAACAGCTGCTTAACCTGTAGCAGTGTTCTGTGTGTACAGGACTCACTTCTCTCTCCTTGGTGGACAGTCAATAGCAACAGATTCCATAAAACACAAATTTGCTAACCAGAAGAAAAACATATATACTACAGCACTTTGAGGACATCATTTTGGCATACAAAAAATATACACTTTCAAAAATCTCTTTGAAAGTGGACTTTCCCTTTAAAGGGGGTGGTCCTGCCTACAACTGACAGCAAGCTTGTCTTTGTATATAACTTCTGACAACTTTAAAAGTAAACAACCTCATCCAGCGGCCTGTTGCTGATACAAACAGAACACACAAAGAGGGTCAGGGGTGTAATACACGAGAGCTTTAGATAATAAACAAAAGAGAGACCTAGGTCTGCCCCCAATGTGTTCTGAATCTGCCATAATATAAATAACAAGCAGCATTTCTAGCGGATAGCCTATCATCGGTGTTATTGAGGCGAGGGAAGTTCTCCAAAAACCCATTTGAAAAAAGCAATGATAGGGACCAAATGGCCTACAAAACTAGTTCAGGGTTATTTATGCATTATAGAGACTATGTGGCCTGTGGCTTCGTTTTTTGCGTGAAAGAGGTATTCAACTGGCTATGGGGATTATTCATTTGGTCTGAGGGTTCCTCTTGGATTATAGGATTATTCAGTTGGCCTAAGGGATATTTGTAGATGAAAGGGGTAATAATTTGGGATAATTATTTTGGAATATGGGGCTATTCATTTAGTGTGAGGGAGTCTGAATGGATTGAGGGTATATATTTGAAGTAGATGGGACCCTTATGGATTATGGGGAATATTCATTTGACCTGAGTCCTAAAAGTTCTTTTCAAATAAGGAAGATGCTGATTGGGGCTTTAGGAGTTATTAAAGTTTAGATTGGTCTATTAATAATAGGGAGGGATCTTTAAAGATAGATAGATTCATTTGGCTTGCGTTCCTTTCAGATTCAGCCTGAGGGTCCTTTTTGGATTAGAGGGCTATTTTTTTAGGATTATGGGGTAAATCATTTGGTCTGAGGAATTAGGCTATTGGTTTGACCCAAGGGTTCTTCATGGATTATGAAGCTACGCATTTGGCCTAATGACCTGTATGGATCAAGGGTTTATTGTTTTTTTAGCCTGAGGTTTATTTTTAGATTAGAGGCTATTGATTTGACCTGAACTATTTATTTGTGATTAATCAGCTATTCATTTGTTTTTTTTATGTATTAAACATAGAATGTCGTGATCATTTTTTAGCAGAACCTGCAATATAATGAGGAGTAGGTTAGTTAAGACGGATAAGGGTCTGCTATGGATTGATGATGTATTTATTCTGTTAAAGTGGAACAACACCCAGGGGTGATCGGCCCGGGAATCTATAAGATTCCCGGGCCGATCACCTCCCTCACCGCGGGCCATCCTAGATCGGGATGTCCCGCGGGGTGAAACCCCCCAAAATCCCCAAAAAACCCTACCTTATCCTGTCCTGAGGAAGTGACGCTTGTGACGTCACGCAACGCGTAGACGCAGGGGTCAGGGGCTTGGTGGGTCTTTTATGTAAGTTTATTTTGCTTGATAACTGTATTTCTTCTGTTCTTCCCGGCTGGTTCTCACTGGTTGTTTAGTATGCATATATTTTCATTTAGGTTAGAGGTTAATTCATATTAGCATTTGCACTTTAAGTAGGTAGGTGATATTGTGACACTGTGGCCCCCATTGAAAAGGGAGGCTGATAAGCACTACAGCCCTTTTTTCACACCAGCTAGTTAATATATTTATTGTTACTTATAATATGGTCTAATATTGTATTTATTAGTGTATCACACACCATCTCCCCCCCCCCCCTCCCTTTTGAAACTGGGTTTTTTCCTTCCTTTTGACTATGTAATGTCTTCTGTGCTTTTTAATTGAGTCTTAAATGTGTATACTTCTTTATCTTCATTTTTGTAAATAAATATTCAAACTTTATGATACATTCAGCAGTGGTGCCTTATATTGTAGTTGGGGCAGTGGAAGGTGTGGGACCTTCAGTTTGCTTTGAGTGTCTAGTGTTTGCCCCCTTGTGCACACTGCATGGTAATATACAAAGATTCTTAGCTGAGTGCGGTCTCAACTTTTCTGTTTTTAACATTATTGGGTTTGAATATGACTTTGGGGTTGTTCTGAATCTATTAATCTGAGTTTAGGGAGCATTTTGGGTGAGGGGGTCCTCCATTTACACTGGGCGACTCTTTACTGATTAAGGCAGTAGGCTTGGGGGAGTCATTAGGAACTACGGGGATATTTAAACTGGACCCTCACCCTGAATAAGAGCCTCTGCCACCCTGTACATACAAATTGCCCACATTAAAAATCATCCTACCTGCACCTAGTGCGTATTTTGAGCCTTCAAACATCCAAGAAGGTGGTTCATGGAGCATCAGACAGCCTGCAGACAGGAAGTGTCTTGTGACTATGCTGCTCTGCATCTGGGATTGCTGTCCATTTCCTGACCCCAGCTCTGCTCCGCCTGTACAAAGCACAGCTATAACCCACCCCCTTCACGTTACTCGCTCTCTTCTCTTGAGTGTGTGTGATGCTTCTGAGGCAAGATGGCGGCGCCCATATCCTAGAATCCTGAGCAAAGTTGCAGCCCAGCAAAGGAAATAATAAAAAGTAAGTGATGCTGAAGGTCCGGTTTATGCTGGAATTTTATGAGAGAGCGACAGGGATATGAAGGGGGCTGGGTTATGGATTAAGGGGATAATAATGAGGCTCCTATGGGGTTAAGGGGACATTTCTCTTAATAATGGGGTGGATTTTAAAGGGAGGTTTCTATCTGGGCTGAGGACAGGCAGTTAGCCCAGGGGGTAAAATGTAGACATTCCACCCTGATAGGAGCCAGTATGTTATTTACTGGTTTCATGCGGGATATTCCCATGCAGTGGTGCCATCCCTCCCTCCCTCCTCTGGTTTCGGTTCCTCCTCCAGGGCAGCGATGCTGGAAAATACTGGTTTGACAAGAGCCGGAGGTGTGACTGGAGATCTAAGGAATTGTGTCATATTAATGATGGATCAGTGGGAGAGGCAGAAAACGATCACTCCATTCATTAGAACATACATGTGTGTAACAAGAGCCCTGGCCAATCAGGATCAGCTTAGGTCGAAAGTGGCTGACCAATCAAAAGTCAAGCCATTACTATGCAGCGTATGCTTTTTCGTCTATAGAATAAACTGTTCTAGCATTTGTATGCATCTTTATAAGGTTTTAGGTCTATTAGCCAGCCAGTGATCTATGTGCAGCTGGAGGAACTGCAAAAAGCAACCAATCAGATTTCACCATTCCAAATCATTTGCAAACCAGTCTGTGTGTATTAACGTGTGTTAATTGTGTGGTAATAACTCGATGCCAGTGCATTATGGGATGAAGCACACTTTTGGGGTGCAATTCCTCCTGCCGGACCTTCACCCATCAGTGTCCCTTATTGGAAACGTAAAACATTTCGTATGTCCTGCCTGCTGTTGAGAACCTGTTTCTGCTGAGTGTGCAATGATGGAACTGAAGCCTGTCCTCATATCCTGCATTCTGATGCCAAATATTTTTTTTTTACCTCCAGCAAAACAGACAGATCAGATGCCAAATTAGGCTTTTTTTTTTTAGAAAACATCACTTTAAGGGAATACACTGTGAATGGTTTCCACTGAGCTATGCTAGAACGAGTGCAGATCTGATTTTACAGAGCTCCCCTTTAAACCATAGGCAGTCTTTGAGGTCTTCTCATGCGGCCTAGATTATATGACCCCACTCCTCTGACTGTCCCGTAATCTACAGGTACACAACAGAGATCTATATCATGGACAAAAGAGCTTACAATCTATTATAGCACTGGGAAGGATACAGAAGGAGAAGAGCTTACAATATATTAGTGTATAAGGGAGGACACAGAAGGAAAAGAGCTTACAATCTATTAGGGTATAAGGGAGGATACAGAAGGAGAAGAGCTTACAATCTATTAGGGTATAAGGGAGGATACAGAAGGAGAAGAGCTTACAATCTATTAGGGTATAAGGGAGGATACAGAAGGAGATGAGCTTACAATCTATTAGGGTATAAGGGAGGCTACAGAAGGAGAAGAGCTTACACTCTATTAGGGTATAAGGGAGGATACAGAAGGAGAAGAGCTTACAATCTATTAGGGTATAAGGGAGGATACAGGAGGAGAAGAGCTTACAATCTATTAGGGTATAAGGGAGGATACAGGAGGAGAAGAGCTTACAATCTATTAGGGTATAAGGGAGGATACAGGAGGAGAAGAGCTTACAATCTATTAGGGTATAAGGGAGGATACAGGAGGAGAAGAGCTTACAATCTATTAGGGTATAAGGGAGGATACAGAAGGAGAAGAGCTTACAATCTATTAGGGTATAAGGGAGGATACAGAAGGAGATGAACTTACAATCTATTAGGGTATAAGGGAGGCTACAGAAGGAGAAGAGCTTACACTCTATTAGGGTATAAGGGAGGATACAGAAGGAGAGGAGCTTACAATCTATTAGGGTATAAGGGAGGATACAGAAGGAGAAGAGCTTACAGTCTATTAGGGTATAAGGGAGGATACAGAAGGAGAAGAGCTTACAATCTATTAGGGTATAAGGGAAGATACAGGAGGAGAAGAGCTTACAATAGAAACATAGAAGGTTGACGGCAGAAGGAGACCATACGGTCCATCTAGTCTGCCCTTATGTGTATACTGTATGTTCTCTTTATCTTAGGATAGATGTGTGCTTATCCCAGGCATGTTTACATTCAGTGACTGTTGATTTTTCAACTACCTCTGCTGGAAGTTTGTTCCAAGCATCTACTACTCTTTCTGTAAAATAATATTTTCTAACATTGCTCCTGATCTTCCCCCCGACTAGCTTCAGGTTGTGCCCCCTTGTTCTATCATTAAGTTTCTTCTTAAAAACACTTCCCTCCTGGACCTTATTGAATCCTTTCACATATTTAAAGGTCTCAATCATGTCCCCCCTCTCCCTTCTTTCCTCCAGACTGTACAAATTAAGTTCTTTAAGTCTCTCCTGATTTAAGTTTAAGTCCTTCCACCATTTTCGTTGCCCGCCTTTGGACACGTTTGAATAATGTCTTTTTGCAGGTAAGGTCTCCAGAACTGCACACAGTATTCTAGCTGTGGCCTCACCAGGGCTCTATACAGCGGCATCACAACCTCCCTCTTCCTACTGGTGATGCCTCGAGCTATGCAGCCGAGCATCCTGCTTGTTTTTCCTGTCTACACTGTCCACTCATCTTGCAGCTATCAGTAATCAGTACCCCTAAATCTCTCTCCTCCGAGGTCCTGGATAACACAGTGCTTCCCATACGGTACTCAGAGCAGAGATTTCTGCTACCCAAGTGCATGATTTTACATTTAGAGACATTAAAGTGGACCAACACCCAGGATTTTGACTATCCTGGGTCTTGGTCCACTTCGGTGGGGCACCCCCGATCGGGGTGCCCCGCTGTGTGAAACCCCCCCTAACCCCCCGAATAACTCACCTCTCCCCGCTCCCAGCGCCAACGTACAAGGAACGTCTAAGCGGCGGCCGCCGCCGCCGCCTCCCTCGCGTCACTTTCGGCGCGCGCGCGCGCCCCCGCCGGCCATTCGCAGACGGCCGGCGCGGGTGCGCGCACGCCTACAGGGGCGCGAGGGAGGCGGTGGCGGTAGGTGAGTTGGGGTGTTTGGGGGGGGTTTCACCCCGCGGGACATCCCGATCTCGGATGTCCCGCGGGGTGGGGGGTGATCGGCCCGGGAATCTTATAGATTCCCGGGCCGATCACCCGTGGGTGTTGGTCCACTTTAAACTCTAGTTTCCACAGTCTATTAGGGTACAAGGGAGTATACAAGAGGGGGAAGAGCTTACAATCTATTAGGGTATAAGGGAGGATACAGAAGGAGAAGAGCTTTCAATCTAATAGGGTATAAGGGAGGATACAAGAGGGGGAAGAGCTTACAATCTATTAGGGTATTAGGGAGGATAGAGAAGAAGAGCTTACACTCTATTAGGGTATAAGGGAGGATACAGAAGAAGAAGAGCTTACAATCTATTAGGGTATAAGGGAGGATACAGAAGGAGAAGAGCTTACAATCCATTAGGGTATAAGGGAGGATAGAGAAGAAGAGCTTACAATATATTAGTGTATAAGGAAGAATAAAGAAGGGGAAGAGCTTACAATCTATTAGGGTATAAGGGAGGATACAAGAGGGGGAAGGAAGAGCTTACAATCTATTAGAGAGAATACAGAAGTAGGAGAGGTTATAATCTATTAGTGGAAGTGAAAGTATACAGAGGACAGAAGAGCTTACAGTTCTATTAGAGCATGATAGAGGATAAAGTAGAGGTGGGTGTACAATCTATTAGTGGAAGGATACAGGAGACATAAGAGCTTACAATCTATTGAGCTATATACCCCAGTGGTTAGGGAGATTCATATATTAACCCCTTGTCACCCCCTTGTTAACCCCTTTGCTTATTCTAGGGGCTGTGCTCACCTCCCCCCGGAGCCGAGCTGTGCAGACAGACAGCGAGACAGACACTTACCTGAACCCGCTGTGGCGGCGGCACTGCTGAGCTGCGCACAGGTAAGGTAACTTATCATCTTACATCTTTTTTTAGAGTGTTTATTTTTCTTCCATGAGTGTTTATCTGCCTGCCCTCCCTGGAATCACATGCCAACACCCCATGGCTGACAGACCCAGCGGCTGAGCAAGCTTTTTTAAGCTGGGGAAAATAAATACACCTGCTTTAAAGTGGACAAAAACCCTGGAATTTCACCTACCTTGGTTTTGGTCCACATTAAAGGTGTATCCAGATTTGGGATACCGCTGTTTCTGTTTTACCGCTGTTTACTCACCTAGATCCACACTCACACAGCACATGCACAGGTTCTCGTCCAATCAGAACTCGCCGCTGTGCATTTCTGTGTCTAGCAATTGCCAAGGAGCCTCTCACTGGCCACGCCCCTCTACTGTGCGCTCACCTCGGGAATCGATCCCACAGCGCATGCATGGGCTTCCGGAAGCATCCACAGTACTCCTCTAGTTAATGCACACACCCGCCATACATTCAGATACCCTGGCAGGGGTGTGCGCAACAGCAATAGGAGTGCTGGGGATGCAGCCAGAGGCCCGTGCATGTGCTGTGGGATCGACCCCTGAGGTGACTATACAGGTGATCCCTGGAGTTTCACATGCTGGGGCATCCCGGGGACGAGCTGTAACCTGGAGAGTTACCAGGGTTCTGGTATTTAATAGTAGAGTAGGCCCACGTTAAATCAGCACCGGACCAACAGCCTGGCACAGTTTAGAAAAAAAGGTAGCTGCCATTCTGGAGTAGGGGTGCATGGGCTGTGGGAGCGTGGATTGGGGTAGGATTAAGGGTGATCCCAAGGGTTTCACACAGCGGGGCATCGAGAGGACTTTCCCCAGCTCTGGGGCCTTTAGGGTCGGGTGTCACGGGTTTTGGTCCACTTTAATGATTAAAGGGAAGCAATTTGCAAGAGTACAAGACAGATCAGATGCCATTAAAGTGGACCAAAACCCAGGATTATTCTGGGTTTTGGTCCTTTGCCCTGGGGTACCCCGATCACAAATGCCTGGCGCAGGCACGCATCCTGCTAGAGGGATAGGGGGTATGCAGCCGCAGCTCAGTGTATGGGGCGACCTGAGGGGGTTTCACACAGCGGGGCATCAGCGGGGGGAGGGAATCGATCGCCCCGGGAATCTTTAAGATCGCTCTGGGGTTTGGTCCACTTTAATTTACTTTTTGCACATCTGGAGGGTCGTGGTATGGTGTGGGGGTGGCCTGGGTATGGACCAACCCCCCACCCACAGAAGCTTCCCATAGGTGCAGTGCTGTAACACTGGCTAGATAGACTACAACGCCCCCCTCCCCCCCACAAGGTAGAAATCTTGGTTGTTCCAGTGCAGGGGGCCCATTATGGGGACTTACCTCAATTTTCAGCTCCCGTCTCTGTAGTTGCAGCTCCCGGATCTCCTTCTCCAGCTGCCCGATCCGGCTCATTACTTTCATCTGCTCGACCTCCAGCCGCCTCTGCACTTGACTGCCCGTCGCCACCACTGCCGCCGCCGCCTCCGCATGCTGGGGAAGAGAACAGACTCAGGGTTACCAAATGCGCCACACACATTACAATCTGAGGGTCCCCTTAAAGCAGACCAAAAGTCAAAAATGACTCAAACCAGACAAACCAGACTTAAACCAGACAACAAACAGTGCTCATATGCATCCCTCCCCAGGGCGATTTAGATTGCTGCACATAAAATTTCATTAGCCTTTTTTTAACGCCTACTGTTGTAAATGGCGGCTCATGATTTGCAGGCCACCTGCAAACAGGAAGAGGAAACAGACCCTCGTCTGTATGAAGATAGGATTCCTCATTGAGGAGTTATACCCCGTACGTAGCAACAGGGCAGGCGTCAGCACCCGGCAAGCCCGGTCATCTGCCGAGGGCCCCCACCCCCCAGCGGGCCCACTGACAGCTGGCACAATGTGGTTAAAGAACATAAACGTTATTTGTCACTAACATTGCATCGGGCCCCTGCATCGCCTCCCCCATCCATCCCTGCCCCCCCCCCACCAGTTCTGCCCATTCATCCATGTCCCCTAGCTCAGCACCATCCACCCATGTCCCCCCAGCTCAGCCTCATCCATCCATGTCCCCCAGCTCTTCCCCATCCATCCATGTCCCCCAGCTCTTCCCCATCTATCCATGTCAACCCAGCTAAGCCTCATCCATCCATGTCACCCCAGCTAAGCCTCATCCATCCATGTCACCCCAGCTAAGCCTCATCCATCCATGTCACCCCAGCTAAGCCTCATCCATCCATGTCCCCCCAGCTAAGCCTCATCCATCAATATCCCCCCAGCTTAGCCTCATCCATCCATGTCCCCCCAGCTAAGCCTAATCCATCCATGTACCCCCAGCTAAGCCTCATCCATCAATATCCCCCCAGCTCAGCCTCATCCACCCATGTCCCCCCAGCTAAGCCTCATCCATCCATGTCCCCCCAGCTCAGCCTCATCCATCCATTTCCCCCCAGCTCTTCCCCATCTATCCATGTCCCCCAGCTTAGCCTCATCCATCCATGTCCCCCCCCAGCTAAGCCTCATCCATCCATGCCCCCCCCCCAGGCTAAGCCCCATCCATCCATGTCCCCCCAGCTTAGCCTCATCCATCCATGTCCCCCCAGCTAAGCCTCATCCATCCATGTCCCCCCAGCTCAGCCCCATCTATCCATGTCACCCCAGCTAAGCCTCATCCATCCATGTCCCCCCAGCTCAGCCTCATTCATCCATGTCCCCTCAGCTCAGCCTCATCCATCCATGTCCCCCCAGCTCAGCCTCATCCATCCATGTCCCCCCCCAGCTAAGCCTCATCCATCCATGTCCCCCCCAGCTCAGCCTCATCCATCCATGTCCCCCAGCTAAGCCTCATCCATCCATGTCCCCCCCAGCTAAGCCTCATCCATCCATGTCCCCCCAGCTCAGCCTCATCCATCCATGTCCCCCCCCAGCTAAGCCTCATCCATCCATGTCCCCCCCCCCCCAGCTAAGCCCCATCCATCCATGTCCCCCCAGCTAAGCCTCATCCATCCATGTCACCCCAGCTAAGCCTCATCCATCCATGTCCCCCCCAGCTAAGCTTCATCCATCCATGTCCCCCCCAGCTAAGCCTCATCCATCCATGTCCCCCCAGCTAAGCCTCATCCATCCATGTCACCCCCCCCAGCTCAGCCTCATCCATCCATGCCACCCCAGCTCAGCCTCATCCATCCATGTCCCCCCAGCTCAACCTCATCCATCCATGCCACCCCAGCTAAGCCTCATCCATCCATGTCCCCCAGCTCTGCCCCATCCATCCATGTCAACCCAGCTAAGCCTCATCCATCCATGTCCCCCAGCTCTGCCCCATCCATCCATGTCCCCCCAGCTTAGCCTCATCCATCCATGTCCCCCCAGCTAAGCCTCATCCATCCATGTCCCCCAGCTCTGCCCCATCCATCCATGTCCCCCAGCTAAGCCTCATCCATCCATGTCCCCCAGCTCTGCCCCATCCATCCATGTCCCCCCAGCTCAGCCCCATCCATCCATGTCTCCCCAGCTAAGCCTCATCCATCCATGTCCCCCCAGCTCTGCCCCGTCCCTCCATGTCCCCCAGCTCTGCCCCGTCCATCCATGTCCCCCCAGCTCAGCACCATCCACCCATGTCACCCCAGCTAAGCCTCATCCATCCATGCACCCTCAGCTCAGCCCCACAGCCCTGTCCCATCCACCCCTCTACCCTCAGCTCTATGCCTCTCCATCCCTGTCCTCCTAGCTTTGCCCATCTACCTCTCTTCATTCCAGTTCTGCCCATCCATCCCTCTTCCTCCCAACTATCTCTTTATCCATCCATTCCTGCCCTTTCTGTTTAGTCCATCCCTCTTCCTCAATACTCTGTCTATTCACGTGGGGCCAAACTAAAAAAACAGCTCCAATAGGGGGTTGGAGGGCAAGCAGCCCTTCTTAGTTTTGGCCATGGAATCTATAGACCCCTGACCGGGTCTATAAATTCCACCACAAAGGAGCCCACTGAGGCCATGCTGCCCGAGGGCCCACATAAACCTGGAGCCGGCCCTGCATAGCAAGGTAGGGTGAACCCAGTTTGTAGCGGGGTGGACAGCTGAAATGTATTTTGTTACCTGAAGTAAAGGGTATGGCCCACTAGGTGTATATAAAGGGGCACCTGAATGGGGTGCACTTTCCAGACTACCTTGGGCACTGCCAATATGAGGTGCTGGCATGTGCTGCATTCCCAGTCCTGCCATGGCGAACGCTGCTGCACGCTTGTCTTGTATGAAGCACATGGTGTAACCCGTCACATACACGCTGTGGGTATGAAGTCACGCTTTGATGGCTTGTGCCTATTGGCCGATCTCAGCGCATGAATCACCTATAAAGAGCAATTAAGTGGTGGACATGTTATGTAATAGGAAAAGGGGAGTATGTGGTTATAAAAAGGAAATAGTCGCCTCTATTTACAGAGGCCTGAAATAAATCCATCAGGGACGGGCAAATAATTTTTTTAAGGGCAGGTGCACAATGAGATGGGCGTGTGTCCAAACAGGGTGAGGTGAGGATTGGTGCAGCCCATAGAACCTCAATAGAGAGAACTGAAGGGGATTAGAAGCTCCTTAATTTGTGGGTGTTGTTACATTCTTGTGTGTTTTCAGCCCTGCCATGCTGCCTGGGGTGACATGGGTGCTGTTCTGTCAAAAATAATTACCCACAGTCCCCACCCATCCCTTCCTTCTATATTGTTATAGGTTGTTATATCACTTAGTCATCGAGTCTATGTTAAGTAGTTGTGTGGCCCAGTTTTCAGCCAATCTATACTGCCTAAGGTGCCATAGATGCCCTTCAGCTCTGCCCCATCCATCGCTGTCCCCCCAGCTCAGCCCCATCCATCCATGCCCCCCCAGCTCTGCCCCATCCATCCATGCCCCCCCAGCTCAGCCTCATCCATCCATGCCCCCCCAGCTCAGCCTCATCCATCCATGTCCTCCCAGCTCAGCCCCATCCACCCCTGCCACCACAGCTCTGCCCCATCCATCCATGTCCTCCCAGCTCAGCCCCATCCATCCCTGCCACCACAGCTAAGCCTCATCCATCCATGTCCCCCCCCCAGCTCTGCCCCATCCATCCCTGCCACCACAGCTCAGCCCCATCCACCCCTGCCACCACAGTTCAGCCCCATCCACCCATGTCCTCCCAGCTCAGCCCCATCCATCCCTGCCCCCACAGCTCAGCCTCATCCATCCATGTCCCCCCAGCTCAGTCCCATCCATCCATGCCCCCCCCAGCTCAGCCCCATCCATCCATATCCCCCCAGCTCAGCCCCATCCATCCATATCCCCCCAGCTCAGCCTCATCCATCCATGTCCCCCCAGCTCAGCCCCATCCATCCATGTCCCTTCAGCTCAGCCCCATCCATCTATGTCCCTTCAGCTCTGCCCCATCCATCCATGCCCCCCTAGCTCAGCCCCATCCATCTATGTCCCCCCAGTTCTGCCCATCCATCCAAGTCCCTTCAGTTGTGCCCCATCCATCCCTGCCCCCCCCCCCAGTTTTGCCCCATCCATCCATGCCCCCCCAGCTCAGCCCCAACCATTCATGTCCCTTCAGCTCAGCCCCATCGATCCATGTCTCCTCAGCTCTGCCCCATCCATCCATGTCCCCCCAGCTCAGCCCTCATTCATCCATGTCCCTTCAGCTAAGCCCCATCCATCCCTGTCCCCCCAGTTCTGCCCCATGCATCCATGTTCCCCCAGCTCAGCCCCATCCATCCAAGTTCCTTCAGTTGGGCCTCATCCATCCCTGCCCCACCCCCCAGTTTTGCCCCATCCATGTCCCCCCAGCTCAGCCCCATCCATCCATGTCCCTTCAGCTCAGCCCCATCCATCCATGTCCCTTCAGCTCAGCCCCATCCATCCATGTCCCTTCAGCTCAGCCCCATCCATCCATGTCCCGCCAGCTTAGCCCCATCCATCCATGTCCCCCCAGCTCAGCCCCATCCATCCCTGTCCCCCCAGCTTAGCCCCATCCATTCATGTTCCCCCAGCTTAGCCCCATCCATCCATGTTCCCCCAGCTTAGCCCCATCCATTCATGTCCCCCCAGTTCTGCCCCATTCATCCCTTTCCCCTCCGCTCTGCAGTCCCTTCCTCCTATATCTCTATCATTATATGTTGTTGTATCACTTAGTCATCAAGTCTATGTTAAGTAGTTGTGTGGCTCAGGTGCCATAGATGCCATCCTGTCAAAAATAATGGTGTGCCCACAGTGACCACCTACCCCTTCAACACACATCTCCATTAGTATATATTACATTGCTTGGTGAACCAGTTTGTTAAATTCTTGAGTGATCTAGTTTCCAACAGAGCCATGCTGCCTATGGTGCAATAGATGCCATTCTGTAAAAAATAATGGTGTGCCCTTCCCTTCATAGTTATATATTATTGCATTACTCAGTGACCCAATGTTGATGTTAAATTATTGCTTGGTCCAGATTCCAGCTAAGCCATATTGCCCAGAGATTCATTAGTTGTGTGGTCTAGTTTTAATATAAGCCATGTTGTCTAGGGTGTCATAGATTCCCTTATGTCACAAATTATAGGGAGTCCAGTAACATTGCTTTTATTGACCTGGTCTATATTTACTTCTTGTGTGGTCCAGCTTCTTGTGAGCCATGCCTATATGTCAGAAATATGGGATGCCCACAGTCACCACCCCCCTTTACATCACATCTCCTTCTCCATTGTTATATATTGTTACTTAGTGGCACCCAGTCGCCTTTTTGTGGTCTAGTTTCCAGCAGAACCATGATATCCGTATGCCACCAATTATAGGGTGCCCACAGTCCCCACCCATCCCTTCCCTTCATTAATATATATTGTTACATCACTTGGTGACCCGGACAATATTCAGTCCTTATATCACAAATTATAGGGTGCCCATTGTCCCCACCCATCCATTCCCTTCATTGATATACATTGTTACATCACTTGGTGCCCCGGACTATATTCAGCCCTTATATCACAAATTATAGGGTGCCCATTTTCCCCACCCAAACCTCTCCCTTCTTTGTTTTATATTGTTGCATCACTCAATTGACCCAGTCTATGCTGAATTGTTGTGTGGTCCAGGTTCCAGCTAAGCCATGTTGCCTCGGGAACCATAGAATATTTGTCTATATTAAGAATGATTAATATTAAAAAAATTAATAAAAATATTATATCAGAATATCCTGATTCTGATATAAGGGCATCTACAGGACCCTAGGCAGCATGACTCAAATGAAGACCGCACAACAAAGTGATCTATGACGCCCTGAATATGGCTTATAGGGTGCCCATTGTCATCACCCAAGCCCTTCATTGCTATATATTATTAATTCACTCAATTACCGCGGTCTATGTTAAATGATGGATGGTCTAGGTTTCAGTTAAGTCATGCCACCCAGGGCTCCATAGATCCCTCTGTAGTACAGTCTGGGCTTCATTTGAGTCATGCTGCCTAGGGTGCCATAGATGCCCTTATATCAGAATCATGTTTATTTCAGGGGGTATATAGGTTTACATATATATACTAGCAATTATTTCTCACCAGAACAGTATAAGGTCATAAAAAGGAGTTGAAGAACACCTTTAACATTTAAAAGTATATATATATATATATATATATATATATATATATATATATATAGGCGTGCCCACAATCACCTCCCATCCCTTTACTTAATTGCTTTATCACTCAGTGATATTGTGTGGTCGAGGTTCAAGCAAAACCTTGTTGCCCATAGATTCCATTCTTGCGTGGTCTAGATTTCATATCGGCTTTGCTGCCTAGCGTTCCATAGATGCCCTTATGTCACAAATTATAGGGCGCCCACCATCAAACCCATCCCTTCCCACCACATCTCTATCTCCATTGTTACATTGCGTCTATATTCAGTTATTGTGAGGTCAATTCTTGGTAAACCATGCTGCCTGGAGTCCCGTAGAGGTCTGTATTTAAAAAAATTGAGGTGTCATTAGTCCCCAACCATCCCTTAACTCTCACATCTTTTTCTTCATCGTTATATATGGTTACTCAGTGGTACCTAGATCATTCTTGTGGTCTAGTTTCCATCTGAGCTTGCGGCCTATGGCGTCATAGATGCCTTTATGTGACAAGTTATAGAAGGCCCATAGTCATCACCCAAGCATGTCATTGTCATATAAAGGTTACATCACTTGATGACCTAGTCTGCAATGAATTATTGCATGGTCCAGGTTCCATCTAAGTCGTGTTGCCCAGGGCCCCATAGATTCCCTTGGTGTGTGGTCTAGATTTTATGATTTTTCATATGAACTATGGTGTCTAGGATGCCATAGATGCTATTTATTATTATCTTACTAATTATTTGGTGCCCACCATCACACCCATCCCTTCCCACCACCTCTCCATTGTTAAATCACTTGGTGACCCGGTCTATATTTATTTCTTGTGTGGCCCTATTTCATGCTGCCTAGAGGGGTCATAGATGCCCTTATGTAAAACATAGTCACCACCCATGTCTATACTCTCACATCCCTTACCTAGTAACACTCATAACATTTTGTGGCCTAGTTTCTGCCTCCCCGGGGTGCTATAGATGGCACTATGTCAAAAATGTAGGGTATCGATAGTCACTACCTATGCCCATACCTCTCAAGTGTCCCTGATTTGCAGGGACTGTCCCTCTTTTAAGCCCCCCTGTCCTTCGTTGTTCTCATTTGTTCCTCTTTGAGGTGTAACATGCAGATCTACATCAACAAATGATTCATTTGCCTATTCAAAGTGTTTGTATTGTTGTAACTGTTACATCTTATCTCCTATCCATCCCTCAATGAGGGGGTGTGGCTTCATTTAGTAATTGTCCCTTTCCCACCCTGAAAAGTTGGAAGGTTGGGGAAGTTATGGCCTAGAGGTAGGGGGGCAGTTATGGCCTAGAGGTAGGGGGGCAGTTATGGCCTAGAGGTAGGGGGGCAGTTATGGCCTAGAGGTAGGGGGGCAGTTATGGCCTAGAGGTAGGGGGGCAGTTATGGCCTAGAGGTAGGGGGGCAGTTATGGCCTAGAGGTAGGGGGGCAGTTATGGCCTAGAGGTAGGGGGGCAGTTATGGCCTAGAGGTAGGGGGGCAGTTATGGCCTAGAGGCAGGGGGGCAGTTATGGCCTAGAGGCAGGGGAGCAGTTATGGCCTAGAGGTAGGGGGGCAGTTATGGCCTAGAGGCAGGGGGGCAGTTATGGCCTAGAGGCAGGGGAGCAGTTATGGCCTAGAGGCAGGGGAGCAGTTATGGCCTAGAGGCAGGGGAGCAGTTATGGTCTAGAGGTAGGGGAGCAGTTATGGCCTAGAGGTAGGGGAGCAGTTATGGTCTAGAGGTAGGGGAGCAGTTATGGCCTAGAGGCAGGGGAGCAGTTATGGCCTAGAGGCAGGGGAGCAGTTATGGCCTAGAGGTAGGGGAGCAGTTATGGTCTAGAGGTAGGGGAGCAGTTATGGCCTAGAGGCAGAGGGGCAGTTATCGTCTAGAGGTAGGGGAGCAGTTATGGCTTAGAGGCAGGGGAGCAGTTATGGCTTAGAGGCAGGGGAGCAGTTATGGCTTAGAGGCAGGGGAGCAGTTATGGCCTAGAGGCAGGGGAGCAGTTATGGCCTAGAGGCAGGGGAGCAGTTATGGCCTAGAGGTAGGGGAGCAGTTATGGCCTAGAGGTAGGGGAGCAGTTATGGCCTAGAGGTAGGGGAGCAGTTATGGCCTAGAGGTAGGGGAGCAGTTATGCCTAGAGGTAGGGGAGCAGTTATGGCTTAGAGGTAGGGGAGCAGTTATGGCTTAGAGGCAGGGGAGCAGTTATGGCCTAGAGGTAGGGGAGCAGTTATGGCCTAGAGGTAGGGGAGCAGTTATGGCCTAGAGGTAGGGGAGCAGTTATGCCTAGAGGTAGGGGAGCAGTTATGGCCTAGAGGTAGGGGAGCAGTTATGGCCTAGAGGCAGAGGGGCAGTTATTGTCTAGAGGTAGGGAAGCAGTTATGGCCTAGAGGTAGGGGAGCAGTTATGGTCTAGAGGCAGGGGAGCAGTTATGGTCTAGAGGTAGGGGAGAAGTTATGGCCTAGAGGCAGAGGGGCAGTTATCATCTAGAGGTAGGGGAGCAGTTATGGCCTAGAGGTAGGGAAACAGGGCTGTGACCAGAAGGTGGCAGGTTCGACATGACTGAAGTGCCCCTGAGCAAGGCACCTAACCCCCAATTGCTCCCAGGGCGCTGAGTTTAGGGCAGCCCACCACCTGTTATATATTGTTACATCACTCGGTGACCCCGTCCCTGCTGAATGTTTATTATGCTGGAGATATTTGTGAAGAGGCAGGCACATGATTTATGTACAGAGGCTTCAGTAAGAGGTGCTGACAGACAAACAGCAGGGAGTCCATATTTTCCAACCCGTCCAATCACAGATGTCACTTTAGGTGCAGCTTAGGTGTTGTAGTTCACTTGAAGTGTGAGCTGGCCAGTATCTGTAGTGTGGCTGATATTGGAGATATTTTACTAGCAGTTTGTGTGATATATATACATATATGTGCTCCAGTAAGAGATGCTGACGGGAAAATAGCACCCGCAGGTGCCCTCTCCATCACTGCCACCTGCCAATCCCAGCCTGTGAGTCAGAGTCCCGCCAGCGTCAGGGGCGCCTGATGGTAAATCTCACATAGCTCTGGCCTCCCACTATCAGGAGGTGATGAAACTTCTGGGCCTGCTTCCAGCAACTCCGGCCTCTTCACAGGAAGCTCAGATCTGCTGTCCAAATGAGGAAATATGACCTTCATCACAAGTTCCACGGGCTGCCTGAAGAACTAGAAGCACCAGCATGCCCAGATGCCCCCCAACACACACACACACACACACACACACACACACACACATCACAATCTGATTACCCTTGGTAACATTAGAAATGGGGTATAAATGTTTCTTCTGTGATCTTACCTAAACCCCTCAGGTCCCCAAGCTTTATATTTCAGTTGTGATTGGTTGTATAGAAGGATACAATCGGTAATTGTTACACCATTGTGTTGGGCTACATTTGGCGCTGTCCTAAACTGTTTTCCATTTTTAAATTGAAGCAGAAATGGCTGAGATATCGAGGTTTACAGGTTCAGCCAATGACACGGTTTTCCTTACAGACCCCGCCCATTATGCTGATTATTATGCAGCATTACAGATCCAAGGGCCACACCCATTTTTCAGAAGAGAAATCATAAAGTGAAACTGTAAACCTTGAAATCTCTGCCATTTCTTCTAACACTTCTAAGTGGTCACAGAATTTTTCACATTTAAAAAAAAAAAAAATAATAACAATTAATTATTAATATTTAAAGATTGTTCCATTGAAATGCATTGGAGAGCGCCAGGTAGCGAGAGGTCATACCTGTCGCTGTTCAAGGTCGGACGCTGGCGCTGTGGTCTGAGACTGGAATAATGATGAATGAGTCGCTATATGGCGCTATCTCAGTCGCTAAGCAGGATTGGCTTGATAAATGTGTGATTGTGGTGGGGAGCCGGCGTTCTCGTGGCGGTGCCCGTCATTACCGGCCGCTCACCAGTCGGTACTCCTTCAGAAATAAGGGCCTAAGTGTTTCTCTGCATCCCTGTTGTATGTGTGAACCCCCCCCCCCCCCCAGGAAGCCACAAAAACCTTGCTTCGCTCCAACGGCGCATGCGCACTCTCGTCCAATGAGAGCTGCCTACTATGACATAATTCGTCAGGCAGCTCTCATTGTTTACAATGGAGAGCACGCTCCAGCCATTCAAATAGGCTCCCCATTGATTAGAATGAGAGCTGCCTGCCGAATTACATTGTCATAGAGTGGTGAGGTTTTTTTGGGGCATCTCACAGAGCGGGGGCATCCCATCCGGGTTTTGTTCCACTTTAAATTGTATTTGTTTTAGCTATGTCACGAAATGTGTGTTTTATGGAAGAAGTGTTCACTCCCTGCAATCTGTTGCTATTGGCAACCAGACACCAAGTCTGTACACCCAGATCTACCAGAAGAGATATGTGATCCCTGTACACACAGAACACTGCTGCTGGACATGTGTAAGGGTTACAGGCCGATTCATTAATAGCGCCAGGTAGCGACAGTAGCGTTATTTTCACAGCGCCCGCTAGTATTCGCTGTGCTTGGCCGTTGTTCGGCTGTTGACAGCGACTCAGTCGGTGTGCGGTAATGTTGAATACGGGGTTAGGAGTCGCTGTTTGACAGGTTCCGCGCTGTATGGGAGCGCATGACAGCGAACGGCCATAGCGAACGGCTCCCAGCATATTCATTAACAAATCACGCTCCAAAAATTCTCACGCTGTGAAATGCTTGTTTAAACCCCAGAGCGCTGGCGGCGATGTGTTAAAAGTAGTTTTTTAACCCCCAAACAACCACATTTTTTGAAAAAAAAAACAACAAGTTTTTCAAAATATTTTGTAATATGAATACATTAATATCAGACCTGTAATATCAATTCTGCACAATTTTTTTTTTTTTTTTAACTTAAAAAAAATATCTAACATTGCAGAAGTGGTCACAGAATTTTTGGCATTTAAAAAAAAAAAAAAATTAATAGCAATTAATTATGAATATTTAAAGATTGCTCCATTGAAATGCATTGGAGAGCGCCGGGTAGCGAGAGGTCATAACTGTCGCTGTTCAAGGTCGGACGCTGGCGCTGTGGGGTGAGGCTGGAATAATGATGAATGATTCGCTATCTGGCGCTAAGCAGGATCGGCTTGATAAATGTGTGATTGCGGAGGGGAGCCGGCGTACTCGTGGCGGTGAGCGTCATTACCGTTCGCTCACCATTCGCTACCTGGCGCTATCCCTTGTTAAATAAGGGCCTTAGTGAGCTCCTTCACCTCAGCAGCGGCCATAGCAGCAGTGTTCTGTATGTACAGGGATCACATATCTCTTCTGGTAGATCTGGTTGTACAGACTTGGTGTCTGGTTGCCAATAGCAACAGATTGCAGGGCTTGCATAAGCTTATCTATATATTATACCTTCATCCTTTCTTTCCCAATGACAAGATGTGCAAAGCTGGTCCAACATGCCAACAGTCTCTTCCTCTGGTCACCACCTGCTAACTCACTACTCCTCTAATAAGATAGCTGGAGAAGGACCCACACATGCCATTCAGCTAAATTAGGACACTGTCCCTTTAAATGCCAGGCTGTTGTGCAGACACCCAAGCAGGCGTGTTAGGGTGTAGTCCTCATTTAATTGCCTCCTTAATCAAGCTCGGTTGTCATGCCTTCAATTATTTTTACAGGCTAATTTTGATGCTTGTCATACGGTCAGCAGTGACGGGTTTTATAGAGGCTTGGTAATGTCATCTGAGCCAGCAACAGGCCAGGCGTGTCTTTTTTATTTCTATTTTGCATATGGTTATTTAACTATTTTTTATATATATATATATATATATATATATATATATATATATATATATATATATATATATATATATATATATATATATATTTTTTTTTTTTTTTTTTGTTACTTGAGAGAACAAATAAATAAAATAAATAATAATAATAAATATATATATATATATATATATATATATATATATATATATTTTTTTTTTTTTTTTTATTATTATTTATTTTATTTATTTGTTCTCTCAAGTAACAAAAAAAATATATATATATATATATATATATATATATTTTTTTTTTTTTTTTTTTTTGTTACTTGAGAGAACAAATAAATAAAATAAATAATAATAATAAAAAAAAAAAAATATATATATATATATATATATATATATATATATATTTTTTTTTTATTATTATTTATTTTTTCTCTCAAGTAACAAAAAAAAAAAAAATATATATATATATATATATATATATATATATATATATATATATATAATATATATATTCACGCACACATTTTTTTAAATCAATTAAATCAATCAAAATTAGTTATTAATTTTGAAACAGACACTTTGGCAACTATTACCCCTAAATCTTCTTTATTACCTTATTTCTTTGGTTGTTGCAGCAATTAAGCAATTATATATTTTGTGTTATGTATATCTATTTTTTCAATTCATTATACATATTTTTTGTTCCTTAATTTTTTTACGTTATATATTTATTATTGATTAGTTTCTTTATACTTCTTGTTTGCTTTATTTAATTGATTTACTTTGTGTATTTTTTTTTGTTATAAAAAAGGTGTGTGAACCCACCCTTTGATCAACAGTTTTCACTCACCTTCTCCGGGCGCCCGCACCGCGTTTCTGCGCTGCCCCTCTCACCTCTAGCAGTGCCCGCGCCGGGGGGGGGGGGAGGGGATACACACGGCAGGGCTTCCCAATTTGGGATGCTGCCACACTGAGGAACGTGGGTTGTTCCTCTTTAAAGTGAAAGAAAATTCATTATAACATGATTTTTGTCATTTATGTAATTTTTTTATGTTTCATTATTTCTATTTTTTTATCGATGTGTTAATTATTTTAGGACTATTTTGGACGAAATGTCAGTTAATAAAAAATAATTAATTTGTATGAACTTATTTATTTTTAGCTTATTACTTAAGTCTGTAGAATAGTCCTGTTTAGTTCTGCTTTCTATATCTCCAGCCTGTGCTGAAGTGGAGCCACTTATCAGGGCTTGTGACACTTTTAGACTTTGTGCAAAGACTGATTTTATTGATAAGGATTGTAAAGCAGGCTCAGAAGCCTGGCAGGCCTGACCAGCTCCCCCGGCAGCAGGGGTATCAGGCGCTCAGGATGGGCAAGACTAGATATCGCTAATTAACCAGTTACTTATTCCCTCACATGACTGCAGCCCATCACACTGAGGTTAATAGATTGTAAGCTTTTCTTCCTTCTGTATTTCCCCTTTTGCCCCAGTAGATCTTCCTCACTCTGTAGTTGATTTTAGGTGCTTCCGTCTTTCGTATATCCCAATAGATTGTAAGCTCTTATGCCTCCCCCCTTATATGCTAATAGAATAAATGCTCACCCTGTTTCAATATTTGTTATTAGACTAGATAGATTGTAAGCTTAATACTTTATTCTTCCATATACCCCAATATATTGTAAGCTCTTCTCCTTCTGTATCCTCCCTTATACACCAATATATTGTTAGCTCGTTCTCTTTCCCTACCCCCCCCCCCTTTCAACCTAATAGACTGTAAGCTCTTCACCTTCTGTATCCTATCTAATAGATTGTAAGCTCTTCTGCTGTAACCTTCCCTAAGACCCTTTTAGATTTTAAGATCTTCTTCCTTCTGTATCCTTCCTTATATCCTATTAGATTGTAAGCTCTTCTCCTTCTGTATCCTTCCTTATACCCTATTAGATTGTAAGCTCTTCTCCTTCTGTATCCTCTCATGTACCCTAATAGAGTGTGAGCACTTCCCCCTCCTGTATCCCCCCTTATATCCTAATCAACTCCCCCTCCCTTATAACCTAATAGAGTGTAAGCTCTTCTCCTTCTATATCCTCCCTAATACCTTAATAGATTGTAAGCTCTTTTCCTTCGGTATCCTCCCTTATACCCTAATATATGACAAGCTCTTCTCTTTCTGTATCCTCCCTTATACCCTAATAGATTGTAAGCTCTTCTCCTTCTGTATCCTCCCTTATACCCTAATAGATTGTAAGCTCTTCTCCTTCTGTATCCTCCCTTATACCCTAATATATGACAAGCTCTTCTCTTTCTGTATCCTCCCTTATACCCTAATAGATTGTAAGCTCTTCTCCTTCTGTATCCTCCCTTATACCCTAATAGATTGTAAGTTCTTCTCCTTCTGTATCCTCCCTTATACCCTAATAGAGTGTAAGCTCTTCTCCTTCTGTATCCTCCCTTATACCCTAATAGAGTGTAAGCTCTTCTCCTTCTGTATCCTCCCTTATACCCTAATAGAGTGTAAGCTCTTCTCCTTCTGTATCCTCCCTTATACCCTAACAGATTGTAAGCTCTTCTCCTTCTGTATCCTCCCTTATACCCTAATATATGGCAAGCTCTTCTCCTTCTGTATCCTCCCTTATACCCTAATAGAGTGTAAGCTCTTCTTCTGTATCCTCCCTTATACCCTAATAGATTGTAAGCTCTTCTCCTTCTGTATCCTCCCTTATACCCTAATATATGGCAAGCTCTTCTCCTTCTGTATCCTCCCTTATAACCTAATAGATTGTAAGCTCCTCTTCATATCTGTACCCTACCTTAACAGATTGAAAGTTCTTAAAACTACAGCTCCTGTCAAAAATACATTTCTCAATCTAGAGTTCCCATTTAATTTGCTGAACTCTGTGAGTGCAATAAACCTGGCTTAGTGCCCTTACGGATAGGCTGCCAGTTGAGGGTGACTTCCTGCCGGAGCCCTGATGATCCCCGGACTCATCCCCTCCCTTTGTCTCTCCTTCTGCTGCTGAGGAGGCCCCCTTGTCCTAGTGTGTGGGGTGGGGGCAGGAAAGGGTTAATCAGTTGAGAGAGTCTTAAGTTGCTAATTCCTGGCCGGCGCCATTCACGCCTGTTCAATCAAGACTAATACAACGTTTCCGCTCCTCAAGATCATGGAGGAGAGCCAGCCTGCGCTGCCTTAAAGGGGACTGGCCGCCATTACCAACCTCCTTCTGAAAATACCTGTCACCTGCCTGTCAAGATGATCCTCCAGTTTAAAATAATATACTGATCACATTGGTCACTTACTCAGCTCTACCATTGGCTGATGTGTGGGGGACTGCCATAGGCAGGGGCGTAAATAACATAGGGGTAGTGCAGGCACATGCCCCCGGCCCAAGGGGAACAAGGGGGCCCAGTGCACATTGCCTCCACCACCTTGGTGGTATGTACCTGCACATACTTACCTAGCCATGCCGTCTCTTCCTGGCTGGCTGCACTGCAGAAGATGCGGGCCCACTCTTCCATTGCGGTTTCCCAGGCTTCTCTGTGGCCGCCATACGCACGCCACGCACACGCAAACCCGGACAGCCCGCTACTTCTGTAGCCTCTGTTATAACTTAATAGATTATAAACTCATCCCCCTTCTGTATAATCCTATACCCTAATAGATTGTAAGCTCTTCTCCTCCTGTATCCTCCCTTATACCCTAATAGACTGTAAGCTCTTCTCCTTCTGTATCCTCCCTTATACCCTAATAGATTGTAAGCTCTTCTCCTTCTGTATCCTCCCTTATACCCTAATAGATTGTAAGCTCTTCTCCTTCTGTATCCTCCCTTATACCCTAATAGATTGTAAGCTCTTCTCCTCCTGTATCCTCCCTTATACCCTAATAGATTGTAAGCTCTTCCCCCTCAGTATTCCCCTTACACCCTATTAGATTGTAAGCTCTTCTCCTTCTGTATCCTCCCTTATACCCTAATAGATTGTAAGCTCTTCTCCTTCTGTATCCTCCCTTATACCCTAATAGATTGTAAGCTCTTCTCCTTCTGTATCCTCCCTTATACCCTAATAGATTGTAAGCTCTTCTCCTCCTGTATCCTCCCGTATACCCTAATAGATTGTAAGCTCTTCCCCCTCAGTATTCCCCTTACACCCTATTAGATTGTAAGCTCTTCTCCTTCTGTATCCTCCCTTATACCCTAATAGATTGTAAGCTCTTCTCCTTCTGTATCCTCCCTTATACCCTAATAGATTGTAAGCTCTTCTCCTTCTGTATCCTCTCTTATACCCTAATAGATTGTAAGCTCTTCCCCCTCTGTATTCCCCTTACACCCTAATAGAATGTAAGCTCTTCTCCTTCTGTATCCTCCCTTATACCCTAATAGAGTGTAAGCTCTTCTCCTTCTGTATCCTCCCTTATACCCTAATAGATTGTAAGCTCTTCTCCTTCTCTATCCTCCCTTATACCCTAATAGAGTGTAAGCTCCTCCTCTTCTGTATCCTTTCTTATACCCTTTTGTCCATATAACAGGAGATACTGGCCACCTATGTGAACTTAAAGGGGGGCTCACCTGAGTGTGCGCGCTCTCCGTGCTGCTGGTCTCCTCGTCGTCGGTGCTGTCGGTCACTCTTCCCCCCTCGGAGGACGTGGAATCTGCCTCCAGTTCTTCAGCCGGTGGCTCCCAGGCGATTTCCTCTTTCCGCTCGGGGGACATGGATAACGCTTTTTTGCGGCTGGCTGGTTCCCGGCCAATCGGAAGCTCTGGTTGGCCCAGCAGTGTCCCTGGGCGTCCGACCACCATGGGTCAGGAGATGCGCACCCTGCAGAGAAAGAAATAGCCATTAGAAATATACAATAGAGATAAATATGCAGCAGCTGCGTACAGGAAAACCACCCAAGCCCATGCTCTACCTAGAGACAGCGCCACCTGCTGGCACCACATGATGGTAAATGCAGAAGTCTTTACTGAGCAGAGTTCCCCTTTAACGTTCTGCCTGTGTGCTCTTCCCACACAGTTGCTGAGTACGGTTCAGTTCCCTCCTCGCCCGCGTCTGCTTTTCTCATGAATTGTTTTGTTTACTCAGCATTTTCCTTTTCTTTAAATATCATGTCTCGCTGCGTTCTCAGGGTTTGCGCGTCTGGAAAAGCGAGTGAGTCACCCCTCCCCCCTCCGCTCCCATTACTCCTGGAAAACCTGTTCCTGATCAGGATTCAGAACCCACAACCCAAACACCAGAGATACTGTTACTTACCAGGACTGCTGAAAAATTGCCTGATCTTTTATTTTTTTTAAAGGGGACTTCCGCTGCCTGGCTCCGGGGGAATGACGGGGGTTCCAAGACTGCTTGGAATCTTTCGGGGGCATCACTCCAGGAAGGGGGGGGGGGCATCACTCCAGGAAGGGGGGGGCATCACTCCAGGAAGGGGGGGGGGCATCACTCCAGGAAGGGGGGGGGGGCATCACTCCAGGAAGGGGGGGGGCATCACTCCAGGAAGGGGGGGGGGGGGCATCACTTCAGGGGAAGGGGAGTCGGGGGCTTACCAGGAGCGCTCCCGGGGAGCAGAGACCAGGACTTTCCGCACTGAGAGCTGCGGCTTTCACTGACCTTTCCCACTTCCTCTATATACAGATCTGTATCTTCTCATGTAATAGACAGCTTGTGACATGACACAAGGGCATAAAGGGGAACTCCGGGTTGTTTACATTGAAAGTGGGACAGGAGGCAAGTAGGAAGCGCTGTCCCTAGCTTAACTCAGTGCAATCTGAACTTTAATCAATGGTAAAGGGGAACCCTGCTGCCATCCGAACTTTTATCATCAGTAAAGGTCATTTAACATTCATAAATAGGAACTCTATTGCCAACTAAATTATATTAGTTGTAAATGGGATTATTGATCTTGACATTTACTGGAAGGAATGGGGAACCCTGCTGCCATCTGATCATTAACAGTAAAGGGGAACTCTGCTGCCATCTGATCATTAACAGTAAAGGGGAACCCTGCTGCCATCTGATCATTAACAGTAAAGGGGAACCCTGCTGCCATCTGATCATTAACAGTAAAGGGGAACTCTGCTGCCATCTGATCATTAACAGTAAAGGGGAACTCTGCTGCCATCTGATCATTAACAGTAATGGGGAACTCTGCTGCCATCTGATCATTAACAGTAAAGGGGAACTCTGCTGCCATCTGATCATTAACAGTAAAGGGGAACCCTGCTGCCATCTGCTCATTAACAGTAAAGGGGAACCCTGCTGCCATCTGATCATTAACAGTAAAGGGGAACCCTGCTGCCATCTGCTCATTAACAGTAAAGGGGAACCCTGCTGCCATCTGATCATTAACAGTAAAGGGGAACTCTGCTGCCATCTGATCATTAACAGTAAAGGGGAACCCTGCTGCCATCTGATCATTAACAGTAAAGGGGAACCCTGCTGCCATCTGATCATTAACAGTAAAGGGGAACCCTGCTGCCATCTGATCATTAACAGTAAAGGGGAACTCTGCTGCCATCTGATCATTAACAGTAAAGGGGAACTCTGCTGCCATCTGATCATTAACAGTAAAGGGGAACTCTGCTGCCATCGGATCATTAACAGTAAAGGGGAACTCTGCTGCCATCTGATCATTAACAGTAAAGGGGAACCCTGCTGCCATCTGATCATTGACAGTAAAGGGAAACCCTGCTGCCATCTGATCATTAACAGTAAAGGGGAACTCTGCTGCCATCTGATCATTAACAGTAAAGGGGAACTCTGCTGCCATCTGATCATTAACAGTAAAGGGGAACCCTGCTGCCATCTGATCATTGACAGTAAAGGGAAACCCTGCTGCCATCTGATCATTAACAGTAAAGGGGAACTCTGCTGCCATCTGATCATTAACAGTAAAGGGGAACTCTGCTGCCATCTGATCATTAACAGTAAAGGGGAACCCTGCTGCCATCTGATCATTGACAGTAAAGGGAAACCCTGCTGCCATCTGATCATTAACAGTAAAGGGGAACTCTGCTGCCATCTGATCATTAACAGTAAAGGGGAACTCTGCTGCCATCTGATCATTAACAGTAATGGGGAACTCTGCTGCCATCTGATCATTAACAGTAAAGGGGAACTCTGCTGCCATCTGATCATTAACAGTAAAGGGGAACCCTGCTGCCATCTGCTCATTAACAGTAAAGGGGAACCCTGCTGCCATCTGATCATTAACAGTAAAGGGGAACCCTGCTGCCATCTGCTCATTAACAGTAAAGGGGAACCCTGCTGCCATCTGATCATTAACAGTAAAGGGGAACTCTGCTGCCATCTGATCATTAACAGTAAAGGGGAACCCTGCTGCCATCTGATCATTAACAGTAAAGGGGAACCCTGCTGCCATCTGATCATTAACAGTAAAGGGGAACCCTGCTGCCATCTGATCATTAACAGTAAAGGGGAACTCTGCTGCCATCTGATCATTAACAGTAAAGGGGAACTCTGCTGCCATCTGATCATTAACAGTAAAGGGGAACTCTGCTGCCATCGGATCATTAACAGTAAAGGGGAACTCTGCTGCCATCTGATCATTAACAGTAAAGGGGAACCCTGCTGCCATCTGATCATTGACAGTAAAGGGAAACCCTGCTGCCATCTGATCATTAACAGTAAAGGGGAACTCTGCTGCCATCTGATCATTAACAGTAAAGGGGAACCCTGCTGCCATCTGATCATTGACAGTAAAGGGAAACCCTGCTGCCATCTGATCATTAACAGTAAAGGGGAACTCTGCTGCCATCTGATCATTAACAGTAAAGGGGAACTCTGCTGCCATCTGATCATTAACAGTAAAGGGAAACCCTGCTGCCATCTGATCATTAACAGTAAAGGGGAACCCTGCTGCCATCTGATCATTAACAGTAAAGGGGAACTCTGCTGCCATCTGATCATTAACAGTAAAGGGGAACTCTGCTGCCATCTGATCATTAACAGTAAAGGGGAACCCTGCTGCCATCTGATCATTAACAGTAAAGGGGAACTCTGCTGCCATCTGATCATTAACAGTAAAGGGGAACCCTGCTGCCATCTGATCATTAACAGTAAAGGGGAACCCTGCTGCCATCTGATCATTAACAGTAAAGGGGAACCCTGCTGCCATCCAAACTTTCATAATCCGTATAGGTCATTTAACTTTCATAAAAAAGGACTCTGCTGCCCTGCCATCTAAATGATATTAGTTGTAAATTGGAAGCATTGATCTTGACATTTACTAGAAGGAAAGGGGGGGGCTCTGCTGCCATTTGATTATTAACGGTAAAGGGGAACTCTGTTGATATCTAAATATTATTCGTTTTAAGGGGGGCATTGATCGTGACATCTATTGGCAGCAAAGGAAATCTCTGCTGCAGGCGGAACTTGTATCAGCAGTAAAGACATCTAAACATTCATAGGAAGTACAGGGGAATTTTGTTTCCATCTGATCACTAACAGTTAAGGGGAACTCTGTAGCCATCTTAATAGGATTAGATGTAAAGTAGATCACTGATTTTGACATCTATTGGCAGGAAAGGGAAACTCTGCTGCCATCTGATCTTGTATAAACTGTGAAGGCATCTAAACACTCATTGGAAGTATAGGGGAACCCTATTGCCGTCTGATCATTAACAGTAAAGGGGAACCCTGCTGCCATCTGAACTTGTATAAACTGTGAAGGCATCTAAACACTCATTGGAAGTATAGGGGAACCCTATTGCCGTCTGATCATTAACAGTAAAGGGGAACCCTGCTGCCATCTGAACTTGTATAAACTGTGAAGGCATCTAAACACTCATTGGAAGTATAGGGGAACCCTATTGCCGTCTGATCATTAACAGTAAAGGGGAACTCTGCTGCCACCCAAACAGTATTAGTTGGAAAGGAGAGCACTGATCTCAGCATTTATTGGCAGGTCGGGGAAATTCTAACCACCGGAATTTGCATCAAATATAAAGGTACCGTTTTAAAGCCTGAATTGACAGTAAAGGGGGACTCTGCTGCCATCTTACGAATCTTACAATCACTCTGTTCTATCTGAACTTGCATCAAAGGTGACGGTACATTATATAAACAGCCATTAGCAGTGAAGGGGAACTCCGCTGAAATCTGAACTTGCATCAAAAGGTACATTACATAAACAGTCATTAGCAGTGAAGGGGAACTCCGCTGAAATCTGAAATGACATCAGCGGTAAAGGCATTTTAACATTCATTGGCAGAAATATAAGGAACCCGGCTTCTATCTGATCACTGGCAGTAAAGGGAAACCTGCTGACATCTAAAGAGTAATTTGTTGTAAAGGGGAACATAGATGCCGTTTTAACCTGTGTGAGCCATAAAGGGGAACTCTCATGACATCGGAATTTGCATCACAGATAAGGTACATATGCAGAATCCCTTCAATTAAACCTTTTATATGGTAAAGGCGAACACTAGCGCCATCGGAATTAGAGGTAAAGGTATCTAAACACTCATTGGCCATGAAGAGGACCATTCAATGGAAGTGTAGAGGACCTCTGCTGCCATGTGATCATTAGCAATAAAGGGGAGCTCTGTTGCCATCTAAATATTAACTGTAAAGGGGTGCACTGATCTTAGCATTTATTAGTAGTAAAGGGGATCCCTGCTTCCATCTGATCATTAGCAATATAAGGGGAAACCTCCTGTCATCTTAGGAATGTATTAGTTGTAAAGGGGAACTCTAACTGTCATCCTAACATTTATTGGCAGTAAATGGGAACTCCGCTTCAATCCAAAGTCAACTCAAAGACAAAGGCATGTTGCCATGCAAAAGTAAGAAATGGGGAGCACTAAGGGGGGACTCTGCTTCTATCTGAATGTACATCAAAAAGGTGCAGTATATAAACATTCATTGGCTGTAAAGGGGAACTCTGCTGAATTCTAATCATTGGCGGTAAAGGGGAACTCTGCTGCCATCCAAACTTACATAAAAAAGGTGCAGTATATAAATATTCATTGGCTGTAAAGGGGAACTCTGCTGCCATCCGAACTTACTTAAAAAGGTGCAGTATATAAATATTCATTGGCTGTAAAGGGGAACTCTGCTGCCATCCAAACTTACATAAAAAAGGTGCAGTATATAAATATTCATTGGCTGTAAAGGGGAACTCTGCTGCCATCCGAACTTACTTAAAAAGGTGCAGTATATAAATATTCATTGGCTGTAAAGGGGAACTCTGCTGCCATCCAAGCTTACATAAAAAAGGTGCAATATATAAACAATCTTTGGCTGTAAAGGGGAACTCTGCTGCCATCCAAACTTACTTAAAAAGGTGCAATATATAAATATTCATTGGCTGTAAAGGGGAACTCTGCTGCCATCTGAACTTACATAAAAAGGTGCAGTATATAAATATTCATTGGCTGTAAAGGGGAACTCTGCTGCCATCCAAGCTTACATAAAAAAGGTGCAATATATAAACAATCTTTGGCTGTAAAGGGGAACTCTGCTGGCATCCAAACTTACATAAAAAAGGTGCAATATATAAACAATCTTTGGCTGTAAAGGGGAACTCTGCTGCCATCCGAACTTACATAAAAAGGTGCAGTATATAAATATTCATTGGCTGTAAAGGGGAACTCTGCTGCCATCCGAACTTACATAAAAAGGTGCAGTATATAAACATTCATTGGCTGTAAAGGGGAACTCTGCTGCCATCCGAACCTACATAAAAAAGGTGCAGTATATAAATATTCATTGGCTGTAAAGGGGAACTCTGCTGCCATCCGAACTTACATAAAAAAGGTGCAGTATATAAATATTCATTGGCTGTAAAGGGGAACTCTGCTGCCATCCAAGCTTAGATAAAAAAGGCGCAGTATATAAATATTCATTGGCTGTAAAGGGGAACTCTGCTGTCATCCGAACTTACTTAAAAAAGGTGCAGTATATAAACATTCATTGGCTGTAAAGGGGAATTCTGCTGAATTCAAATCATTGGCGGTAAAGGGGAACTCTGCTGCCATCTGATCATTGGAAGTAAAGGGAGAAGTCTGTTGCCATCCAAAGAACCATTCTTTATAAAGGGGAACACTGATCACAGCCTAACATTTATTACCAGTAAAGGGAAAACTCTGCTGACATCTGAAATTGCAAAGGTAAAATGTACACGGCATAAACATTCATTGGCTGTAAAGGGGAACTCTGCTGCTATCCAAGCTTACATAAAAAAGGTGCAGTATATAAATATTCATTGGCTGTAAAGGGGAACTCTGCTGCCATCTGAACTTAAAAAGGTGCAGTATATAAATATTCATTGGCTGTAAAGGGGAACTCTGCTGCTATCCAAGCTTACATAAAAAAGGTGCAGTATATAAATATTCATTGGCTGTAAAGGGGAACTCTGCTGCCATCTGAACTTAAAAAGGTGCAGTATATAAATATTCATTGGCTGTAAAGGGGAACTCTGCTGCTATCCAAGCTTACATAAAAAAGGTGCAGTATATAAATATTCATTGGCTGTAAAGGGGAACCCTGCTGTCATCCAAGCTTACATAAAAAAGGTGCAGTATATAAATATTCATTGGCTGTAAAGGGGAACTCTGCTGCCATCTGAACTTAAAAAGGTGCAGTATATAAATATTCATTGGCTGTAAAGGGGAACTCTGCTGCTATCCAAGCTTACATAAAAAAGGTGCAGTATATAAATATTCATTGGCTGTAAAGGGGAACTCTGCTGCTATCCAAGCTTACATAAAAAAGGTGCAGTATATAAACATTCATTGGCTGTAAAGGGGAACTCTGCTGCCATCCGAACTTACATAAAAAGGTGCAGTATATAAATATTCATTGGCTGTAAAGGGGAACTCTGCTGTCATCTGATCACTGATGAGCAGTATAGAGGGACCTCTGATGGCATCTAAATATTAATTAGCTGTAAAGGGGAACACGGATGCCAGTCTAAATTTTATTAACAGTAAAAGGGAACTCTGCTGCCATTGGAACTTGCTTCCAAGGGTCAGTATATAAACAGGCATTAGCAGTAATGGGAAACTCAATGCAATTTAGCGATTCATTAGCTGTAAAGGGGAATTCTATATTATGGAAAACTGATAAAGGGGAAACACTGTTGGTAGCTGAAAACTAATATTAAAGGGGAACTCTAATGTTGCCTTCACATATCGTTAAATGGGAACCCTAATGCTACCTTTAGAGACCAGCCGGACCGGTGGTTTTCCCCATCCCCCAGCTGCAGGCCCTATTTGCACACACAGAAGAGCAGACAATAGGGCGACAGCTGCAGCACTTGATGCCACCCTGAGGCTGCCATCTAAAATATTTATGTAGGTGTGGAGCTCCCTATGCTCACCTGGCACAGGCCCCCAACACCCGCTTTACACAATGGGGGACCCGCAGGCCTGGAAAGTGAAACACAAAAGCTCTCGGCAGCTGCGTCTGTCTTTTTATTGATCTGGTCTGTTCATATCTGAAGGCTGTTTCCCCTTAAAAACAATACTGAAACCCCTAAAAAATGCTATGCATAAACACACAAGAGTAAACCCACAGCCATAGCAAACCTTCCTGCAGAATAGGGGGATCTATTATTGGTAAGACAAAAAAAAAAAAATGTGACACCATGCGTTTCATGCCCCTCCAGCTACTTCCTCAGGAGTAAATGCTTAGATTGACAGGGACCACTATTAACACTTCAGTGCAACATGGACATCCAGGTCTGGTTCTTCTTCCTCCTATGGAGCTCCTGTGACTTTAAAGTCTAACCAAATACTCCACACGTTTCGGGACCTTTTTGAGGACTTCCTCAGGTGTACTGACCCATTTACTGTGTTTACATACCTGCATCTAATATGGAATATCTGGAATGAGTGTACATTACCGGGCAATGCACACAAGCCTTTCTCTGGGCTACCTTGTGACATTTTCCTAAAGCAGACCAAAATCGTCCAGCCCAAATCCACAAAACTTAAGGGTTGGATGATTTCCACTCACCGATGTGTGGCACCCCCTGAGATCAATGTAGCTTTTGGATAATCCCATTGTGGCATCCGTTTAGTTGATGCGCGGCCCCACGCCAACAATTCTGATAGGCATGCACAGCAACCGGCACGCCATTAATTCAGAATACATCATCAGCTGATGCAATCTTTTCTGATTGGCTGGGACACTGTGCGATAGCCAGAAAGGTAAGTTTTACAGCAATCCTTGGGGGTTTGACACACGGGGCATCCAAAATCGGATGCCCAGATCACCCCTAAAATTTACCCTCCCTAATAACTTAGGAACTACAGGGTCAATGTGCAGCCCGAGACAATGGGACAACAATCGGGTGCTCGCCTTTAGTATAACTTTAACAGGCAAGTATATAGGCAAGTCTTCCTCCAATGAGTGATGGAGCTTGCTACCTAGTGACATTTCTCCACGCGTATTTTGACTCCTCTGGGCACTTCATCAGGAGTACCCAGTTTTAAAAGATCTCCCTTGTTTGAAATGTGTCTTCCCCCAATCAGACACTTATTTTAGGGAAAGCTCCCAATGTTGGGTGCAAAGATAGGCGAATCTATCGCAAATAAGTGAGTAGCATGTTTGACATTGTTTAAAAGGAACCCAGGACCCGATTGACTGGGCTTGCCAGCTGTTTCCCCATCACTTAGCTTGATAAATACACGTTCCTCCGGCAGCAGGAACACTTCATGGAAGGAATCCAAACCGATTGTAATGTCACATCAAGGAGCATAAACAGGGAAGCCACAGAGGATTCTGATTGGCTGAGCACTATGAATCACTGCATTGTCCCTGTATTGGCCTCTAATGAGCCATTAATGAAAACAGGGACACATTATCCTTTAGCACAGCGGAAACACCCCTTCTGGTGGGTCAGCTATTGAACGCCTAATCAGCCTTGCCTTCACCCAAATAGAAATGTAACAGAGCCAGGGGAGCTCGCAGCCAAAGCATAAAGCAGAAAAGAGAACCTGTCATGTAGCTTTGTGATGCCTTATATTTACCTGATGAGCTGAATCTGCTATGACAAATTTTGTCTCATATTTGCCTAATTGTTTTTTTTTATATATTTAATTTAAATTAGAATAAATAATGCTAATGAACATATTGACTTTTATAGGTAATTTGTTGCTTACCGTATCTGATTAAAAAGATTAGTGTTACATTATGTTATGTGCATATAATATAAAACACTATCTTAACCAAGTCACTTTAAAAATATGTAAATCACAAAAGCAATCAAATCAGTAAAAAAACAGGACCAGCAAAACAAGAAAAAAAAAAAAAAAAAAAAGTTATGATGAATATTTTTTTAATCTCTCGAAAAAAAACTCTTGTTAAACAATTATTTTTCAAACTCTAATACGTTATTTTTAATATTTTTAAATGACTAATATATTACAATAATTATGGATTATTTACTTCTTTGAAAAAAAAATATAATAAACCATAGAGGTGTGTATAGTAAAGCTGCACAAACAGGTACTGTTGCTTAGAGCATTGCCATCTACTGGCTGAAAGTGGTATACCTACCTTAATATTTTAGATATATTAGTATATTAGATAGTATAAACCAATTAGTAGCAGTTATTTGTAACAGTAATATTTTCAGCTTAATCGGTTTTATTAATTATTCAAAACAAATTAATTCCCTGAAAAATATATCAATAATTTATTAGATGATTGAAAAAATAAAAATATTCCATAGTGGTGTGTATAGTGAGACTGCACAGTTACTTTATCAAATAATTTATAACTAATTACTTAAAACTATAACTTGAAATTATAAATAATTTAATTATTTAATTTAAAAAAAATCATAGTGGTATGTATAGTAAGGCTGCAGAAAAAAGGTACTGTTGCTTAGAATATTGCCATTGGCTGGCTGAAAGCGGTAAAAATACCTGATTATTAAATAATTATATATCAACTATATATTGATTTGTATGTATTAGTAGATATTTAAATAGAAAATGTTTAATCTTATTGAGACTTTTCTATTTTATACATTTTAATTGACAAAACCATAATTAGTAATACCTTATTGCTAAAATGTTATATTATAAGTTGTATAAACTCATCACAGTATTTTATAGTGTGGCACATTGAGGATATTTTATAGTGCGGCGCATTGAGGATATTTTATAGTGCGGCGCATTGAGGATATTTTATAGTGCGGCGCATTGAGGATATTTTATAGTGCGGCACATTGAGGATATTTTATAGTGTGGCGCATTGATATTTTGTAGTGTGGCGCATTGATGATATTTTATAGTGCGGCGCATTGATGATATTTTATAGTGTTTGGCACATTGATGATATTTTATAGTGTTTGGCGCATTGATGATATTTTATAGTGTGGCGCATTGATGATATTTTATAGTGTGGTGCATTGATGATATTTTATAGTGTGGTGCATTGATGATATTTTATAATGTGGCGCATTGATGATATTTTATAGTTTGGCGCATTGATGATATTTTATAGTGTTTGGCGCATTGATGATATTTTATAGTGTGGCGCATTGATGAGATTTTATAGTGCGGCGCATTGATGAGATTTTATAGTGCGGCGCATTGATGATATTTTATAGTGCGGCGCATTGATATTTTATAGTGCGGCGCATTGATGATATTTTATAGTGCGGCGCATTGATGATATTTTATAGTGCGGCGCATTGATGATATTTTATAGTGCGGCGCATTGATGATATTTTATAGTGCGGCGCATTGATGATATTTTATAGTGCGGCGCATTGATGATATTTTATAGTGTGGCGCATTGATGATATTATATAGTGTGGCGCATTGATGATATTTTATAGTGTGGCGCATTGATGATATTTTATAGTGTGGCGCATTGATGATATCGTGCCATCTGCCGTAGCTTACAGGGATAGGTAGATGGAGACAAGCGCACAGCCTCATATTACGCTGATATTTATTCTGGCTGGAGTTCCTCTTTATGGAGGGTAGGGACAACATTTCTAGCACGTTGCGGTTTGGGAGTAGGCGCCGTCCCTTGTTCTCACGTTGGGTGTAGCCAGTGTTAATCTAGCAGGTCAGACAATGCGATTATTTAATCCCGGCCTGTTGTGACATGTGTGTACATGGAAGTGAGAACACGCTCAGCCACCGTAAAGCTGCGTTCTGGGAACAGTGACCGCGTGCGGGGAGCTGCCATAACCAATGTTATTTAAGGTCACTCCAACAAAGTAGCCATTGCTAACAATGTAGTTTATCAGATGCCATTTAGTACCAGTGTTGCGATAAATTCTGTGCTATTCACATTACTATTCCAGTAAAAAGCAATAAAATAATGGTCATGGCAGCTTTATATATGTATGATGGGGGACTTACCCATACTCCTTAGGTCATTTCAGTAGTGTCTCTGGATATCCTGCAGGCAGTCCTAGAGCTAGCAATGCCTGAAAGGTAATGGACCAAAATCCAGGATTTTGACTATCCTGTGCTTTTGGGGGGTGCCCCGCTGTGTGAAACCCGCCAGGTCGCTTGTCCAATCAGCATGCTCGGATCCGCTCAAGCCCCTTCATCCAGAGGTACGTCTAATATGAGCAGAATCTTTTAGATTTCGGGTACGGACGTGATTGTTTTGACCCAATTTAACATCAGATCAACACGACCACCTTGGGCAGCGCCAGCTACTGGAAAGTGGGGGGCAGCAATCGTTGGACCCATTTTTTTGTTTTGTTTTACTTGTTCTTTGGTGATTTAGCGCTGCACGACATCATGTTTTATTTATCATTTTTTATTTATTATTGGAGCAGGACATTGCAGATCATACCATGGATCATACCACCATCCTCACCCAACCAAAAATCAGCCCATGTGTGAGAAAGAAACGCCTCTACAGACAGGGGCTAGAGAGGCAGCCCAAGGGAGATCCGCTAACACGTTCCACTAGAAGTGACAAATGTAGTAATTAGAGATGTAAAAAATGTTTAGAAAGGAACCCAAGCTTCCCTTTAAAGTGTTAACATCAGAGAGAAGCCCGTCCCGCTAACGTGTAATTTCCGCTCGCCTCTCCTCTAATCTGCCTCATTTACGCTTTTAGCCAAATGATTGTTCTTCTCGATCGTTCTTAATGACAGACAGAGTGGCATTGGCTCCCCCTTGTCATTTCCCATGATGCTTCTCCATAGCGTGAGCATTTATTGCCCCAACATGTAATAAATCAGCAGCTATTTTCCAACCGGGTTGTGCAGTAAATCTCCATGAGCGTCCTTGACATCAACATACAACGGTGTGTTTGCATTATCTGTTTGTCATGTGCGCTCAAAAATAGGGCATCAAGGCAGGTGGCTTAACCCCGCGCATGCCGGCTCAGCCAACATAGTCACAGGCAAAGCTACGGTAGAGCATCTGTATCAAGGGTGACATCAGGGGCGTAGCTAGGAAGGAGTGGGGGGGGGGGCACTTGTCCCAGGTGCAGCAGGTCAGGGGGGTGCCAAAGGGGGGCCCGAGAACAGGTAGGGGGCACCATTTAGAATCTTTGCCCTGGGGGCCAGAAAGCCTAGCTACTCCTTTGGGTGACATCACACTCAAATACACAGTAGGCCAGCCTTGGTATTTAATGCACGCAGCTAATTGTCGCTCGGTTCATAGTCTTAGCCGAAAACAAATCTTGAATTGAGCTAAATGACCCATCAAACCATAAATTACACTCAAGCCAACAATGGCACCTTAACCCGCAATACAAGTAACCCCCATCATTTATATAAATGCATAGGTGACGCAAACATAGGAATTCGTCCTCCGCATTTAACCCATCCGTGCAGTGAGTGTACACATTCCCGGAGCGGTGGGCTGCCCTAATTACGGCGCCCGGGGAGCAGTTGGGGGGGTTGGGTGCCTTGCTCAAGAGCACTTCAGTCATGTCCCAGGACCGGAATTCAAACCTGCCACCCTCCGGTCACAAGTACGCTTCCCTTACCTCTAGGCCTTTCATAATAATAATCCCATAGTCCATACAACACAGGAGACCCCGTCTCACCCAGCCCATTGTTCTAAATCCATAAAATATCCCTTAATCTCATAAGAGATTAATTGTTCAAATGCCCAATGTGACTAGTTGGTAACATGAAGACCTCCTCAGTCCATAAGGGACCCACATAAATATCCCATTAATCCAGAAATGCCCATCGCACAAGTAATTTTGCCTTGACCTATATGGTCTACAGTTTGGTCAATCCAGGCCTACATAACCTCCGCTCCCCAGGGTGCAATGCCCCATGAAACATGCAACTCTGCACCCTTCTCTGCTGCTCTCCTGAGACAAATGTCACAGTTTGTGTCAATATTATTCATGGACGACTTCCAAGGTGACATACGTGTGTGTACAGTACACAGCCACCCATCACCCGCCCATAACATCAAACAGGGACTAGTTATGTACCTCTCAGGAATGCCGCGATAAGGGAGAGGTGTACTGCAGAAGTCACTATGCTGGGCTATCAACATGTGGAGGCATAAAATGCTGCTGTTCCACCGCGCTTACAGAAGAGGATCGGACAGAGGTGAGTTACAGCAGCTTCCTGCAGCTGCAACCTTAGGTGGACCTGGCTAAAGTCCATGTTCAGGAACCCAAACTCGCAAAGTTCAGTACAAACCCAAAATTTGCAATTTGGGTTCGCCCATCTTTATCCACGACAAGTCCCTCTGGATGACGGCCATTCCCTCCTGTCTGACCGTGTATCAGAAATAAACTCCCCACTCCACAGTTAATCGCGTCTCGACTTCCTAATCCCATTGTTCAATTGAAAAGAACGTAATTGTTAGTTTAATTTAGAAGGCAATGACCCCTCCTGTCTGAATCTGGGTCACTGGGTCAGCTAATTAGGGAAGACAAATATCTCATACTATAGAACAACACTTTACAAAGAGCACTTCTATTCTTTGCCGCCTGTTTGCACATATGTGTGCTTCCTACCAAAGCTATTTACAGAGACCGGGACAACCGTTTAGGCATCTGAATTCAATGACCAACCAGCATTGCTTCTCATTTCTATTGTGCAGAAATTGCTGGGGGAACTATACATGAATAAGTGCTATTGCTAAATTATTATGACACCACCTAGTTTGTTCAAGAGACAAGTTCCTCCAGTGGGACCCGACCCCTGATTTATGCCCCAGTTGACCAATGTACGAAATGAAGAAGACACCAAATAGTTTTGGCAGGAGATACTGTCTGAACAGACTGCAAGGAACTATTTCCAAAAAGGTGGTCAACATTCTCAAAAAGGAAAGCAAGAGGCTGACAACTAAACAGGGTTCATCTTGGGGTACTTCTTCCATGGTCAGTGGCAAAATGAATCTATGTTCCCCACCTGTGCTTCCAAATAATTTAGGACAAGGTACTAAAACCAGTACCACTGGAAGTACTCAACACCACCAGTGGTAGAAAATGTAAAAGGGGTAAAAAGTAGGGAGACATGGAGCACTGCAGACAAACTATGGTACCTCTCCAATAGGATATGTGGGGAGGCCAAGTCAAGAAGCTACAGGTGCTGCAGGTGTGGAGTATTTTGATGGCATAGCTGGAAAAAGCCTTTTTGGATCAAATGAAGTACATACAGTATAGTTGTATGTATGTAAAGCAAACCTCCACCCACCAGAAAGAGTTCCCTCACACAAGGTGGTGGTAGCGTGGTGCTAGGGATAATTGGAAAATATGAATTGGCACTCCTTGACGAAAAGCTAGGAAACCCTGATCTAGGATGGTAGATCCTAGAGGGTGGGCAAGTAGACAAGGACTACTTTCCATGGTCTGTGCCAACTTTACCTATATTCTGGGGACAGTCCCAGTCATGTTAACCTATGTCTCCCAGTTATCTGTGCTCCAAAGTGATCTATAATTACTTATGTCTGCCTCACAAAGACCCTAGAGAATTAGTGTCCAAAAAGGAGACTGCATAATAAACTAAAAAGAACGAATGTCCAAAAAGTGGTCAATAGCACAGACCATAAAGACCTAATGCCCCAAAAGTGGTCAACATCAGAATTTTCAAAAGGGAACTATACACGAAGATTTATGGGGCCACCAAGCTCGGTCCATAGAAGAGATACTTCCAGGGAGCAGATTGAAATTAAAATGTCCCCATTAGAAAACCTAAAAAGTAGACAGAAGACACTCTATAGGGTTTGGGCAGAAAAAAGCAAAGGTCATAGGTGGACAAGTAGAACAAGTTTACCCAGGTACCCGCTTCCATGGTCTGAGCCAATATTGAAAGTTATCCTGGGGAGAGCCCCAGTCCTGGTTTGTGCCACTTTTAACCATGTCTCCCAGTTTTTTTTGCACTCCCAAAAGGAGGTCCATTGTCTATGTATTCCTATTAGTGAGCCTCGCCATTTTTTAATAGCAAAAGGACACTTTTAAAGGTTTTGGCAGAAGATACTATCGCAGACCAAAAGGAGCAAATGACCAATAAGTGGTCAACCACTCTACTAGTGTTCAAAAAGCGGTCAACATCTTAGACCATAAAGAATGAATGCACACAAAGTGGTAAACATCACATACCATAAAAACCTAATGCCTTAAAAAGTGGTCAACATCACAGACCATGCATGAATATTGAATATCTAAAATGTGGTCAACATAGCAGATAATAAAGACTCAATGCCCCCAAAGTGGTCACCATCACTGACCATAAATAACAAACATCCCAAAACTGGTCATTATTACAGAAAATACAGAAACCAAAGTGGTCAGCATAAACAGCACAACTATATACAAAAAGATTGCTATGGTAAATTATTAAAGGGCTTGAACGGTCCAAAGACAAGGTCCTCCGAGGAAACACTAGAACTAGTGTGCCGGTCTTATCACCTATACCCAGTAATAATATATCCGGCATAAACCTGGAATTATTATGGCCTGTAGAGCCCATACAAACCCCATCCCTGGTCTTTGCTCATGTTCACCTATGTTCCTCAGTATGATTATCTATGATGTCCAGTAATGACTTGAAACAGAGTGGAACTGGTAGAGTGGAATCTTTGAGAAACAAACCTTTTGATTGCTGGAATTTATGAGCAGCCCAATTCCAAATACCGCATCCACCTTCTGCACTCCTGTCTATGTCTGGCCTGTTATCCATCATCTCTTGACAAGCTGATGGCGATCTGTCACTATAGAGTCCGGTTATTATGTCTGTGTTGCGATTTACTGCCGGATGTCTGGGGAGAACCACTAAAAACTAAACAACATGGAAGGTCAAGACAACCTCTTAGCACCAGCTGAGGGCTCCAGAATTTACCTGATCATAATAGAGGAGGACATGCTTGTAGCTGGCCAGATCAGGCTCAGACTGGCCCACAGAGAAAAAAGAAACTTAGGGGCTTTCATCCCCAAAGAAGCCCCTACCCCAGGGATCATTGCTTTGCACAGTTCTAACTGGGATTATTGAACAGAGTAAGCAATGTCCTAGTTTAGGTCCAGTGTAAAGCCCCAGGCCAAGATGGTGCCCTGGAGGCAGGAATTATGCTGTTCTATGGTAGAAGCAAAGGTAATGCTGGAGAGCACGGCTGATCCACTCTTTGTAGGAATCGCTGTAGTATGGACCTCCATAGTCTGTTCCACTGGTGAGTACAAGATCCCTTAATACGACACTGAGCCGGACTGTTAACCCACCTTCAAAGACTTATTTTTTTTTTTAATCGATTGATAGGGCTACAAAGTATGAATGGCCTCCAATGAAAATATTGGCCACATGATGACATCCAATAAAAGCCAAATACCAATCTAGAAAAGGCAACTCATAGCTTCCAACTTTCTAAGATGGAAGTAGGAACAGGTTTTGCAGCCACCCAGATCAAAAAGAGGGATATCTTATACATAAACATCATAGCTTGCAACTGGGATGGAAAGAGGGACATATTTTGGTGTGACCATCACAGCTCCAGTGCCCATCTTTCTGAGATTCCAAAGTATTTGGGAAGGAAGGGGGGGGGGGGGGGAATTTTTTTTTCAAAACACTATGGTAACTCCCAACTTTTTAAGATGGGAAAAGGGACACTTTTTAGAGCAACATCATCATATCTTGCAACAAAGATGGAAATAGGGACACATTTTAGTGTGAGACCATTATAACTCATATTTATTGCAATGGAAATAGGAGCAACTTTTAGTTGCCCCACAGGACCCGCTAGAATCAGGTAAGATCACCAGCGCTCCGGGGGTTTCACACAGCGGGGCATACTAGTTAGGATGCTCTGGGGGTAGGCTAGTGGCTGGGCCTGCAATCTTTTGGTTTTGAACCACTTTAATAAGCACTATTATAGCTCCCAACATTTTAGGATGGGAAGAGAGACACTTTTTAATACAACTTTATCACAATGCCCAAGTTTCTGAGGGACGTCTTTTTTGGTGCAACACAATCATAGCTCCCAACTGCCAGCTAGAGAGAGGGACACATTTTAGTGCATCCCTATCACTACTCCCAAATTTTGGGTATAAAAATTGAGGCACTTTTTATTTGCAAGACTTATATTGCAGGTAGGCATGTCCATAGGAACAGGGCCGGCTCCAGGTTTGTGGGGGCCCTTGGGCAAGAAAGTCTTAGCGGGCCCCAAAGTAGTGAGTCACATGATGTCACCTTTCAGCTCTGCTGCCACAAATGGTTCATCTCCTGCTGCACATAGCCCTCCAGTCCTTGTCAGTCGTCACCTAGTTCTCGCCACCTTCTGAGCTTCCATCAATTGCCCTCTATTCCTTCTCCATTGTTGCTGACCATCCCCTGTTGCTGAGGCAAGCCATGAGAAGGTCTGCACACAACACCTGGCATCTGGTGGTTCGGGTCCACTGTAAAATAATACCATGGCCGAGTGTGAGCCTAAATTGGCCCCTGAAGATACCAGGGGCCCCTGGCAATTGCCCAGGTTTGCCCTGTGCTGGCAAAGAATAAATCACACATCGATCATTCTTAAAAATCAGGTTGAGATGAATAGAGAAGCCCAGCTTCTTTTAGGTCTCGGCTTTTGGACCCAGAGACAGTTTATCTTGTCATCAGGGCTGTATTTACCATTAGGCAAACCTAGGCCTGTATGGAAACTTCTTGAATGAACACCGCGCTCCTAAAATCTTAAATAAATCTGAATAAAATAAATAAAATTAAAATAATGCTACAACGTACCAGACCTTTATCCCTAGCAAGCCTCAAATGAATGAATGTATTAGGGTACAGAGCAAATAATAAAGAAACAATAAACAACCACACAATGTGAAACTATCCTTAGCCCAATAGGCATCAAATATCCACAATCACAATAAATTTCAAAGCTTAACAGTTGTATATTCGTGAGTCCATGTTTTAAGTGTCCCAAAAAACACATGCACTAATACTAAAGTGCTGCAAAGAAAAACTTTTTTCGTGCTGATGAAGTCCGGTGGGTATCCCAAACGCATGCACCCGTTAGCGGTGATCACCCTTCACTCCGTGTGCTATTAAGATCACTGGGGTAATATTACACTGTTGATGTTTGATACAATCTTATGTTGGATTGATTGTTAAAATTGCTGTGGTTTAATCTCCATGGTTGCTGTTGAAGCATAATGTGGGGACACTTACTGCTGACTGTATATCATAGTTTGTAAAGATATAATGTCCCTTGTATGCTTATATGAGACTTTTTTGCTGCTTGAAGCTATGGTTTATAACAATAGTTACAGATGTATGTACAGATGAAAGGGTAGCAGAACTACGCAGCAGAAGTATATGTTGCTTGCAGACATACCCTAATGTAACTACTAGCTCAGATCACTGCTCTGCACATTTTTTTCTCTTAGTTTGTAAGCAAGACTGTATTGTGGATACATTTGGTATCTGAATATGTTTGCTGTATGCTTAAAGTGGACCAACACCGAGAGGTGATCGGCCCGGAAATCTATAAGATTCCCACCCCGCGGGACATCAGAGATCGGGATGTCCCGCGGGGTGAAACCCCCCCAAACACCCCAAATCACCTACCTTATCTTCCACCGCCGCCGCCTCCCTCGCGCCCCTCTAGGCGTGCGCGCCCCCGTGCCGGCCGTCTGTGAATGGCCGGCACGGGCGCGCGCGCGCCGAAAGTGACGCGAGGGAGGCGGCGGCGGCGGAAGCCGCTTGGACGTTCCTGCTCCCCGCCTGGACGTTGGCGGGGATTGGACCGGGCAGTCACGTGGGAGCGGGGAGAGGTGAGTTTATTGGGGTTTCTGGGGGGTTTCACACAGCGGGGCACCCCCGATCGGGGTGCCCCACCGAAGTGGACCAAAACCCAGGATAGTCAAAATCCTGGGTGTTGGTCCACTTTAAGGTTACATAGCAGTGGTCAATATTGTTACCACAGGAAGTGCCTGTATATCTAATGAGATTATTATTCAATCCACTTGCTCATATGCGTTTAATATGTAGCAACTAATGCACTATGATCCCCATGTGTATTTGAGATAAAGTGTTACTGAATTTCTGTAAATAAGCTGTGAATATGGGTCCTAAAATTGCAAAAGAAAAAGAAAAAGTTTTTTATAGATGATAATTGGTGTGCGCCTGATATCTTGAAATACATGGTTTGCAGGATAGGAAGAAGTATCCAGGCAGGCAGCACCCGATGTATTGAGGCTTTTTTGCTAGGTATAGAATTGTTTGAAAGTGTGCCACCACTCACTTATTTCTTGGCAATCTGTATGTACAGGGTGGGGGAAACATATAAGATAGGCTCTTATTAAGGGTGAGGGTCCGGATTAATGTGGGCAATCTGTATGTACAGGGTGGGGGAAAACATATAAGATAGGCTCTTATTCAGGGTGAGGGTCCGGATTAATGTGGGCAATCTGTATTTACAGGTTGTGGGAAACATATAAGATAGGCTCTTATTCAGGGTGAGGGTCCGGATTAATGTGGGCAATCTGTATGTACAGGTTGTGGGAAACATATAAGACAGACTCTTATTCAGAGTAAAGGACCGCTTTAACAAAATGGGGCGCCAGCACTTGAAGTGCCTAGGGTAGCATGAACACTAAATACGGCCCTGCTTGTCATCTTTGATTGTTGACAGGTTAACCTCCCTCATGTTTCCTCTCTGGTTGCAGGGCGGGAGCGCCGTCATGTTTGTATGATGAGGAGACGCTTTCCATAAACCGGTTCTGCGTGTCGCCGTGACAAGATGGCCGGTGACGACTATTCCTGGCAGAGATTTGCATAGACAAGGAGAGAGCCCACACTTCACACGCTGGTGAGGACGCACCTCATTTCCATGACTCGAGACATGTCCTCTGACGGTTACATGTTACACCTGAGTCCCATTCAATGCATGTGCTGGGATTCCGCTCCCACAGAGAACACAAACCTGGCGCTGGGTGTGGTAATTCTGTCAGATATGGCGGCCCGGAGGAAGTGGGTTAGGACAGGGGGTCCCCAAACCTCCTCGTCAAGGCCTATCAACAGGTCATGTTTTGTCAATCTCCACACAGATACACAGGTGAGGTAATTGAGGCCCAGACAGAGATATAGGCCTTGATTCAATAAGAGCTGAAAAAAATTCAACTCATGAGAAAAAAGCCTGAGAATTTACTGAATTACCAGATAGGAAAACAATGAAAGTCAATGGCACTTTTTTTACTCCTAAGAAAAGTAGAGAACTGTTTACTCCTTTCCACACTGTAGTAAAAGCTGCCTTTGACTTTCATTGTCTTTTTATCTAGTGATTCAGTTACAGTGACATTCTCAGGCTTTTTTCTCATGAACTGAATTTTTTACTACCATGAGAATTTTTTTCAACTCTTATTGAATCAAGACCATAGAGCCGGTTATATGGAGATCCACAAAACATGACCTGTTGGCGGGCCTTGAGGAGGTTAGAGCTTGCCATGATGGTCACAAGGACCATTTTTTCCCTCATGCATCCTGATTTGGGATGCTCGTCAACAGGAAACAACAAAAAAGCTCAAAGATGGGGCATCATACTCCCCGTCCTGAACCTCATAAGTCACTCATGGAAATGGTAAGTAATTTAGCCCAATTTCAAGCAAGGGAATTAGGAAGGCCCAAGTGCCACTTAAGTAAAATAAAGCAGGAGGTCCACTTTGATTCTGGGCTAGCTAAGGCCTGTGAGTTTGAAGCCAGCTGTGCTGCAGTTTCCAGACCCTAAATCAGAAGACAACCAGTAGTTTACGGGGAAAGCAGGAGGTTTCATACAACAGGACATTACAAATCGGTCATTTATAGGAGTTTTGGTCCACTTTAATGAACTTGTCATTTGGGCTTTTAAAGTGGACCGAAAGCCACCGTGATCGGCCCAGGTATCTACTATTAGATTCCTGGGCCTCTCGAATCCCTCCCCCAAGGTCATCCAAAATCGGGATGCCCCGCTCTGTGAAACCCCCCCGGTCGCCCCATACACTTACCTTGTTTCTCGGTCCAACGGCGCATGAGCGAGCCGTGGCCACATCCCCGCAATCCCTCTAGCAGGGCGCGTGCCCCCACTAGGCATTTGTGAATGGCCGGTGCGGGCGCGCTCCCTGTTAAAGGGTAGCGGGGGATGGGGCCGCCAGCGCGCTCAGAGCCGCTGGCTTAGACAGAGCCTTATATGATGTGATGTCAGCAGATCTGAGCACACTGATTGGACGAGTGGCCGCACATGCTCCGTAAGACCGGGAAGAGGTGCATTACCTTCGGCGATCTGGGGGTTTCACGCACCGGGCACCCCGGTCGGGGTGTCCCGGGGGCAAGGATCAAAACCCAGGATGGTCAAAATCCTGGGTTTTGGTCCACTTTAAGGAGACTCTGGATAGCTCTATAGTACAGGTGCTAAAGCGTGTGCGTTAGTTTCCAGTCCCCCATTAGGTGTAACCTCACAGGAAATAGGCGAGTATTACCTTCCTGCAAATATAGGGGTTAATGAGAACTGGTTTAGGATGGGAAGACCTTTTGGTCTCTATTACCAGGATTCTTCAGTTCCTATAAACTCGTCCTCCAGGTCAGGGGATGTTATTAATAACTCCCATAAATCAGAGGGAACATGTGTTTCAAGTTTACCTGAGCTTTTAAGCCCAGAATCTGCTTTATGACATCCGACATGAGAAGATAGAGTGGGAGCTGCCTCATATTTCATGATAAGGTTGCCTTAGGGCCACCCAAGACGTTCCATCACACTCATCTCACCAGCTTTGAGGTGCATCGATGGTCCACACAGGGCACCTATTGCAGGAAAGAGTCCAGCTGGATTGAGACCCTACAGTCTCCATTAAAGAGCACCTGTCATCTCTGCACATAGAGGGAACCCAGCCACAGAACGTGCTCCTGAAATTCACCAGCTCCTAGAAAGGTTCCTCAGGAGGTCCAGCAGCTTCCGGAGATTCCAGAGCGTAACTGATGGCCATGACGCATCCATTCAATTCAACAGCTATGAATATGTTCCCGGGAAGTAACGTCAAAGAAAAGAGAGATCAGGGTCAGGCTGAGTTGGCGGAGGATTGTTTAAATGGGGTCATTGACATTCCAATCATGATGGAAGACTCTTCAGGCTTTGAATGGGGATGGAAAGGGTTGGAATCAGTGGAATGTTGCTTTTAGATACCTGCATCCTCCAATAGGGTGAATAGGGGCGCCACTGGGATCAGAAGGGGGGCGCCACTGGGATCAGAAGAGGGGCGCCACTGGGATAGGGATGGGGGCGCCACTGGGATCGGGATGGGGGCAACACTGGGATCGGGATGGGGGCAACACTGGGATCGGGATGGGGGCAACACTGGGATCGGGATGGGGGCAACACTGGGATCGGGATGGGGGCAACACTGGGATCGGGATGGGGGCAACACTGGGATCGGGATGGGGGCAACACTGGGATCGGGATGGGGGCAACACTGGGATCGGGATGGGGGCAACACTGGGATCGGGATGGGGGCAACACTGGGATCGGGATGGGGGCAACACTGGGATCAGAAGGGGGCAACACTGGGATCAGAAGGGGGCGCCACTGGGATCAGAAGGGGGCGCCACTGGGATCAGAAGGGGGCAACACTGGGATCAGAAGGGGGGCGCCACTGGGATCAGAAGGGGGGCGCCACTGGGATCGGGATGGGGGCAACACTGGGATCGGGATGGGGGCAACACTGGGATCGGGATGGGGGCAACACTGGGATCGGGATGGGGGCAACACTGGGATCGGGATGGGGGCAACACTGGGATCGGGATGGGGGCAACACTGGGATCGGGATGGGGGCAACACTGGGATCAGAAGGGGGCAACACTGGGATCAGAAGGGGGCAACACTGGGATCAGAAGGGGGCAACACTGGGATCAGAAGGGGGCGCCACTGGGATCAGAAGGGGGCGCCACTGGGATCAGAAGGGGGCAACACTGGGATCAGAAGGGGGCGCCACTGGGATCAGAAGGGGGCGCCACTGGGATCAGAAGGGGGGCACCACAGAAACTAGAGGGGAGCCACTGGAACTAGAAGGGAGCCATTGCGATCAAGAGGGGTGCCACTGGGATCGGGAGGGAGGGGTGCCACTGGGATCGGGAGGGAGGGATGCCACTGGGATCGGGAGGGAGGGATGCCACTGGGATCGGGAGGGAGGGATGCCACTGGGATCGGGAGGGAGGGATGCCACTGGGATCGGGAGGGAGGGATGCCACTGGGATCGGGAGGGAGGGGTGCCACTGGGATCGGGAGGGAGGGGTGCCACTGGGATCGGGAGGGAGGGATGCCACTGGGATCGGGAGGGAGGGATGCCACTGGGATCGGGAGGGAGGGATGCCACTGGGATCGGGAGGGAGGGATGCCACTGGGATCGGGAGGGAGGGATGCCACTGGGATCGGGAGGGAGGGATGCCACTGGGATCGGGAGGGAGGGATGCCACTGGGATCGGGAGGGAGGGGTGCCACTGGGATCGGGAGGGAGGGGTGCCACTGGGATCGGGAGGGAGGGGTGCCACTGGGATCGGGAGGGAGGGGTGCCACTGGGATCGGGAGGGAGGGATGCCACTGGGATCGGGAGGGAGGGATGCCACTGGGATCGGGAGGGAGGGATGCCACTGGGATCGGGAGGGAGGGATGCCACTGGGATCGGGAGGGAGGGATGCCACTGGGATCGGGAGGGGGGATGCCACTGGGATCGGGAGGGAGGGGTGCCACTGGGATCGGGAGGGAGGGGTGCCACTGGGATCGGGAGGGAGGGATGCCACTGGGATCGGGAGGGAGGGATGCCACTGGGATCGGGAGGGAGGGATGCCACTGGGATCGGGAGGGAGGGATGCCACTGGGATCGGGAGGGAGGGATGCACCTGGGATCGGGAGGGAGGGAGGGATGCACCTGGGATCGGGAGGGAGGGATGCACCTGGGATCGGGAGGGAGGGGTGCACCTGGGATCGGGAGGGAGGGGTGCACCTGGGATCGGGAGGGAGGGATGTACCTGGGATCGGGAGGGAGGGGTGCCACTGGGATCGGGAGGGAGGGGTGCACCTGGGATCGGGAGGGAGGGATGCCACTGGGATCGGGAGGGAGGGATGCCACTGGGATCGGGAGGGAGGGGTGCCACTGGGATCGGGAGGGAGGGGTGCCACTGGGATCGGGAGGGAGGGGTGCCACTGGGATCGGGCGGGAGGGATACCACTGGGATCGGGAGGGAGGGATGCACCTGGGATCGGGAGGGAGGGATGCCACTGGGATCGGGAGGGAGGGGTGCACCTGGGATCGGGAGGGAGGGGTGCACCTGGGATCGGGAGGGAGGGGTGCCACTGGGATCGGGAGGGAGGGATGCACCTGGGATCGGGAGGGAGGGGTGCACCTGGGATCGGGAGGGAGGGGTGCACCTGGGATCGGGAGGGAGGGATGCACCTGGGATCGGGAGGGAGGGATGCACCTGGGATCGGGAGGGAGGGATGCACCTGGGATCGGGAGGGAGGGATGCACCTGGGATCGGGAGGGAGGGATGCACCTGGGATCGAGAGGGAGGGATGCACCTGGGATCGGGAGGGAGGGGTGCCACTGGGATCGGGAGGGAGGGGTGCACCTGGGATCGGGAGGGAGGGATGCACCTGGGATCGGGAGGGAGGGGTGCACCTGGGATCGGGAGGGAGGGGTGCACCTGGGATCGGGAGGGAGGGGTGCACCTGGGATCGGGAGGGAGGGGTGCACCTGGGATCGGGAGGGAGGGGTGCACCTGGGATCGGGAGGGAGGGGTGCCACTGGGATCGGGAGGGAGGGGTGCACCTGGGATCGGGAGGGAGGGATGCACCTGGGATCGGGAGGGAGGGGTGCACCTGGGATCGGGAGGGAGGGGTGCACCTGGGATCGGGAGGGAGGGGTGCCACTGGGATCGGGAGGGAGGGATGCCACTGGGATCGGGAGGGAGGGGTGCACCTGGGATCGGGAGGGAGGGGTGCACCTGGGATCGGGAGGGAGGGGTGCCACTGGGATCGGGAGGGAGGGGTGCACCTGGGATCGGGAGGGAGGGGTGCACCTGGGATCGGGAGGGAGGGGTGCCACTGGGATCGGGAGGGAGGGATGCCACTGGGATCGGGAGGGAGGGATGCCACTGGGATCGGGAGGGAGGGATGCCACCGGGATCGGGAGGGAGGGATGCCACCGGGATCGGGAGGGAGGGGTGCACCTGGGATCGGGAGGGAGGGGTGCACCTGGGATCGGGAGGGAGGGGTGCCACTGGGATCGGGAGGGAGGGGTGCACCTGGGATCGGGAGGGAGGGGTGCCACTGGGATCGGGAGGGAGGGGTGCACCTGGGATCGGGAGGGAGGGATGCACCTGGGATCGGGAGGGAGGGGTGGCACTGGCACGGGAAATATTTTGAACTGCTTATTTAGTTTACATCAAGATGGTGGTTCAGATAAAATGAAGTGCAGGTCAGGAGGGGGTACAGATGAGTTGGGCTACAGGTTGTACAGATCAAACAGACTGCAGGCCGGTTGGTAACACAGATTAGGCTGTGGGTTAAGTTGTTGTAGATAATACAGGCGGCAGAGGAGGTTGTAATAGAGATGATATGATCCGCAGTCTAGATGAATCGGGCTGTGGTGCGTCGGGCGTGATGTGACATATACCCTGTCCAGGGAAGCCGTCTCCTGTAACCTGCCAGCAGTCTCTGGTGAAGGGTGAAAGCAGGTGGTGGGCAGAGCTGCATGCATATACACGCTCTTCATGCTGTAGCCATGCTGTGACTTGTGGTTCGCCATTGAAGAGGGGAATTCTGGGGAGTCTGATATTTGTGGTGTGGGGTTGCCCATGAATGAGGCAGATTATAGCACAGCCTGTGTATAGCCGCCATCAATCTCTCATGGCACTTTATTGTCTGCAGCAGCCCGGCACGGCCAGATGGTGCAGCATAAAGGGGAGAGAGCAGAGAAAACACTTTTTATGGGGAGGGTTTATGTCCCCCATCGGACATGGACGGGCCCCTCGCTGGCTTTGTCACCATTTCACACTCCACCATTCATGTGGATTCAGCTCTGCTGATTTATTGGGGAGAAGAGACAGGCGCAACAATATAGTCAGGATACAGGGGGCCTCACACTCCCCGCCAGCTTGTAACAAGTGCAGCAATAGGGGAATCTGGCCCATTTCAGACATGAAGAAGTAACATAAAGGGGGTCCCATAGCACCCGAGATGGAAAATATAAGCAGAGAAGAGAGCAGCAATGATGATGACAGCCAGCAGAGAAGAGAGCAGCAATGATGATGACAGCCAGCAGAGAAGAGAGCACCAATGAAGATGACAGCCAGCAGAGAAGAGAGCAGCAGTGTGGATGACAGCCAGCAGAGAAGAGAGCAGCAGTGATGACAGCCAGCAGAGAAGACAGCAGCAGTGATGATGACAGCCAGCAGAGAAGAGAGCAGCAGTGAGGATGACTGACAGCAGAGAAGAGAGCAGCAGTGATGACAGCCAGCAGAGAAGACAGCAGCAGTGATGATGACAGCCAGCAGAGAAGAGAGCAGCAGTGAGGATGACTGACAGCAGAGAAGAGAGCAGCAGTGAGGATGACTGACAGCAGAGAAGAGAGCAGCAGTGATGATGACTGACAGCAGAGAAGAGAGCAGCAATGAGGATGACTGACAGCAGAGAAGAGAGCAGCAGTGAGGATGATAGCCAGCAGAGAAGAGAGCAGCAGTGATGATGACTGACAGCAGAGAAGAGAGCAGCAGTGAGGATGACAGCCAGCAGAGAAGAGAGCACCAATGAAGATGACAGCCAGCAGAGAAGAGAGCAGCAGTGATGATGACAGCCAGCAGAGAAGAGAGCAGCAGTGAGGATGACAGCCAGCAGAGAAGAGAGCAGCAGTGAGGATGACAGCCAGCAGAGAAGAGAGCAGCAGTGAGGATGACAGCCAGCAGAGAAGAGAGCAGCAGTGAGGATGATAGCCAGCAGAGAAGAGAGCAGCAGTGAGGATGACAGCCAGCAGAGAAGACAGCAGCAATGAGGATGACAGCCAGCAGAGAAGAGAGCAGCAGTGAGGATGACAGCCAGCAGAGAAGAGAGCAGCAGTGAGGATGACAGCCAGCAGAGAAGAAAGTGGCAGTGATGATGACAGCCAGCAGGGAAGAGAGCAGCAATGAGGATGACAGCCAGCAGAGAAGAGAGCAGCAGTGATTATGACAGCCAGCAGAGAAGAGAGCAGCAGTGAGGATGATAGCCAGCAGAGAAGAGAGCAGAAGTGAGGATGACAGCCAGCAGAGAAGAGAGCAGCAGTGAGGATGACAACCAGCAGAGAAGAGAGCAGCAGTGAGGATGACAGCCAGCAGAGAAGAGAGCAGCAGTGAGGATGACAGCCAGCAGAGAAGAGAGCAGCAGTGAGGATGACAGCCAGCAGAGAAGAGAGCAGCAGTGAGGATGACAGCCAGCAGAGAAGAGAGCAGCAATGAGGATGACAGCCAGCAGAGAAGAGAGCAGCAGCAAGGATGATGACAGCAGAGAAAAGAGCAGCAGTGATGATGACAGCCAGCAGGGAAGAGAGCAGCAGTGATGATGACAGCCAGCAGGGAAGAGAGCAGCAATGAGGATGACAGCCAGCAGAGAAGAGAGCAGCAGTGATGATGACAGCCAGCAGAGAAGAGAGCAGCAATGAGGATGACAGCCAGCAGGGAAGAGAGCAGCAGTGATGATGACAGCCAGCAGAGAAGAGAGCAGCAGTGATGATGACAGCCAGCAGGGAAGAGAGCAGCAGCGAGGATGACAGCCAGCAGGGAAACAACAAATGAGAGCACTTCGGAGAATCCTCTGGCAGGCAGGGGATGCTGTAAAGCCGCCATCTAGGATGCCAGTGAAAGGGGGGATCTCCATGTGGAAGCCATTTGTGGAGGATTGAATGATGGTCGCTGAGTTAAGTGAAGATGAAAGCAGTAACCTGAGCCCCCGGCAGGTACTTGGGTTACACCGGCCTCTCCGGTTTGGCACAGGAAGTGCGGGGCGGCAGCTGTCAGGCTCGGCATCACCTGTGACCTGCTGTCGAGGTGTCAGCCTGCAGGCCCCAGACAACCATATGTTCACGTCCTGGAGGCGCAGCAATTTCCTGCCTACCCCGCGCCTTTCGCAGCCAGACAACACTGCCTTCCTCAGGGTTGAGCTGGCTTACATACAAGATACATCATATGACCCCCATTATCCATCCAGATCCAGCCGCTGCCACCATCAGCTCTCTTCCATTTAGATGCTTCTTTAAACTCTGTGACAGCTAGGGACCAGGTCTTCAAGAACCCTAACGTGCATTACCAGTAAGCCACGTGTGCAGTTGTTTCATGACCCCCATCAGATAGAGCTCTGCTAGTTAAAGGCGAGGATCTCTGCATTGCTGGGCTCAGTAAGGAGCGAGGCGAGATTAGGGTGCTCAATAATGTGGAGTCACAAGGGTGGGTTTAGGTCCACTCTAAGGACAATCTTCCCACCCTTTAAAGCGGAACTAAAAACAGATCACCCAATGCTTGGCTGCCAATCACATGACCATCCTTTGAATCTGATTCACAAATCTGGTTGGTCACAGGGAGTCACATGATTGGCATCCATACAGGGGAATGAAAAAGGGGAAAAAGCATAGGCTGACTTGACTTTAGTTCCGCTTTAATACCCACAAGCTCCTTTCTATTGGAAAATCTACCTTTAGCATCCGCATCTACCCTTCCCATTGGCTATTCATAGCCAACATTTAAAGGGGACCTACGCATTCTCTGGGAAGTCATAACATAAAGCCATACCTCTTCCATAGCCAGGTATCTGTGCTCTGGGGGACCGAACGCCACAGAAAACACTGTTTTGGGTCCCCATCAGAGGAAGACCTGGACCTGGTGAGTATATCTCACTCTAAGGGGTTGGGTGCCCCCCAATCCACAAGCAGACACTAGGGGAGCACTAGAGAAAACTGAAAAATAAAAAAGGTAAGAAACACTAAATAAATATATATATTATATATATATATATTTTTTTTTTTCATTTATTATTTTGGTCTTATTTATTTAATTTTATTTTTTTTGCCTACAATTTTTCTCTGTTTCAGCTAGGTCTCATTGTGCGACCTTACACCCCCCCCCCCTCCTGTAACACACACGGGGCACAAACCCTAATCAATGCCAGACCCAAACCAGCCAAAGAACAAACGCACATTCTGCTTTATTCAAATACACATTGCGGCCGCAGAGGAATAAACAGCAGTTAGGGAGTTTATTCTGTGCCGCGCTGATCTCTCGCCATCATTTCCTGCCCCCATCGTCAGTTTACCCCCAAGCTTCCCTGATTAAAGCCATCGCCCCCCACCGTCATTTTCATTCGGTTTCAATGGCGAATCTAAACTCATCAAGGAGGACAATGGCTGTGCTGCATGCTAATGAGGTAAAGCTAATTAAACACAGAGGCTGCGCTGGTCCTTTAATTTTGCAACAGGCTACACAGATGCCTATGCAGCAGCCACATCTGCACCGGGGTGAAGAGATTAGCATGTATCACTACCCAAAGACTGTAATCCCACATCGGGGGAAGAGCTAACAATCTATCTATTAGAGTATAAGGGAGGCTAGAGAAGGGGGAAGAGCTTACAATCTATTAGGGTATAAGGAGGATACAGAAGATCGAAGAGCTTACAATCTATTAGGGTATAAGGGAGGCTAGAGAAGAGGGAAGAGCTTACAATCTATTAGGGTATAAAAGAGGATACAGAAGATGGAAGAGCTTACAATCTATTAGGGTATAAGGGAGGATACAGAAGGAGAAGAGCTTACAATCTATTAGGGTATAAGGGAGGATACAGAAGGAGAAGAGCTTACACTCTATTAGGGTATAAGGGAGGATACAGAAGGAGAAGAGCTTACAATCTATTAGGGTATAAGGGAGGATACAGAAGGAGAAGAGCTTGCAATCTATTAGGGTATAAGGGAGGATAGAGAAGGGGAAGAGCTTACAATATATTAGGGTATAAGGGAGGATACAGAAGATGGAAGAGCTTACACTCTATTAGGGTATAAGGGAGGATACAGAAGGAGAAGAGCTTACACTCTATTAGGGTATAAGGGAGGATACAGAAGGAGAAGAGCTTACAATCTATTAGGGAGGATACAGAAGGAGAAGAGCTTGCAATCTATTAGGGTATAAGGGAGGATAGAGAAGGGGAAGAGCTTACAATCTATTAGGGTATAATGGAGGATACAGAAGGAGAAGAGCTTACAATCTATTAGGGTATAAGGGAGGATACAGAAGGAGAAGAGCTTACAATCTATTAGGGTATAAGGGAGGATACAGAAGGAGAAGAGCTTACAGTCTATTAGGGTATAAGGGAGGATACAGAAAGGGAGGAGCTTACAATTTATTAGGGTATAAGGGAGGATAGAGAAGGAGAAGCGCTTACAATCTTTTAGGGTATAAGGGAGGATACAGAAGGAGAAGATCTTACAATATATTAGAGTATAAGGGAGGATACAGGAGGAGAAGAGCTTACAATCTTTTAGGGTATAAGGGAGGATACAGAAGGAGAAGATCTTACAATATATTAGAGTATAAGGGAGGATACAGAAGGAGAAGAGCTTACACTCTATTAGGGTATAAGGGAGGATACAGAAGGAGAAGAGCTTACAATCTTTTAGGGTATAAGGGAGGATACAGAAGGAGAAGATCTTACAATATATTAGAGTATAAGGGAGGATACAGAAGGAGAAGAGCTTACAATCTATTAGGGTGTAAGAGGATATGATAGAGGGAGGAGAAGTTTACAATCTATTGGGATAGACGAGGATATATAAAGAAGGAAGAATCTACTAGGGAAGAAGTATACATAGGGTGGAAGAGCTTACAATCTAAGCTTATGTTCCCCCTGGAGGAGCGCAATTAGAGTGCAAGCTCTTAGCTTTCCATTTAGACTGCTCTTCAGAACCAAAACAATGTCCTGTAGAGTGACAGGTCCACTTTCCACACTCCAATCAGATAAATGATGAGGATAAATCTGACAGTTAGGTTCGCGGTTGGCCACTGAGCATCTGATAGATCAGCATGTGATTCTTCAGCTTCGGGGACAACATGTGACTCCTGCTCATCCACACTAATCAGCTAGATCAAGTTAAGATTCTTACACACACTAAAAAACATTGCAGCAACAGTGTCTTACACCTTTGTTCTGCTATTAGAGGATGCCAATCCCTTTCTCCCCCTATGAGACAGGGGGTGAGCCATCAATGCAGCATATTGCCCTGATGATGGCAGGTTATAAGAAAAATCAAAGAAAAAAGTCCCTATCTGTAGGGCATCCTGATTTGGGATGCCCCCATAGTGGGAAATCCCTAGGGTCACCTTGCTGGACATCCTGCAGAACAGATACGGGCTGAAGAGGACCAGCCAGTGGCTATGCTCCATTCAGCTTAACTAAACTGCTCTGCCAGTACAATATATGGAATGATTCTTCAGCAGACCAACCATCGGGCCACATGGAGACCAACACTGAGTAGGTAAGTCACTGAAATGTGACCAAAACCTCTGATGGCCAGCCATGGAGTCTAATAAACTCCAGGGCCAGACTATTCCATCTCCCTAACTTGGGGTGCCTCATAGTGTACATTTTTCTGGAGATCCCATGGTGCATGCATGGGCTGCATCCCTGGCTTCTCATCAGCTGTTGCACACTCCTTCACCAGGTCTGTCTAAATGATGCCCCTGCAGTCCATTTATTCAGAATAAAACGCTGGGCATTAATATTCAGGTCAATCTATTCTGAATGGCTGTAAACCCGCACATGCTCCGTGGGACTGTGGCACAAGGTAAGAGATCTGGCTTTCACATTCTTTATTTGGGCTCCCCGTAGCCTAAAATAATCTTAGGTTAGATGACTCCCTATCCAGGGATGCCCCCATATCACCTAGTGGCAATCCCACGACACATGCACAGGCTGTGGCAGCATCCCTGGCACCTACGCACCATGCTTTGCTGAATGGCTGGTGTTCGTATAGGGGATAGGCCAGCGGTCCATCCAGCTTTACTAAGCTGCTCTGGTGCCCATAAGGCTAAACGGACCACTGGCTGCTGATGGGGAGGGGAGCCGGCACATGCGCCGTGGGATGAGGTGAGTAAATTGCATGATTCAGGGAATTTTACGCAGCACTAGGAAGTGGGGGGGTGACCACTCTCCTGGTGGGGAACTGCTTGGAAGGAAGGGTCCAGAGGAATAGATTGCTGGGCAGAATTATTCACAGCAATCTTTTCTGATTGGCTGGAAGCCTGCACATGCCCAGTGGGAGCATGGAGAGAAGAGATCTGGCTAACCCTGGGGTTTCACACACTGTTAAATTGGTTCAAGACTACAGATCCCCCAATGGTGGGAGGGTAGTGTCGCTGAATCATTTATTTACAGATAAAACTCACATATTCTGATTGGTTGGAAGTCAACGCATGTGCCGTGGCAGTGTGGAGTGAAGCAATATATTTGGAAATCTGTTATACACATCCCAAATCTGCATACCACAATTAAGCAGACCAAGGGGTAGCAAACTGGGTTTTGTTCCACTTTAAAGTGGACCGATCACTACTCTTATTACAGAGGAAACATAGCTGATGTTGAATGATTTCAGCATAGTATATAAACAGATCTGTTGTGATCCCCTCTTTGCCTTTTCCCAGCTGTGAAGCAGGTTTTGGGGCTTCTGCTTTACACCCCTGATGCACAGCGCTATGGTATAGGTTGGAGCTTTATAATCAGGAGTGACATAGAAAGAAAGCAGGTTTCCTCTAAACAAAGTTTGGACTTTCCCAAAAAAAAAAACCCTCCCAGCAATCAACTGCAGGTCCTAACCCTTCACTGCCACCAAACTCCCTCCAAGCTGGCTTCCATCCCTCCAGGTCTCATGTTTCCAAGCGGAACCCCCCCAGCGGCTCGCGTTACACCTTTACCCCGAGCAATCTGATTGGCCGGCCACCCTTTCAAATGAATACAATTAGCTAGATTGGGAATGAAAAGAGCTACAGCTTTGCTTTGTGCATGGTCCATTCCATTATTATTATTGTTTATTTATATAGCGCTGTAAAAAGTAGCAATTACAGACAGGGTAAAGCATACAGTACAGAAACTTTTACAAACAAGAAGCTAAAAAGTTCAAATGTAATGCTATGAAAACAGGATACAATGGGAGAGAGAGCCCTGTCCCTACCAGCTTACAGTTATAATGCCACCTCCAGAGGCCCGGCATCACACAGACACCTCCAGAGCCCCCGGCATCACACAGACACCTCCAGGGTCCTAACATTGCCACCCCAAAATCAACCTTTCCAGAGCCCCGGCACCAGACCCCAACTTTCCAGAGCCCCGGCACCAGACCCCAACTTTCCAGAGCCCCGGCACCAGACCCCAACTTTCCAGAGCCTCAGCACCAGAGGCACCTTTCCAGAGCCCCAGCACCAGACCACAACTTTACAGAGCCCCGGCACCAGACCCCAACTTTCCAGAGCCTCAGCACCAGAGGCACCTTTCCAGAGCCCCAGCACCAGAGGCACCTTTCCAGAGCCCCAGCACCAGAGGCACCTTTCCAGAGCCCCGACACCAGATGCACCTTTCCAGAGCCCCGACACCAGATGCACCTTTCCAGAGCCCCGACACCAGATGCACCTTTCCAGAGCCCCGACACCAGATGCACCTTTCCAGAGCCCCGACACCAGATGCACCTTTCCAGAGCCCCGACACCAGATGCACCTTTCCAGAGCCCCGGCACCAGACCCCAACTTTCCAGAGCCCCGACACCAGACCCCAACTTTCCAGAGCCCCGACACCAGACCCCAACTTTCCAGAGCCCCGACACCAGACCCCAACTTTCCAGAGCCCCGGCACCAGAGGCACCTTTCCAGAGCCCCGACACCAGACCCCAACTTTCCAGAGCCCCGGCACCAGACCCCAACTTTCCAGAGCCCCGACACCAGATGCACCTTTCCAGAGCCCCGACACCAGAGGCACCTTTCCAGAGCCCCGGCACCAGACCCCAACTTTCCAGAGCCCCGGCACCAGACCAACTTTCCAGAGCCCCGGCACCAGACCAACTTTCCAGAGCCCCGGCACCAGATGCACCTTTCCAGAGCCCCGACACCAGAGGCACCTTTCCAGAGCCCCGACACCAGAGGCACCTTTCCAGAGCCCCGGCACCAGAGGCACCTTTCCAGAGCCCCGGCACCAGAGGCACCTTTCCAGAGCCCCGGCACCAGAGGCACCTTTCCAGAGCCCCGACACCAGAGGCACCTTTCCAGAGCCCCGACACCAGAGGCACCTTTCCAGAGCCCCGACACCAGAGGCACCTTTCCAGAGCCCCGACACCAGATGCACCTTTCCAGAGCCCCGACACCAGATGCACCTTTCCAGAGCCCCGACACCAGAGGCACCTTTCCAGAGCCCCGACACCAGAGGCACCTTTCCAGAGCCCCGACACCAGATGCACCTTTCCAGAGCCCCGACACCAGAGGCACCTTTCCAGAGCCCCGACACCAGATGCACCTTTCCAGAGCCCCGACACCAGAGGCACCTTTCCAGAGCCCCGGCACCAGAGGCACCTTTCCAGAGCCCCAGCACCAGATGCACCTTTCCAGAGCCCCAGCACCAGATGCACCTTTCCAGAGCCCCAGCACCAGATGCACCTTTCCAGAGCCCCGACACCAGATGCACCTTTCCAGAGCCCCGACACCAGATGCACCTTTCCAGAGCCCCGGCACCAGATGCACCTTTCCAGAGCCCCAGCACCAGATGCACCTTTCCAGAGCCCCAGCACCAGATGCACCTTTCCAGAGCCCCGACACCAGATGCACCTTTCCAGAGCCCCGACACCAGATGCACCTTTCCAGAGCCCCGGCACCAGATGCACCTTTCCAGAGCCCCGGCACCAGATGCACCTTTCCAGAGCCCCGGCACCAGAGGCACCTTTCCAGAGCCCCGGCACCATTCCAGAGCCCCGGCACCAGATGCACCTTTCCAGAACCCCGGCACCAGAGGCACCTTTCTAGAGCCCCGGCACCAGAGGCACCTTTCCAGAGCCCCGGCACCAGAGGCACCATTCCAGAGCCCCGGCACCAGAGGCACCATTCCAGAGCCCCGGCACCAGATGCACCATTCCAGAGCCCCGGCACCAGATGCACCTTTCCAGAGCCCCGGCACCAGATGCACCTTTCCAGAGCCCCAGCACCAGATGCACCTTTCCAGAGCCCCGACACCAGATGCACCTTTCCAGAGCCCCGGCACCAGAGGCACCTTTCCAGAGCCCCGACACCAGAGCCCCGAAACCAGATGCACCTTTCCAGAACCCCGGCACCAGAGGCACCTTTCCAGAGCCCCAGCACCAGATGCACCTTTCCAGAGCCCCGGCACCAGAGGCACCTTTCCAGAGCCCTGGCACCAGAGGCACCTTTCCAGAGCCCCAGCGGCACCTTTCCAGAGCCCTGGCACCAGAGGCACCTTTCCAGAGCCCCGACACCAGAGCCCCGAAACCAGATGCACCTTTCCAGAACCCCGGCACCAGAGGCACCTTTCCAGAGCCCCAGCACCAGATGCACCTTTCCAGAGCCCCGGCACCAGAGGCACCTTTCCAGAGCCCTGGCACCAGAGGCACCTTTCCAGAGCCCCAGCGGCACCTTTCCAGAGCCCTGGCACCAGAGGCACCTTTCCAGAGCCTCAGCACCAGAGGCACCATTCCAGAGCCTCAGCACCAGAGGTACCTTTCCAGAGCCCTGGCACCAGAGGCACCTTTCCAGAGCCCCAGCACCAGAGGCACCATTCCAGAGCCTCGGCACCAGAGGCACCATTCCAGAGCCTCGGCACCAGAGGCACCATTCCAGAGCCTCGGCACCAGAGGCACCATTCCAGAGCCCCAGCACCAGAGGCACCATTCCAGAGCCTCGGCACCAGAGGCACCATTCCAGAGCCCCGGCACCAGAGGCACCATTCCAGAGCCCCGGCACCAGAGGCACCATTCCAGAGCCCCGGCACCAGAGGCACCATTCCAGAGCCCCGGCACCAGAGGCACCATTCCAGAGCCCCAGCGGCACCTTTCCAGAGCCCCGGCACCAGAGGCACCTTTCCAGAGCCCCGGCACCAGACCCCAACTTTCCAGAGCCCCGGCACCAGACCCCAACTTTCCAGAGCCCCGGCACCAGACCCCAACTTTCCAGAGCCCCGGCACCAGACCCCAACTTTCCAGAGCCCCGGCACCAGACCCCAACTTTCCAGAGCCCTGGCACCAAACCCTAACTTTCCAGAGCTCCGGCACCAGACCCCAACTTTCCAGAGCCCTGGCACCAAACCCTAACTTTCCAGAGCCCTGGCACCAGACCCCAACTTTCCAGAGCCCTGGCACCAAACCCTAACTTTCCTGAGCTCCGGCACCAGACCCCAACTTTCCAGAGCCCTGGCACCAAACCCTAACTTTCCAGAGCTCCGGCACCAGACCCCAACTTTCCAGAGCCCTGGCACCAAACCCTAACTTTCCAGAGCCCTGGCACCAGACCCCAACTTTCCAGAGCCCTGGCACCAAACCCTAACTTTCCAGAGCCCCGGCACCAGACCCCAACTTTCCAGAGCCCCGGCACCACCTTTCCAGAGCCCCGGCACCACCTTTCCAGAGCCCCGGCACCACCTTTCCAGAGCCCCGGCACCACCTTTCCAGAGCCCCGGCACCACCTTTCCAGAGCCCCGGCACCACCTTTCCAGAGCCCCGGCACCACCTTTCCAGAGCCCCGGCACCACCTTTCCAGAGCCCCGGCACCACCTTTCCAGAGCCCCGGCACCACCATTCCAGAGCCCCGGCACCACCATTCCAGAGCCCCGGCACCACCTTTGAAGAGCAGGGAAAGGATGCTGTAAATGTTAAAGGCAATATATCTATGGGTGTCTGAGTATACTGACCCCTGACAGCTGGGGAAACGATCTGCTTTGATGATTGGATAGCATGATATGATAACGTGGATAAGTCTAAACTAAGGAGGAGAAATAATTGCCAACACTGGGAATCTAAATCTAGTTGAATATCTAGAAATCAGAAAAATCTGCCAGACACTGGGCTCTAACCTTAATCTTACCTTCACAGTCAGATCATCTCCTTGCTGGGCTATATAACTGGATGGTGGCTGATCCAACAGTGCAGTGACAGATCACTGCTGAATGCAGGGAGAGGAGGGAAGACAAGCAGCTGGATTGCAGAACTAATCATATGTAATGATTGGATCTATCATACATCTAAGCATGACACTTTGTGTTCCAATAATCAATCTCATTCATTGCTGGTAAACATGCTGTACCAATCTGATTGGCTGGCGACAATACTAATTACATATATCCTGCAGCTACTCATCACAATAATTCAAACTATTGTCCCAACTATATATATATATATATATTTATTTATGGGGTGCTGGGGACCATGTTTACCAGCTGTGATGGAAAATCTTCCTGGGGCTATGGCACAAATGAGAACAACTCCATATTTGAGCTGGATATTGTTCTATATTGTAACAGTCCTTATTTTAATGTTAAGAAAAAATTTGCATCTCAATGCCCCCAATCCTATTGGATGATAATCATTTACAGTATGTACATTGCATCATACTGTATGGACACTACACTACTGCAATACCATTGGTTGATATTTATACTTGTTACATTGCCTCCATATTGGTAGTGGTAATACTACCACAGAAATCTCATTGGCCCGATAATACTACTTGTTATATTGTATCATATTGGTACTACTGCAATCTAATTTGTAGATAATTACACTTGTTACACTGTATCATATTGGTAGTGGTGGTGCTACTACTACCCCAGCAATCTCACTGACTGATAATAGCACTTGTTATATTGTATCATATTGGTACTACTGCAATCTAATTTGTAGATAATTATACTTGTTACACATATTGGTAGTGGTAATACTACCACAGCAATCTCATTGGCCCAGTAATAGTACTTGTTATATTGTATCATACTGGTACGGCTGCAATCCAATTTGTAGATAATGATACTTGTTACACTGTATCATATTGGAAGTGGTGGTGCTACTACCACAGCAATCTCATTGGCTGATAATAGCACTTGTTATATTGTATCATATTGGTACTACTGCAATCTAATTTGTAGATGAGTATACTTGTTACACTGTATCATATTTGTAGTGATGTGGCTACTACTACAGCAATCTCACTGGCCCGATACTAGTACTTGTTATATCGTATCATATTGGTACTACTGCAATCCAATTTGTGGATAATTATACTTGTTACACATATTGGTAGTGGTAATACTACCACAGCAATCTCATTGGCCCGATAATAGTACTTGTTATATTGTATCATATTGGTACTACTGCAATCTAATTTGTAGATAATTATACTTGTTACACTGTATCATATTTGTAGTGATGTGGCTACTACAACAGCAATCTCACTGGCTGATAATAGTAGTTACATTGTATCATATTGCTTGTACTACCACAATAACTGTTTCTAATACTACAATTCCAATGATAAATATGGTACTTGTAACATTGTAGTACCATTATAAAACAATGTAACAAGTACTATTATCAACCAAAGGAATTGTAGTCGTATAAGTACAACCAATATGATACATGTAAAAAGTGCCATTTTGGTCATTGGAATTGTAGTGTTAGTGTACTAGTACAATGTAACTATACTATAACTGACCAATTGGACTGTAGTATTAGTAATAGTGGTAGTACCACCAATATGATACAAGTAACGAGTACTATTACCGGCCTATGCTGTAGTAGTACCACTACCAAAATGATACAATGTAACAAATACTATTAACAACCAAAGGGATTGCAGTAGTATTAGTTCCGCTGATATGATACAATGTAACAAGTACCATTTTCAGCCATTGGAATTGTAGTAGTACCAATATAATGTATCCAGTATTATTATTCTTTTATCCACTAATGGAATTGCATAAATAGTAGTAGTCGTAGTACTAATTGAATACAACGTAACAACTACATTTGCAATCCCATCAATTGGTAAAAGTACTTGTTACATTGTACCATACTGGTACTACTACAACTGCTCCTGTCATTCCTGCGACCAATAATTATACTGGTTATGATGTATAATATTGATATCACTACTACTATAATTCTATTGACTAATAATAGTACTTGTTACAATGGTTCAAAATGGTACTACTATGACTAATAATTTAATCCCATTGGCCAATAATCGTACTTGTCACTTCAATCATATTTGTTTTACTACTACAACCACCAGTTCTGGTGGCCAATTAAGTACTTGTTTTATTGTATCAATTACTAATCCCTCTGTATTTCCATTGGCTAATAATAGTACACCAGTATGAAACAATGTAACAAGTACTATTACTGGTCAATGGGATTGTAGAAGTAGTAGTACCAGGGAACTACTTCTACAATCCCATTGGTAAGTAATAGTACCTGTTACATTGTATCATACATCATATTGGTACTACCACTACTACAATCCTTTTGGCCGATCATTGATAGTTCTTGTTACATATTGGCACTACTTCTACTACAATCCCATCAGCCGGTAATAGTACTTGTTACATTAGATTTTGTAGTATTGATACTACTACTAAAACCACTTCTGCAATCCCATTGGCCAATTAATTACTTGTTACATAGCATCATAAAACTACATCATTGTATTCTCATTGACCGAAAAAAGTACAAGTTACATTGTATCATAGTGGCACTACTACAATCCCTTTGGCCAATAATAGTACTGGTAACATTGTATCATATTGCTACTACTATTAGTGCTGCAATCTCATTGGCTGCTAATAATGCTTTGTAACATTTTATTATAATGGTGGCTATTGCTACTATTGATATCCTATTGGCTATTGGATAATAGTGATGTGATTTCTATGTAAACACTGGTCAGCAGCCTCTTCACTGGGACTTTGCAGTTTCACTTTTGTAAAAAGTTTTTGGGGCATATTTTAGCTGACACATAAATTGACATTCAGGGACACAAATTACGACACACACAAAATGAGCATCACAGTTTCGCTCACATCAGCCAAACATGTTGCAATCTGATTGTTGAACTTGCGTATGGATTTCCCATTCAGATCTGCTGGAAACTGTAACATGTGGGATATTCTTTTATAATCTGATTGTTTCAGAAGCGATCAGATCTAATGGAAAATGCTTCAGGAGCTATGAAATTCATTGAATAAGAAAGTAAACCAATCGCAAATGAGAATGTAACTCAGGTGGGAGTGTTTCATTGGAGTCTTTTACAATTTGATCGCACAGAGAGGAAAATGTATCTATTTGATCTATTTAAATTATCGAAGAAAAGCAAATGGAACAATCTGATTGTAAATGAGATTGCAGCATGCGTGGGAGTGATGTGAATCAAATCAAACCGAAATTCAACTATTTGATCTGCAAAAGTTGATCAAATCTCATAAGAACAACTTCGCAATCAACGTTTCTGATCACAATCGATACTAATGGCCCATTCCCGTGGAAGGATAAGAGAACAAAAAGTCGCTAAAGCAAACCCAATCAAGCAATAATTGATCAGTGGAAATGGTGCTTCGATCAACGAGAAATTGCTCGTTGGTCGAGCGTCATATCGTTTTGGCTGGCATAAAATTATTTCATAAACTTCGGCATGTGAAAACAGAAATCGCCCGCAAATAGGACCATACAAATACCATAAATGTGATCTGCATTACGATCGCTTTAACAAACGACAAATCGTCCACAACAGAATCACTTGCATACAAGTCGTACAATCATTCAGTCACACAACAGAACAGTTCGTGAAAATCATAATCTGATCGATGGAACATTCTCTTCCATCAGATAAGAACATGCAAAGCACATGGAACATCTGATCAAACAAAAAGTAACCACTTCTAAAATGTAAAAAAGTTCGATGTGATTGTGTCAAGAAAAGATCGGCAAACCATAAGTTTTTTTTCTTCTGGGGATAATGAGATCAATGATTAGGGATCGCAGAGACGATCCAGGTACAGGGTTACAGGTAAGAGCACAGCGCATGGAGCTACCTCCTGTTTTAGGCTGTTTTTAGACTTACCTTGAGATAAAAGTGCTCCCGATTCCTCCCTGTTGTTTCCTGTACTTTGCGATTCAAGGACAAAGTCCCTCCTGTTCACAGTCCAGAGCCAAGGCGACACCGGCAGCGCAATAGCGAGCGAGTTCCCCAGTCACTGCCACTAACTGGCGGGGTGGCTGCTTCACTGATGCAGAGAGAGAAGGCCCCGCCCCCTCTGCTGAAACCTACTCACAGGCCACGCCCCCTCACCAAAGCCTGCCCCTCCCCCTCCTTTTCACTGTTTCGCTCTTTTGTTTGTTGTTTTCTTTCCACTTTACTCCTAATCTCGTCCTTTTATTATTCATTTATCCTTATGAGTTTCCCTCTCTGCCTTTCCTTTTATGTTTTCAGTCTCTATTCCTTTATTTCATTTTTCTTTTGTATGCCTATTTTTTTAGTTTTGAACGCTTACAAAGTTTTTCTTTTACTGTTTTCGTTTCTCTTTTTACTCTTTTCTTTCTGCTTGTTTGTATTTTCATTTCTTTCCTCCCTGATTGTGTCATTTCTATTTTATTCACCTCCCTTATAATGATTTCTCTATGACTTACTTACTATTACTGCAATGTTTTCAAGCTTTATTTACTTATTTCACTTTGCCCTCATTTTTTGTGTTTTTTTTTTCTCTCACCAGGTTTTTCTTTTCTGTCTTGTTTACTTGCATTCTCTTCTTCCTGCTTCTTTATCTTTTTCTTTCCCGCTGTGTGAAACCCTCCGATTCGGGATGCCCAAGGGAAGCAGAACGAAACCTGGGAAAGTAAACTAACCCAAGTTCTGTTCCGCTTTAAAGTGGACCAAAACCCGGGATTTTGACTATCCTGGGTATTGGTCTTTTCCCCCTGAGCAACCTGATCGGGGATGCCCCGATGCGTGAAACCCCCCAGGTCGCCGGAACTCAGCTCACCTCTTCCTGGTCCCACGGTGCATGCGTGGCCGCTCGTCCAATCAGCGCGCCCAGAGCTGCTGACGTCACGTCGTCTAAGCCTTCGTCTAAGGCCAGCGGCCTGGAGCGGGTACGCGTCCTGCTAGAGAGATAGCTGGGATACTGCTCGCGCATGCGCCATTGGACCAGGAGACAAGGTAAGTATATGGGGCGACCTGGGGGGTTTCACACAGTGGGGCATCCCAATTTTGTATGCCCTGGGGGAGGTAATCGTTCAGCCCGGGAATCTTATAGATTCCCGGATCAATTGGTGTGGGTTTTGGTCCACTTTAATGATAAATTAGAATCAGCGTCTGAGGCAGTGAGATGCCTCAGAGTAATTGCTGCCGCAAAGCTGTGAACGTTAGCCGGAGCCACATCCCTGACATCCCGGTAGCCATGCTTAAAGCGGACCAACACCCAGGGGGGATCGGCCCGGGAATCTATAAGATTCCCGGGCCGATCCGATCCCTCCCCGCGGGGCATCCGAAATCGGGATGTCCCACGGGGTGAAACCCCCCAGGAAGCCCACAATCCTACCTTTTCCACGTTCCAGCGGCGCATGCGCGTCCACCGCCTCCCGCGCGTCCCTCTAGCAGGGCGCGCTCCCACGCCGGCCGTTTGTGAGTGGTCGGCGCGGGTGCGCTCCCTGTAAGAGGAACGCGCCGGAGGCGGCGGTGGACACGCTCTGCTTGTCCGCCGCTGCCTCTCGCTTGTCCGTCGGCGGGGATTGGCTGCAGCGGTCACATGGGAGCGGGGAGAGGTGAGTTTTCAGGACTTACTGGGGGGTTTCACACAGCGGGGCACCCCTGATCAGGGTGCCCCACCGAAGTGGACCAAAACCCAGGATAGTCAAAATCCTGGGTGTTGGTCCACTTTAAAGCGTAACAAAACCCAGGAATTTGAGTCTCCCAGGTTTTGTTCCGTGCCCATAAAAACTCACCTGTCCAGGCTCCAACGTAACATGTGCAGGCTCTCATCCATAAGAGCCACTCGCTATGACTACGCCATTCGGCAGGTGGCTTTCATTTACTAGAACGCGCACTGGGCCCCCCCCCCCCCGCATCTGTGGTCATGCACGCGCTCCCACCCCTACCTGAATGGAGCATGTGCATGACACCGGGGATGTGGTAGCATTCACTATCCATTTTAAACATTGAGAACCAAGTGCCGAATGACATCATAGCGTGCGACTCTCATTGGATGAGAGCCTGTGCATGGGGAGCCTGGACAGGTGAGTTTTTATGGGCACACTGGGGGGTTTCACACAGCCGGGCATCCCGATTCAGCCTGGCTTGTTTTTTGATGGATTAGGATGCCCTGGAGGTAGTGGTGTGAGCAGACCTCCTGCCATTCCTGGCTGGAGGGTGAATTTAAAGTGGACCAACACCCAGGATTTTGACTATCCTGGGTATTGGTCCACTTCCACGGGGCACCCCGATCGTGGGTGCCCCGCTGTGTGAAACCCCCCAGAAAGCCCCAAAAACTCACCTGACCCAGCTCCCACTTGACTCGCTCGTCCAATCGCTGCCGACGGACAAGGAGAGGTAGCGCTGGCCGCCGCCGCCTCCCGCGCGTCCCTCTTTCAGGGAGCGCGCCCGCGCCGGCCATTCACAAACGGCCGGCGCGGGTGCGCGCCCTGCTAGAGGGATGCGCGGGAGGCGGCGGTGGCCCGCGCATGCACCGCTGGAACGAGGATCGCGCGTCCCTCTTTCAGGGAGCGCGCCCGCGCCGGCCATTCACAAACGGCCGGCGCGGGTGCGCGCCCTGCTAGAGGGACGCGCGGGAGGCGGCGGTGGCCCGCGCATGCACCGCTGGAACGAGGATCAGGTAGGATTTTCGGGGATCTGGGGGGGTTTCACACAGCGATTGGGGTGCCCCGCAGTCAGGGAGCGGATCGGTCCGGGAATCTTATAGATTCCCGGGCCAATCAGGGGAGGGTGTTGGTCCACTTTAACAGCCTATACTCACCTTGCTCCATGCACCAGCTAATACAGCATTGAGCTGACAAGTTCCTATGGCTAACACGTTATTTTTATCTGTCAGCTCATTTCTGGATCAGCTGGCCTAGGATTATGGTGAATATAGGCTTTTCGCTTATTTTTTTTTAAAAATATATTTAGTGATAACTACCCAAAACTTGATGACTGACATTACTTGCCCTCATTGGGGTGTGCATGGCCCCATGTGGTTACGCCCCCGCCTGCCCGTCCCCATGCAATCCACATTCGCTTGTTTTCCGGCCGGTAGAATAAGATCTCTTGTAAGGCCGAGTATCGCTCTATTGTTCCCACCAGGTTGGAGGCTAATTGGTCAGGTCATTGTTTGGGGTCAGAGAGTGGCCAATGGGAAGGCGGCTCATCTTGTACACAGGACATCAAGCTTGCTCTAGTGATGGGAAAAACGGAAGGTCAGCACTCCTAAAAGTCCAATACTTTAATAAAGACACTTTAAAAACATCTCCATATCAAAAAAGGCAGCTAAAATACAATGTCAGACCCTGGCGAATGTGAAAAATGCCATGCAAGCTTACGCGTTTCGGACACCTGGGGTCCTTAGTCATAGATAAAGGCATGGTACATTAGAGAGCATTTAAATAGAATAAAGTATGGACTCACCCCTTGCCGCCATCGCGCCAACCGCACTCACGCCGTGCTCTAGTGATGACACTGATTCAGTAACAGGTTGTGTCACAAACACTGAGCACTCCATTGGTGGCAGGACATTTAAAGTGGACCTACACCCTTCCTGGCAAATCTGTGTTGGGGGGGGGGTTCTGAATCCTAGGGACGCTAAACTAACCTACCCCCTTACGGCATGAGGGAGCCCTGCATTGGTGAGATGCACTTTCTCCCAGCAGATTTCCATCTGATGGGGGACAGAAAATGGTCGCACACGCAGCGTGTGACATCAGCACCTCCTTCAATTGGAGACATGTTTCATGTCAGTCAGTAGCTAATTCCTGCCCCCTTCAAAGTGGACCAAAACCCACAGCGATCTATGAGATTCCCGGGCCCATCGATTCCCTCCCCCCAGGGCATCCAAAATCAGGATGCCCCACTGTGTGAAGCCCCCAGGTCGCCCCATAGACTCCAACGGCGCATGTGCGCCAGTGCGCTGGCCTTAACGACAGCTTAGACAATGGGACGTCTCGCGCTGATTGGACGAGCAGCTGCGCATGTGCCATAGGACTGAGAAGAGGGCAGTTGGTTTCAGCGACCTGGGGGATTTCACACAGCGGGACATCCCTGATCAGGGGACCAAAACCCAGGATAGTCACAATCCTGGGTTTTGTTCCACTTTAAACAGATTTCCATGCTTGATGTTGGCTTCCTAACTACTTTAAAGTGGAACAAAACCCAGTGCAGCCAGTCCTGGAATCTAAAAGGGTTCAGGGCAGGCCCCTGGTCTTCCCATGGGGCATCCCAAATCAGCATGCCCCACAGTGTGAAACATAGCCCCCCCAGGCGCCACAAAACTCACCTAGCTCCCAAGTAAACTTCAGGCATCCCTGCATCTTTGGGCTGTGAGTGTGCTTCCAACCACCTCCATACAGATAGGCTGGGGCCGGAGCGCGCCCGTGGCTGGGAACGCAGCCACTCGCAATACCCTTTGTCTTAAACGTAACCTTTTGCCAAACATTACATATGCAAGGCAAATGACTCTGATTGGTCGAGAGCCTGCGCATGGTTAAGAATTACTGGGGGGTTTGGCCAATCGGCAAAGGAACAGTCAAAATTCAGTGTTTTGTTCCACTTTATTATTATTGTTTATTTATATAGCGCCATCAACTTCCGTAGCGCCTTACAATTCAAGAATACAGACAAGGTAAAACATATAGCACAGAGAACAATACAAAATTAGATGCCACAGGTTAAAACCAAGTGTTGTGAGCACAGGAGACAATAGGGAGGAGTGCGCTGCCCTTGCCAGCTTACAGTCTAAAGCACTTTAAAACTAAAACCTCACCAGCGGCCCCTTGTTTTTCCCCCAGGGGCATCCCAAATCAGGATGCCCCGCTGTGTGAAACCCCCCAGGGCAGCAGTAGTGGTAGTAGTAACTCACCTGTCTCCTCTCCAACAGCGCATGTGCGGGTTCCCATCCAATGAGAGTGGTCTGTTGTGACTATGTCATTCTGCAAACGGCTGATTGTTGTGAATGGGGAGCGCGCACTGCTACATTCCCGCCGGCATGTGCGCGCTCCCCATTCATAACAATTAGAGCCTTTTGCCCAGGGCTCTATACATCTCTGATTGGACAAGAACCTGCACATGCACTGTTGGACTGGGAAGAGGTGAGTTTTACTGGGTGATGCAAGGGTTTCACTCAGTGGGGCATCCCAAATCTGGACAGAAAACAAAACCCGGTATAGTAAAAAAAAAAGTAGCCCGAATATAAAAGATTCCAGGGCCAGCCGCTGGCTTTCCCTCTGATTGTTGTGAATAGGGAGCGTGTGCTGCCCACCGAACCCAATCAGAGCCCTTTGCCGAAGGCTGTAAACACACCAAAGTGCTCTGATAGAGCCTGAGCATGCGCAGCTGGACTGGGAAAAGGTGAGTTCTGCTTTAAATCTGGAGGCTTTCTATATCCCTCGGGGGATCTAAAGTCATTGCTGGCTGGAAGTCCTTGTCCTGGGATCACTGGCTATACTTACCTGCCTGGTGGTCCCATGGCGCATGCGCAGGCTCTAGCACAATCACCACTTTAAAGCAGGGCATAAGAAAATGGTCTTCCCTGGTCTCCCCAACACATGTGGTGCACTCCCATCTCCAGCCTCATTGGGCGAGCCGCAGGGATGCTGGGGACGCACGCCCGACCTGCGAACGTGGCTTGGGAGGGTCAGAAAGGTAAATGATTGCCGAAGATTGCTGGGGGCATCCAAAATCGGAATGCTCCAGGTTTACTCAATCGGCCAGCCCTGGAAACCCCAGGGCCGGCCTGTCAGGTGGTTGGTCCACATCAAGAGGTTATTAGAGGCCCACTGACCCAGAACATGAAAGTAAGGGGTTTCCAATGTTCGTCCTCCTTATAGTATCTAACAGTCAATAGGGATAAGAATATCACTCTACGTACAGATGAATAAGGCTGTGGGTTGGGCTGTGCTACAGATGAATAAGGCTGTGGGTTGGGCTGTGCTATAGATGAATAAGGCTGTGGGTTGGGCTGTGCTACAGATGAATAAGGCTGTGGGTTGGGTTGTGCTACAGATGAATAAGGCTGTGGGTTGGGCTGTGCTACAGATGAATAAGGCTGTGGGTTGGGCTGTGCTACAGATGAATAAGGCTGTGGGTTGGGTTGTGGTACAGATGAATAAGGCTGTGGGTTGGGCTGTGCTACAGATGAATAAGGCTGTGGGTTGGGTTGTGGTACAGATGAATAAGGCTGTGGGTTGGGTTGTGGTACAGATGAATAAGGCTGTGGGTTGGGCTGTGCTACAGATGAATAAGGCTGTGGGTTGGGTTGTGGTACAGATGAATAAGGCTGTGGGCTGGGTTGTGGTACAGATGAATAAGGCTGTGGGTTGGGCTGTGGTACAGATGAATAAGGCTGTGGGTTGGGCTGTGCTACAGATGAATGAGGTTTTCAGGCAGGGTCACTGTACAGATGAAGCAAGCTTTGGGCTAGTAGCAAGAACTCCTGGTAGCCAGCCCTGGCCCATGCTCACCCGCTGCTCAGGATGGAGCAGCATGGCCGGCTCGTGTTATGATTTCCAGCTGTGCTCCCTAATCTATAGACACGCCCCCGGGGAGACCCCATTCATATGTTAAGAGACTGGCCACAGACATCAACACCAAGTATGCGGCCAATGAGACTTCAACAAAACTGTGCGCTGGCCCTTTAAAGTGGACCAACACCCAGGATTTTGACTATCCTGGGTTTTGGTCCACTTCGGTGGGGCACCCCGATCATGGGTGCCCCGCTGTGTGAAACCCCCCCGAACCCCTCGAAAAACTCACCTCTCCCCGCTCCCAGCGCCGACGGACAAGCCGCGGACAAGCGGCTCCTCCGCCGCCGCCTCCCGCGCGTCACTCTTGACGCGCACGCGCCCGCGCCGGCCATTCACAGACGGCCGGCGCGGGCGCGCGCACGCCTAGAGGGGCGCGAGGGAGGCGGTGGCGGCCGGCCGCTGCCGAAGCTGAGGTAAGGGGGTTTGGGGGTTTTGGGGGGGTTCGAGATCGGGATGTCCCGCCGGGAGGGAGGTGATCGGCCCAGGAATCTTATAGATTCCCGGGCCGATCACCCGAGGGTGATGGTCCACTTTAAACTCTAATTATCTTGCAGGAGAAATGAATTAAAGCTGTCCTTACCTACATCTACTGCATGTTATGAGCCTTTAAACATCCAAGATGGCGGCTCATGGAACGTCAGGCAGCCTGCAAACAGGAAGTGCGTTCTGACTGTGCTGCTCTGCATTCTGGGATTGCTGACCCCAGCTCTGCTCTGTTTGAGTAAAGCACAGCTATAACCTGCCCTCCTGTACTTTATCCCACTCTTGATGCTTCTGAGTCGAGATGGCGACGCCTGTATCCTAGAGTCCTGAACAGAGTTGCAGCCCAGTGGGGGAAAGAATAATAAGTGACTAAAAACGTAAAATATATTAACTTTAGATGCTGGGGAATCGTTTTTTAAGGGTTTGGGCTTTTCAATAAATCATGGTGAAGGTCCAGTTTAAAGCAGACCTTCACTCTGAATAAGAGCCTATCTTATATGTTTCCCACACCCTGTACATACAGATTGCTCACATTAAAAATCATCCTACCTGCATCTACTGCGTGTTAAGAGCCTTTAAACATCCAAGATGGCGGCTCATGGGACATCAGGCAGCCTGCAAACAGGAAGTGCCTTCTGACTGCACTGCTCTGCATCCTGAGATTGCTGACCTTTTCCCGACCCCAGCTCTCCTCTGTCTGAGCAAAGCACAGCTATAACCCGCCCCCCTGTACTTTATCCCACTCTCCTCTCCTCAGTAAGTGTGATGCTTCTGAGACAAGATGGCGGCGCCCGTATCCTAAAGTCCTGAACAGAGTTGCAGCCCAGTGGGGGAAAGAATAATAAGTAAGTGACTTAAAACTTAAAATATATTAATTTTAGATGCTGGGGTTTTCAATAAATCACGGTGAAGGTCCGGTTTAAGACTTTTTGTTTGGAAACTGTCCATCTAAGCACCTACATGTAGAACAGATATAGAGGGCCGAGGGTCAGATTAATAGGCCCCTGTCACACCCATCTGTTGTCCTAAGAGCAAGCGTTTTGTATCAAAACAAACACTGCGCTTTTGATGCGTTAGAAATGCGTTTGCGTTGTTTTTTTTTTAAAGAAAATTTATTTTTGCATAATAAGTAAATGGTAAAGTCTATGGCAACACAAACACAATGCAGGTACGCTGAGTTATACATGTGTTGCGCTGGGATGGCCATAGACTTCTATTGACCTGCGCTGTTACAACGTTGCGCTGAAGAATGTGTCTGCAGCGCTTTTTTAATGCGTTATACTACGCAGCGCAGATATGTGAACTATCCCATATAGAATAATGTACAATGTTTCCTCTGCATTGTAACTGTGTTGCAACACAGCACAACAACGCAGAGAAAGCACAGAGCCATAAGGCAGGTTGGGATAAGCATACCTCCCAACTGTCCCTGATTTGGAGGGACTGTCCCTCTTTTGAGTCCAAGTCCCCCTGTCCTTCATTGTTCTTCTCTGTCCCTCTTTGAGGTTTAATATGCAGATCTGCATCAATAAATGATTCATTTGCCTTTTTAAAGTGTTTATATTGTTGTAACCTATGGATAAGTCAATCTGTGGGTCTGGTTGTGGAACAGATGTTTGAGGAATAAGGTTTGCAGGACAATTTATGGAACAGATGGTTCAGGCTGTAGGTTGGGTTCTAGTCTAAATGAGTCAGGTTGTGGTACAGAAGATTGGGGTTGCAGGCCTGTTTGTATTGTTTTTGTTTTGTTTTTTGTATTTGTTTGAGGGTGGGTTGGATTCTAGTATTGATAGGTTAGACTGTGAGGTGGGTTCTAGTATACTGTAGATAGGTCAGGCTGTGATGTGGGTTCTAGTATACTGTAGATAGGTCAGACTGTGAGGTGGGTTCTAGTATACTGTAGATAGGTCAGGCTGTGATGTGGGTTCTACTATACTCTAGATAGGCCAAGTTGTGAGGTGGGTTCTGGTATACTGTAGATAGGTGAGGCTGTGATGTCGGTTCTAGTATGATATAGATAGGCCAGGCTTTGAGGTGGGTTCTAGTATACTGTAGATAGGCCAGGCTGTGAGGTGGGTTCTAGTATACTGTAGATAGGCCAGGCTGTGAGGTGGGTTCTAGTATACTGTAGATAGGCCAGGCTGCGGGGTGTGTTCTAGTGAACTGTAGATAGGTCATGTTGTGATGCAGGTTTCAGTATACTGTAGATAGGTCAGGCTGTGATGTGGATTCTAGTATACTGTATATAGGTCAGGCTGTGATACGGGTTCTAATATGCTGTAGATAAGTCAGGCTGTGAGGTGGGTTTTAGTATACTGTAGATAGGCCAGGCTGTGATGTGGTTTCTAGTATACGGTAGATAGGTCAGGCTGCGATGCAGGTTTCAGTATACTGTAGATAGGTCAGGCTGTTGGGTGGGTTCTAGTATACTATAGATAGGTCAGGCAGTGAGGTGGGTTCTGGTATACTGTAGATAGGTCAGGCAGTGAGGTGGGTTCTGGTATACTGTAGATAGGTCAGATTCAGGGTGGGTTCTAGTTTGATGTAGATACACCAGGCTGTGAGGTGGCTCCTAGTATACTGTAGATAGGCCAGGCTGTGATGTTGGTTCTAGTATACTATAGATAGGTCAGGCTGTGATGTGGGTTCTAATATACAGTAGATAGATCAGGCTGTGATGTGGGTTCTAATATACTGTAGATATGTCAGGCTGTGATGTGGGTTTTAGTATACTGTAGATAGGTCAGGGTGTGGGGTGGGTTTTAGTATACTGTAGATAGGCCAGGCTTTGATGTTGGTTCTAGCATACTGTAGATAGGTCAGGCTGTGATGTGGGTTCTAGTATACTGTAGATAGGTCAGGCTGTGATGTGGGTTCTAATATACTGTAGATAGGTAAGACTGTGATGTGGATTCTAATATACTGTAGATAGGTCAGGCTGTCATGTGGGTTTTAGTATACTGTAGATATGTCAGGGTGTGGGGTGGGTTTTAGTATACTGTAGATAGGTCAGGCTTTGATGTTGGTTCTAGCATACTGTAGATAGGTCAGGCTGTGATGTGGGTTCTAGTATACTGTAGATAGGTCAGGATTTGATGTGGGTTCTAATGTACTGTAGATAGGTCAGACTGTGATGTGGGTTCTAATATACTGTAGATAGGTCAGGCTGTGATGTGGGTTCTAGTATACTGTAGATAGGTCAGGCTGTGATGTGGGTTCTAATATACTGTAGATAGGTCAGACTGTGATGTGGGTTCTAATATACTGTAGATAGGTCAGGCTGTGATGTGGGTTTTAGTATACTGTAGATATGTCAGGGTGTGGGTGGGTTTTAGTATACTGTAGATAGGTCAGGCTTTGATGTTGGTTCTAGCATACTGTAGATAGGTCAGGCTGTGATGTGGGTTCTAGTATACTGTAGATAGGTCAGGCTTTGATGTGGGTTCTAGTATACTGTAGATAGGTCAGGATTTGATGTGGGTTCTAGTATACTGTAGATAGGTCAGGCTGTGATGTGGGTTCTAATATACTGTAGATAGGTCAGACTGTGATGTGGGTTCTAGTATACTGTAGATAGGTCAGGCTGTGATGTGGGTTCTAATATACTGTAGATAGGTCAGGCTGTGATGTGGGTTCTAATATACTGTAGATAGGTCAGACTGTGATGTGGGTTCTAGTATACTGTAGATAGGTCAGGCTTTGATGTTGGTTCTAGCATACTGTAGATAGGTCAGGCTGTGATGTGGGTTCTAGTATACTGTAGATAGGTCAGGATTTGATGTGGGTTCTAATATACTGTAGATAGGTCGGACTGTGATGTGGGTTCTAATATACTGTAGATAGGTCAGGCTGTGATGTGGGTTCTAACATACTGTAGATAGGTCAGGCTGTGATGTGGGTTCTAGTATACTGTAGATAGGTCAGGCTTTGATGTGGGTTCTAATATACTGTAGATAGGTCAGGGTGTGATGTGGGTTCTAATATACTGTAGATAGATTAGGCTGTGATGTGGGTTCTAATATACTGTAGATAGGTCAGGCTGTGATGTGGGTTCTAGTATACTGTAGATAGGTCAGGCTGTGATGTGGGTTCTAATATACTGTAGATAGGTCAGGCTGTGATGTGGGTTCTAATATACTGTAGATAGGTCAGACTGTGATGTGGGTTCTAATATACCGTAGATAGGTCAGGCTGTGATGTGGGTTCTAATATACTGTAGATAGGTCAGGCTGTGATGTGGGTTCTAGTATACTGTAGATAGGTCAGGCTGTGATGTGGGTTCTAATATACTGTAGATAGGTCAGGCTGTGATGTGGGTTCTAATATACTGTAGATAGGTCAGGCTGTGATGTGGGTTCTAGTATACTGTAGATAGGTCAGGCTGTGATGTGGGTTCTAATATACTGTAGATAGGTCAGGCTGTGATGTGGGTTCTAATATACTGTAGATAGGTCAGGCTGTGATGTGGGTTCTAATATACTGTAGATAGGTCAGGCTGTGATGTGGGTTCTAGTATACTGTAGATAGGTCAGGCTTTGATGTTGGTTCTAATATACTGTAGATAGGTCAGGCTGTGATGTGGGTTCTAGTATACTATAGATAGGTCAGGCTGTGATGTGGGTTCTAATATACTGTAGATAGGTCAGGCTGTGATGTTGGTTCTAGCATACTGTAGATAGGTCAGGCTGTGATGTGGGTTCTAATATACTGTAGATAGGTCAGGCTGTGATGTGGGTTCTAGTATACTATAGATAGGTCAGGCTGTGATGTGGGTTCTAATATACTGTAGATAGGTCAGGCTGTGATGTGGGTCTTAGTATACTGTAGATAGGTCAGGATGTGGGGTGGGTTTTAGTATACTGTAGATAGGTCAGGCTTTGATGTTGGTTTTAGCATACTGTAGATAGGTCAGGCTTTGATGTTGGTTCTAGCATACTGTAGATAGGTCAGGCTGTGATGTGGGTTTTAGTATACTATAGATAGGTCAGGCTGTGATGTGGGTTCTAATATACTGTAGATAGGTCAGGCTGTGATGTGGGTTCTAGTATACTGTAGATAGGTCAGGGTGTGATGTGGGTTCTAATATACTGTAGATAGATCAGGCTGTGATGTGGGTTCTAATATACTGTAGATAGGTCAGGCTGTGATGTGGGTTCTAGTATACTGTAGATAGGTCAGGCTGTGATGTGGGTTCTAATATACTGTAGATAGGTCAGGGTGTGATGTGGGTTCTAATATACTGTAGATAGGTCAGGGTGTGATGTGGGTTCTAATATACTGTAGATAGATCAGGCTGTGATGTGGGTTCTAATATACTGTAGATAGATCAGGCTGTGATGTGGGTTCTAGTATACTGTAGATAGGTCAGGCTGTGATGTGGGTTCTAATATACTGTAGATAGGTCAGGCTGTGATGTGGGTTCTAGTATACTGTAGATAGGTCAGGCTTTGATGTGGGTTCTAGTATACTGTAGATAGGTCAGGATTTGATGTGGGTTCTAGTATACTGTAGATAGGTCAGGCTGTGATGTGGGTTCTAATATACTGTAGATAGGTCAGACTGTGATGTGGGTTCTAGTATACTGTAGATAGGTCAGGCTGTGATGTGGGTTCTAATATACTGTAGATAGGTCAGGCTGTGATGTGGGTTCTAATATACTGTAGATAGGTCAGACTGTGATGTGGGTTCTAGTATACTGTAGATAGGTCAGGCTTTGATGTTGGTTCTAGCATACTGTAGATAGGTCAGGCTGTGATGTGGGTTCTAGTATACTGTAGATAGTTCAGGATTTGATGTGGGTTCTAATATACTGTAGATAGGTCGGACTGTGATGTGGGTTCTAATATACTGTAGATAGGTCAGGCTGTGATGTGGGTTCTAACATACTGTAGATAGGTCAGGCTGTGATGTGGGTTCTAGTATACTGTAGATAGGTCAGGCTTTGATGTGGGTTCTAATATACTGTAGATAGGTCAGGGTGTGATGTGGGTTCTAATATACTGTAGATAGATCAGGCTGTGATGTGGGTTCTAATATACTGTAGATAGGTCAGGCTGTGATGTGGGTTCTAGTATACTGTAGATAGGTCAGGCTGTGATGTGGGTTCTAATATACTGTAGATAGGTCAGGCTGTGATGTGGGTTCTAATATACTGTAGATAGGTCAGACTGTGATGTGGGTTCTAATATACCGTAGATAGGTCAGGCTGTGATGTGGGTTCTAATATACTGTAGATAGGTCAGGCTGTGATGTGGGTTCTAGTATACTGTAGATAGGTCAGGCTGTGATGTGGGTTCTAATATACTGTAGATAGGTCAGGCTGTGATGTGGGTTCTAATATACTGTAGATAGGTCAGGCTGTGATGTGGGTTCTAGTATACTGTAGATAGGTCAGGCTGTGATGTGGGTTCTAATATACTGTAGATAGGTCAGGCTGTGATGTGGGTTCTAATATACTGTAGATAGGTCAGGCTGTGATGTGGGTTCTAATATACTGTAGATAGGTCAGGCTGTGATGTGGGTTCTAGTATACTGTAGATAGGTCAGGCTTTGATGTTGGTTCTAATATACTGTAGATAGGTCAGGCTGTGATGTGGGTTCTAGTATACTGTAGATAGGTCAGGCTGTGATGTGGGTTCTAATATACTGTAGATAGGTCAGGCTGTGATGTTGGTTCTAGCATACTGTAGATAGGTCAGGCTGTGATGTGGGTTCTAATATACTGTAGATAGGTCAGGCTGTGATGTGGGTTCTAGTATACTATAGATAGGTCAGGCTGTGATGTGGGTTCTAATATACTGTAGATAGGTCAGGCTGTGATGTGGGTCTTAGTATACTGTAGATAGGTCAGGATGTGGGGTGGGTTTTAGTATACTGTAGATAGGTCAGGCTTTGATGTTGGTTTTAGCATACTGTAGATAGGTCAGGCTTTGATGTTGGTTCTAGCATACTGTAGATAGGTCAGGCTGTGATGTGGGTTTTAGTATACTATAGATAGGTCAGGCTGTGATGTGGGTTCTAATATACTGTAGATAGGTCAGGCTGTGATGTGGGTTCTAATATACTGTAGATAGGTCAGGCTGTGATGTTGGTTCTAGCATACTGTAGATAGGTCAGGCAGTGGTTCAAGTTGTGAACAGAAAAATAAAGCTCCAGGTAGACCAGCCAGGCAGAACATGGATGGATTGTGGTCCAGATTAATTAGGCTGCTGGTCAGGTTGTGGGTCAGATTCAGATACAGGGAGGATACAACATTTACCAAACTTTCCTCAGCACATTGGGAAATGATATGAACCTCCCAGTATGTAGAAACACTCCGGCACCAGCACACAGCAGATGGAGCATTGTATACACTGGGAACTAATACTCTCAGCAGGGGAGGGGGCGAGGTGAGTGTGGAGAAACACAGGAATCACAGGCAGAGCAGGAGCTCGGAGCCATGCCCACTAACCAGGACCAGATGTCAATGGGCTATGGAGACCCCCACTCTCATATGGCCCCTTCCTGCTTTTTATAAACACTAGCTCTTCCTGTTAGCCTGGCTTAGCGAATGAGACGTAGGCTCCAGTGGCTTTTGTTTTGTTTTGTTGTTTTTTGCTGTACTTTTGCTCTGTACACAACTCAACAGGGTATTTAACATGAAGCTTTGTATACAACAGAAACTCTTTGGTTGTGAGTATATTGAGCATGTGGCTGATCTTGTATTTTTTTCTAATAATGATTTATTTAGACCTATCTTACAGGGGAGACACCACTGAGCCAGTGGTCCAAACTCCGCCCCCATTTTCTGTGAGTGATGTCATCTGATTTATTTGAACTTCAGTACCTGACAACCACGCAGCCACCCCCTCCCTTCAAAGAGGAACAACCCCCAGGATTTTAGATGCCCCTCTGTGCCTCGTGGGCAGGCAGCCAATCAGTCCTTTAGACTCCAGGGCCGGTCAATACAGGCTGTTGTACCTTTTTAAAGTGGATCCCAAGTTGTGATCACTGTTCCAATTTGGGATCCCCCACTCTGTGAAACCCCCTGGTTTTCCAGCTCTGCACAACTTTTCCCAAGTCCCCTCTATGTTGTGCATATGAATGTATGGCATAGATTGGGACAGGGGACTGGCACAGTGCTATGAGCAACCGGCATCCCTTCAGCCGCTCCCCCTCCTCTAGGTTGGCACAAGTGTTCGCATCAGCCGGAGGGATACTGCCGCAGCCTGTGATTGCATCATGGGATCACCGGAAAGGTATGTTTTATGGCGATCACAGGATGTCACACAGTAGTACATGACTTTGAGGAGAAAGAATCAGCCAGTCCTGGAGTCTTTCTGAATCTAAGGCCGACCAAACAGGGTTTTTGTTCACTTCAGAGGCCTAAAGATCTCCGTCTTTGTGGTGAATACTGATTTGGGATGTCCCCAAAATGGAAAAACCCTTACCCTACCAGCAATCCCGCGGTAGCTGCAGCACAGTCCTGCGCCAGGCTTATCTGAATGGCTGGCACGGGTACGCACAGTCAGAGGTAAGTGTTCCATGCTGCTCATTAATATGCATGTCATATCTTGCTGATTGGAGGAGAGCCCGCAGATGTGGTGTGGGATCACCGATGAGGTAAGTAAACCTGGCATCTTGAGGGGTTTCACACAGAAGGGTATCCCAATTCGGGGGGGCCCTGGGATGAGGAACAAGGTCCGGGATAGTGATAATCCCAGGTTTGGTTCCTCTGTCAATGCTATTTGAAGTCTTTTATGTGCCATAATTAATGAGGATTTTCACACTCCCAGGCCAGCTCCTCTTCTAGAGAGAATCCCAGGATGTGCCGCTGTGCATAACTAAAAGGAAAGCCGAATATTCTTATCACACCGGTGATCCCACAGCACATGTGCGAGCGCTTCCCCAGTCAGTCTTCTATGTCATGCATTTTAATAAGAGGTATAGGAAGCTAAATCGAGGTAGAGCGACAGACATAGACAGGGTGCAAGAACGTGCAGCAGCTGAAGAGCCCCTGTTCCGTGGGACTGCACATGAAGCCATCCCCAATCAGGATACCTCACAAAGAAGGAAGCTGGTTGTTGCTCCTCTTTAAACTCAGTATGAAATTAAAGTAGACCTCCAGTTCCCTGACTTGTTATCCTCATACCACCATTATATTTTTTGGAAGCAGATCTTCCTTTACTATTCACAATATGATCTGACTTTCCCTTTAATGGGTTCACAGTCAGCATAAAAAGTAAACTAAATAGGTTCTAACCCTGTCCCACCCCTTCCATAATCAAAAATAAACACCTTTCCTGGAGTTCTGCTGAAGAAGGTGCAAGTGGCCATTGTTACTTGTATTACATATGTGTTACGCTATATTGATGACATATTTCTCACAGGTCCCCTTTAAGTGGACACCTTGGAATGTCCGTCTGGATTTGCTCACAGACACACGTGTAGGGATAACTAAACCCGCCATCCCCACAGGGGCCGCGCACCGCCGCCGCTTGGGCGTATGGTCGGCCTAATTGACAACAGGTGGACTAATTGGCGGTTGGAGCCCCTCAGCTGCCTCTTCAGGGATATTTCTGGAACTCCTGCCTTTAATTTATAAAATGAATGAAACGGGCTGATGAAAGCCCAGCACGTGTCAGTGTTTGAAGTGCATTGTGGGAAGGACAACACTGCTCATCCTCTCTAGACATCAGAAGCAGCATTTAGGAAGGCTACTGTGGCCAGGTAAAGGTGGTCAGCAGGCATAGCAATGCAGTTCTGCATGAGAAGAGAGAGCAGGGTTTGGACCTCTTTTTGTGTCTCTCCTGGAGGACAAGTCTTACAGGAGCCTACAGCTCACATGACATAGATGATTGCTGGGCATTGTGGTGCTTTGCTTGGCAAGTAAAATGGTCAGTTACTATTAAAGCAGTGTAGCGATAACCCTTATCGCCGGAGGGCTTCCCCGCCAGAGACGTCCTTTCCCAATGGTGAGAGGTGCTGCAGGAATCCCAGAGTCGTCCGTGAGGAAACAGGAACAGCCCTTACAAGGGCTAGTGAATTGTAATATAGCGTTTCCCCCCAATAAGAGACAGAACTCAGTATTGAGGGTGAAGATGAACTCGCTTTATTAGTGCCACCCTGTGCCTTATATGCAAGGCTCCATGCAAGGGGACCTCCCCTGTGTACCTGATGGAGAACTGCATGACAAACCCACAGACCAATGGGAGCAGGGCTCACAATCCCTCAACTCTGCCGGTGATGCAATCAGCAACACAATAGCAGTCTGTAACTCAATCAACAACACAATGGCAGTCTGTAACACAATCAATAACACAATGGCAGTCTGTCTGGGACATGCTCAAGAAAATGAAAGTAATCGGTCTATGCAAAAACAGTGGCTTTAAAATCCAAAGGCAGAGTCTGTCACAAGCAGATCTACACTGTATAGAGTTCCAATAGAAAAGCGTCCCCTCAGCAGACCCCTCTTTCTCAGTGCTCCCCAGCCCTGCAATGATCCTAAACCAGGGTGGGGGACTAGAAAGCACAGCATACTCTAGCTGGCATCCCCTACATCAGTGATACTCGACAGGCGGACCGGGGTCCGAATGCGGACCTCAGCACCAGATTTCCGGACCCCAGCCCTAACAGCCCTGCACTCAGTTTCTTCTGTGTTGTCATTCTCAGAGCTGCCCCGTTGTTTGGTGCTTAGTCTCCCTGCCAGTGTCATGGCTCCCTGGCACCTACCATTGCAATATAAAGTAATGCACGGGCAGGAAGTGGCATTGAAAGGTACACACAAACTTTGTTTCTCGGCCTCTTTGCCCCCTCCAATCCTTTCCCCCCACTCCAGCTCAGCCCCATCTATCCTTGTCCCACTATCTCATCCCTCCACAGCTCAGCCCCATTTATCCCTGTCCCCCCAGCTCAGCAACATCTATCCTTGTCCCACCATCTCATCCTTCCACAGCTCAGCCCCATTTATCCCTGTCCCCCCAGCTCAGCCCCATCTATCCTTGTCCCACCATCTCATCCCTCCACAGCTCAGCCCCATTTATCCCTGTCCCCCCAGCTCAGCCCCATCTATCCTTGTCCCACCATCTCATCCCTCCACAGCTCAGCCCCATTCATCCCTGTCCCCCCCAGCTCAGCCCCATCCAGGCCAGTCTTTCTTCCTGTCCTCCCTATTTTGCCCATCCAATCCGCAGCCTCATAGCTTTTCCTGTAGGTTCTGTGGGGGTCCAATAGGATTTTTGGAATGGGGTGGGTGGGCATGCAGCCTTTTTCAGTTTTGCCTGGGGAATCTATAGCCCCTCCCCCAGTGCGCTGATTTCTAACTATCCACCCCCCGCGACAGCCCCCCATCCGGACCTTCACCTCTCACTGGATGCCTTTAAATGGACCTTTACAAGAAGTGGTTGAGTACCTCTGCCCTACATCATCCCCCGATGCCTATTGGAAGAGGTAAGTATTGCTCAATGTGGGACTAGAAGGTAGTAAGATTGGATTGTTAAAGTGGACCATTTTGGATGTACCACTGTGTGAAACCCCCCAGGCCGCCCCATACACTTACCTTGTTTCCCGGTCCAACGGCACATGCGCGAGCCGCATCCCCACTATCCCTCTAGCAGGGCGTGTGCCTGCACCAGGCATTTGTGAATGCTAGAGGGAAGTGGGGGATGCGGCCACCAGCAGGCTTGGAGCTGCTGGCCTTAGACTAAGGCTCCAAGCGCGCCGATCGGACGAGCGACCATGCATGTCCCATAGGACTGGGAAGAGATGAGTTGGTTTTGGCGTTCTGAGGGGTTTCACACAGCGGGGCATCCCCGATCAGGGTGCCCTGGGGGAAAGGTCTTAAAGGAACCACAGCACTCAACCCTGTTAGCTTGCAGGCCAGCCTATAATCTGTCTCTAAACTTGGTTAAAAACAGAGGACTCGGTCCCACACATCTGCAGAAGTCTGCTTAAGCTGCACCACTACGCCAAAGTGCCTCTGTGGGGTGCAGTCCTAGCTCTAATCTCTGAGAGCCCATTTGGGACATACAGTGCAATAGATAAATTGGGAGCAGGCTTACCTGAGGTTGCCCTAAACCTCTCAAGTGCAAGCCATGGGGTGGAAGGGTCAAAGACCTTGCAATACAGCCTAGACCCCACACACCATGTGCTTGCACAAATTCAAAAGAAAAAAAGGGGGGGGGGTGGCAGCCGCTCAGCTGCTCAGGCCCTGGGGGAAAGGACCAAAACCCAGGATAGTCAGAATCCTGGGTTTTGGTCCACTTTAAGGTCCACAGGGAGGCTCACTTGGGCACAAAAAGGGATTTAAAAGGCCTCTTGTCAATTCATTTAGTGTAGGTCCACTTTAAATAAAGTCAATGTAGAGCCTGTTTTTACCAATGTAGCACTGCAGCACAGTAAAGCGAGAAGAAAAGTTGTCAGGGCAAAACAAGCACCTATCTCTATACCATTAACTCCTATAGAGGAATTGTGTTTCCAGCTTGCCACCTGCTGGCCACTAGTGGTAATACAAGGGATTTCACCTGCCCAAAAAACATATCCACCTTTACAGCAGCAGCAACTTCCTCGGGGTCTGTCTCTCTACAACCTTCCTGGAGTCTTGGCTCTTGTGATGTGCCCACTACTTTAAGAAAGAGGGAGCAGTGCCTTGTTAGTGTCTTGTTAGCTTCTATTCACTGTAAAGGCAGCAGCGTGGCGTTCTCTAATAGAACTATGTGCACCCCATGGTGGGACCGGATCTCCAAGTGTATGAGGAAGCTGTTGCAGGGAGGAAAAGGTGAGTATATTTTTGACCAAACATTACGTTAAAAGACTCAAAAGTAAATTGCTGAGCCAACTGGTCATCCTGTGAAGATAGTATAAAGTAACACTGTGCCTTGGTGCCATTTACCTCTATTTACCACTAAATCTGATGGGGGCCCTGGTGCAAACATTAAATGGGGCCCTTTCAATGCTCATACAGCAAACGTATTCTTTCTTTTAACTCAGTCTGAGCTGCCTGACCTCCTGTGCCCCAGTGCGGTCGCACCCCCTGTAGTTATGCCCCTGGTATTCAGCCTTCACCAGGCTGTACGATTGACTAGGGGGATTATTATCGGTGTGATGCCCCCCCTGGAACCAGGCTCATCCCTACGTGCAGCTGGTCATGTGATCCACTGGTGATTATTGTGAACACACTGTATAGCTCTGGCACCTTCCACAGTAACAGGCTGAGCACACTGGGACAGTCCTGTCACTTTCTATATTGGAGGAACACCAAAAATAGGGAAAAAAACCTAAAAAGACCGCACCACTCTGGCATACATTACACTAGAACTTTAAATGAAAGAAAAATCAACACACAAATACACAGTTAAAATCCAAAACAGTAGTGAGGCTGCCCTCTGCTGGTGAATAAATAATACCATTTAATGCACTGGTCCCAAGTTAATAAATGAAAAAAGACTTTCACCCTTTTGGAAGTGGTGAAGTAGCCATGGCTGCAAGAGTGTACCTGGTCTGACGTCCCTCCTCGGTGATGTATTATTGAATATAGTATATTTATTGCTGGTCCCTTTTATTATTGACTTTATCTATACTGGTTGCACATGATTACATGTATAGCTCTCCTCAGTGAGGCAAATAGGAGCTGTTTATTATTGCATTTGGCCCTTTGCACTTTATTTGTTCCTTGAGTATTGAAAAAAAAATGTATTGCACCTCCATTTTGTAGACGTTTGCACAATATATATATATATATATATATATATATATATTTATTATTGTGATCAAATCCCTTTTTTCAATTAAAGATGTGTATTTTATCCCCTATTTTTGGAGTTTAGCATATGGTGACCCATCACACCTGGTGCTTTCTTTTAATATTCGTGGTGGTGTAGCTTCCCTGTTGTGTTTAGAATTCTATATTAGAAGAGCTTACACTCTAATCAGGAGCACCCATGTAATGAGGCAAGATCTCAGGGCAACAAATCCCATGACACCCACCCCTAGAGTTGAAAAGCAATAGTATGCACTCAGTGCTGATTGGAGGAGAGCCTGTGCATGTGGCGGGGCAGATTTCAGATGGACTTAAAGTTCACACACCCACAGGCATCCCAAATCAGGTCTGTGCTCTGATTCGAGTTCTCGGCAGTGTTGGTGCCGTGTGGGCCCTGGGTCATTGATCCTGGGGGCTCAGTGAGGTTCAGTTCTTCCCGAGGTCCAATCCTAGTATGCACTGTCTAAAGCGGGCATAAGGGCCAGAGCTGCAGGCTCCACAGGGTGGAATGAAGACACCAGTACCTAATTTCCCCAAATTCTCTATAAACAGAGTACTGGGGTTAAACAATGTGCTGGCATCTTAGTTCCACCCCCTGCAGAACCTACAGCTCTGGCTCCTGTTGCTCCCATCAGACAGCGCACCAACACTGTATCCTGGGACAGCGCCAGTCCAGCAATTTTGCAACAGATGCTGCAAGGTGGGCTGAGACAGCTTGCATGGGGCCCCCTTCGCCTAGGGGCCTAGTAGCAGCTGCCTTTCCTGCCTCTATGGTATGCACGCCCCTGACGGCACATCAGCTATTGCCAAGGTAGAAATATTTATAAAGTGTCTGAGCCATACTTTCAGGCAAGCATCCCCAACCTGGAGACCCGTAGCCGCATGTGACTTGAGGACCCCTGTCTGTGTCCTGCTAGATACTCTTGTGGAAGTCTAGTGTGCTATTTCTCAACCTGCGGTACACGTACCACAGGGGGTACGCAGCAGTGTTCTGGGGTAAACTTTCAGGAGGTGTCCGACAGGTCTGGTAAATTAATTTACAAGTGAACCCTAATCCCTGCTTGCTTTAAAAGTGTCACAAGGCCTATTGCCTTCCCTTTTTTGCTACTATATAAAATTAATCACCCCCTTTGGGGTACTTGTTTGGAATGTCTTGTCCTTAGGGGGGTATGCAGCACGCCCCGCTCCAGTAATGATTCATTACGTCTGGGATATAGTCCGCAAGAAGGCGCTTTACTGCAGAGATGGCAAAAAAGAGGCCCCTCCCGGTCCTTATATACCCGGGACCTCCCACTAAATTATCCAGTATAAAAAAGCAGTAAGGGAACCAGGAGAAGCCAATAGCAAGATTAACAATATTAACCAGGAAACATTCACCATATAGAGCAGGGGTACTCAAATGGCGGACCGTGGTCCGAATCCAGACCGCAGACGCCATTTGTCCGGACCGCTGCCCAGGGCTGGTGTAGTGTCCCTGGAGCCAGGGGCAGGCGGGCAGCCCGGGATCCGGCGGTGCCGGTGACAATTGCCGGCCGGGGCTGTCAGAGCTGGGGGCGGGCACATGGGCGTGGCCAGGCCGGGGAAGGTGGAAGCGGCTCGGGCCTCGTAGGCGGGGGGGGGGGGGGGGAGGAGTGGAGACGAAGAGGCGCGGGAGGAGGAAGGAGCCGAGAGCGCGGAGCTGGCGGAGGCTTCGGACGGCAAGCAGAGCCCGCTGCACACACCTGGAGGCCCGTCATGTTCACTCGCACTGCTGCCGCCCCCACCGCCGGTGCTGCTAGAACAGGCCTGACTCTGGGAAGAGGTGGCCTGCCTGAGGGAGGTGGCGGCCCCGGAGTCAGTGGTGTCACGGCCTCAGAGCACACTGCTGCGCTGGCTGGAGGAGCGGCTGGCCCGGGGCGAGGAGGCCATTACCCGGGACCAGTTCATCGAGCTGCTGGAGAACCGGGCCAGTGGCCGAGAAAGTGCAAGGAGGTGAGTGCAAGAGTGCAAGCTCCTCAGCCAACCTGAGCAATGAGCTTTCCTGTCCCCCCACCCACCTGTCATTTACTTCCTGCTTCTCGCCCTTCTGTGTAGAGTGCAAGCTCTTCAGCTAACAACATGCTGGAAAGGGAGACCTGAGCAATGAGCTTTCCTGTCCCCCATCCACCTCTCATTTACTTCCTGCTTCTCGCACCCCTCACCTAACCCTTCTACACATCCACTGACCCTCACCTACCCCCCCAGCAGCTGATCCGCACCCTCCCCTAACCCTTCTCCCAGCCCGTGACATGCACTCTTACTTACACCCCCCCCCCCCCCCCCGGACCTTCATCCCACGGCAGACCCTGGTAAGTGGACCTCCACTGAAAGTAGTTGAGTACCCCTGATATAGAGGATCCAAGAACAAAAACCTGGGATGGAGCAGGGCATGATGCATACTTATAATACCCATTCTACAAGGTGAGTATTCACAGAATGGTATTATTCCAAGTATGCAGCACGCCCTGCTCCAGTAATGATTCATTACGTCTGGGACATCCAATAGCAGTGTCCATAAACGGGTGGGGATCCCCAAAAAGGCAACAATGCGCAGTTCAAACCACTGCCGCCTGCAGAACCTTGCGGCCAAAAACAGCATCCGGTGAGGCCCGAACATCAACCTTGTAAAAGGTATGAACAGAAGACCAAGTAGCAGCCTTACAAACTTGTTCAACAGAAGCTTGGTGCTGAAAGGCCCAGGAAGCCCCAACAGCACGGGTAGAATGAGCAGTGACTCGAAAAGGAGGATCCCTACCTTTAGCAGAATAGGCCCTAATAATGGCCTGACGAATCCATTTACTAATAGTAGACTTGACAGGCGGCAAACCCTTCTCGGGACCCGAGGGTACCACAAACAAGGCGTCCGTCTTCCTGAAAGGCGCTGTAGCCACCAGGTAGTATTTCAAGTTCCTGACAACATCCAGAGAATGCAAGGCCCTCTCCTTGTCATTACCAGGATTAGGGCACAAGAAAGGAAGCACAATGTCTTGATTGAGGTGAAAGGCAGAGACAACCTTAGGCAAGAAGTCTGGTTTAAAGCGGAAAACCACCTTGTTCTGGTGTCTCTCAAAGTAGGGGGCCTGACTAGACAGAGCCGCCAACTCAGAAACACGCCGGACAGAAGTGATAGCCACCAAGAAAGCAACTTTCAAGGTGAGAATAGACAGTGCAGCCTCATGCACAGGCTCAAATGGAGGACCCTGAAGGGCAGACAATACCAAATTCAAATCCGAAACCGGTAACATGGGTTTGCGGGGAGGGCGCACATTAGTGACCCCCTGGAAGAAGGTCTTGACCAAAGGATGAAGAGCAAAAGACCCCTGGAAGAAAACAGCCAAAGCGGAAACATGCCCCTTCAGAGTGCTAAGCCGAAAACCAAAATCCAGGCCATGTTGAAGGAACTCCAGTATACAAGGGATGGAGAACACCCAACAGGGAAAAGCACTAGCCTCACACCAGTCAATGTAGGTCCACCAGGTCCTGTAATAGATGGTAGAAGAGGATTTCTTCCTAGCCCTGACCAGAGTCTGAACAACCGAATCAGACAGACCTCTTTCCCTTAGGATGGAGGTTTCAGCAGCCAGGCCGTCAAAGCCAGCGTTTGTTAAATGGGGTAACAGAGCCGTCTTTGAGTGAGAAGATCCGGAACCGGGGGCAGAGGATACTGATCGACCACCAGCTGCACGACGTCTGCGAACCACACCTGTCTTGGCACTCTTTCCTGAATCAGCTTGCGCAGAACCTTGCCCAGAAGGGTAAACTGAGGGAAGAGGTACAGGAGACCGAACTCCTGCGAGGACAGAGACGTGGCATCCACCGCCAGAGCCAGAGGATCCTGGGACAGTGAGACAAATGCTGGAAGCTTGTGACTGTGGCGAGAAGCAAACAAATCCACGGTCGGCATCCCCCACCTGTAACAGAGGGATAGGAAGACCACGCTGTTAAGGGACCATTCTCCCCAGCGAGAGGCCCCCCTGCTCAGAGAGTCTGCTTCCAGATTCTCTGCTCCCGGAATGTAAACCGCAGAGATGCAGGGGACATTGTCCTCGGCCCAAGACAGGATCAACGACACCTCCCGGAGGGCACTCTTGCTCCGAGTCCCTCCCTGATGATTGATAAGCGACCGCAGTCCGGTTGTCGGAGCGAACCTGAACCGGCAGGCCCTGGAGGTGAGGCGTCAGCTGCGCCAGCACAACCGAACCGCCCTCAGCTCCAGAATATTGATGGAGGCGTGGGCCTCCTGAGGGCCCCATAGCCCCTGGAATTGGAGGGTTCTCCAGTAGCCCCCCCCAACCTGACAGGCTGGCATCCGTAGTGACCGCCTACCAACACTGTGTCAGAAATGATCTGCCCCCCAGAAGATTCCTCGAGTCCAGCCACCACAGGAGGGACCGCCAGACCAGAGGAGATAGAACAAAGGCCTGATCCAGAGACAGGGAACTTGTCCCAGACCGACAGAAGATGGAGCTGAAGGGGTCTCATGTGAAATTGAGCATAAGGAACTGCCTCGAAGCAGGCCACCATCTGTCCCACCAGCTGCATCCCTTGCCGGATGGATGAGTGCTGGACAGCAAGAAATGAATCAGAACTTGAAGAGAGTCCACCTTCTGCTGAGGGAGGAAAATCCTGGCCTGAATGGTATCCAGAGTCATACCCAGAAAGGGGGTCACCCGGGACGGGAAGAGTGAGGATTTGGGATAATTGATCACCCAACCGAACATTTCCAGGGTCGCCACCACCGTCTGGGTGTCCAATTCTGCCTGTTGGAGTGAATGGGACGTAATGAGAAGGTCGTCCAGATAAGGAAGAATGCGAATACCCCGGGCTCTGAGAAGGGCCATCACGCCCGCCAACACCTTGGTGAACACTCTGGGGTCAGATGTGAGACCGAAGGGAAGTGCCACAAATTGGTAGCGTTGTTCCTCTACTGCAAACCTGAGGAACCGCTGATGCCCTGGGAAGACCGGCACATGAAGGTAAGCATCTTTGATGTCTATGGAAGTCCCCCGGGCTGATAGCGGATCGCAGACTTTCCATGCGAAATCGTCTGGTCCTGATGAACTTGTTGAGAAGTTTTAGGTCCAGGATGGGTCTGATGGAACCATCCTTTTTGGGTACTGTAAAGAGATTGGAATAGTAACACTGACCTCTCTCTCCCAGAGGAACCTGACAAATTACCCCCATGGCCAAGAGGTTTTGTACCGCCAGAACCAGACCCCGATCTGCCCAAGGATCCATAGGAACCCGGGACCTGAGGAATCTGTGAGGAGGCCAGTCCGCAAACTCCAGCTTGTATCCGGTGGAGACGACCCCCAGAATCCAAATGTCTGAGACTTGCTGAGCCCAGACCTGAGCGAAGAGCCGCAGCCATCCCCCCACCCGCAAGGGTGAGGGCGCCTCCTCATTGCTGAGCAGGCTTGGCAGTAGACTTGGGTTTGGCACCCCAGGAGGATCCAGGCCGGGCACGGCCTCTGCCCTTGCCCCAGAAATCTCCCCTTTGCCCCGCAAAGGATACCCCCCTGCCTGACCTAGGCCCACGAAAGGAGGGAGAACTTACCTCCCTTAGCAAAAATGTCCACACGATCACCGAACAGGCGCAACCCCTTAAAAGGGAGCCCCGTGAGCGCCTTCTTAGCGGCATTGTCTGCTGCCCACTGGCGCAAACAGACCGAGCGGCGGATAGATACAACCAAGGCCAAGTTCCTGCTACACATCCGAATGGTGTCATCTAAGGCAGAAAGAACATAGGTGATGAACATCTCACATTGTGACAAGGCTCTAAATTCAGCACCAGAAGGATCCTCATAGGAGCCATCCAGAAGGCCCCTGAGCAAGGTCCTAATCGCCACGGCCGTAATAGCGGAAGCACAAATCGGGCGCAAGGCCGAACCCACACAGGCAAAGGCGTGGGAAGCCAGCTGGTCAATACGCCGGTCCTCACTATTCTTCAAGGTAGTGGAATCAGGGGAATGCACCACAGAAGTGTTAGACAACCCCCACTTCGGATGGAGTTGACCAAACATTTTACCACATCCGAGGGGAAAGGATACCTCCTATCCCACCCCTTCGGGATACCGGGGAGCCGGCTATGCCGCTCCCATTCCCTGAGAATCAGATTATTAAAATGCGTCTGTTCTGGGAATTCCAAACAATTCCCCCTGCTGCTTAGGTGCCGCCGCAGGAGGGGAAATGGAAAGTACCTCAAAAATTTGAGTCAAAAGTCTATGGGTGTCATCAGCATCCCAATGCTCCCAAGGCAATGCTGATCGTCAGACAGATCTGAAAATAATTGCCCTTCGAGAGGGGTATAGTCAGACAAATCAAGGGAATCATCTTGTTCCATGGCAAGGGCCGGCTCAGTGGAGCCTTACGGGCTGCAGAGCTAGCAAGCAGTCTCTCAATGTTGGCCAATCTGGTGGCAACATCGGGTTGAGACTCCCCGCTAGTGTTAATCACACTAGAGGACATAATCAAGCGGGGGGGGGGGGGGCGTGGGAGACGATACCAAGGGTACCGACCCAGACAAATGTAGCCCAGATTGCCGCACAAGTGCCGGCTGGGCGCAGAGTACAAAGACCCGCACATCCTCGCTCACATGGGATGCCCCACACACATCCGGGCTTGCCCCGAGGGGAACCCGAGCCCAGTATCCTGGGAAGCCTCCATATGGTGAATTATAAGTCATAATGACTAATGGGAATTACGCTGTGCAGCTACCCGGGATGCCTCTAATTAGATCGTCCCTCCTGAAAGACACAGTCTGGCATAACAGCGAATACCATCAATTCTCAAGTAACATAGTGAATAGTAAAAAGCCCGCTGAGGGCACTCACGGACGCTGTGGAGCATACAGACAGCCAGGATGTCCATGCAAGATGGCGCTGAACAACACATGAGGGGGCGGGGCACCTGCGGAGCACGCCAGGCGCTAGGCCCCACCCCCTCCAGGAACACGGAGACAAGCAGAGGCGGCCCAGCCTCCAATCAACAGGACGCCGGCATCCATGACGTCACCGGCCCGCCACCGCTGCAGAGCGTGCGTGCGGGCCTTTCAAATCCACAGTGACACACACACACACACACTGCAAAACTGAGAGGAGGAAGGGAGCGCTGAGCCTAAGTGCCAGCGCTCAGTATGTCACAGTCCAAGCACAGTAAAATCATACACAAAACACGGACATCCCCCTCCCCCAAATAACCAGGCACACTGGAGAAGGGGGGGTAATAAGCCCATAGTCACATTTGGGACATGTGATGAGGGCATAAAGCAGACAGGGCATCCCATATCAGGCTCACCGACCTGTGCCGCCTACCCTTTGGTGGGGGATTTGCGGCGGAGCAGAGCTCCATTAACAACACCTCTAATAGGTGCCGCCTACCGTCACCCGACCATGCAGCCAAAGCTGGGAGGCAAGCAAATAGAGGAACGGGTGGGAATAGGATACAGGGCCAGGGGCTGTGCAGCCTGGCTTACCTGCGAGGAGAGAAGCCATCATCTTGACCTTCACAGCCCGACTGCAGAGAATGAACTGGGGAATTTAGTGGGAGGTCCCGGGTATATAAGGACGGGGAGGGGCCTCTTTTTTGCCATCTCTGCAGTAAAGCGCCTTCTTGTGGACTATATCCCAGACGTAATGAATCTTTACTGGGGCAGGACGTGCTGCATACTTGGAATAGTTGAGAACCACTGGCCTAGTGCACTTTAGAGGCTATGGAGGTAAATGGCACCAAGGCACAGTGTTGTCAGTGCTGTGCTTGTGGTCAATCTAGAGTCAGATAGGCAGAGAAGTGTGCCAGCTTACCTGTAGCTACGGTCATAACCAGTGGCCAATATTCAAAGTAACCGCCATGTGCTGCACGGACTGCCGCTAGAGGGGTTCTGGGAGCGACTCAATAAGATGCTGCTAAGTTATCACAGGTATCTGGAAAATGCAATGTATCCCGCAGCTACTGGAGGGTGAGCATCCCTAGGGCCAACATGACAATCAAGGAGGTCCCACAGATTCTCAGTTCTAGTCTGGGGAATTAGGTTTACCGAGTAACCTGGGGGGGGTTCACAGAGTGGGGGATTAAGCAGCCCTGCAGAAACTGGGTTTTGGTCCACTTTAAAGCATTTGGGGGAGCAGCCTGCAGGTGAGTTGTTTCTTTGGATATTGACCAACTCCGGCTTACAAAAACTGACGAGGGACCTGGGCCAAAAAGCTGATCCATTTATCCGCCTTTGCACCAATAAACCCCCCTGCAGCAGACGTTGTATGGTGTATAATTCTCTCTATACTACAATAAGATTGGGTGGCTAGAGCACCATGGAGCAGTTTAGGTCCATTATGTTTTTCCTGAAGTTAGATTACCTGTATTGAGATATAGCCAGGTCTGTACATAATGTAGAGGTAGCTGGTACCAGGTCCATGGCAGAAGCTATTGCAAGCTGCTACCCCCCCCATCTTGCAGAACCAGCACCAACAGAACCAGCCAGGGCATTCATTTTCTTCTCTGGGAAACAAGGTGTAGATAGGAAACTGTAGTTCCGCCTTGAAGAATCTACAGCTATGGTCTCTGCTGGAAGCACCAGACAGCGCACCAACACCGCTTATTTTGGCCTAAAACCCAGCCTCTGACTGATTCACCAATCAAGGCTTCTCTATATGCTGGGGGTTATTTTTATATTTATAAGAATCCCACTATGACTTTTGCTATAGAAAACTGTGAAACCCATGTACACCCTTGACTATATTTATAGAAAATAACACAAACACTATTTTTGAGGTAAAAATATTAAAATTTACACATATACACAAGAAATGGATCACCCCGGGGCTAAGGCCACATTGGTATATCACACAGAAATATCAGAACATTGTTCCCCCCATATCCTTTCCAACATGGAGATACAGTAAACACAAGGCAGAGGTTTCTCATAGGTCATAAAATTTACAGAACAAGATTCAAAGAGCGTCCAGTGGGCACAGTAATCAGAGTTAATCCTGAATGCCGCATTTCAAGTTGGCTGGGACAGCGATATCTGTACAAAGAAAGAAAATGATATTAATATCAGCCAACATACATAACTCTAGGATGCTTATCATGAAGTGGATAAGGGGTGGTGTGGCACTTATAAATAAAGCGGACCCTCACCCTGAATAAGAGTCTATTTTGTATGTTTCCCCCACCCTCTACATACAGATTGCCCACATAAAAAATAAAAACGCAACAGGTGGAGGTAGGATGATTTTTAAACATCTAAGATGGCGGCCTGTGGAGTTCCAGGCTGGCAGCAGTCAGCAGACAGACAGTGCTGCTGTGCATTCTGGGATTGCTGTACTTTTCCTAACCCCCCCAGTATGCGATGCTTCTGAAGCAAAATGTCAGCACCTGTATCCTAGAGTCCTGAAAAGAGTTGCAGCCCAACTTGAACTAAAAACATATTCATTTTAGATGCTGGAGAATAGTGTTTAACGGCTTGAGCTTTGCATTAAATGATGCTGAAGGTCCAATTTAGGACAGGGGAAGCCTATTGAAGGCAACATTAGGAACATCCCTTAGACAACGGTCAGGAAAGTCCCTATAGTGTCTGGCACAGTCACATGAATATGAACACTCCCTACTTTTGATGTCCTGTAGGGTGAGACAGATTGGAGAGTATATAAGGTGTTTGATGGCAGCCTGCACACATATCCATTTTGGTATTATTCCCATGGTGGCAATGAGGAATGATTATTGGTCAAAGGTGACAGTTATTTCTTAACTGCACAGTTTGTGGTTCTCATGTTGTGAACGAGTAATGAAAGAGGACAAATGGTAGCACTGCGAAAAAGCAATGTGGAGCCACCTGACATTATTTGTGAGATGTGAACTTTGGTACGTAGGCTTACATGGATGGAACGACATTGCTAATACACATTAAACCAGGGGGCTAACAGACCTGTTTATAAAATAGCTACTGCATATTAAGCTCTGAAACACAAGACACATTGTTGCTGAATCTCTTTTAAAGTTGCAGATGAGGCTTCCAATGTCGAGGCAGTGACATAATTTGCCCTCCACTGATTGGAGAAAGCAACTCCTTAACCAATGAGTCACATTTGCTGCATGATTGAATGTCTGATCTTAGATGTCAGACGATCAAACACCCAGGAACGCTTCCTAGAAGAAAATAGGCTGGGGTGGCAGCGTGGAATGTTTTTATGGCATGCTCAGAACCCACTCACACAAGATCCATCCTTTTCTGGGAAGCCTGATCCCCCATTGTTAGTGATGAGCAAAAGTGGGGTGATCCAGGCAGGAAGCCCTCCCTCCAAATAAGTACCAGATACTGGAGACTGTTAATCCAAAATGCCAGATACAATAGCACCATCCACCACAAAATGCGAACTGGGCTCTTGGGTTTCTAACCAGTCCAGTACTAGGTAGCGTCTGCTCTTCTGTCCAACCAGTAAAATGAATATTCCCATATTCCCCAGATAGGCAGGATTCCAGAGATTCCTGCTCTGTGGGTAGAAAACCCTCACTACCGATGCAGGGTGAGGCAGCTACAAAAGTTGCTCCCTTGCGGGCCTGATGAGAGGACTCAGCGCTGTGTGTGTACGTGCGTCAGGAAAATACGACCAATGTCTTTTTGGTGAACTGGCAAGGGGGGTCCAAGGGACAACATAGCAGTTCATATGATGTTATGGTGGCCAGTCTGGCACCGGTAGATGGCATGCTGGACGATTTGACCTGGCTCTTGCTGGTATCGGGGGATGGAGCAAATAGATCAAATCTAGCTTCAGCCGGATCCAAAGCCTGTAACTACCCATGATCCTATACTCACCCACTTGTAGGTCAAGCCCACACATCGCCGAGTAATGCCCAAGGAAATAGAGGCTTTGCTGCCATCTGGTGGTAGATTTGTGTAGGGGGTAGTCATAGTTTTATGCTGTCACTCATGTAAGCAATGTAACCAGCTAAAATTGTATGCATCATGTGACACGTTCTTTTCTGTAATTTTAACTCCCCTCCATTCATTACACAGCCAGGCACATCCTAGGGGAAAAGGGTATTTGAGGAAAGAGGCAGTAGATGGGTAGTGTTTTTCCAGTGCTACGTACAGGGGCAACCTTGTGTGTACCATTAGCAGCGTTACAGGAGAGACTGTGAGCCAGGATACAGTATAAGCAGAGCCCAATCTACAACCACCAAACATCTGCTGATCACCAAGTCCATCCATAATCAGTTTACCTGTGACCTGGCAGGAAATGTGCAGGAGTTTATTGCCATTTTACACCACGGGCAGAATGGGGGGGGGGGGGGGGGGGGGGGTTGGAGGCTTCCCTCCCAACCCACTTCCTTTGATAAAGAAGCACTATCACAAAATGGCCCAGTGATAAAAATCCATATAAATATACTGGATGGTGGGAGGAGGGGTCACTTATACACCCCGGCATCAAAGAAATATCCAGCCATGCTTCTTTTAATGGAAGGAAGAAGAAACCAAGGTTCTGTCCCCCCCACCCCTTTTAGTAGCCAAAGTGTTTATATGGATTTTTAAGATAACACAATTCACAATACACCCCCTTTAAAATTGACACATCAAAGCTCGCCCTCACCGATCTGAGAGGGTTTTGGGAGGTTGAGGTTGTTCATGATCTTCACAAACTCTGCCTCATTCTTGGTGAGTCTGGGGTTTAATCGTTTCTCTTCTTCTACGGTGCTCACCATCTGACCTGTAACCAGAAGCAGGGACATTTATTTAGTCATGTTTTCCACGCTCTGGAATTTGCCTTCTTAAAAAAAAAAAAAAAAAACGACATTTGGTGAATACTCACCTGTAAAATGGGTATTATAAGTATGTCACACACCCCGCTTCAAACATTAAATAGTTAGACTTGGGTATACTCACCGCTAGGTGGCGACGTTGCAGAGAAGTCCAGAAAAAACAAGCCCCTCCCGCAGTAAAGACAAGGTACCAGGAAAAAAACAGGAAAAAAACAATGGTAACCCTCAACTGTAAACGAAAAAACTTCACCATATAAAGAACCAGGATACCAAAAAGGGCGGGTGAAGCGGGGTGTGTGACATACTTAGAATAATACCATTTTGTGAATCCTCACCTGTAAAATGGGTATTATAAGTATGTCACACACCCCGCTTCAAACATTAAATAGTTAGATTTGGAACATCCAACAGCAGTGTCCAGAAAGGGCGGGTATCCAACCAGGCAATAATGCAGAAACTCAAACCACTGCAGCCTGCAGAACCTTGCGGCCAAAAACTGCATCCGCTGAAGCCCGCACATCAACCTTGTAAAACTTAGAAAAAGTGTGAACAGAAGACCAAGTAGCGGCCTTACAAACTTGTTCAACAGAAGCCTGGTGCTGAAAAGCCCAGGACGCTCCCAACTGCACGAGTAGAATGAGCAGTAACACGAAAAGGGGGATCCTTCCCTTTGGCAGAGTAGGCCCCAACCACCGCCTGACGAATCCACTTGCTAATGGAAGACTTAGCCGGAGCCAGGCCCTTCCTAGGCCCACAGGGCACCACGAAAAAAGCATCAGTCTTACGAAAAGGAGATGTAGTACGCAGATAGCACTTAACACAACGTACCACATCCAAACAATGCAAAGCGCTCTCCTTATTCCTAGGCTTAGGACACAAGGAAGGAAGAACAATGTCCTGGTTAAGATGAAAAGCCGAGACCACTTTAGGAAGAAAGTCTGGTTTGAAGCGAAAAACCACTTTGTCCTGATGTTTCTCAAAATAAGGAGCCTGAATCGACAAGGCTGCCTACTCCGAAACACGCCGAACCGAAGTGATGGCCACCAAAAAGGCAACCTTCTGAGTCAGAGTAGACAGAGCAATATCCTGCAAAGGCTCAAAAGGAGGAGCCTGAAGAGCAGAGAGAACCAAATTCAAATCCCAAACAGGGAGCAAAGGCTTCCTAGGGGGCCGCAGATGCGAAACCCCCTGGAAAAAAGTCTTGACCAAAGGATGGAGTGCAAATGACCTTTGAAAAAAGACAAGGCAGAAACCCCTTCAAAGTACTCAGCTGAAGACCAGAGTCCAGCCCAGATTGAAGAAATTCCAAAATCCTAGAAACGGAGAAGACCCGACAGGGCAAAGATCTAGCCTCACACCAATCAATATAAGATCTCCAAGCCCTATAATAGATGGTAGAAGAGGACCTCTTCCTGGCACTAATAAGAGTCTGAATAACCGAATCCGACCTCTTCCTGGCACTAATAAGAGTCTGAATAACCGAATCCGAAAGACCTTCCTCCTTTAAGATGGAGGTTTCAGCAGCCAAGCCGTCAAAGCCAGCGTTGGTAAATTGGGGTAACATAGTTGACCCTGAGTGAGAAAATCCGGCCGAAGAGGCAGATCGAACTGATCCACTGCCAGACGAACGATGTCTGCGAACCACACCCGCCTTGGCCACCTTGGAGCCACGAGAATGGCGGGAACTCCTTCCAGAACCAACTTTCGCAACACCCTGCCTAGCATGGGAATCGGAGGAAACAGATAAAGAAACCCCAGGTCCCCCCAGCTCAGGGCCATGGCATCCGCCGCCAGAGCCAGAGGATCCTGAGAAAGCGACACGAATGTCGGAAGCTTGTGATTGTGATGAGAGGCAAACAGATCCACCCCCCGGTGGGAAGAACACCGGCTCAGAAAGTCCACCTCCGTGTTTTCCACTCCTGGAATGTACACTGCCGAGATGCAAGGGACATGAGTCTCCGCCCAAACTAGGATCAGAGATACCTCTCTGAGGGCACCCAGACTGCGAGTCCCTCCTTGGTGATTGATGTAAGCAACCGCCGTCCGATTGTCCGATCGAACCTGAACCGGCAAGCCCTGTAAATGCTGCGTCAAGTGAGACAGAACCAACCTGATGGCTCAACTCCAGAACATTGATGGGCAAGTGGGCCTCCTGAGGACCCCACCACCCCCGGAACCGAAGATCCTTCCAGAAACCTCCCCATCCTGACAAACTGGAGTCCGTGATGACAGTTTCCCAAAGCTGGGTCAGAAATGACCTGCCCTTCAAGAGATTGTCCGAGACCATCCACCACTGTAAAGACTGCCGAACCCGGGGGGACATCCGGAAGGACCGATCCAACGACCGCGGTCGCTGGTCCCAAGACGCCAACAGATGAAGCTGAAGCGTCCGCGTGTGAAACTGAGCAAAGGGAACTGCCTCAAAAGAAGCTACCATCAACCCCACCAGTCTCATCCCTAGACGGATGGACGGCAAGGATTGGAAAGAAGAAGCTGAGCCAACTCCTGAATCAAAAGAACCTTGGACTGAGGGAGAAAAACTCTGTGCTGGCAAGAGTCCAAGGACATCCCCAGAAAAGTCACCACCCTGGCCGGAACCAGAGAGGACTTGGGTAGTTGATCACCCAGCCGAACCTCTCCAGAGTGGACACCACCGTGCTGGTGTCCACTTCCGCTTGACTGAAGGAAGGAGCCATGATGAGAAGATCGTCCAGATAAGGCACAATGCGAATCCCCTGAGCTCTGAGAAGGGCCATCACGCCCGCCAGCACCTTGGTGAATACTCTCGGAGCCGAGGCCGAATGGAAGAGCCACAAACTGAAAATGCCGATCCTCCACCACAAAGCGAAGAAACCTCTGGTGAGCCGGAAAGATCGGAATGTGAAAGTATGCATCCTTGATGTCTATGGACGTCATAAAGTCCCCCTGCCGAAGCGAATTGATCGCAGACCGCAGAGTTTCCATGCGAAATTTCCGGGGACAAATAAACAGGTTGAGAAACTTCAAATCCAGAATGGGACGAAACGACCCATCCTTTTTGGGCACTGTGAAGAGATTGGAATAATACCCGTGCCCCACCTCCGAAGGAGGGACCGGGCGGATGACTGCCGTAAGGGTGAGGGCGCCCCCTCATTGCCGAGTGGGCTTGGCAGCTGGTTTGGGCTTAGCACCCCAGACGTGAATGGGACGGCCACGGCCTCTACCCCTGTTCCAGCTGGCACCCCTGCCGGCTCTGGCTCCCCGAAAGGAAGGATTGAAGAAGGCCGCCCCCCAAAAGGAACAACGAAATTTCTTGCGCTGAGGTAACTTACCTCCCCTGGCAACAGAATCTAGCTTCTCACCGAAAAGTCTCAAACCCAGAAAGGGAAGAGCCGTGAGCGATCTCTTGGAATTAAAATCCGCAGTCCATTGCCTCAACCACACTGAGCGGCGGATAGCAACCAACAGAGCCGTAGCCCTGCCACACATCAACATGGCATCATCCTGAGCGGCAAGGATAAATGAAACGAAAGATTCACAACGCCTAAGGGCAAGAAACTAATCACAAGAAGGATCAAGATCCACACATAAATCCCTGACAATAGACCTAACCGCCAACAATAAAAGTGCCGAAGCACAAACAGGCCTCAAAACCGAACCGGCGCAGACAAAACCATGGCGGGCCAGCTGATCAATCCGGCGATCCTCGCCGTCCTTAAGAGAAGTCGAGTCAGGAGAATGCAAAACCGCCATATTAGATAGTCCCAAAACCGGAGCATCAACCTCGGGGAGGGACAGACCAACGCTTAACCAAGTCCGCCGGAAAGGGATACTTTCTATCCCAGCTAGGCGGCACCCCAACGAGACGCGTAGGTTGCTCCCATCCCTTAAGGACAACATCCTCGAAATGCTGTTGCCTGGGAAACTCCAAGCGCGGCTTGGTCACCCCAAAAAGCTGACCCTTTGGCCAAGGAGCCGCTTCAGGAGGGTCCAAATCCAAAACCTCAAAACATTTGGGCCAGAATGGAAGGCGTGTCGGGAACCGACCCCATGGCCTGGTCACCCTCAGCACCCAGCAGCTGCTGAACCTCAGGATCATCTAATTCCTCAATAAGCTCACCCTCTTCAAGGGGACGATCTGACCAATCCAAAGCCTCAACAACCTCATCATCTGAGTCCGGCGGAGGCTGGGACAAGTGTTTCCGCTTAGCCGGAGCCTTCTGAGCGACCACAGCGGAAAACATCTTCTCGAGGCTGGCCAATCGGGCGCAAACCTCAGATTGCGAATCACCCCCAATGACAACGTCACACGGGGTCCGGAACAGGCGAGGAGGGGAAGGAGATGGTGCGGCCGACGAAGGACCGGGCACCAGGGTGCCGGACTGGCGCTCAATGTTCCGCTGTGCACATGGAATACATATAATGACATCATCCCCAGTATCTTTGGTAGCCTCCATATGGTGAATTTATGGTATTCGCAGTAACCCAGGGATTTACGCAGTAAGCGACCTGGGATGCCCCTCTAGTATTTTTATATATATATAGCCCTGAAATGGGGAAATTTGCAAAAACCCAATAAGGAAGGTAACGGCCAACCACAACTAGCCAGGTATCTAAGACCGGGAGAGCCCTGTAGCATGGGATCCCAGGATCTGAACAACAAGAGACAACAGTCACTCCAAGCACAAACAATAACTGGTGAACACACATATAATACGGTACTGAAACACAAAGCGGGTCAGGCAAGAACCCCAATGGGGCAGCATAATAAATATATATTTATATATATTCATTACATATACATATTATTAAAACAGATGTGGAAGCCAGGGAAGCCCAATAAGACACCCAGCCACACTTCCCTAGAGCCAGGCTGAGAGGATCCTGCCACCACCCCCACGCAAGGGGGGGGGCAGAAAATAGAAGCCCAAGATCAAAAACAGGATAAAAGGCCTACCTAAACCCCGCAGCGTGGAATGGCGGCCAGCGCGAGGAGGAAGAGAGAGAAGAGGGGCGGACCCAGCAGAACGCAGGAGACGCGCTCGACGCTTCCCCGCCCCCCTCCAAATCAAGAGACTGCAGAGCAGCGGGCGCCACAAGGTATGGCGCCCGCATATGCCGCCCGGCCCCGCACCGCCTCCAGCATGACAACCAGCGGGCGCCGAGAGCCGATCCTCGGCGCCCTCACATACAGGCCGCCCGGCCCCGCCCACTGCCAACCCTGGAGATCAAGCAGAAAGGCGGGCGCCAGAACATGGCGCCTGCCCTCAGAAAATAACACGAGCGGCGGGCCGGCGGCACACACGCCGCCCGACCCGCCCCCTGCACCAGCTAAAAACGTAGTCCAGGGGGCTCAGGGAGCCCCCAAGGCAAAAGAGTGACCAGGCAGACGGACGGGCCGGCGCCACACTCAAGCCACCCGTCCCTGCCACAACGCACAAAACACAATCAGTCCACACACTGGCACACATACAAGCCCCCCCCCCCCCCCCAACAAGCGCAGGGAGAAAGCCAAGCGGGAAGGAGGAACAAGATAGGGACATAAGGGCTGGGGCATCCCACATCCGGATCACCAAGCCGGATAACCGCATTGCCCCAGAGGAGGAGCTAATCTCCTAGGCACCCTAAGTGCCATCTACCCTTGCCCGGCCGACAGCCTAAGCTGGGAGGCTACCAATTCAACAAGGGGTTAATAACAAAAAGAGCCGGGCAGAAATAGACCATGGGGGGGGGGGGGGGCGGGGTGATACCCCGGCTACCTGCAAGCAGGAGACTTCTTTCTTCTGTCTTGTCGCCATCTTGCAGAGAAGAACACTGGGGAATAGTTGGGAGGTACCAGGTATGTATAGACCGGGAGGGGCTTGTTTTTTCTGGACTTCTCTGCAACGTCGCCACCTAGCGGTGAGTATACCCAAGTCTAACTATTTAATGTTTGAAGCGGGGTGTGTGACATACTTAGAATAAAACAATTCTGTGAAACTCACCTGTAGAATTGTTTTTGAATATGTCCAGGTCATCCCAGAAGTAATTACATGTGGGTATTCCACCGCTAGGTGGCGCTAACTGCAAGATCAAAAGCTGTAGCTCCTCCCAGCCCCCTATAATAGCAGGCATCTATCATTTCCCAGTGGTTAAACAGCAGTAAGAAAAGAGACAGGCCGGGAGGCCAAGAAACCATGTTATTTCACATAGAATCAGCATGTACTCTCTCCAACAAAAAACTCAAGGACAACAGTCCAATACAAAAATGGTAATCACCATAACAGGCAAACAAGAGATAATGAAACAAGGGCGGAGTGGGACAACCTGGACTGGATATATTCAAAAACAATTCTACAGGTGAGTTTCACAGAATTGTATTTTTCACTATATCCAGTCCAGGTTGTCCCAGAAGTAATTACATTTGGGACATCCAAAAGCAGTGATCCCCAGTGCGGAACAGCATGTAGTTCATTTCACTACCGCCTGAAGCACCTTCCGCCCAAGACAGCATCAGCTGAGGCCCAAACAACAACCTTGTAAAACTTGGCAAAGGTATGAACTGAAGGCCAAGTGGCGACCTTACAAACCTGTTCAATAGATGCCTGGTGCAGAAAAGCCCAAGAGGCACCAATAGCTCTGGTGGAATGAGCTGTGATCAGAAAAGGGGTTCCTTCCCCTTGGTAGAATATGCTTGCACCACCGCCTGTCTGATCCACTTACTAAGAGTGGACTTGGCTGGTGGCAAGCCCTTCCTAGAACCTTCTGTTAGGACAAAGAGCAAATCAGATTTCCAGAAGGATTCAGTCGCAACCAGGTAATACTTAACGACTCCAAGGCATGGAGGGTATTTTCCTTAGAATTAGTTGGTGCTGGACACAAGGAAGGCAAGACCACTTCCTCATTAAGATGAAAGGGAGAAACGACCTTAGGCAAAAATCAGGTTAAAGTGAAAAACCACCTTATCCTTATGCCACTCAAAAAAAGGAGGCTTCATACAAAGCGCGGCCAGCTCTGACACGCGATGCACCGAGGCGATCGCTACCATAAAAGACCACCTTGAGGGTCAAAATAGGCAAGGCAGCATCGCACAGGGGCTCAAAGGGAGCCCCCTGGAGAGCAGAAGCACCAAATTCAAGTCCCACACCGATGATACAGGCTTATGTGGTGGATGTACGTGGGTAACACCCTGGAAAAAGGTCTTGATCAATCTATGATTGGCAAAGGATCTCTGGAAGAAAATGGCCAAGGCAGAGACCTGGCCCATGAGGGTGCTCAGGTGGAGAACCAAGTCTAAACCAGGTCGTAAAAAACGCCAAGATCCTAAAGATAGATAAGTGTGACAAGGGAACTCTTGGATTCACACCAAGAAATATAGGCATGCCAAACTAAGAAATCATGGAAGACGACTTCTTCCGCGCCTGAATCATGGTATGCACAACCGTGCCAGACAGGCCCTTTTCCATCAGGATTGAGGTCTCAACAGCCAGGCCGTCAAGGCCAGCATCTGTAAATTGGGGTGCCGCAGCGACCCCTGTGTGAGAAGCCCTGGGTCATCGGGCATGAGTAACGATCCACTGGCATCTGAACTAGGTCTGCAAACCAACTCCTTCTCGGCCAGCGAGGAGCCACCAGGATGGTTGGTACCCCCTCCTGGGCTATCTTGCGCAGCACTCTGCTCAGGAGTGGAAACGGAGGGAATGCAGAAAAGAGCCTGAACTCCATCAAAGGAATTGCTAGAGCATCTGTGGCAAAGGCCAGAAGATCTCTTGACAGGGAGACAAACCTAGGGAGCTTGTGATTGTGTCTGGATGCCAACTGGTCCACGGCCGGCTGACCTCAGCGGAGACACAACGTCAAAGGTCTTGTTGCTGAGGGACCATTCCCCCAGGCGTGAGGCGTTCCCGCTCAGGGCATCTGCCTCCTGGTTTTCTACCCCGGGGTTGTAAACCGCCGAGATGCAGGGAACATTCTCCTCTGCCCAAGTCAGAATCTGGGTCACCACCTTGAGGGCTCGCTTGCTCCGAGTCCCACCCTGGTGACTGATGTAGGAGACAGTCTGATTGTCCGCGCGAAACTGGATCGCACGACGTTTTCCTGCGGACCCCACGGACACTGGATCTTCTGCGTCTGCCAAACGCCTCCCCAGCCAGTCAGACTGGCATCCGTGGTAACCATCTCCCACCGGGGAGTCAGAAAGGAATTGCCCAAACAGCTTTCTGGGGTCCAGCCACCACACGAGGGACTGTCTGGTCAGGGGGGGGGGGGGGGGGGGGGGGGGGGGGGGGGGGGGACAGTGAGAACTCACGTTTCAGCGACTCCTGCCTCCGGTCCCAGCCGGCCAACAGGTTAAATTGGAGGAGGTCTCCTATGGAATTGGGCAAGGGGCACTGCCTCGAAGCATGACACCATCAGGCCCACCAGCTTCATCCCCAGAAGTAACGACGGCTGACAAGACCACAAGGTCTGCACCTGCGTCTGAAGGCCCAACACCTTCTGCTGTGGCAGGAAAACCTTGACCGGAGAGGTGTCTCAACGTCATGCCCAGGAAGGACTGAACCGCAATCAGTAAGTCGGCCAGATAAGTCCGCACACAAACGCCCTGAATCCACAGAATAGCCATGATGCCTGCTAGCACCCTGGTGAAAACCAGGGGGGCTGAGGACATCCCGAACGGCAGCCACAAACTGGTAATGCTGGCCCTCCACAGCAAATCTCAGGAACTTCTGATGTCCCTGGAATATCGGGATGTGCAAATAGGCATCCCTGATGTCCCCCATGGTCATGAAGTCGCCGGGCCAAACGAGCGCACCGCTGACCATAAGGTTTTCATGCAGAAATGTCTTACTCTTGCAAACCTGTTGAGACCCGTCAGGTCCAGGATAGGGCGTAATGTTCCATCCTTCTTGGGAACTGTAAAGAGATTAAAGTAGCCTAGCCCCCGTTCCTGACAAGGTACAGGGCAAATCGCCCCTAACCGCAGGGGGTGCTGCACGGCCATTCTCAGGCCCTGTGCCTGCACTAGGTCCTAGGATATTCGAGACTGAAGAAAAAAAAGAAAAAAAACACTAGAGGGCAGGAGGGATTGGGTCGACCACGGGACCTACCTTGTCCCCAAAACTCCTGTGGCCACCTGAAAATAAAGAGCCTCTTCCTCCTCGAAAGGAGCGAAGAACCCCGAAAGGGCTGCGCAGGCTTCCGTCGCTGAGGGAGTCCACCATCCTTGATCAGGAGGTCCAGACGCTCCCCGAACCACCTGTGCCCCACGAAGGGGAAACTAGTGAGCGACTTCTTAGCTGCGGCATCAGGCGACCATTGCCGCAACCAGAGCGAGCAACGGAGCGCAACAAGCAGGGCCGAACCCCTGGCACCAAGCTGGACACCATCAACCATGGCAACAAGGCAATAAAATCCACGCAAGCTTTGAGTTCTTATATACTCCTCCCGCTTGCGAGTCTCAGCAATATCCACAAGACGTCTCGCCCTCTTTCTGATAGCTAAGGAGACAATAGCCGCGACACACACAGGGCGAAAACCAGCACCAGTAAGGTGAAGGCATGACAAACTAGCTGATCCATGCGCCTGTCAGCTGGACCACGCAAGGAAGCAGTATCGGGTGACGGCATAACCGGTTGGATAACCCTGTCACAGAGGCATCCACTTCGGGAGGACGAGACCATAATAGGACCAGCTCCTCAGGGAAGGGATATCGCCTATCCAGGCCCTTAGGCACCGACGGTAGTTTGTTGGGCCTTTCCCTCTGTCTTTCAGGTATAAACAATCACCCCGCTTCCTCTTAGCCGCATTAGGAGGGACAATGTGCAGCTCCTGAAGACAACAACTGCTGGGGAAAGGGCGGCCCACAGAGGGGCCCCCGAACGGCGCCAAGCGAAGCGTGACCCGTACACACACATCACCGAGGCCTCAGAACAAAGGCCCCCGCCTCACAGCGCCACTCCCCCCCCCCCCCCCCCCCAACCCCCTCACAGCACGTCAAAGATGGAGGGGAGAGGAGAAGGAGCCGAGGGAGGTAGGTATGTCAGTCAGAAAAAGACAAGCACAAACCAGCAGGTGAAAAGCATGCACAAAAACACTAAATAAAGCTTGTTGGAACAGACGGGCATAACCCATGAGCATAGAGTGGTCCCCCCCCCCCCCCCCCCCCCCCATAGGCTCACTATCGCCTATGGCCAGCTACCCTTTTGGAAGGGTCTGCGGCCCAGAGCCTAGCTCTGTCAACGCCTGACCCCCCACGTTCACCCTACCTTCACCGTCCCGTCAGCCGAGGCTGGGAGGCAGAAATGGGTCCACCAGAACAGTGGGAATAGGGGTGCAGCAGCTGACAGGCTTAGAATGCCCCGCTCAGCTGCAGTATCCAGGAGAGAGTATCCAAGACGACCCTAGCAGCAGCACTGCAAGATAAACTCTGGGAAAGGATAGAGAGACGCCTGCTTTTATAGGGGGCCGAGAGGAGCTACAGCTTTTGATCTTGCAGTGAGCGCCACCTAGTGGTGGAATACCCACATGTAATTACTTCTGGGACGACCTGGACTGGATATAGTGAAAAAAAAATAAATTATATGGTGAAAGTAAATACATACACAAACGTGGCCAAGGGCAACAAGGAACATTCCTCAAAGCCTCACCTAGGACATTATGGATGTTCTGGACATGCTCCCTGCTTTCCTCTCTGGCTGTGTAAGTGTCACGTTAACCTGAGAGCGTTCAGGGAAGCCATAATCCTTACAGACTATTAGCCCAGCCTCTGAGCCTCCCTGAGAGGGCTTAATGTTTCGAATTCAACCATACATTCTGCAGCAAGTCATGATAGAGCTTCCTCATTGATTAGCAGCAGGATATATGCACCATGTGGGCATCCAATGGTGATGTGTCATCATTTGTGGCTGCTCAGATACATACCTGGAGCACATGGGATGACTGGCTACACCCGCCCCATTCACAAAGGAGGGGGGCGTGGCGATTCATGGAAATAAATGGAGCGGGTGTGGTCAGTCATAGTGACTGATGCCAGGAGACAGCAATGTAACCGCAAGTCCGATTCTCCAGTGGAGGCAAGTTTTCAAACCCCTGATATATCGCCTTAGCTGTGTAGGACTACAGGGAAGAGTAGGTCTTATTTGTTGTGATGGCCTGCAGAGTCCCTTACAGGTAGGTTTTTCCTTTAAATTTTTTATCTTTTTTTCCCTTTAAGACTCCCGGGCTAATTGATTCCCTCCACCTGGGGCATCCAAAATCGGGATGCCCCACTGTGTGAAACCCCCCAGTCACCCCATACACTTACCTTGCTTCCCGGTCCAATGGCGCATGTGTGAGCTGCATCCCCGTTATCCCTCTAACAGGGCGCATGCCCGCGTCAGGCATTTGTGAATGTAGAGCCGCTGGCCTTAGACGAAGGCTTAGACGATGTGACATCAGCGGCTCCAACCCATAGGACCAGGAAGAGGCGAGTTAACTAATCTGGGGGGTGTCACGCAGCGGGACACCCCAGCTCATGGTGCCCTGGGGCCTGCCCACGTGACCACCTGGCGGCCAATCGCAGGACTCAGCTCTCGTCGCTGGCTCCTAATGAAGGCGAGTATTACAAGCTTTGTGTGGTTAGCTGTTCCAGCATTCTGGATGCCCCCCCGAGCGGCTTACAATCCCCAGACAGAGGGACCAACACTTGTTGAAAACGGGTGTTGGTCCGGTTTAAGGGTAAAAGCACCAGAAACAGCAGCCCCCCCAATATAAGAGGGCCTCAGAGGACTCACCTGTGTAATCGTGAGCGGGGTAGAGGAAGCAGCTGTCGGGCAGGGTGAAGATCTTGCTGTGCACTGAGTGATACAGGGTGTTGGGACAACCTGCAGATACAACAATAGATGTATGGAACATGCCAAAATACTACAGCATATGGAGAGCAGGTATCCAACAGCTACACAAAGAATACTAACAGTATAGTAACAAGGCAAGTGTGGTAACACCTCTAAACATAACACTACCATAGACTGACTACCATTACTTGCTATCATTGATGTCTATGGGTATTGACGCTCACTGTTTGCAATATGCATCAGCAGTGAAATTCAGTAAGAAAATCACACACTCAAAGCTTAAGGAGATTGGGCGAATAAGACAGCCAATAGGGTACTCCTTTTGTCCTCGCATCCTGCGCAGGCCAGGTCGGGACTCCTTTCACCCGCACTTCCGTATCAAGGTTGTGTCCTTCCTTCATTAGATACAGAGGCATGGCTGCACCCTCTATATTCACTACAATGGAGTGGGCATGTTAAGCCTCAGTACACCCCCTCCATTAGTAAATGGATAGGGTGAGGCTGCACCCGTAACTGATGGCAGAAGGGCATGATCCCATGAGTTGCCGATCGCTGAAGTAGGGCCGATCAACTGCGGGGGACAAAAGGCAAGTACTCATTTTAGTTGAGTGGTCAATCCCCTTAAATCCAACTATCACAAGGGCTAAATAGGGACATTCCAAGCAAAAGGCCTTTGTTGGCTGTCGGCCTTCTTTATACTTTTACGCCCAGTGAACTCTCTGCCCTTTGCAGGGCCAGCAGCAGAGTAGGACTCAATTCAAGCATGTTTCAATGTCTCAGTCACTCAGAATTCAATTCATTTTGGCAGACCCTAAATAAAGAATAAACAAGTTCTATAGGGTTTATCAGGGAATGCAAAGTACTGGTGAATGAAAGAAAGATGCAGCCCCCCCGATTCCCAGCAAGCAGCAAATGTAACACTTTGCCGAGAATGTCCCTTTAAGTAGAGCAACTGCATCACGTCAGTTTATCAAGCAAGGACAAAGCTCCAGAGAACCCAACCACCCCCGACATTTCAGGCCATTCAGGATGCTTCGGGGGGTAACTTTAGTTGAAATGGTGGAGAGAAACCATCCAGGACCTACCTTGCTGGAAATCAGTGCGGCCGCAGCCTCTGATGAGCAGGGCATCCCCGGTAAAGGCCATGCTTTGGTCATTCAGCACATAAGTGAGGCAGCCGTCTGTGTGACCTGGGGTGGCGCGAGCCTCCAGGGACTGCAAGAGAAACCAGACATCATGGAGGAAGTAAATATCAGTGCACAATGCCAATCAAGCAGAGCAGTCACTTTTGTGTTAGTCTCTCATCTGTTTAAGTGATACAGCAAAGGTAATTCTTATACCATTGAGTCGGACTACATTTGGCACGGTCCTAACCGGTTTTCAGTTTTTAAATTGAAGAAATAGCAGAGATAGAGCGTAGACCGCTTTTGGTGCACTTTAAGGAGCTGCATGTCTGGTTCTGCCTCCAAGGAGGTGTTTGGAGTAGGACAGTCTGAGGAGCACATCAGTCTCTCTGGATACTTCAGCCTGGTCCCAACTGCTGTGCAAGACTGAAGGTGGAAGCACAGATCACCAAGGCTCTGGGCCCTGCGGGGCAAAATGTATGCTGCAGGGGAGCATCGAAGTTCTAGTCTGGGGTGTGCTGGGCAAGTCAAGCAAAGTAGCCCCGCCACCTGGGGTTTTAGGTCCCAAAAAAATACAATTATGTGAGTACTCACCTGTAGAATTGTTTTTACTACGCATGGCACGGCCTGCTTCAAGATGTCCTTACATATGGGATATTCCGCCACAAGGTGGCACAGTGTACTGCAGAAGAGTTGTGGCTCCTCCCGGTACCATATAAAAAACAGGGTCACCAATAGACCTCCCCAGTGTTGATAAGCAGTTATACAAGAAGCCGGGAGAAAAAAAAAAAAAAAAAAAAAGTGTAACAACCCCAACTAACTTGGAACAATCACCATAAAGGAGGCAACCAAGAACAACAACAAGGGTGGGGTGAAGCAGGCCGTGCCATGCATAGTAAAAACAATTCTACAGGTGAGTACTCACAGAATTGCCTTTCCCTATTGCATGGCACGGCCTGCTTCAAGAAGTCCTTACATATGGGACATTCAACAGCAGTGTCTGTTAAGGTAGGGTGGGATCCCCAAAAAGTAGCAGCAGGCAGTTCAAACCACCACTGCCTGGAGTACTCTGCGACCAAAGGCAGCATCAGCCGAGGCCTTAACCTCAACCTTGTAAAACTTGAAAAAGATATGAACAGAAGACCAAGTCGCGGCCTTACAAACTTGTTCAACAGAAGCTTGGTGATGAAAAGCCCAAGAAGCACCAATAGCACCAGTGGAATGAGCAGTAACCCGGAAAGGAGGAACCTTCCCCTTAGCAGAATAGGCCTGCTCCACCGCCTGGCGAATCCACTTGCTGATAGTAGATTTAGCCGGAGGCAAGCCCTTCCTAGGTCCTGCAGGAAGAACAAAAAGCATCAGATTTCCTGAAAGACTCAGTAGCAACCAAATAAAACTTCAGGGCCCGACAACATCTAGAGAATGCAGGATCCGTTCCTTGGAATTAGCAGGGTTAGGACACAAGGAAGGTAAGAATGTCCTGATTGAGATGAAAAGCATACACAACCTTAGGCAAGAAATCCGGCTTAAGCCTAAACACCACCTTATCCTGATGCGGCTCAAAATAAGGAGGTTTAATGGAAAGCGCCGCCAGCTCAGAAACTCGCCTGACCGAAGTAATGGGCACCTTAAGAGTCAGAATAGGCAACGCAGCCCCACGGATAGGCTCAAAGGGAGGACCCTGCAGAGCAGACAACACCAGATTCAGGTCCCAAACCGGCAGCATGGGTTTACGTGGCGGACGAACATGAGTAACTCCCTGGAAGAAAGTCTTAACCAGCCAGTGATTGGCAAAGGATCTTTGGAAAAAAAAATAACCAGAGCTGACACCTGACCCTTGAGTGTACCAAGTTGAAGGCCCGAATCCAAACCATGTTGTAAACTCCAGAATCCTGGGGATAGAAAATACCCAACAAGGAAGAGACTTGGACTCACACCAGGCAATGTAAGAATGCCAGACCCTGTTATAGATAAAGGACGAGGACTTCTTCCAAGCCCGAATCATGGTAACAGAGGCCAGCGACCCCTTGTCCATCAAGATGGGAGGTTTCAGCAGCCAAGCCGTTAAAGCCAGTGTTTGTAAATTGGGACGTCGTGAGCGCATCCGTGGCAAAGGCCAGAGGATCCTGTGACAGAGACAAACCTTGGAAGCTTGTGATTGTGGCGGGACACAAACAGGTCCACGTCTGGTCGACCCAGGGAAACCATTCCCCCAGCAGAGACACCCCCCTGCTCAGGGAGTCTGCCTCCTGGTTCTCCAGAATGTAGATCGCCGAGATGCACGGTACATTCTCCTCCGCCCAAGACAGTATCAGGGACACTTCCTTGAGGGCTAGCTTGCTCCGAGTCCCCCCCGATTGATGTAGGCAACCGCCGTCTGGTTGTCCGAGCGGATCTGAACAGCCCGACCCCAAAGGTGTGTCAGTTGAGAAAGAACCAACCTGATCACCCTTAGTTCCAGGACATTGATGGGAGCATGGGCCTCCTGGGGGCCCCACTGACCCTGGAACTTCAGAGACTTCCAAAAGCCCCCCCCAACTGGTCACACTGGCATCTGTGGTGACAGTCTCCCAGCACGGAGGCAGAAAGGTCCTGCCCACTAGAAGGCTCATTGAGTCCAGCCACCACGAGAGGGACTGTCTGGCCAGGGGGGATAGAGCAAACTCCTGATCCAGGGACACAGGGTCCCGATCCCAAACTGACAAGAGGTGCAACGGAAGAGGTCTCATGTGAAACTGAGCAAAGTGGACCGCCTCGAAGCAGGACACCATCAGGCCCACTAACTGCATTCCATGCCGGATGGAGGGATGGGGACACAAGAGGGGCCTGTGCCTGCTTCTGAAGGCCCTCCACTTTCTGCTGAGGCAGGAATACCTTGACCTGAGAGGTATCCAGAGTCATGGCCAGAAAGGATCTCACCAAAGAAGGAGACCGTGAAGACTTGGGAAAGTTGATCACCCAGCCGAAGGACTCGAGAGTGGAGGTCACCACCTGAGTATCCTTCTCGGCCTGATGGAAGAGACTGAGCCGCAATCAGAATGTCGTCCAGGTAAGGGAGGATGCGAATGCCCCGATTCCGCAACAGAGCCATCACACCCGCCAGCACCTTGGTGAACACCCAAGGCGCCGAGGTGATACCGAAAGGTAAAGCCACAAACTGGTAATGCCGATCCTCCAGAGCGAACCTCAGGAATCTCCGATGACCTGGAAAGATTGGCACGTGAAGATAGGCATCCTTGATGTCCACGGTGGTCATCATGGTAGTCGCCCAGACTAAGGGTACTGACAGCCGAGCATAGCGTCTCCATGCTAAAGTGCTTGAACCTGACAAACTTGTTGAGACCCTTCAAGTCCAGGATGGGCCTCAAAGACCCGTCCTTTTTGGGGACCGTGAAAAGATTGTAGTACCCCTGCCCTGTTCTTGGGAAGGCACCAGGCAAATGACTCCTGACTCCAACAGGCGTTAAACTGCAAGGCGCAAACCATAAGCTGACAGAGGGTTTTGAGACATCCAGTATCTGAGGTATCTTGGGGCGGCCAGGCTGCAAACTATCTTGTAACCCCACCTCCTAAATCCACCGGTCTGAAACGCGGAGCCTCCAGACGTGAGCAAAGAGCCGAAGCCAGCCCCCCACCCGGATGGGCGAGGGCGCCTCCTCATACCCGAGGGGCCTTGGCCCCCCAAGAGAGACCGGGGCGACCACGGGACCTGCCACATCCAAGACTCTCTGTGGCTACCTTGAGAAGAGGGAGCCACGACCTCCCCTAAAGGCACGAAAGGAGGAGGAGGAAAAGGAAGGCCCCCGAAAGGGCCGAGACTGCTTCCTACGCTGAGGTAGCCTTCCATCCTTGGCTAGGACATACAGACGCTCACCAAAGAGCCGCAACCCCGAAAAGGGGAGCCCAGTGAGAGCCTTCTATGCTGCAGTGTCAGCTGCCCACTGATGCAACCACCCAGAGAGCCGAGGCCCTACCACCCAGCCAGACGGCATCATCCATGGCATGGCAGTAAGCACAAAAGCAACAAAATCAGAGCAAAGCAAGAGGGCTCTATAATCCTCCCTCCTCCTACCAGCCAAAGCGCCTTCGGCGAGACGTTTGAGCTTCTTCTTAAGAGCAATGGCTGTGATGGCAGCAGCACAGACCGGACGCAGCCCTGCCCCCACAAAAGTAAAGGCATGGCAGGCCAGATGATCCATACGCTGGTCCACGCTGTCACGCAGTGTAGTAGTGTCAGGGGAAGGCATGACTGAGGTGTTGGGCAGCCCTAGGACGGGAGCGTCCACCTCAGGGGGGCACGACCATCACTTGATCAGGTCAGCATAAAAAGGATACCTCCTATCCAAACCCTTGGGCATCGTGGGCAACCTATTAGGACGCTCCCACTCCTTGAGGACCATTAGAGAAATGTCCCCGCTCAGGAAACTCCAGGCGTTGATCAGGATGGAAGAGCTCACCCGGTTTCCTCTTAGCCACCTTGGGGGGGTCGGGGCGATGTGCAGGGTATTTAAAATGTCAGACAACAGTCTATCAGTGTCATCAGGTAGCCATGAGTCCTCCTCAGAAGCAGACCCTGGGTCACTGTCGTACCCCTCCTGCTGGTCCCCAGAGGAGTCAGAGTCCTGAAAAAGCTCCCCCTCCTCTAGGGAGTAATGGCCCCCAAAGGCATCAAGTCCCTCATCAGCAAAAATGGGGGGAGTGGGATCAAGGTGCCGCTTCTTGCCAGAGGCCTTACCCGTCACAGGCCTGGCAAGCTGCCTTTCAATGCTGGCCACGTGTAGTGCCAGATCAGATTGTGACCCCCTACTAGTATCCCCTTCACTAAGGGCTAAATGCAGGTGCGGGGGGAGTAGGAGATGCCGGAGGGAGCGCAGAACTGGGGAGAGAGACGCTCAACCCAACCTGGTCCGCAATAACACTTTTGGCGCGCGGCACACAAACCGCGCCACCATCACTCAAAGGGGATGCCCCGCACATGACACAGCCGGGATTGCCCCGAAGGACCCACAAGCACGCTATCCCCAGAAGCCTCCATATGGTGATTAACACAAGCGCAATAGGCCAGCACAGGGTAAAGGCTAATAAAAGCCAACCGGGATGCCCCCAGAAGCCAGGAGAGGGGGGGGGGGGGGCGCGGAAGAGCAGGACCGGGAAAAACCACGACAGTAATCCCGCCTGAAAGACATGAGCAGACATACACATAAGCATCCCGCAGCACATGCCCCAAGTAAAAACAACCCCCAAAGGGGACTCACGGACCAAGGAGACCAGACGAGCAGCACACAGCCGAAGATCGCCAATCCGCCAGGCCACAGAATGAAAAGACACAGAATCAAATCACTGCCGCAGCCCACGGAGAAGAAGGGGCCCCGGTCACACAGCAGCCTTAAAATGGCGCCAGAATGAGACCTCGAGGGGCGGGGGGGGAGGGGAGGACACCGCGATACGCGTCATCACCCGGCCCGGCCCCCCCGAAGAGCGTGAAATAGCGCTCGTGACCCGCGCTGGCGCCACCACCACAGCAAACACCTCACGGCAGAAGTGGCGCACAAGGCGGCGGCGAAAACCACAGCGCAAATAATCACCCGCCGCGACGGGAGCCCCAGAACAAGATGAACAAACAGGCACACCAGTCCCCCAAACATCACTCACTCCTTCAATACCGAATGCAGGATCTCCACATCCCTCAGTAGGCTCACCATAAAACCTATGACCGACCACCCTTTGAGTTACAGGGTCTGCGGCTTGGAACAGCGCTCCACGAGCACCTGACCCAAAGTACTCCTCTACCCTCACCGACAGCCGAGGCTGGGATGCGCAGAGGGTCCGGAAACGGGTGGAAATAGACCTGCAGGGCCGCAGGCTTGGTTGCCCCGTTCACCTGCGCAATATAAAGAGCCATCTTCTATCTTCGCAGTATCACTGCAGAGGAAACACTGGGGAGGTCTATTGGTGATCCTGTTTTTATATGGTACCGGGAGGAGCCACAACTCTTCTGCAGTACACTGCGCCACCTTGTGGCGGAATATCCCATACGTAAGGACTTCTTGAAGCAGGCCGTGCCATGCATTAGGAAAATCACAGGTTTTGGTCTAATGAAACTAAACCCAAATATTCCAAGACAGCTTCAGGAGACCAAGCTCCTGATACTCACAAAGTTTCCAAACTTGATAAGGTCTCCTTCTTGGATGTGGAGATCGGCCACAGCCCCGCTGTCCTTTGAGATGACGCTTCTACAGCCGGGCAGCAGCTTCTTCAGGGCTCCTGTGCCAGTGATGTGGTCGGCGTGGCAGTGAGTGTTAGCTGGAGGGATATGAAGTAAACAAAAGTCAGCACATGTTATAAGCTTCAGGTGCAAATCCAAAATCAGTATCTTGGCCTACCAAGAGGTGGGCAGCATGTACCAGGAACCTGTCAGAGGCTGTCAGGGCATGCCAAGTTGGAATTTTTAGCGAACATGCTAGAGGCCTGACTGACCTTCTGCCACTCCAGATGAAATAGTCCGTGAACCTCTTACCTGGAACTGGGAGGTCCAAGTTTAATTTTTTGGGCTAAATGTATTGATGTTGGAGGAACAGCAGGACAGTTTTAGAGGCCTTTCATCAGGTTCTCTCTAAAGGCACACTTAAGTGGATCTAAACCCTCCCTACACACACCTCTGGGCTAGGTAGGGCCCAGGCCTGCAGGGCCCTAACCAATCCTGCTCAACTTTTCCTTATGGAGCTTGAAATTCTTATACCGTCCAGTGTGTGTCCAGCCTCCAGTAATGAACCACACTCCCACCAACACAAGCAAGCACAGGAACCAGCTGCACATTACAGTGCCGCATGCCTCTTATTGGAGGAGCTGCAGCTGACCTACATGCATTTCCAGCCGCATCCAATGGAACACCGCAGAGGAAAATCAAAGTATCTCACTGAGAAAGTAGGTTAGGTTACTTTAGTTTATTGTCGTTGTGGACCAGGACCCCTCCCCCCCCCCCCCCCCCCACCGGCAGAGTTACTAAGGAAGTATTAGATCCACTTTAAATGACACAAGTGTACAAAAACACACAAGGCCATACAGGAAGTTACCCCTCTTGGTCCGGTCTCTAAAGGCCCTAGCAAACCTAAGCCTCCTTGCAACTCTGGGCCACCGAAATGACTTCAGCTACCCCTTTTAGGCAGTCCCACATCCAAGAAATACCCAATGGGCGTCGGGCTACATTGTGACAGAATCAGGGGCAACCAGATTGCTAGTGCTACCCACCCCGCAAACCTTCACCTCAATCAAATTAAAGCTTGGCTGCCATGTAGGCCGCCCATGACCGGCGACAGAGATAAAGTGACCCTGGTCCATGGCGACTGCCAGCGACCAATCACTGAGCAGCATTTCAATTGAGTATCTAAGATGACGGGGGTCTATGCGCGGGGGGGGGGGGGGGGGGGGGTTCCAGCCATCTGTAGGCCCTCCTCCCAAGGCTGTCACAGTGCAGCCCCATAATCATTAGGTAGAAAATGGGTGAGGGTGCACGTCAAAGGAAAATTGCTTTTTGGCATTCTAATTATTTTACTGTCCAAAAGAGGGGAAAAAAAAGGCAGATGTCTTAGGATGGTGCCCCCAGACCTGTAATTTACTTCTCAGTATGCTGTTCCCATGATTCTCATATTCCCGTGCCATCAAAAGTGGAATTACCCTTAAGCCATCAGTGAACCCCGCTTTGAAAGCTGCTCACCTTTTCCTAGCAGAGCTCAGTCAGACTGGAAACAGCTGCACTTCCTCCAGTAGGAGACATGCAGCCGCTTCCTGCTCCCCAGACAGCTCTGTAGGGCAAAAGCATCTCCTAAATTAAGGGCTCTCATGCAGCGGAGTAGGCGAGTTAGGGCAATTGTGAATCTGGACCCTACCTGGCACAGATTTGGGTTTAGGCCTACTATACCTGGCAGGAAGTCTCCTCTCTTGCTGATAAAGTTTTATCATAGCTGGCAAAGTAATCATGTACAGTACTTTGTCACCCTCATCAAGGTTAAATATTAAAAGTAATGTGTATTTATTCCCCACGGATTTCAGTTTATTGTCGCCCCAGAGAAATGACCGTCCCCAGGCCCAGACACCATGACAGCCGCCCTAAACTCATTCTTATACCGGTTTGTCTAGTTAGTTGTACAGCACCCGTCACGAACCACACGCTCACCCACACCAATAATGCGAAAGGATTTATCATTCCGTTTCATTGCCTTCTTTACTACTGCCGTTTACCACCATAAAGTGGATCAGTTCATCCTAGTAAAGCAAAATAACAACCCACAGCAAACCTTTATGGCACATTTTATGTGGCAAACGTGACCGGGCAGCAAAGCCTAATGGAGGTCTTACACTTTGTAACTGGATTGAAAACTGGCTGAAGGGCCGTGTGGAGAGATGTGGGTAATGATACCTACTTTGAAAAGTCACTGGTTGTAAGCCGTGTATCCCAGTGCTGGGTCCACCATTATTAAACGGGATAAAGAATTAATGGCATGGTCTTTATTTTTGCAGACATCAAGATATGTAGCACAGTGCAGTCTATTAAAGATGCTCACAAGCTCCAGGCTGACTTGGGGGGGGGGGGGGGGGGGGGGGGCTAATAATCTGCAGGCCACATATGTGTGCTTTGAGGGGGGGGTATCTGGGGGTACTGGTAGAACACGGGCTAAATAATATGCAATACCAAGCAGCTGCTTCCAAGGCAACCAATTATCATGCATTAAAGTGGACCAAAACCCAGGATTTTGACTACCCTGGGTTTTGGTCCTTTCCGCTGGGGCACCCGGTCCTACGGCATGTGCGTGGTCGCTCATTCAATCCGTGCGCGCAGAGCCCCTGTCACGTCATCTAAGCTTTCGTCTAAGGCCAACAGCTCCAAGAGCACTGTCGGTCGAATCCCCCGCTTTCCTCGAACAGGGAGCATGCCATATACAAATGCCTGGTGTGGGCATGCGCCCTGCTACAGGGATATGCGGCCACGGCACGCGCAAACGCCGTTGGACTGGGAAACAAGGTGTATGGGGTGACCTGGAGGGGTTTTACACAGCGGGGCATCCCGATTTTGGATGTCCCGGGGGGGGGGGGGGAAATCGATTAGCGTGGGTTTTGGTGCACTTTAAGTGAGGTATGGAATCACATGATAGGGATGCAATATTGCTTCTTTACAAGGGGCCACCCGAATACGCAGTCCAGTTCTGGGCATCTGTTCATAGAATAAAATGTCAACTTTGGAGAGCCACCAAACTGATTAGGGGAATAAAGGATCTTAGCTATTAAGAAGTATTATGGGAATTAAATGTGTTGTTGTGTCCTGAGAGGAGATGTCTAAGTGGGAACATGATTAACTTGTAAAAATATATAAGGGCCAATACAAAAAACTTTTGTCACCTGCAGCCATTTCGGTTCTACTCAGTTATTAGCAACTCACCCAATGGCATCCCACGCCCAAACTCCAGTCACTGGCACGTTCATTTTAGACTCATGCCTCTCCATCATAGGTCACAGGGGTGCTGCCATGCCCGCTTTATGCACTATAATGGGGTGAGTGTATCAGCCTCAGCACCCCCTACATCACGCGAGTTGCAGGTTGCCGGAGTAAGACCGAGGGGACAAAAGGAAAGGAACAATTTGTTTTTTTTCATTTGGGTGGTCACTTTAACACTTGGTTGAACTTGGACGCATGTCTAAAATGAAGAGATTTCCTATGGGCATTCTTAGTCTTAGGGCTGCTATGCAAGAAAAAGGTCTATTAAACAGAAAAGGGCCCCCCCTGCTGGCTACCAAGCCATACCTGCATAGGTCATCTTCAGGCCCAGATCCTTGATCAGCTTGGCATCACGTTGTGCGGTTTCCAGCACAGGATCGATCAGGACGGCTTCCTTCGTGTTCTCGTCGGCGAGGAGGTAAGTGTACGTACAACTGACTGGCTCGAAGAGCTGCAAGGAGAAATGTGGGAGACACATCAATCGATTGCTTAACCAATCCAATTAGATTACCCAACACAGGTATTGGAAGGAAGCCAGATTTGGGATGTCAAAAATCCCCGGAATTATCTACCCATGTAGCCATGCCAGGGGTGTTCCTGCTCCACCTGGGCACTAAACAACCTACCGACTCACACCATTAGTGAGTACTGCATTAGAGGCTCACCTTTTCCTCCAACTCTGATGGGGACAGGCAACCACTGCATCTACAAGTGGCAGATACACCTCCTTTAATGGGAGTAACGCATTAACGCGGGATGCAGCCATTTCCTGTGCCCAGTCATACAGAGATATTACCATAGGTAAAGGATTGTTGATTTGACGCTCATGGGCAGCGGCCCTTCACTCTGAATAAGAGTCTATCTTATGTTTTCCACACCCTGTACATACAGATTGGCCACATTAAAAATCATCCTACCTGCATCTACTGCATGTTATGAGCCTTTAAACATCCAAGATGGCGGCTTATGGAAGCCACCATCTTATCAGGCAGCCTGCAGACAGGAAGTGCCTCCTGACTGTGCTTCTCTGCATTCTGGGACTGCTGACCTTTACCTGACCCCAGCTCTGCTCTGTCTGAGCAAAGCACAGCTATAACCCGCCCCCCTGTACCTTATCCCACTCTCCTCTCCTCAGTAAGTGTGATGCTTCTGAGTCAATATGGCAGCGCCCGTATCCTAAATTCCTGAACAGAGTTGCAGCCCAGTGGGGGAAAGAATAATAAGTTAGTGACTGAAAACATAAAATATATTAATTTTAGATGCTGGGGAACCGTTTAAGAGTTTTGGCTTTTCATTAAATCACGCTGAAGGTCCGGTTTAAGTGAGTTAGGGTCTTTGTGGCACAGAGTTTAGGCCTGCTATAATGTAGGTTTTCTAAATGCAGTGCAGAAGACATTAGTATTCATAGTAAAGAAATAGAGAAAAGTTCTGCCTCCAATCAGATTGTAGGGTGTGTGGCCAGCGTAACAATATGTCAGCCTGGTTACCCCTTGGGGGAGAAGAAGAAGAAGAAGAAGAAGAAGAAGAAGAGGAAGAGGAAGAGGAAGAGGAAGAGGAAGAGGAAGAGGAAGAGGAAGAGGAAGAGGAAGAGGAAGAGGAAGAGGAAGAAGGGCTCTGGTCCCATCAGGTGAAGGAAAAGAGGAGTATCTGTAACGCAGGGAGTGATTAGGTTAGTTCAGCGTCCACGTGGACAGGTCTGCCCTGGTTTAGGTCTTCTTTATTGTTCACAGCTTGTTTCTTCACATGATATATATATATATATATATATATATATATTCTCCGTAACATACTCCACTATGGAGCAAGCCACAGATGTCCCTGAATTTTGACGCGGGGGGGGGGGGGGGGGGGGGGGTGCGAAAAGGAGGACAGTGTAGATCAGCTTTAAAAAGGTACAGAATGACCAAAAGCCTATTTTAGTATTCCCACCCTGACACCCACTGCAGCTTTGTATGATGGGGGACCAGAAACAGCTGCACATTTCCAAAGGTGCATTGTGCAGCCGATTCCAGTTCTCTGTTGGATGAAGATATGAGCATCTCTCTAATGCAGGGGGTCACTGATGGCACCGTCCTACCCCAGGGAAACAGTTACCATTATTTTCAGTAAATAGAACCCAGACCCGAGATGTTACATAGATGCCGGTTGGCATCAACCAATCAGGTTGCAGCCCTTCAGTCCAGGCTCCTCTAACATGATCAGGGGCTTTTATTTTCCGGGCACGGTGCTGCATCAGCTTGTTATGCTAAAGACATGCGCGAGACATGTAAACGATAGTTGCCTGGCATGTAGAGTAACAGCCGCAGAACGCGCAGGGTTAAAATAAATCTCCCGTGATGCTTCGCACACCTACCTGCCTGAAGATGAGCCCCTTCCTGGCCGCCGCCATAGTGCCATAGCCGCGCGCCCCGGCCAGCAGCAGCACCCGTTTAACTAGTGCAACACCCGCCATGACTGCCAGTCACTCCCCTCTGGCCGACAACAGCCCGCACTGGCAGCCTCTCCGAATGGCCCCTGCAGTTATCTACACGGGAATTCACGCCCAACCTGCTCTGCACCAATCACCGCCTGACGAGGAAAGGGGGCGGGGCTGAAACTAGTAGCGCTGTCACGTCCACATAGCCTGGAGGGGCGTTCCGGGCTATATAGCTCCCAGCATGCTTAGCGGCACAGAGCCCCGCCTGTGCCGGGGGGGGGGTGTCACGGGGGGGGGGTGTCACAGGAAAAGGGTGATTGGCTTGGTTCTGTCATATGGGTGCTGGGGGCGTGTAACCACTCCAAAGGTGTGGAGTGGATGCTGCAGTTCAAGGGGGTCACACCTAGGACGGATGGGTTCAGCCAATGGGGTCACACCTAGGAAGGATGGGATCAGCCAATGGGGTCACACCTAGGAAGGATGGGATCAGCCAATGGGGTCACACCCAGGGCGGGATGGGATCCACCAATGGGGTCACACCTAGGGTGGGATGGGATCAGCCAATGGGGTCACACCTAGGGTGGGATGGGATCAGCCAATGGGGTCACACCTAGGGGGATGGGATCAGCCAATGGTGTCACACCTAGGAAGGATGGGATCGGCCAATGGGGTCACACCTTGGGGGGATGGGATCAGACAATAGGGTCACACCTAGGGGAGATGGGTTCAGCCAATGGGGTCACACCTAGGGGAGATGGGTTCAGCCAATGGGGTCACACCTAGGGGAGATGGGTTCGGCCAATGGGGTCACACCTAGGGGAGATGGGTTCAGCCAATGGGGTCACACCTAGGGGGATGGGATCAGGCAATGGTGTCACACCTAGGAAGGATGGGATCAGTCAATGGGGTCACACCTAGGGGAGATGGGTTCGGCCAATGGGGTCACACCTAGGGGAGATGGGTTCAGCCAATGGGGTCACACCTAGGGGGATGGGATCAGGCAATGGTGTCACACCTAGGAAGGATGGGATCAGTCAATGGGGTCACACCTAGGGGAGATGGGTTCAGCCAATGGGGCCACACCTAGGGGGATGGGATCAGTCAATGGTGTCATACCTAGGGGGATGGGTTCAGCCAATGGGGTCACACCTAGGGGAGATGGGTTCAGACAATGGGGTCACACCTAAGAGGGATGGGATCAGTCAATGGTGTCATACCTAGGGGGATGGGATCAGTCAATGGTGTCATACCTAGGGGGATGGGTTCAGCCAATGGGGTCACACCTAAGAGGGCTGGGATCAGTCAATGGTGTCACACCTAGGGGGATGGGTTCAGCCAATGGGGTCACACCTAGGGGGATGGGATCAGGCTATGATGTCACACCTAGGAAGGATGGGATCAGGCAATGGGGTCACACCTAGGGGAGACGGGTTCAGCCAATGGGGTCACACCTAGGGGGATGGGATCAGGCAATGGAGGTCACAACTAAGAAGGATGGGATTGGCCAATGGGGTTACACCTAGGGGGATGGGATCAGTCAATGGGGTCACACCTAGGGGAGATGGGTTCAGCCAATGGGGCCACACCTAGGGGGATGGGATCAGTCAATGGTGTCATACCTAGGGGGATGGATTCAGCCAATGGGGTCACACCTAAGAGGGCTGGGATCAGGCAATGGTGTCACACCTAGGAAGGATGGGATCAGGCAATGGGGTCACACCTAGGGGGATGGGATCAGGCAATGGAGGTCACAACTAAGAAGGATGGGATTGGCCAATGGGGTTACAGCTAGGGGGGATGTGATCAGTCAATGGGGTCACACCTAGGGGGGATGGGTTCAGCCAAAGGGATCATACCTAGGAGGGATGGGATCAGGCAAAGGGACCAAAGTGGACCAAACCATATCATCTAAGATGATAGTTTTTTCAGGAAAGATTTAGGATGAGGTTTGGGGCCGGGCAGTGTTTAAGGTGTGGTTTGGGGGCCTGGGCAATGTTTAGGGTGAGGTTTGGGGGCCAGAGGCACTGTTTAAGGTGAGGTTTGGGGGCCGGAACACTGTTTAAGGTGAGGTTTGGGTGCCAGAACACTGTTTAAGGTGAGGTTTGGGTGCCAGAACACTGTTTAAGGTGAGGTTTGGGGGCCGGAACACTGTTTAGGGTGAGGTTTGGGTGCCAGGACAGTGTTTAGGGTGAGGTTTGGGGTCAGGACAATATTTAGAGTGGGGTTTGGGTGTCAGAACAGTGTTTAGGGTGAGGTTTGATTCCAGGACAGTGTTTAGGGCAGGGGCACTCAACTGGCGGACTGCGGTCCGAATCTGAACCGCAACAGCCAGTTATCCGGTCCCTACAGAGAACAGGACAGGCTTGTCCCAAGCTTCAATGGCGGTACTGCTGATCGGCATACTGACATAGCCGCCTGGCATCCTGCACTTCATTTTAGGTCCAGTAGGCAGCAGGAGCAGCTACACGTGAGATCAGGGGCCGTGGAGCAGCGGTGGCAAACTGTGGCCTCAACAATCAGAGGGATGGTGGTGCAGGCAGGAGGGAGGGAGCCTAAGTAGCTGTCTGAAGGAAGGCAGCAGGTGCTATAGCAAGAATGGTGGTGGCAGAGGTTAGGAGAGCGGGACCTCGGCCGCATCCAGAGCAACGGCAAGTTGGCTTCAGAACAAAGATGGGGAATCGCTGGCTGCTGCTAGAGGCCTCCTGCCTCAGCTGGGATCCCCTGAATGGATCGGAGGCAGGATGCTGCTAGAGGTCCGCTGCCTCGATTGGGCAGCAATAAAGAATCATTGTTGGCGGTGGAGGACCCGCATCATGCTGCTTCTTCAGAGACCAGTGCAGAGGCATCAGTGGCAGAGGATTGGAACAGCAATGGTGGACAGGCAGCACAGGGATGCCCGGCTGGGGGTCATCAGCAGAGGATTGTAAGAACTGCTTCTGTGCTTCCACTAAGGGGGTGCTGCTCTCTGGGGGGGGGGGGGTTGCCTGTCCAGACCTCAGAAGAAGACCATCTTCCTGGATGCCTCACACTGCCCCTCCATAGGTTCTCTTACTTATTGCCCTGGTGCCCATGCTGCTCCCATTGTGTGACTGCCACTTCCAGTCCCCTATACCCCCTTGCTGCTCCCTCCATCAGATGCCATCTGCCCTCCACTGGCCCCGAATGCTGCCTCTCAATAGTTCCCACCTCCCTTATGCCCAAACTGCATCCCCATAGGCCCCTTCCCACCCCACCCCATGCTCCATACTGGTTCTCCACAGGTCCCATACCCTGACGGGCTCTCCAAAGATCCTATCCTACTCCATGTTGCCTCACCAAAAGACCCATGCTGCCCCTCAGTAGGTCCCACCCCCTATGCTGCCCCTCAGTAGGTCCCACCCCCTGTTGCTCCATGCTGCTTCTCCATAGGTTCTATGCTGCCCACCATAGGCCCCATTCCCCTCCTCCAACATATGTATCCCAGACCCCTTTCCCATCCATTTCTCTCATTCCACATGGCCAAACTAAAAAAAAGCTGCTGTCTGTTTTATCCCCAATGCCCAATAGAGATAATGCGGAGGGGGGGGGGGGAGCAACCATTATTTAGTTCTGCTCATAGAATATACACCCCTCTGGTGAGCTGATTTTAAGTACACCCCCCAGACCTTGTTTAGGGTGAGGTTTGGGGGCGGGACAGTGTTTAGGGTGAGGTTTGGGGGGCAGAACAGTGTTTAGGGTGAGGTTTGGGGGGCAGAACAGTGTTTAGGGTGAGGTTTGGGGGGCAGAACAGTGTTTAGGGTGAGGTTTGGGGGGCGGGACAGTGTTTAGGCTGAGGTTTGGGGGGCGGAACAGTGTTTAGGCTGAGGTTTGGGGGGCGGAACAGTGTTTAGGGTGAGGTTTGGGGGGCGGAACAGTGTTTAGGGTGAGGTTTGGGGGGCAGAACAGTGTTTAGGGTGAGGTTTGGGGTGCGGGACAGTGTACAGGGTGAGGTTTGGGGTGCGGGACAGTGTTTAGGCTGAGGTTTGGGGGGCGGAACAGTGTTTAGGGTGAGGTTTGGGGGGCGGAACAGTGTTTAGGCTGAGGTTTGCGGGGCGGAACAGTGTTTAGGGTGAGGTTTGGGGGGCGGAACAGTGTTTAGGGTGAGGTTTGGGGGGCGGAACAGTGTTTAGGGTGAGGTTTGGGGGGCAGAACAGTGTTTAGGGTGAGGTTTGGGGGGCAGAACAGTGTTTAGGGTGAGGTTTGGGGGGCAGAACAGTGTTTAGGGTGAGGTTTGGGGGTGGAACAGTGTTTAGGGTGAGGTTTGGGGGTGGAACAGTGTTTAGGGTGAGGTTTGGGGGGTGGAACAGTGTTTAGGACGAAGTTTGGGGGACGGGACAGTGTTTAGGCTGAGGTTTGGGGGACGGGACAGTGTTTAGGGCGAGGTTTGGGGGACGGGACAGTGTTTAGGGCGAAGTTTGGGGGACGGGACAGTGTTTAGGGCGAAGTTTGGGGGACGGGACAGTGTTTAGGGCGAAGTTTGGGGGACGGGACAGTGTTTAGGGCGAAGTTTGGGGGACGGGACAGTGTTTAGGGCGAGGTTTGGGGGACGGGACAGTGTTTAGGGCGAGGTTTGGGGGACGGAACAGTGTTTAGGGTGAGGTTTGGGGGACGGAACAGTGTTTAGGGCGAGGTTTGGGGGACGGAACAGTGTTTAGGGCGAGGTTTGGGGGGCGGTACAGTGTTTAGGGCGAGGTTTGGGGGGCGGGACAGTGTTTAGGACGAGGCTCAGTCATATGGGTGCTACGGCGTGTAACCACTCCTAAGGTGTGCGGTGGGTGCTGCAGTCAAAGGGGTCACACCTAGGGGGGATGGGATCAGCCAGTGGGGTCACACCTAGGGGGGATGGGATCAGCCAGTGGGGTCACACCTAGGGGGGGATGGGATCAGCCAGTGGGGTCACACCTAGGGGGGGATGGGATCAGCCAGTGGGGTCACACCTAGGGGGGGATGGGATCAGCCAGTGGGGTCACACCTAGGGGGGATGGGATCAGCCAGTGGGGTCACACCTAGGGGGGGGATGGGATCAGCCAGTGGGGTCACACCTAGGGGGATAGGATCAACCAGTGGGGTCACACCTAGGGGGGATGGAATCAGCCAGTGGGGTCACACCTAGGGGGATAGGATCAACCGGTGGGGTCACACCTAGGGGGAGTGGGATCAGCCAATGGGGTCACACCTAGGAGGGATGGGATCAGGCAATGGGCTAGGTCACATCTAGGGACCCAAGTGGACCAAACCAGAAATCAGCATCTTAGATAATAGGGTTGGGCAGATTTAGGGTGAGGTTTGTGGGTTGGGAGATATTTAGGGTGAGGTGTGGGACAGAATTAGGGTGAGGTTTCGGGTGTACGCTCAGCAGTCACTCGCACGTTTCCCGATCGATACATGGGTGAGAGTCGGATATCGATCCGGGGCGTGTCCCCGTCCAGCAGTTAGTTATGGTGTTAATATTAATAATAATAATAATGATGATAATATTCCGGCAGGGAGGAGGTGCAGCAGGGGCCGTGTGTCGGAGGAGCGGGGGCACCGCCGCCATCATTACCTGGGCACAGGTGGCTTCGGGCAGCGCTGAGTGACACACCACAGATACAGCGGCGCTCTCATGTACCTACCTGTCGGAAGAGGAGCCCCTTCACTGTCGCCATTGCAGCAGTAGCAGTATGAGAGGTCCGTAGCAGCAGTTAGTGTGAGCCGCACCCGCCATGGCTGTTTTCTGTTGCCATCGCTATATGTAGCCGCGTTAATCCCCCGGGGCGGCCACGCCCCTCTCGTTAGGATACAAAGGGCTGGGGGCGGGGCCTGGTGCTTTTCGCTGTCAGGACCGCTGCGCTTATCTCTATCACGTCCGCGCATCGGGGGAGCGAGGATTGTAGGAAGTATATCCCGGCATGCCTTGCTGCAGCCAAGCCTTCCGCAGAGGTGGGGTGGGGCTGTGTGACGTTGAATGTCTTCCTGGGATGGGGGAAGGACTGAGGTTAGGCATACCTCCCAACTTTTGAAAACCAGAAAGAGGGACAAGTGTGGGACACGCAGATTGTTTGCCAATAAATCACACCCACAGACACGCCCCCAGCCACTCCCTTAAAGGGAAACACCGCCTAAGAATTACATATGATATATACATATATATAATAATACAGTCAAGACACCCCCCCCCACACACACACACACATACAGGCAGATATGTTCCCACTTAAAGATGACCAAAAAGAGGTCCTTAATGTATGGTACGGATGGCATCCTCAGTGCCCTCCAGCAGTGCGTACTGCACCCTTTATTCATATATAAACCCTATTTAAGCATTAAAGTGGACCAAAACCCACCTGTCATTTGATCCTTCCCAGTTCTGGGGCATCCCACATAGGGATGCACTGCTGTGTGAGGCTGCCATGGCTCTCAGAGAAATCTCACATTTTCCGGGTGATCCCACAGCACTTGAGCATGGAGCGAATGGCATCCCCAACTGCCCCCTCCACTGGCTGAACGCTCACTGACCTTACCTACCTGAATGGATGGCCGGGATGCACAGAGCTGGAAGGAAGCAGCAGAAGGGATACCAGCAGTGGCTTCACTAAATGTGACGGGCCGTTTTGCCAACATTGGATGGGGCCCTGTCAAGGCTCATAGATTACATTTTTGTTTTGTGTTTTGACCAAGTTGTTTGCAGCTAGACAAGTGAAACAGCAGAGACAAATGGTGATTCCTTTATCTAAATTTTGTTAAGTGAGCACAGATCTGATAAATAAGATTGAGGATCAATAATGATGGTGTCCCCTGGGCTTCTGGGCCCAGGTGCACCCCCTATAGTAACATCCCTAAATGCCAGTGTGGACGAGAGCCTGCACATGCACCAGCGAGCGTGAAGCAACTTATAAATATGGCAGAACTGGGAGCTTTACACAGGGAATACTACCGGGCCCCCTGAGCTGAAATCGGGGCCCCCACAATGTTCAGTGTCATCATACTAGGCACTGGAAGCTCAGAGGTTAATAAACCTTATCTCCCAGCCCCCTGCTGAAAGTCTGTACCCGTCTCCTCTTCTTCATAGCGAATGACAGCCGGCCTCCGACATCCATGGCCTCCAAGAGCAGCGCAGCTGAGAGTGACGTCATTCTCCAGCCACCTCTGCGTTATCCAGCGTCACGCAGGGGCCAGCCTTTCACTATGGCGGAGAGAGACTGTCAGTACGCAGTGCGTTCAGGGAACGGCGAGGGAGGGAGGGCTTATTAACCTCTCAGCTCCCAGTGTCTGCTAGGATAACACTGTGTGGCCCCGAGGATGCTGACTGTCCTTCAGCGGGCCCCTAGATAATTGCATACTTTGCCTCACCCGACTGTCCGATGCACTGAACTCCGGCGGCCAGCTTGCTATCTGCTGGGCAGTGCACTTTGTGGCAGTGCGGGGATAGCGAGCCTGACACTGGGAACCTGCTGCGGATACTGCACACTAACAGTTCAGCGAGCCAGCAAACAGCCTCACTGCCCGATCTAACTCCGCCCCCAACCCCCTGCAGCTGCCCCGGGCACCGCCCCTTTCTCTTCCTTCCAGCTCTTACGCCGCACAGAGAGCTGCAACCTCCTGCCCGGTGTCCCGGCCGCCGCCATACTCGCCGGCGAGTTTACAGGATTCCGGGACATGTTGGGGCCCCGCGGGGCAACGGGACAAGGGCCCCAAAGCGGGATTGTCCCGCCCAAATCGGGACACTTGGGGGGTATGGGTTAGGTGATTTATGGATGGGGGGCTATTGTATTATCAGGTTAGGGTGAGGTCCAGTGTTAGGCTCACTTGTAGGGGGTGATTAGAGGTTTGCTCCCGTCTCAGCAGGTTGGCCAGTAAGGTCACTCATATGGCGATGTTAGGTGTAAGGGTCACCCTTTGGGGTTAGGGTCACTCTTAGAGATCACATTTGGTGTTACGGTCACTCTTAGAGGTCTTAGGGCCAGGGTCACTTAGTGTTAGGGTCACTCTCGGAGGTCACATTAGGGTCACTCTTAGAGATCACATTTGGTGTTAGGGTCACTCTTAGAGGTCTTATTAGGGGCCAGGGTCACTTAGTGTTAGGGTCACTCTTGGAGGTCACATTAGGTTCACTCTTATAGGTCACATTAGAGGTTAGGGTCAGTCTTAGAGGTCACATTAGGCATTGGGGTCACTCTTAGAAGTCACATGAATGGTTAGGATCACTCTTAGAGGTCACATGAGGTGTTGGGGTCACTCTTAGAAATCACATTTGGTGTTAGGGTCACTCTTAGAGGTCTTATTAGGGGCCAGGGTCACTTAGTGTTAGGGTCAGTCTTAGAGGTCAAATTAGGCGTTGGGGTCACTCTTAGAAGTCACATGAATGGTTAGGATCACTCTTAGAGGTCACATGAGGTGTTGGGGTCACTCTAAGGGGGTCACATGAGGTGTTGGGGGCACTCTTATGGGTTAGGTCAGATGTTCAGATTCAGGGCTATATTAAATATTAGGGTTAATCTTAGGGAATAGGTCACGTGTTAGGGCCCTTTTTTGGGGGTCTCATTAGGCATTATGGTCACTCTTAGGGTCAGGTTAAGTGTTAAGGGGATACTTTAGGTGTTAGTGTCACATTTAGGGGTTATTCGAGGGTGAGATGTTAGGGTCAGGTTTAGGGCTATCATTATGTTTAGGTAACAATTTTGGGTCACTTGGGGTGTGGGTTGTTGAGGTCACTCTTGGGCAGTTAGGTCACTATTGAAGATTCAGTAATAGGTCAGGGTCACTATTGAAGATTAGGTCATGGATCAGGGTCACTATTGGGGGATCCATTGGCTATTTGGGAAATTTTGGGGTGTGACAGGTTCAGAGGTTACCCCTCTGGTCCTAGTGACACCCATAGAATATCTGTTATAGTTAGCTCACCAAACACAGGATTGGAACAGAATCACCAGCTAAATAGTCTTTCCAGTTGGAAACATGATCCTTTTTTTTTGGAACATGCATGAGAGGTTCCCCTTTAATAGCTGATTGTTTGTGTTACTTGTGATGTTTGTTGTTAGGACAAGGTTTTCAGAAACCAAACACTTAGGGGGAAGGTTCCCTGGGGAAGTTTCAGTGTTGGCACCAATCACATGACATTATCAGGCGGCTGCACATTGGTATGGAAGCCCAGTGTTAGTGTACCAGAATAGATGCTGCAGCAGCAATGGAGGACCATCACTCCCTGGGTTGCCATAGCAACACTCACCTACTTGCATCAATGGGTTCCTCCACTCCTGCCCCATCACTACTATCAGCACTAGTAGACAAGGCTAATAATACAGCGGGGATGCGGCGCTGGAAAACCAGTGAGGTGCGTGTACTGGGTGATCCCCAGGGATATGCACAGCGGGACATCCCAATTTGGGATGCCCCATAAAGAGGGAGACCACTGGCCCTAGAATATTACAGAGGTGGTTCCTCTTTAAAGCAGACCAACATTTTCCACTCACCTAGTTTTTGGTCCATTATATAGGGGTATCCTAATTTGGGATGCTTTAGTGTGTGAAATCCCAGGATAGCCTGGTTGGTTATTTTGAGCCATGCTCCTACGGCACATGTGTGTGCTGTCATCCAAAACTCACCGCTGTGAAACAATTGATGGGTGCATCCCCTCTGCACCAGCCATTCAGATACACTGGCAAGGGTGGGCATATCAGATTAGAGTAGCGCTGGGGATGCCACCCGAGGCCCACGCATGCACCCTGGAATCAGTTACTGACTGGTGTATACAGGTTTCTAAGGGAATCATACAGCATTACTTGGTTGAAGGTCTGCTTTAAAGAGGAACGATTTCGCCATGCCTGAGGCATCCCGCTGTGTGAAACCCCAGAAGAAAACCTGCACGTAGTGCAATCAACAATTCAGCACCATCAATCAAATATGTAAATGAGTGAGGGTGTGCCAATGAAAGAATCCCAAAACTGCTATGTAATACACACAAAGAAAATAATTTTGTGGCCCAGTATACCACAAAAAACGGGGAATTTTTTCTACACAGCACCACTCCTCCTCACCTAATAAACCATCAAAATCTTATAGCTTCATATCAAAAAGGATTTTTAATTCATCAATAAATCAAAGTAAAAAAATATATACATACAGTACACTAATGATCACAAGACATTTAAAAAACACATATACCTATAAAACCCACCCCAGCAGAAGGAACCCTAATTAATCCATTCCCTGTGCAAAGATATAGTAGTATTACACCATACAAATATATACATCTCAAACATGTATTAAAGTGCCTATGTGCCAATAATAAAGTGCTAAACAGTGTAAACAATTGAAAATAACAAGAAATTTCACCTCAATGAAAGATATAAAAAGTAACCCTCTGCTGAGCCAGATAATAAGCCACCCACGCGTTCCGTGACGGATTGTCACTTCCGTGACGATCATCCAGAATACTAACCTTGCTGGCAAACCCAAATTGTATGTGCAGTAGCCACATCACCGCTCACCTCCATCTGATTGCGGCCAGTAACGTACGCTCCATTCAGTTTTACTACACAGCCCTGATGTCAGAGGGGCTAGTAAAAGCTGAATGGAGCGCAAGCCTCTGATTGGCTGGCACCTGCATTGCCGCGGGATCACCAGGAAGACAGGTTTTTAAGTTGATCCCCGGGAGTACACACAGCAGGGCATCCCATTGGAAAAGGAACAATACCCGGTACAGTGAAAATCTCAGCTGATGTTCCTCTTAAAAAGAAACCCACTTGGATTCTGGTCACAATTTGGGATGCCCTTGTGTGCCTCCCCGAATCACCAACTTCTCACTTTCCTGCTTGCTCCCACGACACATGCATGGGCCTTATCATTCATTGCTGTTTGCCTCCCTATGGGCGCCAGCCAGTCAGATCTGCAGGGTGCATGTAGTCCAGGGAGGCCACGCATACACTGTAGAGTAAGGTAACAATCTGGTGATTCCCAAGGGTTTTACAAACAGGACATCCCAAGTCAGAATGCCTCTGGGGACAGCTTTCATCCGGCCCTACAGTCTTTTAGACCAGGGCCAGTATGATTGGATCGTCAGGATGGGCCTGTTTAAAGAGGACCGAGACCCTAGTAACCCGGAGGCATGCCATTTCCTGTCATTGCCCGTATGCTCACCCCGGAACATGCGCAGCTATCCTTTATTTGATGCGTAGCCAGTGGACATTAATTCATTTCTGGACACAAATGTGCATGGTGCTGATTTCTGATTGGTAGAGAGTCCGCAAGTGCTTCATGGGAATGTTGATCAAGGTAAGCAACCATTAGATTCCGGTGGCTTTCCTAATGGGGGCATCCCAGATAGGATATGTAGAGCACCCTCCCAATACCCAAAGCAGACCAGCATTTTTCTGGGTTTTGGTATGCTTCACTGGTGCCTCCCGAAATACCCAGAAATGTATTTTTAATGAATGGATTGTCAGGCTCCTCCCCCTTGCTGTGCCTACCCACTTCCAGCCATTCAGATATGCCTAGCGGAGGTGGGTTGCTAGGGATGCCGGTTAGGGCCCGCACATTGCCCATGGGACCACTGGTTCAATGTGAGTATTAGGTGAATCTGAAGGCTTCACACATAGGGGCATCCCAAATTGGGATTCCCCAAGGGCAAGCTGTTTTTTTTCACATGAGTTTTGGTCCTCTTTAAAGCGGACGTAAACTTTCCTTTGCACCACTGTGCCAGGGATGGTCCTGATCCAGAGTGACACTAACCTCACCTACCCTGTTCACATCATCAGTGAGCCCTGCATTAGAAGAGATACTCACCTATATCTGAGCTCCATCTAACAAGGGATAGAAAGCTTCCAATAGAAGGTGGTAGGTACTGCAATATGCAGCAGTTTCCTGTCTGCCATCCTACAGAGTCCTGTTCATCATTCAGAATTCTGGGCTTACTGACAGTGGGAGTAGATGGGTTGGGTCCCTATGGGCCTGGACAGAGTTGCCAGGAGGGTTTAGGACTGGTTTAGGCCATCACTTCTCTGCTTATGGCACCCAAAGTAGGCGGGTTCTTGAGTCTAGCTCCCGCCATGGAAGCTTACAGACAGTCATCAAAGTATATTTAGTTCCATGGGGTTCTATGTGGGTTAGTGGGTTAGTAGTGTCTGGTAAGTCCCAAAACAAGGCGCAAACTGTTATGTCATATGTATACAGGTGGGGTTATGTCATACAGGTCCTCTTTGTTTCAGTTTATGGTGTCGGGGAAACGTGACGGGCAGGTAGCGTGCGACACCCTTTAGCTGATCACCAGCAGCGGAGCATGTGCACAGAGCAAGTGCAAGTCATCATGATGTGCGCTCTGTACCTGTCACTGCCCCGACCCCAGATAATAGCAGAGGCTCATCTGCCGAGCACCTTACATACAGGATAAACAATCATAAAAATCATAAACAATGTACAGACATTGCCCTCATTCCAGGGGCAGCAACAAAACACCTAAATCCTGATTCTATTCAAATTCTTAAATCTTAAAGGGGTTCTAAACTCTCCCTTGCAACTGGTCCACAGGGACACTACACTAGCCCAACATAGCCCCCCCCAATGGGTGCCTAATGCAACTCGCCGGCTCACATGATTCAAAGCTGAGATGTTTTCGCTCTTGCAGAAGGAAGCGAGAATTCATGGCGAGAATTGTCTTTTTTTCTGAGAATTTACAATTTGCATGACAGTTTATTGAATCGCTGTCATTGAGCTGTACAAGTTTTCATTGCTAAAAATCATAGCTATAGGGCGTGGCCTACGCATGGCGGCGTGAGGAAGCACATTGGTGGGGCTCCAACCAGATCCTCGATTTTTGGCGATTAGGCGACGAGATTCACTGCAGCAATGAGGGGCAACAAGAAGAAGAAAGTGGCGGCAGAGAGGAGAAGCAAGTCAGCGGGGAGGATTGACCCCCTACCTGACTCCTGGATCCTCGGCACGGCCAGCGGCGGGATCGCTTAAGATGGCGACGGAGGGAGGAGGACCGGGTCTCCCCCAGCGAGATCCACATGGTCGAAGAGCGGGCGGAGGGCTCCAGCGCCCAGGTGAAGAGGAGGCGGCGGGCCCGCCACTCTGCGGCGATGACAGCCGACACGGAGGCGAGAGAGGAGCCTCCGCATGACGAGCCGCAGCTTCCGCCCTGCGAGGAGCGGCAGCTCAGGCTGCAGATGATGTCATGCAGGCGGCGGCGGAGGCAGCGGTTCGAGCTGGGGCAGAGGGAGAGATGCCCAGTGACATAAATAAAATACAGAAACTGACACCAGAGCCCCATGCTGGGGAGCCAAAGGGGGGTCAGCCAGCAAAACCAAAGCCCCTACTACATTCACCCGCAGCTTCACCTAAATTGACATTCATTGAAAATGTGTGCACAGCTATCAGCCATGGGGAGAGGCAGAGGGGAGGGTGATTTAGGTGCCCCTGCTCCCAAGATCAGTATGGAGGGGCAATTCCAGGGCGGCACCGCCTGCAGACGGGCGACGGCCCACCAAGCCCACCATGGGATGCCCCCACGGTTGACGCCCCCTGTGGATGGACTCCCCTACACAGCCCTATCCGGTCACCTACCCCATCCACGCAGCATGTAGGGGTTGGTCCCCTGGCCCAGAGGAAGACCCCGGAGCAAGAATCCCACGCAGAGGGAGCAGGCCGGTCAAGTGAAAGAGGGGGACCACTGGCGGCTGCCTGGGCCCACCCCGGCGAGATGAATGAGACGGCCCATGAATTTTCTGAAAACGTTACAGAGCTAGATCCCAGCCTTAAGCTCCTGCTTCAGTTTCTTCCCACCAAAGCCAACCTAAAAGAAGACATGGAAGCAGTTGCGCTGAGGATTGAACGGGCCATGAGGAAGGAGACAGAGGATCTACAGCAACAAATGTCAGCCCTGGACACTAGAATCTCCGCAATAGAAGGGTCCAGTGCGAGCCACGAAAATCGGATCGCGGAGTTAGAGCGGAACTCCATACTCAACAACAGCAGCTCACCAACATCTTCCTACAGTCAGATGACCTTGAAAATCGCAACAGACGCAACAATCTAAGGCTACAGGGCATCCCCGAGTCGGTCCCTCCGAACCTGTTTCGGTCCACGGCATCAGCTATTTTCAACTCCCTTCTAGGGAAACCCAGAGGTCATTATAGACAGGATCTATAGGGTGGCAGGCCAGCCAGTGGCAGAGGCTGACGCACCGCGAGATGTCCTTTGCCGCATCCATTTCTTCACGTTGAAGGAGGACATTTTGCGACAGGCCTGGGAGAGGAGTCAGGTGGAATGGGAGGGTTATAGTGTGAAGATCCTCCCTGATGTTTCCCGACACACCTTACGCATGAGGAGGATTATGCGCCCTCTTCTGGACAAGCTGTGAGAGATCAACGTCTCTTACAAATGGGGACATCTCTTCCAACTCATCGTGCAGAAGGACAATGGCGTATTTCCGCTGCGACGGAAATAAGATCTACCAGAGTTGTTCCGGTTCTTGGACATTAATCCCATTGCAGTCCCTGATTGGCTGAACTTCAGCACAGATCCACTTTTTGAGGGGGGAAGACGAGAGCGGGTTGGGGAGGGGCAGGGGGGGACCGATTCGCCCGGGGGCCTCGAAGATAACATGCTGAGTCCCGACCCTGCGTCTCCTTGGAAGTCGGAATGCCCCATCTGGATTGATATCCTTTCTATAATTTAGATCATTAAAGTGGACCAACACCCAGGATTTTGACTATCCTGGGTTTTGGTCCACTTCGGTGGGGCACCCCGATCGGGGGTGCCCCGCTGTGTGAAACCCCCCAGAAACCCCAAAAAACTCACCTCTCAACGCTCCCACGTGAGCGCCGCAGCCAATCCCCGCCAACGTCCAGGCGGGGATCAGGAACGTCCAGGCCGCTTCCGCCGCCGCCGCCTCCCGCGCGTCACTCTCGGCGCGCGCGCGCCCCCGCCGGCCATTCACAGAGGGCCGGCGCGGGCGCGCGCACGTCTGGAGGGGTGCGCGGGAGGCGGCGGCGGCGGAAGCGGCGGCGGATCAGGTAAGGTGTTTTGGGGGTTTCTGGGGGGTTTCATCGAGATCGGGATGTCCCGCGGGGTGGGAGGTGATCGGCCCGGGATTCTTATAGATTTCCGGGCCGATCACCCCTGGGTGTTGGTCCTCTTTAAGCTGTTGAGATTCTATGTTAAGTTACATTTTAAGCAATCTGCTGTGTTATAACTGCCATTGTGCAACGTTTTAGCTTACCTTACTTAAACAAGGTGTTTTACCATGTCATAGGCGGGAGAGTAGTGGTTTTGAGCGCGGGGGGGGGGTCGGAGCCCCGCCCCGTGGTGCGAGGTCACTTTACCCCCATTAGTTTTCTTCTTCCTCCCGCCGGGACACGACTCGGTGGGAATAAGTAGAATAAGGAACAGTAGTTCCATCCCTAGGTTTTGCTCTCTCTCTTTATAGGGATGGCTGTTCGTTTTTCCTGTTCTTGTTCGTTGTTCCTGTCTGTCCTTTTCTCTTATCTGGCTTTTCTTCTCTCTCTATTTGGATATCAGCACATTTCACACACCGTTGATATTGCTCTTTTGTTCTCCTTTCCTCGACATACCCCTCTTTTAGCCCCAAGTACTTTTGCATGAGATTGGGTGGGGAGGCCGGGAGTCATGGCCAGCTTGAAAATATGTTCCCTTAATGCAAAGGGTCTCAATATCCCGGAAAAGAGGGCCAAAATACTTTACAGCCTACATAAAGAAAAGGTGGATGTTATACTGTTCCAGAAGACCCACTTTTGTGCAGGAAAGATGCCAGAGGTCAAAAATAGATATTTCCCCAGATGGTTCCACTCAACCCACAGGACAGATATATCTTCTTGAAATTCATAGTGAATGGAGACACATATACATTAGCAAACATCTACCTACCCAACCTTAACCAAACAGAGATGGGACAGCGATTCTTATGTTTACTAGAGGACTACGCAGAAGGAGTTATAATTTTGGGAGGGGATTTTAACATGGCCTTGGACCCGAGGGTGGATTCTTCACAGGGTAAGTCGGCGAACCCCTTATCCAAGTTAGCGGCATTTCGACAGGCCCTTACTTCTTTGCAAGTCATAGATGCCTGGAGAGTATTAAACCAGGGGGATAGGGACTACACCTTTTACTCTCCCGTACAAGCTTCCTACAGCAGGCTTGATTGTATTTTCATTAGTCATCATGTCCTGTCTAGGTACATAGGGGCATCTATTGGCCCTATCCTGTGCTCAGACCATGCTCCAGTGTTCATTACCCTCCCTATTCCTCATGGAACTAAGAACCAGTTCACGTGGAGACTAAACGACAATCTACTCAAGGATGCCCTATGCCTTTCAGAGGTTAGAGAGACTATAGCTAACTTCCTAACAGACCACAGACATGATGTCACCCCCTTGCCTATCCAGTGGAAGCTATGAAATGCGTCCTCCATGGGGTATTTATTAAACATGGGGCGAGGTTGAAGAGGGAAAGAACGCGACAGATCCAGGCCACCCTAGACAGAATCCAAGCGATTGAAAGGTCCCATAAACAGGCCGCTAAACAGGAGGAGCTGCTACAGCTGATTAAGGCTAGGGAAGAGTTGAGGAGACTTTACGATCAGAGTTTCTTAAAGTATAGAGATAAGTGTAGAGCTAGGTTCTACGAGTTTTCTGACAAGTGCTGGAAATTGTTGGCTAGATCGCTGCACCCCAGACAAAATTCGACATACGTTCCGGTGGTTAAGGGCAGGGGAGGCCGTGAGGTATATAAGCCAATGGAGATAGTGGGCGAGTGCCAGGAATTTTATTCAGATTTATACAACATCAAAGGGTGTTTGGACTCGCTGCCTGCTGAGAACTTAAGACGCCCGTATAGAATCGTATGTGAACGATACAGCAATACCTCCCCATAGACAGGGAAATTGGAGACGCCCCGGAAGAGCCGTTCTCCGAGGATGAGGTGAGAGCTGCCATTAAGGGGACACCCGTGGGAAACAGTCCGGGACCGGATGGGTTCACGCCACGGTTTTATGGCACCTTTGGGGGACAGCTCTCTGCCTTCCTGACAAGGGTATTCAACAGTGTCTCTGAGGCGTGCCCCTTCCCTGGACAGGCCCTGGATGCCCATATCTCTGTCATACCAAAGCCCAATAAAGATAGGACTGTAGGGCAACTATAGACCAATATCACTAATCAATGTTGATATTAAATTGTTCGCAAAAGTGATATCTACAAGGCTCCAAGCACCCTTGGCGGAGATCATAGATGGGGATCAGGTGGGGTTTGTCCAGGGGAGGGAGGCCAGAGACAATACAATAAAACCAATTACACTCATGCATCACGCCCGGACGAACAGGATTCCGGCATGCCTGTTGTCAGTGGATGCCGAAAAGGCCTTTGACGGGGTCCACTGGAAGTTTTTGAGAGCGGCGCTGGTCCAGGTGGGAATAGGCCCCAAATTACTAGGTAAGATCATGGCGCTTTATGGGGGGCCCTCGGCCAGGGTCAGAGTCAACGGTCTCCTGTCAACTCCCTTTGCAGTCAGGAACGCTCCGCGACAGGGATGTCCACTGTCGCCGCTCCTATATGTAATTGTAATCGAGCATCTTGCTCAGGCACTGCGTGCCAACCCTTCGGTTAAGATACTTCAGTGCGGCGGGAGAGAACATAAGTTGTCCCTGTTCGCTGATGATCTTCTGTTATACATCACATCCCCACATCTCTCCTTACCCTCTATAATGAAAGAATTTAACAGATTTAGCAGCCTTAGCAACTTTAAAATCAATCTAGCGAAAACAGAGGCCTTGAGTGTCTCTTTGCCATGAGAGACCCAGCAGCTATTAGAATCGAACTTCCCCTTTAAATGGCAGAGGGAGTCTTTTAGGTATCTGGGAGTTCATCTTTCCTCCAACCTTGGTCACCTTTTCAGGTTGAACTACGCCCCGCTACTCTCCAAGACCCTAGAGAACCTTAAACAATACAACAAATCCCAGTACTCATGAATGGGTCGTATAAATATAGTAAAAATGTATATTTTGCCGTGTTTTCTTTATATTTTCCAAGCAATCCCTATTGTAACGGACAGGGGTCACTTCACAGCCCTTAAAACAGCACTCCTCAAATTCATCTGGAACAATAGGAGGCCGAGGATTAGTTATTCAGTCTTAATAAGAACTAAAGAGAGGGCTGCCAGACCTTAAGTTATACCATACGGCAGCGATCTTGGCCAGGATGTCAGACTGGTTCCACCATAGATTTGATAAACACTGGGTGGCCATTGAAGAAGGTGTGTCTTCCTTGGGTCTTACAATGCTCCCGTGGATAGACCCTAGGCTGCGACCTGGGGCACACACCTTGTCGGTCTTGACACGTTCGCTGTTGTCTGGGACTCGGTGCTTAAAAAAGGAAATCTTTCGACCAGAATAGGCCCATTCATGCCCCTCTTTGACAACCCCGCTTTTCCCCCCAGTGTGTGAGCCGACAGGTTCCTGATTTGGGATAGGGCAGAGGGGATTCGGCTTGGAGATACGTTGCGAAGCGGTCGCCATCCAAGTCTCCAGGCGCTTCAGTCGGAGGGCGGAGAGGGGGGGTGTCTTGGCTCCTTCATTGACAATTGGTGACTTTCCTTAGGTCTCACAACCCCGTGTCGTCCTTGTTGCGACCCTTGACTACTTTCTAGAGCCTGCTAAGGGCATATCCGATACCCACACACACCCTTTCTCTAGCATATCGGATCTTACAAGCTGAGGAGGGGGCCTCTGAGCGACCTGGATACACTAGAAGGTGGGAACTAAAGTTGGGTTGTGAGATAAGTGATGAGGATTGGGCTAAATCCTTTATGTTAACACACAAACTCTCTGTGGCATGCAGAGCACAGGAGAAAAACTACAAGATTCTGTCCCGTTGGTATAAGTGTGCGGTGGATTTGGCTAGATTCGGGGGAGCTGACTCGGGTTCGTGCTGGAGATGTGGTGGTGCGGAAGGTACAATGCTACATATCTGGTGCGAGTGCCCTTCGATACATAAGTTCTGGGACAGTGTGCTATCTACATACAAATTCTTGACGTTGGAAGGTGTCCCCAATAACCCTCAGGTTGCTCTCCTCTCCATGGTCCCTGGGTCGGCCTCCTCAGCAAAGCGGGGACTACTGAGACATTTACTTACTGCAGCAAGGTCGGTAATCCCACGTCATTGGCGCACCCGAGACACCCCGGGAGCCATGGAATGGGTGCAGGAGGTGGAAAACATTAGAAGAATGGAGAAATTAATGTTGGAGGGGGATGAAAGCGGGAGGCAGAAATTGAACATAACATGGACAATATGGTTGATGAGCCTCAACACACCTGAATTCAGTGCATTCCTGTCCTCACTACAGGCGGGTCAATAGAGGCGCTGCTGAGGGGAGGTATTACTCACCTCCTCCCGGGCTCTGGTGGATGGTCATGAATCTGGGCGGTGACTCCTACGCCGGCCGGCCGGCCTCCTCACCCTGCCTGGTCCCCCTTGCCCCCTACCTAGTATGGTATTCGTTGGTGCGTAAGGCTATATTTCCATGCAATCTCTCTTTCCCTTTCCTTTTCTCTTTTTCCCTCGGATACTATCTCCTTCTTTCCGTACTTTCTCTTCTTTCTTGAGTTGTTCAGTTTTAAGTGTTAAGTTCAGTGCTTAATATACCCTGCGGGTTGTCCCTATGTGCCTAGACGACTTGTTGGTGTGTGGTGGTTGGAAAGTGGCCCTGGAAACTGGCCACGGGGACAATCTGGAATCTCTGATTATTAAATAAAGTACCGAGACGCCTTTTCCATTGGCGGGGGTGGTGGGGGGGGGGGATGCACTGGGGGGCGCTGCGCGCGATTGGCAGGCTGGGCCCTCCGGTCTGTTTCTTCCTCCCACGCCTCCGACATAAGAGAGAGAGGACACAAGGGACGGTTGCTATTGATTCAGGTACTTGTTGTAACTGTATGTATATGCACTGAATACTCTTGAAGAAGCACTCCTTTATTGTATTTGTTGTACCTGCTTTTCTCTTTGCTTTCCAATAAAAACATATTGAACAAAAAAAAAAATCATAGCTATAGCCGCCATGATTTTTATCAAAGAAATTGATAGCCAGTACTATTTGTTGTTTTTTTTTAATAACAAAAAAGGAATTCCCCACCCCCCTCAAGAGCCAACAAACCCAGGCACCAGGTATAAGGGCTGATAACTCAGAACTCAGTCCCTGGCCCTGCTGGTTACCAGCCATTATGCCCTTCGGTATGTGTTCAGGGCACCCCTGGAAAAACCCTGAATCCATACCGAAGGGCTGGTGACTGGCCAGAGCGGCCTCTGAGCCCTGAGTCACCAGCACTTATGCCTGGTGCCCGGGCCAGTCAGCTTTTGGGGGGGGGGGGGGGGGTCACACTTTTAACCCCCAAAAAATCTAAAAGAAAAAAAAACTAGAGCTGATTTTCATTGATAAAAATCATGCCATCAATAGTAAATGGAAAAAAAACACGCCGCACAGTGAGGCCTAGTGAAACCTGATCTTGCCAAATATACCCATAAAAAACACTCCCTGACTTAAATTAGTTTTTACTTTCTGAGTGAATTTTTGTGTCAATTCTCGCAAAAAATCTCGTTTCAAAAAAGCAAGCAAAAACAGTTTTTTTCCCCACAAAAAACTTGTCCAGCTCTGAATCAAGGTTTCCTCCTTTTTTGCCTAGCAATCTACACCTTCTCCATTACCTGTTTTCTGTCGCCCTGCCACACAGAGCCCCATGGGAAAAAGGTGAGTATATAAGACTTCAGGGTGCCGCTGGTCTCCCTCTTTATGGGGTATCCCAAATTGGGATTTCTTGCTGTGTGAAACCCTGGGGCACACCTCAGAAAACTCACCTGGATGGTGATCCCACCCCTCATCTTCAGGCTGCAGCCGCATCCCTGCTATACCTTTAGCTGGGGCACATACCAGTGTCAGGCATTTCTGACCGGTTGCCATGGGTACGCCGTACAGCTTTCCTTGCCACTCCGAGCTGATTTCCAGAACAGCCCACGCATGCGCCATGGAAACTAAAAAAGGATGTTTTGGGGCGATCTGGGGGTATACATAAAGCCACACCCCCAACCTATCCGGATTGGGCGGGACCGTCCTGGAAACACATTGTGATCCCGCGTCACACCCGATTACCCGCCTACCGCGGGACGGTTGGGACTTATGCCGGGCATAGAGCCTACATGCCCACCACAGTGCTGCGTCCTCTACCGTCACCCACCTCTCCATTCCCTTCTCAGTGTGGGCAGATATCTCTACTAGTGCTTCCTACAATGAGAGCTCGTTAGCCAATCAGCTGCCGCTCTCCAGTGTGAGTGGGTGCGGCCTCTGTCGGGATTGGACGAGCAACAAGTGGGCGTGGCCACCACCGGGATTGGTGCGTGTGATCAGCTACAGCCAGGATCAGGTTAGCCCAAAGCTTGGGGGGGGGGGGTTAAAGATGAGCATCCAACCAATGTATCTTCTATCCATCAATCACTGAGGGGGTGTGGCTTAATTTACATATTGTCCCGATTTCCCATTCTGAGAAGTTGGGAGGTATGATAAAGCTTTTGCTGAAATCCTGCTACTCTTCTGTAGTCCAGCCCTTGGATTTTATTTATTCATTCATTATTTATTCATGACCACTTTATTTTAGCCCTGAAAGGTGGACCAACACAAAGAAGCAGGGAAAAGACAGACAAGCAAAGCAGGAAGCAGCTGTTCTCCCCTGCACACACAATCATAGATGTGTCCCCACACAGTGTGATGCAGGAGGGGTGGAGATATGTCCAGCTCTCAATGCTAAAAAGAGGTGGTCATGAATGAATAAAATCCAGGGGCTGGGCTACAGCCACACTACACTAGGATTGTTTTTACACAAGCCACAATCTCTTTAAAACAGCATTGTGGGACCTGAATGGGGCATTATGGGATCCAGTTTAATGAGGACCTATACTTACCTGATCTCCGACTATGCCAGGGGCAGATTAGATACCCACTGGAAATGATCTTCTTATGACTTCAGTCTCCCATTTCCAGACACTCGCCCAATGAAATGTGCCGCCTATTGGATGAGCACCAATTTCCAACCGATCGATTCTCTCCCCCCGGGGCATCCAAAATCGGAATGCCCTGCTATGTGAAACCCTCCAGGATGCCCCATACACTTACCTTGTTTCCTGGTCCAACAGTGCATATGCGAGCTAGGAGCTGCTGGCCTTAGATGAAGACTTAGGTCCTTATTTATCAAGGGCTAGCGCCAGGTAGTGTCTGACGAGCGCCAGGTACCGCCAGCTAACGGCGGCTACCGACTCAAGTACGCCCGACGGCGGTCACAATGACGCATTTATCAAGCTAAATGAGGCTAGCGCCGGCGAGAGCGACAGCTAGCGCGGGATTCATCATGTAGCCGACTGCAATGAACAGCGCCGCTGCTAATCCCATCACAGCGCCAGGTATGACCTGTCGCTCCCTGGCGATGTCCAATGCATTTCAATGGAGCAATCTTTAATTAATCATAATTAATTGCTATTAATGTTTACTTTTTTTTTTTTAATGTCAAAAATTCTGTGACCACTTCTGCAATGTTAGGATTTTTTATTAAGGTAAAAAAAATAAAAAAAAAAATTTGTGCAGAATTGATATTACAGGTCTGATATTCATGTATTCATATTACAAAATGTTTAGAAAAACTTGTATAATTTTACAATCAAAAAATATGGTTGTTTGGGGGTTAAAAACTATTTTACACCCATCGCCGCCAGCGCTCTGGGGTTTAAACAAGGAATTCACAGCGCGAAAAAATTCGGAGCGTGTTTTGTTAATGAATCTGCAGCAAGCCGTTCGCTCTGGCCATTCGTTGTCAGGCGCCCATACAACGCGGAACCTGTGAAACAGCGACCCCTAACCCCGTATTCAACATTACCGCACACCGACTGAGTCGCTGTCAACAAGCAAACCCCGGCCAAGCACAGCGAATACTAGCTGGCGCTGAGAAAATCACGCTACTGGCGCTCATCTGTCGCTACCTGGCGCTATTAATGAATCGGCCTCCCAGACTATAGTGCGTGGTTTGGTGAATCAGCGAGGAAGGGAAAGAAATTCTTGTTTTGCTGGGTGGGGGTTAGAACCGGGTGACTCTCGAGATAATAGGGTGACCTGGCAAGCAGAGTGCTCAACAGTCACCACATAGTTCCTCCAGTTCCAAGGCTGACAGGGGATCCTTCCCACACGCCTAAGGGCAAATCTAGCCAATCAGACACTTAGAAGGAGTCAGGGGCAGCCAATAGTGAGGGGCTGCATTGCCAGGCAACCATTTAGTGGTGTTTGCTAGCCAATAACACATGGGTTGGAGATTCAGTCAGCCAATCAGTGGGGGGAGAAACACATGTTTTGCAAGGTGAATTTGTAATTTGACAGGGTGACCGGGTAAGGGATGGGGAGTCAAAACTGGGTGACTCCTTGAAGAAACAGGAGACTTGGCCTTGCTGAAATAGGGTGGCTCCAGTGAACATGACCCTCTGCTGTGTTTCTCCCATAGAATGATGAAGAGAACATGGGTTATCTTTCCCTCTCTTTTTAAGAAGAGGACCTCAGTTGTATGTAAATATCCCAATGGCCCCATCTCCATTTTGCTGGCAGGTCCCTGGTCATGGCGCTGTCTCTTCTCAAGAGTGGAAAAAGATTTTCCGTGTGTTTGTGTCTAGCGACACGCGTACACCCATCACACTCGCACACCCCAGACATGCAGCTACTGTGACAAGTGTCAGAAACCGAGGGATTAACCCTTCAGGCATGTTAAAATGCCGGCCCTACCTCATAGCAATGGTGGAGAGTCTGTTAGTAAATAGGTGGTTGTTAAACCTGTGCACGCTGAGGAGATGAGGGGGGGGCAATACTTTTAGTAGGCAATGTAAATATCCTCATTTATTAATGGAGGGATTTCAGTGCTAAGAAATGTTTCCATTATAAAACGGGGCCCATTTTCACTAGTGAAGGGCCCACACCCTGATTATAAGATGAGGGTAGAGAAAGAGATGAGAATAACCCATAAAGTAGTTTCTGGTCTGCAGGGCCACCATATGGAATTTTCAGGCCCCATACAGTAGCATGCCAGGGCCCCCCTCATAGGCCTCTGGCCCCAAGACACCCTAACCGCACGGTAGAGCATTTGCACATTACCTTTTGGCCCCAAGGCAACCAGGCTTACCTCAAAATCCAAACACTCTAACCATCATATTATATGTTATGGGGGCCCAGACACCATATAGGCTGTATAGAGACTTGGCCCCTCTAAAAATGTGATGGCTGGGGCCTCATATTGAACTGAATCTCTGTCCCCAAAGTAGAAAGGCCATAAATGGGACTGAAAATCAGAGCCCAGCCATCACATTGTATGTTATTATGGGCCCAGACACAATATAAACTCTATAGAGTCTGCCCCCTCTCTAACCTATATGTGATGGCTGGCCCCCTAGTTTGAATTAGGCCCCAAGGCAAACCAGTCTGGCGGAGGGGGGCAGACACCCTAATTTATCATCAACGCCAGCAGCAATAGTGTAGCAGCCTGCAGGACTCAAATCAAGGTGGCCATTAAGGCCAACCTGTCCAGGGCCCCCTCTTCACAGCTGGGTCCCATACTGGTATCTTGGCTTTCCTTCACTGATGGCTGCCCTGCTGGTCCGCAGTGTACAAGAGGAAGGGAAGTTTGTCCCACAGACAGATAAAGTGGACGTAAACCTGTTTGCAGGACCTCTGACATCTCATGATAGTTGCTGACCAGAGTAGTTATTGGTTAGACAAGCATCCCAAACCAGAATGCCCAGGGGTTAGGGGCTTTAGATCGACTTTTAATAGACCTCCGGTCAAAAATGACTTAAAGGAGCAGTATCGCGAAATTTGCATTAAAAAAGATATCAGTCCGTTTGCTGAATAGGGGGATCTGCTGGGCTGTATTTAGTGAGCTGCTTCATTTAGCCCACTGGTCTCCTAGCAACACTTTACCTCAGAGGCTGACACTGTAATCAGTGGTAACGGCTGTGTGTGTGTGAGGTGCTGCTTTTGTTATGAGACCAGGTGACTCAAATGTGTAAAATCTATACAAAATAAACTAAACTGACTGAAAACGACTGAAATTCTTCTTTGAATAACTGTGCAGGAAAATCTAAAGGTATTAAAGTGGAACAAAACCCTGAGCGGCCGACCCTGAAGTCTATAAGACCCGGCCATTGACCTTGCCCCTTGGGCATTCTAAATCAGGATGCCCCACTGTGTGAAACGACCCCTGAATAACCATAGATCCCCCCATTTTTCTGGCGTGCTCACGCAGATAGTCATTTAGACAGGCCGGGCGGCCAGGAAGGTAACTGCTCAGGCTCCCAATCTGCGTGCAAACAGAGCTGATTGGATGAGAGCCCGCGCATGCGCTGTGGGACAGGGAAAGGTACGTTTTCATAGGCGAACTTGGGGATTCCACATATCAGGGCATCCCAAGTCGGGATGCCCCTAGGGGCACAAAACAAAACTCCAGATAGTGAAAATCCTGGGTTGGGCTTTGCTCAAAACACACAAAGCTGAAAGAAAGATCATATGGAAAAATGTGTTGAGAAAAGAGAGAGAAAATGGTAAACTGAAAGATTCTGCAGCAGAGCCAACATGAAGGGAAACCTGTCAAAATCAGCTAAATGACTTCTAGAGCTTCTCTCGCTGTTTTAGATATATAAGTTCTGGCCAGGCAATGTTGCAATGTTGTTATCTTATGCTGGACGGCTGCCAGCACTGAACAGCTGATACTTTGATACATTGTTCTCCCCCTCTCCTCAGCATGGAACTGATACATTGTTTCACCCCTCTCCTCAGCCGGAGTGTAGGGTCCCGACACTCAGCAGACATAAACATGAGTTATTAGTCTCCAGCTGCTCAACACACACATCATTTTTTTCTACATTTGTAATTCTTACTCCAACACTTACCTACATTCAAAGTACCATTTAAATATAAGTCACCAAGAAAAATTCACGATACTGCTCCTTTAATGTCCTCTCGCACATTCTGACCGCTACTGGCCAATGTAGTTCTTGGTAAGTCAGGTATCCCAAACCAGGATGTCCAGGGGTTAGGGGCTTTAAATCCACTTCAAAGTGAACCTCCAGTCAAAAATTACTAAAGGTCCTCTGATACATCATGACCATTCTTGGCCAATGCAGTTCCTGGTTAGACAGGTTTCCCAAACTAGGATGCCCAGGGTTTAGGGGCTTTAGATCTACTTTAAAACGAGCCTCCGATCAAAAATGATTAAAGGTTCTCTGACACCTGATGAATGTTGCTTGCCAATGTAGTTTAAACCGGACGTTCGCCCTGAATAAGAGCCTATCTTATATGTTCCCCCCCACCCTGTACATACATATTGCTTATCATCCTACCTGCGTCTACTGCATTGTATGAGCCTTTAGACGTCCAAGATGGTGGCCCATTGAGTCTCAGGCTGCCTGCAGACAGGAAGTGTCTTCTGACTATGACGTTCTGCATTGTGGGATTGATGTTCTTTTCCTGACCCCAGCTCTGCTCTGTCTGTGCAAAGCACAGCTATAACCCCCTACCCTGTACTCCCCCCCCCTCTCCTCATATGATGCTTCTGAGGCAAGATGGCGGCACCCGTATCCTAAAGTCCTGAACAGAGTTGCAGCCCAGTGGGGGAAAGAATAATATGTGACTAAAAACCTAAAATATATTAATTTTAGATGTTGCAGAATAGTTTTTTAAGGGTTTGGGCTTTTCATTAAATTCCATTGAAGGTTTGGTTTATGTTGGTTTTGTTGCAACGCATCTTTCCTATAGAGGAGGTCCTCCGTCAGAGCGGCACAAGGAAGAGGTCCGCAGTGGCATACCCTGGACTGCACTCTCCAGAACAATTATAGGGGAGAATTAGGCCCTTATTTAACAAGGGATAGCGCCAGGTAGCGAATGGTGAGCGAACGGTAATGACGCTCACCGCCACGAGAACGCCGGCTCCCCTCCGCAATCACACATTTATCAAGCCAATCCTGCTTAGCGACTGACAGAGCGCCAGATAGCGAATCATTCATCATTATTCCAGCCTCAGCCCACAGCGCCAGCGAGCGACCTTGAAAGGCGACAGGTATGACCTCTCGCTACCTGGCGCTCTCCAATGCATTTCAATGGAGCAATCTTTAAATATTCTTAATTAATTGCTATTAATGTTGTTTTTTTTTTTTAAATGTCAAAAATTCGGTGACCACTTCTGCAATGTTAGATTTTTTTTTAAGGTAAAAAAAAAAAAATTGTGCAGAATTGATATTACAGGTCTGATATTAATGTATTCATATTACAAAATGTTTTGAAAAACATGTTTTTTATTTTTTCTAAAAATATGGTTGTTTGGGGGTTAAAAAACTACTTTTAACCCATCGCCGCCAGTGCTCTGGAGTTTAAACAAGCATTTCACAGCGCGAGAATTTTTGGAGCGTGATTTGTTAATGAATATGCTGGGAGCCATTCGCTATGGCCGTTCTATGTCATGCGCTCCCATACAGCGCGGAACCTGTCAAACAGCGACTCCTAACCCCGTATTCAACATTACCGCACACCGACTGAGTCGCTGTCAACAGCCGAACAATGGCCAAGCACAGCGAATACTAGCGGGCGCTGTGAAAATAACGCTACTGTCGCTCATCTGTCGCTACCTGGCGCAATTAATGAATCGGCCTCTTAGAGACATAAGAGGAATTCAATCTGATCTCAGCACAAGCTGCCAAACTTAAAAATCACTCTGAAAAGGTTCACAAAGGTTTACATTAAAAATAAAAAAAGAATGGAATCTGATTGGTTGGTATAGGCAACACTAAGGCTTCTGTATGTGATATTTATCATGTGATCCTTTGTGCAGTATTGCATGCGGCTGGTGAGCATGAAACAGGCCTGGCTGGCGGCTTCCTTTCTGTCTATGTATCGTGATTCAGCAGATTCTGCTGGGGACGTGACACACAAGCTGCGCGCTGCATTCCTCCAGGAGGGACACTTGTGCAGGGGGGAAAATACACACATATGTGTGTACATATATATCTATACTAATCTATCACTAATCTATAACTAGTTATACTAAGTTCTTTAATATTTATTATATATTTTATATTTTGTTTTGTTAATATTTTATTGCTTTTATTGTTTTGCATTCCTATTTTATATTTTTTTTTAGATAACCATAGTAGGTAAATAAGAACTCATTAAAAAATGTATACCTACTTTTTAATTTTGTATATATATATATATATATATATATCCTTTATTATATATATATATATATATATATATATATAACCTTTATCTTTTGTGTCACACAAATTTTCCTGTAAGCTTGCCAGCAGGGTCCTCATTATATATATATATATATATATATATATATATATATCATATATATGTAATATATATATGTAGCATACGGGTCCCTGAGGGGTTTAGCTCCTCAGGGTGCATGGGGAGTGGGTTCGTTGTTAACAGGCTTGGGGGACCTCTTGATGTGGGCTTACTTCCAAAAACTCCAAGTGAGAACGACTTTATGAAAAAGGTACTTACTTTATTAGCAGGACTTCAGGTACACTTTAGGCTTCACAGCAAGTCATACAGTCTTTCCACAACAGTTTCCTTAGCAGCTTCCATAGCACAACATTACATCCAGATGGACTCCAACAGGTGGTGGTCACTCATCCTGATACCATAGCAGAATACTGCGGCCTTAAGCTTCCTCCATCAGCATCTTGGGTGGAATGGCTCACCTTCTCCTGTGGTCATTAGTTAGGTATGAATGTGGCTCCTCTGCTCTCTCTTACTCTCTGCGACTGCTACCAGTTGACCCTGTTGGTGCCTTCCTCACTCCCGGTTACTACAATAGAGAACTACATTTTGACGAACTGTAGAGCCATCTCTTCCTGGGGTAACTCTCCTTATATAGATTCCCTAACTGGCTTCTAGAACCTTCTCTAGTTTCTGCTCATGGTAGCTCAGCTGTACTCCTATGTGGTTTTAGTCCAAACGTTTGGTAGACCTGCAGTGTCATAATCCATTAGCTATCCATCATGTGGTGATGTAGAGCAACTGCAGGACAGATATGAACCATCACATTGAAGAACCACAAAGATAATGGTTGAATACTTTCCGCTGGCTACATCTCTCACCCTTGTTCAAGGTTCTATCCCACCCTTGTTGTAGACGGTATTCAGACTTCTGGGACCGTACCTCTGTCAAACACCCTTCATCACCGTAGCAGGTTTTACATTGCTCTTTGGTACTTTCAGCTTCCAATATTGCCTTATTCCCTTCCATCCTTCTACACATCCAACAACCTCTCTACACTACTCTAACCTACTTCCCTTGTTTAATTAAAGTGGACCAACACCCACGGGTGATCGGCCCGGGAATCTATAAGATTCCCGGGCCGATCACCCCCCACCCCGCGGGACATCCGAGATCGGGATGTCCCGCGGGGTGTAACCCCCCGAAAAACCTTACCTGATCTTCGGCGGCGGCCGGCCGCCGCCGCCTCCCTCGCGCCCCTGTAGCCGTGCGCGCGCCCGCGCCGGCCGTCTGCGAATGGCCGCCGCGGGCGCGCGCGCGTCAAAAGGGACGCGCGGGAGGCGGCGGCGGCGGCAGCCGCTTAGACGTTCCTGGACCTGGCTTGTACGTCGGCGCTGGGAGCGGGGAGAGGTGAGTTTTTCGGGGGGTTGGGGGGGGTTTCACACAGCGGGGCACCCCGATCGGGGGTGCCCCACCGAAGTGGACCAAGACCCAGGATAGTCAAAATCCTGGGTGTTGGTCCACTTTAACCTAGGGCCTACATTTGCCTGTTTGTAGGTGGCTATTCATTTCCTTGGGGCTCTATTTCACTCTTATAACCTATTTATCTCCAGCGTCTTATAGACGTGGGGTGCACTAGTTTAACAAGGATCAAGATACTTACCAGTTCCTGGGTTTAGGTGTTTAACTATTCCCATTTCCCGGACCTATCTCTGTCTCTTACCTTACAACTCTTGATCACCCTAGTACTCACTGAGTTCCAGCGATATGTACTAAGTACCACATTATTCACTGCTTTAGGATACAGAATAGTATTTGTGAGTATGGGACTAACAGGCTGATTCATTAATAGCGCCAGGTAGCGACAGATGAGCGACAGTAGCGTTATTTTCACAGCACCCGCTAGTATTCGCTGTGCTTGGCCGTTGTTCGGCTGTTGACAGCGACCCAGTCAGTGTGCGGTAATGTTGAATACGGGGTTATGAGTCGCTGTTTGACAGGTTCCGCGCTGTATGGGAGCGTATGTCAGGGAACGGCCATAGCGAGCGGCTCCCAGCATATTCATTAACAAATCACGCTCCAAAAATTCTCGTGCTGTGAAATGCATGTTTAAACCCCAGAGCGCTGGCGGCGATGGGTTAAAAGTAGTTTTTTAACCCCCAAACAACCATATTTTTAGAACATATTTTTACATTAATTTCAGACCTGTAATATCAATTCTGCACAATTTTTTTTTTTTAGCTTAAAAAATATATCTAACATTGCAGAAGTGGTCACAGAATTTTTGACATAAAAAAAAAAAAAAAGAAAATAATAGCAATTAATTATGAATATTTAAAGATTGCTCCATTGAAATGCATTGGAGAGCGCCAGGTAGCGAGAGGTCATACCTGTCGCTGTTCAAGGTCACTCGCTGGCGCTGTGGGGTGAGGCTGGAATAATGATGAATGATTCGCTATCTGGCGCTCTGTCAGTCGCTAAGCAGGATCGGCTTGATAAATGTGTGATTGTGGAGGGGAGCCGGCGTTCTCGTGGCGGTGAGCGTCATTACCGTTCGCTCACCATTCGCAACCTGGCGCTATCCCTTGTTAAATAAGGGCCTAAGTACCCATAGTCAGCAAGGGTTTTACCTTGAGACCACCATCTCTTGAACATAATCATGTTATTTACTATTTGCATCATATGTTATTAACATTTTTGGGATCTCATCCTTGATCTAGAACCTTTGGATCTGGTATATACATCACTCAGACTCCTATCCCACATTTCTTTGCTTCAGCTTCTTCCTCAGACAAGACACTGTGAACTCCCATACCAATTAAGTTTATGGGGTATTCTGTGAAATCTCCCTGGTACCTTTGGAACGTTGTGTGCGTGTCCCAGTTTCTATGGAAACGAGGGCCCACCAGCAAGTTCCACCGTAGGACATGTGCAACATCTAATTCCATAGCTATGACAATGAAGACCGTTGCACACTCCACTGAGATTGTGTGTACCATGGCTCTTTCAGAGTTATATCATCACACAATTAATTCACCATTGAACTATACACTTTAACTTTGCACCTGTGTTGTACCCACGTTGTAGTTGTTAAAAACACAGTGCCTCTACACTCGTGGTCCTCACACAAACTAGGAGACGGTCTGTTCCCACTGCCATTTAAGTGCTAGCTGGGTAACCACCACTCTTAGCTTAAGCTTCAATGCGTATCTACTGGTCCTAGTTAAGGTACCACAGCGTACACATAAGCTACTTTTAGGGAAAGACCCGAGCCACCCTAGCCCAATTAAGTTGCATAGGACTGGTCAATTACCCTAACCCAATTCACCACTTCCAATTTCGGTTCTCTCTCTTTGAACCCGTCTTAAACACACATAAACTAGATCCATCTCTTGTCATTGTTCCAGACAGAAAATAAAATCAGGTTAAGCAAACATTTTCTCACTGGACCCTTCCCTCTAACTAAGTCTGAGTTGGATGTCTCCTGCTAAAAAGCATATGATGGAGAACAACCAGGCCATTCATAGCATGGACATCTTCAGTTAAGAGATTCCATAGTGATGTCGTTTAGGTCTGCTTGAATGTGGTCTTCGTCATTTAAGAAGCCCCATTAAGCGCACACATGGTTTACTGTAAAGGAAAATCCCAGTTAAATTCAATAACAGGTTCCCCTTTAAGAAACACAGTTTTGGTCTGCATGAAGGAACATTTTTTTTCTTTTAGAGCATCACTCAACAATTAACATTAACCTTCAACACTGCAGTTCCATCTTTTATTCGTCCTGGAAGGTCAAAACTGGTTAAACACCAAACTCTCTTTTTATTCACAGACTTAAACCAGATCAATCTCTTGTCATTGTTCCAGACAGAAAATAAAATCAGGTTAGGCAAACATTTTAGTGCAATCTCAACACAACTGTAACTATAAACTGACTCTCAGTTCAACTATTGGCTCCACCAGGCAGTATGGGGTAATACTCCTGGGAGTCCTCTTTAACTCTCAAGCACCGTAGTAGTCTGGATCAGGCAGCTTGATGGCTCGACCGTCCGGACCTACAGCGTCGATCTGCTTAGTAATGTCCAAGTGACGTGGACCACAAATCAAAACACGATCCATGTGGATGTGCCTTCCCCAGCGCCATGTCTCGTAGCAGGACTGGTACCGACGGCGCATGGCTGGGGGCAACTCCTCAATGTCCATCTCTTCTGGTATTAGCAAGTACTCCTTTATGGCTTCTTCAATCCATTGACCTCGCTGAGTCTCAACAAATTCCATTCCTGTCTTACACAGGTACGGGTACTCCCAACTTTAGCTCACGGGCGCAGCGTTTTTGCACAATGCACTGCCAGCGGGTATAACATTTTTCACAGGGCTCGTAGTTATGAACGGCACACTAGGCTTCCAGTTCATTTCCTCCTGCACTGCTCGCAGGGCTTCTGTCAGCATGTCCATAGTAATTTTACTAGGGGTGACCGCCTCAGGGATGACTGCAGCGATCGCCTTAATAGCTGATGGGTGAAACGGTGGGCGATGGGGTGGGCACTCCTCCCAAGTTACTCCAGTTAAGGGGTTGTAACAAAGGTTTCTTCCTTTCCCCATGGCGCTACTGGCATGGAACAGTTCCCAACCGCAATCGGCACATGCGTCGGGGGCTCAGTGTCCCACAGCCACTTTAGAACAGTTCGGACACACAGGCTGCATGGTCAGTTCTTCCCCCCACACACACTCATCAAGGGGTCCCGCCGTCACAAACCTGCGTCCAGTGTCAACTAGGCGAACAACTCCAGATGAGTCTTTTGCACCAGAAGAAGCTGGGCAAGTTCCTCCAACAGAGCTGATTACACTTCTCCCGCTTTTGCGGCTTCTACTACTGCCTCGCAGCTGCGCTGGCTCCTCCAGCTCGTCACGGCTCTTGAGGCGGTAATGCGTAACGATCCCAGGGTGCTGGAGACTCCTCGGCATCACTGCTTTGGGCAGGGGTAGCGTCCCCGCTGCTCCCACTCTCACCAGACTCGCGAGCGGCTGTTCTGCGCATGTTGTCTCTCGAAATGGCGCTTAGCTCCGCCTCCTTCTTCCCACAAGGCACTGCTTCCCGCCCCAGCGTTCCCTGCTCTTCGCGTGCTTTGGCTGTTTTGGCGCGGAAAGGGCTGGGGGCGTTCCCACTGTGAGGAGAGTGAGGGCACAGTTAGCCCTTCCTAGGCCACACAGGAACGAACTGCGCACTTTGAATTACTGACACTTAGCGATTCCCAATGCACTGCGGCATCTCCAAAAACTCTCTCAGGTGTCTCACAACACTTTTTGCAGCAAAAACAGTTCAAGGCAACTTTCTGTGACCAAGCCGATGACAACTAAGCACAGTCCAAATAAATGCAGCAAGATTCAGCTCCTTAAAGCGATCTTCTGTTTCCACACACAAGAAGACTTCAAAAGTTCCAATAAAGCATAACTAGTTCCACGGGCCTTTGCAATCCAGTTTAAGCACAGTCTCACACACATTATGCATTTTTCATGGCAAAACTTCTCTTCACCAGGGGAACATTTTCCAAAACTTTCACAGTCACTAGCTGGGATCCGGACTATCCCTCCCACAGGTGTCACCACTTCAAGCCCAGCCGTTGGGCGCCAATTGTAGTATACGGGTCCCTGAGGGGTTTAGCTCCTCAGGGTGTATGGGGAGTGGGTTCTTTGTTAACAGGCTTGGGGGGCCTCCTGATGTGGGCTTGCTTCCAAAAACTCCAAATGAGACCGACTTTATGAAAAGGACACTTACTTTATTAGCAGGACTTCAGGTACACTTTAGGCTTCACAGCAAGTCATACAGTCTTTCCACAACAGTTTCCTTAGCAGCTTCCATAGCACAACATTACATCCAGATGGACTCCAACAGGTGGTGGTCACTCATCCTGATCCCATAGCAGAATACTGCGACCTTAAGCTCCCTCCATCAGCAACTTGGGTGGAATGGTTCACCTTCTCCTGTGGTCATTAGTTAAGTATGAATGTGGTTCCTCCACACTCTCTTACTCTCTCTCTCTCTTACTCTCTGCGACTGCTATCAGTTGACCCTGCTGGTGCCTTCCTCACTCCCGGTTACTACAATAGAGAACCACATCTTGACGAACTGTAGAACCATCTCTTCCTGGGGTAACTCTCCTTATATAGATTCCCTAACTGGCTTCTAGAACCTTCTCTAGTTTCTACTCACCTTAGCCAATGGCAGCTCAGCTGTACTCCTATGTGGTTAGGTTTTAGTCCAAACGTTTGGTAGACCTGCAGTGTCATAATCCATTAGCTATCCATCATGTGGTGATGTAGCGCAACTGCAGGACAGATATGAACCATCACATTGAAGAACCACAAAGGGCCCGAGAAGGGGCTGAATACTTTCCGCCGTATATATATATATATATATATATATATATATATTATCTTTATCTTTTGTGTCACCTGAATTCTCCTGTAAGCTTGCCAGCAGGGTCCTCATTCCTTTTTTTCAATCACTTACCTGTTTCTTTGTATGTACAAGAATCCTCTGATTGTAAAGTGCTGGTGAATATGTTGACACTATATAAATAAAGATTACATTATATATATATATATATATATATATATATATATATATTCCCAGTATATATATGTTTGTATATATAGACCAAAACTGGATCTAGAATTTTAAAACTTTAGGTCCTTCCCTATGGGGCATCCCGGTTTAAGATGCCTCACTGTTTCAAACCCCTAGCTTGTGTTGCTTGTTCACCTAGTACCAGGATCCCACATCAGCTCCGCAGCATCATTGTGACACACAGAGCCGAGGGAGTGGGGATGCCACGGCAAAGTAGAGTTCTTTGCTTCCTGACATGTCACCATTCTCGGTTGCAGGGGTAGTTAAAGGGACAGTCCACTCTAAATAACTCTTGTGGTTCATGGGAGAAGCCATGATGGGATTACCTGGGGATTACTGCCCCATCGTCTTCTATTGAGATGTATGAGACAAAGCACCCCCTCTTCAATTCTTCTTAGAAGTCAATGGGACGGCATGAAACAGTAATCCCATCATGGTTGCTACTATGAACCACAAGTTATTTAGACTGGACTGTTCCTTTAAGAATCTGTTAATGCTGAGTATATTTGGGAATGGTGGCTTTAACCTGGGATTGAACTCTAATGGGGAGGTGGAACCTGGAAGATAAGGAGGCTTTTCACAACTGTTTAAATCACCATTATTAATTCAACTACAGATCCTGACCTCCTACTTTGTTTCTCCAAAAATAAGACAGGGTCTAATATTATTTTTTGTTTGAAAAGGTGTGTTGGGGCTTATTTTCAGGGCATGCCTTATTTTTCTATAAACTACCTACATTTTTTTCATTCCAAAATTGATAGTGCTACCAGAATATGACAGCCACCCCCCATATTCCTGGTGGGTGGCTCTGTAAAAAAATGTTCATATTTGCTATGAGCCCTACTGTGACATGGACTCGGGTGGCAGACGGGGGGCCTTCAGTGTGCATGGCATGCTGTATACTTACAAACCCTGGGTCCTGGCGTCCCAGGCAATTGCTTGATTCGCTCCGTAACTGTAATTAAGGCTTAATTTTGGGGTAGGGCTTATATTTAAGGCATACTCAAAACCCCCCCAGAAAATTATGTTAGAGCTTAATTTTGGGGTAGGTTCTATTTTTGGGGAAATGGGGTATGTAGGTTACCCTCTGCCTTTTTTAGAAACTTCAGAAAGAACTTAAAACCTGGGAGGTTCATCCACTTTCTTGGTTTGGCAGGATCACGCCATTAAAGACTAATCTCCCTAGGAGTCTATATTTCAGGCCCTTTCCAGTTATACAGGGTAATTTGGGCAAATTTCAGACGACACTATGGATTGAAGAGGACTGGCCATAAAACTCTCAATAGCCCCAAATCTCAAGGAGTGTCCTCAGTCTTATACATTAGTATCAGGCATCTAGGACAGCCCAGCGTATTTCTATACATTCTATGGACAAGAGACCAGTTTTGGTTGATGTACAGCAAGAATGTGTGGACACTTATCTGATAAATCTACTTTTCAAGGTTTGCCCTGCAAGTGTCCCAATATCTAAAACTCCATCTTGATTCATGTTTTCCAAATATGGTCCAAAATTAAAGGGAGGTGTAGGTTTAGATCTACATACTCCTCTTATACAGATACTCAACTCAGATGTTCTCCCTTAAATTAGGACAAATTATTTCAAGGTGGTGGTTAAACAAGGGTATAATCAGTTGCATTTCTTGGACTTCAACAGTTTTGATTAACTATGGCAATTCCTGCAGGTCCCTGAACATGAATTGTTGTGCTACAATCAAATTTGGAGTTGGAGAATTTATATTTGATCTCTCTGGATAAAGCACAATTCTTTTTATTTATTACTTTGGGTCAAAAGATGCATAGAGGCAATACCTAGAAGCGCTCTAGTACGCGGCCCCAAATCGTAGTCCTGGGAGATGAAGCTATAGTACATCCTCTCGCTGAAAATGAGTTGAACAAAAGGTTTATATTGCAGAGTGAGGCAGCAGTTGTTGGGTGCCATCTTATGTCAGGAGGCAAATAAAGAGTTCCTGGTTGTATTCCTCAGTTGAGAACCTACCCCTGATGAAGATTTTTATTGAAAGATAGTTATGACTTTATGGTCATAAAGCATGGGCCCTGGATACCCTAAAACACTGCCTGATGGGCCAACAGTTTATCAGATCAACACCCATGGAGCTGTCCAGGATTACTAGGATGATGATGATAAATGCCTGGGATGCCGTGATTCTTGGATAATGTGGCTGATTTTATTTTAGCACCCAAGCTGTGGATAGGAACACCAGCCTCAGTGAGAGAACATGCTCTGTCCTTTTTAAGCACTGGTCTGCAAATTTCCCATGAGCTGCCTGGAGCTTGTCTACAAATGGAGCTCTGCTTTGAGACTAGTCCCCACAGTCTTCATCTGGTCGATTTAGGGCTTTCAGTGGCTATACTAAACAGATATGGTGAGAGAATGGATCAAACTATCTATCAGCTTTCTGCAAAAAAAGCTACCTCGGTTGTTGGGCAAGAGCCAGGGGCTAATGGCTACATAAGGTTCTATCCATCAGAAGCAACCTAAACTAGAGGTCAACACCAAAAACTCATTCTTGGTCCCTTCAACCCACAGAGTTTATACTCTACTAAAAACATTTAATTTCCCCCCACTATGTCACAAGCAATTGTTTTCAAGTTAAAGGAGACTCCTACAAAAGTTGAGGTAGGTTTCATGGGCACATCAAACTAAAATGCAGAAATTCACCTGATCTGGGCCCACAATCAGTTTACTTAGAACTGTTGCCCTCTTTAAAAACTAAAGACTAAAATGTGTTTGAATTGACCAGTAAAATGGTTAATACATAATAAGACATACAATCATATACAGATTTATTCTAATATTAAACGGAACTGTTGGAAAATCTTGGGTGGGGCCTTCAACAGTCATGGAATCTCGCTGTCGGTCTGCAGAGAAGAAAAAAAAAGTTGAAAATGTTTAAGACAATGATCCGAATTACTTGTTAGTGTCACAAGTGTAAGTCTGGTAAAGTGGATTCAGAATGGACAACAGCCTTACCTGCAGGCGATGGTACACCCAATCCAGGAGTGTGGTGAGGTTTGTGTAGACTCCGGGGCGGTTGGGTCGACCGCAACCTTCTCCCCAGCTGACAATGCCAACTTGCCACCACAGACCTCCTTCCTGGCAGACCAGAGGACCTCCACTATCACCCTGGGGTATAACCAAAGTAGGAGTGTATCAGTAACAAGAACAAAGAGCCTTGTGAGTTTATCATTTCCACCAGTCAATCATGTTACCAATATTTAATGGACTCTAGAGCAGCGGGTCTGAAGTTTAGCCTGGTGTTTCCTGGTGCTTTAACATGACTAAAACCGGACCTTCAGCATAATTTAATGAAAAGCCCAAACCCTTAAAAAAACTATTCACCAGCATCTAAAATTAATATATTTCAAGTTTTTAGTCGCTTATCATTCTTTCCCCCACTGGGCTGCAACTCTGTTCAGGACTCTAGGATACGGGCGCCACTATCTTGGCTCAGTAGCATCGCATACTGAGGAGAGGGGAATGGGATAAAGTGCAGGGGGCGGGGTTATAGCTGTGCTTTGCACAGACAAAGCAGAGCTGGGGTCAGGGAAAGGACAGCAATCCCAGAATGCAGAGCGACACAGTCAGAAGACACTTCCTGTTTGCAGGCAGCCTGATACTCCTTTGGCTGCCATCTTGGATGTTTAAAGGCTCATAACATGCAGTAGATGCAGGTAGGGTGATTTTTAATGTGAACAATCTGTATGTACAGGGTGGGAGAAACATATAAGATATGCTCTAATTCAGGGTGACCTTCCACTTTAGATTTTTTTTTAGACTTTTCTTCTGAATGTGGCTTATTCGTGACTCTTCTTCGCTTGATCCTCTGGGGTTTAGGCTTTGTAATCACCTTTTTTCTACTGACCTATGACTTAACCCTTGCCAGTAGAGTGGCTGAACCCAGATCACCCATCAGGGAGGTACAGACATGAATCCTCTTTGGGGTTTAAAGTAAGAAAATTATCTTTTTCAGGGCCAAGGCAGCCCTCCAGCCATTAAGCCAGATGTGGCTCTCGGGGCACATGCATGCCCTACGCCTGGGATGCCCGAATGTTGAAACCCTCATCAAACCTGAAAATTAAGTTGGATACCTAACTGATCCATGGTCCAGTGCTGCATGCACCAATACAAATGGAACCCCACCCATTGAACCCTATTTGTCAGTGGGTGAATATCCTGCACAATTCTTGGCTTCTTATGGGTCTTCCAGGAGAAGGGCACAACACATTCAAACGCCTGGGAGGGGGAGATGGTTCGCCCTATAGACCATTTGGGCTTTAGGTGTTCACTTTAAGTATATGTCAGTAATACCAAATTGGATCAGACACAGAATATAGACAACTGACTTTGAGCCCTACTTTGTCTCAATACTCTTACCTCTCAATTTTAAATTCTATAGGACCAGACTCAATGAAACCCACAGGGCCCTCGACAGTTGCCTGAGGTTCACTGAGCGATTCGGGAATAGCAGTGTTGGTAGCACAAAGGACCAAGAGGGTATCTAGAAAAGTGACATGAACAACAGTTTCAGCCTAGAACTGTCACGGCTCCAGATCACCAGGCCTCCTGATGGCCAAAATGAAGTGGTGGAGGCCCCCTTGATATAGCAAATGGTGGAGGCCCACAGGCATACACCTCTTGAGCCCTGCCTGTAATCTGGCCCTGGTTGAAAGAATACAGAAGGGAGCAGAACCCATGCCACTGGAACATTGTAGTGTTATGGATTGTGGATTGATGTGCCCTCAAACACGGATGTTAACCCACACCTGTGTTCCTGGGGGGGCTGAAATACAGTTGTGCAGTGTTGCAGCTGGCAAAGTTAACTGCCATCTCTCGTAGTCACACCCCTGGTTACCCTGACTTGTATGCCACTGTCATTGACATATTCTAAGGCATCACTGTCATTACATGGTAACCTTCCTGTGGACACATACAACCCTGAGATTCCAGGGCCGTCGGCTGCGGTTTTTGGTCCTCTTTAAACACAGATAAGTGTTTTACAATATACTGGAAAACCTCCAGAGAAAGCCAATCCCATTTTGGCACAGGAACAGGCAGGGCAGAGTCCACATTAGTATCATGGCCAGTGATAACCACTGAGGCATCCGATAGGAACACCCAAGCAAAGCTGTTTTCCCAGCATGCGCCCAACTGTGTTCACAACAGTTCTACAAAAATTACAAAGCACGAGCGGAATAGTGCTTGTTGAATACTATTAGATCATCAGGGTTTTCCAAACAAAAGGGGTTGGAGGTGAGTAGATATCTCATGCCCCACCTCTCTCCTGCTTGCCCTTATTCTCAATACATTTGTGAGATATTAGTTGCAGTGGGATCCCCAAAGAGCATAGTGGGGCAAATTCAAAGTGGCCCCAAACCCACCCTGGAGTCTATGAGACTCCAGGGCAAGCATATTCCCTCTTCCAAGGGTATCCAGATTCAGAAAACCCCCCAGGTCGCCTAGTAATCTTACATTCTCCCCGACTCAATGGCACATGTGCGAACAGTGTCACTTCCTGCTATACCTTTAGGAGGGCACACACCCATTCCCGGCATTTGTGAATGGCTGGCATGGGCACGCTCCCTTTTAAAGAGTAGCAGGTTTGTGGCCGCTGGTGCATTCGGGTCTGCTCGTCTGGACTCAGCTGGAGCCAAGTCTTCTTGCCAAGATCCTTGGGCGACTAGGAGGGAGTGAATATGAGCGTGCTGATTGGAAGAGAGGCCGCGCATGCACCATAGAAACGAGGAAAGGTGAGTAAGATTAGGCGACCTGAGGGGTTTCACACAGCAGGGCATCCCCAATCGGGGGCCCCCGGGGGCAAGGACCAAAACCTAAGGTAGTCAAAATCCTGGGTCTTGGTCTACTAACCTCTACAGAGAATGCTGATGGAAGGTAGCAGACTAGTCTGAAGCTTCCCAGCCATTAAGTGGACTCAATCCTTAAAGTCATCCCAATATACTCACCAGGCACCAGCACTATGTGAGTTTTACACAGTGGGTCTCATAGACTCCAGGGCGGGTTTTAGTTGACTTTAAAGTCTGTACAGGCAGTATGTTAATAGAAAGCATTTGTGTCCTGCCCCCCAGACAGTTGATTTCTGGTAGTTGGGATTATTTTTCATCTCCTGTTCTTCATCCATTGCTGCACCTTCATGTAAGTGTATGAGGAACAGGAGAATCTTTCATTTGTGCTGTGAAAGCAGAGGGAAGTTCCATGTTTTTGTGTGTTGTCTGTGATCCTCTAGCAGGAGGTATGGTTGTGCCGGCCAATCACAGATGCCTGGCACTAGCACTGGCTTGTCTAAAGGTATTGCAGAGCACAGCCCACACATGCTCCTTGGAAATGGTGGACAGGTACGTTTTAGTGGGGGATCTGGCAGGTTTCATGCGGCAGGGCACCCTGAATCTTATAGAGTGTTAGATGAAAGCCTTCTGAGATCTCTCAGAAATATCTCTCAGAAGAGAATTGTTGGGATACCATTGCTGCAGCTTTCTGTGTCTGTAAGCAAAGCCACATGGTAATCTTCCATTCATACTGTGAAAGCAAGGGGCAAGTTCTGTATTTCTGCATGTATGTATATGTATTAGATAAATGTGCTCAAAGGAGACTAAGGGACGGGACAGTAGAAGTGCTTAATATAATGAGGGAACCTATTTAAAGTGGACCAACACCCGTGGGACACATTGAGACGGCATCTAGAATGTTGGAGCCCCCTCGCACATAACCCCCCCAAGAATGCCCGTAATTCTTACCTTTAGCCTCTATCCTCACTGGGTATACAGCGCTGGGATTGCCCGCCCCCCGCTCACATGGTTTGCCAGAAAGCCCTGCCAACCTGAGCACCGGCGGCCAATCGCGGCACTGTATTCCCGGTGGAGGATCAAGGCTAAGGTAAGGGTTATGGGTGTTCTGGGGCGTTATGTGTGGCAGGGGGCTCCAGCATTCTGGATGTCCCCCTAGACTGTCTATTAGTGGTGGGTGCGGATGTTGGTCAGCTTTAAGGGGAGCTCTGTCCTAAAGTGTGGTTCTTTGAAGCAGATCTGTGGTGAATATTCTGTGTTAATGTTAGTGGAGACAGGTAAGTCTGTGGGAGCACTGTGAGAAGTCAGTCTGGTTCTGGCAGAACCCTAAAGGTCTCAAGTGGAGCTATAGTGATTAGGGTGCAGTGGAGTGCTGAGGGATATCATTGTGATGCAACTTCATGTCCGCTAAAGCTGGAATAAAAATTGGTTGTTGTTTATACTGAACTGAAACACATGGTTGTCCAGCGTAACAAGGCCATCGCAAATACTAGAAGGCAACCGGGGGATACACACAGCGAGAATGTTAGTTCGGGATGCCACACAAAACGGGCTCTCCTCCAGTGAGAGCCATCTGTCATTGGGCCAATGGCTTTCATTGACTTCAATGGGGAGCGTGCACTGTAAGGGCAGACGGCTTTCTTTGAAGGAGAACGAATAGGAAAGAGGTAAGTGAATATCGGCGTTCTGGCGTTCAGCAAGCACAGGTTATTTTATTCCATACACTGGACTCTAAGATAGGATTTGGGGGTTTCAGAATAGGATTGTGGGTTAGGGTCAGGTATAGGTCATCTCCAGGTTTAGGATCAGGTCTTTAGCACAAAGCTTTTCCTTGTGTCCTTCTCGGGTCGCTCCATTCTTGACAATTGGGTTATGCGCCACAAGGTGGCGCATAACCCAATTGTCAAGAATGGAGCGACCCGAGCAGGACACCACCATAATCAATTCTACAGGTGAGTACTCACAGAATTGTATTTTTAGAGGAAGAGATCAGTGGTACCTAGACATAGCCTCCAGGGCAGGCCTCCTGCTTTCCCCCACAGCATACCGAATTGGGAAGCCCTGCTGTGTGAAAGAACCCAAAACACCACTATTCACTTACCTCTTCTTCATTCCTACAGTGCATGTGCAGGCTCTCCTCCAATGAAAGCTGTCTGCCATGACAGCACGTGCTCCTTATTGAAGTCAGTGAGAGCCATTTGCTGAATGACACAGTCTCAGCAGGCTGCTCTGATTGGAGGAGAACCCGCACATGTAGGAATGTAGGAAAGAGGAAGAGGACAGTGAATAATGGCATTCTGGGGAGTTGGAACCTGGGAAGGTCAATTTCCTGGGTTTTGTTCTGCTTTAAATGACAAATGTAGGCAAAATTCCAAATTCAGCCCCTTCATACTTTCCATTTTGTGCTAGTAACAGCAGATAATCTAAGCTAGTGCTCCCTCTAGTGACTATATTAGGCCATGACGTGAAGTCGACCAAAGCCCAGCTCGATCGGCCCGAGAATGATCGATTCCCTCCCCCGGGCCATCCAAAATCAGGATGCCCCACTGTGTGCAACCCCCCAGTTCGCCCCTTTCACTTACCTCACTTCCCGGTCCAACGGCGCATGCGTGGGCCGCGGGTGCATCCCCGCTATCCCTCTAGCAGGACACAGTTGTCTGGGGTCTGGGGCTCTGTCTTTTAACTTATTCAAAGCAGTAGCTGCATAGCACTTGACCTCTAAAGGCCATGAAGTTACTGGTTAATGTGCGGATAAATAACAATGCTGGAACTGGTACGCCGGCCCTCAATCAATGCTTGGAATTTCTTATCAGCAGACTGGATAGTTGTCATATTGATTTCCCTTCACCGCAATCTGTTTCCATGGAGAGCGGGTGATACTCCAGCCTGCCATAAACATGAAAGGCGTCAGCCCTGGTGGTGGCAATGGGGGCACATCAATACCATATGTGGGTAAAAGTGTCTCTAACTACACACATAGGGGGGCAGGCACGATCCTATGCCGGATGAATGTGCCCATTTATTTTGGAGGGGTATATATGGCCATTGTATGCTTGTGCACACATAGGAACCTTTCCTCCACCCATGCAGCCCCAAACACAAGAAGTGAGTGCTCACATGCCCGGAGCAGTAGGCTGCCCTAACCTTCCTTACCTCTAGGGCTAGGCCACAGCTTATATATATATATATATATATATATATATATATATATATATATATATATATATCACCATAGCCCAGGGGATGACAAGGAAATGCCTCAGTCATGTCTGTATTCACTTTAAAGTAGACCAAAAGCAGCATATGCTGGGTTTTTGTCCCTAACCCCGGGTCTGCATACCTCTTCCGCACTCCCACAAAGCATGCACAGTCTCTCCTCCAATCAGCTTTCTATCACATTCATATATATAAACGGCATACAGAACGCTAACAGCTGCCGGCATCCATTGGGTCACTCCCCCATAGCTATGAGTGCCCACAGTAGCCACCAAAACCGGTGCCCAGCAGCCACAGGGATGCCACCGTGGCCCAGACATGCACCCCATAGGGTAGGTAGTGGGAACGTGGAAGGGTACGTTTTACTGGAATCCCGTGGGATTTTACCTAGCGGGCATCCTGAATTGGGTGCAGGGAATGAGCTATTCCTGTAGACTCTAGGGCTAGGCAAGCAGGGATTTGGTCCTCTTTAATAGGGTTTCTAAAGAGAAGACATGCACCCCAAAGGGTAGGTAGTGGGATTGGTGGAAGGGTATGTTTTACAGGAATCCCGTGAGATTTCATCTAGCAGGCATTTCATATTGGGTGCAGGGAATGAGCTGACCCTGTAGACTCTAGTTTAGGCTTTAAAGAGTTTCTAAAGAGAAAAAAAAACATTACTTACCTTAAAGCAGTACAAAACCCAGCATGGCTGACCCTCAAATCTAAAAGATTCCAGGGCTGGCCGTTGGCCTTCCCCCCGGCGCATCCAAAATTAGGATGCCCCACTGTGTGAACCCCCCAGAGTGCAAACTCCTCACCGATGAATACACTGGATTGCCACATCCCCAGGATCTATGGGCTGTGAGCACGTCAGCTGCTGGGGATGCGACCACACAAGATCCCAAACATTTAATATGCACAGAAAATGGCTCTGATTGGACAGGATCCCGCACATGTGCCCTGTGACTGGGAGGTGAGTTTTACTGGCCGATCTGGGGGGTTTCACACAGCGGGGCATCCCAAATCAGGATATCGGAATGGCAAGGAACAAAATCTGGAACAGTCAAAATCCTCTGTTTTGTTCTGCTTTAAAGTGGATAAAAACCTATGGTCGATGCCCCCAGGCCCTACTGTGTTTAACCCCCAGAGTCCCAATAATCCAATGGCACTTGCATGAGCCGTGGCCACCATAAGATATGCCTTTAACTGGACCCGTACTGGGCATTTGTGAATACCCGGCATGGGCATGCGACCTTTTAGAGTGTAGCGGGGATGAGGCCGCACTCAGCTGAGCATGACGATTGGACAAGAGCCTGCGCATGTGCAGTAGGATCGGGGCAAGGTGAGTTATACTGGATGTCCTGGTTGGTTTCTCATGGTGGGGCATCCCAAATCGGGGTGCCCCAAAGGCAAGAACCAAAACCTGGTATAGTCAAAATCCCAGGCTTTGGTCCACATTAAAGTGGATGTCCAGTCCTTTTTCCTTTGGAAGTCATCTACAGTAGGTTCGCAGACCAAACCCTTGACGGCAGCATAAAGGTAAGTCATTTTTAGTCATTGGCTTTCCCTTTTTTCATCCCAGACTCCTTTAAAGGGATCTGTAGCGGCATTATATGGCTATGGCTAAGTGAAAGTGTTTACTTGATTGTGTTGAAGCATAACTCACGCCTAGCGAGATAAGCTCCACACCAGACCCATAATCTCTACATAAAAGGCCACCACTGATAAGCTGATTGTCCTGCCATTGATTTACACTTTCCTTAATTGCAAATTTATTGTCCATTAGTCAAAGAAAAACAGAACCAAGGTTACCACGGGGCATCATGGAGATTTAGCCTGGTCACCTCATTATAGCTAAGGTGATATCCATGGATTTTTTGTTAAACAAACCCCATGACCAAAGAGGATGTTGTCACAGACAGCAAACATATTGTTTTAGTAGTAATACTTCCCCAACCATTCCAAAATGATTAAAAAGTGGACTAATCAGGAAAAAAACCCCCACTATATTCACCTTAATCCCGCGCAGGAGATCGCTGCTAGCCCGGCGCTGATACACTTACAGACGGAATGTCTGATCCAGTACCAAGCCGCTGCCATCTTCAAATAGCTTACGTCCATTCAGCAACTGATTCAACACAGAAACTATAGCATGCTTCCCTCCATTCATGGCACGGGGCATTGGCTGGACGATGGCGGGGGCTGGACGATGGCGGGGGCGGGACTGGGATAGGGCGATCTTTTAAACTCCAGGGCAGGCCAATTTGGTGGTTATGCCTCTTAAAAGCGGATTTTGGCTATCCCGGGTTTTGTTCATTGCTCCCAGGACATCCTGGTTTGGGATGCTGTGTGAAACCCCCCAGGTCGCCCAGTACAAACTCACGGTCCTATGGCACATGTGCGGACTCTCGTCCAATCAGAGCCTTTTGCTGTGAATAATAATGCTCTGCGCACAGCAATCGGGAGCAAAAGCGACTGTGTCCCCAGATGTGGGCACATCCTCATCTGAATAGCTGGGCACGGGAGAGCGCCACAGCCCAGAGATGCGGCTGCTCTCACTCCCCATTTTTTACATCTCTCAGAGGAGTGGCCATAAGAGAGACCTCATTAATAAATTAATTAGCCATTTACCCATTAAATTCAATGGGAGTGGCAGTGGTGAGTATTCCCATAGAGTAGAGTAGAATCCACCCATAGGCTATAATGGAAGGAAAGTACCATGAAAAGGTCAGTCATCCATTAGACTCTATTTCGGGTTTTTGATCCACTTTTCTGTCACTTGGGATAAAGCTAATGTGTTCATACGGGCGCTTACCTGGCAGGAGTCCACCTTCCCGTCTAGGTAGCCGGCGCACAGCATCCGCTCGCTGATCATTCCGGGGTAGTGAGAGGACTGATTACAAAGCTTCCTGCTGATCAGGTTAACCTTGGCCTCCCGAAGGACTGGAGATACCTGACCTGAACAGAGAGATAAAAGGGGAGAAGAAACTGTCAGCTTCATGGTCTGTACAGTAAAAGATGACCCTTTAAAGTGGACCTAACCCCCTCCCCCCCTCTTGGTCGGAAGAATTAAGGGCCAAAATAAACCCAACTTAGTTACTCCCACTGCACATGAGCCCCAAATTTAGGATGGGACTCTGTATGGTGGGGGCACCAGGAAAAAGCTGCACCCTCCCCCAGAGGAGTAGCTAGGCACCTGGGGCAAAGATTCAAAATGGTGCCCCCCACCTGTGCTCAGCCCCCCCCCCACCTGCTGCATCCATGGCACGTTACCCCCCTGCTCCCCCCTAGCTACTCCCCCCCCCCCCCAGCTGCTGCACGTGTGAGCAGCTGGTTACTGTCCCCAATCAGATGGATCTCTGATAGCTACAGTTGATGCAGCTAATATATGGTCGCAGGAGAGGGTAGATTAGGGTAGATCACTGTGGACCAGGACCCTCCCTGCCACAGAGCTGCAAAGGAGGGTTTAGGGTCCACTTTGAAGGGCAAAGTGAAAAAAAAAGAACTAATGCCAGCACACCACAAATTACTTGTCTTAGACTTAAAGTGGACTAAGTCCGGACTAGACTAGTATGGGTCAAATCATTTCCTAAGAGGCATCTTGATTTGTGATGCCTAATCTAATGAAACCCTCTGGTTTCCCCAATCCCACAGTGTATGTGCAGGTCTCTGGCAGCATCCCCACTCAGACAGACTAGAATGAAGTTTGGGTGAGGGTGGTTTAGCCACAGCTGTGGGATTGAGGGTCAAGGTGAGTATACAGGGAAACCAGGGGGAATTACACTGCAGGAGGCATCCCAAATCAGGGGGATCTCTTAAAGAGGGCCAACTCATTTCTATGTGTTCCTGTCCACTTTAAGAAATGTACTTTCACCTCTTCAACTTCAGATGTTAGTGGACCAAAACCCAGGATTTTCAGTATCCCAAGTTCTGGTCCTTGCTGCATGCACAGACCATCGCCAATCAGTGCCGCATGCCACGGATGTCACAGAACATCTTAGGTGTATTTTAATTCTCTGTGTGTGTATGTTGGGGTAATACATATGTGTGTATACATATAAATATATATATACACTTTAGTTGACCTGCCTGTAAACCCCTCATTTCTTTTCTCCCCCCTCCCACTTGGATTTCCTAGTTATCTAACCCTCACATGCCAGGTCAATGCTGATAACCATCTCCTCTGAAAATCGTTTCCTCCCTCACACCTAGTAATAAAATTACTTGGAAAAGCCAAATAAACAAATGGCAAATAGATCCCAGCTAGGTCCCTCATGCTTGTCACCCCCCCTCCCTTGGAATGTGGTCCGTTGGTATCCTATAGCAGAAATGGGAGGGGTAGGGAGACTCACTGTTCTGGGGCCTATAAGCATGCCTGGAAGAATGGCCAGACACACTCGATCTGACCATCAAGAGTGACACGCTGCTTTTAACATCCAAGCAAAAGAAGACCAGAAAGCGTGTGAGGACAATTGATTTGATCAAACAGAACGCAGCCCAGATGGACTTTAAGTATATTTTCCACCTTCTTTTATTTTGCATTGCTATTTATCTTATTTACCGTGTTTTATAGTTAACTCTGCTGTTAGCACCTTGCATCGTGTTTCTTGTTGTTTTTGTGTTTTTCTGTTTGTTTAAATAAACTCTAAAAATACAGCAGATGCTCTCAATTGATCTGATATAAAAAGCCCACGCTATTTCTGAAGAGCCCGGCTACCTTACTTGCCTAGGACGCTCGATCACCCCCACCTGGAAGTGGTTGTGGGTCGATCGATACGTTCGATCTGATTGTATTGTGTGCAGCCTGTATTATATTATAGAGTTGAGCATTGATTGTGCTCTGGTGGCAGCAGTTTATAACCACGTGTGTTGCCAATTCAAGAATTGCAGCTACACACGTGGGGTACGATTGGTCGGTCTGATCAGATGAACGATCAATAGGTCTGATCAACCCGTGCAATCGTCACAGTGCATATTGAGGATTAGCATAGACAGAGCCAGGGGCACGGCCGAGCAGCCAGTGAGTGTTTGCCAGGGTGGGGTGCTGTTGGGGTCCTGTGACGGGGGCCCCTTCCAGGCTATGTACACCACTGCACAGAGCCCTGGGGAGTCAGATCGCCTGCATCCTGTGGCACGCTCCCAGCCCTAGCTTATGTGAATGGCTGACTGTGGGAGTACGCCTGAGCTACAGGAGTGCCAGGGATGCGGCCTCAGCTGGCGACTGTGGCATGGGAGCCCTGGGAAAGGGGAGTGAATTCAGTGTGATCTGGGGGCTTACACAGCCCGCTTCCCATTTGTTTACTTGATTGGCAAGGATGGCATAATGGCTGGTTGGTCCACTTTATAGGGACCTTATACCTTTAGCTGCTGCCCTATTGTCTTTTATTGAGATTTATGAGACCATTCACCCCCATAGCCGAGTAATCCCATCATGGCTGCTCCCAAGAACCACAAGAGTTATTTAGACTGGACTGTTCCTTTGAAGAAAAAGACCTGGCATCAGGCAGACCAGAAAGGGTCCTTTTATTCCTGGAGATCTGTCTGACGGGGGACTCGGAAATGGCTGCCCACTGCAGCCCTAAGCACTGCCTATTAATGATTTGGCTGCCACCCTTGTGTGCATCCACTGCAGGGTCCCCCCATGGGTGGACTAAAAGACTAAACTTCTCTTCATTGTTGGGCTTACCAATAGCAGGAGGTGAGTTAAATATCGTTAGGTCACTGGAGAAGTTCAGGTCCTCTTTAAAGTAAAATTTAACTAAAATTTCAAAATGTAAATAGAGTTTTAATTCTAGCTTCTGCAGCCCTGGGAGCCCATGTACCTATTGCCGTGGCCCTCTGCTGGCTTGGATCAAACTCGGATCAATCGTTTAAATAAGAATCACTATTTGCGCACAGACCTTAAAGCAGACCTATGCCCAAATATTAAGCTTGGACCCTTGAAAAAAAGATGACCCCCCCCCGTCTGCTCAACCTGGAGGAGTAGTCACACTGTCTACAACCCCACCTTAAAAAAAAAGGATCGCTGGCAAGGGTAAGCCATAGGTAAGCAGGGTAAGCCTGTGTCATAGGGTCGGGCTTACCAGTCAGGCAGATGTCTGCTTTAGGTGAGCTTTTGCAGTGTAAAGCAAACCTGTCGCTGGTGACAATCAAGCAGCTCCTGCCATTATAACAGCACACACAGGAACCCTCCTCACCCCCCTCGCTCACGTGTCCCCAGCCGCTGATCCAGCAGTTGCCTGTGGCCTGAAACTGCTGCTGAGTCCTGGGCAAGCACACCGGCCGCAGAGTCTCTGCAAGAAAGAAAGATGGCGGAAAGATGAATGAGGATTGGTTCCAAAATAAAATCTTAAATGCAGACCTACAGTAAAATGAATGACTGATATGAAATTTGGGATAACTCGTGGATTGAAAAAGAATAAGAAGCTTGAAATTGGGAAAAATACTCAGCTTTCTGCTTTGCATCAGGCCCTGGTCTTGCATTTCCACGTTCTGCCGGTAACAATAGGGTTCCTGGGAAAGGCGTTGTACATGGAACCGCATTCACCCAACCGGTGAACCCCATTGGTTGCCAGAAGTCACATGAGATGCCCAAGAACTTTGGGCTTCCTTTAACTTTTTAACCAGCTATGGGGTAGGCGAGACCTTCAGTCATATTTAACTGGGGGTCCCCGCAGGACAAAGTGTGCCTTGGGCAAAATGAAAAATGGCGGACGCCAGGTGAGTATAGCTAAACATCGGGCTATGGGAGCCAGGAGGGGGTGTTGGCTATACTCACCTTATAATGGCTGGGTCTGCAGAAGACAGGCACCAGAAAACATAGAACATGCTGCAGCAGCTAGGATCTCTTCTAAGAGGAGGCACTTTCTACAGCAGGGTGAGTATGAGATGGGCTGCCCGGGCTCTGTGTTTTAGTGCCCAACCAGTGGCTGCACCAACTACCTGTTTCCCCATCCCACCCACAACTAAAACAGACCCCTACTCCCTCATCCCACCCGTGGCCTCCACATTCCCAGCCACCCCAAGATTAACACACTATAAGCTCACAGAGGGGGGTAGGGAATAAAGTAAAAACAGCACCATCAGGTCCTGGAGCTTTCAGCATTTGCCTTTATTGCCCTTCACCTTCCAGCTGTCCTTTAGCCCTTCAGGGCAGAGTTGTAGCTAGGCTTTATGGCACCCGGGGCAAAGATTTAAAATAGAGCCTCCCACCTGTGCTCAGGCCCCTCTTTGGTACTCCCCTGGCCTGCTGCACCCAGGGCACGAGCCCCCATCCCTCCCTAGCTATGCCCCTGATCAGTGCCACAGCCAGTTGTGGCTGCTGCACCTATAGGGCATCACTAGAGCATGCAAAGGTGAGGCTTGTGGGGGATTTAAAATTTAATGGACCTAAAGCCCAAATGGCCCCACAGGGCTGCTCTGTCCCCTACACCCCAACTTTCTTATTTGGAAACACCCTAAATAGGGCCTTTTTTGGGTTTTGTTCCTCATCGTGAACTCACCTATTCCTTGTTACTAAGGTGCACGCGCAGCCAATGAGGGGCATTTATTCCATTCAGATTTCCCTTACTGCACTGACGTTGTGGAGCGAGTGCTGCAGGCCACATCCCCGTCCTCGCCTATAGTTATGGGCATGCCTGCACCAGCCATTCGGAAAGGAATGCCGCGGGTGTAGAAATGCTGGGGATTTGGCCACGGTGCCGGCTCATGGAACAGGTGAATAGATCTGGGGGTTTTCACAAAGCAGGGCATCCCATTTAGGAATGCCTCATAAAGAGGAATACCAGCCCCCCCGAGTGTCTTTTCAACTCGAGGGGGCTGTTGCTCCTCTTCAAATGTCTCACCTTCCAGATAGCATAATTCTGCCAAGCTGCTATGTCTAGAGTTTTGTTCCTGAATTATCATCTCCTGTTTGCTATGACTGCAAATTTCTCTCTAGCCTATGGAAGTCACGGCCAGAATGTTACATTTAAGTCTCTGGAACAAGAGGTGCTCCTGTCCATCTTCCTTTTTTTCAGTTTCTGCTCAGACTAAAAGAATTAAAACTAAAATATTGGAAGGCCTCCAGGGTTTAACACAGGAGGGCATTCCAATTCAGGATACCCCTTAGAAAGGTATACTATTGCCCAGGGAGTCTTATAGACTCAGTTGTTCCCCCTTATAGAGCGTGCTACGGGGGTTGCTTCCTTTTTTGTTACCTATAGCAGTAACAACTATGTCTAAGGTTGCCTAATTGGAAATAAAGCCCCGGTGGAGACAGGTCCACCTATGAATGCTAAATAAAAGTAATGCATGGATACAATCTCGGGGATACAGAGGTGGGATTGGATCTCAGCTTTAGCAACTTAAAGTGGACTAACACCCAGAATTTTGACTATCCTGGTTTTGGTTCTTGCCCCAGAGGCACCCTGATCCGGGATGCCCTGCTGTGTGAAATCCTCCAGGTTGCCCAGTCTAAAACTTTTCCCCAGTCCTATGTGCAGCCTCTCGTCCAATCAGTGCGCTCAGATCTGCTCACGTAAACTAGTCTAGGCTCATCTAAGACTCAGCTCATGCCGAGCCTAGCCGAGCATACCGGTGGCGCAACCCCACTACCCTATAACAGAGAGCATGTCCACGTCGGCCATTCACAAATGCCTAGCATGGGTGCACACCCTGCTAAAGGTATAGCAGGAAGCGTCCACTGCTCACGCATGCGCTGTTTGATTGGGGGAGAAGGTGAGTTTACCGCGTGACCTGGTGGGGGTTTCACATAGCAGGGCATCCCAAATCTGGATGACCTGGGGGGAGGAAATCAAGCATCCCTGGAATCTTATAGATTCCAGGGCCGTCAGCCATGGGTTTTAGTCCACTTTAATGGCGCAATACACCAGGATGAATCGGCTGCATGGCTGAATCTCGGCAACAACAATTTTATTCAGCAAGTTACCAGGATGACTCTTGTGCATGGCTGGTATGCAAACAATGATTTGATTTTACACTTGGTCTAGACAATCCCTTTACAATGTCCCCCGAGACAATAAAGGAGGGTCTGTCATACCAGAGAAGGCCATTGGCTGGCTGGTCTTGATCAGAGCCAGGTCGTAGTCGTTGGTCTCAGGGCTGTAGAGGCCATTGTAGTAGATACTGCTGATGGCGACAGAAATAGACGGGTTGAGGTTGTTGGAGCCAGCGTGAACCTTCCACCGGCCCACCACAAGCATATTAGACCTGAGATGAGGAAAAGAGAGGGTCAGCCAGGAGCAGGACCACCAGAGGGGGCACTTCTTCTACAGTCACATTTGCCCAGAGTCGGACAGAGGATCCTCTGGTGGACCCTGTGTTATCAGAGGTTGGTATTGTATTCAGTAAATATTTGCTCTTTGGTCAATAAACATTCGATGCTGCAAGACAGGGGGCTTCTGCCATGGGCCTGGTAGCAGCTGCCTCCCCTGCCTCTATGATTTGTATGCCTCTCTATAACAGTGCTCCCTGCTGGACAACAGAGGTCATTGCCATCAACACCTGCCTCTGCTCAGCATGTTCCCTACTGTGTTGTATATAAGTAAAAAAAAACTCAAAAAGTACTTACAGTACAAAGCAGTGAGCAGCACTCATCACCCACTGGGAGGAAATAATGGACCCCCCGCAGACATGGCGTCCATCCCAGCGCAGACTGACGTTCCAAGGCCATCGTCCCCAGGCCGAAGGAGATCCCCCGACAATACGCTGCGGCTCAGAGGTCGAGCGCCCACAATCTGCAGGGGTTAATAAGAACCATCAATCAAAGTCCTACTCCAGTCAAAACTTTTTGGGTTGATGGAGTCTTTTGACTTCTTTACCTTCTGTGACCCTAGTGTGGAGAATGAGCCCTAATTGGTCACTGGAGACAGAAGTATACATTTTGGAGAGCATCCAATCTTTAGTACATACCTGTGCAGTTCTGAGTTCTGAGAGCCTCTCCAACTTAAACCGGACCTTCACCCTGAATAAGAGTCTATCTTATATGTTTCCCCACCCTGTACATACAGATTGCCCACATTAAAAATCATCCTACCTGCATCTGCTGCATTTTCTGAGCCTTTAAACATCCAGGATGGCGGCACATGGAGTCACTCTACATTCTGGGATTGCTGAACTTTTCCTGACCCCAGCTCTGCTCTGTCTGTACTTTATCCCGCTCTCCTCTCCTCAGTATGCGTGATGCTTCTGAGTCAAGATGGTAGCACCTGTATCCTAGAGTCCTGAACAGAGTTGCAGCCCAGTGGGGGGGGGGGGAATTAAAGTGGGCCAACACCCAGGGGTGATTGGCCCGGGAATCTATAAGATTCCCGGGCCGATCACCTCACACACCGCAGGACATCCGAGATCGGGATGTCCCGCGGGGTGTAACCCCCCCAAAACCCCGAAAAATCCTTACCTCTCCAGCCGCTGCTTCCGCCGCCGCCGCCTCTCTCGCGCTCCTCTAGACGTGCACGCGCCCGCGCCGGCCGTCTCTGAATGGCCGGCGCGGGCGCGCACACGTCAAGAGTGACGCGCGGGAGGCGGCGGCGGGCGCGATCCCTTGTCCGTCGACGGACGTCACTTGTCCGTCGGCGGGCACTGGACAGCGCACTCACGTGGGAGCGTGGAGAGGTGAGTTTTCGGGGTGTTTGGGGGGGTTTCAGGCAGCAGTGGACCAATACCCAGGATAGTCAAAATCCTGGGTGTTGGTCCACTTTAAGTAAGTGACTAAAAACTTAAAATATATTAATTTTAGATGCTGGGGAAGAGTTTTTTAAGGGTTTGGGCTTTTCATTAAATCATGCTGAAGGTCCGGTTTAAATCAAGACTCCTCATTACTGAAGGCCAGCCTTGACTCCAGCACATTTCATGCCACTTTATGTATGTGAGTAAAATGAATAGGTGAAAAGAGGCGAAAAAATACATTTACATTACATATGCTCAGTATAAATATCGGGAAAGTTCTCTGGCACCACCTGCTGGCCATAATCTAAACTGCAACCTTCTACTATTTGCACCATCAGCCATTCTTTCTTACCTGTGCAGTGCAATGACACTCCCTCCTGCGCTGGGCAAATGTCTCTGCAAAGACGAGGAAAGACATAAAGTCACATATTTAAGGACCCAACAGTAATGAAATTATAAAACTTGTGTCTGTATATGTACATGTATGTAAAGCTATTGTGAAAGTAACCACCATCCTTGCACACTTGTTCCAGGTCAGTGGCTCGCTAATGCTGGTAGTAAAGGAGCAGCATGACAGCCAGGTAATTAGGAGACAGAGCATCGGTACTCCAGACTTCCAGGGTTTCAAATAAGAGGCCGGGGTCCTATCCATATTATCGAGGCTCACTTTACACAACCCTGTGGCCCACCCCTACAGTCATAACACATATATACTGTATATGTCCAAGGATATATATAAACAATTCTATGTACTGCCTATACCACCCTTAAGGACATCCTGAAACCCACCATTACCATCTCCCCCATATACAACTGCAAACATTTTATACCATCTGTATTGTCCCAATCTCACATATACCACCCCACAACCTACCCATACTGCCCTAATACTCTGCATACAGCTCAGTAACCCATATCACCAATACTGACCTAATCCCTCAATATACCATACCATTTTGTTCCAAAATACTGTACATAGCTCTGTAACCCACCCATACAATTTGTACTGTCCAAATACCCCATATACCATCCTTCAACCCAACCATACTGCGATAATGCCCTGTGTACAGCACTGTAACCTATCCATATCACCTATACTCTTCAAATCCCCCATATAAAACCCTGCAACCCACCAACCCCATGTTAAACACAATGCATGGCTCTGCGACCCATACTGTCCAAATTCTCTCTATAAATAACTTTGCAACCCACCCATACCACCTATACTGTCCAGTCCCCCCCCCCCCCATCTACCACCCTGTAACACATACTGTTCTAAACCTCTGCACACAATTAATTAACACACCCACAGCATGTATAACATGTATTCTGCTAAACCACCCTATACTACCCAAATCCCCTGTATACAACTACTCAACCCACCTATACTGTCCACCCCCCCCCCCCCCCCCCATATACCACCCTGTGACACATGCTGTTCTAAACCTCTGCACACAGTTCTTCAACAAACCCATAACATGTATTCTGCTAAACCACCCTATACTATCCAAATTCCCTGTATAGGAACCCTTCAACCCACCCAAACCACCTATACTGTCCTAAGCCCCCAGTAACACCCTACAACCCATACTTTCCTAAACCCCATGTAAATAACTCATAATACCTACTGTATACTGTCCTAATCCTCCCCTGCAACCCATCCCATATAAACCCCCATACACAGCTCTGCTAACTACCCATAACCATCTCATGTATAGAGCTCTGCAACCTACTCATACCATCCATACTAGCTAAATACCCTATATACCCCCTGTAACCCACTAATACCACCCATACTAGCTAAATACCCTATATACCCCCTGTAACCCACTCATAGCACCCACCCATGCTAGCTAAATAGCTAGCGGCGGCAAGGAGGGACGGAGGACGCCACCACGTGGCGCATCAGCGTGCAAACTGTTTTCTGCTGGTGCGGTTTATTCCGCACTTTCCATCACCGGCAGAGGCGGCACGCGAACGCGCCCTTTGGCACCCGGAGGTGCAGGCCCAGTGAACACACCATCAAGTACTCCATGCCAGGTATCTTCTTATACGGCATAACCATATAGTCATTTCTTACCAATTAACATGGGATGGGCATTGCCCTATGATTATTATTTCTAACCTTTTATCTATATTTAAAGGGGTACTATTGGAAAAGCCCTCCACAATCTGTTAATAATGATGTCATTGAATAAGTATTTTAAGAATCCCTGGCACTATACTGCACCTAGCCCTAATAGCAGAATCCATCTCGGAGCAGCACAGGGTGAATCCGGTGGAAGTTATCATTTTGATGGCTGGTACAGCCATCCTTATTTATCTAATTCTATTATTTTTCTAGCATACTTTGGTGAAAACTTTTTTAGAAGGGCATCATTTTGTCTGCCCCAACCATTCATTTTAAACTTCGTCTTTAAGGCTGTGATCCATAAGATGGTCCAAAATTTGTTCAATGACTTGAAGCAGCTGCCCTGCACTTTCAGGTGCAATATCATACGTACGTACATGGGTGTCTTTATAAATAATGTTTACTTGATACTATAGTTGCTCAAAAAATATGTTTTTTGTATGCTATGCTGTATTTTCACAGATGCAGTGAAATTGAAACTGATTGAGTTCCTAGCAGACACTGAGGAAGCTTATTACAGCGAAACTAGTCTGCTCTGCAGGACAAGGTCAAAATAGCTTGTCATTGCTCATACTGTGTAATCTTTTATCAAAGCAGTGTCTATTTTCTATGTGATCATATGGATCCTATTTGCTGTATATGTATTTTTTGATGTAACATACACTTGGCTTCTGCACTGAGTGTAAAAAAAAAAAAAAAAGTTTTTTTTATGCAGAAATCTATATAACAATAATAAAAGTTATTTTTATTGTATTAACTGTAACCACTGGTTTATGGAGGCGAGGTTGATCTTTAATGAGCCCTGAATTTTTCCATTTAACTAGGGAGATGGTCTGCTATACCCTAGCATAAATTTTCAATACATGCTAGCTAAATACCCTATATACCCCCCTGTAACCCACTCAAGCTTCCCTAACTCTCTGTATATTATAACTCTGAAACCCACCTGTATTATAACTCTGAAACCCACCTGTACCACCTATGCTGCCAAAATGACCCCGTATACCAGCCTGCATCCTACCCATACCGTCTAATTCCCCTGTACAGCTATCCAAATGTCCTGTATACATCTCTGTAACCTACACATACCAGTTAAGCTGTCCAAATCCCCCTATATACCACCCTGCAACCAACCCATCCAAATTCCCTGTATAGAACTCTTCACTCCACTTATACCACCTGTAATGTCAAAATCCCCCAATATACCACTCTGTAACCTTTCCATCCCATGTAAATCCCCATACAGACCTCTGCAACCCAATCATACCACCTATTATGTCCAAATATCCCTATATACCACCCTGCAATCCTCCCATACCACCTCAATCTTCTGTATACATCTCTGAAACCCACTCATAGCGTCCATACTTACTGGCCAACCCCCCTCCCCATATATCACACCCCAACCCACTCTTACCTAAATGCCCCGTATATATCTCTAAAACCCACCCATACTGTCCAATTTTCCTATATAAGGGGTAGCCATGGCCTAGTGGTTAGGGATCAGTCTTGTGACCGGAGGGTAGCAGGTGTGATTCCCGGCTGGGACATGACTAAAGTGCTTCTGAGCAAAGCACCTAACCCCAACTGCACCCCGGGTACCATGCCTACTTCAGCCCACCGCTTGGGGCACATGTGCACTTACTGTTCACTGGTGTGATTGACTAATGGGTTTGTTTCCTATGTGTGCACAAGCACACAATAGACAAATAAGCCCACATTTGTATTATAATATACTACCCTGCAAACCATTCATGGTGTCCTAATCCAGCCTTACCACCAATACTGCCCAAATCCCCCTCTGCAAAACACCCATACGATATCCCTCATATAAAACTCTTAATTTAACCCATATCACCAATATTTTACTAACCATCCAAATACCCCGTATATAACTCTGCACCCCCCATAGCACACCTGAAATGTCTAAATACAAATACTTACCACCCTCCAACCCACTCATAGCACCTATAATGTCCATATCCCCCATATACTACCCCAGAACCCACCATACAGTATAGACTCTTGCATACTAATCTTCACCCCACTTATGTCACCCATACTGACCAAATCAAATCTCCTGTATAAAACTTGAGCCATGTTATATGTTATATTATGCTGCCATCAGTTGTCCTGCCATATCTTCCAGCCCTCTCCCTTAGCACCCCCCCCATAATTAATATTTATGTATTATTAATAACACTATTATTATTATTAGTGTTCTCATTTGGGTCCCATTCCCAGTGGTAAATTATCCAGGCCCCCAGACTGTAGTTATATATGTATATGGCATTGTGTCTGATAATAATAAATGTACACGGGGCTTAGGAGGGCCTCCAGGTTACTGGGCGATCCCATTGTATTATTCACCACGGCAAACGACTCCAGACAGACGGTATCCGTGGCATTGAGCGACGCCGGAGACGATAACATTGTGTCGCTACAAGAGGGAGAGAAAGGAGAGACCATCAGAAGACATTATATTGCACATGGATCATGGAGAGCTCAGCCAATGAGAAACCTATTCATCGTCCGTACCTCCAGGGCTGGCTGTGGACAGAGCTGTGAAATCATCGGCCAGAATGGCTGAGGAAGAGGCACGCCGCCCACCGGGAGAGGAGAGTAATAGTTGCTTTTAAAGCAGACTCAAAGAGGAACAAAACCTGGGTTTTGTTCCATGTCCTATGGGCAACCCAATTTGGGATGCCCTGCTGTGTGAAAGCTCACTGTGCTTACCTCTCCAGCAATCCCACAGTGTATGTGCGGGCTCGCCTCCAATCAGTGTTCTTTGCCATACATATTAAGGGGCAGTTGTGGCCCAGAGGTAAGAGAGCGTACTTGTGACCGGAGGGTGGCAGGTTGGAATCCCGGTCCTGGGACATGACTGAAGTGCTCTTGAGCAAGACACCTAACCCCCCAACTGCTCTCCGGGTGCCGTAATTAGGGCAGCCCACCACTCTGGGCATGTGTACACTCACTGCAAGGATGGGTTAAATGCAGAGGGCAAATTCCTATGTATGCACAAGCATACAATGGCCATCTATGGATTAATTGATTATTATTAATGAGAAGCACAGAATGCTGAATCAAAGGGGAGCGACAGTCATCCCAGTGTGTATCCACACCAGCCATTCACATAGGCTTGGCGCAGAAGGGGGCAGTAGCTGGAGGGATGCAATCGATGCCAACGTGGCCCATGCATGCACCCTGGGATCAGTGAGAACTTTATGCTGAACCAGGAGGTTTTACACTGGGGCACCTAGAATCCTCCAGACTGTTGTAAAAAAAAAGGGGGTGCTACAGAATGGTAGACACGACCCTGTCCCAACTTTTTGGAGATCTGCTGCTGCCATTAATTGCTAAATGAGCTAATTTTTTTTAATTAAATCAAAAATGTGATCTATGTTCAGTTAAAGTGGACCAAAACCCAGGATTTTGACTATCCTGGGTTGTGGTCCTTTCCCCGGGGGCACCCTGATCTGGGGTGCCCCGCTGTGTGAAACCCCCAGGACACCAAGACCAGCTCACCTCTTCCCGGTCCCACGGCGCGTCTGACGGCCGCATCCTCTGCTTCCCTCTAACAGGGAGCGTGCCCGCTCCGGCCATTCATCATATAGATTCCCAGGCCGATCAAGCTGGGTTTTGGTCCATTTTAAGAATAAATATAGGCATATGAGTTTTTCTAATCATTTCTTTGTTTACTTTTGCACAGCGACAATTTCAAAGACTGTCAGCCTTCAGTGCTTACTTTTACTCTCAGTTACAAGGGAATTGGTTCTCTGGCTAACTAGAGTAAAGGGAGGGTGGCCCAGATCAAGCAAGCTGAGTGCTCTTATCTCTTGCCGGGGACCCCAGAGTGCTTGAAGCAGACCAAAACCCACATTTTTAACTTGCATCCCCTATATTGCTCCCCCCACGCAGAGCACCTTTTGCTAATTTTAACTGATCCTTCTTCACTCTAATCCCAAATAATAGCCCTTGCTTTAGCTGTAAAGCTCCACCTCCTCCATTCATTGTTGTGTGTGGCAATGATGTCATTCCCACACGTATGCAATGACTGATCTCCTGCCATCTTATGGAGAGGCACAGCCAAAAAAAAAATCAGTGTTCCAGGACGAATCGAAAAGTGGAAATATCCTCTTCTAGTTCTACATCCTGAGAAGAGAATATCGGCAGGGGCTTTCAAAAGTTCAGTGCGTTTTGGTCTGCTTTAAGTGAACAGCAGCTGAATCAACTAGCCCAGGGGTGGTAAGTTGAATATAGACAGGTAAGGTACACTACAGAAAATCAAAGGACAATTGGAAAAGGGGACATGCTTAGTTGTTACTACAATAGGTGGGTTCTGGATCCTGAAGTCAGACTCACATTTCATGTGCAGTCCTTAGGGTAAGGGTCCATCTTACTATCGGTGTGTAGGACTGTTACCACCACAAAAGTATGAGTATTAATCAGAGATCTGTGGAATACCTGTTAAATCCCAGCTCTCTGCACACGGTCCAGCCAAGGGAAGTCCTCCAGCCCTGGTGACATACTGTGAAATAGTGACCAGCTTTGGTGCTGTACAGCTGTAACAGTGAGCGTCCCGTCAGCAGCAGCACCGGATTCCTGTATTCTGTGAAGACATAACTGAAGATCACACTGGAACCCAAATAACATGATTTAGTGATAGTAACCTCCTCTTCAAGGGCCACCAACAGGTCATGTTTTGTGGTCTTCAGATAGTTGGCTACAACTTAATCTGTTTGGATATCTGCAAAACATTATCCTGTTAGTGGCCCTTGAGGAGGGAGTAGGGCACCCCGATGTACTGTAAGGTGCCTTTCCCAAGAGGTAAGATGAGTAAGATGATACATCGTTAGTGTTCCAACCTATGCATCTTCCAAGGAACCATAACAGTGGGGTGGTCAGTGCCTAAAGGGCTGTGGGTTTGCAAAAACAAAAACGGCTTGTCCAGGCGTGCCACCGATAGCTTCGTAGTTGGCCCAGAGGCCCGCCAGAACAAAGACTGAAAAGCCTCCTGGACCAGACCATAACCCAAAGGTTGGTGAAGGCCCCCTTTGCAGGGCAAGTGGTGGTGGCCCTTTGCGCCATCCTCATAATCCAGCCCTGGTTACTGGTGTCAGCATACTCATAGGTGGACAAATTTATGATTACTGTGCCTGGAGCAGAAGTGGGACTACCAGACAGGAAAGGTCAGGCAGTAATATTGTAAGACCTCATAGATTACATCTCCATAACCTTTCATGTGTATGATTACCTTGAGTATAAATGTAATTATACCCCAGATACAAAAGCCCCATCCAGGCACTGTCACCTTTTGGTTGTGTTTGTACCAGAAGCCAGTGGCAATGACAGGAGCGTAAATTGGGGCCCTCTGTAGGGGATACTGGAAAACCCAATGACAGCCAGCAGCTCCAGGGCCAGTCAGGAGCTTCAGTTGTGTTTTGAATTGAAGCACAACCCCCCTTAATTAAGGGTACAAAGTTAAGAGGTTGACTTTAGTGCCACTTTAAGGCAGATGTGCTCAATCTTTTGACAAGTATGGGCAACTTAAATGATTTGGAACCTGGTCGCGGGCCACACAAAACAAGTTCAGAATTTCGAAATCTCCTAATGAAGATTTTCTACAACAATCAGGATACCCACTGTCTCCACAAACTCCACTTGTATGTTCTTCCACCACACCCTTAAATTAATATGTAACAATACGCTAGCAATGCACATGCCGAAAGGCTTACCCCTCTGAATACATGGGCCCCTTATTTATTTTAGTTCTATTTACGCCTCCCACTTTCCCCACAGCAGGTCAGGGGCCAGATGTGCTTTAAACCGGACCAACAGCCTGGCACAGTTGGAAAAGAAAGGTAGAGGCCATTTTGGAGCTTCCTCTCCCAACAGATATAACTAAAAAGCACAGTAACAGAAAGCCCAGCATGATTCCCTGATTGCAGTTGGCCTGCAAGCCCATGAGCGGCCAACTTGTTTTTAAAATTTATCCCAGTAGTCGTTAGAAAAAGGTAAATTATATTTTTATGTGCAGCAATCTAAACTGGCCCAGAGAGGGATGCATGAGGACTGTTTGTTGAGTTAGTCTGATTTAATTCATTTTTGACTATTGGTCCGCTTTAAGGGATGCCACTAGGCCCTCTTTATCACCCTGGGGCCACACCTAGTGCTTAAGTGTCCTCTATAACATAGTGGGGCCACCTTTACTCTTCCTGCCATTTCATTAAAGGGGTGCTACATATCAACCAAGGCCTCCCCCCTTGGTCACCTTGGTACGATCTATAGTGCCTAAGAGTCTCTTCTCCACCCATAGTGTCTAGAGGCCCCCTCTGACACTCAGGGAGTCCCACCTTTGTACAAAGTCTATTGGCCATGCATACCAACCAAAAACCCCAACATGACCCTGAAGCCCCCACAGACTATGTCAAGGGGCCCTCAGACAACTTTGCAGCCATAAAATAAACATAAATACCTTACTGAGGAACTGTCTGGAGGCATAGGAGATAACGAAGTACTGTCTGGATCTATTTGCAGCAGAACATTGTCTGGGCCCAATACTGGAGTCATGACTGTACTGCTCTGATGGCAGCCTGACTATGACTACCAAGAAATTTATTATCAATACTATGCTACCACCTAGTGCACAATATCACTATTACACTAGCCTTTTGGCCTGTTAAGCCTGCATGAAGTTAAGCCAAGCCACATCCACTATTTTAAGCAAATATCCTACTCTAAGTTGAAGCCACTAATTTAATATAGATATAGGTTTATTTATATGTGCTTTTTTGGTGGGAACCACTTTTAAATGGACATCTTCCATCTGATAACACCCTAACCAATGGGGCGAAACGTGTCAAGGTTTTCTGTGATGTGCGAACTGTGAATTTTTGAACCCCTGACGACTACTACTAAGTACATTTTTTTTCATACTATACACTCTATGTATCTTTTATCCTAATTATTTGGTTTGTCTAGTTTTACAGTCATCCAGTCAAGAGGACCACATTTATGTACTACCCTTTTTTATGATTTTATATTCAGTATATTTGGTGCTGGTAATATAGCCAGACGTCAACCACTTTAACTCACCGCTGGCCACAGTCCGGTTGCTGGGCTGCCTGTCGGGTGGGCAAAGGTTGGCACCATCAGTATGGGAACAGTTTGAGGAGGAAGCGCAAAGCTCCAAGAAGTCGGGACAGGCCCGCTGCACCACTGGCTGGTAGAAGTACTGCACTGAGAACAACAAAAACTTTGGCTTTATTACGTGATTAGGGTCTGGGAATCAGTAGCTACAAGCAAATAAGTATAATCATTTTGTATTAATATATGTTCATTTAAATGTACGTTCATTTTGTGTATCCTATTCCAACACGGCTTCCTCTCCCTGTTCTCTGTCTCTTGGTGTACCACAAGGTTCTGTCCTTGGACCCTTAGTTGACTCCATCTACACCTATGGTCTTGGCCTACTCATTAGGCTTTAACACCACTTCTATGAAACTGATATTAAAATATACAGATGCAAACCTCTCTTCCCTTCTATCTCGCGTTTCAGCCTGTCTCATATCTCGTCATTCATATAATTCCAATCCCTCAAACTGAACATGGACAAAACAGAGCTTGTTGCCCTTTCTGCTCCTGTCTCCAATATAAAAATACTTGTCTATGATTTGACAATCACTGCAGCTCCCCAGGCACCACGTCATACTGGAAACATCTCTTTCATTCACACTTCACATTCCTGTCATCTCCAACACAAATACATCTCCCAGATCCATGGCTTTACACACCCGACACCACAAAAATTTCAGTGCACTCCCTGATCATATCTAGACTAGTCTACTGTAACTTTCCCCCTTGTGGTCTAACAACAAACAGACTAATACTACCCATACCAACCAAGGGCTTGTTTATACCGTCATTCCAAGCAAGGACCTCTCTACAACACCCGTTTACACTAGTTAAAACATTTAAAGTCCCCTCTAAACTATTTATACTATCCAATGACTCATGTATACCCACATACCATCTGAGGAACCCCTTTACTCCACACATACCAACAAAACACCCATCTACACCACCCATACCATCCAAGGGCTTGTCTATACCCCCATTCCAACCACGGACCTCTCTACAGCATCAATACCATCCAAGCACCCGTTTACACTAGTGAAACATTTAAGGACCCCTCTAAACTATTTATACTATCCAAAGACTCATCTATACCCACATACCATCTGAGGAACCCCTTTACTGCACACATACCATCAAAAAAAACATCTGCACCGGCCATACCATCCAAGGGCTTGTCTATACCCCCATTCCAACCACAGATCTCTCTACAGCAATAATATAATTCAAACGTTCATTTACATTAGCTATATCATTCAAGGATCCGTCTAAACCATCCATGCTATCTAGTTACGCATCTATACCCACATACCATTCAAGGAACTTCTCTATAGCACACATACCATCTAAGGGCTTGTCTATACCCCCATTCCAAGCAAGGTCCTCTCTACAGCACTAATACCATTCAAGCATCTAATTACGCTAGTTATAAAATTCAAGGACCCCTTTAAGCCCTCCATACGATCCAGTGACAAATCTATACCCACGTACCATCCGAGGAACCCCTCTACACCACACATACCATCAAAACTCCCTTTTACATCACCCATACCATCCGTGCACATGTTTTCACCCCCATACCATCCAAGGCCCATCTGCATCACCCATCCAAGCACCTGTTTACACCAGCCATACTATCCAGGGAACTCTTTAAACCAGGGGTTGCCCTTTCAGGTGGTACTCAAGGCTTTAGACTGACCTGTAGCCTAACTTGACCAGCAGCCATCTATAATTTACCCAAGCCTGATTTGCTCAGTAAATGATAATTGCAAAATGAAAAGTGGGTCAAAGCCATCAATATTATTCAATGTCCCATCTATGCCCACATACCATCTGAGTGTTGGAGATACAACAGACTTCCAGCTTAGTCTATTGCTGGAGTGACTTTACTGCAGTTTACAGTTATGACAAGTTATGACACTAGATGACGCTGTGACCAATGCTTAACTAGTAGTCTCTCTATGCATCTTACTGATGTGTTGTATTTCCTGTTGATTCAGTTGCTCTATGATACATCTTTTTCCTGTCTGTGTTATGCACCATGTAAGGTGACATTCTCTTATTGCATTCATGTTCCAGTAAAGCCAGTTCCTGTTACACCAGTAATGTCTATCTGGATTACGACCCTGCTGCACCCAGCACTCACACTCTGCAACACAGAGGGCACCCTCTACACTACACATACTATTCAAGCAACTGTCTACACCACCCATACCATCCAAGCATGTGTTTACATCACACATTCCATCCATTGTCTGCTCACCATACAGCATCCATACTGTTCAAGGACCCCTCACCACCCACAAGACCCCCTCTAAACCATTCATATTTTCCAAGGACCCTTCTACACCATCCAAAGAACTCTCTACACCACTCTTATCTGTTTAAGACCCATCTCTATACCAGAAGGTATTATACTGGGAATCTAGTCTGATTACAGCAAGGGTTTCAGTATGTAATGGGGGGGTCATTATAGTACAAGGGGCAGTGTAAACTAGGACATGGATGCACATGGGAAGAAGAGACCCAGTTGGGTTACATGGGACCAGGAAAATGTAAATGGTGGTCTGTATGCTTTCAGTTAGTCACCAGTAATATAGAATGTGGTTTAAGTTTACATGCTGTTAATTCAGACCCTCTAAAATTTGGAATATATAAATACTTGGAGGAATCTGAACCTCTCCTGGCTTGGGATCAGGATTGCCCTATACTCACTCAAATCAGGATGTCTCAAAGGCAAGCCATAATCTGGCCTAAATCTTTTAGCATCAAGGGGAGAGCCAGAAATATAGCATGGCATATATGATCCCAGTCCAGTCAGTAGAGCACAGAGCAGAGGGTGGCCCTCTGGGTGACAGTGAGTACTTTATACTCACAGAGGAGGAGGATGGACAAGGATGCGGCTACAATGGACAGAATGATGGAGAAGGCAACCAGGATCCTGGACATGTGATGTAAGGAGCACAATGGAGGCTTCTCCTCTGAACTCTCCTGAGCCTCACACCCAGGAGCATCTGAAAGAGAAGAGAAACTACAGTTGTTGATGAGGAATCCAATAATTCTATAGAAGATCAAATAATATGTATTGATTATGTTAAAATGCCTCTGTCAGTAACATGACTGGCCCATTTATGACTACAGCTGTTAGCGACAAACTCAGCTTTCTAAAGTCCAGCTTCAGAGATGTCAATAATAGAACCTGGTCCCACCCTACATATCAGTTTCATGGGTGGATTTTATTTCATGAAAGTTAAAGGTGATCTAAAATTATTGCACTTCCGTGGCAATAAAATGTCTGGGAAGTCCCCTTTCCACCATCCAGCAGCACTCAATGGCGGGCCTGCAGGCAAACATGATGAGTGGACTCATCCCAACCCCCTAAGCATCCCAAACTGGGAGGTCCCACAGCAAGCCTAAAAATCAGACAGGAACCCTCACTGTGTCTGCTCCCCAGCACCACTCCCCTGTGTTCACCGAAGGCAAATGGAGCTTGGCAAATCCTATCAGAGCAGAGAATACAGACTTTGGCTCCTGGAGCGTGACAAGGTGGGTATTATAACTAAGTTTTGGGTTTATAAACAAATTGGGATGCCCCAGGGATGGGTAATAAAACAGCCTATAGGCTATAAAAAAAATGATTGCTGGGTGATGGGTCGCTCTCAGGCCCACCCATGGGGCATCCTGAGATAGGCGCATGGACCTGGCATGGCTGCCACAGTGAAGGTTGAGTTCTTTTTCCCAAGTTTGAGCTTACTTTTAATCTTTAACTTGTGTACCGTCCTAAGTCGGAATGCCCCGGAGGTTGACGGATGCAGTGGATAAGAAAGAATTCTCGGTTTAGGACTGCTTTAATGTACAATTTTCAGTGATCATTAAACTTCACAGTTCTTGCTACTAAGCCAAATTGTCATGCTCTTGCTCTGTAAGACTGAAGTGAACCTAAATCTTCACACTGGGGTCATAAGGAAGCGGCCCTAACCCTCCTACTCCAGATGCCTATTAGCCCCCGAATTTAGGAGATACTTACCTTTTTCTTATTGGGTTCTGTATGACAAGAGATTGGAAAACAGCTTAATACTGCAGTGCTGCACAATAGGAGAAGATGACATGTGGGCATCTGATTTCTGTGCTCTGTCTAATAGAGCTCCACAATGAAAAGGATAATGTGGGGCTCACTGATAGGTTAGTTTCAAGTCCCTTTTTCTTTGGTACAGAGTTTCAGACGAGGGCTAAAGAGACCCCCTCTGCCCTTCCCCCATGCCATGCCAATAAGATTTGGCCCCAAAAAATAAAAACTCACCTGGTCCCAGTAATGGACTTGTTCACCTAGCCATGGCCACGGCTGTGCAGGCCCAAGTGAGTTTTTCATTTTTAACTGCCTAAACAAACTGTGTGCCAAAGGAGGGGGTCTCTTTGGGTCTTCTTTAACCATTTGCAGCAGTAATGCTAACCCTGTGTTGCCGTAAGAAGCCCGGTACCTTTCCCTTCCCCCATTAGTCTCCTCACCTCGATTTTGCTGTTCGGTCACTGTTGAGATGACCACTGCGGCTTCCTCCACTGGCAGTGTGGTGAACCCATCCCCTCCGGCCTCATCTGTGCTTCTACTTGTATTATTCTCATTCTACAAAATTCAAGAAAAGTCTTATTAGTGATATAATTTGACCTCGATGGAGTAACAGATAATTGGATAACTTTCCGATAATCTTTCTGACAGGATCTCAGCAATAAAGATTAGTTTGAGAATAGGACCCTTCCCCGCCATACTGCAAACCAGTATCTGGTTCGGAAGTGCAACTCCATCCAAGAACATTGACCTCAGCACCCTGGAGATTTTAGACCTCCACCATCCTCAGAAAGTATGCCCATGTGACACAGGCTTCCCCTAAAACAGCATCACTGCCACTCACTTGTATTCCTTACAAGCAAGGGCAGACTGGCCATAGGGAGACCCAGCCAGCCAGCCTTTGGGGTGTGCGACGGCCCTTGACCAGTGGCGGACTGGGAGGGCACTACCACAACTGGTGCATACACCTCCTCAATAGCATGATCCTTGGGGGGCATACAGATTTGGGACATCCCTCAGTGATGTGACGCAACTCTTCACCACAAAGGGGCCCACTGAGACCAAGGGCCCACATAAAACTGGAGCCGACCCTGCCCTGTACCACCCATTTACCCAGTTCCACTGTACCCCTCCCCAGCCAAGATACCCCAGACCATACCTCCCAACTGTCCCTCATTTGGATTCTTTTGTTGATTTAGCTTATTGCACTAAGACACTAAACACTAAAGTTTAGCTTTTTAGCAGGGGCCTGAAAGTTGTGCCAACATTGATTATATTTGGAATTAAATATTTGGACTGAAGCCCCAGTTCCAGCGTGTTGGCTTTTTGCCAAATATACCTTTCTGATTTAAGGTCAAAAAGTTCAACCATGGTCTAATCAGACCATAACACATTTTCCTAGATGCTTTAGGAAGACTTTATGTAGGCAAAACATAGCTGGACTTGTATGTTTTTGGATGTAAGAACAGGTCTCCGTCTTGCTCCCACAGCTCAGACATGAAGAATACGGAAGGCAAGTATGCAGGCAACAACCATTACTTGCCAGAAATTCCTGCAGCTCCTCGGGTGTTGCTGTAGGATTCTTGGATGTATTCCAGATCGATTATCTCATCTTTTCATCAATTTATGAGAGGCAGAGGTGTTTGTTTCAGCGCAGTGTTACCTGGTAGCTGCACCTGGTGTAAGGAGAACCAGTCCTTGTAGTGTATTGGAAGTGCTTGTTTACCTGTTCCTATAGGGAAAAAGGTAAGTAATAGGTGCGCTAGATGGAAAAAATATAACTAGGTTAGTTCTGGTGAGGGTAGAGGATTCCTGTTGAGAGCGGTGGTTAGGTAGGTTTCTGAAAAGGAGAAGGTTAGTTGGTTGGTTAGTTAGGTTTGTTTGAGGTCGGTATATCTACCTTTTAATCGTACCAGCGATAACAGGTATCATTACCTCTGGCCGATTATTCCTCAAAAATCTCCAGGTTTACTGGGGATTTTTTCTTTACCTAGTGACCAAATTAATGGTTACCAGGATTATAAGTACCCAGTGCCGTGAAGGCGCTATTGGGTGCTTACAGATTAATAAGTAATAAATAATGCTGTAGTTACCGGTGGTGCACACTGCTGGGCTCACCAGGCTTCTTATGCTGATTGGAATTCTGGACGTTTTGGTTGTTTCTGTGATGGTTGGTTCCAAACGTTGGTGGTGTTGCTGTAGGTCCGCTTTAAGGTGCTTTCGCCGATGTTGCTGTAGGTCTGTAAGGTGTTGCTATGGATGTTGGTAGCTGTAGGTCTGGTATGAGAAAGATCTGTTATAAGATATTTAGGTGTTTAGGCTGTGGGTCTGCTTTAAAGTTGCTTGGATCTGTTAGAGCCGTAGGTCTGCTTTAAAAATGCTGTTGTTGGTATGCACTCTGAGGGTTAAATTATCCCTTGGGAGTAAGGTCTACTTTGATGCCGGTTTGTTATAGGATGTGGGGGGTTAATGGAAGCTGACCGCTAACTGTGGTGTAGCGTGGCTAGCGGGGCAGCCGCTTTGGTTGATGCCGCTTGTGCGGTGTGATGGTGTGGCGTGGCCGGCGGGTTGGCCTTATGTTTATATGTATGGCTGCCTGTGGTCACTGGGGCGATAAGAGGTGTAGCGTGGCCGGCGGGGCCAGGGGTAGATGGCCGCTGATGCGGCTTATTTAAATGGGCTGAGCCGCTCCTGCGGCAAAGGGAGACTGTAGCGCGGCCGAGAGAGGCTCTGCTGCTAGTGTAGCGTGGCCGGCGGGGCCGGTAGTTAAATGGCCGCTGGTGCGGCTTTGGGTATAATAGGGATGGTTTTGGTGGAGCCGCTCCTGCGGCTAGAGAGGATGTAGCGAGGCCGAGGGAGGCTTTGCTATTGATGCTGGGCCGCTCCTGCGGCAGGAAGATGTAGCGAGGCCGAGGGAGGCTTTGCAGATAAAATCACCGACGCGCGTTTCGTTAGTTTGTATCTAACGTTGTCAAGGTGAAAGGGCGTGTTGAAATGCCGTCATTTAAATGGTTCAGTCACAGAAGAGGTTGCTGGGAAATGTAGTTCCCAGGTGTATGCTGATTTTGTTATGTTTGGCTGTTATTTCAACTCTGGACAGCAGGTGTCGCTGTTTCATGGGTTTGAATGGAGATGTGTTTTTATTAATAGTAACAAGCTGAGATGTAGTTTTCAAAAAGGGACAGCAGATGGCGTTGTGGTACATTCTGCTGATTAGCTAGTGATCAAAGCCTTATGAGAGATACTTTGTGGAGGTTTTGTTGCAAGATTCTTCTTGTTGGTGTTAAAAGAAAGAACTTAGCAATAAAGGATTTTTTTTTTTTTTTTTTTTTTTTTTTTGCAGAGTCTTCTTGTAGGTTAGATGAAGATAATGTGTTGAGACTTCTTTGGTGAATTGGGATTATTGCTGAGGTGTTGTTTGCTGGGAGTGCAGGTCTCATTCTGCTGGGTTTCAAAGTTAGAAATTTTCTGTTCTTTTTCTGTCAGTTGTTTTCCAAAAAACAGTTGAGGTCTATTTCGATGTTTAGACCTTCTGGGGATAATGTGTTAAGTTCAAAAATCCAAAAGGTTTCTTTCTTGGATAATTCCCTCTGGACGTTTGCTCCTCTCCAGTTCAGATCTATTTTCTCTATAATCCAGAAATCTAGTCCAGCTGGGTTCTTCTGGTGAAAATTGGAGAAATGAGCTGAGACGCTGTGAGTGGGGAGTCCATTTTTGATGTTCCTGATGTGTTCGTTTAGTCTTATTTTGAACGGTCTTTTAGTTCTTCCAACGTAAAGTAGGTTGCATGGGCACTTGAGGCAATATACCACTCCTGCTGTGTTGCAAGAGTGCTGGCCTTTTATTTTGTATTCTTTATTGGTTTTAGGGTTGAGGAAGTTTTCCATTGTATTTAGGGGTGTTTTGTTGTTGCGTAGATATAATTTACACCCCTGGCAGTCTCTGCATCGGGAAAATTTGTTTGTAGTTTTTTCGCCCAGTGTTGGTTGGTTGATTACACTTGCCGTGATGTACTGGGCCAGGGTTTTTGGTTTCCTATATATGAATCTTGGTCGTGGTCCAACAAGCTCCTTTAGGATGGGGTCTGTGGTTAGTACTTCCCAATGCTTCTTGATGGTGTTTTCTAGTTTCTTGTAGTCTCTGGTGAATTTTGTGATGAAGGTCGGAGCCCCAGAGGATGTTTGCGATCTGTTTTCTGATTTGGACGGTGGTGCTTGGTTTTTTACTTTTTGTACTGTTGCTTCTAGTTTGTCTTCATTGTAGCCTTTTTCTAGGAATCTGGATTTGATAATTTGGGCCTGTTCGATGTAGGTTTCATCTTCAGTGCAGTTCCTCCTGATCCTTTGGAATTGACTTTTTGGGATGTTGTTCATCCAAGTAGGGTGGTGACAGCTGTCCAATGGGATGTAGCTGTTCCTGTCTGTTTCTTTGAAGAAGGTCTTTGTTTTGATTTGTTGGTTCTCTTTATATACTTCGATGTCCAGGAAGTGTATTGTTTCAGTACTGGTTTCGTGTGTAAAGGTGATATTCCAATCATTGTCGTTGAGGTTTATAAGGAAGGTTTTAAGGGTGTCTTCTTGGCCATCCCATAGGAAGAAACAGTCATCAATATATCTTTTGTAGTATTTGAGCTCGGCGGGCCTTTGTGGTTCCATGATTTGGGTCTCCCAGAGTGCCATGAAGAGGTTTGCTACACTGGGAGCAAATTTTCCGCCCATTGCTACGCCGATTTTCTGGAGGTAGAATGAGTCCTCAAACCAGAAGTAATTGTGGTTTAATGAGAAGTCTAAGCATTCTAAGATGAAAGAGATGTGGGGTTCCGGCATGGTGTGTTCCTTTTGGAGGAAAAACCTGACTGCTTCTAGTCCCTTGTGGTGGGGGATAATGGTATATAGGGAACTTACATCGGCCGTTGCCATGATGTAGTGTGATTTGTCGGCATATCTCTTGAGGTCTTCTAGGAACATTGTTGTATCCTTCAGGTATGAGGCTGTTTTCTGTACCACTGGTTGAAGGTAGTGGTCTATATATTCTCCCAGTCTGCTTGTGAGTGATTCGATGCCACTCACTATGGGCCTCCCAGGTGGTGCATCTTTGTTTTTGTGGATCTTCGGAAGGTGATAAATCGTAGGGATTCTTGGAGTTCCAAGGTTGAGGTAATTGAATTCTTGCTTGTTGAGGATGTTTGAGTTTTTTCCTTTTGTTAGAAGGTCTCTTAACTTTTTATGATAGGTTGTGGTGGGGTTGTTTGTCAGTTTTTCATAGGTGGTCGTGTCTGAGAGAAGTCGGGAGGTTTCTTGTATGTATTTTGGTTTGTCCAGTATTACTAGGCCTCCTCCTTTGTCCGCTGGTTTGATTACTATATTGGAGTTTTTCTGTATCTTTTTGATGGTGTTCAATTCGTTTAGTTCTTTTTGGGTTCGTCTGGGTTTCCTGGTGCCGAGTTTCTTGATATCCTTGGTGACAAGTTCTCTGAAGACCCTTATTGCCCCGCCCTGATCTTGAGGGTTGAAGGTGGAGTTGTTCTTGAGTTGTGTGTGGGTGATCTCAGGAAGTTCAGGTTGATGCTGGGTTATTGGAGATCCTATGGCGGGCTTCTCTTTGAAGAACTTCTGAATGTTTAGTTTCCGGGTGAACTTCCCTACAAACAATACAACTTCAGACCACAGAACCTTTTTCGCCTTCCCAACCAGAGATATTCCGACAGGAACAGGAGACACCAAAGAACTCCCAGCTGGAGGCAACACGAGAATTACCACGAATCCAGACAATACACCCCGCGAAGAAATACCACGAAATACCAGACATCCTGGAACCACTCCAGCAAACCACAACAGTTCCAAAGAAAACGGCACACCACCCCACCAATATCTTATCACCATCAGAGGACAAACAACCCGGACTCCACGCAAGCAACGGATCCCAACCAGCCTCAACAATCTCCAAAACCACAAAGGAATCAGGTCCGACCACCCAAGCAGCATCATTTTTTAGACCTAGGAACAACCTACACCCCAAAAAGAAAAAAATCGGACCAAGAGGATGCAGAGCAGGAAAACGATTACAAGAGAAAAGAAACAAAGAAAAAAAGAACAACAGACCATCAGTAACACCCACCACAGGAATCTACAACCTCTCCAACTCAAATTTTTCTAAAGATGAACTACAACTACTCAACAAAGGAATAAAATACGCACCACCAGCAAACATCAACAAGTTCGAAGCATACATTGACCTATTGAAGTTCACCCGGAAACTAAACATTCAGAAGTTCTTCAAAGAGAAGCCCGCCATAGGATCTCCAATAACCCAGCATCAACCTGAACTTCCTGAGATCACCCACACACAACTCAAGAACAACTCCACCTTCAACCCTCAAGATCAGGGCGGGGCAATAAGGGTCTTCAGAGAACTTGTCACCAAGGATATCAAGAAACTCGGCACCAGGAAACCCAGACGAACCCAAAAAGAACTAAACGAATTGAACACCATCAAAAAGATACAGAAAAACTCCAATATAGTAATCAAACCAGCGGACAAAGGAGGAGGCCTAGTAATACTGGACAAACCAAAATACATACAAGAAACCTCCCGACTTCTCTCAGACACGACCACCTATGAAAAACTGACAAACAACCCCACCACAACCTATCATAAAAAGTTAAGAGACCTTCTAACAAAAGGAAAAAACTCAAACATCCTCAACAAGCAAGAATTCAATTACCTCAACCTTGGAACTCCAAGAATCCCTACGATTTATCACCTTCCGAAGATCCACAAAAACAAAGATGCACCACCTGGGAGGCCCATAGTGAGTGGCATCGAATCACTCACAAGCAGACTGGGAGAATATATAGACCACTACCTTCAACCAGTGGTACAGAAAACAGCCTCATACCTGAAGGATACAACAATGTTCCTAGAAGACCTCAAGAGATATGCCGACAAATCACACTACATCATGGCAACGGCCGATGTAAGTTCCCTATATACCATTATCCCCCACCACAAGGGACTAGAAGCAGTCAGGTTTTTCCTCCAAAAGGAACACACCATGCCGGAACCCCACATCTCTTTCATCTTAGAATGCTTAGACTTCTCATTAAACCACAATTACTTCTGGTTTGAGGACTCATTCTACCTCCAGAAAATCGGCGTAGCAATGGGCGGAAAATTTGCTCCCAGTGTAGCAAACCTCTTCATGGCACTCTGGGAGACCCAAATCATGGAACCACAAAGGCCCGCCGAGCTCAAATACTACAAAAGATATATTGATGACTGTTTCTTCCTATGGGATGGCCAAGAAGACACCCTTAAAACCTTCCTTATAAACCTCAACGACAATGATTGGAATATCACCTTTACACACGAAACCAGTACTGAAACAATACACTTCCTGGACATCGAAGTATATAAAGAGAACCAACAAATCAAAACAAAGACCTTCTTCAAAGAAACAGACAGGAACAGCTACATCCCATTGGACAGCTGTCACCACCCTACTTGGATGAACAACATCCCAAAAAGTCAATTCCAAAGGATCAGGAGGAACTGCACTGAAGATGAAACCTACATCGAACAGGCCCAAATTATCAAATCCAGATTCCTAGAAAAAGGCTACAATGAAGACAAACTAGAAGCAACAGTACAAAAAGTAAAAAACCAAGCACCACCGTCCAAATCAGAAAACAGATCGCAAACATCCTCTGGGGCTCCGACCTTCATCACAAAATTCACCAGAGACTACAAGAAACTAGAAAACACCATCAAGAAGCATTGGGAAGTACTAACCACAGACCCCATCCTAAAGGAGCTTGTTGGACCACGACCAAGATTCATATATAGGAAACCAAAAACCCTGGCCCAGTACATCACGGCAAGTGTAATCAACCAACCAACACTGGGCGAAAAAACTACAAACAAATTTTCCCGATGCAGAGACTGCCAGGGGTGTAAATTATATCTACGCAACAACAAAACACCCCTAAATACAATGGAAAACTTCCTCAACCCTAAAACCAATAAAGAATACAAAATAAAAGGCCAGCACTCTTGCAACACAGCAGGAGTGGTATATTGCCTCAAGTGCCCATGCAACCTACTTTACGTTGGAAGAACTAAAAGACCGTTCAAAATAAGACTAAACGAACACATCAGGAACATCAAAAATGGACTCCCCACTCACAGCGTCTCAGCTCATTTCTCCAATTTTCACCAGAAGAACCCAGCTGGACTAGATTTCTGGATTATAGAGAAAATAGATCTGAACTGGAGAGGAGCAAACGTCCAGAGGGAATTATCCAAGAAAGAAACCTTTTGGATTTTTGAACTTAACACATTATCCCCAGAAGGTCTAAACATCGAAATAGACCTCAACTGTTTTTTGGAAAACAACTGACAGAAAAAGAACAGAAAATTTCTAACTTTGAAACCCAGCAGAATGAGACCTGCACTCCCAGCAAACAACACCTCAGCAATAATCCCAATTCACCAAAGAAGTCTCAACACATTATCTTCATCTAACCTACAAGAAGACTCTGCAAAAAAAAAAAAAAAAAAAAAAAAAAAATCCTTTATTGCTAAGTTCTTTCTTTTAACACCAACAAGAAGAATCTTGCAACAAAACCTCCACAAAGTATCTCTCATAAGGCTTTGATCACTAGCTAATCAGCAGAATGTACCACAACGCCATCTGCTGTCCCTTTTTGAAAACTACATCTCAGCTTGTTACTATTAATAAAAACACATCTCCATTCAAACCCATGAAACAGCGACACCTGCTGTCCAGAGTTGAAATAACAGCCAAACATAACAAAATCAGCATACACCTGGGAACTACATTTCCCAGCAACCTCTTCTGTGACTGAACCATTTAAATGACGGCATTTCAACACGCCCTTTCACCTTGACAACGTTAGATACAAACTAACGAAACGCGCGTCGGTGATTTTATCTGCAAAGCCTCCCTCGGCCTCGCTACATCTTCCTGCCGCAGGAGCGGCCCAGCATCAATAGCAAAGCCTCCCTCGGCCTCGCTACATCCTCTCTAGCCGCAGGAGCGGCTCCACCAAAACCATCCCTATTATACCCAAAGCCGCACCAGCGGCCATTTAACTACCGGCCCCGCCGGCCACGCTACACTAGCAGCAGAGCCTCTCTCGGCCGCGCTACAGTCTCCCTTTGCCGCAGGAGCGGCTCAGCCCATTTAAATAAGCCGCATCAGCGGCCATCTACCCCTGGCCCCGCCGGCCACGCTACACCTCTTATCGCCCCAGTGACCACAGGCAGCCATACATATAAACATAAGGCCAACCCGCCGGCCACGCCACACCATCACACCGCACAAGCGGCATCAACCAAAGCGGCTGCCCCGCTAGCCACGCTACACCACAGTTAGCGGTCAGCTTCCATTAACCCCCCACATCCTATAACAAACCGGCATCAAAGTAGACCTTACTCCCAAGGGATAATTTAACCCTCAGAGTGCATACCAACAACAGCATTTTTAAAGCAGACCTACGGCTCTAACAGATCCAAGCAACTTTAAAGCAGACCCACAGCCTAAACACCTAAATATCTTATAACAGATCTTTCTCATACCAGACCTACAGCTACCAACATCCATAGCAACACCTTACAGACCTACAGCAACATCGGCGAAAGCACCTTAAAGCGGACCTACAGCAACACCACCAACGTTTGGAACCAACCATCACAGAAACAACCAAAACGTCCAGAATTCCAATCAGCATAAGAAGCCTGGTGAGCCCAGCAGTGTGCACCACCGGTAACTACAGCATTATTTATTACTTATTAATCTGTAAGCACCCAATAGCGCCTTCACGGCACTGGGTACTTATAATCCTGGTAACCATTAATTTGGTCACTAGGTAAAGAAAAAATCCCCAGTAAACCTGGAGATTTTTGAGGAATAATCGGCCAGAGGTAATGATACCTGTTATCGCTGGTACGATTAAAAGGTAGATATACCGACCTCAAACAAACCTAACTAACCAACCAACTAACCTTCTCCTTTTCAGAAACCTACCTAACCACCGCTCTCAACAGGAATCCTCTACCCTCACCAGAACTAACCTAGTTATATTTTTTCCATCTAGCGCACCTATTACTTACCTTTTTCCCTATAGGAACAGGTAAACAAGCACTTCCAATTTATGAGAGGCGCCTACTTCTAAGTAAGGTCACTGTTGCATCAAATTGTATCTATTCTTTGTAAGAAAAGTTCTCTATCTTGCCACCCTACCCTACAGCTCAGACATGAAGAATATGGAAGATTGCTGTCATGTGCAGTCAACAACCATTACTTCCCAGAAATTCCTGCAGCTCCTCTAATATTGCTGTAGGCTTCTTGGCAGCATCCCAGACCAATTTTCTTGTCATTTCACCAGTTTTTGAGGGATGTCTAATTCTTAGTTGACTGCACCAAATTGTATCCATTTATTGATTACCATCTTCAATGTGTTCATTGGTATATATTGAAAATGTGTGTACCCCGTCCACCTTCAGTAAGGGGCTTTCACCAGTTGGTGCTTTAAAGTCAACTAGAAATGCAGAGGGTTTAGGTCCATTAAAAATAGGGGAGTTGTATGGTCCCAGGAGTTAGGGGTATCAGGGCACTCCAAGCTGGTCCCCTGTTTTTCACAGCACTCAGGGCCCTGGGAGCTGGCCTAGGTGGGTGGGGTCAGGGGAGTGGCTGTCTGGCTCCGCTTAGCCTGTGGAGAGGTTTTTGGAGGGGGACCTGGCTCTCAACACAGTGCCAGCACAAGAGTACACTGTGGCCCTCAGTCTTTAGGCACCCACTAATGGTGCAGTAGAAATTCCCTCTATGCTTGGCGCAGGGACCTTCCTTCTCTCACTGATTCCATTCTTACACTTTTGACTGCTCTTTTATAGCTTGGGCTCAAGTCTCATCTCGCAAGACCTCGGGTTTGGTTCACTCAGCAGAGCTTGGGCCTAGATCACGGGGGAGCCTACTGCCCCAAATATGATTCCTTACCCATAAGTATGGAGGACTCCTGAGACCGCCAGGCCAGGATGATCGCGGATCTGACCCTCTTTATATTGGGATTAAATCCCCTAACCCACACCACCGCTACTGGACCAGAACAACACAACCCCAAAGGACGTCCCCATGGGAGGCGAAGGCGAAGGTGAAGTGGTATGTGGCCTATGTGAACTTATCTTAGCTGCCCTGACTTGGAGGGCCCCCTAACCCTCTTCTCTTCATGTGTTCCTTCTCTTGCAGGAGACCTGTGGACCTGACCCTGAATGATGACCACCCTCCTGGGCCTGCACTTGGCCTTATCTGAACCCCTAAGGGGCTGCCCTTCTCTACCCTGCCTGGACCTATCCCCAATATTGTTCCACTTTGTGGTCCCCAAGCTTTGCCAGTAAGGATTTCCCCCAACAAATGGACTGTTTAGCAGTTACTTGTTGCGTCTTAATGTTGGGTTCATTACACCTGCAGCTGGAATCTCAAGTCATTTTATCTCTTCAAACCTTGTCTTCACATGACGTGGTCCTTAGGGGTTCTTATATACTCCTGGTCACCCATTTAAAACCCCTTTATTATACCACCATTCACTGTGCCCTTGTGGTTTGACAACAACGTGTTTTTAGAAAAGGTTTACTAACCAAAGATGTGCCTCTATGGAGCATCTAATGGCACCCCATAGTGCCCACAGACATTGGCATTTATTTATGTAGCATCACCTACCTGGTCCCAGTTGCCTTCTGGAAAAATGTCAAATACAGAGATTCTTTTTGATATCTAAAAATGAAAAAGAAATACATAAATGTCTGTTATATGGGCTGATTGTTTCTTAACCCTTTCAGTGCCAGCCACCCTCTTTATTTGCGCTATATGTTTAACTGTGATTTTACAGGAATTTCCATAGATTACCAGGAAACTTATATACAGTTTTTTCAATCAGCAGTGTTCGGGCTTTAAAATGAGATGTCTTGTTTTTAATTTTGTTCTGTGCTTTCAGTGCGTTGGGTGATTTTACAATTTATAGCATTTTTTAAAATAAAAAGTTTTTTTTAAAGAAAAAGCCCTATTCCTCCTGATTACAAGGGTACCACATATGTATCAGTGGACACCCATTCCTGCCCAGGAGACACCCACAACTACTTTGCGCACTATAACGGGTCAAATGGACCCACACTTTATGTTTTTTTACATTTTAAGGGTTAAACCTTTTAAATGTAAAAAAAAATGGTGTGGGGTCCCAACTATTCAGCAAAACCAGCCCCGGCACCAGCTTTAGGGGCTGGTAGACCAAGACACGGAGGTTGAAAGGCTGGCCCCTGGCCCTGAAGGCTACCAGCCTGCATAGCCCACATGGGTGGCGGGCTCTTCTGCACCCCCCTGGGCTTTGGGGTGCAGGTAATGGGGTGGGGCCTCTCCTTCCCTGTGAACTGATATAGGGGTCTTAACAAAGAGTTAAGTGTAAAAAAACACACATACAGAAAAAGTCCTTTAATTTTCTTTTCTACTTACGTCTTTCCATCGCTGATCCGGTTGTCCCGCGCCGTCCAGCGCTACTCACTGACAGCTGGAAGTGATCAGTGGAAGCCAGCAGCGGGGCAGGAAGTCAGGGTCGCACCTTTGTTCCAGAAGGTCCCGCCCACATGAATGCCTCCAGCCAACCACAGGGCTACTTTCCTGGACAAGGATCGAGGGACAGGTAAGAACTGCGGACATTCTAGGGGGGGGGGGGGGTGTGGGGGGCTCCAGCATTCTGGATGCCCCCCCAAGCCTGTCTTATTGTGGCCAGACGCAGACCAATACCAGTTAGCTGTACTGGTCTGCTAACGGGTAAAATGGGCAAATGGGTTTGGTCCACTTTAACATGACAGGAAGAAAGTTACTGTATGAGCCCTGACGGGGTCCCATTCAATGTACGCTCCAGGGTCCGCTCATATTTAGTTACGCCACTGGTTGGGGTCCTGGTGTTTGGATTTGTGGGAGGAATCACCAATTTGGATAAAATCTTTAAAGCAGAAAAAAATCCAATGGGGCTGGCCCTGGAATCTAAAAGAATTTGGGATGCCCCGCTGTGTGAAACTCCCTGGGGCACCTCAAAACTCACTTGTTCCCTTGGATCCTGTGGTGATGTAAACAATGGCTGCCCCATACCTAGCATTTTGGGCGCTGTGCGTGCGCCTACTCCCAATCATTCAGATAGACTGGGGAGGGGAGTGCGCTCCCTGCTGGGGATGCACCTACTCTCTATTGCTGAACATTAAATATGCACAACAAACAACTCTGATTGGATGAGAGCCTGTGTCAGCACCGTAGGACAAGGGAACAGTGAGTTTGTATGGACGTTCTGGGGGGGGGGGGTTTTCAATCGGGGTGCCCCCCGAAGTGGACCAAAACCCAGGATAGTCAAAATCCTGGGTGTTGGTCCACTTTAAAGAGGGACAAATGAGAACAACGAGGGACAGTCTCTCCAAATCAGGGACAGTTGGGAGGTAGGAAATTGGGATGCCCTGGTGGCAAGTACCAAAACCCACTTTAAAGTAAACCAAAACCCCCACTGTGTGAAACCCCCCAGGTCACTCACTCCAACTCACCTTTACTCAGTCCTATGGCGCATGTGTGGCCTCCTGTCCGATCCAACGCAAACTCATCTAGGCTCGCCTAAGGATTCGGCTGCTGCCGTGTCCTGCCAAGTTTAGCCGAGGGAGCATCTCTACCCTCTAACAGGGAGCGTGCCCGCGCGTGCTATTAACGCATGCGCTGTTGGATCGGGGGAGAAGGTGAGATTACTGGACGACCTGGTTTCACACAGTGGAGCATCCTGAAGGTGGAGGGAATTAAGCGGGCCTGGGTTTTGCTACACTTTAATGTCAGTTTTTCACTGGACCTGTGTAATTGGAGCGTTCATTCTAACACTCAAAAAGCCACTAGGGCGAGTGCTAGCTGAAAAGGCAAAATAACAAAGCTAAATAATTACCGGTACGTAGGAAAACAGTAATACGTTTTATTACTGAGCTATAGAGGAGTTTACATATTCATTTTTGCCTACAATGGCCTTTTGTAATCAGGATCAGACCAGATCGAGTATTGCTTTCTGAAATTGGGCTTTATGACAATTTCAAAGTAGAACAAAACCTTTTTTGACTATCCTGAGTTTTGTTCCGTGCGCTGGGAGCTTCCCAAATTGGGATTCCCAGTCTAATGTCGCATTCACAGGCTCGCGTCCAATCAGAGCTGTTTACTGTGACTATGTCATTTGTGTCATGTTGAGTCAATTTGAATGGCTGGGGTGGGAGCGCACACAACCCATGGCGGACCCTCTCACTCCCCAATGTAAAAACATAAAGAGCCGCACAGCAAACAGCTCTGATTGGACGTGCCAGTGCATGTGCCATTGAACCAGGTAAAGGTGAGTGAATACTGGCAACCTGGGGTGGGGGGGGGTTCACACAGCCCCGTTGGTCGGCCGGCCGGTCTGGGTTTTGTCTGCTTTGTTCAAAGACAAATTGTTTAGAGCCCTATTTGATTGCGTTCGATTGGATCAAACTCCCTGTTGAGCTTAGCTGCATCATCAATATAACGTCTACTTTAAAGTGGACCAAAACCCACTGTGCTCAGCCCGGGAATCTGTAAGATCGATTCCCTCCCCCCAGGGCATCCAAAATCGGGATGCCTTGCTGTGTGAAACCCCCCAGGTCGCCTATACGCTTACCTTGTTTCATGGTCCAACGGAGCATGTGTGAGCCGCGGCCGCATACCCACTATCCCTCTAGCAGGGTGCGTGCTTGCGCCAGGCATTTGTGAATGGGCGGCGTGGGCACACTCCCTGTTAGAGGGTAGTGGGGGATGCGGCCACCACCGTGCTCAGAGCCACTGGCCTTAGACGAAGCTTAGACGGCATGACGTCAGCGGCCCACTGATTGGATGAGCGGCATTGCATGCACCGTAGGACCGGGAAGAGGTGAGTTCTCTTCAGCAATCTGGGGGGTTTCAAACAGTCGATCGGGGTGCCCTGGGAGAAAGGACCAAAACCCAGGATAGTCAAAATCCTGGGTTTTGGTCCACTTTAAAGTAAGAGAGTAAACCAAATACAAGGGAAGAGCTTGCAGGTAATATAGAGGTCTCAGAGACTTACCTTTGTCATCCTGATTGGCCATACCACTGCTGTGTGTTGGGAGGCTGTCAGTGCTCTATTGCCCCTATAGCCATTATACACTGTGCAGAAACATTGCCAGAGAGGACCACTGACAGGCGGCACGCAGGACAGAAAGGCGTCCCTGTAACCAGGTGACATCCCAACAGAAGGGGAGGCGCGGGCCAGATCAGGTGTCCCTCTATGGGATCTGGTTACTGGTTCGACCATGATATCCAGCTGTCAGCATGACACATTGATACCATCATTGTGCGGCCGGGTCCGTGGGCACTGCCAAGAAAGCCGAGTGTAAATCAGTTGGTTATGCTCTAGCTCTAGCAGCTTGGTGACAACAGAGGTTATGAACATCTAATTAAAACACTGCTTGAATTGTACAGGTTAAAGTGGACCCCCAGGTTTGTTCTCCCTCTCGGGGCATTATGATTCGGTTGGGAAGACTGGCACTGTGAACCACCCCACCCCCCGTGTCACTGTATGCCCACCTTGTTCCTCAGCAGCATCTGCCTGGCTGCTCCCTCCATCCCTTTGCTGGCAGCCAATTGGTTCTTCCGGGCACTAGCACTCACATCAGGGATGGCACTGACGTGAGGGTCAGGGAATAAGGTTAGTATGCAGGAAAATGAGGGTGGGTTCAGAGTGCAGGGCATCCCATATCGGGTCTAGACTTTAGGGCCCACTTTAAAGCCCAATCCAGCTGAATCACACACATTATCTGTCTGAGAAATACCTCCAACTTGCTGAATTGTACACACTACATGCCCATCCATTGGCTGACACATCCAACTTGCTGCATCACTACTATGTGCCCTTCTGTTATTGGTCATTGCCTGGTATCTGATTGGCACACTTAACCTGCTGAATCATAAACCCTATAGCATAACTCCCAACTGTTCCTCATTTAGAGGGACTGTCCTTATTCTGAGTCCGTGTCCCCTGTTGTTCGTTGTTCTCATTTGTCCCGCTTTGAGGTTTAAAGAGAAACATTGGACCTACTATAAAAAGGGGCCAATGCCCCCCTCCATCGGACCCTATACTTACCTGTTGGATGTCGCCGTTGCCTGCTGTGGCGACATCTGGCTGCTTCAGGGGCCGATCCTCACCCCGCCATCCACTTTGCCGTCGCTAACTGACAAGCACAGGCTTATCAGTGTCCCACAGCGATCTCACAGCTCCGCAAAAGTCTCGCAGGATTTCGGGCTGCACCATTGCATCCCATTCATGGCCACTGCGCAGGAGCAACATCGCGGGCCACGCGCAGTCCTTGATGGGATGCATGATGGCACCGGACAGAATCCAAGGGACCCAGACGATGGATGCCCCGGCGAGGTGAGTAAAAATTGCGGTAAAACTGGAGGGGGGGGGGGGGGGGGGGCAGCAGATCGATTAGGTTTGGGAAGGTTTTAACCTCCCCCGATGTTCCTCTTTAATATTCACGTCTGCATCAATAAATAATTCATTTTCCTATTCACAGTGTTTCCATTGTTGTAGCTGTTACAACCTATCTCCTATCCAGCCCTCAATGAGGAGGCGTGGCTTCATTTCAAAATTGTCCAGTTGATTCAGTACATTGCAGGAAACAAAAATGGTAGAAGGACTTAAACTTAACTTCAGGAGAGACTTAAAACTTAGAATTTGTACAATCTGGAGGAAAGAAGGGATAGGGGGGACATGATTGAGACTATTAAATATGTTCAAGGAGTGAATAAGGTTCAGGAGGAAAGTGTTTTTAAAGTGGACCAACACCCACGGGTGATCGGCCCGGGAATCTATAAGATTCCCGGGCTGATCACCTCCCTCACCGCGGGACATCCGAGATCGGGATGTCCCGCGGGGTGAAACCCCCCCAAAACCCCCAAAAAACCTTACCTCTAGACGTGCGCGCGCCCGCGTTGGCCGTTTGTGAATGGCCGGCGTGGGCACGCGCCCTGTAAGAGTGACGTGCGGGAGGCGGCGGCGGACGCGCTGTCTTGTCCATCGCTGTCACCCGCTTGTCCGTCGGCGGGGATTGGACGGCGCGGTCACGTGGGAGCATGGGGAGGTGAGTTTTTGGGGCTTTCTGGGGGGTTTCACACAGCGGGGTGCCCCCCCGAAGTGGACCAAAACCCAGGATAGTCAAAATCCTGGGTGTTGGTCCACTTTAAGTAAAAACCGGACTAACACCTGTTTTTACATTAAAAGGTGTTGGTCCCTCTGCTGATAACAAGAAGCTCGGAACAGCATCCAGAACGCTGGAGCCCCCTCGCACCTAACCGCACAGAACCCTCGTAAAACTCACCTTTATTACGAGCCGGCGCCAGAAAAGGATTCCCGCAATTGGCCGCCGGGTGGTCACGTGGGAAGGTCCAGCAGGAGGCCAGCACAGAGGACTCGACTATGGCCCACATGACCGTCCGGCGGGCAATCGCAGGACTCCTTTCTCTGCGCTTGCTCATAATAAAGTTTTAAAGTTTTTTACAAGCATTCTGTGTAGTTAAGTCAAAGGGGGCTCCAGCTTTCTGGATGCCCCTCCGAGCTTCTTGTTATCAGCAGACAGAGGGACCAACACCCGTTAAAGTAAAAAGGGGTGTTAGTCCAGTTTAATGATATAACAAGGGGTACAACCTGAAGCTAGTCGGAGGGAAAATGTTAATTTACAGAAAGAGTAGTAGATGCTTGGAACAAACTTCCAGCAGGTGTATATGAAAAATCAACAGTAAGTGAATTTAAATATGCCTGGGATAAGCACACATCTATCCTAAGATAAAGAGAACATACAGTATATACTGTGGTAAGGTGCAAGGGGCCGTCATTGACGGAAGGTATGTGGCACCAAGGTACCTGGCCTTGGTGCAGTAAAACTGTGTATTTTGTTTCCTAGCATCAGCTGCTAATGGCAGTCTGGTGCTGAAGTTAGTATAGCTGAAAGGCTAACCCGGGACGGCTTTACTGGGATGGAGTAGAGCAGGGTGGGACTCCATCCCACTACCCAGGTCCGGGTTTTACAGGCCGCATAAATAGCCTGGGGAATCAGCTGTGCACTGGCTGTGTCTAGAGCTCACTTGTGGAGTGAGACTCTGTGTGCCTGGATGAAAACTCCTATGCAGGCTGTTTCATGCGGACCCAAGGTGGATTCGGTTGCAAAGCAGCAACTTTGCCCAAGGACTAAAAACGCTGTTTGCCTGTCTGATTGACTTTTGCTGCATTTTCCTGAAAAGGTGATGTAACCTGAAAGGGCATATGCTTTTATGGATTTTGGTGTGAATAAACACGGACTTTAAATTTAACGTTTCACCTCTGAGCCTCTATACTGCAAACATCCTGCTGTCTACCAGAGCTAATCATCACAATACATAAGGGCAGACTAGATGGACCGTATGGTCTTCTTTTGCTGTCAACCTTCTATGTTTCTATATTTCTATGTGACAATATATACTCGCACAATTTCAGAAGAAAAAATGATGAAATGTTGGCCAGTAGTTTAATGCATAGACAAGGGTAATATGTGAAAGTTTGGGATCCGTGGTTCCTTTTTCCTTTCTCTATTTATTCTTGAGTTATTTCTTATCAGCTTTTTTGAAAATCAGAGTTTCTAAGGGTGTTTTGGGGGCTGAGTGCCATAATATGCACTACAATAATAAAGGTAGGTTTAGTCTCTATGTACCTGATGAGTGTCAGGTCCGAGTGCAAAAGGTGTAGTTATCTGGCCAAAATCCAGGGCACCTGTGATAGTGCCAGGTAGTGCCCCATCTACCATAAGCGCCGATGAGATGAGTGCTTCATCAGCGTCATATAAGACCAGGCACTCACCCTGCTCTGTGTGGCCTTAACCCATGTCAGTGGGTTGGGTTGGCTATAATTTTTTTGGCTGCTTTTTAAAAAAAATGTGGGGGGCCGCTGCAAGTGCCACAGGATCCCTGGGCTGTTTGGAAAAGTTTTTGTATGCATAAATGGAACTTTTGGCATCGGCTGCAAACTTTTGATTTGGGCCATGGAAATCCTGTGTCATGTCTTTCAAGTGCCATATTTTAATAGACAGCGGATATATGCACACCAGACTCCAGAATTTGTTTGCAAATAAAAAGGTATTTATATAGAAAGCATGCGCATTAACACATTTGTAGGCTATACAGTAAAGGATACCACGTAGATATTTGAGTATGTAGCCATGTCTCACATCTCCAGGATCGTGGACCACCTCAGGAAAAGGAATATGTATATTGTAACATTAGCATATACAGATTAGCAAGACTATACTACAGGTAAAACATTACCCAAGGATCTAGTGAGGGGTTATCACAAGGGTCCTGAAGAGCAGGCTTCTTTGTAAACTGACCAGGAGATAGTGGGTTAAGGAGAACAGTCCACAATGATAAACATGTTAAACATCAATGATCTCTTCCTGGTCAGTTTGTTAGTACAGTTTTATGCATCATACCAGAAATAACAGGATAAGTGGTACCTTACAAATATAATAGCAAGCATTATTAATCATGACGTTCATCATACATGAAAATGTGTCATTACCAAGTTATAGAGACAATGATCGCATAGTCGGTAGCCCACGTTTTGGGACCTCTGGCCCCTTTCTCAAGGCTGCGATAGAAAAAGGTGCATCCTATTAGGCTTAAATATATAATATGCTATAATGTATAGTAAGGAAAGAGAGACAGATCGATTTTTTATATATAAATCTTTTAATTTATCCATTTTGCTGTTTTTAAGACTTCTCCCCGATGAACAATAACCCCCAGCTGCTGCATTCTGAAAATGACACTGATGGAACATAGACAGTGGACGCCACCGCGATCTACATAGAAATCAACAGAATGACATTAACCGGGCTGTAAATAAAGTTTGTTGTACACAAAAAAATGAGCAGCATTCGGTGAACGAGGCCCCGTGCGCCTGCGCCGTCTTGGGGACAGGCTGGCAACAACATGCTTTCCATCCAGCCCCGGACGGGACGCAGGTCGGGACCTCGCCACCGGAAGTGACGTCCCAGAGGGCGCGCATCGTGAGCTTCCCGGAAACGCCACACTGGCCAGCCAGGGGGGAGAAGGTAAGAGTAGGATGCACCATTTTCTATCGCAGCCTTGAGAAAGGGGCCAGAGGTCCCGAAACATGGGCTACCGACTATGCGATCATTGTCTCTATAACTTGGTAATGACACATTTTCATGTATGATAAACGTCATGATTAATAATGCTTGCTGTTATATTTGTAAGGTACCACTTATCCTGTTATTTCTGGTATGATGCATAAAACTGTACTAACAAACTGACCAGGAAGAGATCATTGATGTTTAACATGTTTATCATTGTGGACTGTTCTCCTTAACCCACTATCTCCTGGTCAGTTTACAAAGAAGCCTGCTCTTCAGGACCCTTGTGATAACCCCTCACTAGATCCTTGGGTAATGTTTTACCTGTAGTATAGTCTTGCTAATCTGTATATGCTAATGTTACAATATACATATTCCTTTTCCTGAGGTGGTCCACGATCCTGGAGATGTGAGACATGGCTACATACTCAAATATCTACGTGGTATCCTTTACTGTATAGCCTACAAATGTGTTAATGCGCATGCTTTCTATATAAATACCTTTTTATTTGCAAACAAATTCTGGAGTCTGGTGTGCATATATCCGCCGTCTATTAAAATATTGTACTATGATTTTAGGTACCAGGTGGGGGGGGGGGGGGGGTACCTTGGATATAATTTTTGCACCCTGAAAAATATAGATACATCTTAGTAACTACCCGAAACAAAGAGGTGTGCTGTAAGCCTACAAATAAAATTAACCATGTCTTTCAAGTGCCCCCATTGCAATTCCATGTTTTTTTTATTTTGTATTGTGCTGCCATCAACCTAAAATAAAAACGGGGATTGCAGCAGGTGCTGAATGCCTGGCATCCCCTTTTCACATCACCCATACGGGCACTGTTTTTTTTTACTTAAATCCTGTTGTTTATCTGTGCTCCCAGCTGGTGCTAGGGGTCCATAATGAATAGGCTTATAAAGCCTTGCGCTAGCGCCCAAACGTCGGCCAGGAGCGAGTGAGGCATCGATGAAGTTATGATGAGAATATGAATAATGAATTGATAATATAACAACATCTGTATGTATCGTTTTTGTATATAAAAATATTGAAAAAATAACAGAAGAAGAAATTAATCACATTTACTAACAATTACTCAATCCCATTTTTGTTTAAAATTTAAAAAAGTAAATCAAATAAAATTGGTTACCCCTCGATCCAACCAGCCTGGGCACCAGGCCCTAGCAGTTTACCAGCCCCTATGCCCTTCGGTAAGGACCCTAACCCCTTAACAGTTCTTTGCAGTGATTAAAAATAAAACACCACACAAAAATAACTTTCATATTCTAAATTTCGCTACTTAGCACTCTGAAGGCTTGATTCAACAAACATAGAAAAATATTTACTTTGGTTGGAAAATTGGATCGCCTGCAAAATAAACGTAAGTAACTTCGAGTGATTCAAAAAAGCAGACTAATTAAATTTGTCCAGTTGCATAGGATCAAAAATCGGTGGGGGGGGGGGGGGGGCTGTTACGTTTCCATAAGAAAATGGCTTTAGTAAGCAAAATTTTCTGGACAATCAGTTTAAGAAAGGCAACTGGATGACTTGTGAAACGTGTTGAAGTAAAAAAGAAAAAACAGCTATTGCAGTTATATTTATTCCCACAGATATGCAGAAATTAACTTTATTTATTTATCTTGTGACTGTTTCAAATAAAATGAAAAAAGAATAATGGCCCTTCCTCCAGATTACCAGACTGGTGCACCAGGCATAGTAAGCCCAGGGTCAAAAAGCCAAGTACCCTGGCAACTTTCCAGACCCAGAGCCTTTGGCCAAGGTTTAGCACTTTTCCTGGTGTGTCGGCTCTAAACTATAAAAATAGTCATGAAAAATATCAAATGAAGAGATGTATTGAGTATTATATCAAGGCAACTGGACTTTTTTCTTTTGTTCTCTTTTGCTCTTTTGTTTTGTTATTTATGCCACTGGATTTATGTGTGAATTCAGCATTGCCAATTGGGAAAGGTGGCTGGATGAAATGTATTGAAGTAAAAAAAGCAATTGCATAGATTTATTCCTGCAAACCCACTGGAGTTAACTTTTTTTAATTTATTTTTACTGTTTCAATAAAAATGAAAACAAATCATGGTCCCTCTCTTCAGATTACCAGGCTGGTGCACCCATCTGGTCCTGGTAACTCACTAACCTGTTTAGCTTTAGCCTGAGGTGCTCTGCCTGGGGTGTCAGCTGTGTCGGCTGTCTTTTTTTAAATTAAAACTGCCGTAAAAAATATAAAGTTAATTCCGCAGTCTTTTACACTGATAAAAAAAAGCATGCTGGCAATCGCTGACTTGGCTTTTTGGCTAAAAAAAAAACACAAGGGAATGTGAGGAGTATTTTTTTTACACCTGCTCGAGGCAGCTGTGAATAATTAATTTAAAAGAGTAGTAAAAACTAGAAGCAAAGCTAAATCACACTGACTTTATGAGAAAGGACAAGTGAAAAAATAGTGTAGAAACTGAAGCATTTTTTTTTTGCTGAATCACAAAAAATTTAAAAAGCTGAAACTGTAGTATTTTTTTCTCATAAAACAGACTCATGTCTTGTTACAAACTTTGTTGAGGCCTGTGTCTTCTTTCCTCTGTCCTCCGCAGTTCTCCTCGGGCACGGAGTATCTTCTCTGTCCCTCCCCGGGTGTCTGTCATCTTTTAAAGGTGGTAGCAGCATCAAAATAAGAGACCACCACATCTGTTGAAAGTAGGGACACAGGTCCCCCCTGCTTCCATCTTGGCTCCCAGCAGGAAGTAATGACCGGGATCAAGTGAAGAAGGTTTTCATACATCAGAGGATTCACCCCCATGTGTCTTTGTCGCTGGAGCAGAGAGGTATGGAGGAGATTTCCTGGGGTATTTACCTCCATACTGCTTCCCTCCCATGTCATTAGATCATATATGGAGATTCCAGAGAGGCTCCACCTCTCTAGTATAAAGACTCCCCCACTGGGGAGATTCCAGAGAGGCTCCACCTCTCTACAAAGTAGGGGTGACGGCACATCACCTGCACCATGATCCGACACCCATAAGAGAAAGGGACCCATAACGAAGAACATAGGAGCTAGAAAACGGACAGGCCCCTAAAGCCTGGGTGACCGGCCCTGGTACCTAGGCTGCTAGGCTTTGGGAGGGGACGCTTTTTTTAATGTATAGAATTGTGAATCGGACACATTATGACCCCGTTTAAATAAAATTTCCTTAAAGCAGCATAAAACCATTGACATCCTCAACTTATGTTGGCAGCAAAACTAACGATCCCTTGCTCCTGGAAGAAGCCGGGAATCCCCTTCCAGGCAGTAAAAGACAGACTTAACGGCATCTTGATTAATGAGAAGCTGACAAGTATTCTGAGGGACTCACACGCTAAATTTATCAGAATATGGAGGCCTTGGGTGGAATACGCCTACCCGGAAATACGCAACACCTTTTTTTTTTTTTTTCTCCTCCCCCCCCCCCCTCCCTCAACTCTAACTTAGGCCGCCCCCCCTCCCCCATCTCCCTCTCCCCCCACCCCTCCCCACTTTCATCTCCTCCTCCCCTTATTCTTACCCGGCTTACCCTACCGCGAATTTAATATTGAACCCTTACGCATACTAAGCTGGGAGGCGGGAGGACAACGCCCAGTGTAATAGGTGCTACTGGAGTTAGGCAGACACGCTGGTGCTAGACAAATAATTGAGTCGTGCAAACACATTTACAGATGTAGTAGATACTTTATTGTTGTATTGAAATGTTTGCAATGTATCAGTTCTGTGAAAGTTGAACGCCTTTATGCTGTACAACAATCTTATGCCATTGTCATCTGTATTTCTCTATAAAAAAGAGAGAAAATAAATCTTAATAAAAAGATTGAAAAAAAAACCCATTGACATCTGGCCCTAGTGTCTGAAAGACTCCAGGGCTGGGTGAAAATCCTTCTAAGGGGTCGCCCTTAATCTTACCTTGAGCTTTGCCCCATTATGCTGATTATTATGTAGCATCACAGCTTCAAGGTCGATGCTCACTTGCTTTAGAAGAGACTGTATATGATAAAACAGTAAACCTTGTACCCAGGCCCAGCTCCAGGTTTATGTGGGCCCTCGGGCGGCATGGTCTCAGTGGGCCCCTTTGCGGTTGAGAATCATGGGTCAGGGGTCTATAAATTGCATCGCCAAAGTTAAAAACCATATAGATTACAATGGTACCCTGTTTCCCCGAAAATAAGACACTGTCTTATATTAATTTTTCCCCGGAAAAAGGCACTTGGCCTTATTTTCGGGGGATGTCTTGACAGAAGACAGGCAGCGTGCGTCTCCTCCACCTCCCTGGAGCTCCCCCCTTACGTGCCCCGTCATTACTCCCCCTAGTGGTTACAATACCAGGCTGCACAGAGCATCAGGCTGCTCAGCTGTTGAGTATGCCTGCTATAGCCTGTGAGAGTCTCACGGGAACCAGCACGGCAGCCGCCGGGCGGCCTATGCGGGCCGTGTTTGCAGGCTGCTGGGCCTGTTTTAACGTAGGGGCCTGGAGCGGCAGCTCCGTCCGCCCCTACGTTAATCCGGGCCTGCTTACCGGTACCGTATTGTCTCGGTCCAGGTCTCGCTGGGGCACACTCGGCGGCGCGGTCACAGGGAGCAGGCGGCGGCAGCTTTTCCTCAGGTTCGCGCGGGCTCTCCGACATCCCCCTGCGCACTGTCCCTCAGCAAATACCCGGCCGAAGTCTCGCGTTGCTCCACAGCGCTGCAGCCAATCAGTGAGCTGCGAGGTGCCACCGCCCCAACGGTCTCTACGGTAGAAGCTCCGGATCCTTCTGCAACATTTCGTGGACGGAACTGTACCAACGGTGAGGCCCTATTTTCGGGGGATGACTTATATAACGATATCCTCCGAAAGCAGGCACTAGGCCTTATTTTCGGAGGATGTCTTATTTTCGGGGAAACAGGGTACCACATATGCATTGGTAGCCCCCCATTCTTACCAAGGAGACCCCCCAAACTGAAAAGAGCACTTTCTAACACTTACAAATAAAATACAATTACTATCCACACTATAAAGGGTTAAACCCCCAAAAATTGGCGTTGAGTCCCCCTTCCAGGGGGGGGACCCAATTTTTGGGGAATTTTAAGGGTTAAAAATCCACAAAAAATGTTGTGGGGTCCCCCCTACCCAGCATAACCAGCCTGGGGACCAGCTATGCAGGGCTTGTAAAACAGAGCGCAAGGGGCAGCCTCTGTTGCTCCCGCCCCGGCTGCAAACCCGCAAAGCCAAATGGCCCCAGGCTCTTCTGCCCCTCCTGGGCTTTGGGGAGGCAGGTAATAGGGGGCTGCAGGCTAATGGCAAGTCACCTGCTAGATGCCAGCTCCTAAGCCTTGTGAACTGGTATAGGGGTCTCATGGACCCCTTACCAGTTCACAAAGGGTTAAATGTAAAAAATACCCACACACACACATACACACACAGAAAAAAATATTTTATTTGTTTTGCAGGACATTAACAGGATTTTTCAGCCAAAAGGTTAAAAAAATAAGCAGCAGCGTACCTTGCCAAACCTTCCGCCAGTGCTGTGCCTCCTCTCAGCCCTGCTCCCTGAATGAGGAAATATAATCTCTCATCTGCCCTTCCAGTGCCACCCTGCCAATGTGGGCCACCAATACTAGCTTTAGGAGCTAGTCCAGACCACGCCTCCTCTGTATTGATGGCTTGAATGGCACTCCCTCGCACTCCCTCCCTCCTCCCCAACCAGCCTCCTCCTAACAAGCTCTCTCATTCCCAGCGCCACCCCACCCATTATGCTGATTATTATACAGCATCACAGCTTCAAGGGCAATGCCCACTTGCTTCAGTAGAGACAATATGAGATAAAACTGTAAGCCACGATATCTCGGCTATTTCTTCTTCAATTTAAAAACGGAAAACAGTTTAGGACAGCGCCAAACGTAACCCCGACTCAATGATCTAACAATTGCCTTTTGCCTCACTTTAATAACTATTCTGATTGGATGAGAGTTCGAACAAATGCAAAGGAAGCATGAATCAAGCTAAGACATCATGTGATCCTGGAGGCTTCACACACAGGAGCCTATCATATTGTGATGCCCCTGTAAAGCAGAACAAAACCTAGGAGGGTCCCTTTAAAAAAGGAGCATATTCACATCATTATTTTTTAGAATAAGGCTGAAGATAAATGAGGGCATGATCCAAAGATGACAAAACCTTACGCTAGCATTTCCAGACATGTTGGAACTCGGTGAAATGATGCAGCTATAATAAATAGTTCTCTAACAAGGCTGGTTATTCACTGAGCGTGCGCGCGTCCCGCAAAAAATGTTGCTTTACAGGTTTGGCAGCATTTTCTGAACAATACAGAGACCCCAGCTGGTGCGCTGTGGTGACCCATGATGCTCTATATATGGACCGCCCGCGCAGGATGCCCAACAAAGACGGCACGTACTTCAACGCGGCAGCTCGAATAACCTTCACTTATTTATAGAGACTGGCTGTACCTGACACCTGACAGATTATGCCAAAATGGGTCCGCATTAACCCCTTCCAGAAAAGGGCTATATAGAGAGCAAACCCTTCTGAGGGCAGATCTGGGTCTGCTTGGAAGCTTGTGTATGGCTGGGCCAAAACCCAGGTTTTTTCACTTACATGAGTTTTGAGTCTGCATTACAGGGGCATCCCGAATCTAAGATCAGCTATTTACTCACCTTAATCCACGAGCCCACGATACGTGGGTGGGCTTTGTTTCAATCAGAACTTACCACTGTGCATAATTATGTCTGGCTATGAATTCTGAATGGAACCAATAACTGGATGCCTCCTGCTGGCAGCGGGAGTGTGCATCAGCTAGAGGAGTGCTGGGGATCCTGGTGACCGGTTCATTATATGGGTGACCAGTGGGGCATCCCAAATTGGTATTGCTGAATCAAGTCAAGTGCCTTGGCTTCTGAGCCTAAAAGGATTCAGAGCCTGGTTTTCACCTAGTGCATTGATCCAGTGCCACATGCGCAGACCCCCAGCAGCATCCCCTGCACTCCTCTATCTTATGTGCAGACCCCCGTCATCATGGATCGGCCTGGCGGAGAGCAGAGGGGAGTGGGAGGCACCTAGAAATAATTCTGCATTCATTGTCAGGCGCGAATATGCCCAAAGGTGTGTTCTGATTGGACAAGGAGCTGCACATGCGCCATGGGAGCATGGATAGAGGAAAGCAAACTGCAGACCCCAAGGGTTTCAAACAGTTCTGATTGGACAAGGGTCTGCACAGGGAAGGACTGGGGTTAAAAAACGGACCAGGATGTTTATGGTCACACTGACCCTTCTGCAGTGTGTCAGCCTGGTATCCAAGCCCCCCATAACAGGCAGTGTGCAGAACCCCACCCATCACAGGCAGAGTGCCCCCATAACATGCTAAGTGGTGAAATCCCCCTCTAACGTGCTGAGTGGCAGAATCCCTCCATAACACGCTGAGTAGCAGAATACCCCCATAACAGGCTGAGTGGTAGAATCCCCCCATAACAGGCAGTGTGCAGAACCCCACCCATCCCATGCTGAGTGGCAGAATGCCCCCATAACATGCTAAGTGGGGAAATCCCCCCATAACACGCTGAGTGGCAGAATCCCCCCATAACATGCTGAGTGGCAGAATCCCCCATAACATGCTGAGTGGCAGAATTCCTCCATAACACGATGAGTGGCAGAATCCCCCCATAACATGCTGAGTGGCAGAATCCCCCAATAACATGCTGAGTGGCAGAATCCCCCAATAACATGCTGAGTGGCAGAATCCCCCCATAACATGCTGAGTGGCAGAATCCCCCCATAAGATGCTGAGTAGCAGAATACCCCCATAACAGGCTGAGTGGCAGAATCCCCCCATAACATGCTGAGTGGCAGAATCCCCCCATAACATGCTGAGTGGCAGAATCCCCCCATAACATGCTGAGTGGCAGAATCCTCCCATAACATGCTGAGTGGCAGAATCCCCCCCATAACACGCTGAGTGGCAGAATCCCTCCATAACATGCTGAGTGGCAGAATCCCCCATAACATGCTGAGAGGCAGAATCCCCCCATAACATGCTGAGTGGCAGAATCCCCCATAACATGCTAAGTGGCAGGATCCCCCCATAACATGCTGAGTGGCAGAATCCCCCATAACACGCTGAGTGGCAGAATCCACCCATGACATGCTGAATGGCGGAATCCCCCCCCCATGACATGCTGTAAAGCATAACCCCCCCATAACTGGCTGGGCGTCAGAATCACCCCACTCCCAACACCACTCCCATCTCTGTCCCGCCGCCACCACCGCCGCTAGGAGACGAGAACTGGAGTCGAGGACTTCGCTGAGCTGGGACTGCCCACCCTCCGTCCGAAGCTCTGTGCAGTAGCCTATGATGTCCGGATGGCAACACAGCAAAGTTCTGGCAGAGCCGGGTCTCTCATGTTGAGGCTGTGCACCACCCAGACGTCATAAGGGGGGCCATGAAATCCCCTGCACTGGCCGACTGCCCTCTTAATTTAATCCTGGCTCCGGCTTCTAGCCACGGGCCGGGTGAGTGGGGACTGCCATGAGAAAAAAGCCTGAGAATGTCACTGTAGTCGAATCACTATCTAGGAAAACAATGAAAGTCAATGGTACTTTTTTACTCATAAAAAAGTAGAGAATTTTTTACACAGTAGTAAAGTAAAAATTGTCATTGACTTTCATTGTATTTTTTCTGGTGATTCAGTAAATTCTTAGGCTTTTTTCTCATGAATTGAATTTTTTACTACCATGAGATTTTTTTTTTCAACTCTTAGTGAATCAAGGTCATTGTAAGGTAAGCTACTGAGATGTATTTTTTAACTTTTGACTTGCCAATTATTTTAAGTAACTTCGAGTGATTCGACAAAGCTGACTAATTTAATTTGTTCACTCAAATAGGCTTGAAAATGCAGGCAAAAAATGTAAATTAAAAATGCTTTTCCTAGAGAAAATGACTTCAGTAAGCACATTTTCCAGCTGAAGATCGAAAACCTCGGAAAGCGTCTCTGGTGCTGAGAAGTCTTTACACCAAATGGTGCATTAGTTTTCTACATTTCACACAGCTTCAGAATGATTAGGTGAATTTATGACAATTGTTTTTCATTGCACGTGTGCAACTAGTCACTTTGTTATGAAGGATCACATTCATCCATGTAACGCTAGATATGTATTTAGTAACAGATCAAGGCAACTGGCATTGCTTTTTTCTTTTGCTTCACATGTTTTGTTATTCATCCCACTATTAGGAAAGGCAGCTGGGTGACTGGTGAAACATGATGAAGTAAAAAAAAACAGCTATTGCAGTTGCCTAGATTTATTCCTATAGATATACAGGAGTTACCTTTATTTATTTTGTAACTGCTTCAAATATCATGAAAAAATAATCATGGCCCTTCCTCCAGATTACCAGACTGGTGCACCAGGCATAGTAAGACCAGGATCAAAAAGCCGAACAGCTACCCCACGGCCTTTGGCCAAGGTTTAGCATTTTTCCTGGGGTGTCGGCTTTATTTATTTATCTTTTAAAATTAAAACAGTTATAGAAAAAAAATAAGAATAAATTATTAATAAAGAGATGTATTGAGTACTGGATTAAGGCAACCGAACTTGCTGTTTTCTTTTGCTCCACATGTTTTGTTATTTATCCCACTTGATGTATGTGTGAATTCAGCATTTCCTATTGGAAAAAGTGTCCGGATGACTTGTGAAATGTATTGAAGTAAAAACAAAAAGACAGCTATTGCAATTGCATCGATTTATTCCTGCAAACATACAGGACTTTATTTATTTATTTGTACTGTTTTGAATAAAATGAAAACAAATCATGGCCCCTCGTTCCAGATTACCAGGCTGGTGCACCTGTCTGGTCCTGGTAACTCACTAGCCTCTTTAGCCTTGGGCCCAGGTTTGGTGCTCTGCCTGGGGTGTCGGCTGTAATTTTTTATATTATAGAATTATATATTATACAAAAATATAAAGTATAAAGTTTATTCCGCATGTTTTTTACACTGATAAAGAAAAACATGCTGGCAGTTGCTGACCTGGTGTTTTTAGGGAAAAAAAACAAGAGAATGTGCTGAGAATGTTTTACACCTGCTGGGGGCAGCTGTAAATAATTTGTTCAAAAGACTAGTAAAAACTAGAGTCAAAACATTGCTGAATCACACTAGTTGTTTACAATTTTTTCACTTTAGATTTTTTTTTAATCATTTTATCATAAAACAGACTAATTTTGTGTTACAGACTTTGTTGAATTTAGGCTTTTGTGGGCTTGTAGCCTTGAGGGCAGGGGGCCACCGAAGCTGGTCTCCGTGTCCTGGTCTACAAACCTGCATAGCTGGTACCCGGGCTAGTTTTACTGGAAACGGGGGACCCCATGCCATTTTTAAAAATTTTGAAGTAACATTTTTTATTTAACCTTTATAGTATAAATAGTAGTTGCATATTAATTGTAAATGTTATAAAGTGCTTTTTTCAGTTTTGGGGGTCTTCCTCCATGAAGAAGCTCCCATCAGTTACTGATACATATGTAGTACCATTGTAATTGGGAGAAATGGGTCTTTCATATGCAATATGATTTTCTTTAAAAAAAATATGTTTTTTATTTAAAATAAACTAGACAATTAAAAAAACACTGGAAAAATGACAAAAAAGACATTTTATGTTAAAGCCCAAATGCTTCCAAAAGAAAAACAATATATAATTTACCTGGAAGTTCCTGCAAAAATCACAGTTAAACATAGCGCAAAATGGTGAAAAATGACCTGTCAACAGAGGGTGACAAAAACTCAAGTAGGCTGACAGTTAAAAGGGTTACAATTTCCTATGCATGTTGGGTATTGCTCTGTTTGGGGAACCTTGCACTTTCAGATTTAACTTTTTTTTACTTGTTTGCATATTGTTTTTTTTTAGGAAAATGTGGCTTTGATTTACTTTAAATCCCTGATGTATATATATAATTTTCCTTGGAATTATCTTCCCAATAACAGTTAAACATGTATAGTGCAAAGTCTCTCAACAGAGGGTGACAAAATCTCTAAATATATATATATATATATAAGTGGAGTGATTCCCCCTCCTCGTGCATCCAGAATCGTGATGCCCTGCTGTATGAAATCCCCCAGGTCGCCCATAAACTCAACATCTTCCGGTCCGCAGTCCAATGGACATGCGCAAGCAGCGCCCGCATCCGCCGCCATCCCTCTAGCAGGGCGCGTGCCCGCGCTAGGCATTTTTTGAATTTGTGAATGGCTGGCACGGGCATACTCCCTGTTAGAGGGAAGCCGGTCATGCTGCCGCCAGCACGCTCGCATCCGCTTGCCTTAGATGAGCTCCTGGACGCAGGGGCTCAAGTGGATCAGAGCGTGCTGATTGGAGGAGCGGTCGTGCATGCGTCGTGGATCGGGAAAAGGTGAGTTTGTTCGGGCGACCTGGGGGGTTTCACACAGATCGGGGATGCCCTGGGGACAAGGACCCAAACCCAGGATAGTCAAAAACACCCAAAAATACGACATTTAACGAAAGTATAAATAAACTATATTTTACTATTTAAATATTAGGTTTACATAACAATTATGGTATTGTGTAAATATTTTAAAAATAGAAGTGTATAATAAACACGATTACAAAGGTATTAGAGTCAAGTCATAACATACATGTAAGGCATAAATGCTAAAATCCATAAAATAATATTTCATTTCTACAAATCAGTATGGGGAATAAATATTCTCTAAAGTATGGTAAAGGAAAAGAGGTGCTTTCCGAGAACGCAAAGTATTTGCCCAGCACCCAAGACAAGGAATAATAATAATAATAGAATTACCCATCACTTCTTGCAGTGGGTGGAGCTATGCAAATCATCTATTTACACCTATGAGCCTTCCAAGGCACTTAGAGAGAGAGTGTGCAATGCCAAGGATTAGCTTTAAATTCACAAAGCCAAACACATCAACTAGTGAACATGTGTTTCAAGCTTTAGGCTCTCATCAGCACTAGGACAGATGTAAATGGCTGTATGGGGGCTGTTTTCCTAGAATGGAAACTATTTATTTTACCTTTGAGTCTTTTGGTCTCTTTGGCCCCCTTTTATTAAGCCTAGCATGGTGGCCTGCGACTCTTTTGATACTCACCAAGTCTCATCTCATTCACAATTCTTGCATCCATTGATTGATTGAGTTTCTGCTTGGCTCTCTCATTGTATGATGTCAGAATAGCCTTCCAGAGCTGCTGCTTTGGTGTGAGCTAGCTCCAACTCTCTTTTGCTTGAGGATAACCCTAAGGTTCTCAATAGGGTTAAGGTCTACAGACACCTGTGTGCCCAGTGGACCCACGGTCCATCCTACTGGTCTGGGGGAGGCGAGAACAGGAACGTGGGGGTAGCCATTCTGATCAGGGGGAACCGCTTCACGGTTGATTCTGTCCAGGAGCTCGTCTGCGGCAGACTTTTGCTAGTAGACGGCTCATGGGCAGGGGAGCCAATTAGGCTCATCAACGTGTACGCTCCCGTTGAAAAGAATGAGCGCATGGAATTCTTCCATACCCTGCGCCCTTATATTGCCACCACCAGAGCAGTAGTCCTGGCGGGGGACTTCAACTGCCCCCTGGAGCAAGACGGACGCAGCACAAACTCCTCTGCCAAATTGGACAAGACGTCCAAGCTGCTCAGGGAAATGGTCAACGAGGCGTCCCTCAAGGACGCAGCGGGGGCCAAGGGGACCGGGTCAGCGAACTACACATGGAGCCGTCCCGACGGCTCCGTATGTTCGCGCATTGACTTTGTGTTCACCTCCCGGGCAGTCAGGCAGAAGAGCTCCTCCTTGGTCCCCTGCTTTTTCTCTGACCACAGAGCGGTCTACTTCCAGGGGGAACTGGGCGACGGATTTCCGCCCGGCCCAGGCTCCTGGAAGTTGAACTGCACCCTGCTGGAGAATGAGAAACTGATGGGGGAACTCAAGGAGGAATACGTGCTGTGGAGAGAGCAGCAGCGCTACTTCAACTCCTTCGGCGAATGGTGGGAGTACGTCAAGGTAAAGTTTCGCAGCTTCTTTCAGGCCAAAAGCAGACAACAGGTGAGTGAGAGGAAGGAGGAACTCAAGAGGCTGCAGCAAAAACTGCAGTGTCTACAGGACCTCCACCTCAAGGGCTGGAACGTGAAGCAGAACCTGGATGAGACCAAAAAGTGCCTGGAAGGGCACTTCGAGGAGGAAGCCAGGCGCATCGTGTTCCGCTCCAAAGTGGAGAACATCGAAAAAGGTGAGAAGTGTAACTCTTTCTTTTTCAGGAAGCTCCACTCCGGTCACACACCCCTGACAGAACTACGAGACGAGACGGGTACCATCCGGAAGGGTAAGAACGGCGTAATGCAAGTGGTCTCTGACTACTACGCCAACCTCTACTCTCCGAAAGCCACGGACGATGAGGTAGCGGAAAAGTTCCTAGCAGGCGTCAAGAACACTCTTGTTGCCGAGGGAACTGCAGCAATGGAGGAGCCCTTGGTGGAGGGGGAGTTGCTCTCTGCCGTCAGCTCCTTCAGGCGGGGCAGGACCCCGGGCAGTGACGGTCTCCCAGCGGAGCTCTATGTAGCGCTGTGGGATCTCATTGGCCCGGACCTGCTCGTGCTGTACGAGGAGATGATGGCGGAGGGTAAAATGCCCCCTTCGCTAAGGGAGGGCATGATCACGATCTTGTATAAGCACAAGGGAGGGAGAGATGAGCTCAAAAATTGGAGACCTATCTCTCTCCTGAATGTGGACTACAAGATCCTGGCCAAGGTGCTCGCCAACCGGCTTAGGTCAGTCATCGGGCGGATAGTCGACCTGGACCAGACTTGCGGCATTCCCGGCCGTAGGATTGCGGACAGCCTAGCTCTTGTAAGGGACACCGTCCATTACATACAAACCCACAATGTGCACGGCGCCCTGGTCAGCCTTGACCAGGAGAAGGCCTTCGATCGGGTCTCGCATGGGTTTATGAGCAAGGTCCTTCGTAAGTATGGTTTAGGAAAGCTGTTTTGTTCTTATGTTGACCTTATGTATTTTGAGATTTGCAGCTCCGTGCTGGTGAACGGCTGGAAGACTGACCCCTTCCCAGTTCTTTCTGGGGTCAGACAAGGCTGCCCTCTTTCACCTCTCCTTTTTGTTTGTTGTATAGAGCTCTTCGCCGAGTGCATCAGACAGAATCCGGAGATCAGAGGGATCACCGCACCAGGACCCGGCAGACAAGAAGTCAAGTGCTCGTTGTACATGGATGACGTGACGGTGTTCTGCGCAGATCAGCGTTCAATATCGGCACTCGTCCAGACCTGCGAGGACTTCGGTCGAGCCTCAGGGGCTAAAGTCAACTGCGGGAAGTCGGAAGCCATGCTCTTCGGAAAGTGGCAGCTATCTTCTCCCGTGCCTTTCAACGTCAAGCCGGACTACATCAAGATCCTTGGTGTATGGTTTGGAAAAGAAGGCGCGGCCCTGAAATCCTGGGACGAACGGATCGCAAAGATGAACCAAAAGTTCGGACTTTGGAGCCTCCGGAAACTCTCCATCGAAGGAAAGGCGTTGGTGCTGCGCAGTGAAATCCTCCCCGTGCTCCAGTACCTTGCCCAGGCATGGCCACCCCGGGCCAAAACCCGGAAAACCATCGCCAAGGCCGTCTTCTACTTCATCTGGGGCTCTAAGATGGATCGTGTCAAAAGGACCAAGCTGTGCAAGGAACCTCGCAAGGGCGGGAAAGGAGTCCCGGATATACCAACCATGCTCATGGTTGCCTTCGCCAGCACCTGCGTCCAAAGAACCGCAAGGAACAGTGAACCGGCTTCCGCAGGTCATGCCATGTCCCGTTTTTTCCTCCTCCGGGTGTGGAGGAAATTTGGCTGGGCCAAATGGGACAGCTCCGTGCCATACGCCTGGAACCTCCCGTGGTTCTACAAGGACGTTGAGGATTTCATCCTGGAACAACAACTGGCAGGAGTTAAAGCTGATTTGTGGAAGCCCAAGACAGTCTACAGGCTCATCCGAGCCAAGGACGAGACCGAACCGATCCTGGGGCTCCCGCTGGACACGTGTAGGTTCGTGTGGAAGAACGTGTCCTCCAGGAGACTGTCCAACCAACACAAGGACCTGGCGTGGCAAGCAATCCAGGGAGGTCTGCCCATCAGGACCTTCATGCACGACCGGGGGTTGAGCAGATACAGACACTGTCCGCTGTGTGTTGTCTGCGAGGAAACCTCCCGTCACCTCTTTTGGGATTGCTCCTATGCCCAGGCCTTGCTGGACGCCCTAGGGTCGGAACTGAAAGACTGTGGAGTGCCAAGGAACGCAGTCACCCACTGCGGCGTTTTGTACGGACTATTCCACGGCAACTTCACTGAAGAGGAAGTAGAGCGCGCCTGGCGCCTTATGAACTGTTTTAAGGACGCTATCTGGTGTGCCCGAAACCGCTTCATCCTAAGGCGGGAATGGATGAAAATCGAGGACTGTCGCAGGCTGATCCACAGCCTGCTCAGAGACTACTCCTTGATGGACTTCGGTGTGGAAGATGAGGAAGACGATTGAGTGGCCTTGATTGTTTTTCTCCCTTCCCCCTCCTTCCCCTCCACGTTTCATGTCTAAATAAAGCTTCGGCCCTGTGTTTCCCCTTGCCTCCCCTCCTTTCCCACCCCCAACCCCCCCACAGACCGTCGCTTTATGTCATGTAAATTTTGAATCGGTGGACTCATGAATGATGTGCAGTCAGGGACCCTTGTCCAGGACGGCACATCAGGCATGGCCCACACTGTATATACAAACTGTCATGTTTTTTCATACTTTTGTATTGTGTACGGTGGACCCATGAATGATGTGCTGCCAGGGACCTTTGTCCAGGGCGGCACATCAGGCATCGCCCACAAATGTTTAAAAATATTCTGATAGTTGCGGTATGAATGTGGTGGACTCATGAATGATGTGAGGTCGGGGACCCTTAGTCCAAGACTACACATTAGGCATGGCCCACTTTGTATACGAGTAGAGGCGGTGGCACGTAGGATGTGAGGTACAGGGCACTTAGCCAGGCACCACACATCAGACGTCCTGCCGCTAAACACGAATGTAATTTATTGTATGTATTGAGATGTATCTGTATTGTAGTGACTTGTGCGCTGCGACGCAATACATGGAAAGAATGTACCGTCTTATGTATTTATATGTGCAACTATATAAATAAAGGATATTTTTTCAATCAAAAATAGGGTTAAGGTCGGGGAGGATTTTAATAAGGTATCTATTAGCTCTTTATATAAGTTACACAATCAGGTACACGACATGACCTGCAGGGCAAATACACTGTAGGTGATATAAATGTGACTGTAGGACTTACACCTGTTTTCCAGGCAGGGACAGGTGTCATTCTCTGATGGGGCCTGATGGATCACATCCCATGCCGCTCAAGCATGGACTCCTGTTGGTGGTTCTTACGTGTTGGGATCGCGTCACATGGGTGCGGCCATGCCCTTTCCACTACACTACAATGGAGCGGGCCTGTCAGGCCCCAGCACACCCCCTCCATTGCAGTTAATGTAGAGGGCGTGGCAGCCCCCCCCCGTGACTAATGGTGAAGGAGTGTAATCGTGCCACAACTGGACTGGAGTTTGGGCCCAGCCAGCACGGGATGTGACCTAGTAATTGAGACGCTGATCTAAAATATCGCTGTGTGAAACCCCCCAGAACAACATTATTCACTTACCTTTTCCCAGTGCTAATGGTGCATGCACGGGCTCTTGTGCAAACCGTGTCTATGTAATTTGCTCCTGCCCTAGCCATTCAGATGGCCCTCCCTCCCCATTGAAACCTATCCGAGACATTTGCCGAATGACATGGAAAACGACACTGATTCTACGATAACTCGCACATGCTCTGCAGGACTGCGTAGAGGTGAGTTGTATTGGGTAATCTGGGGGGGTTTATTACGTGGGTCACCCCAATGCGGGATGTCCCCAAGGCACGCTATAAGTGAACCATGCACAATGAATCATTTTAGAAGAAACACAAACTCAGTTGCCTGCCCCTGATCTCCATGCTATAGAACTACACACTGAAAGAATCACTGTGTGTTCTGACAGACAGATGACTGGGTTGTCCACCATCAAAGGCTTGGCATCTCTTTTGGCAAAGTCAGCAACAGCCTACATGATGTGCTCGGTAGTGTTCTTCAAGCATGCAGAGCTTGCTTAGTCTTCCATTGAAGAGAACAGAGAAGGCTCCTCCTCCCCAAAATTCTGCCAAAGGGAACTTTGAATATTCCCAGCTCAAGGCATAGCCCCAGTGCCCTGGACTCCATCTTGGTAAAAACCCTTCATCATACCTTGGTCAATCTTTCGATGTCCCACTATCAACCCCAAAGGCCCCTGAAAGTCTGCACCTACACTAGATAACCCCATCCCCACCTTCTGACCACACACTAGATAACCCCATCCCCAACTTCTGACCTCACACTAGATAACTTCACCCCACTTCTGACCTCACACTAGAAAACCCCATCCCCACCTTCTGACCTCAAACTAGATAACTCCATCCCCACCTTCTGCCCTCATACTAGACAACCCCATCCCCACCTTCTGCCCTCACACTAGACAACCCCACCCCACCTTCTGACCTTACACTTGATAACCCCATCCCCACTTTCTGACCTCACACTGCATAACCCCATCCCCACCTCTGACTAGATAACCCCACCATTACGTTCTGATCTTACACTAGATAACCCCATCCCCACATTCTGACCTCACACTAGATAACCCTATCCCCAACATCTGACCTCACACTAGATAACCCCCATCTCCACCTTCTGGATAACCCTATCCAACATCTGACCTCACACTAAATAACCCCACCCCCAACATCTGACCTCACACTAGATAACCCCATCCCCAACATCTGACCTCACACTAGATAACTTCATCCCCACTTCTGACCTTACACTAGATAACCCCATCCCCACCTTCTGCCCTCACACTAGATAACCCCACCATTACCTTCTGACCTTACACTAGATAACTTCATCCCCACTTCTGACCTTACACTAGATAACTCCATCCCCACCTTCTGCCCTCATACCAGACAACCCCATCCCCACCTTCTGACCTTACACTTGATAACCCCATCCCCACCTTCTGACCTTACACTTGCTAACCCCATCCCCACCTTCTGACCTCACACTAGATAACCCCATCCCCTCCTTCTAACCTCACACTAGATAACCCCACCATTACCTTCTGACGTTACACTAGACAACCCCATCCCCTCCTTCTGACCTCACACTAGATAACCCCACCATTACCTTCTGACGTTACACTAGATGACCTCATCCCCACCTTCTGACCTCACACTAGATAACCCCATCCCCACCTTCTGCCCTCACACTAGATAACCCCATCCCCACCTTCTGCCCTCACACTACATAACCCCACCGTTACCTTCTGACCTCACACTAGATAACCCCATCCCCACCTTCTGCCCTCACACTAGATAACCCCATCCCCACCTTCTGCCCTCACACTACATAACCCCACCGTTACCTTCTGACCTCACACTAGATAACCCCATCCCCACCTTCTGCCCTCACACTACATAACCCCACCGTTACCTTCTGCCCTCACACTACATAACCCCACCGTTACCTTCTGACCTCACACTAGATAACCCCATCCCCACCTTCTGCCCTCACACTAGATAACCCCATCCCCACCTTCTGCCCTCACACTACATAACCCCACCGTTACCTTCTGACCTCACACTAGATAACCCCATCCCCACCTTCTGACCTCACACTAGATAACCCCATCCCCACCTTCTGACCTCACACTAGATAACCCCATCCCCACCTTCTGCTCTCACACTAGATAACCCCACCATTACCTTCTGACCTTACACTAGATAACTTCATCCCCATTTCTGACCTTACACCAGATAACCCCATCATTACCTTCTGACCTTACACTAGAATAGTCCTCAAACTTCCTCCTCAAGGGCCGAGACAGGCCAGGTTTTGCAGCTCTCCACGCTACTCCACAGGTGAATTAACTGGTGCTCAGACAGAGCTATAGCCCTAATTATTACATCTGTGCATCAGCATAGAGAGCTGCAAAACCTGGCCTGTCTCGGCCCTTGAGGAGGAAGTTTGAGGACTACTGCTAACTTCATCCCCACTTCTGACCTTATACTAGATAACTCCATCCCCACCTTCTGCCCTCATACTAGACAACCCCATCCCCACCTTCTGACCTTACACTTGATAACCCCATCCCCACCTTCTGACCTTACACTTGCTAACCCCATCCCCACCTTCTGACCTCACACTAGATAACCCCGTCCCCTCCTTCTGACCTCACACTAGATAACCCCACCATTACCTTCTGACGTTACACTAGACAACCCCATCCCCTCCTTCTGACCTCACACTAGATAACCCCACCATTACCTTCTGACGTTACACTAGACAACCCCATCCCCTCCTTCTGACCTTACACTAAATAACCCCACTATTACCTTCTGACGTTACACTAAATAACCTCATCCCCACCTTCTGCCCTCACACTAGATAACCCCACCATTACCTTCTGACCTTACACTAGATAACCCCATCCCCACCTTCTGACCTCACACTAGATAACCCCACCCCCACCTTCTGACCTCACACTAGATAACCCCACCCCCACCTTCTGACCTCACACTAGATAACCCCATCCCCACCTTCTGACCTCACACTAGATAACCCCACCATTACCTTCTGAGCTTACACTAGATAACCCCACCCCTGCCTTCTGACCTCACACTAGTTAACCCCATCCCCGCCTTCTGACCTCGCACCAGATAGCCTTGTGCCCACATTCTGACCTCACACTACATAACCCCACCATTACCTTCTGACCTTACACTAGATAGCCCCATCTAGTTGCTCCCCATGATCATGATCTACTACCCACACTATCTTCTGACCCTGGACTAGATACCTCTATCATCCTAGCTATGACCAATACCTCCAGATACCTTCCAACTGTTCAGGGTTGAAATCAGGGACAATCTTTAAGTTAAGCCACGCCCCCTCATTGAGGGATAGATAGGTGATATGTTACAGCAGTATAAACACTTAGAATTGGCGAATAGATCATTTATTGGTGCAGATCTGCATGTTACACCCCAAAGAGACATGGACTCAAGAGAGGGACAGTCCCTCCAAATGAGGGACACTTGGGAGGTATGCCCCCACCATCTGCTAATCTAGACACCCCACCACCCTTCTCCCCTACCCTGGATCCCATCCCAACCACCCCACCCTTCATTTCCCAACATGGAAGACTGACTAATGTGACTGGAAAGCAAGTAGCAGCCATTCTCCAGCCTGCTCTGCCTCCATGAAGGAAGGGAGGGAAGGAGGAAGGGAGGGGGAGCAGGGGAGAGCAGCGCGTTTGGCAGCAGTTTGGGTCGCCCGGGACGCCGTAGCCAGCAGAGGGCAGTTCCGTCTCTTCCCCGTCCCCCTGTGTGTGTGCTGCCCCCTCCGATGCTCAGCTCAGCCCGCACCCAGGTGAGTGCGCCCCAACCCCCGGTGACCCCCGGCTGACTGCTGGACGGGCCGCCCGGCCTCTCCGGCGAGGAAAGGGTTAACGGGCCGACCGCCAATGACGTCACAATGCACACCGTTATTATTGTTCTCACACAGTTACTCTGTGTCTGCACCTTAACCCTGACGCTGCCGGACCGCTGCTATGTGCCCCCCATCTACCTGCCCCCTCCTGTGTGCCCCCCATCTACCTGCCCCCTCCTGTGTGCCCCCCATCTACCTGCCCCCTCCTGTGTGTACCCCTATTACCCCAAACTGCCCCCTCCTGTGTGCACCTCTATTACCCCAAACTGCCCCCTGCTGTGTGCACCTCTGTTACCCCAAACTGCCCCCTCCTGTGTGCACCTCTGTTACCCCAAACTGCCCCCTCCTGTGTGCACCCCTATTACCCCAAACTGCCCCTCCTGTGTGCACCCCTATTACCCCAAACTGCCCCCTGCTGTGTGCACCTCTATTACCCCAAACTGCCCCTTACTGTGTGCACCTCTATTACCCCAAACTACCCCCTCCTGTGTGCACCTCTATTACCCCAAACTACCCCTCCTGTGTGCACCTCTATTACCCCAAACTACCCCCTCATGTGTGCACCTCTATTACCCCTATACCACCCCATACTGCCCTCTCCTGTGTGCACCTCTATTACCCCAAACTACCCCCTCCTGTGTGCACCTCTATTACCCCAAACTACCCTTCATGTGTGCGCCTCTATTACCCCAAACTACCCCCTCATGTGTGCACCTCTATTACCCCTATACCACCCCATACTGCCCTCTCCTGTGTGCACCTCTATTACCCCAAACTACCCCCTCCTGTGTGCACCTCTATTACCCCAAACTACCCCCTACTGTGTGCACCTCTATTACCCCAAACTGACCCTCCTGTGTGCACCCCTATTACCTAAAACTGCCCCCTCCTGTGTGCACCTCTATTACCCCAAACTCCCCCCTCCTGTGTGCACCTCTATTACCCCAAACTTACCCCTCCTGTGTGCACCTCTATTACCCCAAACTACCCCCTCCTGTGTGCACCTCTATTACCCCAAACTCCCCCCTCATGTGTGCACCTCTATTACCCCAAACTGCCCCCTACTGTGTGCACCTCTATTACCCCAAACTGCCCCCTCCTGTGTGCATCTCTATTACCCCTATACCACCCCATACTACCCCCTGCTGTGTACACCCCCATAACACCTCCTACATTGCATCACCTGTTTTACACACCAACTTACCCACTGCATACTCCTGTATTGCCCCCACATGCCCCTCTGCACCCCAAACTCCCCCCTGGATGCTCCTGTTTTGCCCCACCTGCCCTATCACCCCAAACTACTCCCAGCACACTCCTGTATTGCCCCTACCTGTCCTTCCACCACCCACTGCTTGCTCCTATATTGTCCCCCTACCAATCAGTCTACCCCCCCCCCCATGCTGCTACCTGTCCCTCTGCCACCCCAAACTACTTCTTGTTACTATATTGCCCCCTGCATGATCCTGCACCTATCTCTCTGCCACTGCAAACTACCCCTGTATGATTGTGTATTACCCCTACTTGCCCCCTTACTCTACTTGTATGTTCCTATATTGCCCCCTGCATGATCCTGCATTGGCTGTACCTATCCCTCTGCCACTGCAAACTACCCCTGTATGATTGTGTATTACCCCTACTTGCCCCCTTACTCTACTTGTATGTTCCTATATTGCCCCCTGCACGATCCTGCATTGGCTGTACCTATCCCTCTGCCACTGCAAACTACCCCTGTATGATTGTGTATTACCCCTACTTGCCCCCCTACTACCCCATTCTTTCACCTGTATTGCCCGCTCCTGTCCCTCTGCTACCTGAAACTACCCCTGTGTGTACCTGAATGGCACCTGACCCTCTGCCACCACAAATTAACCCTTACATGATCATCTACTGCCCCACCTATCCCTCTACTATCCCATTCTTTCACTTGTCTTGCCCCCCCCCCCCCACCATTTCTGCAAGATCCTGTATTGCCCTTCCCTGCCTCTTTGCCACCCCAAACAACCCCTGCATGCATCTGTGTTGCCCTTATCTGTCACTGCTACCCCAAACTACAGCTGCACGGTCCTGTATTGCTCCTTCCTGTCCTTTTGCCACCCAGCTACACACCTGCATTCTTCTCTATTGCCCCTAGCAGTTTCTCTATTATACTAAACTACCCCATGATTGTACCTGTACTTACCCCTTCTTGTCCATTTGCCACCCCCAGGCTACTCCTTACATTCTCCTTCATTGACCCAACCTGCCCCCCTGCTAGGGCCCGGATTAAGAGTGGTGGAGGCCCCTGGGCACAACATCTGGTGGAAGCCCCTGGGCACAAAAACATCTGGGGGAGGCCCCTGGGCACAAAAACATCTGGTGGAGGCCCCTGGGCACAACATCTGGTGGAGGCCCCTGGGCACAACATCTGGTGGAGGCCCCTGGGCACAACATCTGGGGGAGGCCCCTGGGCACAACATCTGGGGGAGGCCCCTGGGCACAACATCTGGTGGAGGCCCCTGGGCACAACATCTGGTGGAGGCCCCTGGGCACAACATCTGGTGGAGGCCCCTGGGCACAACATCTGGTGGAGGCCCCTGGGCACAACATCTGGTGGAGGCCCCTGGGCACAACATCTGGTGGAGGCCCCAGATACAGTATTTTTTTTCCTTTAATGTAATAGCCCAGCCAAGTAACTGATTGGAGGTTGTCTGGCACCTGCCTACTTACTGGAACATCAGATCGAGTCCCTTGTACCATAAAGGGCGTATTGTCTGTCATTAGGCAGCCTCCATTAGATACAGTGATGGTGGAACACCCACTCTCTGCGATGCAAGGGGCATGCTGGGGTAGTTGCATAGAGTGGGCGTGCAGAAGTCATTGGCTAAAGGTGGACGTTCATTATGGAGGCCCTGCTTTGTGAAACCCTCTCGGATGCCCAGTAAAACTTACCTTGCCAAAGAGCCCACGGCGTATGCGTAACTGGCGGAGGCATTGCTCACATTTTTTTTGGACTATGCGTGGCCACGCCCGCCGTAACTGGATGGCTGGCGAGGCTGCACACAGCCCAGGGTTGGGGGGGGGCATGCGGTGGGCTTTCATTCAGATTCCTCAGCCTCACAATAATATGTGCAGCCAGAAAGCTGATTGGGTGCACATATTATTGTGGGAACCATGGAAATGTATCTGTTACTAGTGATCGGGGGGGGGGGGGGGGGGTGTCACTTAAAGTGGACCAACACCCAGGATTTTGACTATCCTGGGTCTTGGTCCACTTCGGTGGGGCACCCCCGATCGGGGTGCCCCGCTGTGTTAAACCCCCCGATCACCCGAAAAACTCACCTCTCCCCACGATCTGACAGCAATGGAGAAGCGGCTCCTCCGCCGCTCTTGACGCGCGCGCCCATGCCGGCCATTCACAAACGGCCGGCGCGCGCGCGCGCACGTCTAGAGGGGCGCGAGGGAGGCGGCGGCGGCCGGCCGCCGCCGAATACAAGGTAAGGGGATTTGGGGCGTTTTTTAAGAGTTTGGGCTTTTTAATAAATGATGCTGAAGGTCCGGTTTAAAGTGGACCATCACCCTCCCGTGATCGGCCCGCCCGCGGGACATCCGAGATCGGACCTTCAGCATCATTTATTAAAAAGCCCAAACCCTTAAAAAAACAATTCCCCAGCATCTAAAATTAATATATTTTAAACCGGACCTTCAGCATGATTTAATGAAAAGCCCAAATCCTTAAACTATTCCCCAACACCTAAAATGTATATATTTTAGTCACTTACTTATTATTCTTTCCCCCATGGGGCTGCAACTCTGTTCAGGACTCTAGGATACGGGCGCCTCCATCTTGGCTCAGAAGCATCACACATACTGAGGAGAGGGGAGTGGGATAAAGTGAAGGGGGCAGGTTATAGCTGTGCTTTGCATAGACAGAGCAGAGCTGGGGTCAGGGAAAGGACAACAATCCCAGAATGCAGTGCGACACAGTCAGAAGACACTTCCTATTTGCAGGCTGCCTGATGCTGCATGAGCCGCCATCTTGGATGTTTAAAGGCTCATAACATGCAGTAGATGCAGGTAGGATGATTTTTAATGTGGACAATCTGTATGTACAGGGTGGGGGAAACATATAAGATAGACTCTTATTCAGAGTGAAGGTCCGCTTTAAAGCGGACCTTCAGCATAATTTAATGAAAAGACCAAACCCCCCAAAAATCCCCCAGCATCTAAAATTAATATAGCATTTAGCATTTTTACTTACTTAATATTCTTTCCCTCACTGGCCTGCAACTCTGTTCAGCGCACTAGGATGCTCTGCAGTGTGAAACCCCCCCAGTTTGTCCACTATAACTCACCTCCCACGGAGCATGTGCAGGCTCTCATGTCTGCCATGACTACACCATTTGGCAGGTGGCTGCTATAGACTTGAATGGGGGGGGGGGGGCAGCAGCACGCACACTGCGCTGGGGATGCGGTAGCACGTGCTCTCCATTCAAAATAATGAGGGCTGTCTGCTGAATGAAGTAGTCTCTGTAGGTAGCCCTCATTGGATGAGAGCCTGGGCATGCACCATTGAAGTGTGGAAAGGTGAGTAGTGGTGGCGAACTGGAGGGTTTCACACTGCAGGGCATCCCAAACCGGGAGCCCCAAGGGAAAAAAAACAGTGTCTGTCCCTGGAATCTTTTAGATTAAAGGTCAGCCGCTGGTGTGTATTTTTCCCGTTTAAAGTGGACCAACACCCTCCCATGATCAGCCCGGGAATCTATAAGATTCCCGGACCGATCAGCTCCCTGACTGCGGGGCACCCCTGTGTGAAACCCCCCAGAAACCCCTAAATCCCTACCTGCTCCTCGATCCAGGGGCGCCCGCCGCTGCCTCCCGCGTGTCCCTGTAGCAGGACGCGCACCCGCGCCGGCCGTTTGTGAATGCCCTGTAAGAGTGACGCGCGGGAGGCGGCGGCGGGCGCGCTCTCTTGTCCATCGCTGCCTCCCGCTTTTCTGCCGGCGGAGATAGGCTTCAGCGGTCACATGGGAGCCGGGAGAGGTGAGTTTTTGGGGCTTTCTGGGGGGGGTTTCACACAGCGAAGTGGAGCAAAACCCAGGATAGTCAAAATCCTGGGTGTTGGTCCACTTTAAGGAAGGTTAGGTAGCCTAGTGGGTGGGTAGACATGTAGATACTCAGGTGAGCAGGCAGGTAGGTCAGCTGGCGGGTAGGTAGGTTGGTAGATGGGTGGGATGACTGGGCAGGCAGGTCGGTGGGTGGGGGTAGGTAAGTCAGTAGGGTGGGTCAGAAATAAACACAAGGCACTTTAATAACATGTTTATATTTACTGTACTTGTATGTAGGAACCCAACTGTACAGCAACAGTGCGTTGCTCTGCCTCCGCCACCCTGTCCACCTCCTGCCGCTGATTCTTCTCCTCTGGCAGACAGGCGCGTGCAATTTACTTTAATACCGCCTCGCCTCTTGAGGACCAGAGACTGGTCCTGGACTGGACCAGGAGTTTAACCAGAGGTTACATAGTTAATACTGTTAAAAAAAACATATGTCCATCAAGTTCAGCCCAGGGGGTTGGGGTAGGGGAAGTTATTTTTTATTTTATTTTGTTACTGATAACAGCTAATAGTAACTGTTAATGTTATTTTCTTCTATATAAGCATCTAATCCTTTTTTTCCAGCCAAAGGCAGTGTCCCCTGGTCCTTAGAGAGGATTTTACCTGAAATAGTGTTCTCCCATATTTTGTTATATTGGCCGCCCCCTGTCCCCCTAAACAGACTAAACGGATTTAATTCTCGTAATCTTTCCTTATAACTAAGATCCTTCATTCCTCTTATTAGTTTGGTGTCTCTCCTCTGCACCTTTCTATAGTCAGACTGTCCTTTCTATGAATGGGTGCCCAGAACTGGACGGCATATTCCAGGTGAGGGTGTACCAGTGCCTTGTAAAGAGGCAAAATGACACCCTTATCCCGTGACTCCATGCCTCTTTTAATGCATGATAATATATTGGTGGCCTTGGAAGCAGCTGCTTGACATTGTATGCTGTTATTTAGTCTGTGATCTACCAACACCCCCAGATCCTTCTCAACCAGTGATTCTCCCAGTTTTACTTCCCTGAGGACATATGTGACCTTCAGGTTATTAGACCCCAAGTGCATGACTTTACATTTCTCCACATTTACCTTCATTTGCCAAGTGGATGCCCAGACACTCAATGTGTCCAAGTCAGCCTGATGCTTGGGAACATCTTCATTAGACTGCACTGTGCTACATATCTTTGTGTCATCTGCAAAAATAGAGACAGGGCTTTTAATACCATCTTCTGGTTGGTGGAGGCCCTGGGGAGCCCCTCACATAATCCAGACCTGCTCCCTTATACTATATGTTGCCGCCTGTATTGCCCCCATCTGTCTCTTTATCCACCCCAAACTAGTCCCTGCATGGTTCCAGACCTGTTTCTTGTGCCCCTTGCTTGCTCTTGTATTGCCCCACCTGCAACATGAATCTATATTTACCCCCTTTATCTCCGCTTACACGTATAGTTTTTGTATTGCTATAAAGGGCCTATCTCAGCTTCTTATGAAATTAACACCAGTTAGGATGAAATGCATTTTTTTCTTTTTTTTTTGCAGGTTTGTGTGATTTAGCAAAGCAAAAAAAGGTGTTATTTTTCACTTGTAATATCACGAGTGACAGAATGCACGAACATTGTCCAAGAAAAAAAGCACCTAAAATTTAACAGGCGTAAAATGTACATGCGATTTAGAGATTTTTCTTTACTTTTTTTTTTTTTTATACACATTAATTTTTACATCTGCACAAAGAAGGTGTAAAGAGAACTCGGCAAGTTCCCACACATTTTTTTTCATGTTTTTTAATTAAAAAATAAGCCCAGTGTGTGGCTGGCGTCTGGTCCCTGGATAAGGCCAGTACAACAATTGTGTGCTAATAGGAAGCACCCTCCAGCTCAGCTCCCCTCTGCTGCACCCTGGCAATGCCATGCTTCTCACCCTCCAGCTCAGCTCCCCTCTGCTGCACCCTGGCAGTGCCATGCTTCTCACCCTCCAGCTCAGCTCCCCTCTGCTGCACCCTGGCAATGCCATGCTTCTCACCCTCCAGCTCAGCTCCCCTCTGCTGCACCCTGGCTATGCCGTGCTTCTCACCCTCCAGCTCAGCTCCCCTCTGCTGCACCCGGGCAATGCCATGCTTCTCACCCTCCAGCTCAGCTCCCCTCTGCTGCACCCTGGCAGTGCCGTGCTTCTCACCCTCCAGCTCAGCTCCCCTCTGCTGCACCCTGGCAATGCCATGCTTCTCACCCTCCAGCTCAGCTCTCCTCTGCTGCACCCTGGCAATGCCATGCTTCTCATCCTCCAGCTCAGCTCCCCTCTGCTGCACCCGGGCAATGCCATGCTTCTCACCCTCCAGCTCAGCTCCCCTCTGCTGCACCCTGGCAATGCCATGCTTCTCACCCTCCAGCTCAGCTCTCCTCTGCTGCACCCTGGCTATGCCATGCTTCTCACCCTCCAGCTCAGCTCCCCTCTGCTGCACCCTGGCAATGCCATGCTTCTCACCCTCCAGCTCAGCTCTCCTCTGCTGCACCCTGGCTATGCCATGCTTCTCACCCTCCAGCTCAGCTCCCCTCTGCTGCACCCTGGCTATGCCATGCTTCTCACCCTCCAGCTCAGCTCCCCTCTGCTGCACCCTGGCAATGCCATGCTTCTCATCCTCCAGCTCAGCTCCCCTCTGCTGCACCCGGGCAATGCCATGCTTCTCACCCTCCAGCTCAGCTCCCCTCTGCTGCACCCTGGCAATGCCATGCTTCTCACCCTCCAGCTCAGCTCTCCTCTGCTGCACCCTGGCTATGCCATGCTTCTCACCCTCCAGCTCAGCTCCCCTCTGCTGCACCCTGGCTATGCCATGCTTCTCACCCTCCAGCTCAGCTCTCCTCTGCTGCACCCTGGCTATGCCATGCTTCTCACCCTCCAGCTCAGCTCCCCTCTGCTGCACCCTGGCTATGCCATGCTTCTCACCCTCCAGCTCAGCTCTCCTCTGCTGCACCCTGGCTATGCCATGCTTCTCACCCTCCAGCTCAGCTCCCCTCTGCTGCACCCGGGCAATGCCATGCTTCTCACCCTCCAGCTCAGCTCCCCTCTGCTGCACCCTGGCTATGCCATGCTTCTCACCCTCCAGCTCAGCTCCCCTCTGCTGCACCCGGGCAATGTCATGCTTCTCACCCTCACCCTCCAGCTCAGCTCACCTCTGCTGCACCCGGGCAATGCCGTGCTTCTCACCCTCCAGCTCAGCTCTCCTCTGCTGCACCCTGGCAATGCCATGCTTCTCACCCTCCAGCTCAGCTCTCCTCTGCTGCACCCTGGCAATGCCATGCTTCTCACCCTCCAGCTCAGCTCTCCTCTGCTGCACCCTGGCAATGCCGTGCTTCTCACCCTCCAGCTCAGCTCTCCTCTGCTGCACCCTGGCTATGCCATGCTTCTCACCCTCCAGCTCAGCTCCCCTCTGCTGCACCCTGGCAGTGCCATGCTTCTCACCCTCCAGCTCAGCTCTCCTCTGCTGCACCCTGGCAATACCATGCTTCTCACCCTCCAGCTCAGCTCCCCTCTGCTGCACCCTGGCTATGCCATGCTTCTCACCCTCCAGCTCAGCTCCCCTCTGCTGCACCCTGGCTATGCCATGCTTCTCATCCTCCAGCTCAGCTCTCCTCTGCTGCACCCTGGCTATGCCATGCTTCTCATCCTCCAGCTCAGCTCTCCTCTGCTGCACCCTGGCAATGCCATGCTTCTCACCCTCCAGCCCAGCTCCCCTCTGCTGCACCCTGGCAATGCCATGCTTCTCATCCTCCAGCTCAGCTCTCCTCTGCTGCACCCTGGCTATGCCATGCTTCTCACCCTCCAGCTCAGCTCTCCTCTGCTGCACCCTGGCTATGCCATGCTTCTCACCCTCCAGCTCAGCTCTCCTCTGCTGCACCCTGGCAGTGCCATGCTTCTCACCCTCCAGCTCAGCTCTCCTGAGATGGGCCACAGAAAGCAAAAAACAGGATGCGCTTAACCCCCCTCCCATTTACCAATAGCAAAACGTGAAAAGTTTTGGATGAACTAATGTCATTCAGAGAAGTATACAGCACGTCCTGTTCCAGAATAATCCTTACTCATGGGTAATACATCCTCTAGATGGCGCTGGCTGCAGAGACAGAAAAGTGGCTCCTCCCGGCCCCATATATACCAGGGACCTCCCACAAATTCCCCAGTTCCCCAGGGTAGGCAGTACAGGCCCGTGGTGAGCCTTATGGGATGTCCCCCCCACGGCCGTTTGCCCTTCGCCCCCTGTCCCCTCAGTTAGGCTCCTCTTGGGTCATCCGCTGCTTCCCCTTCGCTCTCCCTGGGTAGATCTCGGGGGGGGGGGGGTGTATGTGTTTACTATGTATTTCACGCTTTGCCTTGGTGCACTGGTTGATTATCACCGCCGCCACCACCGCGCGCTTGTACTTCCCTCCGTGGACGGCGGCGACATCGTCTCAGGCGCTGCTGCGCCGTCATTGGCTGCCTTGTCACGGGGACGAATTTTCGTGCTCTTCGGGGGGGGGGGGGCGGTCCTTGCGGATTGCGTTTTCTGCATCACTTCTCCACGGCCCGCCCCTCGAGGTATATGCTGGCCCCATTTTGGAGCTCCTGTGCTGCGTGTCTGGCGTCTCCCTATCGCGGTCCGTAAGTGCCCCTGCGGGCTGGCTTTTCTTTGTATTTCATTGTATTATGCTTACGGGTTCTTTGCTTTATGTCTTACAGGTGGGTCAAACTTTTTTTGTGGTTTCTCCCGGTCCTACCCCCTCTATTTAGCGTTAACTCCTTATTGGAGGGCTATTGTAGTTTTAAGGGGGGGGGGGGCTTCTAGTTGTAAGCTTGTGTTTTCCTCTAGATGGCGCTGGACTGCAGAGACAGAAAAGTGGCTCCTCCCGCCCCATATATACCAGGGACCTCCCACAAATTCCCCAGTTCTTCTCTGCAGTCTGGGCTGCGATGACTAGAAGATGGCTCTTTCTACTCGCAGGTGAGTGGGGCTTATTAGCCTGCGGCCCTGTAGGACTATTTCCACCCGTTCCTTTTCACTGCCTCCCAGCTTAGGCTGCGCTGGTCAAGTGATGGTAAGCAGCACCGCTGTCAGGTGCTAAGGAGCGCTGCTCCTACCGCAGTCCCCCACCAAAGGGTAGGCGGTACAGGCCCGTGGTGAGCCTTATGGGATGTCCCCCCCATGGTCGTTTGCCCTTCGCCCCCTGTCCCCTCAGTTAGGCTCCTCTTGGGTCGTCCGCTGCTTCCCCTTCGCTCTCCCTGGGTAGATCTCGGGGGGTGTATGTGTTTACTATGTATCTCACGCTTTGCCTTGGTGCACTGGTTGATTATCGCCGCCGCCGCCGCGTGCTTTTACTTCGCTCCGTGGACGGCGGCGACATCGCCTCAGGCGCTGCTGCGCCGTCATTGGCTGGCCTTGTCACGGGGACGAGTTTTCGCGCTCTTTGGGGGGGGGGGGGGGCGGACCTTGCGGATGACGTTTTCTGCATCACTTCTTCGTCTTCTGTGGTTTCTCCCGGTCCTACACCCTCTATTTAGCGTTAACTCCTTATTGGAGGGCTATTGTATATGTATATCTCCCACTTCCCTAGCGGGCTATTGGGGCATCCCGGGTAGCCTTATTGGCGTCAATCCCAATTGGCTAATTGTGCCACAATAATCACCATATGGCGGCTTCTCAGGATAATGTGCTTGGGGTTCCTTCGGGACATGCCCGGCTGTGTATGGTGTGTGGGGTATCCCCTATAAGTGACGATGTCAGGGTGTGTGTACCCTGCGCCCAGCAGACGCTTGCGCTGCAGTCTGGGTTACTGGGTTACCGGTGGCTTGGCCTGCGCCCCCTCTGGCTTCGCCTACCCCCCCACGCTTACGTCTGACTCCTAGTGAGGTGCATGCTAGTGGGGAGTCTCAGCCTGATTTGGCTGCACGGATGGCCAGCATAGAGAGACACATTGCTGGGTCTGGCCCGCGTAAGCGGCATTTATCACCTGGTGTTACTCTCTTTCCTATGGAGGCTGAGGAATTTTTTGACGTTACCGGTTATACCCCCCCGGAAGAGGGGGAATTAGTTTCTGATTCATCTGAGGAACAATCTAGGGTGTATGGTGCCGATTCTGGGTCTGACCCTTGGGCTTCAGATGATACTGACAGGCTTTTGGCTCACATTTTTGAAGTACTCTGTATCTCGCCTCCTGCCGTGGCTCCTCGGCAGCAGGGGGAGCTGTTTCATACTGTTAAACCACGCTTGGAGCTTCCTGAACAAACTCACTTTAATAATCTGGTGCTCAAAGAGTGGGAACGGCCTAGCCGGCTTCCCGGGGTACCAAAGAGTTGGGGTAAGAGGTATCCCTTTCCCGCTGAGATGGTTAAACGTTGGTCATGTCCTCCCGAGGTGGATGCACCAGTTCTGGGGTTGTCCAACACATCCGTCATGCATTCCCCTGACTCTACTACCCTGAGGGATGGGGAGGACAGGCGCATAGATCAGCTGGCTTGCCATGCCTTTGCCTGTGTGGGGACCGCTCTGCGTCCGGTCTGTGCCTCTGCCATTACGGCTGTTGCTATTAAAAGCCTGCTCAGGAGTCTCTTAGATGGGGCCCCTGATGATGCTGGTAGTGAAGAGTATAGAGCTCTTCTGCGTTGTGAGGAATTTGTTGCATATGTTCTGCCTTGGATGATACCATCAGAATGTGTTGCAGGGCTTCTGCCTTGTTGGTGGCGATACGCTGCTCGGTCTGGCTGCACCAGTGGGCAGCTGACAACACTGCTAGAAGGCTCTCACTGGTTTTCCCTTCAAGGAGCTGCGCCTCTTTGGTGAACGTTTGGACTTGTTTGCTAAAGGCAAATTACCTCAGCGTAGAAGGCAGCCCCGGTCCTTTCGGGGTTCAGGTGCCTTTCTTCCCTCCTTCCGGGGTTCCAGAATTGGATGGGGAGCTTCCTTTGCTGGAGCCCGCAGAGATTTTTGGGGCAGAGGACGTGGCCGCCCTGCTCCCTCCTGGGGGTCCCAAGCCTAAGTCCTCTCCCAAGCCCCCTCAGGCGTGAAGGGGCGCCCTCACCCATCTGGGTGGGGGGATGGCTTCGGCTCTTTGCTCACGTCTGGAGGCGTCATGTCTCAGACCGGTGGATTCAGGAGGTAGTGTCCTCCGGTTACAAGATAGAGTTTGCAACCTGGCTGCCCCCAAAATTCATCAAATCCCGGATGGCTCAAAACCCCCTGTCAGCTCAGGGTCTGTCACTTGCTGTTCAGGGCCTTCTGGAATTGGGATTCATCTGTCGGGTGCCCTTGTGGGAAAGGGGCAAAGGCTACTATTCCAATCTTTTCACTGTTCCCAAGAAAGACGGGTCCATCAGACCCATCCTGGATTTAAAGCGCCTCAACAAATTTGTCAGATTCAGACACTTTCGCATGGAGACTCTGCGCTCCACTGTGAACTCTCTACACCCAGGGGACTTTATGACCTCTGTAGACATCAAGGATGTTTACCTTCACATAAAATATCTTTCCAGGTCATCAGAGATTCCTCAGGTTCGCTCTGGAGGATCAGCACTACCAATTTGTGGCCTTGCCCTTCGGTCTCACCTAGGCTCCCATGGTATTCACCAAGGTGCTGGCAGGAGTGATGGCTCTGCTGAGATCTCAGGGCATCCGCATTCTTCCCTAATTGGACGACATGCTTATCACTTCTCATTCCTTCCAACAGGCAGTGCTGGATACCCAGCGGGTGGTGTCCACACTGGAGTCATTCGGCTGGGTGATCAACCACCCCAAATCTTCCCTGTCTCCTTCCATGGTGAAGTCCTTTCTGGGCATGATTCTGGATTCATCTCGGGTCAAGATCTTTCTTCCTCAGCAGAAGGTGGAGAGTCTTCAAGAGCAAGCACGGCTCCTTCTGTCTTGTCCTCATCCGTCCATCAGGCAGGGGATGCAGCTGGTGGGCCTGATGGTGTCCTGCTTCGAGGCGGTTCCATATGCTCAGTTTCACATGAGACCTCTTCAGATTCACCTCTTGTCAGTATGGGATCGGGACCCCGTGTCCTTGGATCGGGTGTTTGTTCTGTCCCCTCTTGCCAGGCGGCCTCTATCGTGGTGGTTGGACTCAAGGAACCTGCTGGGGGGCAGATCCTTTCTGGCCCCTTGCTGGGAGACTGTCACCAAGGATGCCAGTCTTACAGGTTGGGGGGCTTTTGGAAATCCCTGAAAGTCCAGGGTCAGTGGCCCACACCCCTATCAACATTCTGGAATTGAGGGCGATCAGGTTGGTTCTCGCCCACTTAACCCCACACCTTCGGGGTTGGGCTGTTAAGGTCTGCTCGGACAACCAGACAGCGGTTGCCTACATCAATCATCAGGGAGGGACCCGGAGCAGGAGGGCTCTCAGGCAAGTGTCTATGATTCTGTCCTGGGCGGAGGAAAATGTTCCCTGCATCTCGGCTGTACATTCCGGGGGTGGAGAATCTGGAGGCAGACTCTCTGAGCAGGGGCACCTCTCGTCTGGGAGAATGGTCCCTCAGTAGCAGGGTGTTTCGCTCCCTGTGCCACCACTGGGGTCGGCCGGATGTGGATCTGTTTGCGTCCCGTCACAATCACAAGCTTCCAGTCTTTGTCTCTCTGTCCCAGGATCCTCTGGCCTTTGCCAGGGGTGCCTTAGCAATGTCTTGGACAAGTTTTCAACTCCTGTATGTGTTTCCCCCGCTGGGCAGGGTGCTGCGTAAGATAGCTCAGGAAGGGGTGCCAGCCATACTGGTGGCCCCATGTTGGCCAAGAAGAGTGTGGTTCGCAGACGTTGTGCAGCTGGCAGTAGATCAGTACGCCCTGCTCCAGGTTCCAGATCTGCTCACTCAGGGGCACCTACGCCACCCCAGTTTACAAATGCTGGCTTTGATGGCCTGGCTGCTGAAACCTCCATCTTGATGCCTCGGTTGTTAATACCATGATCAGGGCTAGGAACATGTCCTCTTCTTCTATGTACTATAGGGTTTGGCATACTTACATTGACTGGTGCGAGTCCCAAGTCACTTCCCTGTCGTGTGTTTTCTATTCCTAGGATTCTGGAGTTTCTGCAACATGGTTTGGATTTGGGTCTTCAGCTCAGTACTCTGAAAGATCATGTTTCTGCCTTGCCCATTTTCTTCGAAAGATCTTTTGCTCAGCATCCCCTGGTCAAGACCTTCTTCCAGGGGGTTTCTCACGTGTGTCCCCCACGTAAGCCTATGTTACCAGTCTGGGACTTGAACTTGGTCTTACCTGCCCTGCAGGGGTCTCCCTTTGAGCCCTTGCAGGGGGCCCCTTTGTCCATTCTTATACTTAAGGTAGTCTTTTTGGTGGCTATTACTTCTGTTAGGCGTTTTTCTGAGTTGACGGTGCTTTCCATCTAGCCCCCTTACTTTGAGAGACACCAGGACAAGGTGGTGTTTCGTTTTTAGCCAGATTTTCTGCCTAAGGTTGTTTCTGCTTTTCATCTCAATCAGGCCATTGTTTTGCCTTCTCTGTGTCCTAATCCTAGTAACCCTAAGGAGAGGGTTTTACACTCTTTGGATGTGGTCAGGACTTCTATTTGGTGGCTACTGAATCCTTCAGGAAGACTGATGCTCTTTTTGTGCTTCCGTCTGGACCTAAGAAGGGTCTGGCTCCAGCTAAGTCACTATCAGCAAGTGGATCCGTCAGGCTGTGATACAGGCCTGCTCTGCTAAGGGGAAGGAGCTTCCCTTCCGCCTTACTGCTCATTCTACTCGTGCTATTGGTGCCTCTTGGGCCTTTCAGCACCAGGCTTCTGTTGAACAAGTTTGCAAGGCCGCCACTTGGTCTTCTGTTCATACTTTTTCTAAGTTTTACAAGGTGGATGTTAAGGCTTCAGCTGATGCTGCTTTTGGTCGCAAAGTTCTGCAGACGGCAGTGGTTTAAACTGTCTGCTGTTGCTTTTGGGTATCCCACCCTACCTTACGGACATTGCTATTGGATGTCCCATGAGTAAGGATTATTCTGGAACAGGACGTGCTGTATACTTAGAATAATAAAATTCTGTGATTACTCACCTGTAGAATTGGTATTATACGTATACAGCACGTCCTGTTCCACCCCGCCCTTGTTATCATTATTTTTAGTTACCTCTTTATGGTGATTGTTCGTATGTTCAATATTGATAAGGGTTATAGTTCTCCCGGCTTCATTTTACTGCTTGTCAATACTGGGGAATTTGTGGGAGGTCCCTGGTATATATGGGGCCGGGAGGAAACACTTTTCTGTCTCTGCAGTCTAGTGCCTTCTAGGGAATGTATTACCCATGAGTAAGGATTATTCTGGAACAGGACGTGCTGTATACATATAATACCAATTCTACAGGTGAGTAATCACAGAATTGTATTTTTACAAGATGCTTAAATTGGACTCAATACCTTTGTTATGGAAGAAGTTTCTTCATTACAGACTTTCCCCTTGGGAGGTCTCTATGTGTTGTGAGGGAGTCCCCCAGCACAAGGAGACCTGACACTAGAGAATGCAAGCTGACCAATCAAGGCCCTGTGGGAGGAGGTTTGGGGTTCTTTCTCATTCTCCTTCCTCCTCTCCAGACCCATCTATTCTGGCACTGCTACTTTTTTTTACAGAGGAACAGAAGCCAGAGAAAACATTGCCAGCTGCAAGCACTCCTTCAGTAGGAGGTGCTATTTTCTAGTACACTAGGGAAGAGATGCAAACTGGGATTAGTAAAAACACAATAGGATGCCCCAAATCACTTATCCGGCCCACATTCCTGCACTTTTCCTGCATTTCATGTGACAGCTAGTGGCCAATAAAAAAGCAGTGGGGGGCAAGGACCAGGTGCTACGGCACAAGGAAAAAGTACTTTTCTGCTTGTCCTACTCTGTGTCTCAACCAACGGGGCATCCAAAATTGGAATGCCTTTGGGGGAGCAGACTTCAGTCATTTTTTAATGGGGTTAATTTAAACCAGGGATGCACAACCTGTCACCCGCACTGCCATCTGTTTCAGACCCTGGCAATTTTGCTTACCTCAAGTCTAACTCCACTCTGCTTTCTCCTCCCCCCTGCTTTAGTTCTAATCATCTCACCTTTACTCGCCTCACCCTGCCCACTTCTTTCCACCTAACCTCTTTCTGGCTCAGCCAACCTCACCCTCTGCTCACCTCACCTCTACCCATCTCAACTCTGCCCTGCTCTACGTGGCCCTGCTTACTTCTTTCCGGATAATATCTGCCCACCTTATACGACTTGCTCACTTCACCTCGCCTCATCTTTTCTCACCTCACCCCTGCTCACTTCTTCCTATCTCCCCTCTGTTCACCTCACCTCAACCAACCTCACATTGCATTGACATGCCCTTGGGGGAGGGGGGTGAGCAGACCAGGGATGCATTTGGCCCGCCTAGGCTTACCTCAACTCCGTTCACCTAAATTCTCCTTACCACTGCCCACTGCTTCAGCTCTAATCATTTCACTTTTTACTGCCTGACCCTGCCCACATTTTTCCACCTCACCTTGCCTCATCTCTTCCCATCTGACCTCAACTTTTCCTGCTTAACCCCTGCCCACTTCTTTCTACCTTACCTCAGCCAACCCCGCCTTTGCTCACCTCACCCCTACCCTTCTCACCTCTGCTTTTCTCCACCTGGTTCTGCTTACTTTTTTTTGCCCCATATCTGCCCACCTCTGCTCACTTTATACCACTTCTTACCACCTCCCCTCTGCTCACCTCATCTCAACCAACAGCTCTAATCAATTCCCTGGGGGACTGGAAGTTGGCAGTGTCTTCTTCAGCTTCAGGTCCCCCAAAAGAGAGTTTGTGTCAGTGCTGGAATTGATGACATCCAGAAAGGGTGCACCCTTGAGGGGGTCGGCAGGTAGGGGAGTTGTAGGACATCATCTACTCCATCAAAAGGAGGGGCTGTCTCTATAAAACAGGCTTTCTTTCAGCACACTCCAATTGGGCTAATTGAACTACTGACCCAACTCTGGGGCTCTCCACTTTACGGATGTCCTGCTAGGAGCTGTCCACTGACGTCTCATGTGCAGATGTAAGCCATGCATATCGGGATAGAGCCTCATTTTTAGGTTACTAATTGGTTCTTTCATATATACCTATTTTTTTTAGAAAGTGGAGAAAACTCTGTCTTATGAAGGGTGTAGGTCCTCCCAAAGTCAGTTATATTCACATCACTGGTTGACCTCAATCAGAGGAGATGCCATCTGCTACAGCTTGTGGCTGGATAACTGGCTGAGAAGTTTGCTAACTGAGGCAATGGCAGGAGATAGGGCGTTTAAAGTGATAAAGTGAAGCCTCTTTAAATTCAGAAATGTTTAGTTAAACACGTTTTGTTTTGATAAAAGCGGAGTTCTCCTTAAAGCATTTTTATTTAAATTCTTTTTGTTGTAGACACATTCTATACACATTTCCCCTCAAATATTTTCCACCGCTCTCACCACACACATCGGCCTCTGTGTTCTGCAAACTTCCTGCTTTTTCCCTCCATTTGTTTTTCCAGTATTAAAACCATTGTTTTCTTATACTCACGTGACACCCGTTGCTGCGGCAACCCTAGCCGGGCCCGGTCTCTGGGAGGAGACCCATTCTGACCCACAGGACCCCCTCAATCTCTCTGTTTTTTTTTTCCACCATACTGTGAGAGGGAGAAAACAAGCTGCAGTCACTGGTTACACTGGGATAAGAGTGAGGGATTATGGGAGCTGAGCCACGCTGTGGGGCGTGCAAAGGTTTATTGTGCATAGAAGTTTTATTTTTGTATTGAGGCCGTAAATATCCCTCGCCGAGCCTCCGACTCGGGACTCGCTGCCGCCACTGGTTTTAAACATACTATTTTAGATTTTTTTTTTTTTTTTAGATTTCTTTTAAGTCCAACATTTTGGAGGAAATAACATGATTTTTCTTAATGAAAACTAGATAAAAATGACAACTTAATGGGTAAAGAGTGACAGTGAATATATAGTCATGTTTTCCTCCATGCGACTTTTTTTTTTTTTTTTAAGTTTCTTTTTATTTGCAGTTCAACAAACATCAAAACCACCATAACACGTGACATATAATATTGAGGTGCCGCAGGCACCCTTCTTAGTAGCACAAATTCAATGAATATTTAGACACAACAACCATACACTCACACATTCATACAGTCTGGACCTAGATATTTAGTCAACTATTTCCTGGGATGGAGGGGTAGGTTAAAGAGCCGTTTCTCCCAGGATGTTCCCCCGGTTTCCTCAGTTCCATTTTCAATCATCTCACCTTTACTCGCCTCACCCTGCCCACTTCTTTCCACCTAACCTCTTTCTGGCTCAGCCAACCTCACCCTCTGCTCACCTCACCTCTACCCATCTCAACTCTGCCCTGCTCTACGTGGCCCTGCTTACTTCTTTCCGGATAATATCTGCCCACCTTATACGACTTGCTCACTTCACCTCGCCTCATCTTTTCTCACCTCACCCCTGCTCACTTCTTCCTATCTCCCCTCTGTTCACCTCACCTCAACCAACCTCACATTGCATTGACATGCCCTTGGGGGAGGGGGGTGAGCAGACCAGGGATGCATTTGGCCCGCCTAGGCTTACCTCAACTCCGTTCACCTAAATTCTCCTTACCACTGCCCACTGCTTCAGCTCTAATCATTTCACTTTTTACTGCCTGACCCTGCCCACATTTTTCCACCTCACCTTGCCTCATCTCTTCCCATCTGACCTCAACTTTTCCTGCTTAACCCCTGCCCACTTCTTTCTACCTTACCTCAGCCAACCCCGCCTTTGCTCACCTCACCCCTACCCTTCTCACCTCTGCTTTTCTCCACCTGGTTCTGCTTACTTTTTTTTGCCCCATATCTGCCCACCTCTGCTCACTTTATACCACTTCTTACCACCTCCCCTCTGCTCACCTCATCTCAACCAACAGCTCTAATCAATTCCCTGGGGGACTGGAAGTTGGCAGTGTCTTCTTCAGCTTCAGGTCCCCCAAAAGAGAGTTTGTGTCAGTGCTGGAATTGATGACATCCAGAAAGGGTGCACCCTTGAGGGGGTCGGCAGGTAGGGGAGTTGTAGGACATCATCTACTCCATCAAAAGGAGGGGCTGTCTCTATAAAACAGGCTTTCTTTCAGCACACTCCAATTGGGCTAATTGAACTACTGACCCAACTCTGGGGCTCTCCACTTTACGGATGTCCTGCTAGGAGCTGTCCACTGACGTCTCATGTGCAGATGTAAGCCATGCATATCGGGATAGAGCCTCATTTTTAGGTTACTAATTGGTTCTTTCATATATACCTATTTTTTTTAGAAAGTGGAGAAAACTCTGTCTTATGAAGGGTGTAGGTCCTCCCAAAGTCAGTTATATTCACATCACTGGTTGACCTCAATCAGAGGAGATGCCATCTGCTACAGCTTGTGGCTGGATAACTGGCTGAGAAGTTTGCTAACTGAGGCAATGGCAGGAGATAGGGCGTTTAAAGTGATAAAGTGAAGCCTCTTTAAATTCAGAAATGTTTAGTTAAACACGTTTTGTTTTGATAAAAGCGGAGTTCTCCTTAAAGCATTTTTATTTAAATTCTTTTTGTTGTAGACACATTCTATACACATTTCCCCTCAAATATTTTCCACCGCTCTCACCACACACATCGGCCTCTGTGTTCTGCAAACTTCCTGCTTTTTCCCTCCATTTGTTTTTCCAGTATTAAAACCATTGTTTTCTTATACTCACGTGACACCCGTTGCTGCGGCAACCCTAGCCGGGCCCGGTCTCTGGGAGGAGACCCATTCTGACCCACAGGACCCCCTCAATCTCTCTGTTTTTTTTTTCCACCATACTGTGAGAGGGAGAAAACAAGCTGCAGTCACTGGTTACACTGGGATAAGAGTGAGGGATTATGGGAGCTGAGCCACGCTGTGGGGCGTGCAAAGGTTTATTGTGCATAGAAGTTTTATTTTTGTATTGAGGCCGTAAATATCCCTCGCCGAGCCTCCGACTCGGGACTCGCTGCCGCCACTGGTTTTAAACATACTATTTTAGATTTTTTTTTTTTTTTTAGATTTCTTTTAAGTCCAACATTTTGGAGGAAATAACATGATTTTTCTTAATGAAAACTAGATAAAAATGACAACTTAATGGGTAAAGAGTGACAGTGAATATATAGTCATGTTTTCCTCCATGCGACTTTTTTTTTTTTTTTTAAGTTTCTTTTTATTTGCAGTTCAACAAACATCAAAACCACCATAACACGTGACATATAATATTGAGGTGCCGCAGGCACCCTTCTTAGTAGCACAAATTCAATGAATATTTAGACACAACAACCATACACTCACACATTCATACAGTCTGGACCTAGATATTTAGTCAACTATTTCCTGGGATGGAGGGGTAGGTTAAAGAGCCGTTTCTCCCAGGATGTTCCCCCGGTTTCCTCAGTTCCATTTTGACTCGCTCAGTGACCGCAAGTGAGCAGTCTCGCCCCCTCAATTTAACCCTTTAAGTGCCAGCCTACCTGGAGTTTTTGTCACACTCTGTTGCCAGACCATTTTGCACTATTTTGCACTCCCCATGTTCAAATGTGATTTTTTAAGGGATTTCCAGGGATTTCCCAGGAAAATTATATATTGTTTTTTTCAGCAGAGTCTGAGCTTTAACATGAAATGTCTTGTTTGTCATTTTTTAGGTGTATTCTCAATATTTTTTGGCGAAATATGTGCACAAAAATTTAAAAAAATAAATTTTTTACAATTTGTAGTGTTTTTTTGTAATAAAAAATGTAAGTTTGTCAATAAAATCTTATTGCGTGTGAAACCCCAATTTCTCCCGGTTACAGCGTTACCACATATGTATAGGTAGACACCTTTTCCTGCCCAGGAGACTCCCCCAAACTGAAACAGAGCTTTAGGGGATTTTCTGAAAAAATACAACTGTGATATGCGCTATGCGCACCTTGCAGTTTTTCCAGAAAAACAACCCTTTACATTTGAAATACCCCCAACAAACTATATATTCTCTGGAAGTACACACCTCAGGCTTTCTGTTTGTACCAGGCTTGTTGATGTGGCCACAGTTTTCTAGAAGTAATCCCTCAATGTATTCTTTGGTTGCAAAGAGTTTCCCTAAAAAAAGGATAAAAAAGCAGAATCAAAGCCACATTTTCCTAAAAAAACTATATACAAACAAGAAAAAACAAGTATGATCTGAAAAAGCAACATCCCCCGAACAGAACGATACCCAACATGCATGGGTTCTGTCAAGGAAAGAGTTGCCAAACACCCCAAAGTAAAGCATGTGCGTAACGGTAATTTTTCTTGAAAATTTCAGCTCTGCAGACAAAGTGCGCACCTTGCGATTTTTCAACCAAAACAACCCTTTACATTTGGAATATCCCCCATAAACCATATATTCCCTGAAAGTACACATGTTAAGCTTTCTAAGCGTACCCAGCTTGTTGTAGTGGGCTCATCTTTCTGGAATTAATCCCTCAAAGAACTCTTTGGTTGCGCAGAGTTTCCCTAAAAAATGTATAAAAAAGCAGAATAAAAAACACCTTTTACTAAAATATAAATATGCAAACAAGAAAAAACAAGCTAAGTCTGAAAGCGCAAGGTCCCCCGAACAGAACAATACCCAACATGCAGAGGTACTATTAACCCTTTTAATTGCCAGCTTACTTGAGATTTTGTCACCCTCTGTTGACAGGTCATTTTTCCCATTTTGCGCCATGTTTTGCGCCATGTTTTGTGTCATTTTTGCTGGAATTTTCAGGAAAATTATATATATATTTTTTTGCAGCAGAGTTTAGGCTTTAACATGAAATGTCTTGTTTGTAAATTTTATTTATTATTAATTTTATTTATTATTAAGTAAAAAAAAATAAATAAATAAAATTTTTTTTTAGAAAATTGACTCCTTTATTTTACATAAAAAATTTATTTTATTAAAGAAAACCATATTGCATGTGAAAGCCCCATTTCTACCGATTAGAACGGTACCACATATTTATCGGTAGCCCCCTGTTCCTGCCCAGGAGACCCCCCTAACTGAAACAAGTAATTTTTAACATTTACAAATAATATACAACTACCATCCACACTACAAAGGGTTAAATTGAGAAAAAAAAATGACATAGGGTCCCCCCTCCCGGGAGGGGGGGCCCATTTTTGGGGGGGATTTTTAAGGGTTAAAAATCCTTAAAAATAAAAAAAAATGACATGGGCCCCCCCTTACCCAAAGTAACCAGCCCGGGACCAGCTATGCAGGGCTTGGAGGAACGGGGCGCAGGGGCCAGCTTTTGTGGCCCCTGGCCCTGCAGGCTACAAAGCCCGCATAGCCCGTGGGCCCGGGCTCTTCTGCCCCCCCCTGGGCTTTGGGGAGGCAGGTAATGGGGGTGCCGGGGGTTAATGGCAAGTCACCGGCTAGCGCAGGTGACTTGCCACCTCCCCCAGCCTTGTGAACTGGTATAGGGGTCATGGACCCCTTACCAGTTCACAAGGGGTTAAATGTAAAAATAAAACACAGACACACAAAGAGAAAAAATATTTTATTATTTTTTTTTTTTTAATACTTACCTCCCATCCATAGTGGAGCACTCTTTCAGCCTTTTATAGCTGCTGGATGACAGAAAACAAAAGGGTTAATTAAAAAAAAAAATGACATAGGGTTCCCCCTCCTAGGGGGGGAGACCCCATTTTTTTTTGGAATTTTAAGGGTTAAAAACCCTTAAAAATCCCAAAAAAAAATGACGTAGGGTCCCCCCTACCCAGCATTACCGACCCGGGCCAGCTATGGGGGCTTGTAGAACAGGGCGCAGGGGCCAGCGTTGGTGGCCCCTGGCCCTGCAGGCTACTAGCCCACATAGCCACTAAGTGGCCCGGGCCCTTCTGCCCCCCCCTGGCCGTTGGGGAGGCAGGTAATGGGGGGCTGGGGGTTAATGGCAAGCCACCCACTAGCTGCAGGTGACTTGCCATACCCAGAGCCTTGTGAACTGGTATAAGGGGTCTCATGGACCCCTTACCAGTTCACAAAGGGTTAAATGAAAAAAAACGCCACACAAAAGTATTTTATTAAAAAAAAAAAAAATTTTTTTTTACTGTACTTACCTCCGATTGTAAGCTCCTTTGTCCCGCGCCGCTCTGCTGACAGATGCCGGTGATCGGCATCAGAGAAGGGGGAGACAGGAGATCAGAGGATCTCCTGCCACCTCCTTCCCCGTTGCCGATCACCGGCATCTGACAGCTGAGAACGCTGAAGCCGGTGATCGGTGATCGGGGCTGGGATGACGTCATAGCCCCGCCCCCAAAAGGGGCGGGGCTTGACGCTACGACGGACCGGGATGACGTCATCAAGGGGGCGGGGCTTAGCGGCAAGATGGCGGCCGCCATCGAAGAGGAGAGAGGAGAGAGCCTTCCGGGCTCTCTCCTGAAGATCGGTAAGTCCTGGGGGGCGATCGGAGGCCCCCCAGGTGAAGAGGAGGGACAGCGGGAGCCAGCGCACACACAGGTAAGTGAATGTCATTTTTTTTTTTTTTTTTTTTTTACAGTTAGCAGCTGCTGCTGCCAAACGGGGGGGGGGGGCTATTCCGGGGGCTCTCCTGGAGCCATCCGACCCCCCACGGGGGATCGGATGGCACCAAATTAAAGAGGAGACCCGGCCGGATCCATAGAGGGGTCAGGTGAGTATTTTTGACTTTTATTTTTTTTACTAGCAGGGGGGAAAGTCAAGCACGTAGATACTACGTGCTTGGCACTTAAGTGGAGTGGAAGCAAGCACGTAGTATCTACGTGCTTGGCACTGAAAGGGTTAACCCATTCCCTCCTTAATCGTCCTCAGAAGCGGTGTCCTGACTCTGCAGCCATGGACCCCACACCTTTTCAAACTTATCGGGCACCCCCCTGGCCGTATATGTCAGTTTGTACATCGTAAGTTTCTGGTTAACTAGAGCCCTCCACACCTGTACTGAGGGTTTGGCCGGATGTTTCCAGTTGAGCAGAACACATTTCCTGGCATAAAAGAGCAGCAGCCTAAATAGTGATTTCAACGCCTTCGTCACCGACAGTGGTTCAACCACCCCCAGGAGACATAAGGGAATCGAACCAGCGATCCGGATGCCCACCACCCCACCAATCAGGTCCATCATCTCTCCCCAATATCCCACCAGGACCTCGCAGGACCAGGTCATATGTTCCCATGTACCAGCCTCCCTCTCACACCTAGGGCATAAATCACTAACCAGTAATCCCATCTTATGCAGACGTATAGGCGTGATGTAGGCTTGATGTAACCACTTGGTCCGGATAAATCTGTCTCTGGCTTCTATGACCGATGAGTGTAGGTTATCTAAGATTTCTTCCCAGTCATCCCGTTCTAAAGTCTGGTCTAGCGTTTGCCACTTACTTTCAATTTTCCCCCTGGGGGACTCCAGTCCGGCGACCAGGCACTTGTATAATGTGGAGACAGGTTTCCCCAAGTCCGGCCCCTCACCACACTCTCCACGCGGGACACCGAAAAACTCGGGCTGCCCCTACGGAATTGGGTCTGCAGAGCATGCCTGAGTTGCAGATAGCGGAAGAAGTCCAGATGGGAAATTCGAAAGGCCTCCCTTATTTGGTCGAACGAAAGAAGCACTCCGTCCCTGTACACCTGGCCTAGTGCCCGGAGGCCCCTTCCATCCCAGAACTGCGGATCTTGCATAGTAACCAGCTCAGGGAGCTTGGGGTTGTTCCAGAGAGGAGCAAAGGGGGACCAATACTGGGTCTCGGCCGGATTTCTGTTCAACCTGGCCACCCTTTCCCATATATTACACACTACCCTCATACAACCGGTAGCCTCTCGGACCCCCCGAACCCCCCTATACACCAAGAGGGATAGTCTCCCAGGGGAACCCAACACCTCCGCCTCCAGACTCACCACCGGGTTGTTGTGCGGCTGACAGAGCCACCAGTGCACAAACAGAAGCTGCGTGGCATAGTAATACAGTTGCATGTGCGGGACCGCCAGTCCCCCCTCCGTGACCTGCGCTTTCATTATTTGTCTGTTGAGCCTAGGTGGAGATTGCCCCCAGATAAAGCCAAACAGAATTGAATCCAGCGTCTTGAAATGGGAGACGGGAAGTAAGACTGGCGAGGCCTGGTAGATATATAGAAATTTTGGAAGGAATATCATTTTATATATGTTTATTCTGCCCATAACTGATAGCGGCAAAGTCGCCCACTGAGTGACCCGCTGCTTTAGCTTTGACACGACAGGGGCAATATTTAGAGATATGAATTCGCTTGGTTGCCTGCTAATCAGGATCCCCAAGTATTTAAATTGTTGGACAATTTTAAATTGGGACCTTGGGGAGATATCGGGGGAAACAAGTTCATCCACCAACATTAGACTGGATTTGTCCCAGTTAATCCTCAGCCCTGAGAACCTCCCAAACACTCCAATAGTGTCCAAAACTGCGTCAAGACACTTATGGCCATCTGCCAGGTACAGCAGTGTGTCGTCTGCATAGAGAGATATCTTTTCCTCCACTGCTCCCAACTTCCATCCAGAGATGCTTGGTGAGTTCCTGACAATGATCGCCAGGGGTTCAATAGCTAGGGCAAAAAGCAGTGGCGAAAGTGGGCACCCCTGTCTTGTCCCCCTATGCAACGCAAACGAGTTAGAGTAGCACCCATTGACCCGTATCCGGGCTGTTGGCCGCTCATATAACAGTTTGATGTATGTAATAAAGCTAGCAGGAAGCCCAAATCTTTCTAAAACTGCCCAGAGATATTCCCACTCCACTGAATCAAAGGCCTTTTTATTATCTAACGAGATGACCACCCTCTTCCCGTGGTTATCATGTACAATTTGGAGGTTTGACATCAGCCTACGGAGATTCACCCCCGTGGTACGTCCTGGCATAAACCCTGACTGATCTGGCCCTATCAAGTGTAGAATAACCTTGTTCAGCCTGGTGGCCAGTATTTTGGCTAATATTTTAGCATCTTGGTTCAGCAGGGATATGGGACGACAAGACGCGCATGAGTCAGGGGGTCTCCCCTCCTTATAGATGAGGACCACATGTGCCTTCCGAAAAGAGGCCGGTAGGCACCCACTCTCAAGGGCTTGTTTTAGCACCTCCCACAGCTTTGGAGTCACCTGTTCAGGGTCCTGTTTATACCACTCAGCCATTCCATCCCATCCGGTCCCGGCGCAGAGAGCATTTTAATTGCTCCAGAGACCTCATCCATGGTGATAGGGGAGTTCAAAGCCTCCTGATCTTCCTCAGTCAGCCTCGGGAAGGCAATCTGATCCAGATAATCACCCAGGTCAGTCGCTCCATAGCTCGCCCTTGAAGAATACAAGGCCGAGTAGTATTCCAGGAACCTCTGGGCTATCTCCTTTCCCCCTGTCACCCTCGTCCCGTTGTCTAGGATTTCGGCAATGTGGTTGGACTGGCTTTCAGCTCTTGCTAGGTAGGCCAGGGTCTTACCGTTCTTGTCCCCTTTATCAAAGATTGTTGCCTGCTTATATAGCAGTAATTTCCTAGCTGAGTCAGTCAAAAGCAGGTTATATTCCCTCTTTAGTGCCAACAGAGTTGAGTGGTCCCCGCTGTCTAACGTTGTACTATACTTCTCCTCCGCTAGAGCAAGTCTGCTTTCAAGATCAGCCACTTCCCTCCCCTTCTTCCTCCTAGCTGTAGCGATGGCGCTAATGGCCGCCCCTCTGGTGACAGCCTTAAAGGCATCCCATCTTACTTCCACCGAGGTCTCCATCATATTACATATTACCCCCCTCGGGAGGTAGTTGCAGGCCGTCACTTTGGCTAGGAAATCGGACGAGGAGAACGCCAGGTCAATTCTAGACAGGGACTTGTGTGTCACCGAGTGACATGAGTATGCCCTGTCGGCGGGATGTTTCCACCTCCAAAGCTCCTGCAGCCCCAGAGCCTCCGCCCAGTTGGCCAGTTGAGTCTTGGGACCCGGATTCTTACCCATCCTGTCCAGCGCCGAGTCCAGAACCATATTGAAGTCCCCTAATAGCAGTATCGGGGCTGGGGGGTAGGAGAGTACTTTCTCCATTATTCTGTCCAGTATCCTAGCAGAAAACGGTGGGGGGACATACACTCCGACTATTATCATAACAGTATCCATTAGTTTGGCATGAAGGATAACATAACAACCCTCTCGGTCGATGTGTACTGAGAACACCACAAACGGGGTACCCTTAGAGACCAACACTGATACACCTCTTGAGTAGGCCGAGAATGGGGCGTGAAAGGAGCTCTGGATCCATGGCCTCTTCAAGGCCAGCACCCTCTGACCCACCAAATGGGTCTCTTGGAGAATAACTACGTTCGGCTTGTGCTTCTTTACAAACTGGAGGACAGTAGCCCTTTTAATCTTATCGTTATCCAGGAGAGAAATTTACACTCACCCATCATTACCGCTTAAAATACCTCTATCAGGGGCTGCATCCCTGCGGTTCACCATCCCTCCCAGAGAGCCTCCCGTTACTTGAGTCCAGCAATCATACTTCACAGTCATACCAACACATAGACAACAGTTCAAAAAACAGATAGTACAATACTTAAAATCTAACCAACAATTCCCCGCCCCCCTCCCCCCCACCCAGCTCCACCACCCAGCTCCACCACCCAGCTCCACCACCCCAAAACTCTGGCGAGCATCAAGACCCTCCCAACCGAAAACAACAACACAGGTGTAACTTGTTGCAACTGGGGTGCAGGTACCTACGCCTAGTGGGCCTGCAACAAAGGATTAACCACTTAATTATCACTAGGAGGCCGGCTAGCTGCCTCAGGCTCCCAGGGTCGCATAGAAGCAGACAGAGGGGGAAGGGCAAATCAAGGAGCGGGGGAGAGGGGGAAGAAGGGAGGAAGAGAGGGTGAAGGAGAAGGCGGAAGCCGTGGAAAGGGCCTGCATCACTCCCCGGGGAACCAGAGCCCCACCTCTCCCGTGACGATCAGGACAGGATACATTGGTGACTTGGGCAATATTTCAAGGTGTAACAACCAACAACTTTTAACTTTCCAACTTGGCGGCCCACCCCAGCCCTACAGGGCCGAGCCGGGACGCATCTCAGGTCCGCCAGCAGGGGAACCCCCCAGAGGCCGGCACCCCCCGGCCATAAACCATCACTAATATCAATGTAGTAAATCTTAGCTCCTCTCTGAGCCAGGGCCCAGTCCATCAGGCCCCAGGCAGAGAGTCCAGCCAAGCATTGGCCTCCTCGGCAGAGACAAAGAACCTAGTAGATTCCCCGTCCTGCACACGTAGCAGCGCTGGAAACATCATGGAGTACTTGATTTTCTTCTTCCGGAGCCTCTCTCTTATTCCATTGAAGGAACGGCGCATCTTTTGGACTTCGGGTGTAAAATCCGGGGAAAAGGACAGACAGCTATTATCATAGGTCACCACCCATTTCGTTCTTGCTGCGGCCAGGATAGCGTCCCTGTCCTTGTAGTGGAGGACTTTAAATATGAAGGGTGTTGGCGGCGATCCCGGAGGGAGGGGTCTCACGGGAATCCTGTGCGCCCTTTCCACCGTAAAAAATTTTGTCAGATTGACCGGGGTCATAGCTCGAGGCATCACCGGTAGGAAGAGGGAGGTTGTGATGCCGCTGTATAGAGCCCTGGTGAGGCCACAACTAGAATACTGTGTGCAGTTCTGGAGACCTTACCTGCAAAAAGACATTATTCAAATAGAAAGGGTCCAAAGGCGGGCAACAAAAATGGTGGAAGGGCTTAGACTTAAAGAACTTAATTTGTACAGTCTGGAGGAAAGAAGGGAGAGAGGGGACATGATTGAGACCTGGGTCTTGGTCCACTTCGGTGGGGCACCCCGATCGGGGGTGCCCCGCTGTGTGAAACCCCCCCGAACCCCCCGAAAAACTCACCTCTCCCCGCTCCCAGCGCCGCCGGACAAGCCGCGGACAAGCGGCTCCTCCGCCGCCGCCTCCCGCGCGTCCCTCTTGACGCGCGCACGCCCGCGCCGGCCATTCGCAGACGGTAAGGTAAGGAGTTTGGGGTGTTTGGGGGGGTTTCACCCGATCTCGGATGTCCCGCGGGGAGGGAGGTGATCGGCCCGGGAATCTTATAGATTCCCGGGCCGATCACTTTAAATATGTGAAAGGCCTCAATAAGGTTCAGGAGGGAAGTATTTTTAAGAAGAAACTTAATGATAGAACAAGTGGGCACAATCTAAACTAAGTCGGAGAGAAGATCAGGAGCAATGTTAGCAAATATTATTTTACAGAAAGAGTAGTAGATGCTTGGAACAAACTTCCAGCAGAGGTAGTTGAAAAATTAACAGTAAGTGAATGTAAACATGCCTGTTATAAGCACACATCTATCCTAAGATAAAGAGAACATACACTATACACATAAGGGCAGACTAGATGGACCGTATGGTCTCCTTCTGCTGTCGCCTTTCTATGTTTCTGTTGAAAACAAAGGACACAATGCTGTGTTATGTTGCAAAAAATACTCCATGTAGCATTTTGACCTGCAACATAAATGAAGTGCAGACTATAGAAGTCTAAGGCAGTGCAGGCCAAATGCATATATCACACTTCATTAATGTTGGGATTCAGCCTTCTGGTACCCCACCACTGTGTCAGACTCTATTGGAGGGATTGATCGTCCTGGTCACTTGCTGCTGCGTCTCGTGGTCCTTCATTGTCACCCCCTTGCCGGCTCCTTCTCTGGTTCTGACTGGTTCTCAATTACCTTTCTGTTGCAGTGAGGAACAAAAGGCCTCTGGCAGTCGAAGTGAGGAGCCGTCTTTGAGTTAGGCCTCTAAATATACAAACTTGCACTGCTTTAAACTACTGCTTAGTGTGAAAGGGGCCAGTCCCCAGGCATCCCAAAAAGACGACCCACTTCATGTTCCCTGCATACTGGAGTGTTTAATTGCCCTGCTGCATTGCTGATGACAGGATGGTCACTGCACAATGTGCTACTGGCCAGCGATACTTGTTGATTTACACCACTCGTGCTCACTCCATGGAAGCTTGAATGGGTCATCACGATATTGGGCTTCAGTGACCCCATTTGAGTGACAGGCATAGTTTTGTACAAACTGCCACTGTGTGAGGCTCTTAGGCTCATTGTGGCTGCTTCAGTGGTGAAAGCCGTGGCAAATACAGAGAGAAGCCAACGCAGGATCAGATGAGCACTTTTTATAATTTAACCCCTAAATCAGGCTTAATGCTAGGGGAGATGTGGAAGAGGTGGGCTTTTTGTTGACGGACTGCCGCTTTAAATATTGAATCCCATTTTTTTTTATCATTCTTTATTTAGTTTTGCCTAATACAGGGTGAAGTACAAAATAAGAAGACAACATATAGGGTACAAAGATGTGATACACTTAGATCGCATACAGTCATTTACAAAATATAGGGTATTGCATCATATCAAACCACACTAATTAAAGTTCCAGCCCTGCAACACAGTCCACTCCACTTTCTCGTTAAATGATCTAGGCTTTCCTTGTGTCTATAATCATGGAGTGGCGCAGTTCTGTCAGCTCTCACACTATGACACAAGATTCTAGCACCTCTACCTGCGGGCCTGCATTTTCCTCTTCATTAATACCCATCTTATCGACATTGGATCTATGTAGATATCTAGGTGGGAAAAGTAGATAACAGTGTGTAGGGGAAGGGGGGGGGGGGGAGTCCCCGCTCCTCCGTGCTCTCTTTAAGGCATATTGTGGATCTGGCTTCTCTCCTATAATACTTTTTCTCAAGACCCGGTGGGGCACCCATTTCAGCCATTACTCTCTCCAAGTGTCTGTGTATTTATTAGCTCTTGGAACCCAACCGAATCTTGAAACATCATCCAGGGTAACCAAGTGGTCCTGAACTGCTCGTCTCTGTCTTGTAGGGCCAGCGTCATATCATCCATTTCTTTAGAGTGTAGAACCTCTCCCACCCAGTCCCTCACTGTCGGGGCCTTTTTCTGTTTCCAGAACCGGGGAACTACTTGTTTGGCCGCATTTAACAGGTGTAGCAAGAGGGTTTTTTTGTATTTACCTACTTGATGTAGTAACACCTGCGTGGGGTCATTCCTAATCAGTGCTCCTGTAAGTTTTGTGATCACCTGTAAGACCTCTTTCCAAAACCCTTGAATCTCCCTGCAGCCCCAAAATATGTGTGTTAGGGTCCCCCTCTCCTCCCCGCATCTCCAGCAAGAAGGGTCTATCGACGGGAAGATCTTGCTAAGCCTGTCTGGCATATAGTACCATCTCGATAGCAGTTTGTAGTTGGCTTCTTGCGTTCTAGCTGCTATCGAGGACTTGTGTGCCAACGTCAACATCTTCTCTCTTTGCTTATCTGAGAAACACCTACCTAGCTTTGTCTCCCACTCTCCCCAGAAAGCCGGGACCGCGTCTCGCCCATCTGAGAGGAGCAGGTAGATCTTAGAGATCAGGTGCGTGTGGTCCTTTCCCCCCATGCACACTTCTTCAAAGAACGTGGGTGACCTACAACTATCCCTCCTGACACCTAGTCGTGACAGGAACGATTGAAAGTGCAGCAATGTCCAAGGGTCCAGGTTGCAAGTGGGCCACCTATCTTTCAGGACCCCAGGGGCACCTGAGTGAGAGTACGTCTCCCCACCCCCTGAGACTCTGCTTTGAGCAGCTCAGGGGCAGCGATGGGTTATCCTGGAGTGGTACCAGGGGGGAGTGCCAAGGCGAAATCTCCTTATGCTCTCTGTATCTCCCAAAGGTATCTAGGGTTGCCAAGACCGTGGGATGCATTGAGGGGCCCAATTTCAGGATTTTCTTTATTCCAGGGTGTGGCGCTCAAGGGTATCTTTGCTATTGTTCTCTCAAGCTGAACCCATCGTTTGGTTTCCTTACACAATTACCATTCACATACCCTCTGCAGGTGGGATGCCACCCAATACCGTTTGATATCCGGTAATGCCATCCCTCCCTGATGTTTAGCCCTACACAAAACCTGCATCTTCACTCTGGGCTTCTTCTCTCACCAAACAAATCTCCTGAGGGTTTTATTCAGGTCCCTAAAAAGTGCATCAGGAGTTTGATTGGGAGGGCCTGGAAGAGGAACCGCAACCTGGGCAGTACCAACATCTTGATAATATTAACCCTTCCCATCCAGGAGAAAGTGGGCAAGTCCCATCTCCAGATCAGACAGTATTCTCTGTGCAAGAGGCAGGAAATTCAGGGCATAGATAGTTGTCCCGGAAGTTGCGTCCCCATATATGATATTGCAGAGTTTGCCCATTTGAAGGAAAAGGACTGCTGCAGATTTCTCTTTCTATCGTCTTCAAGGGTTATATTTAGGGCCTCCGATTTTTCAAAGTTTATTTTGTAAAATGACAACCTTCCATAGGTCTCGATCTCCTTCATCAATACCGGAAGGGAGACGGAGGGGCTAGTGACAAAGAATAGGAGGTCGTCCGCATAGGCGGCTACTTTGTGTTCCGTCTGGGGTCTCAAGGCCCCTGATGTTTTCATTGCGACGGATCTTACACAGGAACGGTTCCATTGAGAGAGCGAAGAGAAGGGGGGACAACGGGCATCCCTGTCTGGTCCCGTTGCGGATGTGCACCGGGTCCGATAGAAGGCCATTCACCCTGACCCTTGCTGAGGGAACAGTGTAAAGAGCCTCTATGAATCCTCTCATCATTCCTCCCAAACCCACGTGTCGGTGCGTCTCCCCCATGAACAGCCAATTCACCCTGTCAAATGCTTTCTCCGCATCTGTGGAGAGAAGCATTGTAGGAACCCCTAAAGATTTAGCTTTGTGAATCACACTGATGGCTCTGACGACATTGTCCCTTGCCTCCCTCCCCATGACAAATCCCGTCTGATCAAAGTGTACTACCTGGGCAAGTCTGTTGGCGAGGATCTTGGCATATAACTTTAAATCTGAGTTTAAGAGGGAGATGGGGCGGTAACTCTGGCACGCTAAAGGATCTTTACCCTGTTTATGGAGAACCGTAATATGGGCTTCTAAATCTCTACTGGAGAATGCGCCCCGCACCTCTGGATCCACTATAGTGTTCCAGGCCTTAACCAAACGTGGTCCCAGATCTGGAAGGAAAGTTCTATAGTACTTTATGGTATACCCATCCGGTCCCGGGGATTTCCCAGTTGGGGAGTGCTTCACGGCCTCTGCCAGTTCCTCCACGCTAATGGGGGCCTCTAGTGATTCCACCATGTCCCTGGGGATTGTCGGCATGCCTGAGTTTGCTATGTATTCTCTCTGCCTGCCTTGGAGGTCCCCTGTTCTGAAGCTTGCAGGAAGATTATACAAACCAGTGTAGTATGCCCTGAAGGATTCTGCTATCCCCTCAGAGGTGTGTAGTTTCTGCTGGGATTTGTCTAAAATCTCTGCTATGAAATTTTGGGGTGCGCTGCTGTTTTAGTGACCGGGCGAGTAGGGAGCTGCTCTTATTCCCATGCTCGTAATATGTTCGTCTGCATTTTCTGATAGAGTGTTTGGCACTGCTCAGGAGGAGGGCATTCAGGGCTTCCCTTGCCTGTATCAATTCTCCGAGGACCTGCGCTGCCTCTGACTGTTTGTGGGAGATTTCTAGGATATTGACCTTCTCTAGGGAGCTTCATTATCTTAGCTGACCTCTCTTTCTTTTTTCTGGTAGCATGCCCTAATCACGCTCTTATGAGCTTCCCAAAGCATCAGTGGTGACACCTTCCCATTATCATTCTCTCTGAAGTAAGCCTTAATACCCTCCCCAATTTCTTTGGTTACTACTGTATCCTGAAGGAGGGTTTCATTAAGTCTCCACGTCAGTGGGTGTGGGGGTCTGTCTACTATGGACAAATCTAGGTAAATTGGGGAGTGATCCGAGAAGGAGGCCAGGTATATGCCTCCCCCCGTCACCGCTCCCAGTAAGCTATGCGAGACTAGAAGGTAATCTATTCTGGAGTATGTCCCGTGTACTCTCGAGAAAAAGGAGTCATCTTTTACCTTGGGATTAGCGATCCGCCACGCATCCACCAGCTGCACATCATGTCGTTTTTTCTTAAGGGCCCTAAGAGCCGACTGCGGTAGTGCCGACTTACCAGATGACGAGTCCAAGAGGGGCTCAATGGCTAAATTGAAGTCGCCACCTAGTACCACTTCTCCCTCTGCGAATTGCTCTAGCTGATTCAGTGCGTGAGTGAGGAATTTACATTGCCCCTGATTAGGCGCATATACTGAAGCTAAGGTGTACTTCCTGCGCCCCAGCAGCCCCTTGATCATTATTATTCTCCCCGCTTCATCTCCCCACTCCTCCTGCACCACGAACTGGAGGGATCTTGCAAACAAAATCGCTACCCCTTTCTTCTTTTTCTCTTCTGCTGTGCAACTGGTGTATACTCCCGGGAAGTCCCTGTTACTCAGTCGGGACAAGAGTTTTTTTTTTAAAATGGGTTTCCTGAAGGAATGCGATCAACACTCTCTGCCGTCTCCATTCCTGCCAGAGGATGGTTCTCTTTTCCGGAGCGTTGAGGCCCCTAACGTTCAGCGACACCACTTTCATGGTGCTCGTTCCCGTCTCCTGAGAGGGCACCCACAGGAAAGAAGGGTGAGGTTTGAATAGGAATAGGGGTGGGGATTTTTGGATGGAAAAACAGTTGACTGGCATGCCACCAGTGGCGGAGACAGTCTATTGCGCCTTTTCTTGTAAAGGGGCAGGTGTAAGACCTTGCTCCTTTGGGCAATGAATCGCCTTACTCTCCCGTCTAGGATGGCCTTATGGACTTCCCAGAGGGGTGCGCCAAGTAACGGGGGACTGGAGGACTAGACACACACTTGGTGCGCGGGAGATGCACCTTTATTGCTGGTGACTGCATAAACCCCGTGTGACTCATACACTTAAGGGTCTATATAGACCATGACATCTTCTGTGGGTGAGACGACTGCCGATCTATTCTCGGTGTCAGCCTCAACGCCCTAAAGATCTTTTAGACTCTAAGAAATGACAGCCTTAACTTTTTAACATTAATTACAGGCTTAAGCTTCAACTTTTAACAAGGTGGTATATCCACAAAACCTTAAGCTCACCCACCGGCCGGTCCGGGCTCCCCCCCACCCCCGCAGCCCGAGGCCAGCCTCACAGCGGACCACGGGACAGTATGAATTATCAGTGTGTCGGGGGGGGGGGGGGAGGAGAGCCAGCCCGGCCAGACAGGTCAATCACTGCACCCGAGTCTCCGCCGAGCAACACCTCGAGACCCAACTGCGGATCACATCTAAGCTGACCAAGCTCTCCAGCTCGGGGAGGGGGGGGAGCGAGGGTTAACAATACCAATCAATAAATGAATCGCCCACGACTGAGGCCACCACCCCACCGCGCTCCCCATGCCTTTCACATTTCGCAGAGGAGTTCACACTAATTGTAGGGGGTTTGTGCGCGGGGGGGGGAAGACCGGCCGACGGCCCGCCAGGATCCACCACCAAAGCCCCTCGCCCCACCCCCCTGCCGGAAGCTGACCACTCAAACCTTATAAGTGGTGACCTCCTCTTCGGCCTCCACAGGGCACGCCTCCCGGACGGCAAACGTCCTGCAAAGACGGTCAAGTCTGGCGCTGTCCAATCTGGAATGTCCACTGCGTCTGCCTCAAGGAAGTGGAAAAGATCCGGGAGCTGGCCAGGCGACTTCAGCACGAAAATACTTCCATTCTTGCGGACTATCAGCTGTAACAGATGTCCCCATCTATATACTGCTCCTTGCTGCTGCACCGTTTCCAGCAGAGGCCTCAGGAGTCTGCGCATCATTGGAGTCCTCCGTGACAGGTCCTGAAGGATGATCACCTGAGAGCCACGATATGCGATGGGACCTTTTTCCCAGGCCCGTCGGATCAGGTCTTCCTTAATCTTGAAGAAGTGGACTCTACAAATGATATCTCTAGGTCTATCCCCGTCTCGAGGGCGGGCGCCCAGAGCCCTGTGCACCTGATCCAGTTCGATGTGGTTTGTGTCGGGTTGGTCAAGCAGTGTGTTAAAGATGGATGTCAAGGCTTTCAGCAGGTCTTGGCCTCCCACCGATTCCGGAACTCCTCGAAGGCGGAGGTTGTTCCTACGGCTTCTGTTTTCCGCATCATCATGGGCCAGATGCAGGTCTGAGAACTGCCTGTCGTTGACCTCCTGCAGCCGTTCCAGAGCCGCCACCCGCTCCTCCAGGGCCCTCTGCGTGGTTTCCATCCGGTCTACTCTTTGAGTGACCTCCGTTACCGTTACCACTCCTTGCAGGGATGCCAGTTCTCTTTTTATAGTCCCTTCCATTCTAGAGACGTAGCCATCAAAGTCACTTTGCGTGGGTAGACCCCGCAGGGCCTCCCTGATATTGATCTTCACCACTTCAGCTATAGAGTGCGAAAGAGCATCTAGGGAGACCGCAGGGCTCAAGCTCCGTTGGGGATGAGGACTCCAGTTGCCACTTCCTATCGGCTACTCATCATGTCGAGAAAGCGGGAGCTTTGGAAAGGAGGATGCTTCCACGGCCGATTGCTGCATCAAGCAGGGGTCTGCTCCAACATCGGGCTGTCAGGGGGGCTTCTGCACACCTCCGGGCCAGGGCTCATTGGGGGCGACGGGAAACCCGAAAACATGCTGCCACCTGGGGATCCCGGCAGTGTCTCAGGCGGGGAGCCGCCTCCATCCCGGGGTATGTCATCTAGACAGATGGGGTCTCGTTTGGTTCCAGGGGAGTCTGGACTACAGGGGCCACTCTCTGGGCCAAGTGGAGGTTGATCATTCATTATGAAGGTGGTCAGGCATGTGGCTGCTTACTGCCCCTCTGTTTTTGGGCTGTGAACTTTGCAACCGGCGGCTGGGTATGCTGGAGGAGCTCTCTGTTAATGCTCCCTGCGCCCTCCGTGGAGTCCAGGGGCAAGGCTTTTCCTCGGGTTCCACCAGGTGATCTTCCCCTCTGCCCGGGTTCCTAATGAACCAGTGCCGCCACTGTGTGCATGTGGTCGCCTCCCAGCTGCGGGCCGCCGCTCTCGCCTCCCAGCTGCGGGCCGCCGCTCTCGCCTCCCAGCTGCGGGCCGCCGCTCTCGCCTCCCAGCTGCGGGCCACCGCTCTCGCCTCCCAGCTGCGGGCCGCCGCTCTCGCCTCCCAGCTGCGGGCCGCCGCTCTCGCCTCCCAGCTGCGGGCCGCCGCTCTCGCCTCCCAGCTGCGGGCCGCCACTCTCGCCTCCCAGCTGCGGGCCGCCGCTCTCGCCTCCCAGCTGCGGGCCGGGTCTTTGATTGGAATACAAGATTAGGGAGCTCGGTCTCTGACTGGAATACAAGGCTAGGGAGACCGGTCTCTGACTGGAATACAAGGTTAGGGAGCCCGGTCTCTGACTGGAATACAAGGTTAGGGAGCCCGGTCTCTGACTGGAATACAAGGTTAGGGAGCCCGGTCTCTGACTGGAATACAAGGTTAGGGAGCCCAGTCTCTGACTGGAATTCAAGGTTAGGGAGCCCAGTATCTGATTGGAATACAAGGTTAGGAAGTCCGGTCTTTGATTGGAATACAAGATTAGGGAGCTCGGTCTTGGACAAGTTTAGGAAGTCTGGTATCTCACTGGAATACAAGGTTAGGGAGCCCGGTCTCTGACTGGAATACAAGGTTAGGGAGCCCGGTCTCTGACTGGAATACAAGGTTAGGGAGCCCGGTCTCTGACTGGAATACAAGGTTAGGGAGCCCGGTCTCTGACTGGAATACAAGGTTAGGGAGCCCGGTCTCTGACTGGAATACAAGGTTAGGGAGCCCGGTCTCTGACTGGAATACAAGGTTAGGGAGCCCGGTCTCTGACTGGAATACAAGGTTAGGGAGCCCGGTCTCTGACTGGAATACAAGGTTAGGGAGCCCGGTCTCTGACTGGAATACAAGGTTAGGGAGCCCGGTCTCTGACTGGAATACAAGGTTAGGGAGCCCAGTATCTGATTGGAATACAAGGTTAGGAAGTCCGGTCTTTGATTGGAATACAAGATTAGGGAGCTCGGTCTTGGACAAGTTTAGGAAGTCTGGTATCTCACTGGAATACAAGGTTAGGGAGCCCGGTCTCTGACTGGAATACAAGGTTAGGGAGCCCGGTCTCTGACTGGAATACAAGGTTAGGGAGCCCGGTCTCTGACTGGAATACAAGATTAGGGAGCCCGGTCTCTGACTGGAATACAAGATTAGGGAGCCCGGTCTCTGACTGGAATACAAGGTTAGGGAGCCCGGTCTCTGACTGGAATACAAGGTTAGGGAGCCCAGTCTCTGACTGGAATACAAGGTTAGGGAGCCCAGTATCTGATTGGAATACAAGGTTAGGAAGTCCGGTCTCTGACTGGAATACAAGGTTAGGGAGCCCGGTCTCTGACTGGAATACAAGGTTAGGGAGCCCGGTCTCTGACTGGAATACAAGGTTAGGGAGCCCGGTCTCTGACTGGAATACAAGGTTAGGGAGCCCGGTCTCTGACTGGAATACAAGGTTAGGGAGCCCAGTATCTGATTGGAATACAAGGTTAGGAAGTCCGGTCTTTGATTGGAATACAAGATTAGGGAGCTCGGTCTTGGACAAGTTTAGGAAGTCTGGTATCTCACTGGAATACAAGGTTAGGGAGCCCGGTCTCTGACTGGAATACAAGGTTAGGGAGCCCGGTCTCTGACTGGAATACAAGGTTAGGGAGCCCGGTCTCTGACTGGAATACAAGATTAGGGAGCCCGGTCTCTGACTGGAATACAAGATTAGGGAGCCCGGTCTCTGACTGGAATACAAGGTTAGGGAGCCCGGTCTCTGACTGGAATACAAGGTTAGGGAGCCCAGTCTCTGACTGGAATACAAGGTTAGGGAGCCCAGTATCTGATTGGAATACAAGGTTAGGAAGTCCGGTCTTTGATTGGAATACAAGATTAGGGAGCCCGGTCTCTGACTGGAATACAAGGCTAGGGAGCCCGGTCTCTGACTGGAATACAAGGTTAGGGAGCCCGGTCTCTGACTGGAATACAAGGTTAGGGAGCCCGGTCTCTGACTGGAATACAAGGTTAGGGAGCCCGGTCTCTGACTGGAATACAAGGTTAGGGAGTCCGGTCTCTGACTGGAATACAAGGTTAGGGAGCCCGGTCTCTGACTGGAATACAAGGTTAGGGAGCCCGGTCTCTGACTGGAATACAAGGTTAGGGAGCCCGGTCTCTGACTGGAATACAAGGTTAGGGAGCCCGGTCTCTGACTGGAATACAAGGTTAGGGAGCCCGGTCTCTGACTGGAATACAAGGTTAGGGAGCCCGGTCTCTGACTGGAATACAAGGTTAGGGAGCCCGGTCTCTGACTGGAATACAAGGTTAGGGAGCCCGGTCTCTGACTGGAATACAAGGTTAGGGAGCCCGGTCTCTGACTGGAATACAAGGTTAGGGAGCCCGGTCTCTGACTGGAATACAAGGTTAGGGAGCCCGGTCTCTGACTGGAATACAAGGTTAGGGAGCCCGGTCTCTGACTGGAATACAAGGTTAGGGAGCCCGGTCTCTGACTGGAATACAAGGTTAGGGAGCCCGGTCTCTGACTGGAATACAAGGTTAGGGAGCCCGGTCTCTGACTGGAATACAAGGTTAGGGAGCCCGGTCTCTGACTGGAATACAAGGTTAGGGAGCCCGGTCTCTGACTGGAATACAAGGTTAGGGAGCCCGGTCTCTGACTGGAATACAAGGTTAGGGAGCCCGGTCTCTGACTGGAATACAAGGTTAGGGAGCCCGGTCTCTGACTGGAATACAAGGTTAGGGAGCCCGGTCTCTGACTGGAATACAAGGTTAGGGAGCCCAGTCTCTGACTGGAATACAAGGTTAGGGAGCCCAGTATCTGATTGGAATATAAGGTTAAGAAGTCTGGTCTCTGATTGGAATACAAGGTTAGGGAGCCCGGTCTTGGACAAGTTTAGGAAGTTTGGTATCTCACTGGAATACAAGGTTAGTGAGCCCAGTCTCTGACTGGAATACAAGGTTAGGGAGCCCGGTCTCTGACTGGAATACAAGGTTAGGGAGCCCAGTATCTGATTGGAATACAAGGTTAGGAAGTCCGGTCTTTGATTGGAATACAAGGTTAGGGAGCCCGGTCTTGGAGAAGTTTAGGAAGTCTGGTATCTCACTGGAATACAAGGTTAGGGAGCCCGGTCTCTGACTGGAATACAAGGTTAGTAAGCTCGGTCTCTGACTGGACTACAAGGTTAAGAAGCCCAATATCTGACTGGAATACAAGGTTAGGGAGCCCAGTATCTGACTGGAATACAAGGTTAGGAAGTCCGGTCTTTGATTGGAATACAAGATTAGGGAGCTCGGTCTTGGACAAGTTTAGGAAGTCTGGTATCTCACTGGAATACAAGGTTAGGGAGCCCGGTCTCTGACTGGAATACAAGGTTAGGGAGCCCGGTCTCTGACTGGAATACAAGGTTAGGGAGCCCGGTCTCTGACTGGAATACAAGGTTAGGGAGCCCGGTCTCTGACTGAAATACAAGATTAGGGAGCCCGGTCTCTGACTGGAATACAAGGTTAGGGAGCCCGGTCTCTGACTGGAATACAAGGTTAGGGAGCCCAGTCTCTGACTGGAATACAAGGTTAGGGAGCCCAGTATCTGATTGGAATACAAGGTTAGGAAGTCCGGTCTTTGATTGGAATACAAGATTAGGGAGCCCGGTCTCTGACTGGAATACAAGGCTAGGGAGCCCGGTCTCTGACTGGAATACAAGGTTAGGGAGCCCGGTCTCTGACTGGAATACAAGGTTAGGGAGCCCGGTCTCTGACTGGAATACAAGGTTAGGGAGCCCAGTCTCTGACTGGAATACAAGGTTAGGGAGCCCAGTCTCTGACTGGAATACAAGGTTAGGGAGCCCAGTATCTGATTGGAATATAAGGTTAAGAAGTCCGGTCTTTGATTGGAATACAAGGTTAGGGAGCCCGGTCTTGGACAAGTTTAGGAAGTTTGGTATCTCATTGGAATACAAGGTTAGTGAGCCCAGTCTCTGACTGGAATACAAGGTTAGGGAGCCCGGTCTCTGACTGGAATACAAGGTTAGGGAGCCCAGTATCTGATTGGAATTCAAGGTTAGGAAGTCCGGTCTTTGATTGGAATACAAGGTTAGGGAGCCCGGTCTTGGAGAAGTTTAGGAAGTCTGGTATCTCACTGGAATACAAGGTTAGGGAGCCCGGTCTCTGACTGGAATACATGGTTAGTAAGCTCGGTCTCTGACTGGACTACAAGGTTAAGAAGCCCAATATCTGACTGGAATACAAGGTTAGGGAGCCCAGTATCTGACTGGAATACAAGGTTAGGAAGCCCGGACTCTCTGACTGGAATACAAGTTTAGGGAGCCCGGTCTCTGACTGGAATACAAGGTTAGTAAGCTCGGTCTCTGACTGGAATACAAGGTTAGGAAGCCCAGTATCTGATTGGAATACAAGGTTAGGAAGTCCGGTCTTTGATTGGAATACAAGGTTAGGGAGCCCGGTCTTGGACAAGTTTAGGGAGTCTGGTATCTCACTGGAATACAAGGTTAGTAAGCTCGGTCTCTGATTGGAATACAAGGTTAGGGAGCCCAGTATCTTACTGGAATACAAGGTTAGGGGGCCCGGACTCTCTGACTGGAATACAAGTTTAGGGAGCCCGGTCTCTGACTGGAATACAAGGTTAGTAAGTTCAGACTGACTGGAATACAAGGTTAGTAAGCTCGGTCTCCGATTGGAATACAAGGTTAGGAAGCCCAGTATCTGACTGGAATACAAGGTTAGGGAGCCCAGTATCTGACTGGAATACAAGGTTAGGGAGCCCAGTATCTGATTGGAATACAAGGTTATGGAGCCCGGTCTCTGACAGGAATACAAGGTTAGGGAGCCCGGTCTCTCTGACTAGAATACAAGGTTAGGGAGCCTGGTCTCTCTGACTAGAATACAATGTTAGGAAGCCCAGTATCTGACTGGAATACAAGGTTAGGAAGCCCAGTCTTGGATTGGAATACATGGTTAGGGAGCCCAGTATCTGACTGGAATACAAGGTTAGGGAGCCCAGTCTCTCTGACTGGAATACAAGGTTAGGAAGCCCGGTCTTGGATTGGAATACAAGGTTAGGGAGCCCGGTCCCTGACTGGAATACAAGGTTAGGAAGCCCGGACTCTCTGACTGGAATACAAGGTTAGGAAGCCCGGTCTTGGATTGTAATACAAGGTTAGGAAGCCCAGTCTCTGACTGGAATACAAGTTTAGGGAGCCCAGTATCTGACTGGAATACAAGGTTAGGAAGCCCGGTCTTGGATTGGAATACAAGGTTAGGGAGCCCAGTATCTGACTGGAATACAAGGTTAGGGAGCCCGGTCTCTGACTGGAATACAAGGTTAGTAAGCTCGGTCTCTGATTTGGAATACAAGGTTAGGGAGCCCAGTATCTGACTGGAATACAAGGTTAGGAAGCCCGGTCTCTGATTGGAATACAAGGTTAGGGAGCCCAGTATCTGACTGGAATACAAGGTTACGGAGCCCGGTCTCTGACTGGAATACAAGGTTACGGAGCCCGGTGTCTGACTGGAATACAAGTTTAGGGAGCCTGGTCTCTCTGACTGGAATACAAGGTTAGGAAGCCTGGTCTTGGATTGGAATACAAGGTTAGGGAGCCCGGTCTCTGACTGGAATACAAAGTTAGGGAGCCCGGACTCTCTGACTGGAATACAAGGTTAGGAAGCCCGGTCTTGGATTGGAATACAAGGTTAGGAAGCCCAGTCTCTGACTGGAATACAAGTTTAGGAAGCCCAGTCTCTGACTGGAATACAAGGTTAGGAAGCCCGGTCTCTGACTGGAATACAAGGTTAGGGAGCCCGGTCTCTGACTGGAATACAAGGTTAGGGAGCCCGGTCTTTGACTGGAATACAAGGTTAGGGAGCCCAGTATCTGATTGGAATACAAGGTTAGGAAGTCCGGTCTTTGATTGGAATACAAGGTTAGGGAGCCCGGTTTTGGACAAGTTTAAGGAGTCTGGTATCTCACTGGAATACAGGGTTAGGGGGCCCCATCTCTGAATTACAGAAAATCTGGTAGTATGAATAGAAAATCATATTTTGCCCTCTAGGAAGCGGTGAAGTGGGGGCAAATTCTTCTGAAAGCTCCTAATTACAAGCATATGTGCCAAGCTTTAGATAACATTGCAGGAGAAAGGCTCTAATTTACTTCAGCGGCTTCTCAGGGTTTTACAGGAACTGCTCCTGGCCTTGCTTTTTATTTGAATACATTTTGCACATGTGAAATGAAACACTGTTGTTGGCATAGTGGAAAGTTCTGTAGCCACCCTGTACCATCGTGTAATGTAGGGCCAATTAAAAAAAAAAACTCTGCTAATAGGTTGAATGATGGTCAGGCAATATTAAATGGCTTTTGAGTTTAAAAGAATCTTTCTCATGGGATGAAGGGGCGGGTGGGGTTGGGTCACGCTGTGAGGCATCTCGAATCAGGATGTCCTGCAGCGTGACACCTCCATGTGTCCCAGTAAAGTAGCCATCTTACTTGATCTCATGGCTTTTGCGCAGGTCTCTGGTGTCATCCCAGCTCACCCGGTGTGAAGGGAGCAGCAATACCAGCGGGTGCACAGCTAATTAGCCTAGCGACACTAAGGGGCACCCCTTTTTCTTTGCTTGCACCATCATTTTTGGTGGACTTTTCCCACAAACTCCAGACCAGGACCAAGTCCAATTATGTTTATGAATTTTATGCTGTATGCTTTTTCCACTTTACTGAAATGTATTTCAATGTATATTACATTAAAAATAAATACATGTGTCGTAGCAATAAATTAAGGGGTGGGAGGTTAGGCTAGAACAAATCAAAGAATGTTACATAGCTACTATATACCATTTGCGAACCAGCTGGTAAGGGTGGGATACACGAAGAGTAGTAAGGCGAAAAACTTTGTAAGTTCCCAGAATCCACCCAAAACATATTTAAAGTGGTTTTGTTCCGTTGCCGGGGGCATCCCAAATCGGGATCCCACGCTGTGTGAAATCCCCCAGAAAGCCCCAAACTCACCTCATCCACCTTCCAACGACGTATGTGTGGGCACACAGCCAATGGGAGCCATTTACCGTGTTTACATCCTTTGCCAAACGGCTCTCATTGACTTCAATGGGGACCTATCTGAATGGCTGGGATGGAAAAACATTTTTGAAAAACTGCTCTGATTGGATGAGAGCCTGCGAATGTGCTGTTGGACCAGGGAAAGGTGAGTTTTACTGGTGCCCTGGGGGGGGTTCACACAGCAGGGCATCCTGATTCGGGATGCCCCGGGGGGAAAGCCAGCAGACGACCCTGGGATCTTTTAGATTTCAGTCTGGCCTGTTCCCCTTAAAAACGTTTTTGTAACCCCAGCCACCCCTACTCCCATGGTAAGCCCAATTCGGGCGTTAAAATAATAAAACAACTCACCTGGCAGGGGTTGGGGCTCTGTATGGCAGCCGTAGACCTGAGTGACATACCTTCATACACTCACACTGCTGCACAGGATCGCATGTCTAGTTCACCACTTAAGATTCTAGATTCAGCTGCCCACCCCTGTGATTTTAAGTGATTGCCAAAACTGGGCTTAGCACATGGGGAGGGAGAGGTGGGTGGGGTGTTACAAAATGCTTGGACTTCCCCTTTAAGGCAAAACACAAGGCTCCCCTGTCTAACTGCAGCCACTTCTATGGAGCCTATTGCACTCCTGCATTCCCTGCATCCCGAAAAAATTGCATGCTGGGTCCTGCAAGGGGAGGTGTGTGGAGTACAGGACTAGACCTATTACTAACAATGGTACAAATGCAGTGATTTAGTCGAAAGCGTGGGACCAGGCATGAAGACGATAGGCCCTTGGGAACCTGATAGAGGCCTTTTGGGATCTTCATCAACAGGGCTGGCTCCAGGTTTCTGCAGGCCCTTGAGCAAGAGTGTCTTAGTGGGCCCCAAAGTAGTGAGTCACATGATGTCACCTTTCAACTCCGCTGCCAAAAATGGGTTATCTTCTGCTGCTGATCACCCTCAAGTCCTTATCAGATGTCACCTGGTTCTCGCCACCTTCTGAGCTTCCATCAACTGCCCTCCATTCCATGCCACCTTCTCCATTGTTGCTGATCATCCCCTGTTGCTGAGGCCAGCCATGAGCAGGTCTGCACACAACACCTGGCATTCGCTGGTTCGGGCCCCTTGTATAATAATACCATAACCCACATAAGTGTGAGCCTGAGTGGGCCCCTGAAGATGGCAGGGGCCCTTGCAATTGCCCAGGTTTGCCCTGTTCATCAAAGTCGACTTTGCTTTTTAAGTCCTCTTCGCACAGTTCTCACATAGGGGTAAGAAGCCAGGCCTGTGCCATTTGCACGGGTCATTTTTGCACCAGAACACCCCCTTGTCTGTTTTCCTGAGGTCGCCGCTGGGCCTTTTCCTTTGCTCTGCAGAACAGACTTGTGAACTCACAACCAAATTTCACAGAGCTACGGAAAGTGTTCAGGAGAGATACATTCCCGTTTGGGGTGTGTCTCCTGTGCAGGTGCCCTTTTACATCACTTTCTTTTAGTTCAAGTGACTTGAAGGAGCCTGTCATTCCTGAATCGGTTTATAGTGTTTACATTTTGCTGGTCGTGTCACACCCCAGTGTCTCATATCATGTCGAAGTCCCAGGATACCTCACACAGGCCTCTACCTCTTGTAAGGCCATGCCTAAAAAACACCAATGCTTAAAGCCCATCTATTTTATGCAATGATCTTTACTTATTCGTAAACTGATAAAATGTTCTTTTGAACGTAAAATGAAAAGTTCTGGAGCCATTGTTAAACATCTGCCGGTTTGATTTCCTCCAGGTTCCCAGATGTCAAAACCCGATGTTTTATCGATAATGGAAAATGCGGATGTACCGTTTGGCCAGGAAAACCATCAGGCCAGAGCAAACCGCGTAGAAAGTAAGGATGCTCTCTGGTCCTCAAGCTTGCCATAGGCTAAATGCGATTTGTTTTAGCTTATTTCTGCTTTATGTTTATCGATATTGTTATTCTGCACTGATTAGTGGGTTAATGTAAATCTATAAAATTACAAAACAACACCCCCCCCGAGATGAGTAGTGGGATAACATTGTATGGTTTAGCTGCTCTCCAAGAATTACATGGGGGTGGCCATCTTTTTTTTTTTTTTTACTTTTTTTTTTTTTGCATTGCTTTCAACAAGGAGAACACAACAACAGTAACATACAACCCCCGTGCAATCGTCACCCTACATACATTATGCAACCTAACCACAAAGACACTCGCACTCCTACGTCTTGCACCAGGTACCAGGTAAGGGAGCTAAGGGGGCACCCGTTCTAAGGACCTGGAAATGCCAGGATCCCCTTGGGCATGAAGCCCCCGGAGGCCCCACAACCCGCTCCAATGGGGCCCAGACCCACTGTAACTGTTTGGGAGCACTCCTCCTCGACCCCAGAGAGTACAAGTAGTAGGCCCGGCTTCGAGACCCCCCGTCCCTCAATCACCATCCGACGCCGACTACAAGCATTGCAACCAGGGCTCCCAGACCTTATCAAACTTTTGAGGAACCCCTCAGCAGCAATGGTTAGTTTATAGAGAGGTAGCTTCTGGGTAATCAGTTTCTTCCAGGCTGGTACCAATGGTACCGCCGGATGCTTCCAGTTCAACAGTATACACTTCCTGGCATAAAACATGAATAGCCTCAGTATTGCCCTCACTGACCCCCACCTCAGAGAGCAGTTCCATCACTACCAGGAGACAGAACGCAACTGAACCCTGTACCAGGAACTCCACCACTTTACTCACCACTCCTAACACCGCGGGGACATCCATCTTACTACACACCTGACAGACCTGCTTACACATGATGATGAGCGGGGGGGCCAGAAGCAATGCACACTAAACTGATTATGCCTCACACGGGGGAAGCTTGTTTATCATTCTACACTCACACCGAATAAACAGCTGCTTGAGGAATTCTGTGTGAGGGGTAATCTGTTACATTGTTTCTTCATGCTATGTCTCCTGTGCTCAACCTGCGGTCCAGGGGCCAAATTTGGCCCTCGGGGCCTTTTGACCTGCTATTAGAAAGTGGGAGGGGTAAATAGAACCGAGGTGTGCACAGTAGGGATAGGTGATTGCACAGAGAGGGATCTAGAAGGGGCACATTAGCAAAAGAGGTAACAGCGGTGGCTTGGAGGACTGCGCTGACATTGATTGTACAACACCGCCCCTGGGTAAAATCGTTGGCAGAATAATTTGGTTAAATAGTTGGGTGGTATTCTTAGCATTGGTGGGAGCTTAGATGAAGGTTGAATTTAAGGTATGTGGTTAAAGTACATTTTCAGTCAAATAAGGAAAAACGCTATACTCACCTTTTCTCCCACACAGCCCATTGCTCCCAGTACATAGTTTATAGTTTGACCGCCTGGTCATTCACGCATCTCTTCCTGTTTCTCTGATGCGGCGATGCCCCCCTGCCATCAGTCACAGCGAGCTGTCACTGCAATGGAAAGGGGTGTGTGAAGACCTAACATGCCCCTTTCCACTGCAGTGAATGGAGGGGGGCGTGCCAGCTCACAGTGATGTGGATGGGGGGCGTCTTCGCACCAGAGAGACAAAAAGACACAAGCTCTACTGGTGTCAGGACCAGAGAGTACTTTAAGTGCACTCTCTGCCCGGGGGGGGGGTAAAAGCTTTGGCCAGAGCAATGACACAGAGACATAAGATATGCTTAAAGGTTTTATTAATGGCAAGGATAACAAAAAACTCTTATATTCAGATACAGGGAAAAAACTAACTAACAAAAAATACCAGATAACAGAAAACCGAACCCCTAAGGTGCTGGAGCACTCACCCAGGGTCCTAGGGCAGATGCAGGCAGTCTCCAGACTCCTGACAGGAACAGACTGAAGATCAGAACTCCAGATACAAGGCACATGGATCCACGGACAAAGAGGAAGAAACAACAAAATCCTGCTGCACCTGGTGGAGGGAAAATAGCACACACACCAGGTGCAGCAGATGAGAGCAACAAGCGCTTTGCTGCCACTCTCTGGAGGTTGGGACTGCCGCTGGGGTGAGCAGCCGGAGCTCCGCTGACACCCGCTGGTGGCTGAAGGAACTGCAGATGGGAAAACAGCTCCCAGCCACCAGTCGGGCGCCAGCTGAACCCGGGGACCTTACAACTGGACGGCGATGGACCAGGATCCAGCGATAAGGTAAGAGCTGCAGCTAAATAAGAGACCCATATATTCAGAGGTTAGCCAATTGGCATATGTATTACAATCATGTGGGGATTGTTACAAATGAATGTAGGGGAGTGGGGGAAGGACATACGAGCGGTGTTTGTGGAGACAGTGCGTATTCTGATTGATGTAGAAAATCTTCATTAAGCTATTGCAAATGAAAAAAATATGAATTTATTCATTGTGGCCCGTGACCAGGTTCCAAATTAAGAGCCAAAGAGCATTCTACCAGTTAATTAATTGTCTAAAATGTATCTAGGAGCTCTCAGCAGATTAATTGCAGCTGATGGATTCTTACTTCTGCCTTGAAATACAAATGATTGCACAGAGATTTTATACTTCTGTTTTTAGAAGCAGGGCTCTCAAGATGGCAGCTCCCATGTAGTTCAAGAGGACAGAATCTGCATGCTATTCCACAAAATATGCATGGGGTTAAGCTCTTTCAAATATCTGATTGCCATAGGGGGGCTTTAGAGGAGCAAATTACTAAGCCTTAATTCTTTAACTAAAGGTCTACATTAAGTTAAGTTTTTGTGAAGTAATTCCGCCACACCTGAACTGAACTAAAAGTCATATTTGATGTTTGGTCTGATTTATTAGGTTTCCTATTAGGTTTCCTAGGGGGCACCCTAAGCAGTACACCCCCCTGCCCAAGCTGCGATCCAGCCCTGTATACAAAGTGCGCCCCCAGGCATGTGTTTGCACTTTGCGTGGGGCAGAGCTAACTTTTTGTGGAGGAGCAGGAGATGCTCCACCTCCTGTGCCAGATTTGATTATAGCTCTGGGGGTGATGGCTCTGCTCAGGGCTCAGGGCATTCGCGTGCTGCCATATTTGGACGACATTCTCATCACTTCTCAGTCCCTCCATCAAGCAGAGCTGGATACTCAGCGGGTAGTGTCCACCCTGGAGTCATTTGGCTGGGTGATCAACCATCCCAAGTCTTCCCTGTCTCCCTCCTTGGTGACTCCCTGGCTGGGAATGATTCTGGATACAGTTCAGGCAAGGATTTTTGTTCCTCAGCAGAAGGTGGACAGTCTACTGGTGCAGGTTCGGTCCCTGCTCTCTTGCCCTCATCCCTCTATCAGGCAGGGAATGCAGCTGGTGGGCCTGATGGTGTCGTGCTTCGAGGCGGTTCCTTATGCTCCGTTTTACATGAGGCCTCTGCAACTCCACCTCTTGTCTGTATGGGACAAGGATCCCGCATCCCTGGACCAGGTCCTTGTTCTATCCCCCCTAGCCAGGCGGTCCCTCTCGTGGTGGCTGGACTCCAGGAACCTCTTGGCGGGCAGATCCTTTCTGGCCCCCTGCTGGGAGACAGTCATCATGGATGCCAGTCTGACGGGTTGGGGGGGCTTCTGGAAGTCCCTGCATTTCCAAGGGCGGTGGGGCCCTCAGGAGGCCCACACACCCATCAATATTCTGGAACGAAGGGCAATCAGGTTGGTGCTGGTTCACTTGACCCAACACCTTTGGGGCCGCCTGTCCAGGTGCGCTCGGACAACCAGACAGCGGTTGCCTACATCAATCATCAGGGGGGGGGACCCGGAAGAAAGGGGGCCCTCAAGGAAGTGTCTCTGATCCTGTCCTGGGTGGAAGCCAATGTTCCCTGCATATCTGCTGTGTACATTCCGGGGGTGGAGAATCTGCAAGCAGACTCTCTGAGCAGGGGGACCTCTCGCCTGGGAAAATGGTCCCTCTGTGAGAGGGTGTTTCACACTCTATGTCACCGCTGGGGCCAACCAGATGTGGATCTGTTTGCGTCCCGTCACAACCACAAGCTCCCGGCCTTTGTCTCCCTGTCCCAGGACCCTCTGGCCTTGGCAACAGATGCTCTAGCAATGTCATGGCAGGAGTTTCAGCTCCTGTATGTCTTTCCCCCGTTCCCCCTGTAGGGCAGGGTTCTGCGCAAGATAGCTCAGGAGGGGGTACCAGCTATCCTGGTGGCTCCCAGGTGGCCAAGAAGAGTGTGGTTCGCAGACGTGGTGCAGCTGGCAGTAGATCAGTACGCTCTGCCCAGGGTGCCAGACCTGCTCACTCAGGGTCATTTACGCCCTACCAATTTACAAACTCTGGCTTTGACGGCCTGGCTGCTGAAACCTCCATCTTGATGGAGAAGGGGCTGTCTGCCTGTGTTGTTGACACCATGATAAGGGCTAGAAAGAAGTCTTCTTCTTCCATTTACTATAGAGTTTGGCGTGCCTACATTGACTGGTGTGAGGCTAGGTCTCTTCCCTGTCGTGTGTTTTCTATTCCCAGGATTCTGGAGTTCCTGCAGCATGGATTGGAGCTGCCCAGCATTCTCTGATCAGGACTTTTTTCCAGGGGGTTACTCATGTGTGTCCCCCACGTAAGCCTATGTTGCCTGTTTGGGATTTGAACTTGATCTTGTCTGCCTTGCAGGGTGTTCCCTTTGAACCTGTGCAGGATGTTGCCCTGGCCATTCTTACTCTCAATGCTGTCTTTTTGGTGGCTATCACTTCTGTTAGGCGTGTTTCTGAGTTGGCGGCGCTTTCCGTCCAGCCCCCCTACTTTGAGAGACACCAGGACAAGGTGGTGTTTCGCTTCCAGACAAATTTTCTGCCTAAGGTCATGTCTGCCGTTCATCTGAATCAGGACATTGTTCTTCCTCCCTTGTGCCCTAATCCTAGTAACGCTAAGGAGAGGGTTTTGCATTCCTTGGATGTGGTTAGGTGCCTGAAGTACTATCTGGTGGCTACTGCACCTTTGAAAAAAACTGGTGCTCTTTTTGTGGTCCCTTCTGGTCCTAGGAAGGGTTTGGCGCCTGCCAAATCTACTATCAGCTAATAGATCCGTCAGGCTGTGATTCAGGCCTACTCTGCTAAGGGGAAGAATCCTCCCTTCTGCCTTACTGCTCATTCTACTTGTGCTATTGGTGCCTCTTGGGCTTTTCAGCACCAGGCTTCTGTTGAACAAGTTTGCAAGGCCGCTACTTGGTCTTCTGTTCATACCTTTTCCAAGTTTTACAAGGTTGATGTTAGGGCCTCAGCTGATGCTGCTTTTGGCCGCAAGGTTCTGCAGGCGGCAGTGGTCTGACCTGTCTGTTGTTACCTTTGGGGATCCCACCCTACTTTATGGACACTGCTATTGGATGTCCCAAGTGTAATGAATCTTATCTGGAGCAGGACGTACTGTATACTAAGAATAATACAATTCTGTGATTACTCACCTGTAGAATTGTTATTATGAGTATACAGTACGTCCTGCTCCACCCCACCCTTGGTTTGCATTATCCTTGGATCCCCTGCATGGTGATTGTTATCATTGTTTTATAGTTACTATTTGGTCCTGTTATCTTTCTCCCAGCTTCTCGTTAACTGCTTTTCAATGCTGGGGATTTGTTGGAGGTCCCGGGTATTTGAGGGGCTGGGAGGAGCCAATTTCGCGGTCTCTGCAGTCCAGCGCCATCTGGCTGAGTAATACCTAAGTGTAATGAATCTTATCTGGAGCAGGACGTACTGTATATTCATAATAACAATTCTACAGGTGAGTAATCACAGAATTGTATTTTTATCCCTCAGTATATTCTGTGCAAAGGACTTAAAGGGCCATTCCAGCCCAGACTGCCTGTTTTTTACTGTATACGCCGCCGCCGCACGCTTGTACTGCGCTCCGCGGACGGCGTCGTCGTCATTCACTTCAGAGCTGCCGCTATTGGCCGGCAGGGTCACGTGTGCGCGTTTCGCGCTCTTCGGGGGGGGGGGGGGGCGAGTTCCTGGGATTACGATTTTGTTGTCACATCTCCACGGAGCCCGCCCCTGGAGGTCTGCGGACGCCATTTTCTTTGCCATTGCTGTGTGGCTTCCAAAGCGGTCCGTAACCCCGGTGGGGTAAAAAAAATTTTTTTCTGGATTTCTTGCTGTATTCTCATGGGAATGTTTGTTATGTCTTTCAGGCGGGTTAAAACTTCAGCACTGTGGTTTCTCCCGGCCATCTCCCCTCATTATATCCAACTTCCCTAGCGGGTTATTGAGGCAGCCCGGGTAGCTCATTAGCGTTAACCCTTATTGGCCTACTGTGCCATTCAAATCACCATATGGAGGCTTCTGGGGATAATGGCCCTGTGGTTCCTTCGGGACAAGCCCGGTTATGTGTTGCTTGTGGGGTATCCCCAATCGGTGATGATGTCAGGGTATGTGTATCCTGCGCCCAGCAGGTACTTGCACTGCAGTCTGGGTTACCTGTTGCTGGGCCTGCGCCCCCTCGGGCTTCGCCTACCCCCCACGTTTACATCTGACCCCCAGTGAGTAGCAAACCAGTGGGGAGCCTGATTTGGCTGCACGGGTGGCCAGCATTGAGAAACATATTGCTGGGTCTGCCTCGCGTAAGGCTTCTGCTAAGAAGCGGCATTTATCTCCTGCCGTTTCCCTCTTTCCTATGAAAGCTGAGGAATTTTTTGACACTACTGGTTATTCCCCCCAGGAGGAGGGGGAATTGTTCTCTGATTCAGAATCATCTGAGGAGCAGCCTAAGGTTTATGGTGGTACCGGGTCTCCCTTTGGGGAAGATCCATGGTCCTCAGATGACACTGACAGGCTTTTGGCTCATATTTTTGAAGTGCTCTGTATCTCCCCTCCTGCCATGGCTCCGCAGCAGCAGGGTGAGTCTTTTCATACGGTTAAACCACGTTTGGAATTCCCGGAGCAGACTCACTTTAATATTCTGGTGCTCAAAGAATGGGAGCGGCCTAGCAAGCTCCCTGGGGTGCCCAAGAGTTGGGACAAGAGGTATCCCTTTCCTCCTGAGGTGATTAAGCGTTGGTCATGTCCTCCCGAGGTGGACGCGCCCGTTCTGGGGCTGTCCAATACATCTGTCATGCATTCCCCTGACACTACTACCCTGAGAAATGGTGAGGACCGGCGCATGGCTTGCCATGCTTTTGCCTGTGTGGGGACCGTGCTACGCCCGGTTTGTGCCTCTGCCATTACAGCTATTGCTATTAAGGGTTTGCTTAAGAGTCTTTTAGATGGGGCCTCTGATGACGCGGGAGGAGAAGAGTATAGATCTCGCCTGCTTTGCTATGAATTTGTGGCATATGTTCTGTCTGCCATGGATGATGCCATTAGAATGTGTGGTAGGACTTCTGCCCTGTTGGTGGCTATACGCCGCTCTGTTTGGCTGCGTCAGTGGGTAGCTGATAATGCTGCTAAGAAGGCTCTCATTGGTTTTCTCTTTAAGGGGCTGCACCTCTTTGGTGAACGCTTGGACTTGTTTTCCAGGGGCAGTAGGTTACCTCAACGTAGGAGGCCATCTTGGTCTTTTCGGGGGACGGGTGCCCTTCTCCCTTCCGTGGTTCCAGAACTGGCCGAGGAGTCTCCTTTGCTGGGGTTCGCGGAGACTATTGGGGCAAGGGCAGGGGACGTGGCCGCCCCGGCCCCTCCTGGGGTCCTAAGCCAAATTCCTCCCCCAAGCCCCCTCAGGCATGAAGGGGCGCCCTCACCCATCTGGGTTGGGGGACGGCTCCGGCTCTTTGCTCACGTCCGGAGGCTTCACGTCTCAGATCGGTGGATTCAGGAGGTAGTGTCCTCTGGTTACAAGATAGAGTTTGCAGCCTAGCCCCCCCCCCCAAGATTCATCAAATCCCAGATGGCTCAAAACCCCCCGTCAGCTCAGGGTCTGTGCCTTGCTGTCCAAAACGTTCTGGAGTTGGGGGTCATCTGCCCGGTGCCTTTGAGGGAAAGGGGCAGAGGCTACTATTCCAATCTTTTCACTGTTCCCAAAAAAGACGGGTCCATCAGACCTATCCTGGATTTAAAGTGCCTCAACAAATTTGTCAGATTCAAGCACTTTAGCATGGAGACTCTGCGCTCAGCTGTCAATTCACTATGGCCGGGCGACTTCATGACCTCTGTAGACATCAAGGACGCTTACCTTCATGTACCAGTCTTTCCAGGTCATCAGAGATTCCTCAGGTTCGCTCTGGAGGATCAGCACTACCAATTTGTGACCTTGCCCTTCGGTATCACCTCGGCTCCCAGGGTATTCACCAAGGTGCTGGCGGGCGTATTGGCTCTGCTGCAGTCTCAGGGCATTCGCATCCTTCCTTACTTGGACCACATTCTCATCACGTCTCAGTCCCTCCAGCAGGCCGAGAGGGATACCCAGCTGGTGGTGTCCACACTGGAGTCCTTCGGCTGGGTGATCAACCATCCCAAGTCTTTTCTGTCACCGTCAATGGTGAGGTCCTTTCTGGGCATGACTCTGGATACGTCTCAGGTCAAGATTTTTCTCTCTCAGCAGAAGGTGGAGAGTCTTCAGGCCCAAGCCAGGTTCCTTATGTCTTGCCCTCATCCCTCCATCCGGCAGGGGATGCAGCTAGTAGGCCTGATGGTGTCCTGCTTCGAGGCGGTTCCATGCGCCCAGTTTCACATGAGACCTATTCAACTTCACCTCTTGTCAGTATGGGATCGGGACCCTCGGTCCCTGGATCAGATGTTGGTCCTGTCACCTCTGGCCAGACGGTCTCTCTTGTGGTGGATGGACTCAAGAAACCTGTTGGTGGGCAGATCCTTTCTGCCCCCGTGCTGGGAGACAGTCACCACAGATGCCAGTCTGACAGGTTGGGGGGCTTTTGGAAATCCCTGAAATTCCAGGGTCAGTGGGGCCCTCAGGAGGCCCACACCCCTATCAACATTCTGGAATTGAGGGCGATAAGGTTGGTTCTCCCCCAATTGACTCCACACCTTCGGGGTCGGGCGGTTCAGGTCCGCTCGGACAACCAGACGGCGATTGCCTACATCAATTATCAGGGAGGGACCCGGAGCAAGAGGGCCCTCAAGGAAGTGTCCCTGATACTGTCTTGGGCGGAGGAGAATGTTCCCTGCGTCTCGGCTGTGTACATCCCGGGGGTGGAGAATCTGGAGGCAGACTCCCTCAGGAAGGGGACTTCTCGTCTGGGAGAATGGTCCCTCAGCAGCAGGGTGTTTCGCTCCCTGTGCCACCGCTGGGGTCATCCAGATGTGGATCTGTTTGCGTCCCGTCACAATCACAAGCTTACAGTCTTTGTCTCTCTGTCCCAGGACCCTCTGGCCTTGGCCATGGATGCACTAGCAATGCGTGAGGCCTCTTTGTCCATTTTGACCCTTAAGGTAGTCTTCTTGGTGGCTATCACTTCTGTTAGGCGTGTTTCTGAGTTGGCGGCGCTTTCCATCAAGCCCCCTTATTTTGAGAGACACCAGGACAAGGTAGTGTTTCACTTTAAGCCAGATTTTCTACCTAAGGTTGTGTCTGCCTTTCATCTCAATCAGGACATTGTTTTGCCTTCTCTATGTCCTAATCCTAGTAACCCTAAGGAGCGGGTTTTACACTCTCTAGATGTGGTCAGGACTCTGAAGTTCTATTTGGTGGCTACTGAATCCTTTAGGAAGACTGATGCTCTTTTTGTGCTCCTGTCTGGACCTAAGAAGGGTCTGGCTGCAGCTAAGTCCACCATCAGCAAGTGGATCCATCAGGCTGTGGTACAGGCCTATTCTGCTAAGGGAAAGGAGCATCCCTTCCGCCTTACTGCTCATTCTACTCCTGCTATTGGTGCCTCTTGGGCTTTTCAGCACCAAGCTTCTGTTGAACAAGTTTGCAAGGCCGCTACCTGGTCTTCTGTTCATACCTTTTCTAAGTTTTACAAGGTTGATGTTAGGGCCTCAGCTGATGCTGCTTTTGGTCGCATAGTTCTGCAGGCGGCAATGGTTTAAACTGCCCGCTGTTACTTTTTGGGGATCCCACCCTACCTTACGGACACTGCTATTGGATGTCCCAAGTGTAAGGAATATTCTGGAACAGGACGTGCTGTATACTTAGAATAATACAATTTTGTGATTACTCACCTGTAAAATTGGTATTATACGTATACAGCACGTCCTGTTCCATCCCACCCTTGTTATTATTCTTAGTTACCTCTGTAGGGTTATTGTTCATATGTTCATTTTTGAATTCTGGTTATTATTGTTCTCCCAGGTTCTTGTTAACTGTTTGTCAATACTGGGGAATTTGTGGGAGGTCCCTGACTTATAAGGGAGCCCGGGAGGAGCCACAAGCTGTTTTCTGCAGTCCAGCGCCATTTTGTGGATGTATTACCCAAGTGTAAGGAATATTCTGGAACAGGACGTGCTGTATACATATAATACCAGTTCTACAGGTGAGTAATCACAGAATTGTATTTTTGTACTTTGCCATTTTGTACTCTTTTGTACTTTGAGAATGGACGCCACCTTACAACTGGCAGACATTTTGTGACCATTGTGTTATGGCGTAGCAAACATAAGTCGGAAACATGTCTTGACATGCCCAGGATAAAAAACAACTATGATACAGCAAATTCAAGTGAAAAACATGTTTATCAAAATTTAAGTGAAAAACATGTTTTTCAAAGTTTAAGTTGAAAACATGTTTTTCAAAATAAACAGCTTCAAAAACAACTATGACATGGCATGGGGGGCTTATCAGTACAGCATATGGATATATGACCTACGTTTCTTGCTTATCTTACCTGGGAATTGGCCAATTCTTGGGTGAGATAGGTAGATTAGATAAACTCTTATCAAAAAAACAGGTTGCTTGTACCCCCTGGAGTTCAGTCTGCTCTTGGGGGTGACAACCATCTTCAACAACATAAATATGAGGAGCAAACCATTGTGATATCAGGATGCTTGGGAGCCATTGACGAGGGACGCCCGTCATAGACAGTGAGTGATCTGTGGGGCTGAAGACCCACCGTCCTACCAAGCTGGATTCTGATATCGCTGTGCCATATGAACGTATCAGCCATGGAGCTCCTCAACGACCAGGACCCATGATTAACCATATGCATGCTGGGTAGGTAAGTCAACGTTCCATGAACTAGCCATAGTCATGTTTTAGTTGGTGTATCTGAAGGATATAGGATACATGTAGTTGTTGTATCTGAAGGATATAGGATACATGTAATTGTTGTAGCTGAAGGATAAAGGATACATGTGGTTGTGGTCTCTGTTGTATCTGAAGGATATAGGATATAGTTTAAGGTACCATTAAGCAGTGTGGATTGAAGTTGTTATGAAATGTTTTTATGTTTTTTGTTATTATTTAAGTTCCATGCTATTTTTATGCTTTAAGCTGTCAGTATATCTTTAATAATAGCAAAGTTATATTTTGTGCAACATTTGGAGCTGTAGTGCTTCCTTCAGGGTGGGAATCCAAACACGGGCCCCTTACCAATCAGGAACATCACTTCTGGTTCCGGCTACTTCTTGTTCGGGTTTTGACTGGTTCGATTGGCAAAACTAGTGCCCCACACCAAGAGAACCACCCGCACCCATAGTGGAAAGTGGGGCCCAGAGTCCTATATCCAGTGTGGTGGGGTAAGTTCTCCCCTAATAGTGACCTTGCATTGGTTTGACCCGCAACCTGCCACAAATCTATTCACAATATGATAATCACGTTTATTTTTCCTATTGCATGGCACGGCCTGCTTCCAGAAGTCCTTACGTATGGGTTATTCCGCCACAAGGTGGCGCAGTGTACTGCAGAAGAGTTGTGGCTCCTCCCGGTACCATATAAAAACGGAATCACCATAGACTTATCCAGTGTTCTATGGTACCGTACCGCGTGAGTCCCCTTTGGGGGTTTTTGGTTTCCTTGGGGCATGTGCTGCGGGATGCTTATGTGTCTTTACTTATGTCTTTCAGGCGGGACAACTGTGGGTTGTGGTTTCTCCCGGTCCTACTTATTACCCTCCCTCATCTTCCCTTACTGGCTTCTGGGGGCATTAGCCCTTACCCTGTGCTGGCCTATTGCGCCTGTGTTAATCACCATATGGAGGCTTCTGTGGATAGCGTGCTTGGGGGTCCTTCGGGGTAATCCCGGCTGTGTGCCATGTGCGGGGCATCCCCTCTCAGTAACAGTGCCGTGGTGTGTGTGCCGTGCGCCAAGGGTTTCGTTGCGGCCCAGGCTGGGCTACCCGCTTCGCTTCCCAGCTCTGCGCCCCCTTTGGCGTCGCCTACCCCTCCGCGCCTGCATTTAGCCCCCAGTGAGGGGGATACTAGCGGGGGGTCACAGTCTGATCTGGCACTGCGTGTGGCCAGCATTGAAAGGCAGCTTGTCAGGCCTGTTCCACGTAAGGCCTCTGGCAAGAAGTGGCACCTGGCTCCCGTGCCATCCCTCTTTCCTGAGGAGGATGAGGGACTTGATGCTTTTGGTGGCCTTTACCCCCTAGAGGAGGGGGAACTCTTCCAGGACTCTGACTCCTCTGGGGACCAGCAGGAGGGTTACGACCATGGGTCTGCGTCTGGGGTGGATTCATGGTTCCCTGAGGACACTGATAGCCTGTTGGCTCACATTATTCTAAGTATACAGTACCTCCTGCTCCAGATATAATACTTACACTTGGGTTATCCTCCGCCAGATGGCGCTGTGCACTGCAGACATGCAAAAACAGGCTCCTCCCGGCCCTTCATATACCCGGGACCTCCCACAAATCCCCAGATTTCTCTGCAGTGCTGACTGCGAAGACATGAAGTATCACTCTCGCAGGTGAGCGGGGCTATTACAGCCTGCGGCCCTGTTGGACTATTCCCACCCATCCTTGATGTGATGTGCCTCCCAGCCTAGGCTGCGCTGGTCGGGTGAAGGTAGGCAGCACCATGCGTGCTTAACGGAGCCATGCTCCACCGCAGTCCCCCACCAAAGGGTAGGCGGTTTAGGCTGATTTTGCCCCGTGCTCCATGTAGCGGTTGGCCCTATCCAAAGGGTCTCCATCCTCCCTCGTTCCCCCCCGTAGCTCGGGGGGAAAGAAAGGGGGGGGTGTGTGTGGCGGTCTCAAGTGTACTGTGATTACACGATTATGGCCTTAGTATTGTCCTTGACTTGTAACTTGGTGTCAGAGCCGCGCTGCGCCGGGCGGCGGCGGCGCCCCAGACGCAGCGGCGTCTCCATTGGCAAAATCATCTATTCTATGTGTGTCATACACTTTGCTTCTCTTGACAACACTGTCTTAGAACTTCGCGCTCTTTGGGGGGCGGGGACCTGGTTTGGCGCGCTCCACGTCACGGCCCGCTCTGGCCCGCCCTTCGAGGTTCGCTTGGCACCATTTTGATGCTAGTCGCGCGCGCGCGCACGTGGTAACGGCCCTCCTCCTCCTCCGTTGGTCTGTAAGTGCCCTCGCGGGCGATTTTCATGATTCCTTATTACTGCGCATGGCTCTGACACCCTTTATTCCCATTATGTCTTTTAGACGGCTGAATCTAGTGGCTTCCCCGGCCCGGGTTAAATTATAGCGGGCCTTGTAAAATTCTCCCACCTTCCTAGCGGGTCTTTGGGGCATCCAGGGTTGCCTATTGCGTAAATCCCTGCTGGCATATTGTGCCTAGATAATCACCATATGGAGGCATTTCAGAATTATATGACTGGGGTCCCTCTGGGACAAGGCCGGCTGTGTATAGCGTGTGGTCAACCCCATGCTGATGCTGACAGGGCACGGGTCTGTGCACCATGTGCCGAGCAAGCACTGGCCCTGCAATCAGGCTTGCCAGTGGCTGCACCTCGTTTCAATACACCTATTTCCCCTTGCTTAAATTTCACTCCTGCTGAGTCGCATACAAGTGGGGATTTGCAGCCTGCTGTGTCTTCCAGACTGCCTACGGCTGATCAGATTATTGCGAGGTTGTCAGGGCGCAGGGGCCCTGGTAAGAAGTGGCCCTTGACGCCTCCTGTTTTCTGTTTGTCCTATGGGAACTGAGGAGTTCACTACTCCGCGTGCCTATACCCCTTCTGATGAAGGAGAGCTGGTCTCTGACTCAGGCTCATCTGATGAGAGGCCGAGGAGTCATGACGATGATTGATCTGTGGCCTCCCACACCTTTTCTTGTGCAGGGTCGGCGCTGCGCCCGGTCTGTGCCGCGGCTATTACTGCAGTGGCCGCTAGAACCCTCATCAGAAAGATGCTTGATCATCACCCTGAGGATATCCCCTGGGATGTGTTTAATGCGCTCTCCAGTTGTGATGTATTTGTAAAATTTATCCTATTAGCACTGGATGACACCATTAGAATGTGTGCAAGGACTTCTGCCCTTGTGGTGGCTATACGTCGCTAGGTTTGGCTGCGACTGTGGGGTGCTGACGATGCTGCTAAGAAGACTCTTACTGGGCTTCCCTTTAGCGGGCAGCGCCTGTTTGGGGCCCGTCTGGGGCCCGTCTGGACCTGTTTGGTAAAAAAAGGGCAAATCACCCCAACGTAGGCGGCCGTCGTGGCCCCTCGGGGCAGGGTAACCCCTCCCCCTCCCTGCCATAGTGTAAAACAAGAACCAGGGGTGTCCTTCCTGGGGGCTTGTGCAGACTCCTGCCCCAGGAGCGGCAGACAACGCCCTGGCCCCTCTGGCGGGGCTAAGCCTAAATCTTCCACCAAAATCCCCTCAAGCATGATGGGGCGCCCTCGCCCGGCTGGGCGAGGGGACGGCTGCGGCACCTTGCTCATGCCAGGAGGTATCACGCCTCAGACTGGTGGATTCAGGAGGTAGTGCCCTCCGGCTACTATATAGAGTTTGCTGTGCAGCCTCCCCCAAGATTATCGGGTCCCGGGTGCTCCTGGTCCCTGCCTCTGTTCAGGTGCTGGTGCAGGCCATGCAAGGCCTGCGGGGTCTGGGGGTCTCTTGCAGATTGCCCTTAATAGGCAGAGGCAGGGGCCACTACACCAACCTTTCCACAGTTCCCCAAAAAAGGATGGGTCAGTCTGGCCCAATCTGGACTTTCTGGATTTTCAGCAATTCGTCAATTACAGGCGGTTTCTGCAATGGAAACACTGCGCTCGGCCATCAGCTCCTTGCGCGTCGGGGGCTTCTTGCCATCTGTGGAGCTCAGTGCTGCTTATTTTTACTTCCCTGTGTCCTCTGGACACCGAGGTTCCTCAGATTCGCGTTGGTTGACCAACACTGATAATTGTGGCCTTGTCATCAGGCCTCTCTTCAGCTCCCAGAGTGCTCACCAAGGTGCTGACGGGGGTGTGGTCTCTGATGAGATCAAGGGGCATTCCGATGGATGACCTACCTGGACGTCCTCATCACTTCTCAGTCTCTACGTCTGGCTACGTTGGATACTCGGCTGGAGGGTGTCCATTTGGGAGTCATTTGGAGGGGTGATCAAACACCCCAAGTCCTTATTGTCCCCTTCATTGGTAACTCCATTCCTATGAATGAATTTTATACAGTTCAAGCAAGGATCTTCCTTCCTCAGCAATAAAGTGGACAATCTGGTTGTATGGGCTCAGTCCCTCATAGCTGTCCCCGTCCCTCCACCAGGCAGGGGATGCAGCTGGTGGCCCCGTTGGTGGTGTACTCCGAAGAGGCCCCTTATGCTCAGTCCCCCCTGGGGCTTTCTGCAACTTCTCCTATTTGTCCTACGGGACAAGGACCCAGCGTCCCTGGAGCAGGGTATGTGTGCCTTCCTCCCTGGTGAGGAGGTCCCTCTTGTAGTGGATGAACTCAAGGAACCTGTCTGGGGGCAGTCCCTTCTTGCCCTTTCCTGGGAGACGGTCACCATGGATGCCAATCTATCAGGTTGAGGGGGGTCTTCTTCTGGAAGTCCCTACGGTTCCAGGGGAGGTGGGGCCCTTAGGAGGCCTATACACCTATCAATGTTTGAATCTCTGAGCGTTCAAGTTAGTTCTAACTCGCTTGCCTACTCCTCTTCAGGGCCTGCCTGTTCGGGGGGGCTAGGCATATCTGACAGCCTTGGCCTACATTCGGAGAACTGATGCTCCTTTGGGTCTACGGCCAACTCCATCCTGTATGTGCCCGATCTTGTCTGTTCTCGGGGGGTTAGGCGGCCTTGGGCCTGGTCATTACTTGGATGGGATGGTTCCTTCTGGTTCTAGGAAAGGTTTTCGGCTTCTGCCAAGGCTACTGTTGGCGTTTAGACTTGTCAGGCTGTTACTCAGGCCTATTCCACTGAGGGGAAGAATCTTCTTACTCGCTTCTCTTCTTATTCTACTCGTGCTTTTGGTGCCTTTTGGGCTTTTCAGCACCAGGCTTTTGTTGAACAAGTTTGCTAGACCGCTACTTGGTCTTCTATTCATACCTTTTCAAAAGTTTTATAAGGTTGACGTTAGAGCCTCAGCTCATGCTGCTCTTGGCCGCAAGGTATTGCAGGTGACAGTGCTTTAAACTGTCTGCTGTTGCCTTTTTTGTTGGGGATCCCACCCTACTTTATAGACACTGCTATTGGATGTCCCAAGTGTAAGTATTATATCTGGAGCAGGACGTACTGTATACTTAGAATAATACAATTCTGTGAAATACTCACCTGTAGAATTGGTATTATACGTATACAGTACGTCCTGCTCCACCCCACCCTGGTTTTTTGCATTATTCTGGATCCCCTGTATGGTGATTGTTATCATTGTTATCTTTACCAGTTGTTTTTGGTGGTTAAATTCTCCCGGCTTCTGGTTCACTGCTTTTCAATGCTGGGGATTTGTGGGAGGTCCCCGGGTATATGAAGGGCCGAGAGGAGCCTGTTTTTGCATGTCTGCAGTGCACAGCGCCATCAGGCGGAGGATAACCCAAGCGTAAGTATTATATCTGGAGCAGGACGTACTGTATACGTATAATACCAATTCTACAGGTGAGTATTTCACAGAATTGTATTTTTGAAATCTTGCACATTGTCCCCCCTGAAGAGGAAGCAGGGTGAGCTCTTTCGTCCTGTAAACAGTGTCTGGAGTTCCCTGAGCAGAGCCATTTCACTAATATGGTGCTCAAGGAGTGGGAACGGCCTAGTAGATTGCCCGCGGTGCCCAAAGGGTTGGATAAGAGGTATCCCTTTCCTGCTGACCTGGTCAAGCGATGGTCGTGTCCCCCTGAGGTGGACGCTCCCGTGCTAGGGCTGTCCAACACCTCTGTCATGCCTTCCCCTGACACTACTACACTGCGGGACAGCGAGGACCGGCGCATGGGTCAGCTGGCCTGTCATGCTTTTACATTTGTGGGGGCTAGGCTGCGTCCGGTCTGCGCTGTTGCCATTACAGCTATTGCCCTTAAGAAACAGCTCAAGCGTCTCCTTGATGGCGCTACGGCTGGTAGCAGGGGGGAGGATTATAGGTCCCTTTTGCTTTGCTCTGATTTCGTTGCCTTTGTCCTTACTGCCATGGATGATGCGGTACAGCTGAGTGGTAGGGCCTCTGCCCTTTTGGTGGCTATGCGCCGCTCTGTTTGGCTGCATCAGTGGGCTAAGAAGGCTCTCACTGGGCTCCCCTTTACGGGGCTGCGGCTCTTTGGTGAGCGTCTGGATGTCCTAGCCAAGGATGGTAGGCTGCCTCAGCGTAGGAGGCAGCCTCGGCCTTTCCAGGGGCTCTCCCCTTCCCTCCCCTCCTTTCGTGCTCCCAGAGGAGGTTGTGGGGTACCCGCAGGGTTCCTTGGGGCCGTGGCTGACCACGCGGTCGTCCCGGTCTCTCATGGGGTTCCAAGCCCAAACCTTCTCCGAAGCCCCCTCAAGCATGAGGAGGCGCCCTCACCCATCTGGGTGGGGGGACGGCTTTGGCTCTTTCCTCACGTCTGGAGGCTCCGTGTCTCAGACCGGTGGATTCAGGAGGTGGTGTCCTCCGGTTACAAGATAGAGTTTGCAGCCTGGCCACCCCCAAGATTCATCATATCCCGGATGTCTAAAAACCCTCTGTCAGCTCAGGGTTTCGCCTTGTGGTTCAACGTCTGTTGGAGTCAGGAGTCATTTGCCTGGTGCCTTCCCAGGAACGGGGTCGAGGGTTCTACTCCAATCTGTTCACGGTCCCCAAAAAAGACGGGTCCCTGAGGCCCATCTTGGACTTGAAGGGTCTCAACAAGTTTGTCAGGTTCAAACACTTTTGCATGGAGACTCTACACTCGGCTGTCAGTACCCTGCGCCCGGGCGACTTCATGACCTCCGTGGACATCAATATTGCCTACCTTCATGTGCCAATCTTTCCAGGTCATCAGAGATTTCTCCGGTTCGCTCTAGAGGATCAGCATTACCAGTTTGTTGTCTTACCGTTCGGTATCACCTCGGCGCCTTTGGTGTTCACCAAGGTGCTGGAGGGCGTGATGGCTCTGCTGCGGAATCAGGGCATTCGCATCCTCCCTTGCCTGGACGACATTCTGATTGCGGCTTAGTCTCTTTATCAGGCCGAGAAGGATACTCAGGTGGTGACCTCCACTCTCGAGTCCTTCGGCTGGGTGATCAACTATCCCAAGTCTTCACTGTCTCCGTCTTTGGTGAGGTCCTTTCTGGGCATGACTCTGGATACCTCTCAGGTCAAGGTATTCCTGCCTCAGCAGAAAGTGTAGGGCCTTCAGAAGCAGGCAGGGACTCTGCTCTTGTGTCCCCATCCTTCCATCCGGCAAGGGATGCAGTTAGTGGGTCTGATGGTGTCCTGCTTCGAGGCGGTCCCCTTTGCTCAGTTTCACATGGGACCTCTTCAGTTGCACCTCTTGTCAGTTCGGGATCGGGACCCTGTGTCCCTGGATCAGGAGTTTGTTCTGTCCCCCTGGCCAGACAGTCCCTCTCGTGGTGGCTAGATTCGTGGAACCTTCTAGTGGGCAGGACCTTTCTGCCCCCGTGCTGGGAGACTGTCACCACGGATGCCAGTCTGACCGGTTGGGGGGCTTTTGGAAGTCTCTGAAGTTCCAGGGTCGGTGGGGCCCCCAGGAGGCCCATGCTCCCATCAATGTCCTGGAACTGAGGGCGATCAGGTTGGTTCTTTCTCAGCTGACCACACACCTTTGGGGTCGGGCTGTTCAGATCCGCTCGTTCAACCAGACATCAAACCATCAAGGAAGTGTCCCTGATACTGTCTTGGGCGGAGGAGAATGTCCCTCGCATTTCGGCGGTTTACATTCCGGGGGTGGAGAACCAGGAGGCAGACTCCCTGAGCAGGGGGACGTCTCGGCTGGGGGAATGGTCCCTCAGCAACAAGGAATTTCACTCCCTGTGTCACCGCTGGGGACAGCAGGATGTGGACCTGTTTGCATCCCGCCACAATCACAAGCTTCCCAGGTTTGTCTCCCTGTCACAGGATCCTCTGGCCTTCGCCACGGATGCGCTAGCAATGCCTTGGACGGAGTTTCGGCTCCTCTATGTGTTCCATCCCTTTCCTCCTGGCCCCTCAAATACCCAAGGACCTCCCACAAATTTCCCCCCCCAAATTTTCTCTGCAGTCTGGACTGCTAAGGATGAGAAATGGTTGTCTCTTCTCGCAGGTGAGCGGGGCTATTAGCCTGCGGCCCTGTAGGACTATTCCCACCCTTTCCATTAGTAATATGCCTCCCAGCCTTGGCTGCGCTGGTTGGGTGATAGTAGGCAGCACCGCTGCTCCACCGCAATCCCCCACCAAAGGGTAGGCGGTTCAGGCTTATGGTGAGCCTCTATGGGATGCCCCTCCCGCACTATTGCCCCTTGCCCCTGCCTATCGGTGGGCCCTATTTAAGTGGCCGCTGTCCTCCCTTATTCTCCTTGTAGCCTTCGGGGGGGAAAAGAGGGGGGGTGTAGGTGTGTATGCTATGCATTTACGTGTGTTAGACTTATACTTTATTTCATTTGCCTTGTGTCAGCCGCCGCGCTGTCTTGCTTTACTTTGACTGTATTTAAAATTTCCGCTGCCGCGCGCCTTTTCTGTCACTATGTTCCGTTCTTGGCGGTGGCGTTACCTCAGGCGCCGGCACGCCATCATTGGCTGCTTGTCATGTGCTGGCTTTGCGTTGTTCGGGGGGGGCGGGCCCGTCTATGGCGCGTTCCGCGTCATTGCTAATACCGGCCCGCCCCTCGAGGTATACCGACGCCATCTTTGTCTGCCTGGTTGGCTTGTGCGCGAAGGTCCTCTACCTACTGCGGCCCGTAAGTGCCCTCGCGGGCGGCTTTATTATCACCTCTTTATACTGTCTGTTTACGGCCCCCTTTTATTATGTCTTTCAGGCGGGCGAATCCATTGGCTTCTCCTGGCCCTCTATTAGTTGCTAACTTGTTAGGCCTAGTGTAATTACTCCCACTCCCTAGCGGGTTATTGGGGAATCCAGGGTTGCTTTATAGCGTTAATCCCTATCGGCCTATAGTGCCGCTATAATCACCAAGAGCCACACCAGAGAGGCAGCGGGAGATTAGAGATGTAAACAGGTGGCTCAAAAATTGGAGTAAAAGGGAGGGGTTTGGGTTCTTAGAGAACTGGGCCGACTTCACAGTGGGCTACAGGTTCTTTGGCAGGGATGGGTTGCACCTCAATGGAGAGGGTGCGTCTGTTCTGGGGGAGAGGATGGCTAAAAGGTTAGAGGAGTGTTTAAACTGAGCACTGGGGGGGGGAGGGTAAAAGCAGTTACAAAGGGGAAGTTAGGAAAGAAAGTGACAGTGGGTGTAGACATGAAACTGGGGGTGGAGAGGGGGGAGGGGTTAGCACATCTAGCAGGAATAAGGGCAATATACAAAATTATCAAAATTGTCATAAGCATTTGAAATGCATGCTTACAAATGCTAGAAGCTTGACTAATAAAATGGATGAACTAGAACTGATAATAACAGAAGAGCAATATGACATAGTGGGGGTAACAGAGACCTGGCTGGATGAAAGCTATGACTGGGCAGTAAATTTACAGGGATACTGTGTGTTTAGGAGAGACCGTAACAAAGGGGGTGGAGTCTGCTTAATTGTAAAATCCTCTCTACAGCCTGCTCTGCGGGAGGGTATATGTGAGGGGAATGACCATGTGGAGTCTGTATGGGTAGAAATACATGGAGGGAGAAACAAAAATAAAATACTAATATAAATATATAAACACAGAGCAGAAAGAATGCCTCTATTAGGTCTAATTAGGAGGTATTGGCTCCTTGGTTGGCTCCTATTCTTAGAGACACTACTCCTTTAACACTTCTAGTGTCAAAATTCAAATTAGGAATACAGAGCTCATTCTTAGAACGCTGCACCTTTAGCACCTCAGGTATCAAAGTTCAAATTGTAAATATAAAACTACAGAGAAATGCTGCTAGCAGTTTTCTTAACAGGTGACACTGGCTCTTTAAATAGTCCTTGTTTATATAGTGGTAGAGTTATAATTCTTCCTCTTCCATTCAAAGTGATATCTGGCTGTAGTTCTTTCTTATACAGTATTTTCAGTGCCCATAAACTTATAAAGTCACCACTGTGCCCGTCACCGTTGCTAGGTACTCTTACCGGCTGGTGAATGAATATAGAGCTGTATATATTAACTCCTCTTAGATCTTTCTCCTCTGTGTAGATATCCAATTAGGGGCTATAGGTGCTGGTTGCACTAGATTTCAGCTCACCAGGGTAGTACAGGTGTAGGATAAAACAAAAGAGAGAAAATCTAGTGTATTCCCGCTTTTTAATGTTAAAAATTATAAAATGCAACCTACAAGTGCGCACTCACATTTAAAAAGTGACAAATCGCTTGTTTTAAGGATAGGCGAGGCTCTCACCCGACTCCAGTCACCACGGCCGTTGGTGTTACTGCCGACGGTGACAGGCATATGAAACCAAAGAGGACCCACTTGCGATAGCTATCCCGCCCTTCTAAACAGTAACACCAACGGCCGTGGTGACTGGAGTCGGGTGAGAGCCTCGCCTATCCTTAAAACAAGCGATTTGTCACTTTTTAAATGTGAGTGCGCACTTGTAGGTTGCATTTTATAATTTTTAACATTAAAAAGCGGGAATACACTAGATTTTCTCTCTTTTGTTTTATCCTACACCTGTACTACCCTGGTGAGCTGAAATCTAGTGCAACCAGCACCTATAGCCCCTAATTGGATATCTACACAGAGGAGAAAGATCTAAGAGGAGTTAATATATACAGCTCTATATTCATTCACCAGCCGGTAAGAGTACCTAGCAACGGTGACGGGCACAGTGGTGACTTTATAAGTTTATGGGCACTGAAAATACTGTATAAGAAAGAACTACAGCCAGATATCACTTTGAATGGAAGAGGAAGAATTATAACTCTACCACTATATAAACAAGGACTATTTAAAGAGCCAGTGTCACCTGTTAAGAAAACTGCTAGCAGCATTTCTCTGTAGTTTTATATTTACAATTTGAACTTTGATACCTGAGGTGCTAAAGGTGCAGCGTTCTAAGAATGAGCTCTGTATTCCTAATTTGAATTTTGACACTAGAAGTGTTAAAGGAGTAGTGTCTCTAAGAATAGGAGCCAACCAAGGAGCCAATACCTCCTAATTAGACCTAATAGAGGCATTCTTTCTGCTCTGTGTTTATATATTTATATTTGTTATACACTCTCTATTTGGGATAAGAGGTTCTAACACGTCGAGCAGTTCTCAATTTAAGTAACCATAGTGTTTTCTAAATTCAAGCCTTAAGATAGCAGCGCGGGTTCTTCACATTACTAAAAATAAAATACTGATGGGGGTTTGCTATAAACCTCCAGATGTATCCGAATCCATAGAAAATATGATGCTAAGGAAAATAGATATAGCCGCTAAACTAAATGAGGTAGTGATTATGGGGGACTTTAACTACCCAGATATAGACTGGGATGCTGAAACATGTGTGTCGCATAAAAGTAATAGTTTTTTATCTAAAACAAAAGATGGCTACCTTTCCCAACAAGTACAAGCTCCAACAAGGGGGAAAGCCATATTGGACCTAATACTAACCAATGTACCAGACAAAGTAATAAAGGTACAGGTTGGGGGACACCTTGGAAGCAGTGATCATAATATCATTAATTTCCAATTAGCAGTCACCAGGGTGCCTTATCAAGGAGCCACAAAAACGCGGGACTTCAAAAAGGCAAAGTTTTACCAACTTAGAGATGCCCTACACTGCATTGACTGGGAAAATGTCCTTAAAAACAAAAGCATGGACGCTAAATGGGATACTTTCAAAGGAATACTTAATTTTCATTGTGACAGGTATACCTTACAGGAATAAAACTATTAGACACACATGTAAACCGATGTGGCTAAATAAAAAGGTTAAGGGGGCAATAAACAACAAAAAAAAGGCATTTAAACGTTTAAAGCAGGAAGGGACAGCGGAAGCGTTAAAAAAAATATAAAGAAGAAAATAAACAATGTAAACAACAGATAAGGGCAGCTAAACTGAAGACAGAAAGACTGGTCGCGAAAGAGTAAAACTAACCCCAAATTATTCTTTAGCTACATAAACCGTAAAAGGTACAAACCTGAGGGTGTGGGCCCCCTGAAAAGCAAGGAGGGGACCCCTATAGAGGGAAATGAGGAGAAAGCAAATTTGCTTAACAACTTCTTTGCTTCTATATTCACAAAAGAATTTGACATGCTGAGTGAAATGCAGGGGAATAACCAAAACCCTCCATTAAATGTCACTGGTCTAACCAAGGAAGAAGTCCAGCACCGTCTCAAGCAGATAAAAAACGATAAATCACCGGGACCAGATGACATACATCCTCGTGTTTTAAGGGAGTTATGTACAGTAATAGACAAGCCGTTATTTCTAAGATTCCATAACTACAGGGTCTGTTCCGAGGGATTGGCGCTTGGCAAATAAGGTGCCAATATTCAAAAGGGGATCTAGGGAGGAACCTGGGAACTACAGACCGGTAAGCTTAACATCTGTGGTGGGCAAGCTGTTTGAAGGTTTCTTAAGGGATACTATCCTGGAGCACCTTGGGGAAAATGACCTTATTACTCCATATCAGCATGGATTTATGAGGAATCGCTCCTGACAGACAAACCTAATCAGCTTTTATGAGGAGGTAAGTTCAAGATTGGATCAGGGGGAGTCATTGGATATCATATATCTTGACTTTTCTAAAGCATTTGATACTGTGCCACATAAAAGGCTGGTACAAAAGATGAGAATGCTTGGATTGGGGGAAAACGTGTGCAGATGGGTGGGAAATTGGCTTAATGATCGGAAGCAGAGGGTGGTTATCAATGGTACACACTCAGATTGGGTCACTGTTACTAGTGGAGTACCACAAGGGTCAGTTCTGGGACCAATTCTCTTCAATATATATATAAATGACATTGGGTATGGATTAAACAGTAAAGACTCAATCTTTGCAGATGATACTAAGCTGAGTAAAGTAATTAAAACAAAAGAGAACAGCAGGCAACTACAAACAGATTTAGATAAATTGGAAGCATGGGCAGTTAAATGGCAAATGAAGTTTAACACAGATAAATGTAAGGTTATGCACATGGGAAGGAGAAATCTGTGTCATGATTACACATTAAATAAAGAAACACTTGGTAAAACAACAATGGAAAAGGACCTAGGGGATTTAGTTGACAATAAGCTCAACTGTAGTAATCAATGCCAGGCAACTGCTGCCAAGGCAAATAGGATCATGGGGTGCATCAGGAGGGGCATAGGTGCTCATGACCAGAGCATCATTTTACCCTTGTACAAGTCACTGGTCCCCATATGGAATACTGTGTACAGTTCTGGGCACCTGTGCTTAAGAAGGACATATCAGAACTGGAGCACGTTCAAAGAAGGGCAACAAAGTTAATAAAAGGAGTGCGGGGGCTAGAGTACCCGGAAAGATTGTCCAAGTTAGGTTTATTTAGTCTAGAAAAAAGACGATTGAGGGGTGATCTAATAACTAGGTATAAATATATTCGGGGTCAATACAAAGATCTGTCCCACAATCTATTTATACCCCGGAGTGTAACTATAACCTGGGGGCATCCACTAAGTTTAGAGGAAAGGTGCTTTCTCCACCGACATAGGAGGGGATTCTTCTCTGTAAGAGCAGGGAGACTATGGAACTCGCTGCCAGAGGAGGTAGTAATGATGGATACAGTAAAAACGTTTAAAAGTGGACTTGACGCCTTCCTGGCATGTAATAACATTTCCAGCTATGGCTACTAGACCACTGGAAGGAGTTAAACAGGCTGAACTGGATGGACTAAAGTCTTTATTCAGCCTTACATACTATGTTACTATATGGAGGCATCTCAGGATAATGTGACCGGGGTTCCTTCTGGACAAGCCTGGCTGTGTGTAGCGTGTGGGCAGCCTCATGCTGATGCTGACAAGGCGCGGGTCTGTGTACCCTGTGCTGAGCAGGTGCTTGCACTGCAATCTGGCCTTCCAGTGGCTGGGCCTGCACTTCGTATCACTTCACCTACCCCCCCAAGCTTAAATCTCACTCCTACTGAGTTGCATACAAATGAGGATTCTCAGCATGATGTGCCTTCTAGATTGGCTACTGTTGAGAAGTTGATTGCTAATTTCTTGGCGCGTAAGGCCCCTGCAAAAAAGCGGCACTTAACGCCTAATGTCACTCTTTTCCCTATGGAAACTGAGGAGTTTTGGAATCTTTGTGGCTATACCCACTCGGATGAAAGGGAACTTTTCTCTGACACAGGGTCATCTGATGAGAGGCCAAGGGGTCATGACGATTCTGGCTCTGACCCCTGGGCCCCGGATGACACTGATAGATTGCTGACACAGATTTGAGGTTCTGTCCATTTTTCCCCCTGTTGCGGCTCCAGGCAAAGGGGGGAACTCTTCCATACAGCTAAATCACGTTTGGAATTTCCCGATCAAGCACATTTCAATAACCTTGTGCTCAAGTAATGGGAGCGCCCCAGTAGACTTCTCGGGGTACCTAAAAGTTGGGATAGGAAGTATCCATTTCCTGCTGATGTGGTAAAGTGTTGGTCATCCCCTCCCGAGGTGGATGCCCCGGTCCTAGGACTATCTAACACCTCTGTCATGCATTCCCCTGACTCTACTACCCTGCGGGATGCTGAGGACCGGCGCATTGACCAGCTGGCGTCCCATGCCTTTGCATGTGTGGGGACGGCACTACGCCCGGTCTGTGCTTCTGCCATTACCGCTGTGGCCACTAGAACCCTTATCAGAAATATACTTGATAGTGCCCCTGATGATTTGCCTTGTGAGGTGTTCAATGCACTCTCCAGTTGTGATGTTTTTGTAAATTTTGTCCTCTCTGCCTTGGATGACACCATTAGAATGTGTGCCAGGACATCTGTCCTTGTGGTGGCTATACTCCGCTCGGTTTGGCTACGCCAGTGGGCTGCTGACAATGCTGCCAAGAAGGCCCTCACTGGGTTTCCCTTCAAAGGACTATGCCTGTTTGGGGACCGCCTGGACCTTTTAGCTAAGGGAGGCAGGTTACCCCAGCGCAGGCGGCAGTCTCGGCCCTTTCGGGGTCAGGGCTCATTCTCCTCCCCCTACCGTGGTGCTAGACAAGGGAGGGGGGTTTCCCTTACTGGGGCCCGGGGAGATTTCTGGGGCAAGGGCAGAGGACGTGGGCGTCCTGGCTCCTCCTGGGGCCCCAAGGCAAAATCCTCTCCCAAGCCCCCTCAGGCATGATGGGGCGCCCTCACCCATCCGGGTGGGAGGACGGCTTCAGCACTTCGCTCACGTCTGGAGGCTTCATGTCTCAGACCGGTGGATTCAGGAGGTAGTGTCCTCCGGTTACAAGATAGAGTTTGCTGCCTGGCTGCCCCCAAGATTCATCAGATCCCAGATTCCTCAGGACCCTGTTTTAGCTCAGGAGCTGATGCAGGCAGTGCAAGGCCTCCTGGAGCTGGGGGTCATCTGCAGTGTACTTTTAAGAGAAATTGGCAAGGGTTTCTATTCCAACCTATTCAGTCCCCAAATAAGATGGTTCAGTCAGGCCTATCATGGACTTAAAGGTCCTCAACAAATTTGTCAGGAGCAGGCGCTTTCGCATGGAAACTCTGCGCTCTGCCATCAGTTCCCTGCGCCAAGGGGATTTCATGACTTCTGTGGACATCAAGGATGCTTACCTTCATATTCCTGTATACCCAGGTCATCAAGATTCCTCAGGTTCGCTCTGGAGGATCAACACTACCAGTTTGTGGCATTGCCCTTTGGTCTCACCTCAGCTCCCAGGGTGTTCACCAAGGTGCTGGCGGGCGTGATGTTTCTGCTCAGGTATCAGGGCGTCCGCGTGCTTCCTTATCTGGACGACATTCTCATCACCTCCCAATCTCTACATCAGGCAGAATTGGATACTCAGCTGGTGGTGTCCACCCTGGAGTCATTTGGTTGGGTGATCAACCACCCCAAGTCCTCACTGTCCCCTTCCTTGGTGACTCCATTCCTAGGAATGAATCTGGATACAGTTCAGGCAAGGATTTTCCTTCCTCAACAGAAGGTGGACAGTCTGATTGCACAAGTTCAGTTCCTGCTATCTTGTCATCATCCCTCCATCAGGCAGGGGATGCAGCTGGTGGGCCTGATGGTGGCGTGCTTCGAGGCGGTCCCTTATGCTCAGTTCTACTTGAGGCCTCTGCAACTCCACCTCTTGTCAGTGTGGGACAAGGATCCAGCGTCCCTGGACAGGGTCTGTGTGCTCTCCCCCCTGGTCAGGAGGTCCCTCTTGTGGTGGATGGACTCAAGGAACCTGTTGGGGGGCAGATCCTTTCTTACCCCTTCCTGGGAGATGGTCACAACGGATGCCAGTCTGTCAGGTTGGGGGGGGGGGGGGGTTCTGGAAGTCCCTGCGGTTCCAGGGGAGGTGGGGCCCTCAGGAGGCCAACACACCTATCAATGTCTTGGAACTGCGGGCGATCAGGTTAGTTCTGGCTCAGTTGACTACTCACCTTCAGGGCCTGCCTGTTCAGGTGCGCTCAGACAACCAGACGGCAGTCATCAGGGAGGGACCCGGAGCAAGGGGGCCCTCCAGGAAGTGTCTCTGATTCTGACCTGGGCACAGACCAATGTTCCCTGCATATCAGTTGTGTACATCCCGGGGGTGGAAAACCTCCTGGCAGACTCTCTGGGCAGGGAGACCTCTCGCCAGGCAGAATGGTCCCTATGCAGCAGGGTGTTCCAATCCCTGTGTCACCGTTGGGGCCAACCAGATGTGGATCTGTTTGCGTCCCGTCACAATCACAAGCTACCGGCCTTTGTCTCCCTGTCCCAGGATCCTCTGGCCTTGACCACGGATGTTCTAGCAATGTCATGGTAGGACTTTCAGTTTCTGTATGTCTTCCCTCCATTCCCCTGCTGGGCAGGGTTCTGCGCAAGATTGCTCTGGAAGGGGTGCCAGCAATTCCGGTGGCCCCCAGGTGGCCAAGAAGAGTTTGGTTCACAGACGTGGTGCAGCTGGCAGTAAATCAGTACGCTCTGCCCATGGTGCCAGATCTGCTCACTCAGGGCTCACTACGCCATCCCAATTTACAAACTCTGGCTTTGACGGCCTGGCTGCTGAAACCTCCATCTTGATGGAAAAGGGGCTGTCTTCCTCGGTTGTGGATACCTTGATAAAGGCTAGGAAGAAGTCTTCTTCTTCTATTTATTACAGGGTTTGGCGTGCCTACATTGACTGGTGTAAGTCTAAGTCTCTTCCCTGTCGTGTGTTCTCTATTCCCAGGATTCTGGAGTTTCTACAGCATGGGTTGGAGATGGGGCTCCAACTTAGTACTCTAAAAGGTCAGGTTTCTGCCCTGGCTGTTTTCTTCCAGAAGTCCTTTGCTCAGCATTCTCTGATTAGGGCTTTTTTCCAGGGGGTGACTAATGCGCGTCCCCCACGTAAGCCTATGGTGCCTGTTTGGGATTTGAACTTGGTTTTGTCAGCCTTGCAGGGTGCGCCTTTTGAACCTGTGTAGGATGCTGCCCTGGCCACTCTCAAAGTTGTCTTTTTGGTTGCTATCACCTCTGTTAGGCGTGTGTCTGAGTTGGCGGCACTTTCCATTCAGCCCCCCTACTATGAGAGACACCAGGACAAGGTGGTGTTTCGCTTCAAGCCAGATTTTCTGCCTAAGGTAGTGTCTGCCTTTCATTTGAATCAGGACATTGTTCTCCCTTCATTGTGCCCTAATCCTAGTAATGCTATTCTATGCTATGCTATGCTGCATTCTTTGGACGTGGTTAGGTGTCTGAAGTACTATCTGGTGGCTACTGCACCTTTCAGAAAAACTGATGCTCTTTTTGTGGTCCCTTCTGGTCCTAGGCCAAGTCTACTATCAGCAAATGGATCCGTCAGGCTGTAATTCAGGCCTATACTGCTAAGGGGAAGAATCCTCCCTTCCGCCTTACTGCTCATTCTACTCGTGCTATTGGTGCTTCTTGGGCTTTTCAGCACCAGGCTTCTGTTGAACAAGTTTGCAAGGCCGCTACTTGGTCTTCTGTTCATACCTTTTCAAAGTTTTACAAGGTTGATGTTAGGGCCTCAGCTGACGCTGCTTTTGGCCGAAAGGTTCTGCAGGCGGCAGTGGCTTAAACTGTCTGCTGTTAACTTGGGGATCCCACCCTACTTTATGGACACTGCTATTAGATGTCCCGAGTGTAAGTATTCTTTCTGGAGCAGGACGTACTGTATACTAAGAATAATACAATTCTGTGATTACTCACCTGTAGAATTGGTATTATGAATATACAGAACGTCCTTCTCCACCCCACCCTTGGTTTTGCATTATCTTGGATCCCCTGTATGGTGATTGTTATCATTGTTATAGTTACTAGTTTGGGTTGTTTTAATTCTCCCGGCTTCTCGTTAACTGCTTTTCAATGCTGGGGATTTGTGGGAGGTCCCTGGGTATTTGAGGGTCCGGGAGGAGCCTATTTTCGATGTCTCTGCAGTCCAGCGCCATCTGGCGGAGTAATACCCAAGTGTAAGTATTCTTTCTGCAGCTGGACGTACTGTATACTCATAATACCAATTCTACAGGTGAGTAATCACAGAATTGTATTTTTCTATCCCCAGGATTCTGGAATTTTTGCAACATGGTTTGGATTCGGGCCTTCAACTTAGTTAAGGGACAGGTGTCAGCTCTGGCAATGTTTTTCCAAAGATCCTTTGCCAATCACCGGTTGGTTAACACTATTTTCCAGGGAGTTACTCATGTGCGTCCACCACGTAAGCCTATGCTACCGGTTTGGGACCTGAATCTGGTGTTGTCTGCTCTGCAGGGTCCTCCCTTTGAGCCTATCCGTGGGGCTGCTTTGCCTATTCTGACTCTTAAGGTGGCCTTTTTGGTGGCCATTACTTCGGTCAGGCGAGTTTCTGAGCTGGCGGCGCTTTCCATCAAACCTCCTTATTTTAAGCGGCATCAGGATAAGGTGGTGTTTCGGCTTAAGCCGGATTTCTTGCCTAAGGTTTTGTCTGCTTTTCATCTCAATCAGGACATTGTTTTGCCTTCTTTGTGTCCTAACCCTGTTAATTCCAAGGAGCGGACCCTTCACTCTTTGGATGTTGTCAGGGCTCTGAAGTTTTATTTGGTTGCTACTAGTCTTTCAGGAAATCTGAAGCTCTTTTTGTTGTTCCTGCTGGACCTAGGAAGGGTTTGCCTTCGGCTAAATCCACTATCAGCAAGTGGATCTGTCAGGCGGTGGAGCAGGCCTATTCTGCCAGGGGGAAGGTTCCTCCTTTTAGGGTTACTGCTCATTCTTGTGCTATTGGTGCGTCTTGGGCTTTTCAGCACCAAGCTTCTGTTGAACAAGTTTGTTTGGCCGCAACTTGGTCTTCTGTTCATACTTTTTCCAAGTTTTACAAGGTTGATGTTAAGGCCTCAGCTGATGCTGCTTTTGGCCGCAAGTTACTTCAGGCGGTAGTGGTTTGAACTGCCTGTTGTTACTCTTTGGGGATCCCACCCTACCTTACGGACACTGCTGTTGGACGTCCCATACGTAAGGACTTCTGGAAGCAGGCCGTGCCATGCAATAGAAAAAAGACAATTCTGTGAGTACTCACCTGTAGAATTGCTTTTACTATGCATGGCACGGCCTGCTTCACCCCACCTTTGTTGTCGTTATTCTTGATTGCCTCTTTATGGTTATTGTTCCAAGTTAGTTGGGGTTTGTTACCTTTTTTACCTTTCTTATCTCCCGGTTTCTTGAATAACTGCTTGTCAACACTGGATCTATGGTGATTCAGTTTTTATATGGTACCGGGAGGAGCCACAACTCTTCTGCAGTACACTGCGCCACCTTGTGGCGGAATAACCCATACGTAAGGACTTTTGGAAGCAGGCCGTGCCATGCATAGTAAAAGCAATTCTACAGGTGAGTACTCACAGAATTGTCTTTTTTCATGAAAAATTGAATGTATTCATAACTTGTCCAAGGCATCACACTATTCAACCCTTTTGGCAACAGAGAGATCTTTTTTTTCTTTCCCATTTTGCTTAAAACCTGTGGCCTGTTTAAAATGGAACAAAACCCAGGATTTTGACTATCCTGGCTTTTTGGTCCTTCCCCCCTCCCCCGGGCATCCATTTCGGGGATACACTGCCGTGTGAAACCCCCCTCGGTCGCTCGACTAACTCGCCTTTCCCTGGTCCTATGGCACATGCGCAGCCTCTCGTCAAATTAACGGGCTCAGGTCTGCTCTCGTCCCCTTCGTCTAAGCCTTTGGCTAAGGGAGCAGACCCAAGCGCAACAGCGGACGTATCCCCAGCTACCCTCTAACGGAGTGTGCCTGCGCTGGTCATTCACAATAGCCTGGTGCGGGCACGCGCCCTGCTAAAGCGATATTGTGGGGATGCAGACACTACTCGCACATGTGGCGTTTGACTGGGGGAAAAGGGTTTCCGGGTTACCTGGGCGCTTTTCACACAGCAGGGCATCCCGACTCTGGATACCTCGGGTGGAGGGGCCTGGGATTTGATGCTCTTTAATTATGTGGAACACTCATCTTAATGTGAACCAAAAACTGGGATTTTCACTTGCCTTGGGGCATCCCAAATTGTGAAACCCCCCGTTCACCCAGAAACTCACCCCGGGCTCTTGCCCAATCAGTGCCATATGGTGTGCATATTAACGCACACCATACGGCCCTGTTTAGGCATAGACCACGGCATTGGGTACTGGGAGCAATCGCATCCCTGGCCTCCCTGTGGTTTGCGGCACATTACTATTAATGGGAAAATCAAAAATGTATATGACACATGAATCCCATAATATGGAACGTGATGTAGAACTATTGACGTTATCCCAAGTTACAGTTTTGGCAGCTATACACATACATTAGATGCCCTTCCTTTTTCAAATGGCCTTCAATGTGTTTTTTGCTTTCATGTGAGACCAAACAACTTTAAAGCTGAACAAAACCCAGACATTCCTGAGTTTTTTTTCAATGCCCCACTGTGTGAAACCCCCCCCAGGGCACTGGTATTCACTCACCTTTCCCCGGACAGTGCATGCACAAGCTCTCATCCAATAAGAGCTGTTTGCCATGTTTGTTCATTTGGCATATGGCTCCCATTGACTTAAATGGGTAGCACACTGGCTGCAACCCCTATCACAATGGCTGGGGCAGGAGCACGTGCACAGCCCGAGGATGCAGGGGATGCGCCAGCTTGCGTTCCCTCATTGAAAACATTAAGAGTCGCTTGCCGAATGACATAGTCATGTGAAATGGCTCACAATGGATGAGAGCCCACACATGCGCCATTAGACTGGGTAAAGGTGAGTCATCACTGGCTACGGCTGGTTTAACACAGCGGGGCATTCCAATTGAAAATGTTTTTTTAAAATGTTGGTTGAAGTATAATATATGCTATATAGCTAAATATTTATTGATGTAAACTGATATTTATGTTTAGTTTCAGAATGCTGGCCCAATGGTAGAACAGAAGAGCCCAGATCTTTTGCACCGCTTGTTGGGAAGATGCCTGAAGACCAGGCTTCACAAAGCACTAAAACCACACTGATTGTCAATGAAATTGGTGACCAGGAAAACCACTGGAAAGAGAAAGTAGTGCATCCACTACTGCCAGCTGAAGCAGTGTGCCAAACAGACAATGGCTCAGTTGAATATGCCTTCCCAGATGAACAAAGTTCACCAACAGAACTTCCTGTCCTGGAGAAGACCATAAGCACAGAAGAGGACGTTGTCGAGCAAGCAGCACAAGGTGCAAAGATTACTGGTACAGAGGAGGATGCCAATACACCACAGGTGCTCCATGCTGTTACCTCAATGACTAATGAGTTAAGTAAACACAGAAAAGCAAATGTGGTCAGTTCTGGACCTCACAGTTGGGCGAATATTGATCAGCATGAAAAGACCATAGAGATCAGAAGAAAAGAGAGCGCGCCAGAAGAGCAACCAAGTCAAAGGTTCTGTGGTCTATTCCAGTGCTCGTTCTGCAATTTTGTTTTCCAAGATCTTTCTGAACTTCTACAGCACCAAGAAACCCACAATGAGGAAAAGTTTCAAGGCATTAGTCAAGAACTGCCGCATCCCGAATCTCAACAACAACCTGTTTTGGAGTGGAGGAGATACCGTTGCATAGTATGTGATAAAACATTTTGCAAGCAGTCTTCACTAGTCACGCACTTGCGTATCCATACTGGTGAAAAACCATTTTCTTGTCATGTATGTAGAAGGAAATTTAACCAGCGAACAAGTCTCACTGTGCACTTACGCACTCACACAGGAGAGGCGCCATTTCCCTGTACCAAGTGTAATAGGAGCTTTCGACAACAGTCCAACCTGACCCACCACATGAAAAGTCATCAAAGGGTTGAAGAGGATGGATCTGAATGGAGTGAAGAGAACACATCCCCCAGCATGCCTTTCATGTATCTGATATCTGAAGCAGAGGACACAAACAATGAAGTGTGGAGCAGCAAAGCCCCCTTTATCAAAGATGATAAGGGAGAAGATCCTGCCTCTTGTAAAAGACCCTATGTGTGTGGACACTGTTTCAAACGATTTACACATCAGTCCAACCTTATGGTCCACCAACGCATTCACACAGGTGACCGATCTTATCGCTGTCAAGAGTGTGGCAAGCATTTTACCCGACGGACCAGCTTGATGGTCCATCTTCGTGGTCATACAGGAGAGATGCCTTATTCATGCATACAGTGTGGGAAGAGTTTTCGTCAGCAATCAAACCTTCTTTACCACATGAAGAGCCATGCAATGCCAGTGGAACCCAAAGTGGACCCCTCAGCAGAGATTGAACAAAATGGGAAGCTGTCTGGTCAGCTAATTGGGCCATCTGGACAGTACGTAGAGCGAGAAAATCCACCCTTGATGAATATTAGTGGGGGAAGGGTTGAAGAAAATCAGGTTAGGGCCTACCAGTGTACCCAGTGCACAAAATGGTTCCCGGGTTCCCACAGTCTCCTGTTGCATCAAAAGTTTCATATGGAACAATCCAACACGATTATGCATTGCAGAGAAATACAGGTTCCCTATCCAGTTAATAGGAGTCTGCCACACACATACACTGAAAGTATGCTTTCACCTCGCCAAGACAATGATGGTTATCCCCAACAACCATTTAAGCTCCTCCCTCGAACAGAAGGTAATAGCGTCATGCTGAACAGTCAAGAGTCCGCTCCTATTGCCCAGCCAGGGCATAGCTCTGGTTTTCAAAGAGCAGCTAGTCACTCATCAGAAGCAGCACCTGTCAAAGGCCCTTACCATGTTCTAGGAAGAGGAAGGCCAAGAAAAGTAACCTTGTTAGGACAAGGACAAAGCCAAATGGGAACATTTTTTGGAGGAAAAACAGTACACAAGTGTTGGAAGTGCCCCCGCTATTTTAACAACAAGTCAAACTTGATTGTCCACTTGCGTATTCATACTGGAGAGAAACCCTTCCAATGTTGGCTATGTGAGAAGCGATTTAGACAGCAGTCAAACTTGATTCAGCACCTCAAGAATCATGAAGACGTCCTCGGAGATGATCTTATACCTCGTCCTCGAAAAATCCTTAATAAAGAACAGGGAAATGGAAAAAATGTTGTTCAGGGCTTTAATTTGGTTCAGTCCCCAAGCATGGCTCAGCCTCACTTGGGCTTCCTGCCTTTTGAGGGAAGCCCTGTGCATCAAAATGGGCAGCTCTATGAGGCACCTCAGACCATACAAATAGGTGATTTGACATCTAGCCCCGAGTGTTTACCTAGTCATTTAGACACTGATAACTCTCCACAGTCAGCTGACAGGACATACAAATGCAGCAGCTGCTTTAAAACCTTTAACCACAAATCCAACCTCTTGGTCCATGAGCGCATTCACTCAGGAGATAAGACTTACCGTTGCCAGGAGTGTGGAAAACACTTCAGCCAGCGCACCAGTCTGATGGTACATTTAAGGACTCATACAGGTGAAATGCCCTACTCCTGCTTGCAGTGTCGGAGGCGCTTCCGGCAACAGTCTAACCTACTTTACCATATAAAAACCAACACTGTTCAAGGGCAGCTTAACTGCACTCCAGAAAACATGCCAAGCTCACCAGTAATTCCTAGAATTGAGCCAGTGGTTGACGTTAGTATGAGTCCTGACATGGAGGTCACAAGTGGGCCACCACCTTCGTGGGTACATTTAGAAGCTAGTCCAAAGGAGGATCCTGCAGCAACACTAGATGGCTCAAAAGAAGAATACCATTGTCCTGCCTGTGACAAAGTATTTATTCATCAGTCAAATCTCCTGGTTCACCAGCGGATCCATTCCGGGGAGCGTACATATCACTGCCATGAATGCAACCGCCAATTTAGCCAGCGCACTAGCCTAATGATCCACTTGCGTACCCATACTGGAGAAATGCCCTACTCTTGCCAGTGTTGTGGCAAGCGGTTTCGCCAGCAATCAAATCTCTTGTATCATTTGAAAAGCCACATAGGACAGGGAATAAACATAGATGCCAGTCAAACTGCAGAGTATGCCGTGCCCAGGTCAAGAGGCCGTCCTCGGAAGAGCGAATCAAATGAAGATGCAAGGGAAAAAAGGGTCGTACCCCAGGGCAAGCGCACGTACAAGTGCACAGAATGCCCAAGGCGCTATAACCTCATGTCCAATCTTGTGGCTCACCAGAGGTCACATGACCTCCAGCCTCTTTACAGCTGTGTGGAGTGCGGAGACAGCTTCCTCCACCAAGGACACCTCTCTGTTCACAAGAAACAACATGCTAAAATGACCAGTCCTCACCATGGGGTGCAGTTTTGCTGGAGGCCAAACCATGAATTAATGGATGCTAGGAGTCCAGATACAGAGCCTGAAAGAAATGTTGTATATACTTCACAGGAAAAGTAATAGCAATTAAAAATGTGACTTCCGTGCATATAGTTTGATCATCTATATGCAGAACAAGAATACTTGACAGTGATGAACCTACCTTTGATTCTACCTTTTGCAAATATGCTCTATGAGGTAGCCTTTGAACTGTCAGATTAAGATCACTGGTAGCCATAGTCTGCAAGGATGTTCTCCTGTGTTGTATCATAGTGATGATAGACAAAGTTACATTAGAAAGTCTAAGAATTCTTCAAAGACCGACAAAGGACCACATTGATCATTCTTAAAGGATTGTCATGAATATGCCTATTTTCTGGGCCTGTTTGTGGAGATAAGCTAAAGAACCCTTACTCCAAACCTTTGTTTGAGTTTCAAGTGACTATCTGAAAGTTTTTTTCATTTTTGGAGAATGCTTTGGAGGTATTTGTCACCTGTTGGCTTTTTGTATTGCTTAAGAACTTTAGTGTCGCAATTTGCCAAGTTTTTGGCTTGATTGTACACACTGTGGTGTTTCAATGTTTTATGCTACATTGGTATAATGTAAGATGGTGCATTACCTATAGGGATAGCGGGAAGCCCTTATAATGCTCGTGATACAAGGCCTTGATCCTGCTATTAGAGTTCATTTATCAAACATTCAAACAAAAACTTGTGTGTTGCAATAAAAAGCTATTAAAATGACTGTCAAGGAAACCCAAAAAACGAAATCCACGCCCTTTGTCCTACATAGCAGATATTGCTGATAGATGCTATTCTGGTGCTCACAATTTCTGTGCCATCCAGGCCCAATCTTCAGTCAGCGGGCAACCTCTGCAACTAACAACAGTCCCCGCCATCAGTTAAAGTGACGCAATACTCCCAAAATAGCAATTCATACACACCCTTTGTCTCACAAACCTGAATACTATTCTGGTGCTCTCGCATTCTGCGCCATCCGGGCCTAATCTCCAGTCAGCAGGCAACATGTGCAAAAACATCTGCCACCACTGTCATTTACAGTGACACAGCACACGCACTTCATTCAATGCATTGGAGGGAGTGTGCCAGGCCTAGTGTCCCTGTGACTGATGCCAGGGACGGCTGGTGACTAGAGATTGGGGAATGTCGTGACTGTTTAACCTGTGAGTGGTGAAGTAGCATTGATCAGCTGTGTGAGGCAAAAGAGGAGTATGGATTTTACTTTTTTGGTTGCTTGGACAGCCCAATTTAGAAGAAATGGAATATTCTATCTCTTTCTTCGCATCCCAATTTGGTCAGTTGCTTTACTTACTTGTCTTTTAATTCTGCACTGTGCTAAGAAGGAGGAATGCTGTGGAGGAATAGAAATGTATTTGTGGCCAAGGCTACTTTTTTGTTCCTTTCATTCTGTGGCACCACTATCACCAGTGTGTGGGTTAACCTCAGCCATAGGCTGTAACTGCAAGGAAACAAACGTAGCTCTTCCTGGACTATATAGGGCAGGCTGTGGCAGGATCTTCTCAGTTCTTTTCTTGCAGTTGATGGGACTGTGAAGAAGTTCAGCATGGGCTTGGCTGGTTTGGGATCTGAGCTTCAAGGGTCAGTTGTGCCTGACCTCAGGGTTCCATGGTGGTCTGCTGTGTGTCCCTTCCTTGGGGTCCCCTTCCCCTGGGTCCCCTTTCCCTTTTCCCGGCCCATCCTGGCCGCAGTCTGCCTCCCTAGTAGCTGCTCCGGCAGCCTAGCTTACTGGCCAGGCTCCAGGGTGCTTTACTTTCTGCCGACAGGCCGGCAGCATTCATCTCATGTTCGGTTGCTGGCCTGAGGGGGCGTGGCTTGCGGCCATTACGGCCTGGCCAGTGATGGCAGGGGGTCAAGGGGTGGTGCCTTGAGATTCCTACTGCCAAGTGTGGGCCCCTGCTTGGACCCTTTGATGCATGGCAATGATCCTGTTCTGCTATGCTTCTTCCAATTCCAGCGCAGCTGCCACCCCATGGTTCTCAGCACCTGGTCAGGTAGGGCCTCTTCGGGACACCATCTCATCAAGGCTGCTTGTCACTGAGTCTGAGATTGTTTCTGTTTGCCTTTGTCACCAGGGGCGTCCTGGGTCGGTCCCCTTCCAACCAGGCGGTAGGGCTACTGCCAAGCGTAAGCATGTTAAGGCAGAGTCCTCTGAGGATACGCGATAACTCGCTTGTTGGACCGTGGATTTGTAGTACCTGTGCCCCCATTAGAGTGGGGCTGTGGTTTTTGCTGGATACTCTTCGTCATCCCCACTGCCTTCTCAGTTTTATTTGGGTGCAGAAGTTCCGCATAGAGGCTCTGCGTTCGGTCATGATGCCGCTGGAACAGAGGATTTTCTGACCCTCGGTGGACATAAAGGATGCTTGGCTGCATGCCCCGATTTCTCCTGGTCACCAGTGGTATCTGCGATTACAGGTGGACATCCATCATTTCCAATTTGTAGCGCAGCCGTTTGGTCTGCCCATGGCTCTGCAAAGGACTTGACAGGTGGTGCATCACTGCCGGAGGCACTGCATGACGTCAAGACGGTACTGTCCACAATGGAGCTCTTCGGAGGGATCATTAACTACCCCAAGTCCCAGGTGGTCCCCCTCCAGGGTGGTAACTTACCTGGGAATGACATTGGATACTCGCCTGGCCCGGGTCCTCCTTCCGGTTCAGAAGTGCATGGCTCTGTAGGAGGGGGCGCCGTCTCTGTTGATGGATGACCATTCCACGATCCAACAGGGTATGCATCTCCTGGGCCTACTGGTATCCACCATCGAGGCAGTTCCATATGCCCAGTTTAACACTAGGCTGCTGCAGCTGCTACTCCTGTCGTAATGGAACCAGACGGTGCAGGCCTTGAACTGTCGTTAAACTTGATATACACTGTCCAGTGATCCCTGGGTTGTTGGCTGGACCAGCATAAACTGGCATTGGGTCGGTCCTTCCAGCCAGTTCGGGGGGTCATCCTGACCACAGATGCCAGTCTGATGGGTTGGGGTGCCGTTCTGGATACCCAATCGCCGTCTAGGGTCACTGGGACCAGTGGGAGGGTCATCTCCTGATCAGTGTCTTGGATCAGCAGTTCTGTTGGCTCGCAGACATTGGACTGGTCAGCTCCGCAACCCTCCAGTTGGGGTACAGTTGAACAATTCCACGGCTGTGGCCTTCATAAACCATCAGGGAGGTACCATGAGCTGTTGCCATTCTCGGTGGTGAGTTGCAACACAAAGGTTGACGGAGCTTCACGCTACGTGCATCTTGGCGATCCACATCCGGGGGGGGGGGGGGGGGGGGGAATCTGCAGGCCCCTTATTTGAGCAGAGATGTTGGACCAGGGGGGAAGTTTCCTTCCACAAGGGAGTGTTTCAAGCCCGCTGCCACCAGTGGGAAGTGCCAGAGGTGGACCTCTTTGCGTCTCAGCACAGCCGGAAGGTCCAGAGGTTTGTGTCCAGGATGCAAGATCCCTGACTATAGCAGTTGACGTGCTGGCCATCGCCTGGTCAGGTTACAACTTTCTGTATGCATTTCCACCACTGCCACTACTGGGCTGCATCTAAAAAGCTCAACAGCGAACGGATTACCATCATCCTGATCACCTCACACTGGCCCAGAAGGGTGTGTTTCGTGGATCTGGTAAGCCCGGCAGCGAAGCCCCCGTGGTGATCCAATAATTCAGACCTTCTACAGCATGGTCGTCTGCGACACCCCAGTTCACAAGCACTAGCTTAGCAGCTTGCCCTGGAGACCAGCATCTTGGAGGAGTGGGGCATATCCGCTGCAGTTATTTGAACCTTGATCCGGGCATGGAATCAGTCATCCTCCAGAATTTACTACAGGACCTGGAGGGTTCTGGCTTTGGTAAGTCGAAGGGCCATTGCTGTAGGAGGTTGTTATTGCCCAGGATACTGGAGTTTCTTCAGAAGGTTCTGGGCGCTGGTCTGCAGCCCAGCACCCTCAAAGGCTTTGTCCATTTTTTCCAGACGCCAATCACGGAGTACAGGTTTGTCCAAACCTTCATGCAGGGAGCTGCGCATGTTCGGCCTCTGAGGCTCTCGTTGGTCCCACTCTGGGATCTCAGCCTAATCCTATTGGTGCTACAGGGACCCCCATTTGGTCCCATGGCGAAGGCCTATTTGGCGACAATCACTTTAACTGTTGTTTTTCTTGTTCCGATTTCCTCTATCTGGCGAGTGTCAGAGCTGGCGGCACTGTCTATCAAGTCACTCTTTTTGGTACTGCAGGAAGACAAAGCTGTGTTCCATGTTAAACAGGATTTTTGCCCAAGGTGGTCTCTCCCCTCTATCTAAATCAGTAGATAGCGCTGCCATTTTTGGGTCCAAACCTATTCATCATAAGGAGCGGCTCCTGCACCTTCACCAAGTTTTACAGAGTTGATGCCTGGGCATCGGCCAATGCCGCTCTGAGATGAGGTGTTGCAGACGGAGGTGAACCCCTCTCCAGGGGTCTAGTCTTGAGTTTTCAGTGCCACCACCTGGTTATGTTGGCCAGTTGCTGTTTTAGCATGGTTCCAGCCTGAGGGTACTTCTTTGGGACATCCCGAGCATTGCTGATGCCCTGGAATTAAAGGTACGAGAAAAGGGAAATTTATGTACTCACCAGTAAATTTCCTTTCTTGTCAACTTCCATTCCAGTGCACCACACCCCTCCTAATGTTTTGTTGCGTCTGCGTTGGTTACTGTTGATGCCTTCTGTGGGGTTAGAGTTTTACAAAGTTCTGTAGGTGCTGTATGCGCAGGTAGTATTGCTCCCCTTCTGGGGCTGTGTCTCGAAAGCTTTTCAACTTACTGAGGAGATCCTGCCACAGCCTGCCCTATATAGGCTGGGAGGAGCTTGGTTTGTTTTCTTGCGGTCCCTGCCTATGGCTGACGTTAACCCACATGTTGCTGATGGTGGTGTCCCAGAATGGTAACCGATGAGAAGGTAAATTCACAGATGAGTACATAAATTTCCCTTTTTCCACTCTCCTGTCCCCAAACCCTTGGATAATAGCTGCATCACACTCGTGTAACGGCTCCCTCAAGTCTGGTTGACGAAGTAAGCAAAATGACTGGCCCAATTGGGGTAAGAGAGGCAATGGGGGGAATATCCTTTTTTCTCGAGTTGTGCTTGGTCATTTTTAATATTTATTTTTCTAAAGAACCAAAAGCACTTGCGTGGCAATAGAAAGCGGAAGTAGCAGAAAAAAATTCTGTGCTCCCCCCATAGTTGCCTGATTCATTTCTATCACAAGACAAAAAAATAATGCCATTGTTAAGGCAGATTGTGGCATATTAATTGCCGAACTCTTGCCTCATCTATCTGTTTTGTTTCATTTTTGTTATTTGGGTGTCTGAGATACTATAAACCAGAGGTTTCCAACCAATGGTATGTGAGATTGTATCAAGTGGTATGAAACGAGGCCTACCTGATCGACTTGTCATTTGTACTTTCAACAAGCCTTAGTTCCAGTGCTACAAAAATGTGCATTTCATGCACTTTAAATGTCTGAAACACTGTTTTTGGTGACTGACACACATACCTACCACCCAGGTGGTTCTTTATATAATGGAAACATGGAAAGTATTATTTGATGAATAAGATTGGGAACCCCTGCCCCTATGGTGGGTAGCAATTTATCAATTTAACCATGACATTTTTTATATCACAGATCATTGGTTCAGTACAACTCAAAATTGATGTATTAAGTCTCCCCAAATTCAACTTATCTTCAGAGAAGTGTTGGTGAGTGTTATCTGGCAATATCTGCCCCCACACATGAGCGCCCTCATAATCCCTTTTATGGGTTGTATGGGGTATTCCCATTACATTTTGGGCTCTCTTGTAATGGTTATGGTAGGTGGATCATCAGGCTCTCAAGTCAAAGTCTGACATATCGCATACTGTGGCTTTACCATTGGTACAGATACTGTATAACAATCAGAGGGACAATGTCAACAGATCACAAATGAGAAATATGTCAACAGTAGTTTGTTTAGTGGGTAGATCTCCTTTCATAGACTTTGTGGTTGATTTTATTTTAATTCAGATAATCTAAAAATGAATGATGAAAGGACTAAAGCCTTTTTGTAGTTTCTAACTAAACCACCTTCTCAAGAGGAACCACTTCACAAAATAGAACAGAAGTTGGAGGTCAGCAGAATAAAAGTAGTTCCTGGCCTTAGTTCTCATGTTTTGTCTGTCAGCATTTTTGAACATAGCTGGTTTGCCTCGAAACTGTGGCCTTGTCTTGTCCGTCAGCATTGTTGCCTCTGTGTTATATGGATGTCTGATAAACCTTACACCTTTGGACCTAAATGAGTTCAGACTAGAGGCATGTTGTTTGCTGTACAGCTCTTCTAAATAATGCCCCAATTCTTTCATTCTTGCATTCTCTGTGTGCAAAAAAAAAAATTCCATGATGGTGGCTATAAAGAAAAACAGGAGCTGTGTGAAAGTTGGGGAATAGGAGGAGTATAGTGTTGTAGGCGGCTATTTTGGAGCACCCTGTTTAGCTTTGAAAGCGTCTCTCTGTGTCCTAACAGCAAATGTTTATAGACTGAAAATGACCTTCACAGTCATATTTATTTTTATAATACTGTTATGTTTATGCGATTTGTCATATAACTATTTATTCTTATGTCTGGGTTTATTATATTCTGTTGTAAGGGTACAGTAGCTCTAACTTTGCCCTTAAAGTTTTAAAAAATATATATATATAAATATTGAACTCCTTAGAGAGCACTAATAGTTGATTGGGGCCTTTATGAGCTGGGCCCTCAAAACCGTGGATCTACATGAAAAGTTAACTCAAGGCAGAATACTTGAGTTGATAAGTCATTTACCTTTAATGATACTGTTCAGAATTGTGCAAGGTTTTTTAGGTGGGACCCTATGTCAAAAATGTGTATTTTTAGCCATTGTTATTAACACATAGGCATCGATCTTAAATTGGTTCCATCAATGGCTTCCTTTCTTCTGTGAAACTTTCCATTAGATTGTTTGATTGCCAAGCCATGGGTTCCAACTCTCCCCCATTGAGCATTTCAACTTGAGGGTGTTTGATGGAGTACAGCCTGTTCAAGTTTTTCTTTAGATGCGGTAAAGAAATTGAAGTTTGCTTTGTTCTTTGAGGTATTGTAGGTTGAATTTAAGAGTTCCCGAGATGGGCGCACGCAATTCTTTACAGTGCCATTGTTTCTGTATCCTATCACTAGAATTGAGAGGTCCAGGCCTGACCATGATTATGGGTGTTGAGTTGTCACCCATATTGTTGGGTACTGAATCAGGCTCTACAACTTCAGATTACCTATTTCTGTTGGTTTAAAGTCCAATAATGCAAGATCCATATGATGTGGGACATCAAGCTGAGGTATGTGCTTACTAAACCATGGGTCCCGGAGTCTACGGATAGGTCTGGTGGGAATAGATATGGCTGCAGGACCTAGTAGCATAGGTTCGGTAGTCAAACCGAGGTGAAGGCCTGACAACAAGTCGTGAGAGGGTCCTAACAAGGAGTCTATTAAAGTTTTGTATATGCAGATCAGGATCCAATACTGAGAGGGCAGATTCAGACACAGGTTTCAGGTTTTCTTGCAGCTACTTTCTTTGCTGATCTTTCTAATTTTTTAGGGGAGAGAACTGCCATTGATTTTCATTGTCTACCTTGGGGCTGATTCAGAGCCAGGTGAAAATTTACATTCGGTAGACAATGAAAGTGAACAGTTTTCTCTCCTAAAAAAAGAAGTGAGAATTCTCTCCTAGCTCTGAATCGACGCCATTGTTTCCAGAAATTGCCTAAAACTTAGTTGTGAGTGTGGAAACTAAAAACATATGTGACATGCTTCAAAACCATGGTTCCCTTCTACAAGTTTTGGATAGGATTGTGCTGGGAGTGGCTGTATTCAGGATTTATTCCTGTTAGTAATTGATAGCTAAGCTGTTGGTAAAACTCTTATTTACAAAGTTGGGCTACATACATTTAGCCACATGGCATTGTTTGTTAGATTCACAACAAGCACTTAAACTGTTAATATCAGAAACCATTGGAAACTCCATGTTGCCCAACAATGTCTAGAGCTCTACTTTAAATACCTCTATGTGTGTTGATACACGTCTCTCTTTCTAGCAGGTTATGATGTAAAGATTAATGGCTAGATATGGTGCCTCCAAGCTTGTTTATATCCTCTATCAATGTACTGTTGTAAATATGTCCCTCTCAATATTTTTTATGGAGAGAGAGACAGAGACCGACTGCAGTATTTGCTGCATCATAAAACCTTTGTAGCTGTATGAAAAATAAGAACTTCTTAACAGTGGGACAAAAGGGCCTCCTGATATTTAAGTTGTGGTTGAGGGAAGTGAATCTGTAGTCTTGGGTGATATATTTATATAAGCTGGCACTGTGATATGTATTTTATTTAGGCTTTACCAACTTGACGGTTCAAAATGCTCCCCTTTTCTGTAGTGTAGTCCTGCAAGTATTACCTTTAATCCTTTACAAGTCTTTAATTCCTGCATTTATTTTTAGAAAACGTCCAGTTGTGGCCTGTTAATGCAGTAGCAAAGATTTGTAACAGCATTTGATGGTCCTTCTGTGTCTAGCTCACACCCCCTGCCATGAGTCAGAAGAACGCTATCACGCCCTCTCTCCAATCACTACAATGTTAAACCGGACCTTCAGCGTGATTTAATGAAAAGCCCAAACTCTTAAAAAATAGTTCCCCAGCATCTAAAATTAATATATTTTACGTTTTTAGTCACTAACTTATTATTCTTTCTCCCACTGGGCTGCAACTCTGTTCAGGAATTTAGGATACGGGCGCCGCCATCTTGACTCAGAAGCATCACACTTACTGAGGAGAGGAGAGTGGGATAAGGTACAAGGGGGCAGGTTATAGCTGTGCTTTGCTCAGACAGAGCAGAGCTGGGGTCAGGTAACGGTCAGCAGTCCCAGAATGCAGAGCAGCACAGTCAGGAGGCACTTCCTGTTTGCAGGCTGCCTGATAAGATGGTGGCTTCCATAAGCCGCCATCTTGGATGTTTAAAGGCTCATAACATGCAGTAGATGCAGGTAGGATGATTTTTAATGTGGACAATCTGTATGTACAGGGTGTGGGAAACATATAAGATAGACTCTTATTCAGAGTGAAGGTCCGCTTTAAGGGCGTGTCAGACCTCAGCACACCCCTTCCATTGCAATGAGTGGAGTTGAGGGCGTGGCAGCACTATTGTAACTGATGGAAGGTCGCAAACCAGACACATATTCATGTGCAATTGCTGTTTAGGAGCAGGCTGACTGCAGGAGCAGCTGCAAGACATATAAGGTGAGTATCCTTTTGTTTTTTACATGGGTGGTCAATCTTGTTAGGTGACTCCCTACTCATTTAGCCATTTTTTTTTGGTTAGTCTAAATATTGATGATTAATGGATCTTTCCAAGTGAGATTAAGGGTTTCTGTTGGCCAAAATAAAAGCAAATCCAGTTTACCCCGGTTTTGGCAGACCAACAATTTTCTGCACTCTTCACTTGTATTGCAGGCACGCTCCAGCCAAATCTGACCAGACCAGTAGCTCTTGGCTATGGGACAAAGGGCCGGATGGACTGCCCTATATCATCTTCCCAGAGTGGGAGTATGGCTTTTTATTAAACCTATAGTTGTGGCCAAATGCTGGAGCCCAGTACTGACGTTAGTATTTGTAGATCTTTTAGTCAGGTATGTCTATGACAAATACATAAAGTTCATGCAAACTCAACATGTGCCGGGTTGACCCTTATTTTCCCAGACTTGTGCAATTCGCTCCCGCATGTTACATATCTGCTTTTGTGCCAAAACCTGGCTGATGGTGACCCATTCTCACCTATTCTGTGATTAGAGTTTCTCACAAATGTTGTAGTTTTTGTTTGCTGATTGACTTCTCGATAGGATAAAGATAAAGCAGATTTATCATCCACTTACAGATAGAACAGACTCAGGTTTTTCCTGAACAGATGTCCCAGACAATCTGAAAGGGGGGAAATAAACCTACCTCAGTCCTCTGAGGGCCAATCCACATAACTCCTGCAGAATGTCAGTTTGTCCTTTATGTTTTTCTTGTAGAGAATTATCTTCTTCACTGCCCTTCCTGAAACAAGGCCAGGCTCTAATATTCTTCACCTTACTATGCATGCAGGTGCACTGGCGCCGGCCTGTTTCTATTAATGAGAAAGCTCTGCACTGGTGTTGAACCAATCCCATAGCTGAATTTTCTTACAAAAACTCCAGCCAATTGCTGGACTTTCTTATGTGCCCTGAAGTCTTTTTCACAGTAGTTCAACCTCTCTCTCTCTCTCTTTGAAGCTCTTGATGATTTATCTGATTTACAAGCCTCAGTATCAGTGCCTGTAAAGCCCTTTTGATGCAAACAATAATGACTGCATGTGATTACTTTGTGAAAAAAACAAAATTGTCTCAAAACCTTTGGTCTTGACTATATGTTTGCATTTAGGATGTCTTAATTTTGCTAAACAATCCTACTGGTTAGCTTCTCCACTTCAACACCCAGTCAGTTGCAAAATACATTTCCTCTTAGTATGTTAAGGTGGAGTTGCAATCCAAGAGGGTTATTTACTGAAGCAGGGAGAGTTTAACCCAACTTGTAGGGTTGAGGTTGTAAGCTGGTATACCACAAAAACTGGTGGCGAAGTGGTCCCTTGATCATGAAGGCCTATCTTCTACGTTAGTGAGATAATTATTTGGTCTCTATGCATTATTGTCCTCTCTTGCTTTTTTTAATTGCTTCTTATTTTATTTTCTGTCTTTTTTGTGGTGCCTTTGTTTACTTATGTTGGAAATTTTACCCCTTGGTTTCTTGTCCTCACTGTTTGTGTATTTTGTGTATCCCAAAGAGATGGAGAAGGACAAGTCCTAAGTGTGTTGGGAAATCTGAGGATTTTAAATCCTTTTTAAATGAATCTGGTCATAATAGCCTTGATAAAGTTTAGTCCAGCATGTGAGAATCCTTATGTATTTTGCACCTTCCACCCAAGCCAAGACAAAAACGTGCCATGCCTTTACTCCATGAATATATGAAGCATTATGGTTTGGTCTCTGAGCTAATAATATATAGTCCAGTTAAAGATTGTTTAGACCAGAACCATAAAGCAATGACTAAATATGTGCAAAACATCTTAAAAATACGCAACTATTACTGCGTACTATTACTCAGTATTAGAAAAAGATTTGAACAGGCCTCTGTGGACCACAAAATCTGTAAACTTGGGGTCAAAGTTGGATCCCTTTGTAGTTAAATATCACTAAAACTTTGTAACTCACTTAATTTTGGATCTCAAGGATCTTTCATTTGTTTTCTTGTTTACCTAGATTGATGCATTTTTCAACTCCTCACCAAATCGTTGGGCACAGTGGTGAGTCTAATTCATAGGTTTGCGTCCATGAAAGAATGTTCAATGTTACTGACCTGAAGGTTTTTAGAGAGAAAGCATGGTTGTGTACCCAAAGCATGCACACTCTTTATGACTGCCCCCCCCCCCGGCTTGGCTTACTTGGTGATGAAAGTGGCAACCCCTCTCTGCTGGGGGGACCACATCTATAGCCAGCCCCTCCTATTAGGGGATTGCCAAACATTGTGAGCACTACAGCCACAGCAGAAGTGTTTCTCTAGGTTAGATCGCATGGGGGGGAAAGAGACAGAATGGAGGGTGGTGGGCTAAGCCACATGTTGTAGGTCCACTATATGCTATGCTATTTCACACATTGTTCCATCAGTTTGGTATATCACCTCAACATTCGTTATAAAGTTCAAGACGTGACCGTCGAAAGTCTTTGTTTCTGATAAATTACCAATGATTGTTATCTCGTCAAGTCATCCTATAGTAATCTCTACAATGCACATATTAGACAAGTACCTTAGATCCTATTTGACATGCAGCTTTGCTGCTTGGTCTCTCTGGATTGTAGGGTGCGACAACAGGGCATAGAAGCTATTCTGTTGTTTTAGCATTTGTGACCGTACCTTACTCTCTGTCCTCAGGGTGAGATGTGCAGTGTCTGTATTCTGCAATAACGAGATCTTAGTTATTTCTTAGCAGCTCTTTAGTTTATATAAATATACACTTCTCAAACCTAGCAACGCTATTGTAAAATAATGTATATGTGTTTTTTTTCCATTGTGCATATTATTGTGATGCATTGTTACACTTTATTCTCCCTCCTAACCCCCTTTCCCTGTCTTCCACTGACTCTTAATATTGAGTTCTGTAGAGCTGGGACAACTCATGTTCCACGATCGGACTTACCTCAGTTAAACATTTTCAAGTATCCACACACCTTCCATACAACACTTCAGGTTTTTGTCACAACAAATGGATTTGTTAGACAATACAAGGAGTTGATTTTGGCCATGGATCACAAGGCTTTTAATCTCAGAAAGACTTACCTAGACAGTAGTCACTCAAATATCGCACTTGCATATCCAACTTGTGTTCTGACTTTGTGGACTCATTCTGATTATGTCAAATCCAGGACTCACGCAGTGAGAGGGTTTTTCTTTTTCTTTTTAACTATTCAGTCACAAATGATTACAAATTAGTACTATAACACAAAGACCTCAGATATATGTGGCTAGCGGCTACTTGGTCAGTATGTTGGTACGCCTGAAAGAGAGACAGTATTAAAAAGAGGTGGTGGCAGCTTTCTGGACACTGCAAGTATGAAAGTGAGCAGTTTGCTGGATCTAGACCACCTCCCATTAAGCAATCAACCACAACTATTAAAAAATCTACTTCTGGGGTATATACATGATAATGACCAAATGTTACGTATTACAAAATGGCTAAGAAAGAACCTGAACTATGGAGACGGGAATACATGCCGCGTGGGCGGACACATGCCACCAATGGACTTAGAATAATACAAGACTTTGATGTCCTCTCTCACTCAGCCAACCTTCCAACTGTATTCTCATGTAACACTTCCAGGCTTTTTTTTTTGTAATGGCCTCCTGTAGTATGCTCTTGTTAGGTTAATTCTCCATGTGATATTACTAACAATGCATTAACTGAAGAGAATAAAGAAATATTTGTATTAAGCTGATGGTTTATTGGTCTTTGTGGAAACATGGGTGCCTGCCCTCATCATCATGACAGAGTTCAATGCCTTATTATAGCTTCTTGTACCACGGCACTTACCTCTACCTTTGATGCCGGTCTCTGCTGTCGTCACTAAATCACCTCAGCTGCTGCAGTCTCCTCTGCTGGGTCCTCCGGTCTTTGCTGCCTGGTCCCCACTGCTGCTCCTGGGTCCTTTGCTCTTTGTCATCACTGCTCCACCAGCAGCCACACTTACAGCCCCCCACATCCACACTGACACTCCGGTCTGCCCTTTACAACCACATTTACACCCCTCTCCTTCTCTGCCTATTGCTTGCAATATCTACACCCTGCTCCCCACTGCATCCCTATAATTGCTCTGCTTCCACCCAGCACCCCCATCTCTGCCATCCTCCAAAGTTACACCCAGATTTCTGCCCTTTTTCCAAACTGTAGCCCCATCTTTCCTACTTCTCCGTTGCTTCTCCCATGTCTGCCCTGCTAAATTGCACCCCAATCTCTGCCCTGCTGCCAGATTGCATCACCATCTCTGCCCTGCTCCCTGCTGCACCCTGTCTCTGGCCTATGCTTTAATGAAACCCCAAGTGGGGGCTGTGTAATAATGATGGACCCAAAAAATTCCCATGGAGCCCAGCAGAAATGAAAATGCTTGGAGTGGGAAGCACTGTGCAGCTCTGAGGTTGATTATCTTCTCAATGATGCCGATGGTGCCCTTGCCTGTTCTCGGTCTCTTCTTCCTGCACCACACATCCCAAAAAGGAACGGTCGAGAGCAGCATAACTGAGATAATTCATAGTAATAGCTGAGCTGCACAGCACCTACCACCCCACACCACAACACTTTCTCTACTGCCGATGACTCGGGCCCCCTGGAAACCTTTGTGGAATTCTCTGAGGACCATGCCTGCCTGGCTGGGGTGGGTGTGAGTGGGCCCCTGGGACCTGCTGCTCTCCTGAAGCAAGCCATAGGGAATATTGGGTAGCCTGATAGAAGTCCTAATCGGCCAGTCTGGTAGTGATTTGGCAAATCTAATCTAGTCTTTTTATTCTCTTCAAGGTGAAGGTAATTTTAGGTCTGCGTAGGTTTAACCTATTACATATTCTAAGTATGTCACACACCCTGCTTCAGATAGTCATTACACTTGGGTTATACCGACCTGTAGAGGGCGATCTTGCAGAGATGTCATGAAAAAAAGTGAGCCCCTCCCGGTCCATAAATACCCGGTACCTCCCACCCATTCCCCAGTCTTTCATCTCTGCAGACGGCGAGCAACTCAGAAGATGGATCTCTCCTCCTTGCAGGTATCCGGGGTAACTCCTGGCCCGCTTGATAGTCTATCCCCTCGATTCAAAGAGCAAAAGTTAATTGATTTCGTATCGAGAATCGTAAGTTTGGGTGGGTGTTAGTCATTTTTTCCTGTTTTTTTGGCCATTTCCGACTCGCACGAGCCTACGTACGAATGCGTATATGCTCTTACGATCAGCGGAAGTTCGTTCCTAAATTTTAGGATCAAAACGTAAAACTTAGGATCAAATCCTAAAACTTAGGATCAAATCCTAAAACTTAGGATCAAAACGTAAAACTTAGGTTAATTGGATGTGTTTAGGTGTGATTCAGAGAAACCTCTAAACGCGTTTTAAAAGAAAGCCACAGCCGACACCTTTTAGCAGCCGGATTGCTGTTCGTGAACAGGTTTTTTGGCTATGTGGAGGAGTCTGCGCGTCTTGAGCTCCAATGAACTGCATGTATCAGCATGGCCGAGGCCATAAATTGTATGGCAATGCATACCTGATTCATGTATGCCTTATAAAAGCATTTTAATGTGGACCTTAATTAGTCCTTTGCATGTAAACCTTTATTTTGCAATATATTTGCGTTAATTAAAAAAAACTTATGTCCTTTGTTATTTATTTTAAAATTGAGGTACTAGAATAATATTTTTAGATTGCATTTATTGGTGTAGTTGTTTACCTTTGCTTTGTTTAATTATTTAAGCACATCTTTGGTCAGATGCATCACACTTACTGAGGAGAGGAGAGCGGGATAAAGTGCAGGATGTGGGTTACTGCTGTATTTTGCACAGACACAGCAGAGCTGGGGGCATGGAAAGGTCAGAAATCAAAGAATCCAGAGCAACACAGTCACAAGGCCCTTTCTGTTTGCAGGCTGCCCGATAATACCTGAGCCGCCATCCTGGCTGTTTCTAGGCTCATAACATGCAGAAGTTGCTGGGTGTTTTTTAATATTTGTGAGCAATCTGTATGTAGAGGGTGTGGGTAACCACACAAAAAATTTAAAGTTGTACCATTTGAAGCATAAATATTAAAATTAAATCCACAAGTAAAAAATGCAAGTTAACTAAAAATTAAACAAAGTAAGATTTACTTATGCAAATGCATTCATTAATGGTTGGTTACTACAAAATGAATGAAATAAAGAAAATTAAAAGACCAAATATTTAGAATGCACTTTAATGAGGTAAGTTTGTAGTGCGGAGCCGCAAGATCAGAAGGATTTACGTCCAGACAAAAAAGGAAAAAGGGCAAAACCAATGTTGCAACCTGAGAAATGAAACGGAAAATTCAGGATGGAAACTGACATAGGTCTGATTCCCGAACTGCCATACGAACGGACGTATATTTTAGGATAGAAACGTATTTGCTTATTGAATCACTCGCAAGTTCATACGAACGCACGAGCGGACGTGAAAAATAGGATGATCGTGAGCCAAATCCAAGCTGTTACATGTTTCTTTGAATCAACCCATATTTCTGCCTGGACCCCCTTTCTTAGTATTCACCTTGCCTCCCAGCCTAGGTTGCTGGTCCGGGCAAGGTTAGACGGCACCTAACGGTGCTTAGGAGCTACGCTCCACCGTGAGACCCCATATTAAGGTGTAGGCGGTTTGCCGGGTTGGTGATCCTGGTTAGGGATGCCCCGTCCCTTGCTCTTCCACCTTCCAGCGTGGATTCCCCCTCTCCTGGATTGCCCTTGCTCCTTAGAGGGGGGGGGGCCTTTCTCCCTTAGTGTAATAGTTTTTATTGTGTGTTGGTCACAGCTGTACTTGTTGTGTGTGTGTGCGCATGTGTGTGTGATTCACTTGGGGCACTGTTCATGGAGGACTTAGCCGGCGCTGGCTGTGCTGCGGCAGCTTCGGCGGGGGAGCTTCTTCCCCTCAGGTGCGGTTGGTAAGGGGCGGGGTCGGGCGCTCGGCGCCGACCGCCCTTCTCCTCCCTCTGCTTCTCCTGTCTCTCGCCTCCGGCTGGACGGACGCCATCTTCCTCCGTGAGTGGCCCTTGGGGCCTCATTTCCTTCTTGACATGCATATACATATATATATCTATATAGATTCTTTATGTTATTGCTTACAGTATGTCTGCATTTTGTGTGCTTGGGCATGATTGAGGTGCTGATTAGCCCTGTATTCTGTCTTCCAGGTGGCCCCTTGTTGGATCCTAAAGGGGTCCTCCCGGTCCTAGGGTCCCTGGTTTAATTTTAGAACTCCCCATAAATCCTCCCACTCGGGACACAGAAGGGGCATCCCGGGTTGCTTATATTGCGTAATTCCCTTGGGTATTGCGACTACCAATAAAATCACCATATGGAGGCTTCCCAGGATACTGGGCTCGGGCTCCCCTAGGGGCAACCCCGGCAGTGTTTGGGGTGTGGGGCATCCCTTACAGGGGATGATGTATTCCTTTGCATACCATGTGCACAGCAGACTATTACGCGGCAGTCTGGATCCCATGCGTCTGGTTCTGCGCCGCCGTCCCCTTCTCCTACCCCTCCCCGCCTGATCCGTACCCCGTGTGATGTTGTCACGAGTGGGGAGTCGCAATCTGAGGTGTGTGCCAGATTGTCCAATCTTGAAAAATTATTTTCTAGCGCTGTGGCCAGAAAGGCCCCGGCTAAGAGAAAGCACTTGTCCCCAGCCACGCAGGCTCATGATTTTGAGGAGTTTGAGTCACTGGACTGGTCTGATTACCCCCCGCTAGAGGAAGGGGAGCTTTTTGAGGAGTCGGATGGTTCTGACGATCAGCAGTTTGTGGGCGCTGATGCCGAGCGGGGTCAGGGGGATTCTTTGGATACCCCTAAGGTCCTGGCTCATATGTTTGAGGTTTTGGCAATCTCTCCTCCTGAAGTGACCCTTCCTCAGAAGGGGGAGTTCTTTGAAGAGGCTAAGCCGCGCTTAGAATTCCCTAATCAAAGGCATTTTGACGGCATTATTCTTAAGGAATGGGAGAGGCCTACTCGGCTTCCGGGTGTCCCTCCGGGTTGGGATGAGAAATATCCCTTTCCGGTGGATGCGGTGAAGCGCTGGTCGTCCCCTCCCGAGGTGGACGCCCCTGTTTTGGGGTTGTCTAGCACCTCTGTCTTGCATTCTCCTGACTGTTCTACTCTCAAGGACGGTGAGGACAAACGCATTGACCAGATGGCTTGTCACGGATTTGCCAGTGTCGGGTCGGCCTTGCGGCCTGTCTGTGCTTCTGCGCTTTTAATAGTGGCTTCTAGGTCGGTTGTCAGGGACCTGTTGTCTACCTCCAGGCTTGACCCGGCTAGTGATGAGTTCACCGCCCTTAAGCGGTGCGAATTGTATTCTTAGTATACAGTACGTCCTGCTCCAGATGGATTACTTACACTTGGGTTATCCTCCGCCAGATGGCGTTGCACTGCAGAGACATGCAAAACAGGCTCCTCCCGGCCCCTCAAATACCCAGGGACCTCCCACAAATCCCCAGATTTCTCTGCAGTGCTTACTGCGAAGACATGAAATTATCACTCTCTTGCAGGTGAGCGGGGCTATTAGCCTGCGGCCCTGTTGGACTATTCCCACCCGTCCTTCGTGTGATGTGCCTCCCAGCCTGGGCTGCGCTGGTCGGGTGAAGGTAGGCGGCACCATGCGTGCTTATGGAGCGCTGCTCCACCGCAGTCCCCCACCAAAGGGTAGGCGGTATAGGCTGATGGTGAGCCTTTATGGGATGCCCCTCCCGCATTACTGTCCCATGCCCCGGTAGCGGTTGGCCCTGTACAAAGGGCCGCCATCCCCCCTCATTCTCCCTGTAACCTTCGGGGGGGAAAGAAGGGGGGGGTGGGTGAGCGTGTATCGTGATTTGTGCATACAGCACATAGCCCATGAGGTCCAACCGAGGCGTGATTATTACTAATTGAAAACTTTTGTAATTTTTTTTGGACTAGTATATGTGGTGTCAGCCGCCGTGCTTTTAATTGCTTTTAATGCTTTTAATATTGCAAATGCCGCCGCCACGGATGTTCATTTGGATGTTCCGCGCGGGGCGGCGGCGTTACCTCAGACGCTCCTGCGTCCTCGTTGGCTGCTTGTCGGTTGGACTTCGCGCTCTTCAGGGGGGCGGGGCCTGGCCTGGCACGCCCTGCGTCACGGCTCGCTCTGGCCCGCCCTTCGAGGTACTCGGCGCCATGTTGTCAGGTCGCGCGCGCGCGTGTGACGTTCTTACTTACCGTGGTCCGTAAGTGCTTTCGCGGGCGGCTTTATACTCATTGTAGTGTGTTTGGTTCTGACACCCTTTCTTCTCATTGTGTCTTTCAGACGGGTGAATCCATTGGCTTCTCCCGGCCCGGTGTAATTGATATTTGCTTTATAGCATCAATCCCTACTGGCATATTGTGCCTAATAATCACCATATGGAGGCATCTCAGGATAATGTGACCGGGGTCCCCTTGGGACAAGACCGGCTGTGTATGGCGTGTGGACAGCCTCATGCTGACGCTGACAAGGCATGGGTCTGCGTACCCTGTGCTGAGCAAGCGCTGGCTTTGCAATCTGGCCTGCCAGTGGCTGCACCTCGTTTCATTACTCCCCCCAGCTTAAATCTCTCTCCTGTTGAGTTGCATACTTGTGGGGATTCTCAGCCTGATGTGTCTTCTAGACTACCTACTGCTGAACAGATTATTGCGAGGTCTTTAGCGCGTAAGGGCCCTGGTAAGAAGCGGCACTTGACGCCTTATGTTACTGTTTTCCCTATGGGATCTCAGGAGTTTATGAATCTGTGTGGCTATACCCCTTCTGATGAAGGAGAGCTCTTTTCTGACTCAGGCTCATCTGATGAGAGACCAAGGGGTCTTGACGATTTTGGCTCTGACCCCTGGGCCCCGGATGACACTGACAGATTATTGACCCAGATCTTTGAGGTTCTGTCTATCTCTCTCCCTGGTGAGGGTCCCAGGCACAAAGGGGAGCGTTTACATACAGCAATATCACGTTTGGAATTTCTAGAGCAGGCACATTTCCATACCCTTGTGCTCAAGGAATGGGAGTGCCCCAGTAAACTTCCCAGGGTTCCAAGGGATTGGGATAGGAAGTATCCTTTTCCTCCTGAGGTGGTTAAATGTTGGTCATCCCCCTCCCCCCCGAGGTGGATGTCCCGATCATAGGGCTATCTAACACCCCTGTCATGCATTACCCTGATTCTACTACCCTGCGGGATGCTGAGGACCGGCGCATTGACCTGCTGGCCTCCCACGCCTTCGCATGTGCAGGGACATTAGCATTGGATGACACCATCAGAATGTGTGCAAGAACTTCTGCCCTTGTGGTGGCTATACGCCGCTTGGTCTGGCTGCGACAATGGGGTGCTGACAATGCTGCGAAGAAGGCCCTCACTGGGCTTCCTTTTAAGGGGCTACGCCTGTTTGGGGCCCGTCTAGACCTGTTTGGTAAGAGAGGTAAGTTACCCCAGCGCAGACGGCTGTCTCTGCCCCTTCGGGGCCAGGGCCCCCCTTCTCCCCCCTACCATGGTGTTAAACATGAACCAGGGGTGTCCTTCGCGGGGGCTCGCGCAGATTCCTGTCCCAGGAGCAGAAGACAACGTCCTGGCTCCTCCGGGGGGGCTAAGCCCAAATCCTCTCCCAAGTCCCCTCAGGCATGATGGGGCGCCCTCGCCCGTCAGGGTGAGGGGATGGCTGCGGCACCTTGCTCAAGCCTGGAGGCATCACGACTCAGACCAGTGGATTCAGGAGGTAGTGTCCTCTGGCTACAAGATAGAGTTTGCTGTGCGGCCTCCCCCAAGATTATCAGGTCCCGGGTACTCCTGGTCCCTGCCTCTGCTCAGGTGTTGGCGCAGGCCGTGCAAGGCCTGCTGGGTCTGGGGGTCATTTGCAGATTTCCCTTAAAAGACAGAGGAAAGGGACTCTACACAACCTTTTCACAGTTTCCAAAAAAGATGGGTCAGTCAGGCCCATTCTGGATTTACAGATCTTCAGCAAATTGTCAAGAACAGGCATTTTTCGCATGGAAACTCTGCGCTCGGCCATCAGCTCCTTGCGCCCCGGGGGTTTTCATGACGTTTGTGGATATCAGAGATGCTTACTTTCACATCCCTGTGTTTTCAGGACACCAAGGTTCCTTAGATTCGCGTTGGAAGATCAACACTGCCAATTTGTGGCCTTGCCATCTGGCCTCTCTTCAGCTCCCAGAATGCTCACCAAGGTGCTGGCCGGGGGTGATGTCTCTGATGAGGCCAAGGGGCGTCCGCGTGCTGCCCTACCGTCCTCATCACTTCCCAGTCTCTACATCAGGCAAAGTTGGATACTCAGCTGGTAGTGTCCATTCTGGAGTCATTTGGATGGGTGATCAACCACCCCAAGTCCTCACTGTCCCCTTCCTTGGTAACTCCATTCCTAGGAATGAATCTGGATACAGTTCAGGCAAGGATCTTCCTTCCTCAGCAGAAGGTGGACAATCTGCTTGCACAGGCTCAGTCACTCCTAGCTGTCCCCGTCCCTCCACCAGGCAGGGGATGCAGCTGGTGGGCCTGATGGTGGCGTGATTCGAAGCGGTCCCTTATGCTCAGTTCCACTTGGGGCTTCTGCAACTTCTCCTATTGTCTGTATGGGACAAAGACCCAGCATCCCTGGACAGGGTCTGTTTGCTTTCCCCCCGGGTAAGGAGGTCCCTCTTGTAGTGGATGGACTCAAGGAACCTGTTGGGGGGCAGATCCTTTCTTGCCCCTTCCTGGGAGACGGTCACCACGGATGCCAGTCTATCAGGTTGGGGGGGGGGGTTTCTGGAAGTCCCTGCGGTTCCGGGGGAGGTGGGCCCTTAGGAGGCCCATACACCTATCAATGTCTTGAAGCTGTGAGCAATCAGGTTAGTTCTGGCTCGCTTGACTACTCATCTTCAGGGCCTGCCTGTTCAGGGGCGCTCGGTAAATCTGACGGCAGTTGCCTACATCAATCATCAGGGAGGGACCCGGAGCAAGAGAGCCCTCCAGGAAGTGTCTCTAATCCTGACCTGGGTGGAGGCCAATGTTCCCTGCATATCACCGGTATACATTCGGTATACACCCTCTGCAACAGGGTGTTCCAATCTCTGTGTCACCGTTGGGGACAACCAGATGGGGATCTGTTTGCGTCCCGTCACAATCACAAGCTCCCGGCCTTTGTCTCCCTGTCCCAGGATCCTCTGGCCGTGACCGCAGATGCTTTAGTAATGTCATGGCAGGACATTCAGTTCCTGTATGTCTTTCCTCCATCCCCCCTGCTGGGCAGGGTCCTGCGCAAGATTGCTCAGGAAGGGGTGCCAGTGATTCTGGTGGCCCCCAGGTGGCCAAGAAGAGTGTGGTTCGCAGACATGGTGCAGATGGCAGTAGATCAGTACGTTCTGCCAGGAGTGCCAGATCTGCTCACTCAGGGCCCCTTACGCCATCCCAATTTACAAACTCTGGCTTTGACGGCCTGGCTGCTGAAACCTCCATCTTGATGAAGAAAGGCTTGTCTGCCTCGGTGGTTGAGACCATGGTGGAGGCTAGGAAGAAGACTACTTCTTCCATCTATTATAGGGTATGGCGTACCTACATTGACTGGTGTGAGTCTAGGTCTCTTCCCTGTCGGGTGTTCTCAGTTCCCAGGGTTCTGGAGTTTTTACCGCATGGGTTGGAGTCGGGTCTCGTTGAAGGGTCAGGTTTTCTGCCCTGTCTGTCTTCTTTCAGAAGTCTTTTGTTCAGCATTCCTTGGTTAAGACTTCTTTCAGGGGGTTACTCATGTGCGTTCCCCACGAACACCTATGGTCCCTGTTTGGGATTTGAACTTGATCTTGCCTGCCTTGCAGGGTGCTCCCTTTGAACCTATTCAGGATGCTGCTCTGGCTGTACCTACCCTCAAAGTTGTCTTTCTGGTGCCTATTACTTCGGTCAGGCGTGTGTCTGAGCTGGCGGCTCTGTCTATCCAGCCCCCATACCTTGAGAGACACCAGGATAAGGTGGTGTTCCGCTTTAAGCCGGATTTTCTGCCTTGGTGGTGTCTGCTTTTCATTTGAATCAAGATATTGTTCTTCCTTCATTGTGCCCTAATCCTAGCAATGCTAAGGAAAGGGTTTTGCATTCCTTGGATGTGGTCAGGTGTCTGAAGTATTACCTAATAGTAACTGCGTCCTTCAGGAAAACTGATGCTCTTTTTGTGGTCCCTTCCTAGGAAGGGTTTGGCTCCTGCCAAGTCTACTATCAGCAAATGGATCCATCAGGCTGTGATTCAGGCCTATTCTGCTAAGGGGAAGAATCCTCCCTTCCGCCTTACTGCTCATTCTACTTGTGCTATTGGTGCCCCTTGGGCCTTCCAGCACCAGGCTTCTGTTGAACAAGTTTGCAAGGCAGCTACTTGGTCTTCTGTTCATACCTTTTCAAAGTTTTACAAGGTTGATGTTAAGGCCTCAGCCGTTGCTGTTTTTGGCCGCAAGGTTTTGCAGGCGGCAGTGGTTTAAACTGTCTGCTGTTACCTTTTTTATTGGGGATCCCGCCCTACTTTATGGATACTGCTATTGGATGTCCCAAGTGTAAGTAATCTATCTGGAGCAGGACGTACTGTATACTAAGAATAATACAATTCTGTTAAATACTCACCTGTAGAATTGGTATTAAAAGTATACAGCACGTCCTGCTCCACCCTACCCTGGTTTTTGCATTATTCTGGATCCCCTGTATGGTGATTGTTGTTATATTTATAGATACCAGTTTTTGGGTGGTTAAATTCTCCCGGCTTCTTGTTCACTGCTTTTCAATGCTGGGGATTTGTGGGAGGTCCCCGGGTATTTGAGGGGCCAGGAGGAGCCTGTTTTGCATGTCTCTGCAGTGCTGCGCCATCTGGCAGAGGATAACCCAAGGGTAAGTAATCTATCTGGAGCAGGACGTACTGTATACTTTTAATACCAATTCTACAGGTGAGTATTTCACAGAATTGTATTTTTTGTCATTTGTGCTAGTCGCCCTGGATGACACCATGGTGATGTGTAGTAGAACTTCGGCCTTGCTGGTGGCTATTTGGCGATCGGTTTGGTTGCGCCAGTGGGCGGCTGATTTTGTGTCTAAAAAGTCGCTTACGGCTCTTCCCTTTCTGGGCTTGCGGCTCTTTGGAGAAAAATTGGATTCGGTCGCAAAAGGAGGTAGGTTACCTCAGCGAAAGAAGCTACGTCGTCCCTTTCGGGGGGCGGCTTCTTTTACCCCTTCCTTTCGTGGGGCCGGACCTGGACGAGGATTGGCTGTCTTCTCCTCCAGAGGTGATTCCTGGAAGAGGACGTGCCCGTCCAGGTCACAGCTGGGGCTCCAAGCCCAAAGCCGCTGCTAAGCCGGCTCAGCAATGAGGGGGCGCCCTCACCCTCGCGGGTGGGGGGACGGCTGCAACACTTCTCTCTGGTCTGGGACCAGGAGGTTTCGGAAAGATGGATTCGGGAAGTGGGGTCTTCCGGTTACAAACTGGAGTTCGAGATCCGGCCTCCTCCCAGATTCTTCAGGTCTCGGGTGCCCTTGGATCCTCTGGCCGTGCAGGGGCTCCGGGCGGCAGTAAAAGATCTCCTGGACATGGCTGTCATCTGCCCGGTGCCTCCCTCGGACCGGGGCCTGGGATGCTATTCCAATCTGTTCACGGTTCCCAAGAAGGATGGCTCCGTTCGTCCCATCCTGGATCTGAAGTTTCTCAACAGGTTTATCCGTCCCAGGAAGTTCCGCATGGAAACTCTGTGCTCTGCCATAAATTCACTTCGGCAGGAGGACTTCATGACGTCCATAGACATCAAGGATGCTTATCTGCACGTCCCAATCTTCCCGGCACATCAGAGATTTCTCAGGTTTTTGGTGGAAGATCGACATTTCCAGTTTGTGGCTCTTCCGTTTGGCCTTACCTCGGCTCCAAGGGTTTTCACCAAGGTGCTGGAGGGGGTGATGGCCCTCCTCAGAGCCCAGGGTATCCGCATCATGCCTTATCTGGACGATCTGCTTATTATGGCATCCTCTCTCAGCCAGGCGGAGTTAGATACCAGGACTGTGGTAGCCACTCTGGAGAGATTCGGCTGGGTGATCAACTATCCCAAGTCCTTCCTCTCTCCGTCCAGGGTGGTGGTGTTCCTGGGAATGTCTCTGGATACTTCTCAGTCCAGGGTGTTCCTCCCCCGGCCCAAGGTTCTTTTGATTCTGGAATTGACTCAGCTTCTCCTATCCATCCCTCGTCCGTCCATCCGGCTGGGGATGCGACTGGTGGGATTGATGGTGGCTTCGTTTGAGGCGGTTCCCTTTGCCCAGTTTCACACAAGGACGCTCCAGCTCCATCTCTTGGCGGCCTGGGACAGGTCTCCGCTGTCTTTGGATCAGTCTTTTCTGATGTCCCCCCGGGCTCGGCGTTCCCTTCGGTGGTGGCTGGAACCGAGCAATCTGCTGAAGGGCAGATCCTTTCTGACCCCTCGTTGGGAGACGGTCACCACGGATGCCAGCCTGTCAGGTTGGGGGGGGGGTTTGGAAAGATCTTCAGTTTCAGGGACTGTGGGGGCCTCAGGAGGCTCACGATACCATCAATGTTCTGGAACTGAGAGCCATCAGGTTGGTTCTGGCTCACTTGTCTCATCAGTTACGGGGCCTACCGGTTCAAGTTCGTCGGACAATCGGACGGCGGTCGCCTACATCAATCACCAGGGAGGCATTCGCAGCAGGCGTGCCCTCAAGGAAGTGTCTTTGATCCTGGCTTGGGCAGAGAGCAATGTCCCATGCATCTCTGCGGTGTACATTCCGGGAGTGGAGAACACAGAGGCGGATTCTCTGAGCAGGTGCTCATCTCGCCGGGGGGAATGGTCTCTCAGCCCCAAGATGTTTCGGTCGCTTTGCCACCGGTGGGGGACTCCGGAGGTGGACCTCTTTGCCTCTCGTCACAATCACAAGCTTCCGGCATTTGTGTCTCTCTCGCGGGATCCGCTGGCTCTGGCAGTGGATGCCATGTCTGGAGGGATCTGGGGGTTTTGTATCTGTTCCCTCCGTTTCCCATGGTGGGCAAAGTGGTGCGCAAGCTGGCCCTAGAGGGCCCGTCAGCAATCCTGGTGGCTCCAAGTTGGCCAAGACAGGTTTGGTTCGCAGACGTGGTAAGGTTGGCAGCGGATCAGTTAGATCTGCCCCTTCTGCCGGATCTGCTCACTCAGGGTCAACTACTCTACCGCAATTTACCAACGCTGGCTTTGACGGCGTGGCTGCTGAAACCTCCATCTTGAAGGAGGAAGGTCTTTCTGATGCTGCCATTCAGACTCTGGTTAGGGCTAGAAAGAAGTCTTCCTCTGCCATCTACTATAGGATTTGGAGGTCTTATATTGATTGGTGTGAGGTCCGGGCTTTGCCTTGCAGGGTGTTTTCTATCCCTAGGGTTTTGGAATTTCTGCAACATGGTCTGGACCTGGGTTTGCAGCTTAGTACGCTGAAAGGGCACTGGCGGCGGTTCATCCTCTGGTTCGGACCTTTTTCCAGGGGGTTACGCATGTGCGGCATACAAAGCAAAGCACTAGTGATTAGCAAACACAACTGTCTCTCCAAAAGGTGCTTAACCTAGTTTTAGTTCACAGAAGAACACTTATTACAATTTAGATTTCATTCTCCTGAAGGGCAGTGCAAATTTAAAAATTAGTACAATGACTAAAAATATTTTGTTGGTTGTTCGCTAAAATGGGAAATACCTAATTTGCAATAAATGGGAGGACAAAACCAGTAAAGTACTCTTTAACTCTTACTTACCACCAATCTTTAAGAGGGAAAGTGCAGGTAAATTCTGTTGGAATTGTGGCTTTCTCTTCTGTGACACACAGGGAAAGCCCTTACATTACGGGTTATATCAACGTATCACCAGGAGAGGTCAGGCATGAACTGGAGATTATGCAAAGCTCAGTCCCTGCTCCCATTGCCTCCTCCGCAAAGCTCAGTCCCTGCTCCCATTGCCTCCTCCTCCAGTGGGAAGGTATAAGTAGTCTCTATCTCCTGGGGAGAGCACACATATTTTCCTCATGGCTCCTGTTAGTCATGAGAATAATTATATTCTAAGTATACAGCACGTTCTGTTCCAGAATAATCCTTACTCATGGGTAATACATCCTCTAGATGGCGCTGGACTGCAGAGACATATATACCAGGGACCTCCCACAAATTCCCCAGTTCTTCTCTGCAGTCTGGGCTGCGATGACTAGAAGATGGCTCTTTCTACTCGCAGGTGAGCGGGGCTTATTAGCCTGCGGCCCTGTAGGACTATTCCCACCCGTTCCTTTTCACTGCCTCCCAGCTTAGGCTGCGTTGGTCGGGTGATGGTAGGCAGCACCGCTGTCAGGTGCTAAGGAGTGCTGCTCCTACCGCAGTCCCCCACCAAAGGGTAGGCGTACAGGCCCGTGGTGAGCCGTATGGGATGTCCCTCCCGCGGCCGTTTGCCCTTCGCCCCCTGTTCCCTCAGTTAGGCTCCTCTTGGGTCGTCCGCTGCTTCCCCTTCGCTCTCCCTGGGTATATCTTGTGGGGGGGGGGGGATGTATGTATTTACTATGTATATCACGCTTTGCCTTGGTGCACTGGTTTTGATTATCGCCGCCCCGCGCGCTTGTACTTTGCTCTGCGGACGGCGGCGACATCGCCTCAGGCGCTGCTGCGCCGTCATTGGCTGGCCTTGTCACGGGGATGCGTTTTTGCGCTCTTTGGGGGGGCGGGCCTTGACGGATGACGTTTTCCACATCACTTCTCCGCGGCCTGCCCCTCGAGGTATATGCGGGCGCCATTTTGGAGCTCCTATGCTGCGTGTCTGGCGTCTCCCTATGGCGGTCCGTAAGTGCCCCTGCGGGCTGGCTTTTCTTTGTATTTCATTGTATTATGTTTACGCGTTCTTTGCTTTATGTCTTACAGGCGGATCAACCTATTTTGTGGTTTCTCCCGGTCCTATCCCCTCTATTTAGCGTTAACTCTGTATTGGAGGGCTATTGTATTTGTATATCTCCCACTTCCCTAGCGGGCTATTGGGGCATCCCGGGTAGCCTTATTGGCGTCAATCCCAATTGGCCTATTGTGACACAATAATCACCATATTGCTGGGTCTGGCCCGCGTAAGGCTTCTGCTAAGAAGCGGCATTTATCACCTGGCGTTACTCTTTTTCCTATGGAGGCTAAGAATTTTTTTTTTATGTTACCGGTTATACCCCCCTGGAAGAGGGGGAATTATTTTCTGATTCAGAATCATCTGAGGAACAATCTAGGGTGTATGGTGCGGATTCTGGCTCTGACCCATGGGCTTCAGATGATACTGACAGGCTTTTGGCTCACATTTTTGAAGTACTCTGTATCTCTCCTCCTGCCGTGGCTCCACGGCAGCAGGGGGAGCTGTTTCACACTGTTAAACCACGCTTGGAGTTTCCTGAACAAACTCACTTTAATAATCTGGTGCTCAAAGAGTGAGAACGGCCTAGCCGACTTCCCGGGGTAACAAAGAGTTGGGATAAGAGGTATCCCTTTCCCGCTGAGATGGTTAAATGTTGGTCATGTCCTCCCGAGGTGGATGCACCAGTTCTGGGGTTGTCCAACACATCCGTCATGCATTCCCCTGACTCTACTACCTTGCGGGATGGGGAGGACAGGCACATAGATCAGCTGGCTTGCCATGCCTTTGGCTGTGTGGGGACCGCGCTGCGTCCGGGCTGTGCCCCTGCCATTACGGCTTTTGCTATTAAAAGCCCGCTCAGGAGTCTCTTAGATGGGGCCCCTGATGATGCTGGTAGTGAAGAGTATAGAGCTCTTCTGCGTTGTGAGGAATTTGTTGCATATGTTCTCTCTGCCTTGGAAGATACCATTAGAATGTGTGGCAGGGCTTCTGCCTTGTTGGTGGCGATACGCCGTTCGGTCTGGCTGCGCCAGTGGGCAGCTGACAACGCTGCTAAGAAGGCTCTCACTGGTTTTCCCTTCAAGGGGCTGCGCCTCTTAGGTGAACGTTTGGACTTGTTTGCTAAAAGAGGCAAATTACCTCAGCGTAGGAGGCATCCCCGGTCCTTTCGGGGTTCAGGTGCCTTTCTTCCCTCCTTCCTGGCTTCCAGAATTGGATTGGGAGCTTCCTTTGCTGGAGCCTGCGGAGCATTTTGGGGCAGGGGCGGAGGACGTGGCCACCCTGGTCCCTCATGGGGTCCCAAGCCTAAGTCCTCCCCCAAGCCCCCTCAGGCATGAAGGGGCGCCTCACCCATCTGGGTGGGGGGACGGCTTCGGCTCTTTGCTCACATCTGGAGGCGCCATGTCTCAGACCGGTGGATTCAGGAGGCAGTGTCCTCCGATTACAAGATAGAGTTTGCAGCGTGGCCGCCCCCAAGATTCATCAAATTCCAGATGGCTCAAAACCCCCTGTCAACTCAGGGTCTGTCCCTGGCTGTCCAAGGTCTTCTGGAATTGGGAGTCATCTGCCGGGTGCCCTTGTGGGAAAGGAGCAAAGGCTACTATTCTAATCTTTTCACTGTTCCCAAGAAAGACGGGTCCATCAGACCCATCCTGGATTTAAAGCGCCTCAACTAATTTGTCAGATTCAAACACTTTTGCATGGAGACTCTGCGCTCCGCTGTGAATTCTCTACGCCCAGGGGACTTCATGACCTCTGTAGACATCAAGGATGCTTACCTTCACATACCAATCTTTCCAGGTCATCAGAGATTCCTCAGGTTTGCTCTGGAGGATCAGCACTACCAATTTGTGGCCTTGCCCTTCAGTCTCACCTCGGCTCCCAGGGTATTCACCAAGGTGCTGGCAGGAGTGATGGCTCTGCTGAGATCTCAGGGCATCCGCATCCTTACCTACTTGGACGACATGCTTATAACTTCTCAGTCCTTCCAACAGGCAGAGCTGGATACCCAGCGGGTGCTGTCCACACTGGAGTCATTCAGCTGGGTGATCAACCACCCCAAATCTTCCCTGTCTCCTTCCATGGTGAAGTCCTTTCTGGGCATGATTCTGGATTCATCTCAGGTCAAGATCTTTCTTCCACAGCAGAAGGTGGAGAGTCTTCAAGAGCAAGCACAGCTCCTTCTGTCTTGTCCTCATCCATCCATAAGGCAGGGAATGCAGCTGGTGGGCTTGATGGTGTCCTGCTTCGAGGCGGTTCCATATGCTCGGTTTCACATGAGACCTCTTCAGATTCACCTCTTGTCAGTATGGGATGGGGACCCCGTGTCCTTGGATCAGGTGTTTGTTCTGTCCCCTCTGGCCAGGCGGTCTCTATCGTGGTGGCTGGACTCAAGGAACCTGCTGGGGGCAGATCCTTTCTGGCCCCTTGCTGGGAGGCTGTCACCACGGATGCCAGTCTGTCAGGTTGGGGGGGCTTTTGGAAATCCCTGAAATTCCAGGGTCAGTGGGGCCCTCAGGAGGCCCACACCCCTATCAACATTCTGGAGTTGAGGGCGATCAGGTTGGTTCTCGCCCACTTAACCCCACACCTTCGGGGTCGCGCTGTTCAGGTCCGCTCGGACAACCAGACGGCGGTTGCCTACATAAATCATCAGGGAGGGACCCGGAGCAGGAGGGCCCTCAGGGAAGTGTCTATGTCTCTGTCCTGGGCGGAGGACAATGTTCCCTGCATCTCGGCTGTGTAAATTCTGGGGGTGGAGAATCTGGAGGCAGACTCTTTGAGCAGGGGGAACTCTCGTCTGGAGAGTGGTCCCTCAGCAGCAGGGTGTTTCGCTCCCCGTGCCACCGTTGGGGTCGGCCTGATGTGGATCTGTTTGCATCCCGTCACAATCACAAGCTTCCAGTCTTTGTCTCTCTGTCCCAGGATCCTCTGGCCTTAGCCATGGATGCCTTAGCAATGTCTTGGACGAGTTTTCAACTCCTGTATGTGTTTCCCCTGTTTCCCCTGCTGGGCAGGGTGCTGCACAAGATAGCTCAGGAAGGGGTGCCAGCCATACTGGTGGCCCCCTGTTGGCCAAGAAGAGTGTGGTTCGCAGACATCGTGCAGCTGGCAGTAGATCAGTACGCCCTGCCCCGGGTTCCAGATCTGCTCACTCAGGGGTACCTACACCACCCCAGTTTACAAACGCTGGCTTTGACGGCCTGGCTGCTGAAACCTCCATCTTGATGGAAAAGGGGCTGCCTGCCTCGGTTGTTAATATCATGATCAGGGCTAGGAAAGGGTCCTCTTCTTCCATCTACTAAAGGGTTTGGCGTACTTACATTGACTGGTGCGAGTCTAGGTCGCTTGCCTGTTGTGCGTTTTCTATTCCTAGGATTCTGGAGTTTCTGCAACATGGTTTGGATCTGGGTCTTCAGCTCAGTACTCTGAAAGGTCATGTTTCTGCCTTGGCCATTTTCTTTCAAAGATCTTTTGCTCAGCATCCCCTGGTCAAGACCTTCTTCCAGGGGGTTACTCACGTGCGTCCCCCACGTAAGCCTATGTTACCAGTCTGGGACTTGAACTTGGTCTTATCTGCCCTGCAGGGGTCTCCCTTCGAGCCCTTGCAGGGGGCCCCTTTGGCCATTCTTACGCTTAAGGTAGTCTTTTTGGTGGCTATTACTTCTGTTAGGCGTGTTTCTGAGTTGGTGGCGCTTTTCATCAAGCCCCTTACTTCGCGAGACACCAGGACAAGAGCCTCGATTCAGAGAGCCCAAAATACTTCCGTTTTAGTTCCGATCTGTGAAATGTTTCCGTTCTCATATGAGCGTACGAGCGATTCTATGCATGCATTGAAAACCTTCTGTAAAGTTACCGTCCGTCCGTGCTCATCTACATATTTGCCACCCTCACTTCTACTAAATCACTTAGCACTATCCTCCATCTTCCCTTTTGGACCCTTAAAGCTCACCCAAACCACTTAGCACTATCCTCCATCTTCCCTTTTGGACCCTTAAAGCTCACCCAAACCAATTCTCTGTTAGGTTCTTCTTCCATTTTAGCCCCCTAAAACGTACCCAAATCACTTCTCGGTCATGTGAATATTCATCTTTAAATATTTCTGGGCCCATTAGTTTTGTGTTAATGTATTTTGTAAATTAAATGACAATGTAACATTTTTTTTTATTCCATCATAAAATATAAAATTTAAAACAATTTAGAAAATTTAACATTTTTACAACTATAAAAAACAAAATTAAAATTTTGGTATAACCTTGCTGGGGTCATACTGCAGTGCCCCCCCCCCCCCCCCCCCCCCCCCGGTATGGTCCAAACGCCTAAATCTGGACTTCAAAAGCCAGAGGGCCCTCGCCACCACGGGCCAGGTTTTGCATAGTGCCCGATTAGAGAACCCCTGGCCCGCATTCTGCAGGCAAAGAACGGGCATCAGGAGCAAGGGCGAGTGGCACATCTTGCGGTTCCTGCAACCAAATATAAAATAATTACACAAAGCAAAGGTAACCAACTAAAAAAAAAAACTCCTAAAACAAATTAAGATTCAAGTTCAACAATCCAAATATAATTCACAAAGGACATAAGTCTAAAAAAATATAGCAATTAAATGGATGTGTGGAAAAATAAATGTTTATATGCTAAGGACTAATTAAGGTCAGCATTAAAATGCTTCTATAAGGCATACATGAAATGTATTGATTCAGGTATGCATTGCTATACAATTTATGGCCTCGGCCATGCTGATACATGCAATGCCTTGGTGCTAAAGGCGCGCAGACTCCTCCACATAGCCACAAAACATGTTCAACAATAGCAATCCGAGCCCTCAAAGGTCTCGTAAGTGGATCGGAAATGAAACGGATTTCTAGGGTGGTGATCCGTCGGAAATCAGCTCTCTGAATCAGACAGAAACCCATCCCAGCAACGGAAGTTTTCTGAACGAACTGAAAATTTCCGATTTTGTTTGGAAAATGATCCGAACTAACGGAAATGTTCCGATTTGCTTCCGTTCATCGGAAACGCATTCCCGAACGTTCGTGCGAGTAGAAAATGGACGAAAAAAAGCAAAAAAATGACAAACACCCACCAAAACTTTCACAGACAGCTACGGAAGTCCGGACGAATGTGTCTCTGAATCGAGGCTAAGGTGGTGTTTTGTTTTAAGCCAGATTTTCTGCCTAAGGTTGTTTCTGCTTTTCATCTCAATCAGGACATTGTTTTGCCTTCTCTGTGTCCTAATCCTAGTAATTCTAAGGAGAGGGTTTTCCACACTTTGGATGTGGTCAGGAATCTGAAGTTCTATTTGGTGGCTACTGAATCCTTCAGGAAGACTGATGCTTTTTCTGTGCTTCCGTCTGGACCCAAGAAAGGTTTGGCTCCAGCTAAGTCCACTATCGGCAAGTGGATCCGTCAGGCTGTGATACAGGCCTACTCTGCTAAGGGGAAGGAGCCTCCCCGCCTTACTGCTCATTCTACTCGTGCTATTGGTGCCTCTTGGGCTTTTCAGCACCAGGCTTCTGTTGAACAAGTTTGCAAAGCCGCCACTTGGTCTTCTGTTCATATTTTTTCTAATTTTTACAAGGTTGATGTTAAGGCCTCAGCTGATGCTGCCTTTGGTCGCAAGGTTCTGCAGGTGGTAGTGGTTTAAACTGTACTGTTGCTTTTGGGTATCCCACCCTACCTTACGGACACTGCTATTGGGTGTCCCATGAGTAAGGATTATTCTGGAACATACAATTCTGTGATTACTCACCTGTAGAATTGGTATTATATGTATACAGCACGTCCTGTTCCACCCCGCCCTTGTTATCATTATTTTTAGTTACCTCTTTATGGTGATTGTTCGTATGTTCAATATTGATAAGGGTTATAGTTCTCCCGGCTTCATTTTTACTGCTTTTCAATACTGGGGATTTGTGTGTATTTGTGGGAGGTCCCTGGTATATATGGGGCCGGGAGGAGTCACTTTTCTGTCTCTGCAGTCCAGCGCCATCTAGAGGATGTATTACCCATGAGTAAGGATTATTCTGGAAAAGGACGTGCTGTATACGTATAATACCAATTCTACAGGTGAGTAATCACAGAATTGTTGATTTTACAGAGGTGAGCGGAGGTAATATGAGCTTTGAGTGTCCACCTGCGCAATCTCTCCTGCAAGGACACAGAACAGGGAGAACTGTGTGGCATAGGCGATAAGCAGTGAGGCCTCTTTATCTAACGGGAGCCTCAAGCTTTGAAGCCTTGAATCCTGGCACAAAGCTAAGAAGCCTTTGCAGAGAGGCTTGCCCTTTTATCAGACCCCCCCCCCAGCAGTAGGCTACTATGTGGTTTCCTTAAGCTCCTCTGTAAAATTTCTCCCTTTAGGGTTAAATGCGCTGAGCACCAGGAGAGCCATTGCTAATCACCAGTAGGGATGACCCATAGAAGCTCTGGTTCGTCTGAACTTGCCATCAAAGTTCGGTTTCGAACAAAAACATTAAATACATAAATAAAATAAAAATAAATTAAAAAATAAAATATGAATCTTTCATGGGTTGCCAGAGGGTAAATGGGGGGGGGGTAACACCAGGGAGATTGGCCTGCACAAAATGGAGTAGAGACAGCTCTAATATTCAGGGCTGTGGAGTCGGGAGTCGGAGGAAATTTTGGGTACCTGGAGTCGGAGTCGGCAAACAATGCTCCGACTCCGACTAAATTTTGATTTAGCAAGTTTAAATGTCCCAATCCCAAAAAGTTATAATTAATGACTTCTCTATTGTAAGAATAAAGACCAATGCATGCAGTGCCTCACGTAACTGCAAAACAAACACGTTAAGTGACCGTGAAGAAGCATTCTTTTCATGTGCTTCACTATATGGCACGCATCGCACAATTAGAAGCGGCAATACTTATACTCCCCCAAATCCCCAGGAAAAATACCTGACCACTAATCAAACAGCACATGTGTGGTTCAAACATGTGTCTGCACCAGCTAAAGGCTGGCGGGATGTGGCTGGCAGCCTCGGTTCCATCCGGTCCTTTGCGAGGAGAACCCATGCATGAGCCACTGGATCGGCGGTCAGTTAAGTTTAACTGGCGATCTGGGGGGGGGGGGGGGGGGGTTGCACAAAATGGGGCATCCCAGGATGCCCCACAGAAAAGGACCAAAACCCTTTGAAGTGGACCAAAACATAGGAATTTGACTATCCTGGGTTTTGGTCCTTTACCCCCAGGCACCCCAATCGGGGATGCCCCGCTGCGTGAAACCCCCCAGATCGCTGAAACCAACTCATCTCTTCCCGGTCCTACGGCTCATGCGCGGCCGCTCGTCCAATGAGCGCACTCTGAGCCACTGACATGGTCTAAGCCAGCGTCTAAGAGCAGCAGCCCATGCGTGAGCCGCAGCCACATCCCCAGCTACCCTCTAACAGGGAGCGTGCCCGCACCAGCCATTCACAAATGCCTGGCACGCGCCCTGCTAGAGGGATAGCTGGGATGCGGTTGTGGCTCACGCATGCGCCGTTGGACCAGGAAACAAGGTAAATAGATGGGGCGACCTGGAGGGTTTCATATAGTGGGGCATCCCTCCAGGTCGGGATGCCCCGGGAGAGGGAATGGATTGTCCGAGAATCTTATAGATTCCCAGGCCAATCTAGCTCGGTTTTATATATTATATATAATATATATTATATAATATATATTTATTAATGTGGCATTGACTCTCTTTACCGGGCCGAGCACAGTACAGCAGGGCCAGTCTGACCAAAAAGTCCAGGGCCGTTTTTTGGTCCCAGTCCGCCCCTGCAGGGAACCCATGGGTAACCTAGCCTCTCACTGATAAGGGATTAAGTAAATATGTTTTTTGCAGGACTAGAGACACTTGTATAAGTGAAGGGAATGGAGGATCAATAGTTCAAGACTGAAGCTGTACCATTGGAAAAACTGCTGTCATTCAGCAAAAGGCTATAAAAACTTGTAAACTTTGATTGTTAGCTTAAACTTTAAACATGACTATGGGATTCTACTAGGGAAATCATGTTTTATAATAAAGGCCCCTTTCTGGATCCTCCCACTGCCCTGTCTTCAGCAGAAGATCAGCACACAGAAAGGAGAAGGCAGCTTCTGCCCAACTACCTCTCTCTGCTAGAAGTAATGACATGTATGTTGCCTTTCTTTCCTTCAAGGAATGTATAAAATACATTCACATATTAATACAGAGGAGTCGGGGAGTCGGAGTCGGAAGTACAAAAAACTGAGGAGTCAGAGTCGGAACATTTATCTACCGACTCCACAGCCCTGCTAATATTACTAGCAGCCTGTGTTGCAAAAAACTCCCATCATCACATAGCATACTGTGTTGCAGAACAACCCCCATCATCCCATAGTAGACTGTTACAGAGACCCCCATCATCTTCCATAGCAGATTGTGTTGCAGAACAACCCCCATCATACCATCGCAGACTGTTGCAGAACAATCCCCATCATACCATAGCAGACTGTTGCAGAGCCTCTCATCATCTGTTGCAGGCAGGTGTGCATCTGCCTGCTTGTTGTCCTCCTAGCTTGCTGCCGTCCCCAGTTGTGGCCCGGCCCTGCCTACTCCAATTCCTGATTGGTTGTGGGGCAGCGAGATGGTTGGCCTGCTGGCAGACCTGAATGGTTGTGGGGAGGGCCAGAAGCTGGTTGATGGGCTGCTCAGCTTCAGTGTTGGGCCGAACCCTGGCACGGACTTCTGACTGAAGTTTGTGTTCAGGGTCAAGAAACCTGAATTCGCAAAGTTCGGCATGGATCTGAACTTTGTGGATCGTGTTCACCCATCCATAATCACCGGCTTACATGTGACCCCATCAGCCCTAGCAGAGACAAGTTCCTAGCCTCGGAGCCGCCTTTCTTGCCATTAGTTGGCTCCGTTCTGTTGATGAGCGGCTCCAGTTCTGTCTCCCTATTGGCTGAGGGATCTGCACTTGGAGCCATCCCACTCTGTCTGCTCAGACGTTCTTTGACCAAGCCTTGTGTTAGTGCCCTCAAACACAGTTATTCTAAGTATGCAGCACGTCCTGCTCCAGATAATGATTCATAACAGATGGGATTACCTCCGCCAGAGGGCGCTTGACTGCAGAGATGGCAAAAAGAGGCCCCTCCCGGTTCATATATACCCGGGACCTCCCACAAATTCCCCAGTTCCTTCTCTGCAGTCGGCTGCGAAGGTCAGAAGATGGCTTCTTTTCTCACAGGTGAGCCGGGCTTAGCAGCCCTTGGCCCTGTAGTACTATTTCCACCCGTTCCACCTTTTGCTTATGCCTTCCAGCTTTGGCTGCACTGGTCAGGTGATGATAGGCAGAACCTACCACTGGTGCTCTGTTACGGAGCTTTGCTCCGGCCGCAATCCCCCACCAAAGGGTAGGCGGTGCAGGTTATGGTGAACCTGAGTTGGGATGCCCCGTCCGCTCTTTGCCCTCCCATGCCCTGGTCTTTGGTGGGACCCCTTAAGTGTCATCCACTCTCTCCCCTCTCTCTCCTTGTTCCGTCGGGGGGGGGGGGGTGCATGTGAGTTTATCTACTTTTTGTGGTGTTTCACTTCTTCCTTTCAGGGCTCCGCGCCCTGTCTTCATTTTGAATTTGCCACCGCTGACACGCACGCCCTGTCGGGTCCGCGGTCAGCGGCGGCATCATTATCAATTTTCCCTGCTCTCCTATTGGCTGCTGCTGCAGACCAATTGCGCGCTCTGTGGAGGGGGCGTGGCCTATCGGGGACGTGTTCCGCGTCGTCCCCACAGGCGGCCTGCCCCTCAAGGTCCCTCCAGCGCCATCTTGCCTTCCTCCTGGAGTGTCTGCTGCCCCCTAACGTGGTCTGTGAGTGCCCTTGCGGGCCTTCATCACTGTTGTGTGCTTATGGGTGCTCCCTTATTATGTCTTTCAGACGGGAAAACATTGTATTAAAGAGGTTTCTCCTGGCCCTGGCCCCTCTATTAGCTTTCTATAACTTTATTAGAGGCCTAAATTGTTAAATCCTCCCACTTCCCTGCGGACATTTTGGGGCATCGTAATTCGGCGTAATACGTAATACGGCGTAATTCCTATTGGCCAGTTGTGCCACCTTAATCACCATATGGCGACTTCACAGGATATTGTGCTCGAGGTCCCATCGGGACAAGCCCGGCTGTGTGTAGTGTGTGGGGCATCCCCTGTGAGTGATGATTGCGCTGCATTCTGGGCTATCTGTGACTGGGTCTGCGCCCACTATGCCCTCACCCACTCCCCCTCGCCTGATTATGACTCCCAGTGAGCTAAATACTAGTGGGGAGTCTCAACCTGATGTGTCTTCCAGGTTGGCTAACATTAAGAGGCTGATTGCTAGCTCTGCAGCCCGTAAGGCCCTGGCTAAAAGGCGACATGTGGCGCTGGGTACGTCTGCCTTTCCTATGGAGATGGAGAACTTTCTTGATTTGTCTGACTATACCCCACTTGAGGAGGGGAATTGTTCTCTGAATCAGAGTTATCTGATGATCAGCATTTCAGTGGTGCTGACTATGACACTGACCACTGGGATGCTGCTGATACCAATAGAATGTTAACTCAGATTTTTGATGTGCTTTCTATCTCCCTTCCTGCTGCGGCTCCCAAGTTGCAGGGGGAACTTTTCAGTACTGCTAAACTACGTCTGGAATTTCCAGAACAGGCCCATTTCAGTAATCTTGTCCTCAAAAAATGGGAGCGTCCCGGACGGCTCCCGGGGATCCCCAAGGGTTGGAATAAAAGGTACCCTTTTCCCGCTGATGTGGTTAAATGTTGGTCAACCCCTCCAGAAGTGAATGCACCAGTATTGGGGTTGTCCAACACTTCTGTGGTCCATTCCCCTGATTCCACTACTCTTAAGGATAGTGAGGACCGGCGCATTGATCAGCTGGCTTCCCATGCCTTTGCCTGTCTGTGCTTCTGCTATTACTGCTGTTGATATCAGGTCTCTCCTCAAGGGTCTGTTGGAAGGCGCTCCTGATGATACTGCTAGTGCCGAGCTCAGGGCCTTGTCACAGTGTGAAATGCTCATTGCATATGTCCTCTCTGCTTTAGATGACACCATTAGGATGTGTAGTAGAACCTCTGCATTGGTGGTTGCTATACACCGCTCTGTTTGGCTGCGCCAGTGGGCAGCTGATAACGCTGCTAAGAAGGCCCTCACGGGACTTCCCTTTAAGGGGCTGCGCTTATTTGGTGATTGCTTGGACCTGTTTGCCAAGGGGGGTAAGTTGCCTCAACGTAAGAAGCAGTTGCGGCCCTTTCGGGGTTTGGGGGCCTTTGTCCCCTCCTACCAAGGGTCCAGGCCCTGGAGAGGGGTCTCCTTTGCTGACCCTAGGGGAGACTTCTGGGGCAGAGGTCGTGCCCGCTCCGGATCTTTCTGGGGGTCCAAGCCCAAATCTGTTGCCAAGCCTCCTCAGCCATGAAGGGGCACCCTCACCCATCCGGGTGGGGGGACGGCTGCGGCTCTTCGCTCGTGTCTGGAGACAACAGGTCTCTATTCTTGGATTCCTCTAGACCCCTTGGCAGCTCATGGACTTTTTCTGGCGGTGCAAAATCTACTGGGCTTGGGAGTCATCTGTCAGGTCCCTCCTGTGGAAAGAGGTCGGGGTTTTTATTCCAATCTGTTAACAATTCCCAAAAGGGATGCGTCAGTCTGACCCATTTTGGACTTAAAGCTGCTCAACAAGTTCATCAGGACCAGGCACTTTCGCATGGAGACCCTGGATCAGTTTGTTCGCCCGGGAGATTTCATGACCTCCATAGACATCAAGGATGCTTACCTTCATGTTCCAGTCTTCCCAGGGCATCAGAGATTCCTCAGGTTCGCCCTGGCGGACCAGCACTACCAATTTGTGGCACTGCCCTTCGGTCTCACTTCAGCCCCCAGGGTCTTCACCAAGGTGCTGGCGGGTGTCATGGCTCTCCTCAGGGCATTCGCATTTTTCCCTATCTGGACGACCTTCTCATTACTTCTCAGTCCTTCCAGCAGGCGGTATTGGATACCCAGCAGGTGGTGACGGTTCTGGAGTCATTCGGCTGGGTGATCAATCACCCCAAATCTTACCTATCCCCATCTCGGGTGACTTCTTTCCTGGGCATGAATCTGGATACTGTTCAGGCCAGGATCTTTCTTCCTCAACAGAAGGTGGACTCTCTGCAAGCTCTGGTTCACTCCCTGCTGTCATGCCCTCATCCCTCCATCCGGCAGGGGATTCAGCTAGTGGGGCAGATGGTGTCCTGCTTCGAGGCAGTTCCATATGCACAGTTTCACATGAGACCTCTTCAACTCCATCTCCTCTCAGTCTGGGACAAGAGTCCTCTGTCTCTGGATCAGGCTTTCGTTCTGTCCCCTCTGGTCCGGCGGTCCCTCTTGTGGTGGCTGGACTCGAGGAACCTGTTGGGGGGCAGATCATTCTGGCCCCCTGTTGGGAGACTGTCACCACGGATGCCAGTCTGTCAGGTTGGGGGGGGGCTTCTGGAGAACCCTACAATTCCAGGGGCTGTGGGGCCCTCAGGAGGCCCATGCCCCCATCAATGTCCTGGAACTGAGGGTGGTTCGGTTGGTACTGGCCCAGTTGACTCCTCACCTTCAGGGCCTGCCGGTCCAAGTTCACTCAGACAACCAGACGGCGGTGCCCTCAAGGAGGTGTCCATGATTCTATCCTGGGCGGAGGACAATGTTCCTTGCATCTCAGCAGTGTACATTCCGGGGGTGGAGAATTTGGAGGCGGACTGCCTGAGCAGGGGGACTTCTCGCCTGGGGGAATGGTCTCTCAGCAGCGAGGTCTTCCTGTCCTTATGTCACCGTTGGGGGGTACCGGATGGGGATTTGTTTGCGTCCCGCCACAATCACAAGCTTCCAGTCTTTGTCTCTCTGTCCCAGGATTCCCTGGCCCTTGCGGTGGATGCTCTGACTCTATCCTGGCAGGGGTTCCGTCTCCTGTATCTTTTTTCTCCACTCCCCTTGCTGGGCAGGGTTCTGCGCAAGCTGGCTCAGGAAAGGGTGCCAGCAATCCTGGTGGCCCCCCGGTGGCCAAGACAGGTGTGGTTCGCAGATATCGTTTAACTGGCAGTAGATCAGTACGCTCTGCCCCTGGTCCCAGACCTTCTCACTCAAGGGCTGCTTTGCCATCCCAATTTACAAACGCTGGCTTTTGAAGGCTTGGCTGCTGAAACCTCCATCTTAAGGAATGAGGGGATTTCTGAGTCTGTGGTTAACACTCTAATCAGGGCTAGGAAGAAATCCTGTTCTACCATCTACTATAGGATCTGGCAGGCCTACATTGACTGGTGTGAGTCTAGGGTCCTTCCTTGTCGGGTGTTTTCCATTCCTAGGATTCTGGAGCATGGTTTGGATCTGGGACTTCAGCTCAGCACGCTCAAGGGTCACGTTTCTGCCTTGGCTGTTTTCTTCCAGAGATCTTTCGCTCAACATCCTCTGGTCAACTCCAGGGGGTTGTTCATGTGGTTCCCCCTCGCAAACCTCTGTTGCCAGTTTGGGACTTGACACTGGTTTTGTCTGCCCCTGTGCATGAGGCTGCTCTGTCTATTCTTACTCTTAAAGTTGCTTTTCTGGTGGCCATCACCTCAGTCAGGCGCGTTTCGGAGTTGGCGGCCCTTTCTATTCAGGCCCCCTACTTTGAGAGACACCAGGACAAGGTGGTTTTCAGATTTAAACCTGATTTCTTGCCTAAGGTTGTCTCTGCCTTCCATCTCAATCAGGACATTGTGCTTCCTTCTTTGTGCCCTAATCCTGGTAATTCCAAGGAGAGGGCCTTGCATTCCCTGGACGTGGTCAGGAATTTGAAGTTCTACTTGATGGCTACTGCGCCCTTTAGACTGATGCCTTGTTTGTGGTCCCTTCGGGTCCCAAGAAGGGTCTGGCCCCTGCCAAGTCTACTATTAGCAAATGGATTTGTCAGGCTATTTTTAGGACCTATTCTGCTAGGGGAAAGGATCCTCCTTTCCGTGTTACTGCTCATTCTACATGTGCTATTGGGGCCTCCTGGGCCTTCCAGCACCAGGCTTCTGTTGAACAAGTTTGTAAGGCTGCTACTTGATCTTTTGTTCATACATTTTCCAAGTTTTACAAGGTTGATGTTCGGGCCTCAGCGGATGCTGTTTTTGGCCGCAAGGTTCTGCAGGCGGCAGTGGTGTGAACTGCGCGTTGTTGCTTTTGGGATCCCACCCTGTTTAAGGACACTGCTATTGGATGTCCCATCTGTTATGAATCATTATCTGGAGCAGGACGTGCTGCATACTTAGAATAATACAATTCTGTGATTACTCACCTTGTAGAATTGGTATTATAAGTATGCAGCACGTCCTGCTCCACCCCACCCTGTTGCATTATCTTGGATCCTCTGTATGGTGATCCTTGTTAACGTTGTTTATTATCATTGGCTTCTCCTGGTTCTCCTTACTGATTTTCTATACTGTGGAATTTGTGGGAGGTCCCGGGTATATATGGATCGGGAGGGGCCTCTTTTTGCCATCTCTGCAGTCAAGCGCCCTCTGGTGGAGGTAATCCCATCTGTTATGAATCATTATCTGGAGCAGGACGTTCTGCATACTTATAATACCAATTCTACAAGGTGAGTAATCACAGAATTGTATTTTTCTGAGTTATCAAGAGACCTTCAGGAATAAGTAACAAAAGAGTGCCATGTCTGCACAGCCACATGTTTCTAAAATCTCACTTGGACAGAGGGATGCTGTGTAAATCTTGTTCTCCACAGTTATGTCTACTCGGAAGAGGGTAGAACTGTGGAATAGAGTTATCCAGACAAGGCACTCTCCAGAGGGAGACAGAATGCTGAATTGGGATACCCCAGGGGCACTTAGTCTTTTAGACTCCGGGGCCAGCCAAGGCGGTGTTTGGTCCACTTTAAAGACAAAGGGGCCCTTTCCTGTCTGGAAAACTGTGACTGTCCTTTTTGTCATGAGAATTATAAACCTGTGCAATTTCCACTAACAGAGGCTTGTTACAGCATTGACAGCGGCCTTTAAACAAAAAGGTTTTCCACAGTAATATTGAAGTTGGTGGTGCGCGGAGTATAGTTCTGGACCCCCAGTTAGAGTAAAGAATTAATGAGAAGACCAGAACTGTATCCCTCAAACAATAAAATGTAATGTTTTGCCAGCTGACAGCCATTCCCTGGCAAAGGGAAAGGTGGCAATGTGGAGATTTTTTACTGGGACGTACCCAATCATGTTGGTCAACTGAATGCGACCAAACTGGTCATCACTTTATTACCCTTTTGATATAAATTTTGGAGGGGTGGGTATAACCGAAGCACCAGTACTACATTGGTTAATAGATCACCATAAAACGGGCAAGTGAATCCCTTGTTACAAATGTATTTCCCTGTTGTGACTAGAGAACAAACATGTCCAACTCTGTTGAGCCTTATTTGTCGTTTACTATGATGGAACTCGTTCTCCCAGCTGGATCTCCTGTGTGCTTAGAAAGTCTGCTCATATGTTTCCTATGGCCAGGATGTGGGGCCACATAGAAGTCTTGAAGCGATCCAGAATCGTATAAGCTTAAGCCACGGTTACCTTGCTGTCCAAGACGCCTTCTCAGCCTAAGAGACTGGCCTAGGCTGTGACTACTTTCCACCGGCTGGTTAGGAAGGGCTTCCTTTACCACCCTTGAGAACAAGAGCCACCAAGAAAAGGCCAGATCTGATGGATTTCTGGAGTATGTATGTGGCATCCAGAATCTCCAGGGACTTCTTCCCTGTAAAGAGAAAGGTTAGCTGAAGAGGTTTGGTTTGGAACATATAAGTATGATAACATTGTGATTATCTACCACTTATTCTATGAGATTGAGCTCATCCTTTATCTACCACAGGTAGTTTTGACTTACACTCTAGGTCTATTGGATGCCCATTGGTTTTTTGCTGATATACATCAACCCCAGTTGGTGTGCTTCAGGGCTGCACAAGCGTTTAATGGTCCTCAAGTCAACCATCTGTAGTTGGTGCAATTCCCAACCATTCAGGATATGTCCCAGGGCCATTTGGCCTTCAGTCTTCTTCAGAATGGATCGCCCAGACACCGGGTCGTCTATGCACATCCCTTGGGAGACTTTTACTAGGTAGAAGTACAATCATCGGCTGATGATTATTTGACCGTAGTTTCGCCATATGGCCATGTTGACTAGTGTCATAAAGTTTCTATCCAATATAGCCCTTATATTCTAAGTATGTCTCACACCCTGCTTCGGAAGTAGTCATTACACTTGGGTTATGTCCAGCAGAGGGCGAACTTCTGCAGAGATGACTAGAAAAAAGAAGCCCCTCCCTGGCCCATAAATACCTGGGACCCCCCACACATCTCCCAGTTTAGTCTCTGCAGACGGCGAGCAAGCAGAAGATGACGTCTCCTCCTTGCACAGGGGGATTTCATGTAGCCGGGATGACTCCCGGCCCTCTATTTTCTCTATTTCCGCCCGGATCCCTCCTTTGATCCCCATGCCTCCTAGCCTAGACTGCTGGTCCGGGTGAGGGTAGAATGGCACCTTAGGTGCTTAGGAGCCAATGCTCCACCGTGAGACCCTATATTAGAGGGTAGGCAGTTAACCGGGTTGGTGACCCCGGTTTGGGATGCCCTGTCCGTTCCCCCTTTTGGCTACTGCTATAGTTGAGGATCCCTCCCTCACTTTATTCCCTGTGGAATGGGGGGGGGGGGGGCTGTGACTTTCCCTTACCCGTTTGTCGGGGGCATCGGGAAGTAAGAGTGTTAGTGTGTGTATGTGTTTTAACTGTGTGTTTCAACTTGTTAGCGATGTGGCAGCATCTGGAAGTAATCCCTCAATGAGCACTGCCAGAGCTGTCCGCACTGTCATGGCGGCTGGTGCGGTGGCTGAGGGAAGCTTCTCCCTCTCCTTGCTGTGAGGAGAAGGGGGCGGGGCCGGGCGCTTGGCGCGCTGGCGGCGGCCGGCCCACTCTTTCTGGCGCTCTCTGGGAGATGTCGGCATGGCTGGTAGGGGGCGGGGCCGGGCGCCCTCGGCATCTCGGGCGCCCTCTGCCCGGTTCCTTGATTAGGGAGGGTGCGGGGGCGGGCGCCCCTCGCGCCGGCCCGCCCCACTCTGCTCTCGGGTGCCCTTGGCGGCGCCCGGTCCTTTTGCTAGGGAGGGGGCGGGGCTGGGCGCTCATCGCAGCGGCCCGCCCCACTCTGCTCTCGGGTGCCTTCGGCGGCGCCCGGTTCTTGACTAGGGAGGGAGCGGGGCCGGGCGCTCCTCGCGCCGGCCCGCCCCGCTCTGCTCTCGGGCGCACTCTGAGGCGCCCGGTGTCTTGTCTGGTAGGGGGCAGGGCCGGGCGCTCCTCGCGGCGGCCCGCCCCGCTCTGTTCTCGGGCGCACTCTACAGGCGCCCGGTGTCTTGACTGGTAGGGGGCGGGGCCGGGCGCTCCTCGCACCGGCCCGCCCCGCTCTGTTCTCGGGCGCACTTTGAGGCACCCGGTGGCTTGACTGGTAGGGGGCGGGGCCGGGCGCTCCTCGCGCTGACCCGCCCCGCTCTGTTATCGGGCGCACTCTCAGGTGCCCGGTGTCTTGACTGGTAAGGGGGCGCGGTGCGTGATCCGCTCCGGCCCGCTCTTCTTCCTGGCCGTCAAACTAAGGAGGATTGCATCTCCTGCGCATGGCTGGTGGTGAGTGCCCTGCGGGGCTTTGCTTGCTTTGTTTTTTCCTGTTTTTCCTCATCTTGGGCCTGGTATACTCAGGGTTCATTTTGTCCCTTCTTCTGTTTACTGGGGCCAACATCTACATGTCTTTGGCCATTTTCTACTTGTTAGCATGACATGTCGGTCCTTGATGCATTGTTTTTAGTATTATGCATTTCATGTTATGTATTTATATATATATATATATATATATGTATTTATATGCCACGTTCTGTTTGCCTTTTGCATGTGTGTGTGCTTGTCTTGCTACCTTATTTATGGGGGCCCCCCTTGTCATTGTGTCCTGGGGTCCCTTGGGCCTGCAAATCCTCCCACTACCGGACTTAAAGGGCATCCCGGGTTGCTTCTAGCGTAATTCCCGCTGGTCGTTGCGACTACCATTCCAATCACCATTTGGAGGCTCCCCTGATCCGGGCTCTGGCTCCCGGCAATGTGTGGGTTGGGGGGTATCCCTTGTTGGGATACTGTGCTGGTGCATACTCTGTTTTCAGCAGGCCATATCACGGCAGTTGGGGGCGCGGATGCCTGGGTTAGTGCCGACAGCCTCATCGCCTACTTCACCTTAAATTATTCGTACCCCATGTGACTTGTCACTAGCGGGGAGTCGCAATCTGATGTATGTGCTGGATTGGCCAACATCCATAAATTGTTTTCTAGCTCTGTGGCCAAGCATGTGCACGGCCCAGCGGTTAGAGCATATGCTTATTGAACTTTATTCCCCAGCGGTGCAGGCTCTAATCCATATATATATAAATATACTTTATGGCCTCGACTAAGTGAAGACATCCGTCACTGGTAGTGCCGGTTATTGATGTTCATGATTCCCTTGACTGGTCTGTTTATTTTCCGCTTTCAGAAGGACCTGTTTACGGAATCTGAGGATCAGCAGTTTGGGATGCTGATGCCGGGCAGGGGCTTGGGGATGCTGTGGTTATCCCCAAGTTCCTGGGCCATTTATTTGAGGTGCTGGCTATTCCTCCTCCGGCGCAGTCCCCTCCGCGGAAGGGAAATTAGTTTTTTTCTTGAGACCTCTAAGCCTCGTCTGGGTGCCCAACTCAGCTTCATTCTAATATGTGATTATTGCGGTTCGGCAGGGATCTAGCCGGCTTCTTGGTTTTCCTCTGGAACGGGATAGAAGGTATCCCTGTACGGTGATCGAGGTGAAACGCTGGTCATCTCCTCCCTAGGTTGATGCGTCTGGTACTGGGATTGCACAACGCACCTGCGGTGCACTTTCTAGATGCCTCCACAATTGAGGATCGTGAGGACCGTCGTGGTTATCAGCTGGCTGGATGAGCCCTTGCTGGCGTGGGTTCTGCCTTGCGGCCTGTTTATATTCCTGTACTCACGGTTGTGGTTGTCAGGTCTATGCTTTGGGGCCAGTTGTGGGGTCCCAGCTGGACCCAGCCAGCGCTGATTTGGCAGCGTTTAGGTGGCGTGTATAGTTCCTGTCCATGGTCTTGTTTGCCTGGATGACACTATATGTCTGTATGGCGGAGCCTCAGCTTTGCTTGTGACTATATGACGCTCTGTCTGGCTGCGCCGGTGGCGGCTAACATTGGCTATCCTTCGGGGTATGCGGCTTTTTGGAGTCATATTGGACTGTTGCGTAAGGAGGCAGGCTTCCGCCACGCTAGATGCGACGTTGCTCCTTTCGGGGGGCAGGCTCCCCTATTCCTTCCTTTCACGGTGCCAGAGCTGGCAGAGGTGCTGCCTTCTCTATCTTCAGGGGTGATTCCTCTGTTCTCGGGTTTCCTTGGTCTCCCGGGCTGTGCAAGGGGTCGGGGCTATTGTTTCAGCCCTTGTGGTTCTCTAACGGGATGGATCCTTCAGAACCATTCTGGTTTTTGAGGCCTTCTACAGGTTCATCAGAACCCAGAAGTTCTGCATGGAGACTCTGCGCTCAGTCATCAATTCCCTTCATCAGGGGGATTTCGTGACATTTATGGCCATCAGGTTATTTGCCTTTATGTACCTACCTACCCCGCTCGCCAGAGATTTCTCAGGTTTGGGGTGGAAGATCGGCGGTTTCACTTGTGGCCCCCCCTTTCTGGTTGCCTTCGGTGCCAAGGGGCTGGCGGGCATAATGGCCCTTATCAGAGCTCAGGGCGTTTACAGTGGGCTGTATCTGGATGACCTACTCATTACAGCATCTTTTCTTTGCTGGGTGGCGATGGCCTCCAGGGTAGTTACGTCGCTGGAAAAGTTTGGAGGGGTGATGACCCACCCCAAGTTCTCTGGCATGGATCTGGTTCCGGTCAGGCCAGAGGGTTCCTTCTTCACCCTAAGGTGCAGAGGTTCTTTGGACCTGATATTTGTTCTCCTGGACAATCCTCGCCTTTCTTTCTGGCTAGGGAAGTATCTGGCAGGATTGATGGTGGCTTTCCTTCTAGACAGTCCCTTTTGCTCCTTTTTGGCCCCTTGTTGGGAGCCGGTTACCTCGAATGCCAGCCTGTCGGGCTGGGGAGGTTTCTGGTTGGATTTTCTGTTCTAGGGGCTGGGGAGTCTTCGGGAGGCTCACGCTCCCATCTCTGTTTTTGGAGTTCAGAGCTATTTGTGTGATACTGTCATGCTGATTGCATCATTTACAGGTTTTGCCGGTTCAGGTTCCTTTGGACGATTGAACCGCGGTCGCTTTCGTCGATCACCAAGGAGGGTCTCGCAGCAGGAGTGCCCTCAGGGAAGCTTCGCTGATCCTTGCATGGGTGGAGAGCGATGTTCCATGCATTTGAGCTGCATTCTCTCTGGGAGTGGATATCACGGAGGCGGATTCCTTGAGCAGGGGATCCTCTCAGTGTGGGAATTGTTCTTTCTTCTGCAAGGTGTTCCGGTCCTCGCAAGTGGTAGATTCCGGAGGTGGTTTTCTTTGCCTCATGTTGCTATCACTAGCTCCCAACGTTTGGTTTTCGGTCTCAGGTTCCTCTGCCTCCGGCAGTGGTCGTCATATCTTTTGCCTGGAGGGGTCTGGGGTTCCTGTACCTGTTTCCGCCAAGGTGGTGCGCTAGCTGGCTCCTGAGGGTGCGTCAGCAATGCTAGTGGCTCCAGGGTGGCCAAGATTGGCTTGGTTCTGCAGTTGCCTACGCTGGCTTTGGCGGCGTGGCTGCTGCAACCTCCTCCATTTTCATAGAGGAAGTTTGTCTGATGTTGTGCTTCAGACCCTTGTTTGGGCTAGGAAGTGGTCTTCCTTTAACTTTTCTACAGGACTTGCGGTCCTATATTGATGGGTGTGAGGCTAGGGCCTTGCGTTGCAAGGTGTTTTTTGTTCACCAGGTTTTTTGGGCTTCCGTCTGTACGGTCTGGGGCTCCAGCTTAAGTGCTTTGCTGGGGCAGGCCTCTGTCCTGGTGGTCTTCTTCTAGGGACTTCTGTCCTCTAACAGCCTTGCGTCTGTTTGGGATTTGTATTTATGCCTACACTACAGATTGCCTTTTGGTGGCTAGTGCTTCTGTTCGCTGTGTTTCCATCTCTTTTGGGATGTGGTTCTTCTTCCTTGTGTCCTTGGTCTAGCTTGACGAGGAGAGGGCCCTTCTGGGGGTCCTGTTTACGTTCTATTTCTTGGCTACTTCCTTTTTTTGTAGGAAGGAAGTCTTGTTTGTGGTGCCCTCTGGCCCCTGACGGGTTTGGCATCGTCAAGGCTACCATTTTTAATGGATATGTCTGGTCCTTGTGTGGGCTTATTTTGCTAAGGGGAGGTTTCCCCCTTTTTCAGTTTAGTGGAATACGTGGTGCGACTGCTACTTGGTCTTCTGTTCATACCTTTTACAAGTCTTTGTAAGGTTGCTGTGTGGACCTTAGTGGATGATGTTTTTGGCCCTGAAGTTATTCTAACGGCAGGGGTTTTCATTGGTGCATTTTTGCCTATTAGGATCCCCACCCTTTTTGGACACTGCTATTGGATGTCCCAAGTGTAATGACTACTTCCGAAGCAGGGTGTGAGACATACTTAGAATAATACCATTTTGTGAATACTCACCTTGTAAAATGGGTATTATAAGTATGTCTCACACCCTGCTTCGCCCCGCCCTGAGTTGTATTTTGGATCCTCTTTGGTGTTACTGTTTTTCTTGTAGTTTTTATTGGCTCTTCCTGGTCCCCTTACTGCTTTCTTATACTGGGAGATGTGTGGGGGGTCCCAGGTATTTATGGGCCAGGGAGGGGCTTCTTTTTTCTAGTCATCTCTGCAGAAGTTCGCCCTCTGCTGGACATAACCCAAGTGTAATGACTACTTCCGAAGCAGGGTGTGAGACATACTTATAATACCCATTTTACAAGGTGAGTATTCACAAAATGGTATTTTTGTTACGCAACCAAACTTTCAGGTTATCGCCACCCATGTTTTATTAATAGTCTATGCGTAACATCAGAGTCAACGGTAAAAAACACTAAACAGCCACAAAACCCTCAGGGTGGGAACTTTATCCCTGAAAGCGAAGTTCAAGATGAGTACACAGAAACCTCCTTTTCTTGCTCATATACTTAGGAACACAGAAGTGAAGGCGTCACACCAAAGCAGTCCCAAATTTGGGCGGGGACCAACAACACAGCAGCTGCAATGACCGATAGAATCCAAACATATCCTGCAACCACAGAATAATACATTTCAACACAAACTGCAGCGGGGAGAACTTTGCAGCCAAAAACGGCCGACACCTTTGTGAAGCTTCAGTCATGTTCAAAAATAGAGCAGTGAGCTTAAAGAAGCAAACAAAAGCGCCAAATCAATCTAATAACTTTTATTTCAATGAATGCAAAATTCAAAAGGGAAATTCCCCTTTAGGTCTTCAAGGCCTGCTTTTTTATGGGGGGATTTGGGGGAATGCTCTGCTGCACTGCTTGTTATGGGGTGATTTGGGGGGATTCTCTGCTTGTTATGGGGTGATTTGGGGGGGATTCCAAAAAATACGATTCTGTGATTGTTACCTGTAGAATTGTTTTCTCTTCTATCTTTATTCCAAGGTGTCAGACCATCAGTCACAATTGGGCTAACTCTCAACCAAAGGGCGTGGACTGCAAGATAAAGGTGTGGCTCCCAGGCTATATACTCCTGGCTGCACTTCCACAATCCAGTAATTGAAAAGCAGTAGGAACAGTCGCCTGGGAGGAAAAAAGTATCCCTCTATCTTTGTTAGAGACAAGATAAACTCCTCTCAACTAATCTGTTTATTTTTTTTATGCTGATCAACTATTTACATATTTACATATATATAAATTCCCCTAGGACTAGGCATCCAAGGAATAGATTTAGTAACCTAGCAGATAGGGAGGGTCTGACGCCCTGGAGTAAAGATAGAAGAGATTGTATTTTCTCTCCTTTCTTACTCCAGACCGTCAGACAATCAGTCACGATTGGAACCTCCAAAAGCAGTACCCTCACTTCAGGGTGGAATCCCAAATAATAAATCATATAAATAAAGAGCTAGCTATTCCTCTAGCTCACTACTGTTTGTAATACCTTCCTATCAAAAACGGCATCCGCCGAGGCTACTATCTACCTTATAAAACTTTGTAAATGTATGAACCGGAGACCAAGTATCGGCCTTGCATACTTGTTCTACTGAAGCCTGGTGCTGAAAAGCCCAGGATGCTTCGATAGCTCATGTAGAATGAGATGTAACCTTAAAGGGAGGAGTCTTCCCTTTAGAGATATAGGCCCTTATCACTGCTTGTCTAATCCATCGGCTGATGGTAGAGTTAGATGGCGGTAGACCCTTCCCTGGCCCCTCAGTTATAATAATACAATTCTGTGAGTACTCACCTGTAGAATTGATTTTGGTGGTGTCCTGCTCGGGTCGCTCCATTCTTGACAATTGGATTATCCGTCCACAAGGTGGCGCAGTTGACTACAAGATGAAACTTGTGGCTCCTCCCGGCTCATATAAAGGTATCTGCTTCCCTAATAATCCCCAGTGGTTGAAAAGCAGTAAATACAGGAAAAAGCCGGGAGGCCAGAGACCTTGTTAATTCACACAGCCCCAAAAAGAACTCTCTCAAAAGTAATCACCATAACAGGCAAAAAGAGGATAACAGAACAAGGGTGGGATGGAGTGACCCGAGCAGGACACCACCAAAATCAATTCTACAGGTGAATACTCACAAAATTTGTATTTTTCCTGGTGTCCTGCTCGGGTCGTTCCATTCTTGACAATTGGGACATCCAAAAGCAGTGTCCAAGAAAGGGTGGGATCCCCGGTGAGCAACAGCACGTAGTTCATGACACTACTGCCTGAAGCACCTTACGGCCAAAAACAGCATCAGCTGAGGCCCTAACATCAACCTTGTAAAACTTAGAAAAAGTATGAACTGAAGACCGAGTAGCGGCCTTACAACCTGTTCAACAGAAGCCTGGTGCTGAAAAGCCCAAGAGGCACCAATAGCTCTGGTAGAGTGAGCTGTGATCCTAAAAGGGGGTTCCTTCCCCTTGGCAGAATACGCTTGCACCACCGCCTGTCTGACCCACTTTCTGATAGTGGATTTGGCTGGAGGCAAGCCCTTCCTAAGCCCGTCAGGAAGGACAAAAAGAGAATCCGACTTCTTAAAGGATTCCATAGCAACCAGGTAGTACTTAAGGGCTCGGACCACATCCAGGGAATGGAGGGTCCTCTCCTTAGAATTAGAAGGCGTGGGACACTAGGAAGGCAAGACAATGTCCACATTGAGATGAAAGGTAGAAACAACCTTGGGTAAAAAGTCAGGGTTAAGACGAAAAACTACCTTATCCTGATGCCGCACAAAGTAAGGAGGCTTCATACAAAGCGCCGCCAGCTCCGAGACACGATGCACCGAAGTGATAGCTATCAAAAAGACTACCTTAGAGTCAAGATGGATAAGGCAGCATCGCACAAGGGATCAAAGGGAGGACCCTGGAGAGCAGAAAGCACCAAATTCAAATCCCACACCGGTAGCATAGGCTTACGCAATGGACGAAATGAGTGACCCCTTGAAAAAAGTTCTTGAAAAGTCTATGATTGGCAAAGGATCTCTGGAAGAAAATAGCCAAGGCCGAAACCTGCCCCTTAAGAATACTCAGGTGGAGGCCCGAATACAAACCATGTTGTAGGAACTCCAAAATCCTAGAAAAAGAAAAAGTGTGACAAGGGAACCCCTAGACTCCAGGCACCAGGCAATGTAAGCGTGCCAGACCCTGTAATAAATCATGGAGGAGGATTTATTCCGAGCCTGAATCATGGTACGCACGACCGAGGCAGATAGCCCTTTCTCCGTCAAGATGGAGGTTTCAACAGGTGGTTTAACAGACCCTGAGTGAGAAGCCCCGGATCGTCGGGCATGACGTAGCGATCCACTGACATCTGGACAATGTCTGCAAACCAACACCGCCTCAGCCAACGAGGGGCCACCAGGATGGTAGGTACCCCTTCCTGGGCTATCTTGCGCAGCACACGACCCAGGAGAGGAAATGGAGGTAAGGCGGAAAGGAGGCGGAAGTTCCTCCAGTGGCGACACAGAGCGTAAAAGATCTTGATGCTGAGAGACCATTCCCCCAGACGAGACGTCCCCCTGCTCAGGGAGTCTGCCTCCTGGTTCTCCACCCCGGGGGTGTAAACCGCCGAGATGCAGGGGACATTCTCCCTGACCCAAGACAGGATTTGGGTCACCTCCTTGAGGGCTCGCTTGCTCCGAGTCCCGCCCTGGTGATAGATGTAGGCGACCGCCATCTGATTGTCCGACCGGACCTGGACCACACGACTTGGTAGATGGAGAGTCAAATGAAACAGAACCAACTGGATCGCTCTCAGCTTCAGGAGATTGATAGGCAAGTGAGCCTCCAGTGGGCCTCACTGGCCCTGGAACTTCAGCGACTGCCAAAAGCCTCCCCAACCGGTCAGACTGGCGTCCATGGTGACGATCCCCCAACGAGGGGATTCCTGGAGTCCAACCACCACGAGAGGGATTGCCTGGCCAGAGGAGACAGAGAAAAAAACCTGCTCCAGGGACTCATGTGACCGGTCCCAAGCGGTCAGAAGATTTAACTGAAGAGGTCTCATGTGGAACTTGGCAAAGGGCACAGACTCGAAACAAGACACCATGAGGCCCACCAACTTCATTCCCAGCCGGATGGATGGACGTTATCAAGACAGTAAGGTCCGCGCCTGTGCCTGAAGACCCTCCACCTTCAGCTGGGGGAGGAACACCTTGAGAGGTGTCCAGCGTCATGCCCAGGAAGGACCTCACCAGTGAAGGAGTGATCGAGGACTTGGGGTAATTGATCACCCAGCCGAAGTCCTCGAGAGTGGACAACACCGTCTGGGTGTCGCTCTCGGCCTGCTGAAGAGATTGAGCCACAATCAGCAAGTCGTCCAGAAAAGGAAGAACACGGATGCTCTGGCTCCTCAGCAGGGCCATAACACCCGCCAGCACCTTGGTGAACACCCGAGGGGCTGAAGAGATACCAAACGGCAGTGCCACAAATCGGTAGTGCTGATCCTCCAGTGCGAACCTCAGGAACTTCTGATGTCCCTGGAATATAGGAATGTGCAGGTAAGCATCCCCGATGTCCACCGTGGTCATGAAGTCGCCTGGTCAAAGTAAGCTCAACGCTGACCGTAAGGTCTCCATGCGGAAGTGTTTGAATCTGACAAATCTGTTGAGACCCTTCAGGTCCAGGATAGGTCTCAGAGTACCGTCCTTCTTGGGTACCGTGAATAGATTGGAATAAAAACCTCAACCCCGTTCCTGGAGGGGCACGGGACAAATCACCCCGGACAACAGAAGTCGTTGGACAGCCATTCTTAGGCCCTGCGCCGTCAAGGGGTTCTGGGATATCCGCGACTGAAGAAATCTTGGTGGCGGCCAAGCTGCCAGCTCTATTTTGTAGCCGGAGGACACCACCTCCTGAATCCACCGATCCGAGACGTGCTGTCTCCAGACGTGAGCAAAAAGCAGAAGCTGCTTTTCGGATGGGTGAGGGCGCCTCCTCCTGCCTGAGGGGCCTTGGCGGGGGGCTTAGACTTGGACCCCCAAGCAGGGTAGGGACGACCGCGGGATCTACCTCGTCCCCGGGAATCTCGCCGGCCACCGTAAAAGGAAGAACCTCTTCCCCCTCGAAAAGGGCGAAAGGAAGATGAGCCCCGAAAAGGCCGCACAGGCTTCCGACACTGAGGAAACCTCCCATCCTTAGCTAGGAGATCAAGACGCTCTCCGAACAGTCGAAGTCCCAGGAAGGGAATACCAGTAAGAGACTTCTTGGCAGTGGCATCAGCCGCCCACTGCCGCAGCCAGATAGAGCAACGAAGAGCCACCAGCCAAGCCGGACAGCGTCATCCATGGCCGAGATTACGAAGGCAATGAAGTCCGCGCAAGCCAAGAGTTCCTTATACTCTTCCACTCGCTAGCGAGATATGGCAATATCCACAAGGCGTCTCACCTTCCCCCTGTTCCCAGATGTTTCCCCTGTTTCTTTTTAGCCGCCTTAGGGGGGACAATGTGCAAGGTTTCAAAAACCGCAGACAACAACTTCTCCGTGTCATCAGGTAGCCCATGTCCTCGTCCGAGGATGACCCAGGGTCACTGTCAAAACCGCCCCTGAGGAGTCAGAATCATGAAATAACTCACCCTCCTCCATGGAGTCTCGGCCACCTAATCATCATCATCATCATCAGCAGCAGCAAAAAGCGAATAACCCGGTTTCAAATGTCGCTTCTTACTCGCGGCCTTGCCAGCAGCCAACCGTGATAACTGTCTCTCTAGACTGGCCACGCATAGCGCCAAGTCCGTTTGAGACCCCCTGCTGGCTTTCCCCTCACTGAGGGCTAAATGCAGACCCGGAGAGAAGAGACCCACGAGGGCGGTCCCTCTCCTCCCCGCCGCGGGGCGCACTCGCGCCGGCACCGCAACTGCTCGGCCGGGCGCCCGAACGATGGAGCCCCCAACGGGCAGCCTCCCCCTCACAGCCGAAGGAGGAGAGGCGAAGAGGAACAGGAGCGAGGGAGGTGAGTAGAAAGAAGCAAAACAAAAAGTCAAAGTGCACAAAAAAATTCACACACAACATTTCATCAGTGAAAACAGAAGTAAAATAAAGCATGTGGGATACACGGGATAAGGGGTCCCTAGGGGGTTCCTCCCCTCCCCCAATAGGCTCACCATTGCCTATGGCCGGCTACCCCTTGGTACAGGGTCTGTGGCCCAGAGCCTAGCTCTGTGAATGCCTGACCCCAGGCACTCCCCTACCTTCACCTGAACCGCAGCCAAGGCTGGGAGGCAGGATGGGTCCCGGAACAGGTGGGAATAGGTCTGCAGCGGCCGTCAGGCTTGGAATGCCCCACTTGTCTGCAATATCTATGGAGAGAGAGATAGCATCCATCTTCGCAGTCAGACTGCAAGAGAACTCTGGGGATTATTAGGGAAGCAGATGCCTTAATATGAGCCAGGAGGAGCCACAAGTTTGTGCAAGTTTGCCGTCACCTGCGCCACCTTGTGGCGGATAACCCAATTGTCAAGAATGGAGCGACCCGAGCAGGACACCAGGACACCAGTCCAACCTGCGGAAAGTTTGTGTAGCAGTGATATAATATTTCAATGCTCTCAGTACATCCAAAGAATCAAAGACCTTCTCCTTAAGACTAACCAGAGCAGGACATAAGGAGGGCAAAACCTCTTTATTAATATGAAAAGGGGAAACCATTTTAGGAAGAAAGTCCTGTTTAAAACAGAAGATGACCTTGTCCTTATGCAACTCTAAATAAAGAGTCTTTACTGATAAAGCTGCTAATTCAGAAACCTATTGTACTGAAGTAATTGCCATTAAAAAGATAACCTTAAAGTGGACTAACACCCACCGGTGATTGGCCCGGGAATCTATAAGATTCCCGGGCCGATCACCTCCCTCCCCGCGGGACATCCGAGATCGGGATGTCCCGCGGGTTGAAACCACCCCAAACTCCCTACCTTAGTTTCGGCGGCAGCCGGCCGCCGCCGCCTCCCTCACGCCCCTCTAGACGTGCGCGTGCCCGCGCCGGCCGTCTGTGAATGGCCGGCGCGGGCACGCGCGCGTCAACAGGGACGCGCGGGAGGCGGCGGAGGAGCCGCTTGTCCGCGGCTTGTCCGTCGCCGCGGGGAGAGGTGAGTTTGGGGGGTTCGGGGGGGTTTCACACAGCGGGGCACCCCGATCGGGGGTGCCCCACCGAAGTGGACCAAGACCCAGGATAGTCAAAATCCTGGGTGTTGGTCCACTTTAAGCTTAGTGATGCGTCTGCCAGAGGTTCCAAGGGAGAACCCTGAAGGGCCGATAGAACTAAGTTCAGGTCCCAGACCGACAGAAAAGGGCTTACGGGGAGGTCGCACATGAGTGACCCCCCTGTACAAAAGTCCTAATAAATTTATTCTCGGCAATAAGTCTCTGAAAAAAGATGGACAAAAGCAGATATCTGTCCTTTTAAAGTGCTCAATTGAAGACCTTCATCAAGACCAATATTCCTGAAACAGAAAAAGTTCTACAAGTGAAACCTCTAGATTCACAACAAGTGATAAATACTCACCAGATTCTGTAGTAAATCTTTGATGAAGTTTGCTTCCTGGCCTACATTATGCCAGACTCGTAAATTGGGCCATAGGGGCCCCTGTGTGAGAAGATCTGGATCGTCGGGCAACCTCCAAGGGTCACCTTTTGACATTCTTACTATGTCTGAGAATCAGCTTCTCCTTGACCACCAAGGAGCCACCAGAATGGTTGGGATTCCCTTGTGAGCTATCTTTTATAGTGCTCGACCCAGGTGTGGAATCGGAGGGAACGTATAGAGAAGCTTGAATGCTGACCACTGAAGAGTCAGGACATCTGTTGGGATTGCTAGAGGGTCCCTGGACCGGGATACAAACTTTGTAACCTTCCAATTGTGCCGAGCCGCAAATAGATCTACATCTGGGAACCCAGCACCCGCAAAGGGACTGAAAAACACTCTGACTTAGGGATCATTCCCCCTGATGCAGGACCACTCTGCTTAGATTATCGTCCTGCAAATTGTCCCCTCCTGGTATGTGGATTGCCGAGATGCAGTGAAGGAAGTCTGGCTCTTAATTCGATCTTGTAACCTGAGGATACCACTTCCTGCATCCCAAGATTTGTTACATGGAGCCTCCAAATGGGAACAAAGTGCAGAAGCCGTCCCCCCCACCTGCAAGGGTAGGGGCATCCCTTCATGCCTGAGGGGGCATTGAAGGGGTTTTTTCCTTGTCCCGGCAGCAAGATCTTGCCCTATTTTGGGACTTTGGGATACCGAAAATAATTTTGGAATATACCAGAGGCGGAACCTCTACCCTTGTGAAAAAAAGAGCTAGACTTCCATTTCTGTGGAAGTTTAGTAAATTTAGACTTACACCCAGTAGCTATCTTTACCATCTTATCTAACTGCTCCCCAAACAGACCTTGACCCTGAAAAGGGAGTCCTGTCAGAGGCAGCATCAGCCGACCTTTGCTTTAGCCATAATGAACACCTTAAAGCTACTAACAGAGCTAAGCCTCTGGAACTTAACCTGATCAAATTATCCATAGCAGAAATGACATACCTGTTAATATCCATACTGGTCTTAATCAGCTGGAAGCATGACTTCTGTGAACGACCTGAACGAGTCTTGGAATCCAGTTGCTTTAACAACTTTCTGCTCACCAAGGTTGCTATGGATGCTGCACAGGCTGGCCATAAAGCCGATCCTACAATAGAAAAAGCACGATATGCCACCAAATCTAAGTGCTTATCTGCTGGATCCCTTGGAGAAGCACTATCAGAGGATGGCATAATGGAAGTCTTAGAGAGACCTGAAACTGGAGTGTCTACCACAGGAGGGCAAGACCATTAATCAATCAGATCTGAGGAAAAAGGATATTTAGTATCTAATAGATACTAGAGACTATCCGGCTTCTGCCATATCTTTTGGATCAGTTAAGAATGAGTGCTTAGGAAAAACTGTCTCTATCTTCTGGAGCCGAGATATCCAAAATCTTTGAAATGGAACTAATCACATTTTCCATTTGTTCTTTAAACCAAATCACCTCCCCCCTCTGATAACTCAGCCTGAGAGACTATGGCAGCAAAAAGATCTTCAGACACAGAAGAAACTAAATGCTTCTTTTTCTTTAATACCTTCTTTGGGACAGGTGGTTCCAAACGGCCTTCAATGCGGGCCAACCTATCTGCAATCTCTTGGTGGACACTATTGGCCTGGTTATCCTCACGAGGCTGGGCTACCAAAAGAGCCCTAGGTTCTGAGGGCCTGGCGTCAGGGGTCTCAATAGGAGTCCTTTCTACAGGAGACACCTATCTTCCATATTTAGCCAGTACTACTGTGGTACAATCCCTACAGATAGTGCTGTCCTCGTCTATTGGCCTTTGCATACATACTGGATGTGGGGCAAGCCTGTCTGCTAAAGGACCAGATCCGATTATTATTGCTTTCTCTTTTCCCACAATCTACAACACAAAAATAACAAAATAAATAATAATAATAAAACAGTAAAAATAATAACATACACTTACCAGGCCAGCAGTGTAGGTCCGGAAAGGGGCTCTGCTGCAGGAGGCAGCCAGCCCGTCCAAGTCGCAATGACCCCTGGAGCAGCCCCGGCATCTGGCAAAGAGGCGGCGGTATGTGGTCAGGTACGCCGACCGAAGCCGCAGTAGAATTAATCGGCGCCCGGAGAAGCATCCCCGCTGATGAGAGCCGCAAGCCGGAGTGAGAACCAGTGGTGGTGGTAATAGCAAACTTAGCCTAGCCGACACACAGCCTCTGAAGCGGCAGACCAGGCAGCAATCTTCCCTCACTGCATAGACAGAAGGAAAAGTCTGCCTTTTGCTGTTGCATAGCTCCGCCCCCTTACTCAAAGGCCCCGCCCCTAAAAGGCACAAAATGTAAAAAAAAAATTGTGCTAAAGCAGTAAAAGAGGAAAATTATTCCCTTGGTCCCCCCTGCAGGCTCACCATACAAAAACCTGCAGTTGACCTTAAAAGCGGAACTGCAGTCCATAGTGACTTTTTACAAAACAAAAGTGACAACCCAAAGACCCTGGTGCTTACCCTTACCACCCTGATCGTTATCATAGCATAGCTGGGGAGGCATCATGGGTCCATCAGATCAGTGTGATATAAGGAACTGGAAGATCGACAGGGTTAAATTCCCCCACTTTCTAAGTAAAAATCCTAAAAACAGAAAATAAATTAGAGGAGTTCCAGATGCACCTTGCAGCCCAGTTCCAACTGCAAGAATGAAACTGGATTGTGGAAGTGCATCCCGAAGTATATAGGCTGGGAGGAGCCACACCTTTGTCTTGCAGTACATGCCCTTAGGTCGAGAGTTAATCTAATAGTTACTGATTGTCTGACGGCCTGGAGTAAAATAGAAAAGTTCCAGGCTGTTTTTTAACCCCAGTCTGCCCCTGTGTCTAGGGTGTGTCGGCTGAGGAAGTCTGGTTGTCTCTTCTCTTTTCCTGGCAGACGGATCGCCTTCAAGGAGAGCAAATTGTTCTCTGCCCATAAAAATATTGCTTGGGACAGATCCATCGGCAGTGCACTCCTCATACCCCCTGCCTACACGGGCTTCAGTAGTCATGTTGCCCAACAGGACATGTTTGTTTTGAACCTGGTGTGAGGCCTACTGTTGTGCCTTGGAGACTGCACTCTCTCTGAAATTTGAGGAGTGATACCACGTTGCTTGTAGGACAGTTCCTGCTATCACTGCCCCCACCCAAAAAGACTTACATTAGTTGTCATGGTGATTCTTGCTTCCAGACTTCAATGCACACCACTGCCCAGATTTTTTAGGTTGGCCCACCAAATCAGACTGTCTAATACCTTTTATCCAACATTTCTTACATTCTATCCCAAACTTCTAGGATGAAAGATTGAAATGTCCTAAATCTGACCTGTGACCAAGGAATTGCTGGGATAGCAGCTGACATGAGACCCAGAACCGGCATGGTACAAATAGGCATTTGGTGGTGCAGCATTAGCATACTGCCACAGATGTGGGCCAACTGAATCCTCTGTTTTTAACCAGATTTAGAGACAGATTATAGGATTGGTTGCGAGCAAACAGGGTTGAGTGTTGTGGCTCCTTTAAGATTAAAAGAAATGATTAATAAAACACTGTGCTATACAATAATTTAGTCAACATGGACGCAGAAGAGATTAGTTGTATAGAGAAAAGTCGCTAAAGCTGCTGCAACATGCCAGACTTCTTATTCCCACAAGTCCAAATAATACTGTATAGATAAAGGCACAGAGCAAAACTTCAGTTTTAAAACAAAAGCAGTCACCGGTGAAGAAAGATAATAAAGATCCCAATGCACATGCACACTTCTGGTGGTGCACGTCACCCTTCAGAAATATTCTCACCAAATGGCTGCAAAGCCGAGGCACAATTAACCCTTTCAGTGCCAATCACATAGTTTGTACGTGCTCGCTTCCACTCCACTTAAGTGGACTCCACGTGCGATCTGCCGACGATCAGTGCTGTGCAAACGCACATCTGACCCCCCCCCCCCGCCGCATCGCGCGGCGGCAGACACAAAAATGTGTTTTTTATTCTGCTTTTTTTATTTTTTCAGAAAACTCTTTAAAACCAGTGCTTTCAACCATGGATTCCACCTGGACATCTGTGGCTACAACGAGCTGGGGGCGCCTAGAAAGCTTAAAGTGGACCAACACCCACGGGTGATCGGCCCGGGAATCTATAAGATTCCCGGGCCGATCACCCCCCACCCCGCGGGACATCCGAGATCGGGATGTCCCGCGGGGTGAAACCCCCCCCAAACACCCCAACTCACCTACCTTATCTTCGGCGGCGGCCGGCCGCCGCCCTCGCGCCCCTGTAGGCGTGCGTGCCTCCGCGCCGGCCGTCTGCGAATGGCCGGCGCGGGCGCGCGCCCGTCAAAAGTGACGCGAGGGAGGCGGCGGCGGCCGCCGCCGCTTAGACGTTCCAGATCTTCCCTTGTACGTCGGCGCTGGGAGCGGGGAGGGGGGTTAGGGGGGGTTTCACACAGCGGGGCACCCCGATCGGGGGTGCCCCACCGAAGTGGACCAAGACCCAGGATAGTCAAAATCCTGGGTGTTGGTCCACTTTAAGGTGTGTACTTTCAGGGATTATATGGTTTGGGGGGGGGGGTATTTCAAATGTAAAAGGTTGTTTTTGTTGAAAAAGCGCAAGGTGCGCCCTTTGTCTGCAGAGCCATCGTTTTGATGTGAAATGACTCTTATGCATATGCTTTACTTTGGGCTGTTTGGCAACCCTACTCTTGGAAGTAGCTATGCATGTTGGGTATTGTTCTGTTCAGGGGACCTTGCCGTTTTTTCTTGTTTTCCTAATGTTTTTTCAGAAAAATTTGGTTTTTATTGTGCTTTTTTATTATTTTTTTCAGAAAACCCTTGGATACCAGTGTTTTTATCGATGGATTCCACCTGGACCATCTATGGCTACAACAACGAGCTGGGGCCGCCTAGAAAGCTTTTTAAATCATTTTTTTTAAGTAAAACCGTGTGAAACCAAATATTTCTTTAAAAGTTTTGAAAGAAGTCTGCTCCCACAACACCAAGCTAGGTACACCTACAAAGCTTGAGGTGTGTACTTTCAGGGAATATATGGTTTGGGGGGGGGGGGGGGGGGTATTTCAAATGTAAAAGGTTGTTTTTGTTGACAAAGTGCAAGGTGCGCATAGTAGTTGTAAAATCTTCTCAAACGTTCTTTTCAGTTCAGGGTTTCTCCTGGGCAGGAAAGGGTGTCTAGTGATACATATGTGGTACTGCTTTAATTGGGAGGACTGGGGCTTTTATGCACAATATGATTTTCTTGAAAAATGTACATGTCTTAATAAAATAAAAACAAAATGTATATTCTAAGTATACAGCACGTCCTGTTCCAGAATATTCCTTACACATGGGTAATACATCCACAAGATGGCGCTGGACTGCAGAAAACAGCTCGTGTCTCCTCCCGCCCTATATAAGTCAGGGACCTCCCACAAATTCCCCAGTTCTTTTCTGCAGTCTGGGCTGCGAAGATAGCTCTCTATGTGGCGCAGGTGAGCGGGGCGTATATGCCTGCGGCCCTGCAGGACTATTCCCACCCGTTCCATTCTATATTGCTGCCGCCCAGCCTTGGCTGACAAGGTTCGGGTGAAGGTAGGTCAGCAAGCACCAGTTAGGTGCTGAGGAGCTAGGCTCCTACCGCAGTCCCTGCTGTGACAGGGTTGGCGGTTTATGCTGATGGTGAGCCTTTTGGGATGCCCCCCCGCTCCATAGGTTTTTGCCAGGCTCAACCTGTGCAGTTAACCCTTATTCCCATAGGTGTTCCCCTCCACCCTCACTCCTCCCGTTGTCTTCAGGGCGCCTTTGTCTCCCTGGAAATCCTTTCTATTCCTGCCTCGCTCTCCCTTTGAGAGATCTCCGGGGGGGGGGGGGGGGGGGGGCGGTGACTAGTGGTAAATATCTGTATTGAATTATGTACTGTTTTACTGTATTTTACTTGTATGTCGCTGCCGCACGCTTGTAGAGCGCTCCGCGGATGGCGGCGTCATTTACCTCCGAGCTGCCGGGCTGCTATTGGCCGGCCAGATCACGCTATTCGGGGGGGGGCTTTGTGGATGACGATTTTCACATCACATCTCCATGGCCCGCCTTTTGAGGTCTGCGGACGCCATTTTGCCTGTCCTTAGCTGCGTGTGCTGCTGGCTCCCTGCGGTCCTTGAGTAACCCCGGATATTCCTTTCTGCTGTATTCTTATAGGAATGTTTTGTTATGTCTTTCAGACGGGTTATAACTTCAGCACTGTGGTTTCTCCCGGCCATCTCCCCTCACTATCTCCCACTTCCCTAGCGGGTTCTTGAGGCATCCTGGGTAGCTCTTTAGCGTTAACCCTTACTGGCCTGTTGTGCCATTCAAAATCACCATATGGAGTATGGAGGCTTCTGGGAATAATGGGCCTGGGGTTCCTTCGGGACAAGCCCGGCTATGTGTTGTGTGTGAGGTATCCCCATAAGTGATGATGTCAGGGTATGTGTATCCTGTGCCCAGCAGGCACTTGCGCTGCAGTCTGGGCTGTCTGTTACTGGGCCTGGTGGTGCGCCCCCTCTGGCCTCACCAACCCCCTCACGCTTACATCTGACTCCCACCGAGGGGCTTACTAGCGGGGAGTCTCAACCTGATTTAGCTGCACGGGTGGCCAGCATTGAAAAACATCTTGCTGGGTCTGCCCCGTGTAAGGCTTCTGCTAAGAAGCAGCATTTATCACCGGCGGTTTCCCTCTTCCCTGTAGAAGAAGACGGCCCTTACTCTCAGGTCCCTACCCCCTTGAGGAGGGGGAATTATTTTCTGATTCTGAATCCTCTGAGGAACAACCTAAGATTTACGGTGGTACTGGGACTCCCTTTGGGGAAGACCCGTGGTCCCCTGATGACACTGACAGATTGCTGAGTCACATTTTTGAAGTGCTCCGTATTTCCCCCGTGGCAGTGGCTCCGCAGCAGCAGGGTGGGCTTTTTCATACGGTTAAGCCACGCTGGGAGTTCCATGAGCAGTCTCACTTTAATAATCTAGTGCTCATGGAATGGGAACGGCCTAGCAAGCTGCCAGGGGTGCCTAAGAGTTGGGACAAGAGGTATCCCTTTCCTGCTGATGTTGTTAAGCGTTGGTCATGTCCTCCCGAGGTGGATGTGCCCATTCTCGGGTTGTCCAATACATCTGTTATGCATTCCCCTGATACTACTACCCTGTGGGATGGTGAGGACCGACGCTTGGACCAACTGGCCTGTCATGCCTTTGCCTGTGTGGGGACGGCGCTGCGCCCGGTTTGTGCCTCTGCTATTACGGCTATTGCCATTAAAGGGGTGCTTAAGTGTCTCTTGGGCGGGGCATCTGAGGATGCGGGTAGAGTATAGATCTCTCCTGCTTTGTGAGGAATTTATTGCATATATTCTTTCTGCCATGGATGATGCCATTAGAATGTGTGGTAGGACTTCTGCCCTGTTGGTGGCTTGACGCTCTGTCTGGCTACGTCAGTGGGTAGCTGATAATGCTGCTAACGCTTGGATTTGTTTGCCAGGGGCGGTAGATTACCTCAACGTAGGAGGCCGTCCCGGTCCTTTCGGGGTACAGGTGCCTTTCTCCCATCCTTCCGTGGTTCCAGAACTGGCCGAGGAGTCTCCTTTACTGGGGCCCGCGGAGAACACTGGGGAAGGGGCAGAGGACGTGGCCGTCCTGGCATCTCCTGGGGTCCCAAGCCAAAATCCTCACCCAAGCCTCCTCAGGCATGAAGGGACGCCCTCACCCATCCGGGTGGGGGGATGGCTTCGGCTCTTTGCTCACGTCTGGAGGCTTCACATCTCAGACCGGTGGATTCAGGAGGTAGTGTCCTCCGGTTACAAGATAGAGTTTGCAGCCTGGCCGCCCCCAAGATTCATCAAATCCCAGATGGCTCAAAACCCCCTGTCAGCTCAGGGTCTGTGCCTTGCTGTCCAAAACCTTCTGGAGTTGGGGGTCATCTGCCAGGTGACTTTGAGGGAAAGGGGAAGAGGCTACTATTCCAATCTTTTCACGGTTCCCAAAAAGGACGGGTCCATCAGACCCATCCTGGATTTAAAGTGCCTCAACAAATTTGTCAGATTCAAACAATTTCGCATGGAGACTCTGCGCTCAGCTGTCAATTCACTACGCCCGGGCGACTTCATGACCTCTGTAGACATCAAGGACGCTTACCTTCATGTACCAATCTTTCCAGGTCATCAGAGATTCCTCAGGTTTGCTCTGGAGGATCAGCACTATCAATTTGTGGCCTTGCCTTTCGGTATCACCTCGGCTCCCAGGGTATTCACCAAGGTGCTGGAGGGCGTAATGGCTCTGCTGAAATCTCAGGGCATTCACATCCTTCCTTACTTGGACGACATTCTCATCACGTCTCAGTCCTTCCAACAGGCCGAGCTGGCTACCCAGCTGGTAGTGTCCACACTGGAGTCCTTCGGCTGGGTGATCAACCACCCAAAGTCTATCCTGTCACCGTCAATGGTGAGGTCCTTTCTGGGCATGACTCTGGATACATCTCAGGTCAAGATTTTTCTCCCTCAGCAGAAGGTGGAGAGTCTTCAAGCCCAAGCCAGGCTTCTTATGTCTTGCCCTCATCTCTCCATCCGGCAGGGGATGCAGCTGGTGGGCCTGATGGTTTCTTGGTTCGAGGCGGTTCCATACGCTCAGTTTCACATGAGACCTCTTCAACTTCACCTCTTATCAGTTTGGGATTGGGACCCTCGGTCCCTGGATCAGGTGTTGGTTCTGTCCCCTCTGGCCACCTCTCGTGGTGGCTGGACTCAAGAAACCTGTTGGTGGGCAGATGCTTTCTGGCCCCGTGCTGGGAGACATTCACCGCGGATGCCAGTCTGACAGGTTGGGGGGGCTTCTGGAAATCCCTGAAATTCCAGGGTCAGTGGGGCCCTCAGGAGGCCCATACCCCTATCAAGATTCTGGAATTGAGGGCGATAAGGTTGGTTCTCGCCCAATTGACTCCACACACTCGAGGTCGGGCGGTTCAGGTCCGCTCGGACAACCAGACGGCGATTGCCTACATCAGTTATCAGGGAGGGACCCGGAGCAAGAGGGCCCTCAAGGAAGTGTCCCTGATACTGTCTTGGGCGGACAAAAATGTACCCAGCATCCCGGGGGTGGAGAATCTGGAGGCAGACTCCCTCAGCAGGGGGACTTCTCGTCTGGGAGAATGGTACCTCAGCAGCAGGGTGTTTCGCTACCTGTGCCACCGCTGGGGTCAGCCAGATGTGGATCTGTTTGCGTCCCGTCACAAGCTTCCAGTCTTTGTCTCTCTGTCCCAGGACCCTCTGGCCTTGGCCATGGATGCACTAGCAATGTCTTGGAAGAGCTTTCAGCTCCTCTATGTGTTCCCTCTTTTCCTCTGCTGGGCAGGGTGCTGCGCAAGGCTGCTCAGGAAGGGGTGCCAACCATTCTGGTGGCCCCCTGTTGGCCAAGAAGGGAGTGGTTCGCAGACATTGTGCAGTTGGCAGTAGATCAGTATGTCCTGCCCAAGGATCCAGACCTGCTCACTCAGGGGCAACTACGCCATCCCAATTTACAAACGCTGGTTTTAACAGCCTGGCTGCTGAAACCTCCATCTTGATGGAAAAGGGGCTTCCTGCCTCTGTTGTTAATACCATGATTCGGGCTAGGAAGAAGTCCTCGTCATCCATCTACTACAGGGTATGGTATGATTACATTGACTGGTGTGAGTCTAAGTCGCTTCCCTGTTGGGTGTTTTCTATCACTAAGATTCTGGAATTTTTGCAACATGGTTTGGATTTGGGTCTTCAACTTAGTACCCTCAAAGGTCATGTTTATGCTTTGGCCATTTTCTTCTAAAGATCCTTTGCTCACCATCGTCTGGTCAAGACTTTCTTCCAGGGGGTTACTCACGTGTGTCCTCCACGTAAGCCTATGTTACCAGTGGGATTTGAACTTGGTCTTATCTGCCTTGCAGGGGTCCTGCTTTGAGCCTTTGCGGGAGGCACCTTTGTCCATTTTGACGCTTAAGGTAGTCTTTTTGGTGGATATCACTTCTGTTAGGCGTGTTTCTGAGTTGGCGGTGCTTTCCATCAAACCCCCTTACTTTGAGACACCAGGACAAGGTGGTGTTTCGTTTTAAGCCAGATTTTCTGCCTGTTGTGTCTGCTTTTCATCTCAATCAGGACATTGTTTTGCCTTCTCTGAGTCCTAATCCTAGTAACTCTAAGGATGTGGTCAGGACTCTGAAGTTCTATTTGGTGGCTACTGAATCCTTCAGGAAGACTGATGCTCTTTTTGTGCTCCCGTCTGGACCTAAGAAGGGTCTGGCTCCAGCTAAGTCCACTATTAGCAAGTGGATCCGCCAGGCTGTGGGACAGGCCTATTCTGCTAAGAAAAGGAGCCTCCCTTCCGCCTTACTGCTCATTCTACTTGTGCTATTGGTGTCTCTTGGGCTTTTCAGCACCAAGCTTCTGTTGAACAAGTTTGCAAGGCTGCTACTTGGTCTTCTGTTCATATTTTTATAAAGTTTTACAAGGTTGACGTTCGGGCCTCAGCTGATGCTACTTTTGGTCACAAAGTTCTGCAGGCGGCAGTGGTTTAAACTGTTCGCTGTTACTTTTGGGGGATCCCACCCTACCTTACGGACACTGCTATTGGATGTCCCAAGTGTAAGGAATATTCTGGAACAGGACGTGCTGTATACTTAGAATAATACAATTCCGTGATTACTCACTTGTAGAATCGGTATTATACGTATACAGCACGTCCTGTTCCACCCCACCCTTGTTATCATTATTCTTCGTTACCTCTGTATGGCGATTGTTCATTTTTTGAATTCTGGTTATTATTGTTCTCCCGGCTTCTTGTTAACTGCTTGTCAATACTGGGGAATTTGTGGGAGGTCCCTGGCTTATATGGGGCCGGGAGGGGCCACAAGCTGTTTTCTGCAGTCCAGCGCCATCTTGTGGATGTATTACCCAAGTGCAAGGAATATTCTGGAACAGGACGTGCTGTATACGTATAATACCAATTCTACAGGTGAGTAATCACAGAATTGTATTTTTGTGCTCCCGTCTGGACCTAAGAAGGGTCTGGCTCCAGCTAAGTCCACTATCAGCAAGTGGATCCGCCAGGCCGGTACAGGCCTATTCTGCTAAGGGGAAGGAGCCTGCCTTACTGCTCATTCTACTCGTGCTATTGGTGCCTCTTGGGCTTTTCAGCACCAAGCTTCTGTTGAACAAGTTTGCAAGGCCGCTACTTGGACTTCTGTTCATACTTTTTCTAAGTTTTACAAGATTGATGTAAGGGCCTCAGCTGATGCTGCTTTTGGTCGCAAAGTTCTGCAGGCAGCAGTGGTTTAAACTGCCCACTGTTACTTTTTGGGGATCCCACCCTACCTTACGGACACTGCTATTGGATGTCCCATGTGTAAGTAATATTCTGGAACAGGATGTGCTGTATACTTAGAATAATACAATTCTGTGATTACTCACCTGTAGAATTGGTATTATATGTATACAGCACGTCCTGTTCCATCCCACCCTTGTTATCATTTTTCTTAGTTACCTCTGTATGGTGATTGTTCATGTTCATTTTTGAATTCTTGTTGTTATTATTCTCCCGACTTCTTGTTAACTGCTTGTCAATACTGGGGAATTTGTGGGAGGTCCCTGACCTATATAGGGCAGGGAGGAGCCACAAGCTGTTTTCTGCAGTCCAGCGCCATCTTGTGGATGTATTACCCATGTGTAAGGAATATTCTGGAACAGGACATGCTGTATACATATAATACCAATTCTACTTGCCATTAAAACATTAAAAAACTGTGAAAAAATGACAAACAAGACATTTCATGTTAAAGCCCAGACTCTGCTGAAAAAAACAATATATAATTTTCCTGGAAATCCCTTAAAAAATTGCAGATAGACCTGTATAGCACAAAATAGTGAAAAATGGTCTGGCACCAGGGGTGACAAAATCTCCAGGCAGACTGGCAGCGAAAGGGTTAAACGAATTCTCCTCCAACCAGTAAATGATTTACTCTGCAGACTTGTAATCCAAAGCAGCAACAGTATTGGGCTCAGTAACCACGCACCCTGCTCACAGGCTCTACGCCATAGAGTCCTGCGGCTCAAGTCTTCCAATCTCAGTGACTGGAGACTGGAGGACTCAGCTTTGCAGCCATTTGGTAAGAATATTTCTAAAGAGTGACGGGCACCACCAGAAGTGTGCATGTGCATCATGATCTTTATTATCTTTCTTCACCGGTGACTGCTTTTGTTTTAAAAGAAGTTTTGCTCTGCTCCTTTAAGATTGTTCTAATTGCCCTGCTCATGTGCACCTCCCAGGTTAGCTCCTCTGGCTGCATTAGATAATGCTGTGTCTTAGCCAAAAATACAATTCTGTGATTACTCACCTGTAGAATTGTTTTTATTGGTATCCTGCTCGGGTCGCTTCACTCTTCACAATTGGGTTATCTGCCACAAGGTGGCGCAGCTGACTGCAAGACGAAACTTGTGGCTCCTACCAGCCCATATAAGGACAGCAAATTTCCCAGTGTTGAAAAGCAGTAATACAGAGAAAAGCTGGGAGGCCAGAGACCATGTTAACTCACACAGCCCGACTATAAACTCTCTCAACAGTAATCACCATAACAAGGCAAAAGAGGATAACAGAACAAGGGTGGGATGAAGTGACCCGAGCAGGATACCAATAAAAACAATTCTACAGGTGAGTAATCACAGAATTGTATTTTTCCTGGTATCCTGCTCGGGTCACTTCATTCTTCACAATTGGGACATCCAACAGCAGTGTCCAAGAAAGGGTGGGATCCCCAGTGATCAACGGTGCATAGTTCATGACACTACCGCCTGAAGCACTTTGTGACCAAAAACAGCATCAGCTGAGGCCCTAACGTAAACCTTGTTAAACTTAGAAAAAGTATGAACTGAAGACCAAGTAGCGGCCTTACAACCTGTTCAACCAAAGCCTGGTGCTGAAAAGCCCAAGAAGCACAAATAGCTCTAGTGGAGTGAGCTGTAACACGGAAAGGGGGTTCCTTCCCCTTGGCAGGTCTGATCCACTGCTGATAGTGGATTTTGCCATGTGCTTGCACAAATTCAAAAGAAACAAAAGAAGGGTGGTTTGAGTGCTGTGGCCCCTTTAAGACTTTTGTATTCTAATTGCCCTGCTAAAGTGCACCTCCCTGGTTATAAAATGGTCTGAGCGGCTGACACCCTTCTTTTGTTTCTTTTGAATTTGTGCAAGCACATGGAGTGTGGGGTCTAGGCTGTATTGCAAGGTCTTTGACCCTTCCACCCCATGGCTTGCACTTGAGGTTTAGGGCAACCTCAGGTAAGCCTGCTCCCAATTTATCTATTGCATTGTATGTCCCAAATGGGGCTCTTAGAGACTAGAATTAGTACTAGAGTTAGGACTGCACCTCACAGGGGCACCTTGGCACTGGTGGTGCAGATTAAGCATACTTCTGCAGATGTGTGTGACCGAGCCCCCTGTTTATAACCTAGTTTAGAGACAGATTGTAGGTTGGTCAGCAAGCTAACAGGGTTGAGTGCTATGGCCCCTTTAAGACTTTTGTATTCTAATTGCCCTGCTAATGTGCACCTCCCTGGTTAGTTATAAAATGGTCTGAGCGGCTGCCACCCTTCTTTTGTTTCTTTAGGATCAGGGATCAGGAGTCCTGCCCTGATGATTGATGTAGGCAACTGCCGTCTGATTGTCTGAGTGGACCTGGACCGCACGACCCCGTAGGTGGAGAGTCAACTGAAAAAGAACCAACCGTATCACTCTCAGCTACAGGAGATTGATAGGCACATGGGCCCCACTGGCCCTGGAACTTCAGCGATTGCCAAAACCCTCTCCAACTGGTCAGACTGGCGTTCATGGTGACAATTTCCCAGCGCGAAGGCAGGAAGGACCTGCCCATTAGAAGATTTCTCGGGTCCAACCACCACGAGAGGGACTGTCTGGCCAGAGGGGACAGAGCAAATTCCTGTTCCAGAGACTCCTGTGTCCGATCCCAAACGATCAAGAGATTCAACTGAGGAGGTCTCATGTGGAACTGGGCGAAGGGTACAGCCTCGAGGCAAGACACCATGAGGCCCACCAACTGCATCCCCAGACGGATGGATGGGTGTGGGCACGACAGCAAGACCCACGCCTGCGTCTGCGTCTGAAGACCCTCCACCTTCTGCTGAGGGAGGAACACCTTGACCTGAGAAGTGTCCAACGTCATGCCCAGGAAGGACCTCACCAATGACGTGATCGAAGACTTGGGATAATTGATCACCCAACCGAAAGCCTAGAGCGTGGACAATACCTTCTGACGTCGCTCTCGGCCTGCTGAAGAGATTGAGCAGCAAACAACAAATCGTCCAGGTAAGGAAAAATACGAATGCCCTAGCTCCTCAGTAGGGCCATGACACCCGCCAGCACCTTGGTGAACACCCGAGGGGCCGAAGAGATCCCGAACGGCAGTGCCACAAACTGGTAGTGTTGAAACCCCAAGGTGAACCTCAGGAACTTCTGATGTCCCCGGAAAATAGGAACATGCAGATAGGCATCCTCGATGTCCACCGTGGTCATGCAGGGCTGAAGAGAACTCACCGCTGACCGTAAGGTCTCCATGCGGAAGTGTTTGAACCTGACAAACCTGTTGAGGCCCTTCAGGTACGGCCGCCCACTGTTGCAGCCAGATAGACCGACGAAGCGTGACCAGCAGGGCCGAAGCCCTTCCGCCAAGCCGGACAGCATCGTCCATGGCTGAGATCACAAAGGCAATGAAGTCAGCGCAAGCCAAAAGTTCCTTATACCCGTCCGCTCGCTTGTGAGATCTGGTGACATCCACAAGGCGCCTTACCTTATTTTTAATGGCCATGGAGACAAAAGGCGCGGCGCAGACAGGACGCAGACCAGCCCCCACAAAAGTGAAAGCGTGGCAAGCGAGTTGATCCATGCGCCGGTCAGCATTATCACGCAAGGTAGTAGTGGCAGAAGATGTCATAACCGAGGTATTGGCGATCCCCAGAACAGGAGCATCCACCTCTGGAAAAGGGATACCGTCTGTCCAGGCCCTTAGGCACAGAAGGCAATTTATTAGGCCTCTCCCATTCCTTAAAAACCAATTTGAACAAATGACCTTGCTCAGGAAAAACAAGACACTGTCTCTCAGGGCGGAAAAGATTCCCCTGCTTCTTTTTGGCCGCCTTCGGGGGAGCAATGTGCAAGGTATCAAACCCTGCAGACAAAAGCTTTTCCGTGTCATCGGGGAGCCACATGTCCTCGTCTGAAGAGGACCCGGGGTCACTATCAAAGTCACCTGCGCGGTCCCCAGAGGAGTCGGAAAATACCATTTTGTGAGTACTCACCTGAAAAATGGATATTGTTGGTGTGCCACACACCCCGCTTCACTTCTTAAATATTCATTTATATGGTGAAGCCCTCAGCATCCGCTGAGGCCCGCACATCAACTTTGTAAAATTTAGAAAAAGTGTGAACAGAAGACCAAGTGGCGGCCTTACAAACCTGTTCAACAGAAGCTTGGTGCTGAAATGCCCAAGACGCCCCAACAGCGCGAGTGGAATGAGCAGTGATACGAAAAGGGGGAACTCTTCCCTTAGCAGAATAGGCCGCAGTAACGGCCTGATGTATCCACTTGCTAATGGCAGATTTGGCTGGTGCCAAACCCTTCTTAGGCCCATGGGGCACAACAAAAAAGGAATCCGTCCTACGAAAGGGAGACGTGATAATCAAGTAGTACTTAACACAGCATACTACATCCAAACAATGCAAAACCCTCTCTTTGTCATTCTTAGGATTAGGACACAAGGAGGGAAGAACAATATCTTGGTTCAAATGAAAAGCAGACACAACCTTAGGAAGAAAGTCTGGCTTGAACCGAAAGACCACTTTATCCTGATGCCTCTCAAAGTAAGGCGCCTGGATAGTTAAGGCCGCCAACTCTGAGACACGCCGGACAGAAGTGATCGCTACCAAGAAGACAATCTTCTGAGTCAGGGTAGACAAAGCAATATCTTGCAAAGGCTCAAAAGGAGGAGCCTGAAGAGCAGAAAGAACCAAATTCAAATCCCAAACAGGGAGTAATGGTTTCCTGGGAGGCCGCACATGCGTAACCCCCTGGAAAAAAGTCTTAACTAAAGGTTTAAGCGCAACACGCTTCTGAAAAAAGACAGATAAGGCAGAGACCTGCCCTTTCAACGCACTTAGCTGGAGACCAGAGTCCAGCCGATTGTAAAAACTCCAGACTCCTGGAGACCGAAAAGACCCTACAAGGAAAAGATCTTATCTCACACCAAGCGATATAGGCTTTCCAAGTCCTATAGTAGGTGATGGAAGAAGACCTCTTCCGGGCACTGATCAGAGTCTTAATGACTGAATCAGAAAGACCCTCCTCCTTCAGGATGGAGGTTTCAGCAGCCAGGCCATCAAACCCAGCGCTGGTAAATTGGGGTAACACAATTGACCCTGAGTGAGCGGATCGGGCCGAAGAGGCAGAACGAACTGGTCCACTGCCATCCGAACGATGTCTGCGAACCTCACTCGTCTTGGCCACCTTGGGGCCACGAGAACGGCGTACACCTTTTCCAGAGCCAACTTCTGAAGAACCCTGCCCAGCATGGGCATCGGAGGAAACAGGTATAGAAATCCTAGAACTCCCCAGATCAGGGACATGGCGTCCACTGCCAGAGCCAGAGGATCCTGGGAGAGCGACACGAAGTTCGGGAACCTGTGATAGTGATGAGGGGCCAACAGGTCCACCTCCGGGGTCTCCCATTGGAGACACAGTAAGCGAACCACCCGAGGATGGAGAGCCTATTCTTCCAGACGGGGAGAGCCCTTGCTCAACCGGCCCGCTACCTGTTTCATCACCTCTGGAATGTAAACCGCCGAGAGACAGGGAACATGGAACACTGCCCATGTCCGGATCAGGGACACTTCTCTGAGAGTACTCAGACTGCGCGTCCTTCCCTGAAGACCAACGTAAGCAACCGCTGATCGATTGTCTGAACACATCTGGACCAGAAGGCCCAGAACGTACTGAGTTAGGAGAGCAAGCACCTGAGGGATGGTTCTCAGATTCAGAATATTGATGGGTAAGTGGGGCCTTTAAGCTCTCCACTGCCCCTGAAACCGCAGCTCCTTCCAGAATCTGCCCCATCCCGACAGACTGGCGTCCATGGTGACAATTTTCCAAAGGGGGGTCAGGAAAAGCCTGCCCTACACAAGATTGGTCGAGACCAAGCACCACAGGAGGGTCTGCCGTACACGGGAGGACAACTGGAAGGACTGATCCAGCGACTGAGGTTGCTGGTCCTAACACGCTAACAGAAATAACTGAAGCGTTCTCGTGTGAATTTGGGCAAAAGAAAGACACACTCCGTCTTGATGAGAGTTCAGGCCGGGATGAACCGACCCATGAACGGACCATGAAGGAGGGTGAGACTCGAATTCCAGGTCGTAACCGGGCGACACTACCTCCTGGATCCATCTGCCTGGAACCACTTGGTTCCAATGGTAGAAGTGTCGCAATAGTCCCCCCACCCGCACGGGTGAGGGCAGCCCCTCATTGCTGAGTTAGCTTATCAGCAGGTTTGGGCTTGGTGCCCCAGGACTGAGTGGGCCGGCCACGGCCCCTCCCCCGAGTCCAACCTGCGCCACTGGTAGCGGGAAAGGACGTACCCCTGCCCGCTCTGAATCCTCGAAAGGAAGGCCTACCGGAACTTGCCCCCCTAAAGGGGCCACGGGGCCTCTTGCGTTGTGGCATCTTCCCACCCTTTGCGACAGAATCAATTTTCTCCCCGAACAGACGCAACCCCAAAAAGGGGAGAGCTGTGAGCACCTTTTTGGAAGCCGTGTCCGCTGACCACTGACGCAGCCATACTGACCTGCGAATAGCCACCAGCATAGCTGCTGCCTTGCTACTCATAGTCAGCGCATCGTCCTGAGCAGCCAGGACATAAGCCACAAAAGATTCACACTGCTTAAGCGCAGTGAACTGTTTGCAAGCGGGATTAAGATCCTCATATAGCCCCTGAATTAAGGACTTAATTGCCAATAGCAAAAGGGCTGAAGCACATACCGGGCGCAACGCTGACCCGGAATAGATAAAACCATGTCGAGCGTATTGGTCAATCCGACGATCTTCCCCATCTTTAGGGACAGTGGTCTCAGCAGATTGTACCATAGCCGAGCTGGAGAGCCCTAGTACAGGGGTATCAACGTCAGGAGGGACAGACCAAAGCTTCACCAATTCTGGTGGAAAAGGATAACGCTTTTCCCAACTGGAAGGAATTCCAGATAACCGCGTGGGATGTTCCCATTCCTTAAACCGGACCTTCACCCTGATTTAATGAAAAGCCCAAACTCTTAAAAAACAATTCCTCAGCATCTAAAATTAATATATTTTACATGTTTAGTCACTAATTTATTATACTTTCCCCCACTGGGCTGCAACTCTGTTCGGGAATTTAGGATACGGGCGCCGCCATCTTGACTCAGAAGCATCACACTTACTGAGGAGAGGAGAGTGGGATAAGGTACAGGGGGGCGGGTTATAGCTGTGCTTTGCTCAGACAGAGCAGAGCTGGGGTCAGGGAAAGGTCAGCAGTCCCAGAATGCAGAGCAGCACAGTTACTTCCTGTTTGCAGGCACTTCCTGTTTGCAGGCTGCCTGCAAAAATGGCAGCTTCCATAAGCCGCCATCTTGGATGTTTAAAGGCTTATAAAATGCAGTAGATGCAGGTAGGATGATTTTTAATGTGAGCAATCTGTATGTACAGGGTGTGGGAAACATATAAGATAGACTCTTATTTAGAGTGAAGGTCCGCTTTAAGAACCACCCTCTCAAAGTGGTGTTGTCTGGGAAAAACCAAACGCGGCTGAGGCTCTTTAAACAACTGACGCTTTGGCGGGGCGGCCGCCTCAGGCGTATCTAAACTCAAAATTTTAAACATTTGAGCCAGAATGGAGGGGGTGTCAAAAACAACCCCCTCTGACCAATCGCCAATCTCATCAGCCACAAGCTGACCTGTCGGCTCATCTGACTCCGACGGGAATTCATCCTCGTCCGGGGATCAATCGGACCATTCCACAGGTTCACAAAACTGGTCCTGTGGAGCCGAAGGTACCGGAGTCAGGTGCCTTCGTTTTGCAGCGGCCTTTAACGCTGCTTTAACGGGCATTACTTTCCGGGGGCTGGGCTGTGCTGCTGCGTCAGAATGCGAATCCCCACTTTTGACAGTGTCATGCGGGGTCCGGAATAGGGAGGGAGAGGTAGGAGATGATGAAGGATGCGATGGCCCCGCAGCCGAAGCAACGGACTGGCGCGCAATAGTCTGTTTTGCACAAGGGATGCAAATAAAGACATCATCAGCTGGGAGTGGAACCCCACAACCTACGCATCCCCCGAACGGCTCAGCAGAACAGTTTCCGGAAATTATGGAAGCCTCCATATGGTGATTTATGGTATTCGCAATACTGGGACTTTTAAGGCATAAGCCAACCCAGGATGCCCCTTTATTAGTAATGTCCCGGAAGGGAGGATTTTTTTTTTTTTTTTAAGTTAAGGTCCCCTTTAATAAACTATATATATATTTATATATAGTCTATGTATATATACATTAAATAGATATCCCAATAATTAGCCAGGCACATAGAGCCGGAGGGCCACCATAAGCAGGGATCCCAGGATCTGCAAGGAAAAGAAAAACCATCAGATCCTCACGTGTATAAAAAAACATATAAGTATGGCACCAAAGTGCCCTTAAATAAGAGCCAAATCACGCCCCCTTAATACAAAGTGACTCCCCACTATATTACTGCAAGGAAATGCATTCCCCATTTAACGGCCCCAACGGGTGGGGCCGCTTACCTGGTCAGCGGAGGCAGCAGCCGGAACAAGACTGCAGCCAGCACGGAAGACAAAGTGCGGCCGTGCGCCCACGCGACTTCCTGCATTTGAAGGAAGCAAACGCTGGGCCCGCCACAAGACGCCGCATGAGGTCAGCGCCGCGCCCCCGACGCCGCATCAGCGGGACCCACCCCCCCTACGCCGATCAGCTGGAAATCACTCTCAGCTGGGCCACTACACGTGCACCCAGGCGGCGGAGGGGGGAGGGTAAAGACCGCATGCGCTGCCTAATGAATACATAAAATGCCAGACGGGGAGAGGAGAGGGGGGAGGGGGCCACAAAGCAACAGTCTGCAAAGAAAAGTGGCCAGCCCCTACCCAGCGCAGCCTGCCCTTCAAGCAGACCAAAAGTATACACATGCTGAATACAGTGAATGCATAATCACACATGTTGAAATGAAGTGATACAAGTGAAACACACATACTTAAAGCACACCCTCACACCCCCCCCCCCCATAGTGAAGGGAGAAGGGACCGTAATGGGAGAGTAAGGGGCTACGGGGACCCTCGGGACAGGGGCATCCCATTTCCGGATCACCATGCCGGATAGCCGCATTGCCCCACGCATGAGGTCGAGCGGTAGGAGATAAGCTCCTAGGCACTTAAAGTGCCATCTACCATTTGCCTGGTGAGCAGCCTAGGCTGGGAGGCTTCCATTTCACCATAAAGGTATACAAACTCAAACCGGGCAGAAATAGACCAAAAGGGGGGTGGCGGTGTAAGAATACCCCAGCCTACCTGTAAGCAGGAGACTTCCATCTTCTGACTTGTCAGCAAGCAGAGAGAAAAAATACTGGTGATTGAAGGGAGGTACCAGGTATATATAGGCCGGAAGGGGGCTCGTTACAAGACTTCCTCTCTGCACTACGTCACCTGGCGGTGGATTAACCCAATAATGGATGAATATTTAAGAAGTGAAGCGGGGTGTGTGGCACACCAAGAATACATGAAATAACTCACCCTCCTCCATGGAATCACGGCCACCAAAGGCCTCATAGGGAATAAGCCGGTTCCAAAGCCGCTTCTTACCAGAGGCCTTGCCGGCGGCCGGGCGGGACAACTGCCCGTAGGTAAAATAGGACTGGGGAGAGTAGCGCTCGCCCCATCCTGTTCCGCAATAACGCTCTGGGCGCAGGGAACATAAACCGCGCTGCGACTGCTCAAGGGGCAAGTACCACACATAAGAAATAGCTTAGTCCGCCTCGAAGGGCCCCCAAGCTCGCTATCCCCAGAAGCCTCCATTATGGTGATTATTAGCCAATAAAATGGGTTAAAAAGCACTAAGGGCCCAACACGGACAATCTCCAATAATAGCCCCCAAGCCTGAGATGGGGGGGGGGGGGGGGGTGGATGGACCGGGAGGAACCACAAGAATAATATGGGACCAGCCTGCAAGACACAAAAGGGGCACACATAAGCGTCCCGCAGCGCATGCACCACGACAGAAAACTATGCACATGACTGAAAAACATATAAAATTAAAGACCGGACTCATGGACCCCACAGCCAGCATCAGACCCAGGCCGAGGAGGAGAGCAGGATGCAGCCAGACAGATAGGATTGAAGGTGAGGCACACAGCCAAGCTCCTATGCCGAGTGAAGATGGTGCCGGAATCGCAGCACCTCGAGGGGCGGGCCGTGTCGCGATGACTTAATGCTTTAAGTCTTCTGGCTGCCCTTTTCCTGAAGACATATTGGGATCACTATGGGTGAACAATAAGGGTAGGAGGCCACCATGTCACCTGCTGGCAACCCACCTTAATAGCCACACCCCATCTTGGGACTGCAGGGGCATGGAAATGCCTGATGTGCATCGGTATGGACCTGGTGTTCTTCCAGGGGTGATCCTGGAAGAGCAATGGACCTATACTGAAGGGGATAGGGTGGTTGCCTCTGGGAGTGGCTACACTTTTTTAAACAAAAATAACAAAAAATAAATAAATAAAAAATTTACCCACGTGAGTGTGATTTTGTTGACTCATGCTGAATCGACAACTTTTCCTTAGTGTTTCAAAAGGAAATGTACTATAAACATGTACAACATTTGCTGCTCTCCTGCCTTAAATAAGGGCCAAAATTAACACCTGTTTTCCTATAGAATAAAGGACACGCTCCTTTGAATTAAAGTCATTGTCCAGGCAGGAAAACAAGGTCTATGATCATCTTTTGCCCCCAGCCTCTAATCGCTCCTAATCCAGGGCTCTAAATCATACCTGTTCGGCAGATTGCATCCCCTGTGGTTTTCAGCGCGATTGCGAAGATGGGCCCACCATCAAACCTATAAGGGTTTGATGTGTAGATTTTTGTGTATCAAAATTATATCTTAAAATGTGCTGAGTTGATCTAGTATTTAAAAAAAAAAAAATACCATTTTGTGAATACTCACCTATAAAATGGGTATTATAAGTATGTCACACACCCCACTTCAAACATTAATAATTACAATAGGGTTAACGCACCGCTAGGTGGCAGCATTGCAGAGAATCTCCAAAAACTTCAACAGGCCCCTCCCGGTCTATACATACCTGGTACCTCCCAAGAACCTCCCAGTATTAGAACAGCAGTAAGACAAGGTACCAGAACCAAACAATGTAACCCTCAATGTAAAGAACTAAACTTCACCAAATAAAGAGCCAGGATACCGAAAAGGGCGGGTGAAGTGGGGTGTGTGACATACTTATAATACCCATTTTACAGGTGAGTATTCACAAAATGGTATTATTCTAAGTATGTCACACACCCCACTTCAAACATTAATAATTACAATAGGGACATCCAACAGCAGTGTCCAGAAAAGGGTGGGTATCCGAATCAGGCAATAACGCAGAAAAAACTCAAACCACTGCAGCCTGCAAAACCTTGCGGCCAAAAACAGCATCCGCTGAGGCCCGCACATCAACCTTATAGAACTTAGAAAAAGTATGAACAGAAGACCAAGTTGCAGCCTTACACACTTGTTCAACCGAAGCCTGGGTGCTGAAAAAAGCCCAGGACGCACCAACCGCACGAGTAGAATGAGCAGTAACGCGGAAAGGAGGATCCTTCCCTTTAGCCGAATAAGCACCAACAATGGCCTGACGAATCCATTTACTAATGGAAGATTTGGCCGGAGCCAAACCCTTCCTAGGTCCACATGGCACAACGAAAAAGGCATCCGTCTTACGAAAAGAAGACGTAGCACGTAGATAGTACCTGACACAACGTACCACATCCAAGCAGTGCAAAGCACTCTCCTTGACATTCTTAGGCTTAGGACACAAGGAAGGAAGAACAATATCCTGGTTAAGATGAAAAGCAGAGACCACTTTAGGTAGAAAGTCTGACTTGTATCGAAAAACCACTTTGTCCTGATGATCCTCAAAATAAGGAGCCTGAATAGACAAAGCTGCCAACTCTGAAACACGCCGAACCGAAGTGATGGCCACCAGAAGGCAACCTTCTGAGTAAGAATGGACAAAGCAACATCCCGCAAAGGCTCAAAAGGAGGAGCCTTAAGAGCAGAAAGAACCAAATTCAAATCCCACACTGGGAGCAAAGGCTTCCTAGGAGGCCGCACATGCGAAACCCCCTGGAAAAAGGTCTTGACCAAGGAATGACTAGCAAAAGACTTCTGGAAAAAAATAGACAAAGCAGAAACCTGCCCCTTCAAGGTACTCAGCTGAAGACCGGAGTCCAGCCCCGACTGAAGAAACTCCAAAATCCTAGACACAGAAAAGACCCGGCAAGGCAAAGACCTAGCCTCACACCAATCAATATAAGATCTCCAATACCTGTAATAGATGGAAGAAGAAGATCTCTTCCTGGCACTAATAAGAGTCCTAATGACCGCATCCGAAAGACCCTCCTCCTTTAAGATGGAGGTTTCAGCAGCCAAGCCGTCAAAGCCAGCGTTTGTAAACTGGGGTAACAAAGTTGACCCTGAGTGAGAAGATCTGGCCGAAGCGGCAGATCGAACTGATCTACGGCCAGACGAACGATGTCCGCGAACCACACCCGCCTTGGCCACCTTGGAGCCACGAGAATGGCGGGCACTCCCTCCAGAACCAACTTTCACAGAACCCTGCCGAGCATGGGAATCGGAGGAAACAGATAAAGAAACCCCAGGTCCCTCCAGCTCAGGGTCATGGCATCCACCGCCAGAGCCAGAGGGTCCCGGGACAGGGGACACAAAGGACGGAAGCTTGTGATTGTGACGAGAGGCAAACAGATCCACCTCCGGCGTCCCCCACCGGAGACAGAGTGACCGAAACACCTGGGGCTGGAGAGACCACTCCCCCACGACGGGACGCACACCGGCTCAGAAAATCCGCCTCTGTGTTTTCCACTCCCGGAATGTAAACTGCCGAGATGCAAGGGACATGAGTCTCCGCCCAGACCAAAATCAGAGACACCTCCCTGTCGGGCACCCAGACTGCGAGTCCCTCCTTGGTGATTGATGTAAGCAACCGCCGTCTGATTGTCTGAACGAACCTGAACCGGCAGACCTTGTAAATGATGCGTCAAGCGAGACAGAACCAACCTGATGGCTCGCAATTCCAGAACATTGATGGGCAAGTGGGCCTCCTGAGGGTCCCACTGCCCCTGAAACCGAAGATCCTTCCAAAAACCTCCCCAGCCTGACAAACTGGCATCCGTGGTGACAGTTTCCCAAAGCGGGGTCAGAAACGACCTGCCCTTCAGAAGGTTGTCCGAGACCAACCACCACAGAAGGGACTGCCGAACCCGAGGGGACAACCGGAAGGACCGAGCCAACGACCCCGGACACCGGTTCCAAGACGCCAAAAGATGAAGTTGAAGAGTCCTCGTATGAAACTGAGCAAAGGGAACTGGCTCCAACGAGGCCACCATCAACCCCACCAGTCTCATCCCCAGACGAATGAGGATAGGAGAGGAGCAGCTGGACCAATTCCTGAATCATCAGAACCTTGGCCTGAGGGAGAAACACTCTGTGCTGGCAGGAGTCCAACGACATCCCCAGAAAGGTCACCACCCTGGCCGGAACCAGTGAGGACTTGGGGTAATTGATCACCCAGCCGAACCTCTCCAACATAGACACCACCGTGCTGGTGTCCCCCTCTGCTTGACTGAAGGAAGGTGCCATGATGAGAAGATCGTCCAGGTAAGGCACAATGCGAATCCCCTGAGCTCTGAGCAGGGCCATCACCCCCGCCAACACCTTGGTGAACACTCTCGGAGCAGAGGTGAGGCCGAATGGAAGAGCCACAAACTGAAAGTGCCGATCCTCCACCACGAAACGAAGGAACCGCTGATGAGCTGGAAAGATCGGCACGTGCAGGTACGCATCCTTGATGTCTATGGACGTCATAAAGTCCCCCTGCCGAAGCGAACCGATCGCAGACCGCAGGGTTTCCATGCGGAACTTCCGGGGACGAATAAACCTGTTGAGAAACTTCAAATCCAGAATAGGACGGAAGGACCCGTCCTTTTTGGGGACAGTGAAGAGATTGGAGTAGAACCCGCGCCCTACCTCTGAAGAAGGAACCGGGCAAACGACAGCTAAGTCTAGAAGATTCCTTACCGCCGCCAGGAGCCCCTGCACGGCCAAAGGATCCAAAGACACCCGAGACCTGAAGAACCTTGGAGGAGGACGGGACTCGAACTCCAACTTGTAACCGGCCGAAACCACCTCCCGGATCCATCTGTCCGAGACCTCCTGGTCCCACACCCGGGAGAAAAGTTGCAACCGTCCCCCCACCCGAACAGGTGAGGGCGCCCCCTCATTGCTGGGTGGGCTTGGCAACCGGCTTGGGCTTGGCACCCCAGACGCGAGCGGGGCGGCCACGGCCTCTACCCCTATTCCAACTGGCGCCCCTGAGGGCCGTGGAGCCCGCACCCCTACCGGCTCCGACTCCCCGAAAGGACAGATTGAAGGAGACCGTCCCCCGAAAGGAACGGCAAAATTTCTTGCGCTGAGGTAACTTACCTCCCTTGGCAACAGAATCCAGCCTCTCACCAAAAAGCCTCAAACCCAAAAAGGGCAGAGCCGTGAGCGATCTTTTAGAATTAAAATCAGCCGTCCACTGTCTCAACCACATACAGCGCCGGATAACCACCAGCAAGGCAGTAGCCCTGCCACACATCATCAACATGGCATCCTCTTGAGCGGCCAGGATAAAAGACAAAAAAGAATCGCAGCGCTTAAGCGCAAGGGACTCATCACTGGTGGGCTCGAGATCCACCCCCAAGTCCCTGACAATAGACCTGACAGCAAAAGTCAAAAGAGCCGAAGCACAGACAGGCCTTAACACCGAACCCGCACATACAAAACCATGACGGGCAAGCTGATCAACCCGGCGATCCTCGCCGTCCCTGAGCGAAGTCGTGTCAGGGGAATGCACGACCGCCGTATTGGACAGTCCCAAGACCGGAGTATCTACCTCAGGGGGAACAGACCAACGCTTCATCAAGTCCGCCGGGAAGGGATACTTCCTATCCCAGCTAGACGGCACACCAACAAGACGTGTAGGTTGCTCCCATTGCTTGAAAACAATTTCTTCAAAATGCTGTTGGCTGGGAAACTCCAAACGCTGCTTGGACACCCCAAAAAGCTGACCCTTAGGCCTAGGAGCAACCACCGGAGGCTCCAAATCCAAAACCTCAAAACATCTGGCTCAGAATGGTAGAGGAATCGAGAGGGAGGCCGTCAGCCTGATCCCCCTCAGAACCCAGCAACTGCTGAACATCAGAATCTTCTTCCTCAATGAGCTCACCTTCTTCACGGGGACGATCCGACCAATCCAGATCTCCCACAACTTCCTCATCTGAATCCGGCGGAGGCGGAGACAGATGCTTCCGCTTAGCTGGAGCCTTCTGAGCGGCCATAGCAGAAAACCGCTTCTCAAGGCTGGACAAACAGGCACATACCTCAGACTGCGAATCCCCGCCCAGGACAACGTCACACGGGGTCCGGAATAAGCGAGGGGGAGAGGGAGATGGCGCGGCGGACGAGGTGCTAGGCACCGGAGTACTGGACTGCCGTGCAATGTTCTGCTGTGCACAAGGGATACACAAAATGACATCATCTCCCTGGAGCGGAGTCCCACAACCCCCGCACACCTTGGATTGTCCCGAAGAACCATTCCCGGTATCTGTGGCAGCCTCCATGTGGTGAAATTTATGGTATTCGCAGAACCCAGGGATTTATGCGGTACGCGACCCGGATGCCCCTTAATCACCTAACAATTGTCTAAAGATTGTCAAAAGATCCTGACCCAGGGGAATAGCATAAAAACCCTAATATATATATATATATATATATATATATATATATATATATATATATATATAGTGTAATGAAAACACCCCCCACAAGCCAGGTATATAAGACCGGGAGAGCCCTGCCAGACGGGATCCCAGGATCTGAAAGACACAAAAGGAGAGGGACAAGAGTCAATCCAGGCACAATAAGACCTGAACAAGCATACAGCATAACATACAACCCCCCCCCCCCCCCTCCTTAACCATAGACACAGGAAATGGTTAAAATACACAACCAGCACTTTAAAAGATGTGCAGGAGCGAGGAGGCGGGAGAAGGAGGGGACGTGATACGGGGGGCCAGGCCACCAACTTTATGTGAACATCCCCCGCAAGATATAAGAAAAAACGCGCAGGAAGGCCCCGCAGAAGATGGCGGCCCGCACGCTGCTCCGAGGAGTGAGGGAGGGGAAGGACGAGCCCCGAGCGCGGGAGCCGAGAAGGCCCCGCCCCACCGGAACAACCAATCAGCGCGCGGCCCCGCCCCCTTGCAGCGTCAGTGCCAGCAGGCAGAGACCGCGCTCAGCCTCCAAGACGGGACCGGCGGAGCAACCTGCCGGTCCCAAGTGCGCACACAAAACAGACCCACACACTCATCTCCTCAGCTCCCCCCTGTGCAGACCGGACACGCCAGGCTGCAAGCGTCGAAAACGGCGCTCAGCCACAGGCGGGACCGCGGCGCAGCGCGCCGCGAGGCCCCGCCCCCCCCGGCTCCTGAGGGGAGAGACGCCATTCACACAAACAGCAGTGACAGAAGAGACACACAAGGGGGATCTTCAGTAAAAAATCGCCACAGTACACAGCGCATGAGCCCTCACAATACAGCAGCCACACTCACACAAACATGTCACCGGTCCCAAAGCGCGCCCCACACCCCGGAATGTGGAATAACTAAAGTCCCAGGGCTAGGCACATCCTGACCGCTAACCTACTATTAAATGGGGGCATCCCACATCCGGATCACCACTCCGGGAATCCCGCTATGCCCCGCAATGAAGGGTCGAGCGGAGGAGCTAATCTCCTAGGCACCAATGGTGCCGGCTACCTTTTGCCCGGCCTACAGCCGAAGCTGGGAGGCTGCCAGTAAACAGATATACTACCAAACAAGAGCCGGGCAGAAATAGACCACGGGGGGGGGGGGGGGGGGGGGTGGACGGGGGGATACCCCGGCTACCTGCAAGCAGGAGACTTCTTTCTTCTGTCTTGTCGCCACCTTGCAGATTACAACACTGGGAGGTTCTTGGGAGGTACCAGGTATGTATAGACCGGGAAGGGCCTGTTGAAGTTTTTGGAGATTCTCTGCAATGCTGCCACCTAGCGGTGCGTTAACCCTATTGTAATTATTAATGTTTGAAGTGGGGTGTGTGACATACTTAGAATAAAACAATTCTCATGTTTTTTTTTTTTATGGAAGCAGTTTTCACCATCTGCAATCTGTTGCTATTGGCCAAGTGCAGACATGTACATTGCCAATAGCAATAGATTGCAGACAGCTGCACAGAACACCGCTGCTGGGCAAGTGTAAGGGTCAGCAGTGGCCATGGCAGCAGTATTCTGTGTGTACAGGACTCACTTCTCTCTTCTTGGTGTATGTTGCCAATAGCAACAGATTGCAGGCCGTGAAAACAGCTTCCATAAAACACACACTTTCTAACACATGATAAAACAAAAAACGCAATTCTGTGAGTACTCACCTGTAGAATTGTTTTTTCTGGGAATCCATTCCAGACCCTCCTTACACTTGCGATTACCTCCTTGCTGATTGGATGTGACTGCAAGACAAAAAAAAAGGCGTGGCCCCTCCCGGCCCCATAAGTAGCAGCTGCCTCCAAACCTAGATCAAAACATAAAACAGAGGCAGGCCGGGAGGCCCCTATATAGGAGTCCATGTTACTTCACACCGAACTCCGCTTGAATGCTCTCAAAATATAACTTCACTTTTTATTTTTCCTCTTTTTTTTTTCTAATGCAAAAATGAAAATAATAAATGGACTAAACACCATCAAAAAGCATCAAAAGATAGATCATGACCCAAAAAGGGTGGTCCGGAGGGTCTGGAATGGATTCCCAGAAAAAACAATTCTACAGGTGAGTACTCACAGAATTGTGTTTTTTCTTCCAATCCATTTCAGACCCTCCTTACACTTGGGATCTCCAAAAGCAGTGCCATCTATGGGCGGGATCCCCAGCGTAGAACAGCAGGTAGTTCATTTCACTACTGCCTGAAGAATCTTTCGACCAACCACAGCGTCAGCTGAGGCACTAACATCTACCTTGTAGAATTTGGTAAAAGTATGAACCGAAGACCAGGTGGCAGCTTTACAAACCTGTTCCACCGAGACCTGATGCTGAAAAGCCCAGGAAGCACCAATGGCCCTAGTGGAATGGGCCGTGACCCAAAAAGGGGGTTCCTTCCCCTTGGCCGAGTAGGCCTTTTCTACTGCCTGCCTATTCCACTTACTAACAGTGGATTTAGCTGGCGGAAGCCCCTTTCTCGGCCCTTCTGATATAACAAAAAGAAAATCCGACTTCCGGAAGGAACCTGTAGCTGCCATGTAATATCTTATGGCTCTGACTACATCTAAAGAATGAATCGCCCTTTCCTTCACATTGGCCGGAACTGGGCATAAAGAAGGTAGAATTACCTCCTGGTTAAGGTGAAAAGGAGAGACGACCTTAGGTAAGAAATCAGGCTTAAACCGAAAAACTACCTTGTTTTTGTGTAACTCAAAATAAGGAGACTTCATACATAAGGCGGCTAACTCAGAAACACGCCGCACCAAGGTGATTGCCACCAAAAATATCACCTTAAGCGTCAAAATGCTCAATGGAGCGTCAAACATAGGTTCAAAGGGAGCCCCCTGGAGAGCCGATAATACCAGATTCAAGTCCCACACCGGTAAAATAGACTGGTCGGACATGAATGACTCCCTGAAAAAAGGTTTTAATGAGCCTATTGCTAGCGATAGACTTCTGGAAAAAAATAGATAAGGCCGATATATGCCCCTTTAGGGTGCTCAATTGTAGGCCCATTTCTAAGCCCTCCTGTAGCAATTCCAAAATCTTAGAAACCAAATACTTTCTGCATGAATATTTCCTAGCCTCACACCAGGAAATAAACGCCTGCCAGACCCTGTAGTAAATCTTGGCAGATGTCTTCTTCCGGGCCTGAATCATGGTAAGAATAACCTTGGCGATAAACCCCTCTCTGCTAAGATCGAGGTCTCAATAGCCAGGCCGTCAAAACCAGTATCTGTAAATTCGGGTGCCGAAGCGCCCCCTGTGTGAGAAGGTCTGGATCGTCTGGCAGGCGCCAATGGGCTACTGTCAACCTTACTATATCTGAGAACCAACTCCTCCTTGGCCAGCGAGGAGTCCCCAGAATGGTTGGTACCCCCTCCTGAGCTATCTTACTTAGAACACGACCCAGGAGCGGAAGCGGGGGAAAAACGTACAGGAGCTTGAACCCTGCCCAAGAGGCTGACAGGGCGTCCGTTGCTATGGCCAGAGGGTCCCTTGATAGGGACATGAACTTCGGCCGTTTGCGATTGTGTCTGGATGCAAAAAGATCCACTTCCGGACAACCCCAGTGAAGGCAAAGAGCCTGAAAGATCTTCTGACTGAGGGACCATTCTCCCCGACGCAGCGACCTCCTGCTCAAAGCGTCTGCCTCCTGGTTTTCCACCCCCAGGATGTAAACTGCCGAGATGCAGGGAACATTCTCCTCTGCCCAAGTCAGAATCCGGCTTACTTTCTCTAGGGCACTCCTGCTCCGACTACCCACTCTGACGATTGATATAGGCTTCCGATTGTCCGACTGGACCTGGAAAGCCTGCCCCTTTAGACTGGGGGTCAGATACTGAAGCACTAGCCAGATTGCTCTTAATTCCAATATATTTATGGGAAGCTTATTCTCCTTCGGCCCCCACTGTCCCTGGATCTTCTGGGTTTGCCAGATACCCCCCCCAGCCTGTGAGACTGGCATCCGTGGCAACGATCTGCCCCTGTGCTGTCCCAAAAAACCTGTCTACGGACAAATGTAGAGGGTCCAACCACCACAGGAGAGATTGCCTGGCCGAGGGCGTTAGAACAAAAACTTGATCCAGCAACTGCAGGGCTCGACCCCAGCTTGCCAACAGATTCAACTGAAGAGGCCTCATGTGAAACTGGGCAAAAGGCACGGCCTCGAAGCAGGCCACCATAAGGCCTACAAGTTTCATCCCCAACTGAATGGTCGGCTGCCAGCAGGCCAGTAAGGCCTCTATTTGATTCTGAATTAGCAGAGCCTTCTGCTCTGGTAGAAAACGCCTTGCCCTGAACTGTGTCCAGAGTCATTCCTAAGAAATTCCTTACTGGCGCTGGAGTGATATGGGACTTCGGATAATTGATCACCCAGCGGAACTCCTCCAGAGCTGATAGGACTGTCTGCGTGTCCTTTATGATCTGCTGAAGAGACCCGGCCCAAATCAAGAGATCGTCCAAGTATGGAATGATGCATATCCCCTGGCTTCTCAAAATGGCCATGAGACCTGCCAAGACCTTGGTGAATACCCTTGGAGCCGAGGATATGCTGAATGGAAGTGCCACAAACTGGAAATGTTGGCCTTCCAGGGCAAACCTCAAGAATTTCTGATGCCCTGGAAAAATCGGGATATGAAGATACGCGTCCCTTATGTCTATTGTGGTCATAAGACCTCTGGGCTGAATTGATCTTACCGCTGACTTCAGAGTTTCCATGCGGAAATGTCTTACCCGGATAAACATGTGGAGACCCTTTAGGTCTAGGATAGGACGCACCGACCCATCCTTCTTGGGAATCGTGAACAGGTTGGAGTAAAACCCCTGACCTTGTTCCTGAAAGGGTACCTGACAAATTACCCCTTTTTGAAGAAGATGCGAACAGCGGCTCTCAGGGCATCTGCCTTTACCTGGTTCCGGGATGCCCCTGACCTAAGGAACCTTGCGGGCGGTCTGGTTGCAAACTCGATCTTGTAGCCTGATGACACCACTTCTCGGATCCAAAGATCCGCCACGTGGCGTCCCCAGATAGGAGCAAATTGCTAGAGCAGTCTCCCCACCCGCTCGGGTGAGGGCGCCCCCTCATGCTGGAATGGGCTTGGCTGGAGGTTTAGGCCTACTTCTCCAGGCCCCTCCTGCCCTATTACGCGCTCTGCCCCTGCCCCAGAAATCCATGAAAGCATGAAAAGAAGGCGCCTCTACCGCTCCGAAAGGGTGGATATGATGTAGACCTCTGAAAAGGCAGAGTCGCCCTCTTCCTCTGAGGAAGTTTGCCATCCTTGACCATACGGTCCAGCCGCTCTCCAAAGAGTCTGCACCCTAAAAAGGAAGATCTGTAAGAGCTTTCTTAGCGTCGGCATCCGCCGACCATGGTCTTAGCCATAAGGAACGGCGCAAGGCAACAAGAAGAGCAGAAGATCTAGCAGCTAACCTGACCGCATCATGAATATGCCTGCGAGACTTAGCCCTGGCCAAAATCTTCTTCACCTCCTTCCTTGAAACCAAAGACACAATAGCCGTGGCACAAACAGGGCGCATAAAGGTACCTACCATAGCAAAGGCATGGCGAGCCAACTGATCCATTCGTCTCTTTGTGGGATCTCTTAAGGATCCATTAGTAGCAGACGGCATGATAGAAGTATTAGACAAGCCCGATACTGGAGAATCCACTTCGGGTGGAAAAGACCAAAGCTTAATCATATCTGCCGGAAAGGGATACCTAGCGTCTAGGATCCTAGGAACAGCCGGTAACTTGTTAGAATTTTCCCACTCCTTTAACACCATTCTGGAAAAATGCGGCTGTTCCGGAAAAACCTGCCTTTGCCTTGCTGGCTTAAATAGGTTGTCCCTCCCTCTTTTTGCCACCTCAGGAGGGGTAATATTCAAAGTCTCAAAAACTGATGAAAGTAAACACTCTGTTTCGTCTGAGAGAAGGGGATCCTCATCAGAAGAGAATAAAATAGAATTACTATCCCCCTCACCAGAGCGTAACTCGCCCTCTGAGAGCTGCTCGTCTATATACTCTTCCTCCTCCTCAGACCCAAAAGAGGCAAATAAATCTCTTTCCTCAGAAACAGGCTCCAAATGCCTCCTGTTATAGGTGGCTTTTTTAGGAATTACCAAGGATAACTGTCTCTCTAAGTTATCCAACCTGTGCGCCACTTCCACCTGCGCCTCGCTGCCTTCCCCCTCTCCGGGGGATGTAAGACGGCTGAGCCGTTGCGCTCCCCAAAGCAATAGCTGGGCTAGAGACCTGAGCCGCCGCTCTATTATGGTCTAATCCAATTCTTATGGCACAAGCGGAACACACCGTGCTAAAACTACCCAGGGGATCCTGCTTACATAAGGGGCAAAGCCCGCCCTGCTCAAGTGGGATGCCCGCATCACTATCTCCTGATGCCTCCCCAACTCTGTGAAGTACTCACCTGTAGAGTTGGTATTATACGCATACAGCACATCCTGCTCCCGAATAGTAATAACATGTGGGTAATCCTCCGCCTCAGGCGCCTTGCACTGCAGACATGTAGAAAACAAGCTCCTCCCGGCCCTACATATACCGAGGGACCTCCCACAAATCCCCAGCATTGAAAAGCAGTGAGAAGAGAAGCCAGGAGGAACCAACCACCCAGAATAACTGGTAACAATATCTTAATGATAACATACAGGGGATCCAGAATAAGTGAAACCAGGGTGGGGTGGAGCAGGACGTGCTGTATGCGTATAATACCAACTCTACAGGTGAGTACTTCACAGAGTTGTATTATTCTAAGCATACAGCACGTCCTGCTCCCGAATAGTAACATGTGGGACATCCAATAGCAGTGTCCATAAGCTGGGTGGGATCCCCAGAAAAAGCAAGGCACAGCGGACAGTAAAGGCGCTGTCACCTGCAAAACTTGCAACAGGCATGACATGAGCAAGGGCTCTAACGTCAGTCTCATAACAGGACCATGAAGGTATGAACAGAGACAGGCCATAAGTCTAGTAATTGAACTAACAGAGAAAAACCCCTGGTGCTGAAGGGCCAGTGATACCCAAGCACCCAAGATAACGGAGTAAACAGTAAAGGGGAAGAATCACTCCCCTGAAGGAACATAGGTCAGTGTAGTGATCCAACCAGCTCCCAGGCAAGGAAGCCTTGTGGCAACTCTTGTAACACCCCCAAAGGGAAACAAACAGGTCACCCGACCAAGGCGGGAATACAGACTCTTAATTATCAGGAAGCCAAGGCTTCCTCAGGATCAGGGAGCATCCAGAAGGATTGATCCAAAGGCGCAATGGCACTGGAATAGATATCAGGCGCATACCTAAGGAGGTGCCTGTAGACTCCAAGAACAGCAGTCCCCCTAAAGGCCAAGAAGGCCGGCATGGGGAGAAGTGCAAAACCTGTAGAGGGATGTAGGCCCTCATATTAGTATTATTAAGAACAAACCCATGGCTAGACTAAGGGACTGAAGCAAAGGTCCAAATGACCACCTGGACCGGAGGCCCAGCGTAAAAGAACACCCCCAGGCATGGGGGGCCTGTAGCCGTATATATCTGTACATGTGTATGTATGTACACTTCGAGTCAGGGTTAAGCAACCAGATCCATCGTCTCAGGCACATGTCCGACGGAGTCAGGAGGCCCCAGAGAAACGGGCTGGCCTACAGGGTAGCTGAGACAGCATCCAGGCAGGGTCCCCAGGAAGTCTGCATGGTAAAAAATGAAAATTGATCCCCAGAGGGACTATGGAACTACTGGGGAAATGCAGCTAGGCAATCCCCGAAGGAATTCCCTACAAGGGTGACAGAACCGGACTCCTGCAGGAAGGCCAGGACAAAACCTACACCTTCAGAGTCCCCGGATGGGGAGCCAACCCCAACTTACGCTGTAATGACTTTAAAGGCCCTGGGAACCGAGAACGCCTAACAGGGAAGAGACTAAGGCCCATGCCAATCAAAATGGGATACCACAAGCTGTTATGGGCGTAGTAAGGGGAAGCTGGGGAGCTAGCTCCCGACCCCCTCTCATACTAAGGGCACCCAGAAGACGAGGCCCGTCCCCAAGGGGCAAATGAATCAGCAGCCAATCCCCGGCAGGGAGACCTTATTTTGGAGACAGGAAGAGACCTGATAAGGGCATGACCGCACTCCTAAAAGAGATATCACAATTCAGCAGCCTTCAGCAGAGGCGTCTGCGAGCCATTACTCCCAAGGCCGCCTAGGCCATAGATCCCATGGGACTCTCTATCAACCGTGCGCAGAACCCTCCAGTAAGGTGATGAAGAGAAGGCATATGGATTAACAAGGCTACGCCTAAATACTCAGCCCCCCTGACCGGAGTCAGAATATTCTGGGGCAGTAGGAACAAGGGCAGAGGCCCTGTGTCAGGAGGGAGACCCCTCAGAACCACGCTAGAGTCACACCGGGATTGCATAACCTGCCGCTAAGGGCGTCCATTGAAGCGAATACCGCTGAGAAGCAGGGGGGGTAGACCCCCGCTTAAGACAGGATCAGGGACCCTCCAGAGGTAGCAACCTGTCACAATCTTTAGACCAGCATTAAAAACAGGCCATTGTCTTTCAACAGACCAGGAGTCCCTCATAAACCGACCGATCCTGACGGAGGAGAAGGCCAGCCATATAGAGTAAACGGGGGCCCACCGTTTCAACAAGCCTAGCAGGTAAAATGGGCCCTCTAGGGGGCCCAACCTAGAACCACCGGGGGTTGTGGAAGGATTTTCCCATTCCCCCGCCAAACCTGCGAGACTTGGTACCCAGGGTGACCATACGCTAGGAGATGCTGGAAAGGAAGGGGGGTGCCCCCCTGACGGGGCCCTCGCATATGGGAAGCTCAAGAGGAACCATCTTACCAAGAAGGCATGAGCACAGACCAAGCACCGGGGTGCTGGGACATATGTAGGTTCAGTAACCTACTGCGCCGAAGAGCCCAAGGGCTCGGTATATAAGTGACATCATCTTGATGTTCCACCAACGGGCCCACCAGTCGCCATCCCGCCTGGTGAAGGTAAGGCGTCAGTAAAGGGGGGCAGCGCCCCCGTAACCAGGGGTCCCCTAATGCCAGAGAAGAAGGCTGCAAGCCTGAACCAATTTCCCAGGAACGGGGGATAGCGGATAAGGGACCATGAGGGGATGAGGTGGTTGAGCAACCATCCAGTAGCTCCCAGGGAACACTGTCGGCCAACCGACCCACTTTGGTCTGATGCAGAGACTGGGGAGTAAGGAAGACGACCCGGTAGGTCCCAACACAGGCGCCCCACCTCAGGCGTGTCCCCAGTCACGCCAGGCTAGTAGCCTGGGCACGAAAGAGAGGGCCCAAGTAATGCCTCAATCCGCAGGGTTGATCCTGCGACACTGTCCAGAAATAGTCTTGGCGTCCATCAGGCCCCAGGGAGACTAGGAAGATCTAGCTTCGCAAGAGGCCGAAAGCCCCCCCCCCCGCGCAGGGGGCCCGTGACCTAAGACAGAGTTGTCATATATGGACTGCCTGTGAATGTAGAATTGCTAAGCCTGCCATAGGCCAACGTGGTCCAGACTACCTCATACTGTTGAGGGGGGAGTAAGGAAAATATAGAGGCCAAAGCCCCATACCGTTAAGGCAATTAAAAAGTGCGCCCAACGCTGTAGGCCCAGTCCGGCCTGCGTCAATTTCAGAAGGGAAGGCAGGGACTAGAAGCACCCTGACAATCACTGAGGGGGGGCCGCCCAGCAAGAACCCATCCTGAGCCCAGGGCGATTACATCCCGGAACCACCAGAGGGAGAAGGCATATTCCTGGATGTGAGACAGCTGTGACAGGCGCCCCTTCATGCTTGAAAGGTTTTGGCAGATTTGGACTTGGTCCTGCCAGAAGGCCCAGGGCGCTGCCTGCCCGCTCCATGTTGGAAATCCACACCGAACAGCTGGAAACACACCTCAGATTTGCGTTTGACACTAACGTAGGGAGGTGGAGGGGTGACCCTGCCTCGTGGAGGCCGGAGCGGCCTTCTGCAGAGGGGTGCTATAGCCTTTTTCCCAAAAAGGTCCAAGCGGGCCCGAATAACCGCAGTCCTCTGAATGGGAGGCAAGTGAGAGCCTTTTTTGTAGCTCCATCGGCGCCCTGTCGCAGCCAGACCAGGCGGTGAATGGCTACTGCAAGTGCTGAGTTCCTAGCACACATCTTAATGGTGTCATCCAGTGCCGATATAATAAACTTCACAAAGGCTTCGCAGTCTGATAGCGCACTAAACACCCCCCAAGGGAGGTCCTCAGGTCGGTGATCTAGTATCTTTCTGACAAGAGTCCTGGCGGCCACCGCCGTGATGGCCGCGGCACAAACCGGGCGCAGGGCCGTCCCAGCACACGAGAAGGCGTGTGAGGCCAGTCTGTCAATGCGCTGGTCCTCAGCATCCCGAAGGGTACGGTAAAAGGGAGCAGTCATAAAAGGGGGGTTTGTGACCCCTATAACCGGCGCGTCCACCACCAGGGGAGCTGACCATAAATTAACCACATCAGGGGGAAAAGGGTACTTCCATTCCCAGGCCCCTGGAATCCCTTTAAGCTTACAAGGCGATTCCCATTCCTGGGATATAATATTCTGGAAATGTTCCTGTTCTAGGAACTCCAAGCGTGACGGCGCTGTATGGAAACTCTCCCTTTTCGGCTTGGGGATCTCGCCAGGAGGAGAGATTGACAAAACCTCAAAAATCTTGATAAGGATTTCATCTGTGTCACACAGACCCCAGGAACCAGGCTCAGATTCATCACGGCCTGCGGGCATCCCATGGGAGGAGCCCGAGTCTGAAAATAGCTCACCTTCCTCGGAAGGGTCAGGGTCCTGCATATCAGCAGAATCATCGTTATCGTCAGGAACCGGAGAGCCTGGAGGCGTCAGGAACCGCTTTTTACCAGGGCCCATACGCTCCGCCAATCCAGAAAGCACCTGCTCCGCCGTGGGCAACGCTCGCGGCACCGATTGCAGGTCATCCCCGCTGGAATGGGACTCGTCATGAGTGATGAAGGGAGGTTCCTCTGTTAGCAAACCTGCCTGTTCTGCACACTGTCCGCAGACCTGTGCCCTGTCAGCCTCAGCCTGGGGCTGACCACACACTGCACACAGCCGGTCACGTCCCGGAGGGACCCCGGTTCCATAATTCTGAAATGCCTCCATATGGTGATTATTAAGCAGTATGACGCAGGGATTTATGCAATAAGCAACCCTGGATGCCCCAAAACCCGCTAGTAATGTGGGAGAATTTGTAAAGAGGACCCGTTGTAATATATGTTAGGCCGGGGACGGTAGCGAAGTCTTGGCTTCTGAAAGACATAATGGGACAAGGGGAGTGGAGTCAGTGCCATGCTCTGTCTGAAAAACATAGAACCATGCCGCCCTGGAGGGCACTTACATGACCGAGGGAGGAGACGAGCCACACCACGCGCGAAGATAGAGAAAATGGCGCCAGCGAACCTCGAGGGGAGGGCCAGGCCAGGCTGTGACGTGAGGCGCGTCATGCCGAGTCTCCGCCTCCCCCAAAGAGCACGAAGCTCCAACCAACGGCAAAGTAAAGCAGCGGAGAATAAGCAACTTCTAATGCTGACACGCTGGAATGAATCTGCCGAAGCAGACTGTTAGTAAAAAAGACAGCTCGCACTGTACAGTGAGGCGCGACACTGACCCCCTGATTAAAGGAACAAGGTCTAAGGCGAATTAGCACTAGGGCTGCCACCCCCCCCCTTCTTTTCCCCCGGGTTAAGGGAGGAAGCGAGGGGGGAAGCTGATGGTGTCCACGGACTGAGTCTGTGAGGGACACGGGCAAAAATGCGGGAGGGGCATCCTCTAGAGGCTCGCCATCGGACGGACCACCTTCCCTATGGAGGGGGATTGCGGTGGAGCATGGCTCCATTCAGCACACCAGGTGCTACCTACCTTCACCCGACCCACGCAGCCTAGGCTGGGAGGCATATTTCTTCTGAAGAGGACGGGTGGAAATAGTCCCACAGGACCTTGGGCCGTAAGGCCCGCTCGCCTACGAGAGCGTGATACTTCATGTCTTCGCAGTTCCAGCACTGCAGAGAAATCTGGGGATTTGTGGGAGGTCCCTCGGTATATGTAGGGCCGGGAGTAGCTGGTTTTCTACATGTCTGCAGTGCACGGTGCCTGAGGCGGAGGATTACCCACATGTTATTACTATTCGGGAGCAGGACGTGCTGTATGCTTAGAATAAAAGACCTAAGGCCCTAAGCCTAAGCCAATCCCAAAGGGACTGTGAGGATCCACAACCCTTTTTATCCTTCTTCCAATATCTAAAAAATAAACAGGAGAAAAAATCCTATTAGAAAGAAAAAAATGTCCTTTCCTTTAATGCATATAAAACCTACTTTAATATCAATATAACCATTTAATAAATGTGTACTAAAAATAGATATAAAAATAAATATAATATAAAAATAATAAGTATAAAAAAGATAAAATATCTACTAGTATCGACGTCCACTTACCCCAGCAGCCCTTCACACAATAGCCTAGGCAGAGAACACAAAATATCTATCTATATATATATCTATATCTATATATATCTATCTCTCTATCTATCTATCTTGCCTAAAAAATGGGACCCTACCAGCCTGCCATAACCAACAAACAGCGATCCACCGGATCAAGAATGATCCCCCAGACCGCGCACACAGCGAGGCCATGATCCTTTTAAGCCCCGATAGCCTGGACCCCTAGTGAGGAAAGCGGGCAGGCCGCACTGTCCCAGACGGGGCTGCTGACACTTACCTCCAGGTAACCTGCAGAGCGAGCGCAGACACAATCTCCCTCCAGCCAGAGAGAGAGAGATACTGAGAAAACGTGACCTTGTGCTTCCGCATTTAAGCCCCGCCCCCTGTGTGACGCCAGACCACGCCCCTTAAAGGCGCGATCCTTGAATTCGAAAAAACTGAAAAATATGAAAACATGAATCATGAAGAAGGATGGGTTGAATAAAAATAACAATAAAAAGGTTCCTCAGCAGGTACACCAGAAGAAACCTGTGGCTGATGTGCTTTCTAAAAAGCCTGCAGCCCAGAGCGCAAGAGCTCTGTAAGCACCCCAAGACCCCGGCGCTTCCACCTTACCTCACAAACCCCAAAATAGCCAGACGCTGTGGGAGGCACAGTTGGGTCTAGGGGATCCGTGGAAATAAGGCTACGCAGGAAGCCGACAGGGTGCCTTCCCCCGCTTGCTGCCAATCCTTGAGAGCGAACCCTGAACAACCTCACAGTCACTTGCAACTGCAAGAATGAAACGAATCTAGGTTAGGAGGCAGCTGCTACTTATGGGGCCAGGAGGGGCCACGCCTTTTTTTGTCTTGCAGTCACATCCAATCGGCAAGGAGGTAATCCCAAGTGTAAGGAGGAATGGATTGGAAGAAAAAAATACTAAATCAGCTCAGCACCTTGACAGCAACTAAAAAAAAAAAAAAACCTTTAAAAAAGTAATCGAAAGTGGACTTACCACGTAAAGTGGACCAAGACCCACGGAAATCGGCCCGACCGATTGAGTCCCTCCCCGCTGTGCGAAACCCCCCAGGTTGCCCATAAACTCACCTTCTTTCCTGGTCCAACGGTGCATGCGCGAGCAGCGGCCTCATTCCCGCTATTCCTCTAGCAGGGCGCGTGAATGCCTAGTGGGGGCACGCTCCCTGTTAGAAGGTAGCGGGTGATGTGGCCATCAGCGCGCTTTGATCCACTCGTATTAAACGAGCTCCTGGACAAAGGGGCTTGAGCGTATCTAAGTGTGCCGATTGGACAAGCGGCCTCGCATGTGCCGTAAGACCGGGAAGAGATTAGTTTTTTCGGGGTTTTTATACAGTGGGGCACCCCGATCGGGGGCAAGTACCAAAATCCAGGATAGTCAAAAACCTGGGTTTTGGTCCACTTTTAGCCTCCTATTAGGATTAGAGGCATTAGGTTTAGAGGCTACAGATTAAAATGGACCAACACCCAGGATTTTGACCTAGTTACAACTCACCTCACCCTGCTCCTACGGCGCATGCGCAGCTGCTCGTCCAATCAGCGCACTCAGAGCAGCTGAGCTATGTGCGTCAAAGTATAGCGGCTCCGAGCATGCTGGCGGCTGCATATCGCGCTTCCCTCTAACAGGGAGCACGCCCGCGCCCTGCTAGTGAGAAGCGCGAGATGCGCCTGCTGTCCGCGCATGCACTCTTGGAACGGGATTCAGGTGAGGTTTGCAGGTGCCCTGGGGGTTTTCACACAGCCCCCGCGGGAAGGAATTGGATCAGGCAGGGTGTTGGTTCACTTTAATAATTCTGGATGGATGTGAAGATGATTCAGTGAGCTGGCTTGGAACTCTGCATTTTAGGTCCACCATACAACCCAGAGACCACAAACAGAAACGGCTGTTTATTTTTGTACAGTCTACACATATCTACAGATTAAAAATATTTGTCACACTTTAAAAAAACTCACAAAAAAAAAAATAACTGTTTAAATGATGAAACCTGCTTTTAAACACCGGACGCACAGGCACAACCGTTTATTGTACAAACCTCTATTTCAAGTCTGTGGTATCTGAGGAAGACATCTTGTGGGGGAAGCAAATCTGGAGCACACCCATTAAAATAATAAAGGGGGCACTGGTACGGTAAGTGGACCTAGACAGACAAAAGTCAAGCCTGGAAAGCCTGATACCATAGATCCTTCATACAGGGGGTAGGCCGTCTCCTGCCCCCCCCCCCACCCGCCTTTGGAGGGCACTCTGCTTAGAGCTGCCAGTGAGGGTTTAGGTCAGCTCTAAGGTGCAGGCAAGGAACAATTTAAAGGCAGAAATTGAAACAGAAAATTAGGAAACCATATGCAGAGCACTTATTACCCACAAGCCACGGGTTAGACTTGTGTAAGTGACGAACAAGCAACAAAACACCTAGTTAGTAGCAGTATGTACCGACATGGATGCGCGGGGGGGGGCATGTTGGCTACAGCAGACCAAAAATACCACGAGCCGCTAAATATAGCGGAAATCCAACCACGCCTATAAAACAAAGTTCTAAAGTTCTATGCCTGGGGCACCACAACATATGGCTGGTGGGGGATGCACTTCTGCCGCTCATTGCAGGTGTAGATCCAGCGTGGACGCACAAAAGACAAGTTGCCGTTATCATTGAGAGCCTGGTGAAGAAAACAATGATGATTAGCAGAAATAATGGCTATAGTTAAAAAAAGAATAAAATATGCATGGTACAAAGCTGCACTGTCCTTCACAGTAAAGGTTGATTTAATACATTAGTATGGCACACTCCCAAGCAACGGTGAGTTACAACTTTCAAGTATCAGTACATCCGATTGTGGCGAAACGCGCTTCGTCACAATCAGACGTCATTGTAAATGTGTTGAATAAGGAGTTTTTGCTTTTAACCCTTTAAATAGCAGCCATGTAGAATCTACGGTGGTGCCTCTACGACAGTTATATGGCAGCGCTGTAGATTCTACATGGCTGGCATTTACTTAAGCTACAGAAAAAGACAAACAAAAAAAAAAAACAAAAACACCTTCACCTCCATGCCGGGTGTCTACTCTTACCTGAGGGGTTCTCCAATCCCTCTGCCTGTTCTCTGCCCCATACATCAGCTTCTGACCGCTCACTTTTCGGCAGAGGCCGGGCAGGCGGGATCGGCAGAGGCCAGGTGTGGAGCAGGGAACCCCGATCCCCTGCCCCGCAATCCGCTGACCACTTCTGGCAGTCTGATCAGCGCAGGACAGTGGGAAGGCCACACTGCTGGATGCCAGGTGACATCACCCTCTGGCTAGAGAAAAGGAGCCACATCTTGGAGGCAGGTAGGTATCAGAATCGGTACCTTGCCTTTTCAGTATTGGGGAGGACAGTAATGCAAATGCAGTTTAGGAGGTCTTGGTAAGTTAAAAGAAGACCCCAGATCAAATTTACAGGTGCCAGAATAGGCTTGTGCACCATCTAGCCTCATATTCCTCAGAATCTAACCTAGGGCCTGATCAAAAAGTCTACCATAAGCAAACTTTTCCTTTAAAGGCCAGTGTGAACATAACTAACAGAAGCGCAGTCTCACCTCCTCAAAGCTGTCATCCCACTCCTGGGCTGTGATCACATACTGCACCTTCTCATTCATGTACTCCTCCAGCTCTCTGCAGAGACATCAAAGCACAAACGGAAGATATAGCAACATACACATGTGATGTGTGATCACAATCAGGATAGCTTTCATATAAACACAACCATGAATGCACATAATTGCTCAGCGGCCCTTTGTCGGCCATACACAGGGCAGCCTGGGGAAACCAGTAGTGACCTCTAAGCAATCTTCAAGAGGACCAGCAATCAAAATAGGTGAGAAGTTTCCATGCACTTAATGTCCAAGGGGACATCCACCCAGTTTTGATTGGAGGTCCTCTTTAAACGATCATCAATTGGTTTAGAGCCTGTAGTAGGGATTCTGAAAGGGGGGGGGGGTCCACATTTGCGCACATTCGCTCAGACCTCAAATCAGGATGAGGCCAAAGGGCACAAGGCTCCCCGACTACCTGTCACCCACTCTTTGCAGCACTGGTATGAGAAGCAGGGCCAGCGGGCGGGCATGGCCTGTGTATGGGTGCCTCCAGGAAGAAAGGGAAAAGGAAAGTTCCCATAAGCTTTCAGAAGAACTTGAGTTGTTGTTACAAGATATATACGATACTTGGGGAATTCAACAGGAAGATAAAACCCTCTCACTACAGGATGAAATGTATTAAGATATTTTAGCCAAAAAATTGGAGAAAGCTTTTCTAATCCATGCAGTTTTAAAGAATACGGTTAAGACGGAATCGGAAAATTTCCCTTCCATGATCCAATTATGGAACACTGGAGTAACTGCCCAAAATTGGACGCCCCTCTAGGTCAAATGTCTAGGTCAGCAGATTTAAGTTTGGGGGCTTCTACGCAATCCAATGGATCGCAAAGGGGAACATATATTATCTAGGGCTTGGGATGCAGCAGCGTTAATGTGTAGACCAGCAATGGCCTCTGATGTGGTCCTTAGAAGCATGGCTAAGTGGGTGGATCCCCCTAAAGACTAACATGGACAGTAAGGGTCATTTACAGGATAGTGGCTACTTTACTAACTCTTAATAGAGCCATTGCCTTTCTTACTAATGCTTCGCAGGAACTCATCAAAGCCTCAGCTACGGACACCACTTTGATTTCATGTGCTCGTAGAGCGCTCTGGTTAAAAACCTGGTCAGGCGACAGTGTGTCAAACTAAACTTTGTGGAATCACTTTTCATAGCAGGTCTTCTATTTGGGGAAGACTTGGATGTGATTCTTATAGATCAAATGAAGCAGGGAAAAAGTTTCCTACTAAGAAACGCAAAACCTATTAATAGATGGAGACCAATACCGAGTCTAACTCAGCCCAGACAAAGTGATACCAAAAGACGTTGGTCTCAGCCTAGGCACCAAAGAAAGTATTCTTTAGTTAACAAGCCTAACCCACAGTCCTGACAAAGACTATTCGGTGGGGGGTGGGGGGAGACTCTCCTGGTTCCTACCCGCCTAGAGAGAAATTACCCAAAATCAGTTTGCACTACAAACACTGGAAAACGGGCATCAGTTAGAATTTGCATCCATCCCCCAGTCATCCTGCTTTGTAACCAGACTACCAAAAGATCCCAACAAGAGAGAAGCCTTTCCACTAGTACTTCAGGTGCTTCTACAGAAAAATGTGATAGAAATGGTCCCGCCGACCCATGTGGGAGTAGGATTCTACTCTGGTTCAGAAGCCCTCAGGGAAGTACGGGATAATTTTGAAATGAAAAAATACCATTTTGTGAATACTCACCTGTAAAATGGGTATTCTAAGTATGTCACACACCCCGCTTCAAGACATTCATTACATGTGGGTATACTGACCTGTAGATGGCAATCTTGCAGAGATGTCAATAAAAAAAGTAAGACCCTCCCGGCCCATAAATACCTGGGACCTCCCACAAATTCCCCAGTATAAAGATAACAGTAAGATCAAGGAACCAGGAAAGCCAATTAAAACTAACAAAGGTTCACCATATATAGGATCCAGAATACAAAAGGGCAGGGTGAAGCGGGGTGTGTGACATACTTATAATACCCATTTTACATGAGTATCCACAAAATGGTATTATTCTAAGTATGTCACACACCCCGCTTCAAGACATTCATTACATGTGGGACATCCAATAGCAGTGTCCACAAAGGGTGGGGATCCAAAAAACAAGGCAACAAGACACAAACTTAAACCACTGCAGCTTTCAGAACTTTGCGGCCAAAAACAGCATCCGCTGAGGCCCGCACATAAACCTTGTAAAACTGTGTGAACAGAAGACCAAGTAGCAGCCTTACAAACCTGCTCAACAGAAGCCTGGTGCTGGAAGGCACGAGTAGAATGAGCAGTAACACGAAAAGGGGGAATCTTCCCCGTAGCAGAATAGGCCCCAACAATGGCCTGATGAATCCATTTACTAATGGAAGACTTGGCGGGAGCCAACCCTTTCCTAGGCCCAGAGGGCACCACAAAAAGGGCGTCAGTCCTACGAAAAGGGGAAGTAGCCACCAAATAGTACTTCACACAGCGAACCACATCCAAAGAATGCAAAACCCTCTCCTTGTCATTGCTAGGCTTAGGACACAAGGAGGGTAAAACAATATCCTGATTAAGATGAAAAGCAGAGACCACCTTAGGAAGGAAATCTGGGATGAAGCGGAAAACAACCTTGTCCTGATGCCTCTCAAAGTAAGGTGCCTTAATAGACAAGGCTGCCAACTCCAAAACACGCTGAACAGAAGTGATGGCCACCAGAAAAACAACCTTCTGAGTAAGCTCAGAAAGCGCAATATCATGTTGCAGAAATTCCAAGACCCTAGGGATAGAAAACGCCCTGCAAGGCAAGGCCCTGACCTCACACCAATCAATATAAGACCTCCAAATCCTATAACAGATGGCAGAGGAAGACTTCTTTCTAGCCCTAACCAGAGTCTGAATGACAGCACCAGAAAGACCTTCCTCCCTCAAGATGGAGGTTTCAGCAACCACGCCGTCAAAGCCAGCGTTGGTAAATTGGGGTAGAACAGTGAACCCTGAGTGAGTAGATCCGGCAGAAGGGGCAGAACTAACTGATCCTCTGCCAACCTTACCACGTCTGCGAACCAAACCTGTCTTGGTCACCTTGGAGCCACCAGGATTGCTGACGCGCCCTCTAGGGCCAGCTTGCGCACCACTTTGCCCACCATGGGAAACGGAGGGAACAGGTACAGAAACCCCAGATCCCTCCAGTTCAGAGACATGGCATCCGCTGCCAGAGCCAGCGGATCCCGCGAGAGAGACACAAATGCCGGAAGCTTGTGATTGTGACGAGAGGCAAAGAGGTCCACCTCCGGAGTCCCCCACCGGTGGCAAAGCGACCGAAACACCTTGGGGCTGAACGACCATTCCCCCCGGCGAGATGACCCCCTGCTCAGGGAGTCCGCCTCTGTGTTCTCCACTCCCGGAATGTACACTGCCGAGATGCATGGGACATTGCCCTCTGCCCAATCCAGTATCAAAGACACTTCCGCCTGCTGCGAGTCCCTCCCTGGTGATTGATGTAGGCGACCCCCGTCCGATTGTCCGACCAAACCTGAACCGGTAGTCCCCGTAACTGATGAGTCAAGTGAGCCAGAACCAACCTGATGGCTCTCAGCTCCAGAACATTGATGGGATCGTGAGCCTCCTGAGGCCCCCACAGCCCCTGAAACTGAAGATCCTTCCAAACCCCCCCCCAACCTGACAGGCTGGCATCCGTGGTGACCATCTCCCAACGAGGGGTCATAAAGGACCTGCCCCTCGTCAGATTGCTCGGTTTCAATCACCAACGAAGGGAACGTCACACCCGGGGGGACATCAGAAAGGACTGATCCAATGACAGCGGGGACCTTTCCCAGGCCGCCAAGAGATGGAGCTGGAGCGTCCTTGTGTGAAACTGGGCAAAGGGAACCGCCTCGAACGATGCCACCATCAATCCCACCAGTCGCATCCCTAGCCGGATGGACGGGCGGGGGATGGATAGGAGACGCTGAGTCAATTCCTGAATCAGAAGAACCTTGGCTCGGGGGAGAAACACCCTGGCATCCAGAGACATTCCCAGGAATTCCACCACCCTGGAAGAAGTGAGGCAGGACTTGGGATAGTTGATCACCCAACCAAAACTCTCCAGAGTGGACACCACAGTCCTGGTATCCAGCTGCGCCTGACTGAGGGAAGACGCCATGATGAGAAGATCGTCCAGACAGCAGGGCACGATGCGGATACCCCTGGCTCTGAGGATGGCCATCACTCCTGCCAACACCTTGGTAAAAACCCTTGGAGCCGAGGTAAGGCCAAACGGAAGAGCCACAAACTGAAAATGTCGATTGTCCAAGACAAACCTGAGGAATCTCTGGTGTGCCGGAAATATTGGAATATGTAGGTAAGCATCCTTGATGTCTATGGACGTCATGAAGTCCCCCTGACGAAGTGAGTGGATGGCTGAGCGCAGAGTTCCATACGGAACTTCCGGGGACGGACGAACTTGTTGAGCAACTTCAGATCCAGAATGGGACGAACGGATCCGTTCTTCTTGGGCACCGTGAACAAATTGGAATAGAAGCCCAGGCCCCGTGCTGAGAGGGGCGCCGGACAGATGACAGCCATGTCCAAGAGACTTGCTACTGCCGCCCAAAGCCCCTGGGCGGCCAGAGGATCTGACGGCACCCGAGACCTGAAGAATCTGGGAGGGGGCCGGAACTCGAACTCCAGCTTGTAACCGGAAGACACCACTTCCTGAATCCACCTGTCCGAGACCTCTTGGACCCAGACCCGGGAGAAGAGTTGCAGCCGTCCCCCCACCCGCAAGGGTGAGGGCGCCCCCTTATTGCTGAGCCGGCTTGGCAGCGGCTCTAGGCTTGGAGCCCCAACAAAGTCCTCGACGGGCCCGACCCCTGCCCCTAGGCCAGGAATCATCTCTGGTGAAGGGAAGGCCGAACCCCTGCCAACTCTAGCCCCACGAAAGGACAGAGAAGGAAGCCGCCCCCCGAAAGGGGCGACGCTGCTTCTTACGCTGAGGTAACTTACCTCCCTTTGCCACCAAATCCAATTTTTCTCCAAAGAGCTGCAACCCCACAAAGGGAAGGGCCGTGAGCGACTTTTTGGACACAAAATCAGCCATCCACTGGCGTAACCAAACCGACCGGCGGATAGCAGCTCTGCTACACATCACCAAAGTGTCGTCCAGGGTGGACAGCACAAAGGACAAAAACAACTCACAGCGCTTAAGGTCGGCAAACTCCTCACTAGCCGGATCAAGCCCGGAAGAGGTCAACAATCCTCTAATAACCGACCTGGCAGCTGCCAATACAAGTGCAGAAGCACAAACCAGCCGCAAGGCTGATCCAACACTGGCAAAACCACGACAAGCCATCTGGTCAATGCGTTTATCCTCACCATACTTGAGAGTAGTGCACTCCAGAGAATGGAGGACTGAGGAACTGGACAACCCCAAAACAGGAGCATCCACCTCGGGGGGAGACGACTAGTGCTTCACCGCATCCGCCGGAAAGGGATATTTCTTGTCCCAACCCGGTGGGACACCCGAAAGCCGAGTCGGCCTCTCCCACTCCTTGAGAATGATACCATCAAAATGCTTTTGATAAGGAAATTCCAAGCGCGGCTTAGTCACTTCAAAGAACTCCCCCTTCAGCGGAGGAGACGCCTTGGGGGGAGAAATAGCCAGGACCTCAAACATATGAGCCAGGAACCTAGCGGTATCCATGGCATCCCCCTGGCCCTGCTCGGTATCAGCGCCCACAAACTGCTGATCATCAGAGTCATCAGACTCCCCATACAACTCCCCTTCCTCTCGCAGAGAACAATCAGACCAATCCAGGGAGTCAAAATCCTCCCTATCAAAGGCCTGCGCAGCCGTATACAAATGTTTTCTCTTTGCCGTGGCCTTTTTAGCAACGGCACTGGAAAACAATTTTTCAAGACTGGCCAATCTGGCACACACCTCAGGACCACGTCACAAGGGGCACGTGTCAAGCGAGGGGGAGACGGAGAGGAGACTGGCGGAGCAGAACTGGATGCCTGAGATCCGGTCTGCCGCGAAATAGACCGCTGTGCACAGGGTACACAAAGAAATACATCATCCCCCAAAAGGGATACCCCACACCCCTAACACAGCCTGGATTGCCCCGAGGGGGGCACAAGCCCAGTATCCGGGGATGCCTCCATACGGTGATTTTTTTTATATATATATGTGTGTACAATGCTCCAAGGGAATTACGCAGTAATGCAACACGGGATGCCCCTTTAAGTCTCAAGTGGGAGGAATTTGAAGCCAACTAAATGTAACCAGGGACCCTAGGACAGGGAGAATCCCCCTTTAATAATTTCAATGGTCCACCTGGAACACACAAAAAAACACATTCAGACTATGCTGCAATGTCCCATAAGGGATTAAAATAGAAAATTTGATAGCCACAGGCCACTCACCCGATCTTCGCCCCACCTACCGCGCGCAGGCAGGAAGGAACCGTGGGGACATGAGAAGAGCAGGAGGAGGGAGGGCCATCGTGGTTCGCGCGTCGCCCCTCCCCCGTATCTCCCGGCCAGAAGCCAGAACGTAATGACAGCGCCCGTAGCATGGGGGGCGGGCCGTAGGTGCGCGCGCTAGCGCTCGGCCCCGCCCCCCGTCCCACACACCGGAGGCCGCCCCCCCCCTCTAAGGGGTATCCGGGAGAGGGGGAATCCATGCCAGGGTAGGGCCAAGGGACGGGGCATCCCAAACCGGGATCACCAACCCGGATAGCCGCCTACCCCTTGATATGGGGTCTCACGACTCCTAAGCACCAGGGGTGCCAACTACCTTTGCCCGGACCAGCAGCCTAGGCTGGGAGGCAAGTAACTTAAAGAAAAGTGATCCGGGCAGAAATAGAAGAATACAAAGTGGCCGGGAGTCATCCCGGCTACCTGCAACGAGGAGACATCATCTTCTGACTTGCTCGCCTCTGCAGAGATGAAAGACTGGGGAATGAGTGGGAGGTCCCAGGTATTTATGGGCCAGGAGGGTCTTACCTTTTTTTGATATCATCTCTGCAAGATCGCCATCTACAGGTCAGTATACCCACATGTAATGAATGTCTTGAAGCGGGGTGTGTGACATACTTAGCATACAGACTATTGCACAAGCATATTCGACTATGGGGGTATCGCCTTATTCTACAAGAGCTATGGCTACGTCATGGGCAGAAAGGACTGGTGCCTCTATAGATGAGATCTGCAAAACAGCAATGTGGCCATCACCCCACACCTTCCTCAAACATTATAGACTTATACAGATTAACTATCTGCAAAACACCAGGGTACCAAGGGTACTACTTGCAGCTTCCCACCCCTAAGGTATAATTACATGCCTAATCCTCTCCATGTGGTCATGCTGAAGGGTGACTTGGAAAAACCACTGTTAGACTTACCGGTAAGCTTGACCGCTAATAACCTGCCCAGAGTCAAATGGTGGTTTTATTAGGTTACTTTTCAAATACTGAGGTGGGGAGGAAGGGATGGGGCTTTTAATCTCTGTTTGTGTTTCCTCCCAGGGGGTGGAGCATAATCTCTCCATGTGGTCAAGCTGAAGGATTCCTGAAAATTAAAAAATGTTACCGCTAAGTCTAACGGTGGTTTTTCGTTTCACCCAAAATCGGGTTTTCCAGTGCCTCCTCCTCGAGGAGGAGCAATCTTCTCAGGCGGGGTATTTGCCCCCAGAGGTGATCTCGTATCCCCCAATGAATGATAGCATATTGCATAAGCAAATCACTCACCCCCTGAAGGCTACGATGTATCTATGGAGGATCCGTCGCTCAGCGGGTGGAAACTCTCCGTACAGGAAGAAGCGTTTACCAGCAAACAAATCTGGAAAATGTGCAAAGCAGTCACATTAGAGCCGACAAGATACAGGATACAGAGCGACTGGATGTGGCAGAAGATGTGCTCTCTATTTATAAAGCCAATTTCTAGGTTTGACTACTTTTACATTAAAACAGACCTAAACCCTCCAGGCAACTCTGTTCCAGATAGGGTCTTCGTCTACCAAAGACCAATGCTTCCTCTAAGCTTCGGCATCTGCTGAGCAGTGAAATTGGGAATCTGGGCTAGGCTCAATTAAAGGTGGGTAATCTAAAAACCTATCTTAGATATATTAATGCTTCAGTCAAATGGCCAAAATAGTGTAGTGAATAAAAAACAACCCTAACATAGCCCGAGACCTGGCCACCCCAACTGTGGGTTGCACATAGCGGAGCACTCCAAAATAGGATACCCCTGGGGAGTGAACCAAAACCCGGAGTGGGGGAGGTTGAAGACGCCAAGTTCCTAGGTTATGTATGCGATTAGGAAGTGGCACTTTCTCCTACAGCAACCTACTGTGGAAGAAGCTCAGCTTGTATCAGAGATGAGTGAAGTCCTAGTAGCCAGCCTATGCAATGTTTTCAAGGTTGAGACAGTAGGGGCAGATCCACAGCTCACAAAGGGGAAAAGATTTTCCCGGATGCAAAGCTGATGGGATATCTAGTCCATGTGAGATTTTACCTTCCCACACTTGGAAGTCAGAACAAATGTCATGTTGCGTAACGTCACCTGGAAGCTCAGGAATAGGCAGGTCCACCTCTGGTTCCTCTTCGGCATCCGTGTTCTCATCTGTAGAGCCAGCGTAGGGATCTTCCGGAGCAGCGTTCTTTTCCTTCTTCACCTTCTCCTCTGCTACCCTGAATACAAACAGACACAGTTACGAGAATAATACAGCACCTATAAAGCTGGCCCTAGAGGTTAGAATGGCTATAAGGATCTCTTACCATCCGCCCGGTTCCAGACCTGAACCCTCCATTGCAACTCTGTACCAAGTCTTGGTCCACAGGGACACCAAACCAACCTTTAGGAGACATACTTCACTGCCGTGTGTAGCTGTTTTTTTTTTTTAGTATCCCAAAGCTCCATGGGGCAATGGTGAGCCTCTGCTCTCAGACCAGAGAAAGAGAACTGTCCCTCATCCTCCTCAGGAAAAAGAGAAACAGCGGGAGTTAAATGCCGCTTCTTGCCAGAAGCCTTACGGGGGGCCGGCCCAACAATATGCCTTTCCAGGCTGGCCACCCGCAAGGCCAAGTCCTAATGTGATTCCCCACTAGCATATCCCTCACTAGGGGTCAAATTGCAGCGTAGCAGGCAACCCAGACTGCAGTGCAAGTACCTTCTGGGCGCAGGGCACAATTACCCTGACACCGTCACTCACAGGGGATACCCCACACAGCTGGGCTTGTCCCAAAGGAACTCCAAGCACATTATCCCCGGAAGCCTCCATATGGTGATTAAAGTGGGCACTCTGACCAGTATAAGGTTAAGGCTAACAAGAGCCACCCGGGATGCCCCAAAACCCCGCTAGGTAAAGTGGGAGAAGGAAGGAAAGAGGGCCGGGAGAAACCACAGTCACGTTTATCCCGCCTGAAAGACATACGAAAATCACACACAACATTCCCCTAATGTGGTGACAAAAGCACAATACAACCCCGAAGGGGACTCACAGACCACATCCAGCCAGGCCAGCAGCACGCTGCAGTACCGCAAGTCAGGAGAAGACAAACTCCAACCAAAATGGCCCCCGCAAGGGCCTTGAGGGGCGGGCCGTGGAGGTATGATGCAAAAAGAGTCACCTGCGGGACCCGCCCCCCCGAAGAGCGCGAATCGCATGAGGAGAATGTCGCCGCCAGCCGCGGAGCGCCGTACAAAATGGAGAGCTCCCTAGGGAGAGAGCGAGGCAGGGAAGAGCAACGGTAGGCGCACCCAAGGCATGCTGAGCTAGGGAGGGAAGGGGGGGCAGGGGAAGGCCCACAATAAGGCAGGAAGGGGCATCCTACAAGGCTCACCATAAGCCTGAACCGCCTACCCTTGTAAATACAGGGATTGCGGTTGGAGAAGCGCTCTTTCAGCACCTGACCCTGGTGCTGTCCTACCTTCACCCGAACCAGGAAGCCGAGGCTGGGAGGCAGTGGGTCCAGAACGGGTGGAAATAGCCTTGCAGGGCCGCAGGCTGATAAGCCCTGCTCGCTTGTGTAATATAAAGAGCCATCTTCTATCTTCGCAGTCCAGACTGCAGAAGGAAACTGGGAATTTGTGGGAGGTTCCTGGCCTTTTATAGGGCCGGGAGACGCCACAAGTCTCTTCTACAGTCCACTGCTCCACCTCGTGGCGGATATCCCAAGCGTAAAGAATTTGGTGAAACAGGACATGCTGTATACTTGGAAAAATCTTGTTGCTGAGGGACCATTCCCCCAGCCGAGACATCCCCCTGCTCAGAGAGTCTGCCTCCAGGTTCTCCACCCCCAGAATGTAAACCGCCGAGATGCAGGGGACATTCTCTTCCGCCCAAGACAGAATCAGAGACACTTCCTTGAGGGCTCACTTGCTCCGAGTCCCTCCCTGATGATTGATGTAGGCAACCGCCGTCTGGTTGTCCGAGCAGATCTGAACAGCCCAACCCCGAAGGTGTGTGGTCAGCTGAGACAGAACCAACCAGATCGCCCTCAGTTCCAGGACTTCCAAAAGCCCCCCCAACCGGTCAGACTGGCATCCAAGGTGACAGTCTCCCAGCACGGGATGCGAATGCCCTGATTCCGCAGCAGAGCCATCACGCCCACCAGCACCTTGGTGAACACCCGAGGGGCCGAGGTGATACCGAACAGTAAGGCCACAAACTGGTAATGCTGATCCTCTAGAGCAAACCTGAGAAATCTCTGATGACCTGGAAAGATTGGCACATGAAGGTAGGCATCCTTGATGTCCACTGAGGTCATGAAGTCGTCCGGGCGCAGGGTACTGACCGCCAAGCGTAGACTCTCCATGCGAAAATGCTTGAACCTCACAAACTTGTTAAGACCCTTCAAGTCCAGGATGGGCCTCAGGGACCCGTCTTTTTTGGGGACCGTGACTAGATTGGAGTAGAACCCTCGACCCCGTTCCTGAGAAGGCACCAGGCAAATGACTTCTGACTCCAACAGACGTTGAACCGCAAGGCGCAAACCCTGAGCTGACAGAGGGTTTTGAGACATCCGGGATCTGATGAATCTTGGGGGCAGCCAGGCTGCAAACTCTATCTTGTAACCGGAGGACACCACCTCCTGAATCCACCGGTCTGAGACGCGTAGCCTCCAGACGTGAGCAAAGAGCCGAAGCCGTCCCCCCACCCAGATGGGTGAGGGCGCCTCCTCATGCCTGAGGGGGCTTGGGGGAAGGTTTGGGCTTGGGGCCCCATGAGAGAGACGACCTCCTCGGGGAACACGAAAGGAGGGGAGGGAAGAGGAAGGCCCCCAAAAAGGCCGAGGCTGCCTCCTACGTTGAGGCAGCCTACCATCCTTGGCTAAAACATCCAGACGCTCACCAAAGAGCCGCAGCCCCGTAAAGGGGAGGCCAGTGAGAGCCGCCTTAGCGGCGCATAGCCACCAAAAGGGCAGAGGCCCTACCACACATCTGTACCCGATCGGGGTGCCCCGCGGAAGTGGACCAACACCCAGGATAGTGAAAATCCTGAGTGTTGGTCCACTTTAAGGGCAATAGCTGTAAAGGCAGCAGCGCAGACCGGGCGCAGCCCAGCCCCCCACACACGTAAAAGCATGGCAGGCCAGCTGATTCATGCACCGGTCCTCGCTGTCCCGCAGTGTAGTAGCGTCAGGGGAAGGCATGACCGAGGTGTTGGATAGCCCTAGCACGGGAGCGTCCACCTCAGGGGGACACGTCCATCGCTTGACCAGGTCGGCAGGAAAGGGATACCTCCTATTCCACCCTTTGGGCACCACAGGAAATCTACTAGGACGTTCCCACTCCTTGAGCACCATATTAGTGAAATGGCTCTGCTCAGGGAACTCCAGGTGCTGTTTATCAGGACGAAAGAGCTCACCCTGCTTCCTCTTAGCCACCTAAGGGGACACGATGTGCAAGATTTCAAAAATGTGAGCTAACAGGCTATCAGTGTCCTCCGGGAACCATGAGTCCTCCCCAGGCGCAGACCCAGGGTCACTGCCGTAACCCTCCTGCTGGTCCCCTGAGGAGTCAGAGTCCTGAAAGAGCTCCCCCTCCTCTAGAGGGTAAAGGCCAACAAAAGTATCAGGTCCCTCATCCTCCTCAGGAAAAAGGGATGTCACGGGAGCTAGGTGCCGCTTCTTGACAGAGGCCTTACGTAGAACAGGCCTGGCAAGCTGCCTTTCAATACGGGGCACACGCAGCGCCAGATCAGACTGTGACCCCAGGCAGGCGCGGGGGGGGTCTGGTGTAGGCGATGCCGAAGGGGGCGCAGAGCTGGGAAGCGAAGCGGGCAGCCCAGCCTGGAGCGCAAGGATACCTTGGGCGCATGGCACGCACACCGTGACACTGTTACGCACAGGGGATACCCCACACATGGCACACAGCCGGGATTGCCCTGAAGGACCCCCAAGCAAGCTATCCCCAGAAGCCTCCATATGGTGATTAACACAGGCGCAACAGGTCAGCACAAGGAAAAGGCTAATAAGAGCCACCCGGATGCCCCCCTCAAGGGATGCCCCCAGAAGTCAGTAAGGGAAGATGAGGGATGGTAAGGAGAAGGACAGGGAGAAACCACAACCCACAGTTGTTCCGCCTGAAAGACATACCGTATTTTTCGCCCTATAAGACGCACCTGCCCATAAGACGCACCTAGGATTCCCAAAGGCTGTGTGGCATCCCCCCCCCATTCCCAAAGGCTGTGTGGCATCCCCCTCCCCCCATAGGCTGTGTGGCATCCCCCTCCCCCCATTCCTATAGGCTGTGTGGCATCCCCATCCCCCCATTGCCATAGGCTGTGTGGCATCCCCCTCCCCCCATTCCCAAAGGCTGTGTGGCATCCCCCTCCCCCCATTCCCATAGGCTGTGTGGCATCCCCATAGGCAGTGTGGCCCCTCTCCCCCCATTCCCACCCCCTCCCCCCATTAGTATAGGCAGGCGCCATATTAAAAAAAAAAAAAAAAAAGTTAAACTCACCTGTCCGCTGACACCGCTGCGCTGAGCGGCCGGCTCCGTGAATGGGGTGGGCGTGGCCTGCGCCGCAGCTTCGACGCAGGCCACGCCCACCCCATTCACGAGCTGGCTCTGTCCCGGCCCCGCCGCTGCGATCGCTGTCTTTTCAGGCAGCGATGACTCCTCCATCTGCTGTTGTTCTGGGCACATGCAAGCAAGAAGGTCCGGGCAGCGGGTGGGCGTGGCCTGCGCCGGTGCAGGCCACGCCCACCCACTGCCGGGACCTTCGTGCTCGCATGTGCTCTGAGCCCGGCAGCAGATGGAGGAGCGGCAGGGGCTCTGTCTCTGGCCCCGCCGCTGTCATCGCTGCCTGAAAAGACAGCGATCGCAGCGGTGGGGCTGGGACAGAGCCCCCGCCGCTCCTCTGGCCTCTCGCAGTGAGGGTGAGTTTTTTTTTTTTTTTACATTCGCCCGATAAGGCGCACTGACATTTTTCCCCCACTTTTGGGGAAAAATAAGTGCGTCTTATAGGGCGAAAAATACGGTAAGTAAAGACACATAAGCATCCCGCAGCACATGCCCCAAGGAACCAAAACCCCCCCAAGGGGACTCACGGACCCTTGAGGGGACTCAAGCAGGGCAAGGGCACCAGCCGCCAGACCACAGGAGGAAGAGACAACAGACAGGGATCATCGCCACAGCTCTGGGATGAAGAAGGGCCCCAGACGCGCAGCAAAATCAAAATGGCGCCGGCAGAGGAACCTTGAGGGGCAGGCCGCGGGAGGACGACGCGATACGTGTCATCCTCTGTCGCCCCCCCCCCGAAGAGCGCGAAAACAGCGCTCACGTGACCTCGCCGGCGTCATCACACATCACACCCCCCCCCCCCTCCACCAAGCAAACGATGGGGAGGGAATGAGGAAGGCGAGCAAGCGAGCAGCAGCGAAAGCCCAGGCCAGGGATGGGGGGGGGGGGGGGGGGGGGCAAAATGCCAGAACAAGTAAACAGTCCCCAAAAACACTCACCCCCTCAGAAGCTAGGACAAGAACTTCACATCCCTAGCAGGCTCACCATAAAGCCTATGGCCTATGGCTACCCTTTTGTGGTACAGGGTCTGCGGCTTGGAGCACTTGACCCTAGTGCTCTTCTACCCTCACCCGAGGCTGGGAGGCACAGAGGTTCCGGAAACGGGTGGAAACAGCCATGCAGGCCCGCAGGCTTGGTTTCCCTGCTCACCTGCGCAATATAGAGAGCCATTTTCTATCTACGCAGAATCACTGCAGAGAGAACACTGGATAAGTCTATGGTGATTCCGTTTTTATATGGTACCGGGAGGAGCCACAACTCTTCTGCAGTACACTGCTCCACCTTGTGGCGGAATAACCCAGATGTAATGACTTCATGAAGTAGGCCGTGCCATGCAATGGGAAAATGTAATTAACTGAACTTGGGCATCCCATTGCGAGATGCCCCGTTGTGGGAATACCTCTGCTTTCCCAGTTTCCTTAAAGCTGAACTTCACCCTGAATAAGAGCCTATATTATATGTTTCTCCTACCCTGTACATACAGATTGCTCACATTAAAAATCCTCCTACCTGCATCTACTGCATGTTATGAGCCTTTAAACATCCAAGATGGCAGCTCACGGGGCATCAGGCAGCCTGTAAACAGGAAGTGTCTTTTGACTGTGTCGCTCTGCATTCTGGGATTGCTGTCCTTTTCCTGACCCCAGCTCTGCTCTGTCTATAATCCCACCCCTGTACTTTATCCCACTCTCCTCAGTATGTGTGATGCTTCTGAGGCAAAATGGCAGCTCCCGTTTTTTAGAGTCCTAATCAGAGTTGCAGCCCAGTGGGGGAAATAATAAGTGACTAAAAACGTAAAATATATTAATTTTAGCTGCTGGGGAAACGTTTTTTTAAGGGTTTGGGCTTTTCATTAAATCATGGTGAAGGTCCGGTTTAAGTTTAAATCCCATGGGGCATCCCCAGGGTTTTTAAAGTGTGGGAGCAGAAGGTTGGTGGTGGTAAGGATTCTGGTCCTCCTCCAGGTCCTTACTAATTTACACCAAAGTTGATCAATTTTAAGATTTATATTAAAAATACAAAAGCATGCTAGAAAATAAGAGGATAGGTGTATTCATTTTAAAGAAAGGATAGAAAGAAAGAAAAAAAAACACCTGACTTTTACAGGGGAGGCTGCTGAGCTCTGCTGGCCCACTGATCCAGCCAGAAAAATCCAATTCTGTGAAATACTCAACCGGTAGAATTGGAATTATTTGTATACAGTACGTCCTGCTCCAGATATAATACTTACACTTGGGTTATCCTCCGCCAGATGGCGCTGCTCCTCCCGGACCCTCAAATACCTGGGATCTCCCACAAATCCCCAGCATTGAAAAGCAGTGAACAGGAAGCCGGGAGAATTTAACCACCAAAACTGGTAACCATAACAATGATAACAATCACCATACAGGGGATCCAGAATAATGCAAAAACCAGGGTGGGGTGGGGCAGGACGTACAAATACCAATTCTACAGGTGAGTATTTCACAGAATTTTATTATTCTTAGTATACAGTACGTCCTGCTCCAGATATAATACTTACACTTGGGACATCCAATAGCAGTGTCCATAAAGTAGGGTGGGATCCCCAACAAAAAAGGTAACAGCAGGCAGTTTAAACCACTGCCGCCTGCAAAACCTTGCGGCCAAACACAGCATCAGCTGAGGCCCTAACATCAACCTTGTAAAACTTAGAAAAGGTATGAACAGAAGACCAAGTAGCGGCCTTGCAAACTTGTTCAACAGAAGCCTGGTGCTGGAAGGCCCAAGAGGCACCAATAGCACGAGTAGAATGAGCAGTAAGGCGGAAGGGAGGACTCTTCCCCTTAGCAGAATAGGCCTGAATCACAGCCTGACGAATCCATTTGCTAATAGTAGACTTGGCAGGAGCCAAACCCTTCCTAGGCCCAGAAGGAACCACAAAAAGAGCATCAGTCTTCCTGAAAGCCGCAGTGACCAGGTAATATTTCAAACACCTAACCACATCCAAGGAATGCAGAACCCTTTCCTTACCGTTGCTAGGACTGGGACACAATGAAGGAAGAACGATATCCTGATTCAAATGAAAGGCAGACACCACCTTAGGCAGAAAGTCCGGTTTGAAGCGGAACACCACCTTGTCCTGGTGTCTCTCATAGTACGGAGGCTGAATAGACAGAGCCGCCAGCTCAGACACACACCTCATCGAAGTAATAGCCACCAGAAAGACAACCTTGAGGGTAAGAACAGCCAGAGCAGCATCATGAAGAGGCTCAAAGGGAGCACCCTGCAAGGCAGACAAAACCAAGTTTAAATCCCAAACAGGGACCATAGGTTTACATGGGGGACGCACATGAGTGACCCCCTGAAAGAAGGTCTTAACCAAGTGATGCTGAGCAAAAGACTTCTGAAAGAAGACAGACAGGGCAGAAACCTGACCCTTCAGAGTACTGAGTTTTAGACCCAACTCCAAACCATGCTGTAAAAACTCCAGAACCCTAGGGACTGACAACTCCCTACAGGGAAGAGACCTAGACTCACACCAGTCAATGTAGGTATGCCAAACCCTATAATAGATGGCAGAAGTAGTTTTCTTCCTAGCCTTCACCATGGAACCCACCACCGAGGTAGACAAGCCTTTCTCCATCAAGATGGAGGTTTCAGCAGCCAGGCCGTCAAAGCCAGAGTTTGTAAATTGGGATGGCGTAATGAGCCCTGAGTGAGCAGATCTGGTACCCCTGGCAGGTCGTACTGGTCTACTGCCATTTGTACCACGTCTGCGAACCACACTCTTCTTGGCCACCTGGGGGCCACTAGAATCACAGGTAGCCCTTCCAGAGCAATCTTGCGCAGGACCCTGCCCAGAAGGGGGAATGGAGGAAAGACATACAGGAGCCGAAATTCCTTCCATGACATGGACAGAGCATCCGTGGCCAAGGCCAGAGGATCCTGAGACAGGGAAACAAAGGCCGGGAGCTTGTGATTGTGACGGGATGCAAACAGATCCACATCCGGAAGACCCCAACGGTGACACAGGGACTGGAATACCCTGTTGCAGAGGGACCACTCCCCCTGACGGGAAGTCCCCCTGCTCAGAGAGTCTGTCAGTAGATTCTCTGCCCTCGGGATATACACAGCTGAAATGCATTGGACATTGGCCTCCGCCCATGTCAAAATCCGTGACACCTCCTGGAGGGCACCCCTGCTCCGGGTCCCTCTCTGATGGTTGATGTAGGCAACCGCCGTCCTGTTGTCTGAGCGTACCTGCACCGACAGACCCTTCAGGTGATGGGTCAACAGCTCCAGTACCAACCTGACTGCCTGTAGTTCCAGAATGTTGATGGGTAAGTGGGCCTCCTGAGGGCCCCACCTCCCCTGGAAGCGCAGGGATTTCCAGAATCCCCCCCCCCAACCTGACAGACTGGCATCAGTTGTGACCGTCTCCCAGGAGGGGGCCAGAAAGGACCTGCCCCCTAGCAAGTTCCTGTGCTCCAGCCACTACGCAAGGGACTGTCTGACCAAGCGGGGAAGCACACAGACCCCGTCCAAGGACGTTGGTTTCTTGGCCCATACTGACAGAAGGTAAAGTTGCAGAGGCCTCAAATGGAACTGAGCAAAGGGCACCGCCTCGAAGCACGCCACCATCAGACCCACCAGCTGCATTCCCTGCCTGATGGAGGGCTGGGGGCACGAGAGCAGGAACCTCACCTGCACAGTCAGAACTTCCACTTTCTGTTGAGGAAGGAATATCCTTGACTGAACCGTATCCAGAATCATTCCCAGGAACGGAGTCACCGAGGAGGGGGACAGAGAGGACTTGGGGTAATTGATCACCCAGCCGAAGGATTCCAGGGTGGACACCACCAGCTGAGTGTCCAACTCTGCCTGCTGCAGAGACCGAGAGGTGATGAGTATATCGTCCAGGTAGGGTAGCACGCGTATGCCCCTTGACCTTATCAGGGACATCACCCCTGCCAGCACCTTGGTGAACACTCTGGGAGCCGAAGTGAGGCCAAATGGCAAGGCCACAAATTGGTAATGCTGATCTTTCAGCGCAAATCTGAGAAACCTTTGGTGTCCTAGAAACACCGGGATGTGAAGGTAAGCATCTTTGATGTCTACGGACATCATAAAGTCCCCTGGGCGCAGAGAGCCGATGGCCGAGCGCAGAGTTTCCATGCGAAAGTGCCTGTTCTTGACAAACTTGTTGAGGATTTTTAAATCCAGAATGGGCCTGACTGACCCATCCTTCTTGGGTACTGTGAAAAGGTTGGAATAGAACCCCTTGCCCCTTTCTCTTAAGGGGACCTTGCAAATGACCCCCAGATCCAGGAGACCCTGCACGGCCAGCATCAAGACCTGAACTGAAGCAGGATCCTGTGGGATCCGGGACCCAATTAATCTTGTGGGGGGCAGCACAGCAAACTCTATCTTGTAACCAGAGGACACTACCTCCCGAATCCACACGTGGTGCCTTCAGACATGCTCGAAGTGCTGTAGCCGTCCCCCCACCCTGGCGGGCGAGGGCGCCCCATCATGCCTGAGGGGTCTTGATAGGGGCTTTGGGCTTGGACCCCCAGGGGGAACCAGGACGGCGTCCTCTGTTCCTATGCCAGGAATCTGCGCGGGACCCAGCGAAGGACACCCCTTTTCCCTGCTAAGCCCCTCGTTAGGGGATTGAAAGGGGGCCCTGGCCCCGAAAGGGCCGAGACTGGCGCCTGCGCTGGGGTAACTTACCTCCTTTAGCAAAGAGGTCTAGACGGTCCCCAAACAGGCGTAGCCCCTTAAATGGAAGCCCAGTAATGGCCTTCTTGGCAGCGTTGTCAGCAGCCCACTGTCGCAGACACACCGCGCGGCGTATAGCTACCGCCAAGGCAGAAGATCTGGCACACATCCTAATGGCATCATCCGATGCAGACAGGATAAAGTTTACAAACACATCACAGTTAGACAGTGCATTAACCACATCAGGTGGAAAATCATCTGGGCCATCTAGTACATTTCTGACCATGGCCCTGAGCGCCACAGAAGTAATGGCCAAGGCGCAAACCGGACGCAGCGCCGCCCCCACAAACGCAAAGACATGGCATGCCAATTGGGCAATGCGCCTGTCCTCTGTATCCCGCAGCGTAGTAGTGTTGAGAGAGTGCATAATAGAGGTGTTAGACAGCCCTAGAATAGGAGCATCGACCTCGGGGGGTGATGACCAGCACTTAACCATATCAGCAGGAAAAGGATATTTTCTGTCCAAGCTCTTAGGTATCCAGGGAAGTCTACTGGGATGTTCCCACTCGAGCACGAGGTTATTGAAATGTGATTGCTCAGGAAATTCCAATCTAGCCTTAGCAGTATGAAAAAGCTCACCCCTTTGCCTTGGAGCTGCAACAGAGGGAGAGATGGACGAGACCTCAAAAATCTGAACCAGCAGTTTGTCAGTATCATCCGGGGTCCAGAGATCAGAGCCAGAATCTTCGTGGCCCCTGGGCCTCTCGTCAGATGGCCCTGAGTCAGAAAACGGCTCCCCTTCGTCCGAGGGGGGGATAGCCATATAGGTGCAACAACTCGTCAGACTCAGGAGAGAAAGGAGTAGCATCAGGGGTTAAGTGACGCTTTTTAGTGGTGGACTTCCGTGCTAAGGTATTAGCAATTAATTTTTCAACACTGGCCAGTCTAGCAGCCACATCAGGATGAGAATCCCCGCTTGTATTGGGGGTTAGACTCAAGCTTGGGGGAGTAGGTGAGGTGAGGTGAGGTGCAGGTCTGGCCACCGGAGGAACGGGTAGTACCATTAGCGCCTGCTGCGTGCAAGGAACACAGACCCGTGCATTGTCACCATTAATAGGTGCGACCCCACAAGCTACACACAGCCGGGCTTGTCCCGAAGGAACCCCGGTCACATTATCCTGGGATGCCTCCATATGGTGATTAATAGGCACAATAGGCTGGTAGGGATTGACGCTGTAAGCTACCCTGGATGCCCCAATGACCCGCAGGGAAGTGGGAGTAAGAATACTAGGCCCAATAGGCAATTACACCGGGCCGGAAGAAGCCACTGGATTCCCGGGTCTGAAAGACATAATGGGAATAAGAGGTGTCAGAACCATGCACAGTAAGCAAGAAATCGCCCGCGAGGGCACTTACAGACCAACGGGAGGGGGGACCGTTACACACGCGCGCGTGTGTGTGCGACTACACATCAAAATGGCGCCAAGCGAACCTCGAAGGGCGGGCCAGAACGGGCCGTGACGCGGAGCGCGCCAAGCCAGGTCCCCCGCCCCCCCCCCCCCCCCCCGAAGAGCGCGAAGCTCTAAGACAGCAGCCAATAATAATGCCGCAGCGTCTGAAGTGCTGCCGACGCCCGGAGCCGAACATCCACGAAGGAAAAAAGGCGCGCGCGGCGGCGGCAGTAATGCAAGTAATACAAATCAGCGCGACAGCTGAATATCTACAAGTACAAGTCCAGGGGACATTACAAGGCCATATGCTGTAAATCAGTACACTGACACCAAACGCGCCCACACCCCCCCCTTCTTTCCCCCCCGAGCTACGGGGGGAACGAGGGAGGATGGCGGCTCTTTACACAGGGCCCACCGCTACACGGGGCATGGGACAACAGGGCGGGAGGGGCATCCCATAGAGGCTCACCATCAGCCTATACCGCCTACCCTTTGGTGGGGGACTGCGGTGGAGCAGGGCTCCATAAGCACGCATTGTGCTGCCTACCTTCACCCAAACAGCGCAGCGCAGGCTGGGAGGCACATCACGAGGACGGGTGGGAATAGTCCGCGGGCTTTAATAGCCCCGCTCACCTGCGAGAGAGTGATACTTTGTGTCTTCGCAGTAAGCACTGCAGAGAAATCTGGGGATTTGTGGGAGGTCCCGGGCATTTGAGGGGCCGGGAGGAGCCTGTTTTTTGCATGTCTCTGCAGTGCAGTGCGGAGGATAACCCAAGTGTTATATCTGGAGCAGGACGTACTGTATACTAAGAATATAAGCAATTCTGCTCATTTGCATCAATGCTTTAAATGTAATGGGTCAGCTTTGCTGTGAGTTTAGGGAACGGGGTTAGCTAGATGGGGAATCCTGTGGGGAATAATCGGGATGCTCCCTAGGGATTAGGAAAAAAGAGACCAAGCATTTTTTTTTATTTTTGGTCCTCTTTAACAAGCCAGTTATGTCCTATAATCACTGTCACAGTACCAACATTACCCAGCCATAGACAAAACACTCACTTTCTCAGTTCATCCTCTGTATCTCCGCCAGAGTCTTCTCCATCGCAGCGCTCACCGCCTGAAAAAAGCAGGACAGAGGTAACTAAAGGGGGCAATTAAATACAACATTGACACCTCTATGGCCGATTTCACACCTCTCAGGTGCAACAGAAAGGAGAAAAACGCAGCCGTTGAAAAATACAATTCTGTGAAATACTCACCTGTAGAATTGGTATTACCGTATATACTCGAGTATAGGCCGACCCGAATATAAGCCGAGGCACCTAATTTTACCCCAAAAACCTGGAAAAAGTTATTGACCCGAGTATAAGCCGAGGCACACAACACAGCACACAATACAGCACACATACACACACAAGGCACACACAGCACACAACACAGCACACAATACAGCACACAATACACACACAAGGCACACACAGCACACAACACAGCACACATACACACACAGCACACATACACACACAGCACACATACAATGCACACAACACACACACTCACCAGTTCAGCTCCTGCAGGATCTTCAGCGAGGCTCCTTCCAGCGACGGTGCGGGAGAGAGGACGGCGCGGGACGACGGCATGGGTCCGCAGGGCAGAAGAGCCGCCTCAGAGGCTTCAGAACTCGGCGGGGAGATCAGTACACCCAGCGCGAGGTGGGTGTACCAAGATGGCGGCCGGCGCGCTCCGCGCCGCCACGTCACGTCGCGTCACTGAGGCCCGGGCCGCCATCTTGGTACACCCACCTCGCGCTGGGTGTACTGATCTCCCCGCCGAGTTCTGAAGCCTCGGCGTCTCGTCTGCCGCCTCGGAGGCTCTTCTGCCCTCGCTCAGGTAAGTCTGACTCGAGTATAAGCCGAGGCTGCTTTTTTCAGCCCAAAAAGTGGGCTGAAAAACTCGGCTTATACTCGAGTATATACGGTATACGTATACAGTACATCCTTGTTCCAGAATATTCCTTACCCATGGGTAATACAACCACAAGATGGCGCTGGACTGCAGAAAAACAGCTTGTGGCCTCTCCCGGCCCTAAATAAGTCAGGGACCTCCCACAAAATCCCCAGTATTGACAAGCAGTTAACAAAAGGCCGGGAGAACAAAACCAGAATTCAACAATGAACATATGAACAATCACCATACAGAGGTAACTAAGAAAAATGATAACAAGGGTGGGATGGAACAGGACATGCTGTATACGTATAATACCAATTCTACAGGTGAGTCATCACAGAATTGTATTCTAAGTATACAGCACGTCCTGTTCCAGAATAGTCCTTACCCATGGGACATCCAATAGCAGTGTCCGTAAGGTAGGGTAGGATCCCCAAAAAGTAACAGCGGGCAGTTTACACCACTGCCGCCTGCAGAACTTTGCGACCAAAAGCAGCATCAGCTGAGGCCCTAACATCAACCTTTTAAAATTTAGAAAAGGTATGAACAGAAGACCAAGTAGCGGCCTTGCAAACTTGTTCAACAGAAGCCTGGTGCTGGAAGGCCCAAGAGGCACCAATAGCACGAGTAGAATGAGCAGTAAGGCGGAAGGGAGGCTCCTTCTCCTTAGCAGAATAGGCCTGAATCACAGCCTGGCAAATCCACTTGCTGATAGTCAACTTAGCTGGAGCCAGACCCTTCCTGTAAAACCTGTTCCTTAGGGTTACAGAATTAGGGCATAGAGAAGGCAAAACAATGGCCTGATTGAGATGAAAGGCAGACAAAACCTTAGGCAGAAAATCTGGCTAAAAACGAAACACCACCTTGTCCTGGTGTCTCTCAAAGTAAGGGGGTTTGATGGAAAGCGCCGCCAACTCAGAAACACGCCTAACAGAAGACTACAAAACGGACAAAGGGACCTCATGCAAAGGCTCAAAGGGAGACCCCTGCAAGGCAGATAAGACCAAAATCAAGTCCCATACTGGTAACATAGGCTTACGTGGAGGACGCACGTGAGAAACCCCCTGGAAAAAGTTCATGACCATACGCTGATGAGCAAAGGATCTTTGGTAGAAAATGGCCAGAGCAGAAACATGACCTTTGAGGGTACTAAGCTGAAGACCCAAATCCAAACCATGTTGCAGGAATCCCAGAATCCTAGGGACAGAAAACACCCTACAGGGAAGCGACTTAGACTCACACCAGTCAATGTAAGCATGCCAGACCCTATAGTAGATGGATGATGAGGACTTCTTCCTAGCCTGAATTATGGTATTAACAACAGAGGCAGGCAGCCCCTTCTCCATCAAGATGGAGGTTTCAGCAGCCAGGCTGTCAAAGTCAGCGTTTGTAAATTGGGATGGCGTAGCTGCCCCTGAGTGAGCAGGTCTGGATCCTTGGGCAGAACATACTGTTCTACTGCCAACTGCACGAAGTCTGCGAACCACACCCTTCTTGGCCAACGGGGGCCACCAGAATGGTTGGCACCCCTTCCTGAGCAAGCTGGAAGCTCTTCCAAGACATTGCTAGTACATCCATGGCCAAGGCCAAAGGGTCCTGGGACAGAGAGACAAAGACTGAAAGCTTGTGATTGTGACGGGACGCAAACAGATCCACATCTGGCTGTCCCCAGCGGTGGCACAGGGAGCGAAACACCCTGCTGCTGAGGGACCATTCCCCCAGACGAGAGGTCCCCCTGCTGAGGGAGTCTGCCTCCAGATTCTCCACCCCCGGGATGTACACAGCTGAGATGCAGGGAACATTCTCCTCCGCCCAAGAAAGTATCAGGGATACTTCATTGAGGGCCCTCTTGCTCCGGGTCCCTCCCTGATGACCTGAACCGCCCTTCCCCGAAGGTGTGGAGTCAACTGGGCGAGAACCAACCTTATCGCCCTCAATTCCAGAATGTTGATAGGGGCGTGGGCCTCCTGAGGGCCCCACTGACCCTGGAATTTCAGGGATTTCCAGAAGCCCCCCCCAACCTGTCAGACTGGCATCTGTGGTGACTGTCTCCCAGCACGGGGCCAGAAAGGATCTGCCCACCAACAGGTTTCTTGAGTCCAGCCACCACGAGAGAGACCGTCTGGCCAGAGGGGACAGAACCAACACCTGATCCAGGGACCACCACCAGCTGAGTATCCAACTTGGCTTGCTGGAGAGATTGAGACATGATGAGAATGTCGTCCAAGTAAGGAAGGATGCGAATGCCCCGAGATCTCAGCAGAGCCAGTACACCCGCCAGTACCTTGGTGAATACCCTGGGAGCCGAGGTGATACCCAAAGGCAAAGCCACAAATTGATAGTGCTGATCCTCCAGAGCGAACCTGAGGAATCTCTGATGACCTGGAAAGATTGGTACATGAAGGTAAGTGTCCTTGATGTCTACAGAGGTCATGAAGTCCCCTGGGCATAGTGAATTGACAGCTGAGCACAGAGTCTCCATGCGAAAGCATTTGAATCTGACAAATTTGTTGAGGCACTTTAAATCCAGGATAGGTCTGATGGACCCGTCTTTTTTGGGAACGGTGAAAAGATTGGAATAGTAGCCTCTGCCCCTTTCCCTCAAAGGCACCTGGCAGATAACCCCCCAACTCCAGAAGGTTTTGGACAGCAAGGCACAGACCCTGAGCTGACAGGGGGTTCTGAACCATCCGGGATGTGATGAATCTTGGGGGCGGCCAGGCTGCAAACTCTACCTTGTAACCAGAGGACACTACTTCCTGAATCCACCGGTCTGAGACATGAAGCCTCCAGACGTGAGCAAAGAGCCGAAGCCGGATGGGTGAGTGCGCCCCTTCATGTCTGAGGGGGCTTGGGAGAGGATTTTGGCTTGGGACCCCAGGACAGCCACGTCCTCTGCCCCTTCCCCAGTGATCTCCGCGGGCCCCAGTAAAGGAGCCTCCTCGACCAGGTCTGGAACCACGGAAGGACGGGAGAAGGGCACCCATCCCCCAAAAAGACCAAGACGGCCTCCTACGTTGAGGTAACCTACCGCCCTTGGCAAACAAACCAGCTGCCAGCTGCGGAGCGCAGTACAAACGCGAGACGACGTGTTTTAATAAAGTAACAGGCACACAGAGTGAGGGAGGATAACAACGGAATACCCCGGGGGAAATGGCGCCCGGGGCCAATATGAAGAGAGGAGGGGGAATGGGAATAGGGTTTTACCGCACAGGATAACCTGACAACCCCATGAGGCAGTAGGGGTATCCCAAAAAAGGCTCAGCATTAGCATGAACTGCCTACCCTGTTAGAGCAGGGACTGCGGTAGGAACCTAGCTCCTCAGCGCAAAGTGCCTCAATCGCCTACCTTTACCCGAACCTTATCAGCCGAGGCTGGGAGGCAGTCAATGGGACGGAACGGGTGGGAATAGTCCTGCAGGGCCGCAGGCAATAAGCCCCGCTCACCTGCGCCACGAGAGAGCTGTCTTCTATCTTCTCAGCGCAGACTGCAGAAATAAACTGGGGATTTTGTGGGAGGTCCCTGACTTATATAGGGCCGGGAGAGGCCACAAGCTGTTTTTCTGCAGTCCAGCGCCATCTTGTGGATGTATTACCCATGGGTAAGGAATATTCTGGAACAGGATGTGCTGTATACTTAGAATAGTCCAGTCTGCTCTGTCCGGCCCACAAAGCACCATATTAAAATCTATGGGGCCGCAAACGCAGTTTTTAATGCCGTACTGCAAGACGTTTGCGTTTGCAGCAGCATAGATTTTAATGGGATTTTGTGCGACTTCCTGCCGCAAACACTGCTGCAAAATGCAAATGTAGCCTGACAGGAGCGAACGTAGCCTTAAAGTGGACAAGAACCTGGAGTTTTACTATCCTGTGTTTTTTCCTTCCCCCTGGGGCAACCTGTTTTGTGAACCCCCCAGAACGCCGCACTCCCTCACCTTTTCGAGCAAATGGTGCAGGCATAGCTGCCTGTCCAATCAGCTTCTCTGGCTGCGCATATTAATGTGCGGGGTTATAGTCCACAGAGCAGGCCATGTGGGGGTTATGGTCCACAGAGCAGGCCACAATGTGGGGGTTATGGTCCACAGAGCAGGCCATCCAAGTTTGGGATGCCCCAGGGGGATGGAGTAAGCTTGACATGGAGTCTCAGACTCCAGTGGTGATGGAGCTACGTCCTAGCCTTTGGGAAGCGGTAGAAAGGGTTCTCCAACTGCCCCCCCGGTCCTGTGCCAGTGGAGGCAGGGCAGGGGTGGTGACCAGAGATTGGACTTTCACGTTAAGTAATGGCTATACTAAGACTTACCCATCTCTTCATCTGTGGAGCCCCCAAACAAATCCTCTTCAGTAGGCCGCCTGGGTTTCACGTCCTCCTCATCGCTGTCCTCCTGCTTGATAGCCGCTCGGGCTGGCTGACCCTTACTAGGACTGGAGCCCGGATTCTTGTGGTTTGTTCGGCTGGAGTCTGGTTTCTATGAATAGAAAGAGGACCATTTAGATCTAGAAAAGTAGATGTGTGTCAAAACCCCGTTATTAGGTCACCTCCCTCAAAATGTGCACTTTGGGGAGGGGCAGTGAAGACAGTCGCCGCTTCTTGTTTAGTTCATTTTAAAGAGTCACTGCGGCAAAATTTGGGAAATACACAATGAGAGAGGACAATAAAAATGAATAGATTTCCTCTTTAGTTTCAAGAGCAAGGGCATCCCAAACAAACGTTTGTTCCAAACATCTACTACTCTTTCTGTAAAATAATATTTTCTAACATTGCTCCTGATATACCGTCCGACTAGCTTCAGGTTGTGCCCCCTTGTTCTATCATTAAATTTCTTTTTAAAAACACTTCCCTCCTGAACCTTATTGAATCCTTTCACATATTTAAAGGTCTCAATCATAACCCCCTCTCCCTTCTTTCCTCCAGACTGTACAAATTTAGGTCTTTAAGTCTCTCCTGATTTAAGTTTAAGTCCTTCCACCATTTTTGTTGCCCGCCTACACGTTCTATTTGAATAATGTCTTTTTGCAGGTAAGGTCTCCAGAACTACACACAGTATTCTAGCTATGGCCTTACCAGGGCTCTATACAGCGGCATCACAACCTCCCTCATCCTACTGGTGATGCCCCGAGCTATGCAGCCAAGCATCCTGCTTGCTTTTCCCACTGCCTGGCTACACTGTCCACTCATCTCGCAGCTATCAGTAATCAGTACCCCTAAATCCCTCTCCTCAGAGGTCCTGCCTAACACAGTACTTCCTTCTACCCAAGTGCATGATTTTACATTTAGAGACATTAAACTCTAGTTTCCACAGTTTTAACCATCTTTCCAGTAAAGCTAAATCATTTTCCATGTTGCAGACACCTCCCGGAGTGTCTACCCTATTACTAACCTTTGTATCATCAGCAAACAGGCAAACTTTTCCTACCAAGCCTTCTCCTATGTCACTTACAAATATATTAAAAAGAATGGGGCCCAGGACAAAGCCATGCGGCACTCCACTTGTAACTCGCCTTTGTTCAGATTGCATGCCATTAACAACAACTCTTTGATAACGATCCTTCAGCCAACTAGAAATCCACTGAACTATCCAGAGATTGAGTCCTACCTTCAATAACATATATGGGATCTTTATGTGGTACGGTGTCAAAGGCTTTGCTAAAATCCAGATAGGCGATATCCACAGCACCACCTTCATCTAACATTTTTGTGACCTTGTCAAAGAAATCAATACGATTGGTCTGACATGTTCGGCCCTCAGTAAAGCCGTGTTGTTTTGAGTCCAACAGGTCATTAATTTTTAGATGGGAAATTATCTGTTTTTTTAAGAGAGTTTGACCACTATAGATGTTAAACTAACTGGCCTGTAATTACTGGCTTCTTCTCTACTCCCCGTTTTATGGATTGGTACGACATTGGCCATTCTCCAATCATCTGGAACCTCACCAGTTGAAAGGGAATGGTTAAGTAAATCAGTCAGAGGGGCAGCAATCACAAATCTAAGTTCCCTTAGAACTCTGGGGTGGATTCCATCTGGACCCATCACCTTACTTACCTTCGGATGTGCCAGCTAAGACATCAGCCTGCAAAAATACAATTCTGTGATTACTCACCTGTAGAATTACAGCACGTCCTGTTCCAGAATCATTCTTACACTTGGGTAATACATCCACAAGATGGCGCTGGACTGCAGAAAACAGCTTGTGGCCCCTCCCGGCCCTATATAAGTCAGGGACCTCCCACAAATTCCCAGTATTGACAAGCAGTTAAGAAGCCGGGAGAACAATAATAACCAATCAAAAATGAACAATCACCATACAGAGGTAACTAAGAATAATGATAACAAGGGTGGAATGGAACAGGACGTGCTGTATACGTATAATACCAATTCTACAGGTGAGTAATCACGGAATTGTATTATTCTAAGTATACAGCATGTCTTGTTCCAGAATATTCCTTACACTTGGGACATCCAATAGCAGTGTCAGTAAGGTAGGGTGGGATCCCCAAAAAGTAACAGCAAACAGTTTAAACCCCTGCCACCTGCAGAACTTTGCAAACAAAAGCAGCATCAGCTGAGGCCCTAACATCAACCTTGTAAAACTTAGAAAAGGTATGAACAGAAGACCAAGTAGCGACCTTGCAAACTTGTTCAACAGAAGCTTGGTCCTGAAAAGCCCAAGAGGCACCAATAGCACGAGTAGAATGAGCAGTAAGGCAGAAGGGAGGCTCCTTCCCCTTAGCAGAATAGGCCTGTACCACAGCCTGGTGGATCCACTTGCTGATAGTGGACTTAGCTGGAGCCAAACCTTTCTTAGGTCCAGACTGAAGCCACCAAATAGAACTTTAGAGTCCTGACCACATCCTTAGAGTTACTAGGATTAGGACTCAGAGAAGGCAAAACAATGTCCTGATTGAGATGAAAAGCAGAAAATCTGTCTTAAAATCTTAATATCTTAAAATGAAACACCACCTTGTCCTGGTGTCTCTCAAAGTAAGGGGGCTTGATGGAAAGCACCACCAACTCAGAAACAAGCCTAACAGAAGTAATAGCCACGAAAAAGACTACCTTAAGCGTAAGAATGGACAAAGGTGCCCCCTGCAGGGGCTCGTAGGGAGACCCCTGCAGGGCAGATAAGGCCAAGTTCAAGTCCCAGACTGGTAACATAGGCTTACGTGGGGGACGCACGTGAGCAACCCCCTGGAAGAAGGTCTTGACCAGGGGATGCTGAGCAAAAGATCTTTGGAAATAAATGGCCAAGGCAGAAACATGACATTTCAGAGTACTGAGCTGAGGACCCAGTTCAAAACAATGTTGCAGAAACTCCAGAATCCTAGGAATAGAAAAATACCATTTTGTGAGTACTCACCTGTAAAATGGGTATTACGAGTATGTCACACACCCCGCTTCCAAATATTCATGACACTTGGGAAAACGGCCTGTAGAGGGCGATCTTGCAGAGATGACATGAAAAAAAGAGCCCTTCCTGGTCCATAAGTACCTGGGACCTCCCACTCATTCCCCAGTCATAAGATAGCAGAGAGGAACCAGGAAGAGCCAAATCAATTGATGTAATTGAAAAATAAGATACACCATATAAAGGATCCCTAGAACAAAAAAGGGCGGGGGAAGCTGGGTGTGTGACATACTCGTAATACCCATTTTACAGGTGAGTACTCACAAAATGGTATTATTCCTAGTATGTCACACACCCCGCTTCCAAATATTCATGACACTTGGGACATCCAATAGCAGTGTCTAAAAAGGGTGGGGATCCAACCAAGGAAATAACTTAAATTACTGCAGCTTGCAGAACTTTGCGGCCAAAAGCAGCATCCGCTGAGGCCCGCACATCAACCTTGTAAAATTTAGAAAAAGTATGCACAGGAGACCAAGTTGCAGCCTTGCAAACTTGTTTAACAGAAGCCTGGTGCTGAAAAGCCCAAGAAGCCCCAACAGCACGAGTAGAATGAGCAGTGACCCAAAAAGGGGGAACTTTCCCCTTAGCAGAATAGGCCCCAATAATGGCCTGACGTATCCATTTACTAATTGAGGACTTGGCAGGTGCCAAACCCCTCCTAGGTCCGGAGGGCACAACAAAAAAGGCATCCGTCTTACGGAAGGAGTCACCAAATAATATTTAACGCAACGAACTACATCCAAAGAGTGTAAAACCCTTTCCTTGTCACTACTAGGCGTAGGACACAAGGAAGGAAGAACAATGTCCTGGTTTAGATGAAAGGCAGAAACCACTTTAGGAAGGAAATCCGGTTTAAAACGGAAAACCACCTTGTCTTGATGCCTCTCAAAGGGGCTTGAATAGACAAGGCCGCCAACTCTGAAACCTGGCGGACAGTAGTAATAGCAACCAAAAAGGCAACCTTCTGAGTAAGAATAGGAAGAGGAATATCCTGCAACGGCTCAAAAGGAGCAGCCTGCATAGCTGAAATCACCAAGTTAAGGTCCCAAACTGGAAGTAAGGGCTTTCTAGGAGGCCCGCATATGCGTGACCCCCTGGAAAAAGGTCTTAACCAAAGGATGAAGAGCAAATGACCTTTGAAAGAAAATTGCCAAGGCAGAGACTTGCCCTTTCAAAGTACAATTCTGGAATCCCATATCCAGACCCCGTTGCAGAAACTCCAAAATCCTAGGAATCGAAAATACCCTGCAGGGCAAGGCCCTAATCTCACACCAATCAATATAGGACCTCCAAGTCCTGTAATAGATGACAGAGGAAGACTTCTTCCTAGCTCTAACTAGAGTCTGAATGACCGCATCAGCTGCCACCGCTGCCACTGCCAGAGGATCCTGGGATAGAGACACAAAAGCTGGAAGCTTGTGGATGGTTTATTACCCAACCGAACCTCTCTAGCGTGGATACCACCGTCCTGGTGTCCAATTCTGCTTGTTCGAAGGAAGAGGCTGAGATGAGAAGATCGTCCAGAAACGGCACAATGCGAATGCCCTGGACCCTGAATATAGCCATCACTCCTGCCAGCATTTTGGTAAAAACTCTTGGAGCCGAAGGCAGGCCGAATGGAAGGGCTACAAACTGAAAATGCTGGTCTTCTACCGTGAACCTGAGAAATCTCTGGTGAGCCGGAAAAATCGGAATGTGCCGATACGCATCTTTGATGTCTATGGATGTCATGAAGTCCCCCTGACGGAGAGCATTGACCGTTGATCGTAAAGACTCCATGCAGAATTTTCTGAAGCGGATATACTGATCGAGACGCTTCAGGTCTAACCGAACAGAGCCGTCCTTCTTGGGTACCGTGAACAGGTTGGAGTAAAACCCCAGACCCCTTTCCGCTGGAGGCACTGGGCAGATGACAGCCAAGTTTAATAGATTCGCCACTGCTGCCCGAAGTCCCTGCGCAATTTCCAGATCCGAAGGCATCCGGGACCTGAAAAATCTGGGAGGCCGGAACTCGAATTCCAGTTTGTAACCGGAGGACACTACTTCCAGAATCCAATTGTCTGATACCTCTTGGACCCAGACCTGGAAGAAGAACCGCAGCCGTCCCCCCACCCATAAGGGTGAGGGCGCCTCCTCATTGCTGGGCAGGCTTGGAAGCAGACTTAGGTTTAGAAACCCAACTCTGACTTGGACGGCCACGTCCTTTTCCTCTATTCCGTGCATTCCCTCTAGGGACTGAACAGGCCGATCCTCTACCAGATCTGGACCCACGAAAGGATGGGTTAAAGGAGGCCATCCCACGAATGGAAAGACGTTGTCTCTTACGCTGAGGCAATTTCCCTCCTTTAGTGACAGAATCCAATTTTTCTCCAAAGAGGCCCAATCCCAAGAAAGGGAGCGCTGTAAAAGATTTCTTGGCCACAATATCAGCCGCCCACTGGCGTAACCATACCGACCGCCGAATGGCAATTAACAAGGCGGAAGTTCTGCTGCACATGACCAAAGTATCGTCCAAAGCAGAAAGTACAAAAGACACAAACAACTCGCATCGCATGAGAGCGGCAACCTCCCTGAGGTATTCAATAGGTCTCTAATTACAGCCCTAATAGCCACCGCCATGAGTGCCGAAGAACCAACAGGCTGCAAGGCCGAGCCCACACTAGCAAAAGCGGGGCACGCCATTTGATCAATACGCTTGTCTTCTCCATCTTTAAGAGTAGTGGATTCAGGAGAATGCAATACAGAAGAATTGGACAAACTAAGCACAGGGGCATCCACCTCCGGAGGGGATGAGCAACGCTTAACTGTGTCCGCTGGAAAGGGATATTTTTTATCCCAGCCCGAGGGAATGCCAGGAAGCCGCGCAGGCTTCTCCCATTCCTTAAGAATAATATCCTCAAAATGTTTCTGTTCAGGAAATACTAAACGAGGCTTGCAGGCTCCAAAGAATTCCCCTTTTTGAGGAAGGACTGCTTCTGGAGGAGTAATTGCCGAAACTTCAAATAATTGAGCATGAGCTTTTGGGGTGTCCAAAACATCCCCCTCACCCTGCTCAACATCAGTACCCAAAAACTGCTGATCATCAGAAATATCCTCAAATAATTCTACCTCGAGCAGAGAATAGTCAGACCAATCAAGCAAATCGCAATTGTCAAACTCCCTAGCCGGAACGGCTGGAGCCAAATGTTTCCTTTTAGCTGGGGCCTTCCTGGCCGCAGAGGTAGAAATACATTTTTCAACGTGAGCCAGTCTGGCACATACATCAGAAAGCGACTCTCCACCCATGACAACATCACTGGGGGTACGGACAAGACACGGTGGGGTAGGAGAAGAGGCAGGAGACGCAGACGCTGAAGCCTGGGCCCCTGTCTGCTGCATTATAGTCAATTGTGCACAAGGGATGCAAAGAAACGCGTTATCCCCTACAAGGGATGCCCCACATTCTAAACACTGCCGAGTCTGTCCTGAGGGAACTGTAAGCCCAGTATCCTGAGATGCCTCCATATGGTGTTTGTTTAAATACTTTATTATTTATAGTCGCAAAGTTTATATGGGATTTACGCAATCAGCTACCCGGGATGCCACTTGAAAGTCCCAGGTGGGAGGATTTGATCAAGTATTAATATAATAACCCCCTACAAATAAGGGCTAAGGACCAGGAGAAACCCCTTATATGAAGAGTTTCCACCTGAAATAAGGTAATACACAGTCACCATAAGCGCCACTACATAAACGAGCATAACAGCAACAGATAAATATCCCTTTAGCAAGGCCAAAAGGGTACTCACGAGACCCAGGACTCAGCGCACACAGCCAGAGAGAGAATCGCAGGGAAAAAAACGGAAATGGCCCGAAAAGAAGCGACGCTGACTAGCTCTGCCCACCTCACACGCAAGCCGAGCTAAGGGAAACACGGGGGGGGTTGGCCGACAGAGCACGTCAACGGGCTCTGAGCCATAGAGGCATAATAGAGCAGGGCCGGAACGTGACGCCACGCGCCAAGCCCCGCCCACCTCCGGATCCAGCACGCTGTTCAAAAAAAAAAAAAAGGAGGGAAATACAAAACATCCTATTTCCAAATGCAGCCCCCCCCCCCTCCTTTTCACCTCTGCAGGGCCCAGGAGAACAAAGGAGAGAGGTACAGGAAAAGCACCCATAAGGCACAAGGGGAATTAAAGGGACGGGGCATCCCATCCCGGGGAACAACAACCCGGATACCGCCTACCCCTTATTTGAGGTCTCACGGACCCTTGCCCGAGCCTTTCAGCCAAGGCTGGGAGGCATATAGTAACCATTACAAAATATAAAAGATGTTCAGGCAGAAATAGAAAAATGCCGGGAGTAATCCCGGCTACCTGCAGAAAGGAGAATCATCTTCTGAATGCTTCGCCGACTGCAGAGACGAAAGACTGGGGAATGAGTGGGAGGTGCCAGGTACTTATGGACCAGGAGGGGCTCCTTTTTTTCATGTCATCTCTGCAAGATCACCCTCTACAGGCCGTTTTCCCAAGTGTCATGAATATTTGGAAGCGGGGTGTGTGACATACTAGGAATACACACGACAGGGAAGCGACCTAGACTCGCACCAGTCAATGTAAGTACTACAAACCCTATAGTAGATGGAAGAAGAGGACCCTTTCCTAGCCCTGCTCATGGTATTAACAACCGAGGCAGGCAGCACCTTTTCCATCAAGATGGAGGTTTCAGCAGCCAGGCCGTCAAAGCCAGCATTTGTAAATTGGGGTGGATTAGGTGCCCCTGGGTGTGCAGATCTGGAACCTACTGCCAGCTGCACAATGTCTGCGAACCACACTCTTCTTAGCCAACAGGGGGCCACCAGTATGGCTGGCACCCCTTCCTGAGCTATCTTGGGCAGCACCCTGCCCAGCAGAGGAAACGGGGGAAACACATACAGGAGTTGAAAACTTGTCCAAGACATTTCGAAGGCATCCATGGCATCCTGGGACAGAGAGACAAAGACTGGAAGCTTGTGACGGGCCGCAAACAGATCCACATCAGGCTGACCGCAGTGGTGGCACAGGGAGCGCAACACCCTGCTGCTGAGGGACCATTCTCCCAGACGAGAGGGCCCCCTGCTGAGAAAGTCTGCCTCCAGATTCTCCACCCTCGGGATGTACACAGCCGAGATGCAGGGAACATTCTCCTCCGCCCAAGACAGTATCAGGGACACTTCCTTGAGGGCCCTCTTGCTCCGGGTCCCTCCCTGATGATTGATGTAGGCAATCGCCGTCTGGTTGTCCGAGCGGACCTGAACCGCCCTTCCCCGAAGGTGTGGAGTCAATTGGGCGAGAACCAACCTTATCGCCCTCAATTCCAGAATTTTGATAGGGGTGTGGGCCTCCTGAGGGCCCCACTGACCATGGAATTTCAGGGATTTCCAGAAGCCCCCCCAACCTGTCAGACTTGCATCTGTGGTCACTGTCTCCCAGCACGTGGCCAGAAAGGATCTGCCCACCAACAGGTTTCTTGAGTCCAGCCACCACGAGAGAGAACGTTTGGCCAGAGGGGACAGAACCAACACCTGATCCAGGGGCCGAGGGTCCCGATCCCAAACTAATAAGAGGTGAAGTTGAAGAGGTCTCATCAGGCCATCAGGCACCCCAGCTGCATCCCCTGCCGGATGGAGGGATGAGGGCAAGACATAAGGAACCTGGCTTGGGCCTGAAGACTCTCCACCTTCTGATGAGGGAGAAAAATCTTGACCTGAGATGTATCCAGAGTCATGCCCAGAAAGGACCTCATCATTGACGGTGACAGGAAAGACTTGGGGTGGTTGATCACCCAGCCGAAGGACTCCAGTGTTGACACCACCAGCTGAGTATCCAGCTCGGCCTGCTGGAGAGATTGAGACATGATGAGAATGTCATCTAAGTAAGGAAGGATGCGAATGCCCTGAGATCTCAGCAGAGCCAGGACGCCCGCCAGCACCTTGGTGAATACCCTGGGAGCCGAGGTGATACCCAAAGGCAAAGCCACAAATTGATAGTGCTGATCCTCCAGAGCGAACCTGAGGAATCTCTGATGACCTGGAAAGATTGGTACATGAAGGTAAGCGTCCTTGATGTCTACAGAGGTCATGAAGTCCCCTGGGCATAGTGAATTGACAGCTGAGCACAGAGTCTCCATGCGAAAGCATTTGAATCTGACAAATTTGTTGAGGCACTTTAAATCCAGGATAGGTCTGATGGACCCGCCTTTTTTGGGAACAGTAAAAAGATTGGAAAAGTAGCCTCTGCCCCTTTCCCTCAAAAGGCACCTGGCAGATGATCCCCAACTCCAAAAGGTTTTGGACAGCAAGGCACAGACCCCGAGCTGACAGGGTTTTGAGCCATCCGGGATTTGATGAATCTTGGGGGCGGCCAGGCTGCAAACTCTATCTTGTTGTAACCAGAGGACACTACCTCCTGAATCCACCGGCCTGAGACGTGAAGCCTCCAGACGTGAGCAAAGAGCCAAAGCCGTCCCGGGCCACATCCTCTGCCCCTTCCCCAGTCATCTCCGCGGGCCCCAGTAAAGGAGACTCCTCGGCTAGGTCTGGAACCACGGAAGGATGGGAGAAGGGCACCCATCCCCCGAAAGGACCGGGACGGCCTCCTACGTCGAGGTAACCTACCACCCCTGGCAAACAAATCCAAGTGTTCACCAAAAAGGCGCAGGCCCTTGAAAGGGAAACCAGTGAGAACCTTCTTAGCAGCATTATCAGCTACCCACTGACGTAGCCAGAGAGAGCGGCGTATAGCCACCAACAGGGCAGAAGTGCTTCCACACATTCTAATGGCATCATCCATAGCAGACAGGACATATGCAACAAATTCATAGCAAAGCAGGAGAGATCTATATTCTTCTCCTCCCACGTCATCAGAGGCCCTCTCTAAGAGACTCTTAAGCAAAACCTTAATAGCAACAGCCGTAATGGCAGAGGCACAAACCGGGCGTAGCGTGGTCCCCACACAGGCAAAGGCATGACAAGCCAGTTGTTCCATACGCCGGTCCTCACCATCCCTCAGGGTAGTAGTGTCAGGAGAATGCATGACAGATGTATTGGACAGCCCCAGAACAGGCGCGTCCACCTCGGGAGGACATGACCAACGCTTAATCACATCAGCAGGAAAGGGATACCTTTTGTCCCAACCCTTGGGCACCCCTGGCAGCTTGCTAGGCCGCTCCCATTCTTTGAGCACCAGATTATTAAAGTGAGACTGCTCAGGAAATTCCAAACGTGGTATGAAAGAGCTCGCCCTGCTGCTGCAGAGCCATGGCAGGAGGGGATATACAGAGCACTTCAAAGATATGAGCCAAAAGCCTGTCGGTGTCATCTGAGGACCATAGATCTTCCCCAAAGGGAGACCCTGTAGCACCATAAACCCTAGGCTGCTCCTCAGATTATTCTGAATCAGAGAACAATCCCCCCCCCTCCAGGGGGGAATAACCAGTAGTGTCAAAAATTTCCTCATTCTCTATGGGAAAGAGAAACAGCGGGTGATAAATGCCGCTTCTTAGCAGAAGCCTTAGGCGGGGCAGACCCAGCAAGATGTTTTTCAATGCTGCCCACCTGGGCAGCCAAATCAGGTTGAGACTCCCCACTGGTATGCACCTCACTGGGGGTCAAATGTAAGCGTGGGGGGGGGGGGGGGCGCGAAGCCCGAGGGGGTGCAGGCCCAGCAACAGGTAACCCAGATTGCAGCGCAAGTACCTGCTGGGCGCAAGGTACACATCATCACCGATTGGGGATACCCCACATGCAACACATAGCCGGGCTTGTCCCGAAGGAACCCCAGGCCCATTATCCCCAGAAGCGTCCATATGGTGATTTGAATGGCACAGTAGGCAAATAAGGGTTAACGCTAAAGAGCTACCCGGGATGCCCCAATGACCCGCTAGGGAAGTGGGAGATAATGAGGGGAGATGGCCGGGAGAAACCACAGTGCTGAAGTTGTAACCCGCCTGAAAGACATAACAAGCATTCCCATGAGCATACAGCCAGAAAATCCAGAAAGATTTTACCCCACCGGGATTACTCACGGACCGCAGGAGCTAGGCAGCCCACACCGCAATGGCAACAAAATGGTGTCCGCCAACCTCGAGGGGCGGGCTCCGTGGAGATGTGACATCAAAATCATCATCCCCGGAGCCAGCTCCCCCCGAAGAGCGCAAAACGTGCCCACCTGATCCTGACGGCCAATAGCGGGCCGGCAGGTCTGAGGCGAATGACGATGCCGTCCGCGGAGCGCAGTAGAAGCGCGCGGCGGCGATATACATTAAAAAGACACTAAACTAAAACACAAGCTTACAACTAGAAGCCCCCCCCCCCCCCCCCCCCGGAGATCACCCAGTGGGAGAACGAGAGGGGTTACATATGGGATTTCCGGGGCACCCGGAAAAGTGAGGGAGGAGGGGAATACCATGGTCATAGGATTAAGTGCACATGAGGAGCCTGGCAAAACCCAAGAAGCAGTGGGGGCATCCCAAAGAGGCTCACCATCAGCCTAGACCGCCTACCCTGTTAAAGCAGGGACTGTGGTAGGAGCAAACCTACCTTCACCCGAACCTTGTCAGCCGAGGCTGGGAGGCAACATATATAGCACGGAACGGGTGGGAATAGTCCTGCAGGGCCGCAGGCATATAAGACCCGCTCACCTGCGCCACAAGAGAGCTATTTTCTATCTTCTCAGCACAGACTGTAGAAATGAACTGGGGAATTTGTGGGAGGTCCCTGACTTATATAGGGCCGGGAGGGGCCACAAGCTGTTTTCTGCAGTCCAGCGCCATCTTGTGGATGTATTACCCAAGTGTAAGGAATATTCTGGAACAGGACGTGCTGTATACTTAGAATAACACCGGAGCTGTGCCCTCCCAGCTGGATGCTGTGCTATAAAAAATAATATGAAAATACTGAACAAAAATAGCTATTCAGATGGTCAGCCACAGCCTTATCTCCGTCAATATAATTTTCCCCATTTCTAATTTTTGAGACTGCATTGCTTTTCTTCTGTCACCAGTGTAAAAAGGTTTTACATTGGGTTTATTCGGAAAAAGGTTTTATTATCCCTCTTCATAGATTTGGCCATTTCCTCCTCCTTTGCAGTCCTTATAATCAGTTTTGCTTCCCTCTGTTTCATTTTATAAGCCTCTCTGTCAGCTACACTTCCACTTACTTTATACTTCTTATAGGCAGACTTCTTTTCTTTTATGATCGTGCTGACTTCCCTAGCAAACCATAGTGGTTTCTTCTTCCTTTTATTCTTGCTAGTTTGTTTCACATATTGCTTAGTTGCCTTTAAGATGGCCATTTTCAATAGTGACCACTGGGCACTCACTTCTGCTACTCTGTTCCACTCACCTAATTCCCTTTCTACATAGCCCGCCATTTCCTTGAAGTTTGTTTTCTTAAAGTCTAACACTTTGGTTTTGGTGTGTGATTGCACAATATCTGTTTTTATTCTGAACCATAAGCATTGATGGTCACTGGAACCCAGATTTTCTTCAACCGTGACCTCGGACACCAGATCCCCATTGGTCAGAACTAAGTCCAGAATGTTATCTCCTCTAGTTGGCAATGTCACAAGTTGCTTTAGAGACACTCCATTAAGTGCCTCTAATATAGTCCTGCTCTTGCATGTCGATGCACTTGGGATATATCAGTCCACATCAAGCATGCTGAATGTACCCCCTTCTATGCTATTCCACTGATTTAATCTATTACCAGGTTATCTATAACCTCAGATTGTCCAGGGGGCCTATATATCACACCAATTCTGACCACAGCTCCCTCCTTAGTCTGCATGGTAACCCAGAGAGTTTCTAGTTCATTATTTGTATGCTGAATTATTGTTGATTGAAGGGTAGTCTTGACATAATTACCAACCCCCCCGCCCTTTCTATCTAATCTAATTCTATCTAATCTGTCTTTTCTGTACAATGTGTAACCGGGTATGGCTATCTCTCAGTCATTGTGATCCTTGAACCAAGTCTCTGTTATGGCAGGAATAAAATCCAGGGGTGACAGGTTTAGTCCATCAGGGGTGACAGAGCATGTCACCCTGGATGTACTTTTCCTTCCATTAAAACAAAACAAAAAAAAAAACAAGCCTGGCTGGATATTTTTTGATGCAGGGTGGAAAAGGGACCACTACTCCAGCTATTCAGCATATGTATATAGATTTTTATCATTGGGCCATTTTTCGCAATAGGGCTCCTTTAACTAATGACATTTGGACGATCAATTGAGCAGTTTTAAGCCTGGAGAGTCCCGGCACCATATGAGACTATACATTTATGTGCATCTAAGCCTTTCTCTATGGTAAGAGTCGGTGAAGAGCACACTGGTGTTTTGCAGTGACGCATGTGCATTGGGACTACAATCACCTTCGTGGTCTTGCTTCTTTTTTTCCCCATGATCCGTTGAGAAAACGCGGAGGCACATGCACCTTGGGTCTGTATTTATTACTGTCATCCTGAGCTGTTTTTGCTTGGATTTCTTCTTTTTTATACTTAGCATGGGTTTTCTGTGCTTTTATGTGGTTATTAGGTGTAGATAATGACTAATCAAAAGTGATGCTAGCTAATAATGTAACAAATGTATTTACTTAAATGTAATTATTGTATGTATATTATTACATTTTATCATCTGCATGAATTATGGGATGCTGTTTATTAAGTCTGTTGTTATAAACACGTTAAGTAAAATAGGTTTGAATAGTGCCCACAATCTGAGACAAATACCAGCAGGCATATTACATCTTATCTATATAATTGGTCCCCCTTTTTTGTTTTTTAACTTTATATGGATTTAGAATTTTGGGGTGCGTTGGAGTGATTTATGTATTATAATTTCATCCATTTTGTGGAGGGTTGATTTACTCTTTAATATGTAATTATCTTAATTCACGATGTTAAGATTCGTATTTTGACATATTTTTGGAGTGAAGATTTAATACATTGTATCCACCACGCATCTCTTATTTTTCATCTATTGTATATTGTAGTTTTTGTTTTTTTATTTCTTGCCCTTTGCCACAATCTTTAATATATGCCATAATCTTTAATATATAATATATCTGCCCTTAATGGCGTCCACTATGTGGCTAGATCAGCTCCAGTCTAGTGACGTCACTGAATTATGAGCCTATGGGGAATTGACACGTGACCTATGCAAGGTGATTGGAGGATGTTTCCCTTCACGTACTCCAATGCGGAAGTGAATCTCCCGCGGCATATCATGGCGGCCGGGCTGCGCGCAGAGACCGCGGTGGATACTTAGGACGGGAGCTCATATACCACGGCTTCAATCTTTTTATATAGGTAGGTGAACCCAATACCAACCCCAAATGTGATGTTACTGAATGCCAGGTTTTTGTCTCGGATATAATGAATTATTCAATTAGTATTTAGCGGCACATGTTTAAATTGTGATTACTCGAGTTACCTCACTGTCATGATTAAGAGCTACGGCTCGAAACGCGTTGACGCGGGGTCTGCTCTGGCTATGCTTTTTATTGCTCCATATGCTGTGACAGCTTTTTAAAGCGACTACAATAAAGGATGGATGATTTTAAGGCTTATACTTCATGGCTAGCACTTCATTACTTTGGACTGTGATTCCGTGAGCGCTCTGTGCCCTGTGCCTTTTGTTTAAGCTGACATATATGTCCACGGGATCTGAGGCTGGCAATTTCTATATGCATCCTGAGCTGTTAATCTTTATTCTTATTGGTGCTCTGTGCTATATATAGAACTATGTACACAGAGCAACACAGCAGGGTATCCCAAATCCATGCAAGCTGTAACCTGGCTGTCATGTCACGCAGACAATTGAAAATTAGATGTGTTGGGCAGTAGGTCAGTGCTGAATACATAAGCTGATAAATACCGCTTTGTGTGCAGGAGCTTTTGCCCGAGGCGGAGAATCTTCCTCGCTGTCATCCTCACTGCTGCTATCCCCACCGTCCATCAAATACCTGAAATAAAAAGCGACGTAAGGGTGAAAAAGGGGAGAGATCTAGTTTCATGAAATACTCCAAATATTGAAGCTTGCCCCAATACTTATTTTACCCCCCACAATCCTTGTTACCTTCTACTATAACACATTGATTTCAACACTTTTGCCGCGTTGGGTCGGCCGCAAGGCCCTACTGATGGAGTATTGCAGGTGGCGGGTTCCCCGGGGCGCCAATCAGTGCTGCAGTGGCAGAGCAACCATGCAGAGATTGGTTGACTCAGAGCTACGGAAGCATTCGGAGCCTCACTGGCGCTGCCGCAGGAAGTCCTGACAGCTGCCTCACAGGAACAAGCTAAAAGCCAAGCCCTCGTTTCTAAATGTCCAAATTGCCAGAGGAAGGGGTCAACAGCCAAGCCGAAGTCTTTACCAGATTTCAGCTTTAAAGTGATCCCACACACTAGCCCTACACGGTTACATAAGCCCAATTTCTGCTTGCCCCATTCTGGCTGCTAGAGGTGGCAACTTCTGATGCATATCTTCAGAAAAAGAAATGTTTATTCGGTCAACCAGGGGCCCCATAAGCCTCTGCCCAATTCAAGGGTTCCTCGGCTTTGCTTAAATACAGGTTTAGACAAAGAAGCTTAAATGACCATTCTGATTGGTTGCCTGGACACATGTCAGCCTTCAATTGGATATTTCAAACATATACAGATACACATATATAGTATATATAGTTCAGACATGAAGAACATCTTTTTCTCATTAAGCAGCCACAACATTCCATTCTTGGTAATTGGTAAACCTATGAGGGAGGGGTGAAAGTCCCCCTAAACACTGACAATGTGAGAGATGGCATACAGGCAGCTAGAACTAAATAAGTAATACTAATTATAATAATACAATCTTGTGATTACTCACCTGTAAAATGGGTATTATAAGTATGTCTCACACCCTGCTTCGGAAGATTAATTACACGTGGGTTATAGCCAGTAGAGGGCGAACTTCTGCGGAGATGACTAGAAAAAAAGAAGCCCCTCCCGGCCCATAAATACCTGGGACCTCCCACACATTCCCCAGTATAAGAAAGCAGTAAGGGGACCAGGAACAGCCAATAAAATCTAAGAGAAAAGGTTTCACCATATAGAGGATCCAAGATAAAACTCAGGGTGGGAGGAAGCAGGGTGTGAGACATACTTATAATACCCATTTTACAAGTAAATAATCACAAAATGGTATTATTCCAAGTATGTCTCACACCCTATTTCAGAAGATTAATTACACGTGGGACATCCAATAGCAGTGTCCAAAAAGTGGGGGGATCCCAACAGGCAATAGTGCACAAATTAAACCACTGCAGAACCTTGCGGCCAAAAACAGCATCCGCTGAGGCCCGCACATCAACATTTTAGAACTTGGAAAAAGTATGAACAGAAGACCAAGTAGCAGCCTTACAAACTTGTTCAACAAAGGCCTGGTGCTGAAAAGCCCAGGAAGCCCCAACAGCACGAGTAGAATGAGCAGTGACCTGGAAAGGGGTATCCCTCCCCTTGGCAGTATAGGCCCCAACAATGACCTGACGTATCCATTTACTAATGGTAGACTTGACGGGCGCCAAACCCTTCTTGGGCCCAGAGGGCACCACAAACAAGGCGTCCGTCCTACAGAAAGGAGAAGTAGCCACCAAATAGTACTTCACACAACGCACAACATCCAAAGAGTGCAGGGCCCTCTCCTTGTCACTGCTAGGCTTAGGACACAAGGAAGGGAGAACCACATCCTGATTGAGATGGAAGGCAGAAAACCACCTTAGGTAGGAAGTCTGACGTAAAGCAGAAGACCACCTTGTCCTGGTGTCTTTCAAAGTAAGGGGCCTGAATAGACAGAACCGCCAACTCAGAAACACATCGAACGGAGGTAATAGCCACCAAAAAGGCAACCTTTTGTGTGAGAACAGAAAGTGCAACATCCTGCACCGGCTCAAAAGGAAGCCCCTGGAAGGCCAACAAAACCAAATTCAAGTCCCAAACAGGCAACAAGGGCTTGCGAGGGGGCCGCACATGAGTGACACCCTGGAAAAAAATCTTAACCAAAGGATGAAGAGCAAAAGACCTTTGAAAGAAAACCGCCAGGGCGAAGACCTGCCCTTTTAGAGTACTAAGCTGAAATGGAACAATGCTCTGGGCCCAGAGAAACTTCCCTGAGGGCACTCCTGCTGCGAGTCCCTCCTTGGTGACCAATGTAATCGACCGCAGTCCGATAGTCTGATCGAACCTGAACCGGAAATCCTTGGAGAAGATGCGTCAAGTGCGACAGCACCAACCGAATAGCCCTCAACTCCAAGATGTTGGTGGGGATGCGCGCCTCCAGAGGACCCCACAGCCCCTGGAACTGATGTTTCTTCCAGAACCCCCCCCCCCCCCAGCCCGACAGGCTGGCATCCGTGGTTACCGTCTCCCAACAAGGAGCCAGAGAGGATCTGCCCCTCAGAAGATTTCTCGGTTCCAGCCACCACTGCAGAGACTGCCGGACCAAGGGAGACATCGCAAAGGACTGATCCAAGGCCAGAGGACATCTGTCCCAAGCCGATAACTGAAAGAGACCTCTTGCGAAACTGAGCAAAAGGAACTGCCTTGAAGGAGGCCACCATCAAACCGCACCAGCCTCATCCCTTGCCGGAAGGACGGGCGAGGGTGGGACAGAAGAAGACCTTGAGCCATCCAGATCTTGAACCATCTGCACCTTCGACTGAGGTAGTAACACCCTGGACTGAATGGTATCCAGATTCATGCCCAGAAAGGAAATCTCCCTTGACGGGGAGAGAGAAAACTTGGGGTAGTTGATCACCCAACCGAAACTCTCCAGCGTAGTCACCACCAACCTGGTGTCCAACTCCGCTTGACAGAGAGCATGCCGTAATGAGAAGGTCGTCCAGATACGGCACAATGCGAATGCCCTGGTCTATGAAAAGGGCCATTATGCCCGCCAACACGGCGAGAAAGCGAGAGCCACAAACAGGAAGGGTAAGCGTCCTTGATGTCTCTGGACGTCATGAAGACCCCTGGACGAAGAGAGTTGATGGCCGAGCGCAGAGTCTCCATGCGAAATTTCCTGGTTCTGATGAACCTGTTGAGAATCCTGAGATCCAGAATGGGTCTTATGGAGCCATCCTTCTTGGGCACTGTAAAAAGGTTGGAGTAATAGCCCCGGCCTCTCTCTGAGGAGGGCACCGGGCAAACGACCCCCCTGTCCAGAAGGTTTAGTATTGCCAATAACAGCCCCTGCACGGCCCGAAGGAACCCGAGAAATCTGGGAGGAGGCCGGTACTCGAACTCCAGCTTGTACCCGGAAGAAACCACTTCCAAGATCCAGTTGTCTGTGACCTCCTGGGTCCAGACCTGGTCGAAGAGCCCTAGCCGTCCCCCCACCCGCGAGGGTGAGGGCTCCCCCTCATTCTGAGAGGGTTTGTCAGCAGCCTTGGGTTTGGTACCCCAGGCAGTCCCGGGGCGAGCACGTCCACTGACCCTAACCCAGGAGTCACCTCTGAACGCAGAGTAAGCAACTCCCCTGCTTGCTCAAGAGCCACGAAAGGAAGGATTAAAAGAGCCTGCCCCCCGAAAGGACCGGCGCTGCTTCTTGCGCTGTGGCATCTTTCCTCCTTTCGCCACCGAGTCCAATTTATCTCCAAACAGGCACCTACCCAAGAAGGGTAGCCCTGTAAGCGCCTTCTTAGCCGCCATATCAGCCGCCCATTGGCGCAACCAAACCGAGCGGCGTATAGCCACAAGCAAATCCGAGGTTCTACTACACATGCATATTGTATCGTCCAAGGCTGATAAGACAAAGGTCATGAACAGATCACACTGCGTAAGTACTGCAAATTCAACACTAGCAGGGTTAAGAAGGGGACCATTCAACAAGCCCCTAATTACAGATCTGGAAGCCATGGCCGAGAGTGCGGAAGCACAAACGGGACGCAGGGCCGAACCCAAACTGGCAAAGGCGTGTGACACCATTTGATCAAGACGACGGTCCTCACCATCCTTCAGCGTGGTGGAGTCAGGTGAGTGTACAACCGATGTGTTGGACAACCCCAGAATCAAATTCTGGGGGTGACGACCAGCGCTTCACCGTGTCCGCCGGGAAGGGATATTTCCTATCCCACCCCTGAGGGACGACGGGAAACCGGCTGGGCCTTTCCCATTCCTTAAACCGGACCTTCAGCGTGATTTAAGGAAAAGCCCAAACTCTTAAAAAGCGATTCCCCAGCATCTAAAATTAATATATTTTACGTTTTTAGTCACTAACTTATTATTCTTTCCCCCACTGGGCTGCAATTCTGGTCAGGAATTTAGGATACGGGCGCCGCCATCTTGACTCAGAAGCATCCCACTTACTGAGGAGAGGAGAGTGGGATAAGGTACAGGGGGGCGGGTTATAGCTGTGCTTTGCTCAGACAGAGCAGAGCTGGGGTCAGGTAAAGGTCAGCAGTCCCAGAATGCAGAGCAGCACAGTCAGGAGGCACTTCCTGTTTGCAGGCTGCCTGATAAGATGGCGGCTTCCATAAGCCGCCATCTTGGATGTTTAAAGGCTCATAAAATGCAGTAGATGCAGGTAGGATGATTTTTAATGTGGGCAATCTGTATGTACAGGGTGTGGGAAACATATAAGATAGACTCTTATTCAGAGCGAAGGTCCGCTTTAAGAATCAACTTGTACAAAAAGTTTCTGATCAGGAAACTCCAAAAGCAGCTTAGTGGCCCCAAAAAAATTCCCCCTCTTGCGGAGGGGCCTCCACAGGCAGGGAAATAGCAAGAACCTCAAAAATATGGGCCAGAAGTCTGGGGGTATCCACGCTCCTGCCCAGCATCAGCATCCAGGTACTGCTGATCGTCAGAACCATCAGATTCTAAAAAACAATTCGCCTTCTTCCAGCGGGGAATAATCAGACCAGTTAAAGGAGTCATATTCCTCAAAATCAAAACGCGGCGCAGCCGGTGCCACATGCCTTCTCTTAGCTGGGGCCTTTACGGCCGCAGAGCTAGCAATTAATTTCTAAATGTTGGCCAATCTAGCACAGACATCAGATTGCGACTCCCTGCTAATGACAACATCACTTGGGGTCAGAATCAGGCGTGGGGGTGTAGGTGATGAGGCGGCGGACCCCGACTGCCGCGTAATGGCCTGCTGTGCACATGGAATGCAAATAAGCACATTATCCCCCGCAAGGGATGCCCTACAAACCACACACCGCCGGGGCTGCCCCGTATCCTGGGAAGCCTTCATATGGTGATTTTTTATGGTAGTCGCAATGACCAATGGGAATTACGCCAGTAAGCTACCCGGGATGCCCCTTAACGTCCGTTCGTGGGAGGATTTGTATAGCCCCAAATTTAGAGTGAGGGACCAAAAGAATGGGAGAACCCCCTTTTCAACTATAATAAAGGAGATCCCCCTGTAAGATATAATAAATGGGGGAGGGGGGGGGGCATAAGCAAAAAGCCATTACAGAAGGCATACATCCAGCCAAAATAACAGTCACTCCAAATATCTACATATTTAACAAGTATACATCTATTCAGATAAAATAGCATACAATGGCATCGAGGACGACCGAGAACGCCATAGGGAAAAGAAAAACGGGACCCGCAGGGCACTCACGCTTATGGAGCAAAATGGTGACGGACAGGCAGGAGCAGCCTCATCAGAAGCAGCCAGGAGGGAAGAGAAGGGGGGGGGGTGGGCCGGCACGGATCGCGCGCCGCGCGTGGCCCCGCCCCCTCCTGTACAGGAGAGGAACCGCGGTTCCCAGCCATTGGCTGGGAACCTCCGCCGGCGCCAAGGAGAGAGTGGCGGGTCGAGCTGGCGGCCCTGCCCCCTTCCTTCAGTGTGAAGAAGGAAAAATGGCCGAGCTCCCGGGATAGCAGCGGAGCCGGCCCGAGCACCAGGCCGCCTGTATAAGCAAAGGGCGGCCTGGCAGAGTAAATCAACCAAGCACACACACACACACTCACATCAAAATCAATCAGCGATGTCAATAAGGGAGAGACGGCCCCCCCCTTCGCCCTCTACTGGCTATAACCCACGTGTAATTAATGTTCTGAAGCAGGGTGTGAGACATACTTGGAATATTTAATTTTCCGCTTCACTTCATTCACCAGCACTTTGCATTCCCTGCTCCCTTCTGCTGACTCATTCTGAAGGGTCCCCAAAAAATACATCTGAAGGGACCCTCACTTTAAAGCACACATGGATGAATTATCCCTGTAGAAGGGAGATATTCCACTGGGAGCTATTGAGAAATATAAAGCAGGCTGAATGATGGCTGGATGAAATATGTAGCTCCCGACAGCCAGCAAAAAGCAGGATCATTTAAACTTTTGCCTGGATTGTCCCCTCAAAGTGTCCCCTTTGACTGGTAGATACATTATCGTTCAAATCCTACCAGCTTGTTGCCCATTTCTCACCCTTGTATTTCTGACCACTGAAATAAAGGGGAGTCCAGTTGCATCCTGGGATATATACACTGCCCTCTGCATGTCCCTGACAGTTCAGAGCACGTCAGGCACCCTCCTATGTTACAAAGCTGACAGCCGGAGCTGTCTCGCACCCACTGTACAGTCCCATTATGAATCCACGCTACAAGCACCAAGGAGGCTGATGGGATATCTATACCACCCAGGTGCTCAAAGATGGTGGCACACTGCAGTGCTGGATCCCAAGCAGCATGGACGTTCAATAGAACGTCCCCTGTGTAGGAGATAGGTGGAAGATCAGAAGGAGTTCCTATTTCAAACTTGTATGCTGGTGGTCCACATCCACATCCATAATAAAGCCAAGGGGCAGGCTTTCACTTGCCTTTCTTAAACCGGACTTTCAGCATGATTAAATCAAAAGCCCAAACCCTTAAACTACTCTATAATCTAAAATTAATATATTTTAAGTTTGTAGTCGCTTATTATTCATTCCCTCACTGGGCTGCAACTCTAGAGTATGGTTGCTGCCATCTTGCCTTAAAGTGGACCAACACCCAGGATTTTCACTATCCTGGGTTTTGGTCCACTTCCGCGGGGCACCCCGATCGGGCCCTGCTGCGTGAAACCCCCCAGAACGCCCGATAAAACTCACCTCACCCCGCTCCTACGGCGCATGCACGGCCGCTCATCCAAGCAGCGCGCTCGGAGCCACCGTGGTATGCACGTACAAGCGGCGTCCAACCACAGAGGCTCCAAGCAAGCTGCGCTTCCCTCTAACAGGGAGCGTGGCTGCGCCGGCCATTCACAAATGGCGCGAGATGCGGCCGCGCATGCGCCGTTGGACTGGGAGTAAGGTAAAGTTAGAGGGCGTCCTGGGGGGGGGGGGGGGGGGGTGTTTCACAAAGCTGGGCATCCCAATTTTGGATGCCCCGCAGGGAGGGATCGGCCTGGGAATCTTATAGATTTGCGGGCCAAACTAGGAGGGTGTTGGTCCACTTTAAAAGCATTAGATATTGAGGAGAGGGGATGCCCCGCTGTGTGAAACCCGCCAGATCAACAATTCCAACTCACCTCTTCCCGGTCCTATGGCGCATGTGCGGTCGCTCGTCCAATCAGCGTGCTCAGAGTGGCTGACGTCACGTCGTCTAAGGCCAGCGGCTCCAAGTGCACTGGCAGCCCCATCCTCTGCTTCACTTTAACAGGGAGCGTGCCTGTGCTGGCCATTGACTAATGCCTGGTGCGGGCACGTGCCCAGCTAGAAGTACAGCAGAGATACAGTAGCGCACCCCAATTTTGGATGCCCCGGAGGAGGGAATCTATAAGATCGGTGGGTTTTGGTCCACTTTAAAGGCTCAGAGAATGCACTAGGTACAGGTAGGATGATTTTTAATACGTGCAATCTGTATGTACAGGGTGGGGGAAACATACAAGATAAATTCTTATTCAGGGTGAAGGTCCGCATTAAACTAGGCTGTGCGGCCATGTCCTCAGGCTGCTAGTGGGCAGTACCATGCTGGCAGAAGAACCTGTGCCTTTGGGCCTGGTGGAGTACATACACTTTAAAGTGGACTTACACCTTGAGGAAGCCTGTATTGCGCAGTACTTAAATAAATAGAAAAAAGGTGCTACATGAAAAAAGGTTAAGAAACCTGCTCTTACTTTTTATACGGCAATCGCTGTTTTGTCCGGTGACAGTCCAGCACCCACTCTTTCCTGACAATGATTCCTCCTGCCGCTTTTACTTGGCTGTATTTTGGAGTATTGGCAAATGCACATCTGAAAAAAGAGAAAAAGAAAACACTCTGAAATATCATCTAACACAAACCCTACAGCACCGATCACTAGGGGTCATGCTAATTAAAGCGGAACAAAATCTGGGATATTCACTATCCCCGGGGGGCATCGTGAATTCAGATTACTGCGCAATGTGAAACCCCCCAGAATCGCGTGTAAAAACGTACCTATCCCCAGTCCCACAGCACATGTGCAGGCTCTCATCCAATCAAAGCCATATACTGGGAATATTAATGATCAGCACATATCCGAATGGCCCAGAGATGCTAGGGATGCAGCTGGCGTTTACATTGCCGTGGGGGCCAGGGCATAGGTACATTTTGCCACAACCCCAATGAGAGTGGAGGATTTGAGAAGCCCCAAGCGGGCGGCCCTGGAGTCTTTTAGAATCTAGGCTGGCCGCACTAGGTTTTGTTCTGATTTAAAGTGGACAAAAACCCAGGATTTTGACTATCCCGATCGGGGATGCCCCGCTGTGGGAAACCCCCCAGATCGCCAATGCACCTCTTCCCGGTCCTACAGCGCAATGCGCGGCCACTCGTCCAATCAGCACGCTCGGAGCCACTGACGTCACATTGTATAAGCCTTCGCCTAAGGCCAGCGGCTCCAAGCGGAATGGCATGCTGGAGGCATGCGGCCGCGGCTCACGCATGCACCGTTGCTTTCTGAAACAAGGTAAGTGTATGGGGCGACCTGGGGGATGTCACACAGCAGGGCATCCCGATTTTGGATGCCCCGGGGGGGGGGGGATCGATCGGCCCAGGAATCTTATAGATTCCCAGGCCGATTGTGGTGAGTTTTGGTCCACTTTAAGGGCAAACTCATAAGGTGGTGAAATAAATCACGTCAATATCTTTGCTTCCAACTTTCTGGATATGGTTCAGTCCTGTACTATTTGCCCACACGTGTTCGGTTACATACATGAGGTGAGTACTGTCTGGAGTCCAGTCTGGTCTGTATTTTGCCCCCATCTCCAAAGCTTTATCCCTGAGCTCCGATCGGAAAGGATTCTGGAAGCCGCTCAGCACAAACACTGTGCCCTGTAAGATGCGATTTAGCTCCACAGGGGCTGCAGGGGCGGGGGGCTTCTTCTTGGCTGGTTTTTCTGGAGGCGGGGTCTTTTTAACAGCAGGAGAAGCCTGGGGCTCAGCTGAAAGACAGAGGTGCATAATGGTGGTGGTCATGAAGTATTGCGCAATAAGCCAGGGCAAGGGCTTCTTAGCATATGGCCACCTTCATACCTTTTATTTTTTTGGGCGCTGGCTGCGAGTTGTTCTCTTTGGAACTAGATGGTGACACCTTAGCTGGAGGGCGGCTGGAGGGCTCTTTGTTGAACTCAAACTTGCGTTTTCCGGATGCTGGGTCCTGGATGGAAAAGAAAATAGGAGCATCTGTACAGCTAGAAACATTTAAAGTGAACCTCTAGCTCATATACATACAGTTTTACACAATTTTGGCAGTTTGACGCCCCATATGACCACGGGTGTTCAATCAGATGAGCGGTGGACCCAGAAATGGGTTTCCATCAACTCTGAAATGGAACAAAACCCAGGATTTTGACTATCCTGGGTTTTGTTCTGTGCCCCGGGGGCATACCAAATTGGTGCCGGGAGTGGGCACATAGGCCAAAGATGCAGGGGATGCAGCTGCTCTTGCTCCCCACTGTAAACTACCAAAGCGTTTGCCGTAATACATAGGCACGGCAGATGGCTCCGATAGGACGAGAGCCTGCACATGTGCCACAGGACCAAAGAAAGGTATGCCAATATCGCCAATCTGGGGGGTTTTACACAGTGGGGCGGCCCAAATCTGGATGCCTGGGAAGAGGGGTAGATCAGTGGGCGGCCCTAGAATCTTTATTCCAGGGACAGCCGCCCTTAGTTTTGCTCTGTTTTTAAGTGGACCAAGACCCAGGATTTTGACTATCCTGGGTTTTTGGTCCTTTCCCCAGGGCAGCCCAATCGGGGGTGACCCGCTGTGTGAAACCCCCCAGATTGCCCAAAGAAATTCACCTCTTCCCGGTCCTACGGCGCATGCGCTCGTCCAATCAGCATGCTCGGAGCCTCTGATGTCATGCCATCTAAGATGGCGTCTAAGGCCAGCGGCTCCAAGCATGCTGGTGGCCGCATCCCCCGCTTCCCGCTAACAGAGAGAGAGCATGCCCGCACCAGCCATTTACAAATGGCTGGCGAGGGCACACTGCTAGAAGGATAACGGGGATGCGACCGAGGCCCGCAAATGCGCCGTTGGCCTAGGAAGTAAGGTAAGTGAACGGGGCTACCTGGGGGGGGGGGGGGGGGGGTTTCATACAGCGGGGGGAACCCGGGTGATTCCCGAGCTAATCGAGCTGGGTTTTGGTCCACTTTAAAGAGGAACTTGCCAGGCCCGGGAGTCTAAAAGAATGTGTAAACTCCCCTGGAAGCCCCAATACACTCACCTTCTCCCAGAGCCACAGCCCTGCTCACCTTGAGCCGTGTACCAGCGTCTGGCCTTTCTAAATGTGCGGCGTTAGAAGCTGAGAGGGGGATGTGGCTGGCGGCGCACTAGCTACAGCTCGGCTGCTTAGCCATCGGTGGAGACGAAAGGAGCAGAGTAAAAGTGCTGTAGGAGTGACACGGGAGTGCCGTGGGAGGGACATGGGGCGACCTGTGGGGCATCACAATTCGGGATGCTGCTGCATTGAGGAACAGCACCCCATAACATCAAAATTGGGTGTGGCGTTGTTCTTTAAATCTTAGCATGCAGGTCCGCTGCATGTAGCGCTCCAGACCTTGATGTTTGCTATCACTTTTAAGCCCCCCCCCCCAGGCATCTTCCATCAATCAGGGTGATTCTCCTCCATGGTGTACTGCCCCTTCACTCACAATGTATGGCTCTGTCTCTCCTCATTTCTAACCAATAGCTCCTTTCCCCTGGTCAGTCCTCCCAGCTCTGCTCCTCTCTCACTGCCGTCTGTCATTTCAAGACATTCCTGATGTTCTTTAGCAATATGTCCTGTAATAAGCCCCCCTGTATTTTTCTAAAAATCTCCCCCTAAATGAGCCACACCATACAATGGGGTCAATTCAGAGCCAGGCGAGAATTCTCACTCTTGGGGGAAATTCACGACCAAGTGAAAATTTACACCCAGTGACAATAAATGCCAATGGCAGTTTTCTCTCCTAAAAAGTGAGAATTCTCACCTGGCTCTGAATCGCCCCCCAATGTGTTATCTAGAGTTGCATTGCCCGCATACTCCCTTACCTTGGGGGTGGTATTGCTAGGTGGCGTTTTAGAGATGGCTTTCTCAGTGCTGGTGTCCGTGGTGTCTTTTAATGCAGCAGAAGCGTAGCTCTGGGAAGCTGGAGGAGCTGTGGGACAGGGAAACAGGACAGAAACATATTAACCATTAGGACACACCATTGCTGCTCTGTGAGAAGAACCAGGCTGGAGATAAATTGAGAAAATTGCAGAAGAAAACACTGAGTCGTAGATGTCCAGGTCAGTTATACATTTCATTTCCAAACTCTCTGTAAGTTTCTTTATTTCAAAGCACAATACTCACCTCCCAGAGACCACCCAGTACTGAGCTGGCTCCTTTATAAAATGCTGTTCCTCTGCCCGCTCTGGCCAGGCTCCAGCCACATCAAGTCCTAGCAGCTCCAGTGAAGCCGTGCTTCCCTAATGAGACGGGAGCAGGCCGACTAGACAGGACCTCAGGCCAGAATAACCACATTATATCCAGATGAATGGTTTGGTATAGTCGCCCTGGAGCCAGTAAGAAAGTGCACCTGTCATGCAGGTATCCCACATAGTACAATGGACGCCTCCGTACATGGGAGGTTCTGTGTATGGAGGTTCCCATAGATCTCAGTGGGAACCAGCATACACAGGCCACAAGCAATCGAGGCCCCACAGAAGCAAGCACCAGGTAAGGGGGATTCTCGAGTCCTCTGAACCTGAGGTTTGCAGGAAGGCCCCTTTAAATGTAAAGCAAAACAAAACCCAGGGTGGCCAACCCTGGAATCTCTTAGACGATGGCCTTTCTGCACCAGGGAATCCAGAACTGGGATGCTATGTGGGTGACACCCCCCCCCCCAAATCACCACTAAAGCTTAGCTTTTCCCCAGCCCAAAGGCACATGCACGGGCTCTTGCCCAATCAGAGCCGTTTGCAGTGCCTATGTAATTCAGCAAACAGGTCTGAGTGTTTACAATGGAGAACAACAGCGGGCGTGTCCCCGGGCTGGGCGTGCGCCCCCGCCATTCAGATAGGCTGGGACGGGAACACGTATCGCTATGCATGCCCTCACTCATCATTAAAGGAAAAAAAGACAGTCACAGAAAACACCTGATTGGACAAAAGCCCATGCCTGCGCCGTAGAATCGGGAATGTGAGTTGTACTGGGTGATCTGGGGGTTTCACACAGCGGGTCCTCCCAATTCGTGTTTGTTCCACTTTAAAGAAAACAAACAGGCACTCACCTAGGCTCCAGCGCAGCAGTTGAAGCCCTGTCCGCTGCTCAGGAAAGCTCCTGCCACTCCCCACTTCCCCACTAACATTTAACTGTTTAGTTAAATCCGCCAGATCTCATGCACAGTTCATTCATTTCAATAAACGGACGGAGCGGTTTGACTGACGGGAGGGGTGGCGTGCAAGCTCTGTTCTGTGAAACCATGAGGTTTCGGAGCGGCCTGGCTAGTGGCACGGGAATCCCTGTTTTCTCTGTGTTTAGTAACCCTTAAAGAACGTAGTTAAAGTGGAACAAAACCCACTGCGATCAGCCCGGGATCCTATAAGATTCCCGGGCCGATCGATTCCTCCCCCCAGGGTATCCAAAATCGGTATGCCCCGCTGTGTGAAACCCCCCAGGTCGCCCCATATACTTACCTTGTCTCCCGGTCCAGCGGTGCACGTGCGAGCCGTGGTCGCATCCCCGCTATCCCTCTAGCAGGGCGCGTACCCGCGCCAGTCATTTGTGAATGGCCGGCATGGGCACGCTCCCTGTTAGAGGGTAGTGGGGGATGCGGGCGCCAGTGCGCTCAGAGCCACTGGCCTTAGACGACGTGGCATCAGCGTGTCCGAGTGCGCTGATTGAACGAGCGGCCGTGCATGCGCTGTAGGACTGGGTAGAGGCGAGTTGGCCTCGGCGATTAAGGGGTTTCACACAGCGGGGCAACCGCGATTGGTATCAAAATCCTGGGTTTTGGTCCACTTTAAACCTTCCCGAAAGCAAGCTTTCTCCCGGTTCTAGAGCCTTTTAGGCTCTAGGGCCAAGTAACATTTTTGGTCCACATTAAAGCAGAACAAAAGCCAGGAGTTTGGGTTTGCTGAGTTTTGTTCCGTGCCCTCAGGTCATCCCGGAGTGGCATGCTCTGCTGTGTAAACCCCCCCCCCCCCCAGGAAGCCAGAATAAAACTCACCTGTCCAGGCTCAATGGCGCACGCGTGGGCTCTTGTCCAGCGAGAGCTGCCTGCTTTGATATTGTCATTCGGCCGGTGGCTCTTATTTACTAGAATCTAAATGTCTGGGACAGGAGCGGGCACACGGCGCCGGGGATGCGACAGTGCACATTCGCCTGCCGAATGACGTAGTCATTCTCATTGGACAAGAGCCCGTACATGCGTTGTTGAAGCGGGGAAAGTTGAGCCTTTATTGGTGCCCTGGGGGGTTTCCCACGGGAAAGCCAGCGGCCGGCCCTGAAATCTTTTAGATTCCAGACTGGCTGCTGCCGAGTGTGGTTCCGCTTTAAGTAGGTATTAACCCCTTCCCGACATATAATACACAGCATTTTCGGAGGGGGAATCGACTACTGGGTCTTTGGCAGCTTCCCTCATTGACCAAGGGGTGCCATCGTTGGCTCACTGGCTTTGACTGATTGGTCAACTGTGACCTGGCCAATCACAGCTACTGCCCCCTGTCTAAAAGGGAGTTCTGGGAAAAAATTTGGGGCACAAGACACCATAAGATCAATTGCTGGAGATTGCTTTGTTCTCAAAATGGAATTCGATGCAGGTTTTGGTACCTCTGTAAATGTCACATAGCATTATTCCAGAAAGGGAAGCCCCACCTTTCTGAGCCCTTCCTTCTGCCCAAACAGTAGTACTTAATGAAAAACTGAGGCTAAAGCAACATTTTATGCCATGGCAGCAAGTCAGGATGTCCCACAATGTGGGAGACCACCGGCCCCAAAGACTTATAGACCCTAGGCCAGTGGTTGCTCCTCTTGGCACAGCGATTATACAATGTATATAGATTAAAAACCCTGCAATGGTGAAAAAAGTAATGGATTATACGAGATCCTATTTTTTTACCTTTGGGAGGAGTAGATTCTGGTTTGTTGGGGCGGCTGAAAAACAGAGCTCCTGGGCGCATAGATGATGATGAGCTTTCCTCCTCCTTCACCTTAAACTGGCCCAATTTGGTGACTTTCTAAAATGAAAAGAGAGCAAAGGGTTAACAAGGATACCTCCCTACCCAAACCCTGGGCAGCGGAGCCAATGCAGCCAAGGGGGATAAAACCTTCACCACTTTTATATTCTTCTCTCATCAGAAGTAAGTGGCTTTAATTTGGGTGGGGGGGGGGGGGGGGGCTTTTCTGCCATGCTGCATTACTGAGAACAGATCGGTCTCCAAGAGAAACACTCACACTGAACAAGTAGTAAATCTCCCACCCAAACCAGCGGGGACAGCTGATTCAGTGCAGCCAAGAGTGACAAAACCTTCCCCCCCTTTTTCTCTTCTTTTGGATTCTTCTCTCTCGTTGGCCAGAGTAGTGTGTATCCAATAACTGATCTAGAAGGGTTTGTTACTCTGCTGGCTGTGCTGGACCGCCAGGCATTCCTACAGATATCCTCTCTGATGGTGGGAGGAATGGGTTGGGTTAGTTTAATGTCCCCATTGATCCTCCCTGGCATGAAGTTGCAAAGGAGGGAAGCTGCTGGGCTAAGTTACATGAGAGCTCTGGGGCTTCTAAATGCACCAGGACAGCCGCAACATGCAGCCATTTGCATGGACAGATTTTGAGGGGCAGGAAAGGGACATGGATTGTACAGTAGGGATAGTAGGAGGGATGGCATTTTAAAGTGGAAGAAAAACTTGGGAATCTGACTTTCCCGGGTTTTGTTCTGTACCCCTTATCCCAATTCAGGATGCCCTGCCAGAACGGGGCTGTTCATTCTCCTCTTCCTTTGGCACATGTGTCGGCTTTCATCCAATGAGATCTGCCTGCCGTGAATGTCATTCGGCAAATGACTCTTACTGACTTCAATGGGAAGCGCACCTATTCAGATAGGCTGGTGCAGGAATGCGTGCGTCACCCAAAGATGCAGCTGCGTCCCTCCCCGCGCAGGGATGCAGGAAATGCGCTATTGAAGTCAATGAGAGCCATTGACAGTCACTAGGGGTAAGAATTAGCAAGAATCTGGCAATACGATATGTATTGCGATACACGTATGACGATACGATATATCCCCATTCTGTCTCAAAGTTGATATATTGCGATTTTTTTAAATTTAATTTTGATTTAAATAAAAAGAAAAATTACATAGGGTCCCCCCTTCTCGCGTACCCAGCCCGTACCAACTAAGGGAGCTTGTAGAACAGGGCGCAGGGGCCAGCTTTGGTGGCCCCCGGCCCTCCAGGCTGCAAGCCTGCATAGCCTATGGCCACGGGCTCTTCTGCCGCAGATGACTTGCCAGACCCAGAGCCTTGTGAACTGGTATAGGGGGTCACATAGATCCCTTACCAGTTCACAAAGGGGTTAACAGTAAAAAAAAAAAAAAACCCAAACATAGAAAAAAAGATCCTTATTAAAAAAAACAATTCCAACACCCCTAATAGTCACGGCAAAGAGAGCATGCACATGCGCCATAGGAATGAGAAAGAGGTGTGTGAATAATGGCATTCTGGGTGGGGGGGGGGGGGGGTTCACACAGCGGGCATCCAGATTTGGGATACCCTGGGGGGGGGGGGGGGAGCCAGCGACCGGCCTTGGAATGTTTTCGATTCCAGGGTGGCCCCAGGTGGGTTTTGTTCCACTTTAAAATGCACCACTTCTATAACAGTTGGCCCCATGTGATCAACATGTGACCCATTAGTGGTATAATATCAAAATAAAGAGAAAAGCACGACAAGCAACCATACCGGTGAAGACGGAGGAGGGTCATCTTTGTCTGGAGGGGAATGGAAGCGAATAAATGAGATTCCATATGCCAGATTCTATAGAATATATAAAAATAAAAAAAAAAATATTAAAAGTGCAGTTTAAGGTTAAAGCCAGTCATTTATTTGATAAAGAAGAAAAAAAAATGTACTGTACTTTTATAGACACATCATATAAATATGTGGCAACAAGGGAAAGCAAGCCCACTGATTGGCTGAGGGGGCCGCTCGGACAATCAGCACGCTCGTTCTTGTCCCAGTCAGTGCTGTGGAAGCGACAAGAAGGTGAGTGAATGGGGTGACCTGGAAGGGGGATACACACAGTGGGGCATCCCAATTGTTTTTGAGTATATCCAGTCGTCCCAGTGATGACATGTGGGCATTCCGCCCCCAGGGGGCGCTCGACTGCAAGATCAAAAGCTGCAGCTCCTCCCGGCCCCCTATAAAGGCAGCTGTCCCTCTATCATTCTCCAGTGGTTAAAAAGCAGTAAGCAAAAAAGAGGACAGGCCAGGAGGCCAAGAAACCATGTTACTTCACATAGCTTCAGCTTGTACTTTCTCTAACAAGACATAAGAATACAAAGTTTAATGAATAAAAAATGGTAATCACCATAACAAGCAAACAGGAAATAATGAACAAAAGGGTGGGGTGGAACGACCTGGACTGGATATATCCAAAAACAATTTTACAGGTGAGTTTCACAGAATTGTATATCTATATCCAGTCCAGGTCGTCCCAGTGATGACATGTGGGACATCCAAAAGCAGTGTCCATATGGGCAGGACAGCATGTAGTTCATTTCACTACCGCCTGAAGCACCTTTCGGCCAAAAACCGCCTCAGCTGAGGCCCTAACATCCACCTTGTAAAACTTGTGGCGGCCTTACAAACTTGTTCAACCGATGCCTGGTGCTGAAAAGCCCAAGAGGCACCAATAGCTTGCACCACCGCCTGTCTGATCCACTTACTGATAGTGGACTTAGCTGGTGGCAAACCTTTCCTAGAGCCCTTTGTCAGGACAAAGAGCAAATCCAATTTTCTGAAGGATTCAGTCGCAGTCAGGTAATACTTTATGGCTCTGACCACATCCAAGGCATGGAGGGTCCTTTCTTTAGAATTAGTCTGTGCTGGACACAAGGAAGGTAAGACAACCTCTTCATTAACGTGAAAGGGAGAAACAACCTTAGGCAAAAAATCCGGTTTAAAGCGAAACAACCACCTTATCCCTATGCCGCTCAAAATAGGGAGTGGCACCGAGGTGATCGCTACCAAAAAGACCACTTTGAGAGTCAAAATAGATAATGCAGCATCGCTCAATGGTTCGAAGGGAGGACCCTGAAGAGCAGAAAGTACTAAATTCAAGTCCCCCGTTACCAGCCGTAGCGCCCTCCAGGAGACGCTTCAGCTGTTTCTTAAGAGCAATAGCTGTAATGGCAGCAGCGCAGACCGGGCCCAGCTCCCACACACGTAAAAGCATGGCAGGCCAGCTGATCCATGTGCCGGCCCTCGCTGTCCCGCAGTGTAGTAGTGTCAGGGGAAGGCATGACCAAGGTGTTGGACAGCCCTAGCACGGGAGCGTCCACCTCAGGGGGACACGACCATCGCTTGTCCAGGTCAGCAGGAATGGGATACCTCCTATCCCACCCTTTGGGCACCGTGGGCAATCTACTAGGACGTTCCCACTCATTGAGCACGATATTAGTGAAATGGCTCTGCTCACGGAACTCCAGGGGCTGTTTATCAGGACGAAAGAGCTCACCCTGCTTCCTCTTAGTCACCTCAGGGGGAACAATGACGCCCCAGACGCAGACCCAGGGTCACTGCCGTAAACCTCCTGCTGGTCCACAGAGGAGTCAGAGTCCTGAAAGAGTTCCCCCTTCTCTAGGGGGTAAAGGCCAACAAAAGTATCAGGTCCCTCATCCTCCTCAGGAAAGAGGCATGTCACAGGAGCTAGGTGCCGCTTCTTGCCAAAGGCCTTACGTGGAACAGGCCTGGCAAGCTGCCTGGCAAGCTGCCTTTCAATACTGGCCACACGCAGCTCCAGATCAGACTGTGACCCGGGGGGTAGGCGATGCCGAAAGGGGCACAGAGCTGGGAAGCAAAGCAGGTAGCCCAGCCTGGGCCGCAACAATACCCTGGGTGCACGGCACACACACCGCGGCACTGTTACTCAGAGGGGATGCCCCGCACATGGCACACAGCAGGGATTGTCCCGAAGGACCCCCCAGGCACGCTATCCCCAGAAGCCTCCATATGGTGATTAACACAAGCGCAACAGGCCAGCACAGGGTAAAGGCTAATAAAAGCCACCCAGGATGCCCTCCCCAAGGGATGCCCCCAGAAGCCAGTAAGGGAAGATGAGGGATGGTAAGGGATGGTAAGGGGTAGGACCGGGAGAAATCACAACCCACGGTTGTCCCGCCTGAAACACATAAAGACACATAAGCATCCCGCAGCACATGCTCCAAGGAACCAAAAACCCCCGAAGGGGACTCACTGACCAATCAGGCCAAGGGCACCAGCCGCCAGACCACAGGAGGAAGAGACAACAGACAGGGATCACTGCCGCAGCTTTGGGATGAAGAAGGGTCCTAGACACGCAGCAGAATCAAAATGGTGCCGGCACTCACGTGACCTCGCCGGCATCATCACACAGTAGAAAAAAACGCCTCGCCCTGACGGTTTCTCCTCCAAGTTCTACAAACAATTTGGGACCCGCCTGATCCCCTTCTTAACGAGAACATTCAATAGCATAGACGAGCAATGCCCCTTCCCCAGGCAGGCGCTTGAGGCGACGGTCACGGTAATTCCTAAGCCGGGAAAAGACCCCACCACCTGTGGTAGTTTTAGACCAATATCGTTAATAAACGTAGACCTCAAACTCTACGCTAAGGTCATCTCCCTGAGACTACAACCTCTTCTCCCCGATCTGATTCACCTGGACCAGGTGGGTTTCGTCCCCGGGAGGGAGGCCAGGGACAACACCAACAAGATACTGGACTTAATATCGCACGTTCAGTCCACAGGATCAGCTGCCTGTCTCCTTTCGTGTGACGCGGAGAAAGCGTTCGATAGGGTAGATTGGACATTCATGAAGGCCTCCCTGCGGCAGATTGGTGTTGGCCCTGGCCTCCTCTCCAAAATTCTTGCACTATACACGTCCCCAACAGCCAGGGTCAGGGCAAATGGACTCCTGTCAGACACATTCCCCATAAGTAACGGCACACGGCAGGGATGCCCCTTATCACCCCTCCTATATGTCCTCACGATGGAACACTTGGCAGTGGCGATCCGCAACAACCCTGACATTAAAGGGATACGGGTAGCGGACCATCACTACAAGGCCTCGCTCTATGCGGACGACCTCCTGCTGCATTTAACATCCCCACACACCTCTTTGCCGGCTGTTCTAGGGGAGTTTAAACGCTTCAGCCTCGTGAGTAACTTCAAAATAAATTACTCGAAATCAGAGGCCCTCAACCTTTCGCTTACGCAGCAGGAGGTCGACCGACTGAGGGGTAGCTTCCCATTTAAGTGGAGGGCCGATGCTATTAAATACTTGGGCGTACAGATCCCAACAGACCTCACTCGATTGTACGAGTTAAACTATGCGCCCATCCTCTCCAAAACATTGGCGGACCTGAGCTCTTACGTAAAGAAGCCGGTTTCCTGGTTTGGACGGATCAATAGTTTAAAAATGAACATACTCCCAAAGCTCCTTTATGTCTTTCAAGCAATCCCGATAAACCTCCCAAACAGCTTCTTCCGCAAATTAAGATCAGCGTTCTCCAAATTTGTCTGGGGGGTCACCAAACCAAGGATACGGTTGTCCACACTATCAAGGAGTAAAGCTGAGGGCGGTGTGGGCCTCCCAGACCTCAAGGAATACCACGCGGCGGCGATCCTGCAAAGAATAGTAGATTGGACGCGTAGGGGAAAAGACAAATTATGGGTCCAGCTGGAGGGGGCGCTTTCCCCGTTTAACCCCACCTCAGTCGCGTGGGCTAGCCCCCTCTCCAGGACGCAAAAAGGCTCCCTGCCCATTCTCATGAAGCACTTTCTGGATGTCTGGGACCCCCTACAGGGTAAACGCCAACTGGTCCATAGACCGGGCCCCCTCACACCAATATTTGGCAACCCTGCCTTTGAACCGGGGCTACTCTCTCGGCGCTTCCTGATCTGGGAGGCCCATACCAACATCACAGTGGGCCAAATATTAAAACTGGGAAGGGTGCCTACACTGGAGGACTTGAGACGGGAAGCAGGGGGCAGACACGTGTCTTGGCTGCTACACAGGCAGCTGCATACCTTCATAAACACTAACAACCTGGTGGAGATATCGAGAAGCTCGCCTACAGACCTTGAATCACTGATCACTCAGGATAGTCCCCCCTCTCACGTAATATCGAACCTATATTCTATTCTGCGCAGATCTAGCCAACACACACACCCTAAGTTCATTGAGAAATGGGAGAGGGAGCTAGGGTTACAGTTGTCAGGGGACGATGTCGCCAAGATTTACCTGGGTACCCTGGGGGCGTCGGTCTCCTGTGCCACTCAAGAAAGAAATTATAAAGTTCTTGCGAGATGGTACAGGTGCCCAGCGGACATACACCGATTTGCTGCCTCCTATTCGGAGAAGTGCTGGAGATGCCAGAAAGATACGGGCAACATGACACATATTTGGTGGGAATGCCCAGCCATCAGGGCCCTGTGGGACCAGGTCTTCTCTATTTATGAACAGATCTCGGGCTCTAGGGTAGCTAACACTCCCCAACTAGCGCTGCTGTCTCTTGTTCCTGGGCCCACTTCTGACATCAAAAAAAGTGTCTTGCGACACTTCATTTCAGCTATGAGAGCCATCATCCCAAGACATTGGAAATCGCAGGAGGCCCCTACATTAGTGGAGTGGGTCCAGGAGCTGGAGAGGATCCGATACATGGAGGATCTAATTGCAAAAGACAGAGACCACATAGACCGTTTCCTGCTGACCTGGACGGGGTGGATAATGTACCGTGACTCGAACCTCTCGGCCCTGATACCTTAGGGAGATCATACACTTGCTGCAGGCCTCATGAGTCGAGGTGTAACACTAGTGGTTGCCTGACTCTAGTTTTCGCATTATCCTTGGCCTTTGCTGTGCTTCGACTCCCCTAGCACACTCCACCCCCCCGACCCACTCGTAGGCCTACCCACCCCCTCGCCCCGACATGTTCGGGGACTCTTTTCGCTTCTGATGCAATGGGTCCCAGAAGCCTAAGACTACGCCTCCTGATCTTTTCCAACTAGCCGGTGCTGTCACGGGCGAGACGGGCCATTTAAGGCCCCAGCTGGTTCAGGGGATCCCCCACGATCTTCTCTCAGACACCCCTGGGGCTTCGCCTTCACCTGGTTGACCCACTCTCATATAAGACAGAGCACTCTCCGGAGAATGTGTTTGGTATCACAGAAATAATGTTTTGAACTTTTCATTGCTATGAGAAACCTGTGTTCCCACATGCTGTAACCCTTCCCGTGATGTGGACCTTGTCCCCTCCCTCCCCCCTTCCCTTTTGTACCCCCCACGTTACCCTTTACCTCCCCTATATCCTCCTCCTCTCCCTTTCCTTTTTTTTTCTTTTTTGTTGTTGTATATTGTATAATGTTTAAAAAACCAATAAAATTGATTATACTAAAAAACGCCTCACAGATATAGCGCCGGCCGCCGCGGAGCGTAGTACAAAGCGGCGAGGCGGCGATAAAAAGTTAAACACACAGTAAAAAAACAGATTGAAAACCACAAAAAAACACCCTCCCCGCTAACACTCGCCCCTCCTCCGAGCAAACGACGGGGAGGGAGAGAGGAAGGCGAGCGAGCAGCAGCGAGAGCCCAGGGCAGGGATGAATCGGGGGGGGGGGGGGGGGGGTATCAACGCCAGAACAGTCCCAAAAAACACTCACCCCCTCAGAAGCTAGGACAGGAACTCCACATCCCTAGCAGGATCACCATAAAGCCTATGGCCGGCTACCCTTTGTGGTACAGGGTCTGCGGCTTGGAGCAGCGCTCCTTATGCACTTGACCCTAGAGCTCCTCTACCCTCACCCGATCCGTCAGCCGAGGCTGGAAGGCACAGAGGGTCCGGAAACGGGTGAAAATAGCCATGCAGGGCCGCAGGCTTGGTTGCCCCGCTCACCTACGCAATATAGAAAGCCATTATCTTCACAGAATCACTGCAGAGAGAACACTGGATAAGTCTATGGTGATTCCGTTTTTGGTACCGCGAAGAGCCGCAACTCTTCTGCAGTACACTGTGCCACCTTGTGGCGGAATAACCCAGATGTAATGACTTCATGAAGCAGGCCGTGCCATGCAATGGGAAAATACAATTCTGTGATTACTCACCTGTACAATTGTTTTTACGGTGTACAGCACGGCTTGCTTCATTTCAATTCTTTACATTTGGGTAATCCGCCACAAGGCGCAGTTGACTGCAGAAAGACTTGTGACTCCTCCCGGCCCCTAAAAAGGCCAGGAATTACCCAGAGACCTCCAGTGTTTGAAAAGCAGTAATGCAAGAAGCCGGGAGGCAAGACCATGTTAACAAAAAAACACAGCCCCACTAAAAAAATAACTAACAAAAATCACCATAACAAGGCGAAAGAGGATAACGATAAAGGGTGGGATGAAGCAAGCCGTGCTGTACACCCTAAAAACAATTCTACAGGTGAGTAATCACAGAATTGTATTTTTCCTGGTGTACAGCACGGCTTGCTTCATTTCAATTCTTTACATTTGGGACATACAACAGCAGTGTCCATGAAGAAGGGTGGGATCCCCAGTTAGCAACAGCAGACACTACCGCCTGAAGCACCTTGCAACCAAAAACAGCGTCAGCTGAGACCCTAACATCAACCTTGTAAAACTTAGAAAAAGTATGAAGGAAGACCAAGTAGCGGCCTTACAAACTCGTTCAACAGAAGCCTGGTGCTGAAAAGCCCAAGAAGCACCAATAGCCCTAGTGGAATGAGCCTTAACACGAAAAGGGGGTTCCTTCCCCTTAGCAGAGTACGCTTGCACCACCGCCTGTCTAATCCACTTGCTGATAGTGGATGTAGCTGGAGGCAAACCCTTCCTAGGCCCAGCAAGAAGGACTAACAGAGAACAGACTTCCGAAAGGACGCCCTGACCACATCCAGAGAATCAAGGCTCTGTTCCTTAGAGTTAGAAGGGACAGGACACAAAGAAGGCAGGACAATGTCCTTATTCAGATGAAAGGCAGACACAACCTTAGGCAAAAATTCAGGCTTAAAGCGGTCCTTCACTCTGAATAAGAGCCTATCTTATATGTTTCCCACACTCTGTACATACAGATTGCTCACATTAAAAATCATCCTACCTGCATCTACTGCATGTTATGAGCCTTTAAACATCCAAGATGGAGGCTCATGGAACGTCAGGCAGTCTGCAAACGGGAAGAGCCTTCTGACTGTGCTGCTCTGCATTCTGGGATTGCTGAGCTTTTCTTGACCCCAGCTCTGCTCTGTCTGAGCAAAGCACAGCTATAACCTGCCCCCCCCTGCACTTTATCACATTCTACTCTCCTCAGTTAGTGTGATGCTTCTGAGTCAAGATGGCAGCGCCCGTATCCTAAAGTCTTGAACAGAGTTGCAGCCCAGTGGGGGAAAGAATAATAAGTAAGTGACTAAAAACTTAAAATATATTAACTTTAGATGCTTGGGAATCGTTTTTTAAGGGTTTGGGCTTTTCAATTAAATCATGGTAAAGGTCTGGTTTAAGACAAAATACCACCTTATCCGGATGCCGTTCAAAATAAGGAGGCTCATAGACACAACGCACCGAAGTAATAGCCACCAAAAAGGCCACCTTAAGAGTCATGTACAGCGCAGCTTTGCACAAGGGCTCAAAAGGAGGAACCTGGAGAGCAGAAAGCACCAAGTTCAAATCCCACACCGGTAACAGAGGCTTACGCGGTGGACGTATATGAGACACTCCTTGGAAAAAAGTCTTGACAAGCCTACGATTGGCAAAAGATTGTTGGAAAAAAATTGCCAAGGCCGAAACCTGGCCTTTGAGGGTACTAAGTTGTAGACCCGACTCCAGACCATGTTGTAAAAACTCCCAAATCCTAGAGATTGAGTAGGTACGACAGGGAAAAGACTTAGACTCGCACCAGGCAATGTAGGCATGCCAGACCCTATAAAAAATCAAAGAGGAAGATTTCTTCTGATCCTGAATCATAGTACTGATCCATCAGGATGGAGGTTTCAGCAGCCAAGCCGTCAAAGCCAGCACTTGTAAATTGGGATGGCGCAACTGTCCCTGAGTGAGAAGCCCTGGATCGTCGGGCATGGCAAAGTGATCCATCGCCATCTGAACGACGTCCGCGAACCATACTCTCCTCGGCCAGCGGGGGCCACCAGAATGGTCGGTACCCCCTCCTGGGCTATCTTGCGCAGCATACGCCCCCGGAGAGGAAATGGAGGAAACGCATAGAGGAGCCGGAAATCCGTCCAGGGAATGGCTAGAGCGTCCATGGCGAAGGCCAGAGGATCTCTTGACAGAGACACGAATCTTGGAAGCTTGTGATTGTGACGGGACACAAACAGGTCCACGTCCGGCTGACCTCAATGGCGACACAGGGCATGAAAGATCTTGTTGTCAAGGGACCATTCCCCCAGACAGGACGTCCCCCTGCTCAGGGAGTCTGCCTCCTGGTTCTCCACCCCCCGGGATGTAAACCGAACTTCTGATGCCCTAGAAAGATAGGAACGTGCAGGTAGGCATCCTTGATGTCCACAGTGGTCATAAAGTCGCCCGGCCGAAGAGAGCTCACTGCCGACCGTAAAGTCTCCATGCGGAAGTGTTTGAACCTGACAAATCCGTTGAGACCCTTCAGATCCAGGATGGGTCTCAGAAAAACGTCCTTCTTGGGCACCATGAACAGATTGGAATAGAACCCCTGACCCCGTTCATGAGGAGGCACCGGGCAAACCACTCACTGACAGAAGATGTTGGACGGCCAGCCTCAGGCCCTGCGCCGTCACGGGATCTTGGGAGATCCAGGACCGGAGGAATCTTGGGGGCGGCCAAGCTGCTAACTCTATCTTGTAACCGGAGGACACCACCTCCTGAATCCACCGATCCAAGACGCGTTGTCTCCAGATGTGAGCAAAGAGTCAAAGCTGTGGGTGAGGGTGCCCCCTCATGACTGAGGGGCCTTGGTGGGGGGCTTGGGACCCCAGGAGAGACCAGGGCGACCACGGGATCTACGTCATCCCCAGGAGTCTCTACGGCTACCTGTGAAGGAAGATCCGCGTCCCCCACGGGAAGGGCGAAATGAGGACCACCCCCGAAAGGACCGAGAATGCTTTCTACGCTGAGGGAGCCGACCATCCTTGGTCAAAACATCAAGACGTTCCCCAAACAGATGGAGTTCCGTGAAGGCAAGCCCGGTGATGGACTACTTAATGGCAGCGTCAGCCGCCCACTGACGCAGCCAGACGGACCTACGCATGGCAACCAACAGGGCAGAGACCCTACCACCAAACCGGGCGGCATCATCCATGGCAGACAGCACAAAGGCAATAAAGTCAGAGCAAAGCAAAAGGTCCTTGTAGTCATCTTCTCGCTTGCAAGATCTGGCAGCCTCGGCAAGGCCCCTAACCGTCCTCTTAAGTGCAATGGCAACAATAGCCATGGCACAGACCGGGCATAAGCCCGTTCCCACAAAGGTGAAGGCGTTACATGCTAGTTGATCCATACGCCGTTCGGCGTTATCACGCAAGGTAGTGGTGTCAGGAGACGGCATAACAGAAGTATTGGACAGCCCCAGGACGGGGGCATCCACCTCGGGCGGAGAAGACCAGCGGCGAACCAAGTCGGCCGAGAAGGGATAGCTTCTATCCAGTCCCTTGGGCACCGAGGACAACCTGTTAGGCTATTCCCATTCTTTGAGGACCATACTGGAAAAATGTCCCTGCTCCGGGAACTCTAGGCGTTGCTTGTCAGGGTGGTAGAGCTCACCCTGCTTCCTCTTGGCCGCCTTAGGGGGAACGATGTGTAAAGTATCAAAAACGGACGACAAAAGCCTATCGGTATCATCCGGGAGCCCAGAATCCTTGTCTGAGTAGGACCCTGGATCGCTATCAGACTCGCCATGGCGACCCACAGACGAATCGGAATCACAGAACAATTCCCCCTCTTCCAAGGATTCACGGCCGCCATAGGCATTAAAAGCCCCGTCATCATCGGCAAAGAGGTAGTAGTAAAAAGAGGTATCCAGATGCCTCTTTTTACTAGAGGCCTTGCCGGTGGCCGGCCGGGACAGTTGCCGCTCAATGCTGGCCACGCGCAGCGCCAGGCCCGAGTGAGACCCCCTGCTGTATTCCCCCTTGCTAGTAGCTAAATGCAGGCGTGGGGGAGTAGGCGAAGCTGCAGGTAAAACAGGACTAGGGAGAGAGTTGCTCGGCCCAACCTGCTCCGCAAACCGCGCCACTACCGCTCAAAGGGGATGCCCCGCACATGGGACACAGCCGAGCCTGCCCCGAAGGGCCCCCAAGCTCGCTATCCCCAGAAGCCTCCATATGGTGATTTACTGACAAGGCACAATTGCCCAGCACGGGAGAACGGGGCTAACAGACCCCACCCGGGATGCCCCCAAAGGATCCCCTGACAAAAAAAATGTGGGGAGGGAGGGGGGGTACAAGACCGGGAGAAACCACAAGCACAGTAAGCCCATCTGAAAGACACAAAGAAAATAAGCGTCCCACAGCACAGGCAGTCCCTTAAGAGGTACACAGAGCAGATAAAAGGAGCAGACTCAGGGACCAGCGGGAGGGTAGCCTGCAGGAGCGTCTCAATGTGTCCAGCAATGGAGCAGCAGACAGATGGGGGGGGGGGGGGGGGCGGACGCGCGCCCCGTGTCAGCCGGCAAGGCAGCAGCAAGGCAGATGGGGCCCCCGAGCACGTGCGGAACTCTGGGCGCAGGGACAAGATGGTGCCCAGCAGTAGAATCTCGCGGCCCCGCCCTTCGTTAAATGAATGAACGGGCCCCTGGGCGCCAGCACCTCAGAGCCCACCACCGCGAAGACAAACGGCCGCCTAAGCGCGTCTCGCCACGCCCCCGTCGCAAGAACGGCCTGGGGGAAGAAGGGGGGGTGGGGGGGCAGAAAGGGGGGGAAGTCACACACCACACTCAGTCAAATAACAAGCATAAGAACACAGCAATGTGAACACAGCCACCGTAAAATAAAGCATGTGGGATCAATAAAAACGCAAGGCTCACCATTAGTCTGCTCCTGGCTACCCTTCGGGTACAGGGTCTGCGGCCCAGAGCATAGCTCTGAACACCCGACCCCAGGTGTTCTCCAACCTTCACCTGAACAGTCAGCCAGGGCTGGGGAGGCAAAAAGGGTCCCGGAACAGGTGGGAATAGGCTTGCAGGGCCGACGGGTTTGGGATACCCCGCTCTCCTTGCGAACGACCAGAGAGAGAAATTCTTCTGTCTCCGCTGTCAGGACTGCAGAGAAACTCTGGGAGGTCTCTGGGTAATTCCTGGCCTTTTTAGGGGCCGGGAAGAGCCATAATTCTTTCTGCATTCAACTGTGCCACCTTGTGGTGGATTACTCAAATGTAAAGAATTGAAATGAAGCAAGCCGAGCTGTACACCAGGAAAATAATGGCTCTGGCGCAAGTGGTACAAACAGTGCTGAATCCACCCAGAGGATTCCTACTGCACAAGGGGCAGAGCTTTTCCTGCCCCAATGGGGCCCCCAGCTCACTATCCCCAGATGCCTCCATTATGGTGATAAAAAATGGTCAATAGGTAAGGTTATAAGACACTAACGGCCCAAACCTATAAATGATCCCTCTTAATAAAAAAGGGGGACCAGGAGGAACCACAACCCTCAACCACAAGCCCACGACCTATACAAGAGAGGGGGAGAGATGCCCAATCAGAATAAGCAAAAAGCAATTGGTATAAGATCCGCGGTCCCCCGTCACAGACAGCTCTGCACAGCGGCGAAGCGGAGGCCCGCGGGGTACGGCCACCCCCAGGCAGGCGACGATGAGGGAGCGAGGGAGGCGAGTCTGCATAAAGCCCCGTAAGACCCAGCTGAGCCAGCCAATAGTGAAAACACCACACAATAAAAACACAACACAAGTGTCCAAATCTCCAATAAAGCTTGTGGGCAGGGAGGGTATATACAGCAACAAAGGTGCCCCCCCCCAGGCTCACCATAAGCCTACGGCCGACTACACTTTAAAATAGGGTCTGCAGCCCAATGCCAAGCTCTGCCGAAAGCCACTGACCCTGGCGTTCACCCTACTGTCACGATCCCGTAGCAGCCAGAGGCTGGGAGGCAGGAGTGGGTCAGAAGGGATCCGTGAGAATAGGGCCTGCAGCGGCCGACGGGCTAGGTGGTCCTGCTCTGCTGCCATATCAGAGAGTATCCAAACGATTTTCTGCAGCCAAGACTGCAAGATGAACAACTGCAGAATGATAGATGGACCCCTCTATAGGGGGCCGGGAGGAGGTGCAGCTTTTGATGTTGCAGTCGAGGGCCCCCTGGGGCGGAATACCCACGTCATCACTGGGACGACCTGGACTGGATATAGGGAAAAATGACAAACCGGACCAGCACAACAAACAGTGCTCATATGCATCCCCCCCCCGGGCAATTTAGAATGCTGCACATAAAAATTAATTTACCCTTTTCTAACTGCTGCTGTGGTAAATTTTAAAAACAAAATGGTGGCTCATCTGTAGATCGCCTGCAAACAGGAAGTGCTGCTGGGTTTCCTGTTACTGTGCATTGTCAGTTATGTCAGTTGAACCCAGGCAGCAGCATGGCAGAGATGCTGGGAGAAGAAGCTCCAAAATGGCAGCTACCACAAAAAAAATCAGTGAGTGTGAGTGGTGTTTCAGCTTTGAGTGGATGCAGGAGCAAATGTAAGTGCTGAAAATGCTTCAGTGTCATGCATGCAGATGGGGTGAGTGAGTGCTGGGAAGTTTTCTTTTCCCAACTGTGCCAGGCTGTTGGTGCAGTTTAACTTTAGACCCAAGAAGCTTTTTAAGTTTATACGATCTATCCAGGGTCACCATACAACCACGATGTTAGCCCCGCCCCCCTCAATCATGCACTCCCCTGGAAAAACTGGAAAAAGAAAAAAAAAAAAAAAATTGTCTTGTTGCCACAAATCTCCTGGGACCTCTGAGGCAGGCCAGCATGCTTTATGGCAGAAAAGGAGCTACACACAACCTCTGTTTCAGCCAATCATACAATTAGTAGCAGTGTTGGAGGGGATCTGGGACCAAGCGAGAATTCTGGCAACAAGGTGAGAGTCTGCCCCCCCTCCTATTCGCCAAATAGCCTTTTGTGATGCAAGGCCATTTTGCCACCATTGGCTCTGGAGCACAATCCCAACCTGGCCATGGCAAACTAGAAACAAGACCATGCTGAGCCATAATCTGCAGGCTCTAGCGAAGGCAAATGCAAAATAGCATCATCTCACCATGGTCTGCTTCTTGCCTCAGTACTGAAGTGATAGCAGCAGAATGGCAGGTACCATAGTTTTCGCCCTGTAAGACGCACCCGCCTATAAGATGCACCCAGGAGAAAAATTTGGAAAAAAATATTCTGAACCAACTGGTGTGCTAAAATACCATCTCTCAATCACCTGTTACAGACAGTGTGCAGAATTCCCCCAATCATACCATTACAGACCCCACATAACAGGCCACGTGTGTGACGTGCCAATTACAGGCCGCGTGCGTGGCATGCCCCCCCCCCCCCAAAAAAAATAACACTTACATTCCTAGCTCCCACGCCTCAGTAGCCATCTCCCACAGACAAACACACACCGGTGTCCGCTGCCACCTCAAGCTCCCAGAATGCTGGTTCCGACTTCCGGAACTGGGTCTCTGGGAACTTGAGGCAGCGGCGGCTACGGGGGCAACAGCTGAGATGGCGGCAGCAGACATCGGTAACGTATGTGTGTGTTTATGTTGGTGGAAGACTGCTGCTGATGCATGGGAGATGGGAATGTAAGGCAACGTTTTTTTGCTTTGGTTTTTTTTTAATACATTCGCTCGATAAGACGCAAAAAGACGAAAAAATACAATTCTATGAAACTCACCTGTAGAATTGTTTTTAAATATATCCAGTCCAGGTCGTCCCACAATTATTACATGTGGGTATTCCGCCACCAGGTGGCACAGTCTATTGTAAGATCCAAAGCTGTATCTCCTCCCGGACCCCTATAAAATGGTGTCTCACTAGAATCCCCAGTGGTCAAAAGTAGAAAAAGACAGTAAGAAAAAGACAGGCCGGGAGGCCAAGAAACCATGTTACATCACATAGCTTCAGCATGTACACTTTCCATCAAAAACTTAAGGACAACGGTCCAATATAAAAATGGTAATCACCATAACAGGCAAGCAAGAGATAATGAAAAAAAAAAAAAAAACAAGGGCGGGGTGGGATGACCTGGATTGGATTTATTCAAAATCAATTCTACAGGCGAGTTTCAAAGAATTGTATTTTTCACTATATCCAGTCCAGGTCGTCCCACAATAATTACATGTGGGACATCCAAAAGCAGTGTCCATAAGGGCGGGAACCCCCAGTGCGGAACAGCAGGTAGTTCATTTCACTACCGCCTGAAGCACCTTACAGCCAAAGACAGCATCAGCTGAGGCCCTAACATCAACCTTGTAAAACTTGGTAAGGTATGAACAGAAGACCAAGTGGCAGCCTTACAAACTTGTTCAACTGATGCCTGGTGCTGAAAAGCCCAAGAGGCACCAATAGCTCTGGTAGAATGAGCTGTGATTCAAAAAGGGGGGTCCTTTCCCCTGGCAGAATATGCTTGTACTACCGCCTGTCTGATGCACTTACTAAGGGTTCTAGGAAGAGCTTGCCACCAGCTATTAGGACAAAGAGCAAATCAGACTTCCTGAGGGATTCGCAGGCAGGTACCGTAATACTTAACGGCCCTGACCACATCCAGGGTCCGTTCCTTGGATTTAGCCGGAGCTGGACACAATGAAGGTAAGACAACTTCCTCATTAAGGTGAAAGGGAGAAACTACCTTAGGTAAAAAAAAATAAGGTTTAAAACAAAAAACCACCTTATCCTTATGAAGCTCAAAATAAGGAGGCTACCAAAGAGACCACCTTGAGGGTCAGAATAGGCAAGGCAGCATCACCCAATGGCTCAAAAGGAAGCCCCTGGAGAGCAGAAAGCACCAAATTCAAGCCCCACACCGGTAACACAGGCTTACACGGTGGACGTACGTGGGTTACACCCTGGAAGAAGGTCTTAATCTATGATTGGCAAAAGATCTCTGGAAAAAAAATAGCCAAGGCCGAGACCTGGCCCTTGAGGGTGCTCCGCTGGAGACCCAAATCTAAACCGTGTTGTAAAAACTCCAAAATCCTAGAGACAGAGAAGGTGCGACAAGGGAAACTCTTGGATTCACACCAAGCAATGTAGGCATGCCAAACTCTGTAATATATCATGGAGGAAGACTTCTTCCGTGCCTAAATCATGGTACGCACAACCGTGTCAGACAGACCCTTTTCCCTCAGGATTGAGGACTCAACAGTCAGGCCGTCAAATCCAGCGTCTGTAAATTGGGGTGCCGCAGCGACCCCTGAGTGAGAAGCCCTGGGTCGTTGGGCATGATGTAGTGATCGACCGACATCTGAACTATGTCCGCAAACCAACTCCTTCTCTGCCAGCGAGGAGCCACCAGGATGGTTGGGACCCCTTCCTGGGCTATCTTGCGCAGCACTTGGCCCAGGAGTGGAAACGGAGGGAATGCATAAAGGAGACTGAACTCCGTCCAAGGAATTGCCAGAGCATCTGTGGCCATGGCCAGAGGATCTCTTGACAGGGAGACGAACCTTGGGAGCTTGTGATTGTGTCTGGACGCAAACAGGTCCACCTCCGGCTGACCCCAGCGGAGACACAGAGCCTGAAAAATCTTGTTGCTGAGAGACCATTCCCCCAGACGAGAGGCCTCCCTGCTCAGGGAATATGCCTCCTGGTTTTCCACCCCGGGGATGTAAACCGCCGAGATGCAGGGAACATTCTCTTCTGCCCAAGTTAGAATCGGGGTCACCTCCTTCAGGGCTCGCTTGCTCCGAGTCCCGCCCTGGTGATTGATGTAGGCGACAGCCGTCTGATTGTCCGAGTGAACCTGTACCACACATCCCCTTAGCTGGGGAGTCAATCAAAGAAGCACCAACCGGATCGCTAACAGCTCTAAGAGATTTATGGGCAAGTGGTTCTCCTGCGGACCCCACTGACCCTGGAAGTTCTGCGTCTGCCAGACGCCTCCCCAGCCGGTCAGACTGGCATCCGTAGTAACTATCTCCCACCAGGGAGTCAGAAAAGACTTGCCCACCAACAGGTTCCTGGGGTCCAGCCACCACAAGAGGGACCGTCTGGCCAGGAGGGACAGAGAAAATTCCTGTTCCAGCGACTCCAGCATCCGGTCCCAGCCGGTTCAATTGAAGAGGTCTCATGTGGAACTGAGCGAAGGGCACTGCTTCGAAGCAGGATACCATCAGACCCACCATCTGCATCCCCTGACAGATCGAGGGTCGTTGACAAGACAGCAAGGCTAGCACCTGCGTCTGAAGTCCCACCACCTTCTGCTGTGGTAGGAACACCTTGACCTGAGAGGTGTCTAGCGTCATGCCCAGGAGGGACTTCACAGTTGAGGGAGATATCAAAGACTTGGGGTAGTTGATTACCCAGCCGAACTCCTCGAGAGTGGATAACACCATCCACTTGTCGCTCTCGGCCTGCTGAAGGGACTGAGCCGCAATCAGTAAATCGTCCAGATAAGGCAGCACACGAACGCCCCGATTCCTCAGAATAGCCATGATGCCAGCCAGCACCTTGGTGAAAACCCGGGGGGCCGAGGATATCCCGAATGGCAGAGCCACAAATTGATAGTGCTGGTCCTCCAGAGCAAATCTCAGAAACCTCTGGTGTCCCTGAAATATCGGGACGTGCAAATAGGCATCCCTGATGTCCACGGTGGTCATGAAATCGCCGAGCCGAAGCGAACTCACCGCTGACCTTAGGGTTTCCATGCGGAAATGCCGGACTTTTACAAACCTGTTGAGACCCTTCAGGTCCAAGATAGGTCTTAACGTTCCATCCTTTTTGGGAACCGTGAACAGGTTGGAGTAAAATCCCTGACCCTGCTCCCGAAGAGGTACAGGGCAAATCACACCTAGCTGCAGGAGGTGCTGTACGGCCATTCTCAGGCCCTGTGCCATCACAGGATTCTGGGACATGCAAGACTGAAGAAATCTTCGGGGTGGCCTGACTGTCAGCTCCCGAAACCACCGATCTGAGACACGCTGTCTCCAGACGTGAGCAAATAGCAGAAGCCATCCCCCCACCCGGAACCACAACCCTTATCTGTCAAGGGGCCCACCTAGAAGACACAAGCAGACAAGGAGACATGAGAGTCCCACAACACATGCAGCAAGAACAAGCATAAGCAGATAAGGAGAGGGACTCACGGAACCACCAGCGATGACGCGCTGGGGACAGCAGGCAGCATCAGGCAGTTGAAGATGGCGCTGGACAGCCAGCCTCATGCGATCATCGAGGGGCCGGCCGCTCAGCCGCGACGCAAAAAGCGTCATCGCATGGCCCCGCCCCCCACTGTGGGCACGAAAACGAGAGCCCTCCTCCATAGAAAATGGCGCTGAGGAGGGCGAAGAAGCAGAGAGGAAGGGCGGCCCATGGAGGGGCCCCCACAGACGTCGAGCGCGGCGCGCCCAGTACACACATCACCACAGAGGCCGTGGCCTCAGGACAAAGGCCCCCGCCGAACAGAGCAGCTCCCGTCCCCCCCAGCGCGTCAAGGATGGAGGGGAGAGGAGAAGGAGCTGAGGGAACGAGGGAGGTAGGTATGTCAGAGAAAAAAAAAAAACACACCACAAACCAGCAGATGAAACCAGAAAACAGCTTGCACAAAACACTAAATAATAAAGCTTGTGGGAACAGACGGGCATTGTATGTCCCAATTGGGGCTCTTAGAGACTAGAATTAGTACTAGAGTTAGGACTGCACCTCACAGGGGCACCTTGGCGCTGGTGGTGCAGCTTAAGCATACTTCTGCAGATGTGTGTGACCGAGCCCCCTGTTTTTAACCTAGTTTAGAGACAGATTGTAGGCTGGTCAGCAAGCTAACTGGTTTGAGTGCTGTGGCCCCTTTAAGACTTTTAACAGACGGGCATAACCCATGGGCATAGAGTGGTTCCTACCCCCCCCCCCCCCCCCCCAATAGGCTCCCCGCCAGCGTTCACCCTACCTTCACCGTCCCGTCAGCCATGGCTGTGAGGCAGAAATGGGTCCACGGGAACAGTGGGAATAGGGGTGCAGCGGCCGACAGGCTTAGAAGGCCCCGCCCAGCTGCAGTATCCAGGAGAGAGTATCCAGACGATCCTAGCAGCAGCACTGCAAGATGAACTCTGGGGATTCTAGTGAGACACCTCATTTTATAGGGGGCCGGGAGGAGCTACAGCTTTGGATCTCGCAGTAGACTGCGCCATCTGGTGGCGGAATACCCACATGTAATTATTGTGGGACGACCTGGAATGGATATAGTGAAAATTATGGTAAATATCTACCTCAGTGCAGTGATGCCCAGCTGGGGTCTGCTCACCCACTTCACAGGCAAGCCTCATTCTCGGATCTTGGCTATCTTGCCCTGAAGGCATCCCTGAGTCAATCTTTTCTCATCCTCCTCACTACTCTATATATCCCATTCATGTTTTACTGTTCCTTCTTTTTTGGCCTAAAATCTAAAAATTGCTCTTTCCACTTCCTATGCCATCTGCTCCAGCAGTAAGCCAGCAACTTGAGAGGTATTGCAATTCAAGAGCCACACCCTGCCCTGCCAGCTCTTGACCAATAAAGGCTGAGCTAAGGGTGTTCACTGTGGCCAACATGGCCCAAAGCAGTAAAGTGAGTCTGATGCCCAAAGGGCACAACTGCTAAAAACAGGAAAGAAAGATTTCTCTTGCCCTTAGCTTATCAGTAGAGCAGATGGCCCGAAAGAAAGGCGACTATAGGCCATTTTTAATGTTAGACCTAAAGCAGAACAAAACCTGCAGTGACCGGCCTGGAATATAAAAGTTTCCAGGACTGTCTGCTGGATTTCTCTGGGGGCCTCCTACGTGCGCCATTGGACCGGGGAGGAGGTAAACAGATTGGGGGGGGGGGTTCCACACAGCGTGGCATTCCGATTCCCCAGGTGAGCGGAAAGAAGCCCAGGAAAGTAAACACACTCAGGTTTTGTTCTGCTTTAAAGGTTTACAGAATGGGGCATCCCGGTTCCAGGCCTGCCACTGGTGGGTTTTGTGACACTTTAAGCTCTAACTGTACACCCTGGTCAGTTTTTTCTATTATCAGATGAATATAGGCAGCAGCTTCCGACGTATCAATTTGCAAGAACATTTTTAATGATATATTAAAGGGATTGTCCTGGCCAAGTGTAAAAGCATTGTTTGCTTACTTGCCGTGCAGAGGATTTACCCTGTTGTGCGTTGAGATTTAGGTCCTTTCCTGTAACCCAGAACACGCATATTTTTTCTCTTTTTGTCCAACTTTTTTTGCCACCCCTCTTGTATCAGACTGTGTGGAATACAACGATGAGTGAGCAGCTACTACCTGCTCTGTCTGGCTTCTTCCATTCAGTCCTAAAAATAAATAAGGGTCTGGGCTACAGAAGAGGGACTGATTCTCAGCAACAACAGCAGCTTGCCAGGATGAACAATCTGCATGGCCAGTAGGCAAATACGATTTTTTTAAGCTTAGCTGGGACAATCTTTTGAAAAAAAAGAAAGATACAAAAAATGTAAGAAACCTGTTGGCTTGCTAGGAATACACGGATGGCTGTTGTGAATCAGAAGGAATAAATAGGAGAGTGAAAGGGTAAAGCAGCGGCAGAGTTTACCTTGGCGTAGGGCTGGGTGCAGATTATCTTCACTCTGTCCCACTTCTTCTCAGCCGCTGCCTTCACCAGCTTGTCCGGCCCGAAGATTCTTGTGCGATTCAGGTTACTGCCGCTCTTGCTCTCTGCCGGCGACATGAACGACGACATACCCAGGATGACCTGCTCAGAAACCAGACACTTAGGCTGGAGCTAGCGAGAATTTCATTGGCTAATTTAGACCTCACATACTGCAACAATATAAAATAAGGGACCTTCTACTGAGTGTAACATAAGGCTTGGCTTAAAGCTACCCAAGAGCATCCCCATTTGGGATTTCCCCACTGTGCAAAATCACTGGGATAGCACTTAAAGTGTTTGGTAAGTCAAATAATAAATATCAGTAGCTTACCTTTCATCAAGTCCCTCCAGCATTGTTCTCTATGCTCTCTCAGTCTCTGTAGTTAGAAAATCACTTCCTCATTCAGCTTTCAGTCTCCAGCCCACTGACCTGGTCTTTTAATCAATCTTCAGTGGACAGAGAACAGAAACACTCCTTCCACGGACATCCTGATTGGCTGCCTCTATCTGCAGCTCAGAAACCCCGCCGTCCTCTCTTCCTCATGAACGTGCACAGCTCTCAGGGTCTGTCTCCAGTCTTTAATCAGGCTGCCAGCAATCAACAGCCTGTCCCTGCCTGCCACCCTTTATTCCAGTCTTGCCACCAAGCAAACCCCCTTTTTCATCTGGGCACACTAGTTGCTAAGAGGCTGTCTCTCACTGTCATGATCTGGTCACACTGAGCTGACAGGCTGCAATCTGCACCATCTCTCACTGTCATGATTTGGTCACAATGAGCTGACAGGCTGCAATCTCTGCCTGCACCATGTCTCTCACTGCCATGATTTGGTCACAATGAGCTGACAAGGCTGCAATCTCTGCCTGCACCATGTCTCACACTGTCATGATCTGGTCACACTGAGCTGACAGGCTGCAATCTCTGCCTGCACTATGTCTCTCACTGCCATGATCTGGTCACACAGAGCTGACAGGCTGCAATCTTTGCCTGCACTATGTCTCTCACTGCCATGATCTGGTCATAAGGAGCTGACAGGCTGCCATCTCTGCCTGCACCATGGCTCTCACTGTCATGATCAGGTCACACTGAGCTGACAGGCTGCAATCTCTGTCTGCACCATAGCGCTTACTGCCATTATCAGGTCACAATGAGCTGACAGGCTGCAATCTCTGCCTGCACCATGTCTCTCACCCTCATGATCCACCTTTATGTACAAGCTGTAAGCACACGCCCTAGAGACCACCCATTATGAATATGCTAAGCACACAGTGTGCTTACATCACATCGCTGTTGCCACACCCACTGTTTCTCCTCATGTTTTCTATGAGTCGCCAATGCTCTAATTTTGGAACCACAGGGTCTTTTTGAAAACAGGTGGAAGTTTGGGACAGTGCAACTTGTACCCTAAGACAAAGGGACAACAATCAGGCTTGCCTTACATATCACGTGCATATAACCTGTACCCACATCATTGGTCGGCAGCACAGTGTGCTGCACAGATTTTCTGTCTACATTTGGAGTGAAACACAGGTAGGTCTAAGAGGGACCTGTTTGTGAGCTGGGGACACACTGAATGCCATAGCTGGATTTAATTGGAACCAATAATACAATTCTGTGATTATTCACCTGTAGAATTGGATAAGATTCTTTACTCTTGGGTATTACTCCGCCAGATGGCACTGGACTGCAGAGACAGCGAAATTGGCTCCTCCCGGCCCCACAAATACCCAGTATTGAAAAGCAGTTAACAGGAAGCCGGAAGAATGATAACATAACCATCCATTAACTAAACCAACAATGATAACAATCACAATACAGGGGATTCAAGAATAATGAAACCAAGGGTGGGGTGGAGCAGGATGTATTGTATACTCATAATACCAATTCTATTCAATTCTAATCACAGAATTGTATTATTCTTAGTATACAGTACGTCCTGCTCCAGATAAGATTCTTTATTCTTTACTCTTGGGACATCCAATAGCAGTGTCCATAAAGTAGGGTGGGATCCCCAAAGGTAACAGCAGACAGTTTAGACCACTGCCGCCTGCAGAACTTTGCGGCCAAAAGCAGCATCAGCTGAGGCCCTAACATCAACCTTGTAAAACTTGGAAAAGGTATGAACAGAAGACCAAGTAGCGGTCTTGCAAATTGTTCAACAGAAGCCTGGTGCTGAAAAGCCCAAGAGGCACCAATAGCACGAGTGGAATGAGCAGTGAGGCAGAAGGGAGGATTCTTCCCCTTAGCAGTGTAGGCCTGAATCACAGCCTGACGGATCCATTTGCTGATAGTAGATTTAGCAGGAGCCAGACCCTTCCTAGGACCAGAAGGGAACACAAAAAGAGCATCAGTTTTCCTGAAAGGTGCAGTAGCCACCAGATAGTACTTCAGATTCCTGACCACATCCAAGGAATGCAAAACCCTCTCCTTAGTGTTACTAGGATTAGGGCACAAGGAAGGTAGAACAATGTCCTGATTAAGATGAAAGGCAGAAACAACCTTAGGCAGAAAATCTGGCTTGAAGTGAAACACCACCTTGTCCTGGTGTGTCTCAAAGTAGGGGGGCAGGATGGAAAGCGCCGTCAACTCAGAAACACGCCTAACAGAAGTGATAGCCACCAAAAAGACAACCTTGAGAGTAAGATTGGCCAAGGCAGCCTCCTGCACAGGTTCAAAGGGAGCACGCTGCAAGGAAGAAAGAACCAAGTTCAAGGCCCAGACAGGCAACATGGGCTTACGTGGGGGACGCACATGAGTAACCCCCTGGAAAAAGGTCCTGATCAGAGAATGCTGAGCAAAAGATCTTTGGAAGAAAACAGCCAAGGCAGACACATGAGCCTTCAGAGTACTGAGTTGAAGCCCCAGATCCAAACCATGTTGAAGGGAACTCCAGAATCCTGGGAATAGAGAACACACAACAGGGAAGAGACCTAGACTCACACCAGTCAATGTAGGCACGCCAAACCCTATAGTAAATGGAAGAAGATGATTTCTTCCTTGCCCTAATCATGGTGTTAACAACAGAGGCAGACAGCTCCTTTTCCATCAAGATGGAGGTTTCAGCAGCCAGGCCGTCAAAGCCAGCGTTTGTAAATTGGGATGGCATAAATGTCCCTGAGTAAGTAGGTCTGGAACCCTGGGCAGATTGTACTGATCTACCGCCAGCTGCACTATGTCTGCGAACCACACTCTTCTTGGCCACCGGGGAGCCACCAGGATTGCTGGCACCCCTTCCTGAGCTATCTTGTGCAGAACCCAGCCTAACAGGGGTAATGGGGAAAAGACATACAGAAGCTGAAAATCCTTCCATGACATTGCTAGAGCATCTGTGGCCAAGGCCATCCTGGGATAGGGAGACAAAGACTGGGAGCTTGTGATTGTGACGGGACGCAAACAGATCAACATCTGGCTGACCCCAACGGTGACACAGAGAGTGAAACACCCTGTCGCTGAGGGACCATTCTCCCAGGCGAGAGGTCCCCCTGCTCAGAGAGTCTGCCTGCAGATTCTCCAGAGTCTGCCTGCAGGGAACATTGTCCTCTGCCCAGGACAGGATCAGAGACACTTCCTTGAGGGCCCCCCTTGCTCGGGGCCCTCCCTGATGATTGATATAGGCAACCGCCGTCTGGTTGTCCGAGTGTACCTGAACAGGCCGGCCCCGAAGGTGTTGGGTCAAGTGAGCCAGAACCAACCTGACCGCCCTCAGTTCCAGAATGTTGATAGGTGTGTGGGCCTCCTGCGGGCCCCACCCCCCTTGGAACTGTAGGGACTTCCAGAAGCCCCCCCAACCTGTCAGACTGGCATCCGTGGTGACCGTCTTCTCCAGCAGGGTGCCAGAAAAGATCTGCCTGCCAACAAGTTCCTGGAGTCCAGCCACAAGAGGGACCACCTGGGGGGGATGGGGGGGGGGGGGGACAGAACAAGGACCTGGTCCAGGGACGCAGGAACCTTGTCCCATAAGGACAAGAGGTGGAGTTGCAGTGGCCTCATGTGAAACTGGGCATAAGGAACCGCCTCGAAGCACGCCACCATCAGGCCCACCAGCTGCATTCACTGCCTGATGGAGGGATGAGGGCAAGATAGAAGGAACAGAACCTGCGCTAGCAGACTGTCCACCTTCTGCTGAGGAAGAAAGATCCTTGCCTGAACTGTATCCAGATTCATTCCCAGAAATGGAGTCACCAAGGAGGGAGACAGGGAAGATTTGGGATGGTTGATCACCCAGCCAAATGACACCAGGGTGGAAACTACCAGCTGAGTATCCAGCTCTGCCTGTTGGAGGGACTGAGAAGTGATGAGAATGTTGTCCAAACAGGGCAGCACACGGATGCCCTGAGACCTGAGCAGAGCCATCATTCCTGCCAGCACCTTGGTGAACACTCTGGGAGCTGAAGTGAGACCGAAGGGCAATGCCACAAATTGGTAGTGCCGATCCACCAGAGCGAACCTGAGGAATCTTTGATGACCTGGAAAGATGGGAATATGAAGGTAAGCATCCTTGATGTCCACAGAGGTCATGAAGTCCCCTGGACGCAGGGAACTGATAGCAGAGCGCAGAGTTTCCATGCAAAAGTGCCTGCAACTGACAAATTTGTTGAGGATCTTCAAGTCCAGGATGGGCCTGACTGACCCATCTCTTTTGGGCACGGTGAAAAGGTTGGAATAAAAACCCTTGCCCCTTTCTCGTAAGGGGACCTGACAGATGACCTCCAGCTCCAGAAGGCTTTGCACAGCCAGAAACAGAGCCTGAGCTGACATGGGGTCCTGAGACATCCGGGATCTGATGAATCTTGGGGGCGGCCAGGCAGCAAACTATCTTGTAACCGGAGGACACCACCTCCTGAATCCACCGATCTGAGACATGAAGCCTCCAGACATGAGCAAAGAGCTGAAGCCGTCCCCCCACCCGGATGGGTGAGGGCGCCCCTTCATGCCTGAGGAGGCTTGGAGGAAGGTTTAGGCTTGGAGCCCTGGGCCAGAGTGTCCACGTCCTATGCCCCTACCCCAGAAATCACCTCGGGCCCCAGTAAATGTGACCCCTCTCCCCGTTCTGGCTCCACAGTAGGGGGAAGAAAAAGAGCCCGGGCCCCGAAAGGGCCGAGACTGCCTTCTGCGCTGGGATAACCTGCCTCCCTTAGCAAACAGGTCCAGGCGGTCCCCAAATAGGCGTAGTCGTTTGAAGGGAAACCCAGTGAGAGCCTTCTTGGCAGCGTTGTCAGCTGCCCACTGGCACAGCCAAACCGAGCGGTGTACAGCCACCACCAAGGCAGAGGCTCTGCCACACATCCTAATGGTATCATCCAAGGCAGAGAGGACATAAGCAACAAATACCTCACAACGCGAGAGTGCATTAAACTCTTCACTAGAAACATCATCAGGAGCTCCATCTAGGACACTTTTAAGCAGAGTCCTAATAGCCACCGCTGTAATGGCAGAGGCACAAACCGGGCACAGCGCCGTCCCCACACAGGCAAAGGCATGGGAAGTCAGCTGATTAATACGCCAGTCCTCACTATCCTTCAAGGTAGTAGAGTCAGGGGAATGCATGACAGAGGTGTTAAGACAAACCCAGAATTGGGGCATCCACTTCTGGAGGGGATGACCAACGTTTTACCACATCAGCAGGAAAAGGATCTCTCTTATTCCAACTCTTAGGGACTCCAGGGAGCCTACTAGGATGCTCCCATTCTTTGAGCACGAAATTATTAAAGTGAGATTGTTCAGGGAACTCTAAACGTGGCTTAGCAGTATGAAACAATTCCCCCTGCTGCTTAGGAGCCGCTGCCGGGAGGGGGAGGGGGGGGGGGGGAGATAGAAAGCACTTCAAAAATCTGAGCCAAAAGCCTATCAGTATCATCTGGGGACCAGGGAGTCAGAGAACAATTCCCAGACAGATCAAAGAACTCATCAGCCTCCATAAAAAAAAGAGCGACATCAGGCGCCAAATGCCGCCTCCTAGCAGAGGCCTTACGCGCCATAGTATTAGCAAGCAACTTTTCAACACTGGCCAGTCTAGTAGACACATCAGGCTGAGACTTCCCACTAGTATGCAGCTCACTGGGAGTCAAATTTAAGCTTGGGGGGAGTAGGCGAAGCCATACGTGGCACAGGCCCAGCTGCTGGTAAACCAGGCTGCAGCGCAAGCACCTCCTGGGCACAAGGTACACAAACCCGCACATTGTCAATACTTGTAGGGGACACCCCACACACAGCCGGGCTTGTCCCGAAGGAACCCTGAGCACATTATCCTAAGACGCCTCCATATGGTGATTATAGCGGCACAATAGGCCGATAGGGATTCACGCTATAAAAGCAACCCGAGATGCCCCAATAGCCCGCTAGGGAAGTGGGAGGAATTAGCACACTAGGCCTCAATAAGTTTAACAACTAAATAGAGGGGGTAGGGCCAGGAGAAACCAACTGAGTTTGACCCGCCTGTAAGACATAAGCGAAAAAACCCCGTAAGCGACATGCATACATGGCATTAAAACATTTATACAAACAGCCCGCGAGGGCACTCACGGACCACGGTAGGTAGGCACCAGCCATGCAGCACGAAGAAGCAAAAATAGCGCAGAGTATACCTCTAGGGGCGGGCTGCTGAGACAGTGAAGCGGAACGCGCCAACCGCAGACCCCGCCCCCCCGAAGAGCGCGAAGCCGCACACGTGACAAATTCAACCAATGATGGCGCAGCAGTGCCTGAGGTAATGGCGCTGCTGACCACAGAACGCCATAGAAGCGCGCACGGCGGCAAATTTAACAAGCAACCAGATCTGTGCGGTGACAGAACTAAAGGCAACCAAGCACACCAACAAACAAGTGAATGTACCAAACACACACTCACACACACACCACCCCCCGAGAACGACAAGGGAGAGCGAGGGAGGGCGGCCACCCACGTAGGGCCCACGATAGACAGTGGCAATAGTACGGGAGAGGCATCCCATAAGGCTCACCATGTGCCTATACCGCCTACCCTTTGGTGAGGGATTGCGGTGGAGCAGCGCTCCTAAGCACCTGACAGCGGTGCTGCCTACCATCACCCGCACCCAAGGCTAGGAGGCATATTGACAATAGAACGGGTGGGAATAGTCCTACAGGGCCGCAGACTAATAGCCCCGCTCACCTGCGAGAAGATAGAGCCATCTTCTTGTCCTTCGCAGTCCAGACTGCAGAGAAAATCTGGGGATTTGTGGGAGGTCCTGGGTATTTGAGGGGCCAAGAGGAGCCAATTTCGCTGTCTCTGCAGTCCAGCGCCATCTGGCAGAGTAATACCCAAGAGTAAAGAATCTTATCTGGAGCAGGACGTACTGTATACTAAGAATAAAGGATATATGTTATGCCATTACTGTGAGTGCTGGACTTTATACACTAAGAAATTCTGCATCCTTAGGTCATGGGCTGGCCTATGACCCTGCCTCATCCCACTCCTCTAAAAGCATACACGGCCCCGAACAGACCCCAGGGTGTTTTTGTGCCCGTGCTGGCACTTTGTTAGTGAAAATGAAGACATCATTTTGGTCAATGCATTAATTGTGTTTATTGAATTGCTTTGCTATGTTGCTTGCATTCGATGCACACAACACCGCCGGGCTTATATTAATGCCAAATTGTGATGCCCCTGTAAAGCAGACCAAAAGCCAGGATACTGGAAACCGTGCCGACTAAAACGTCTAATTCCTCAGCTATAACACCGACCTTCCAAAATCACTTCACTTTATGGCTTGTTTTCCACTGACGATGATTCAACAGCTCGCCCTGAACAGGGGTCTTCTTCAATTGATTTACAATCAATTTTGAATCCATTTACAGTGCTTGGCCCAAAAATAGTGGTAGGAAGGTGCAGCATCACCATATACAGCAATCATCTTTTCATGGATTCCTATAGGCTTCTTTTCAGCCTTTGTAGGGAATTTAAATGCAGATTCTTCTCTTCGTTTGAAAACCTCCACAGTACGGCCTTGCCATCCTTCCAGTGCCTTCATCAGACTGAATTGTTACCAGTGGCAGAGGGGCCATAGAATGCAGAAGGAGAATTCCCAGTTTGCCGCACTACTTAGGGGCCAACTGGGCTGACCTTACCCAGACCCTCTGCCAGAATTCCCTCAGTCCTCTTCTAACATGCATTCAGCTCTCTGTCTCCCAAGTCTCCGAGCATACTTGGCCCCGTTGTACCCCCCCAGTCCACATTTTGCCACTGCAGTGCTTCTAGTCATAACTGTGGGGGCATACCCACTTCTGAAACAGTATCTGTCCCTTCAATACAGAAGGTCCATTACCTTTTCTGTAAAAGGGGTCATTTCCAGCCCTGACCCTGGGGGCAGGGCTCATCAGCTCATGGGCTGACAAGGGCCAGTAAATTCCCTTGAGTAATACTGTGTGTGTTGAATGTCCAGACATGTCTAAAACTGCAAAGACAAGCTCAGCTCGATAGCATTGACAGAACGTACTGGGGTACATAGCCTATAACCTACAGACAGCAAGCTCTGTCCCGTAATGTTCAGTTGTGTGCCTGTCATTTCCTGACACACAAACATAGCAGTGAAGAGTGTTTAGGAAATGACGGGCACCAAATTGAAACTTATGTGAGTGGACACATGCTGCATCCCTATTTGTCAGACTGCTTATCACTGTCACCTTCTGTTGTTTTTAAGATTTTAAGTGGGTAAAAAATACTAAGAGGAAGATGGGGAAAAAAAAAAACGTCATTTACTTTTTTTTACTTTAATGGGTGTTTAAAGAGGAACTTTGGAGTCCCTGGAGTCTAAAAGATGCCAGGACCATCCGTGTTCCACTTCTTCAATTTGGGAGTGTGAAACCTGAATCCCCTAGATCCACTCACCTGATCCTGGAGCCCTTGCCGCCATATCCCCACTCCCCTCTAGCTGAGCCTTTTTGAATGGGCGACATGGGCACGCCACAGCTAAAAGCTGAGCGAGGGGGGTGAGGCCAGTGGGATGGGGATGTCCTGTCAGAGGATCAACACACTGAAAACTGAAAAATTCCTGTGTGTTGTTTCTCTTTAAGAAGGATAGCTGTCTCTTGTAATATGTTACCACCATGAAAAGCCTGCAGGCTTACCTCATACTCTTGCTCGCTGACGGAGGTTGAGTGCCCCACCAACAATTCTACAAAGGCCGAACCTTCGTTTCCAATGTCCACACTGTGGATCTGCTCTTCTTTCTCAAACTACAGCGGGGATAAAAAAAAAAAAAAAAAAAAAAAAAAAATCACAGAAAGAAGGCATAAACGTAGAAATGTAGAGGGCACACAGATAGTTCAGCCATGCTAGAGCTCATCTGGGGTCAGGTGACAACAGGCCTATAAACCCACAGCAGGGGTACACAATGTGTTTTGGTCTAAGGGCTGCATTGTCCTATCGTTCCACTTCAAGGGGCCACAATAAAATGGAAAAAGCGTAAACGCAAAAAGGTTTACTTCAGGTAAGTGGTTACCTTTAAAGGGTTTTTTTAAGGTAAAGGTTTAAAAAAATAAATAAACTATAAAAAACTAAAACAGCAGCTTACCATACCAAGCATCGCTCCAGCACTGTTCCTCTTCTCAGGTCGGTGCGCGATTCCTCATTTGCTGCTCTGGCCACCCCAAGCCCCCCGTCCATGCGGGTCATGGACACTAGATGAAGAGCTAGAACACCCCTCCGCCTATTAATGTCTCCTATTAATCACAGAGCCATTCAAGCATCACTAAAAGGGAAGCATAGGGACTAGGTGGGCAGGATCCAACTTTGGACTAACTGCATGGCGTTTCCTTGCAGCTGCATGGGACCTCCCTAACGTGATCCAGTTATGAATATTAGATTGCAAACTTCTTTGGCTGGCTGGGATCTGCTGCACTAACCATGTAGCTCACTGCTGATTTTTTTGCCTCGATCATGGCATTAGTGAAACACATGCAGAAGACATTGCCAGGCAGCTTCTAGGAATGAAGGAAGCCACCTCCTCATCCGTTCTATGGTGCTGCTGCTGTCCATTGACCATATATTTTGCTGTACCTCTTTCTTAGAAGCAGGCAGTGCCCCCTCCCCATGGCCACGGTGACCGCCCTGCTCACCCTCCCCTGGAAACAGCCCTGGAGACCTCTTACCTGCAGAATGACCGAGATCTGCTTCTCCCCGGCTTGCTTGGCTTTCCATTTTCGGTATGTGTCGGGCTTCAGTAGGTTCTCCGCTGTGTGCGTCTATCAGACATATAGATAATGTGAAAAATAATAATTCTAAGGTGCTGAGGTGATTGCAATGCATTGTGGGAGGCATACTAGTAATGGTTTTACTTAAGGGCATAGGGGAAAAGTGTTGGGGAATAGATAATACTTGTCCCCCTATTAACCTCCTTGCTGCCATACTTAAAGTGGACCAACACCCACCGGTGATCGGCCCGGGAATCTATAAGATTCCCGGGCCGATCACCTCCCTCCCCGCGGGACATCCGAGATCGGGATGTCCCGCGGGGTGAAACCCCCCCAAACTCCTTACCTTAGTTTCGGCGTCGGCGGCCGCCGCCTCCCTCGCGCCCCTCTAGACGTGCGCGCGCCCGCGCCGGCCGTCTGTCCGTCAATGGCCGGCGCGGGCACGCGCGGGAGGCGGCGGCGGAGGAGCCGCGGCTTGTCCGTCGGCGCGGGGAGAGGTGAGTTCGGGGGGGTTTCACACAGCGGGGCACCCCGATTAGGGGTGCCCCACCGAAGTGGACCAAGACCCAGGATAGTCAAAATCCTGGGTGTTGGTCCACTTTAAAGCGGACCTTCACCCTGAATAAGAGTCTATCTTGTATGTTTCCCACATCCTGTACATACAGATGTTCACATTAAAATTCATCCTACCTGCATCTACTGCATGTTATGAGCCTTTAAACTTCCAAGATGGCGGCTCATGGGTCATCAGGCAGCCTGCAAACAGGAAGTGCCTTCTGACCGTGTCGCTCTGCATTCTGGGATTGCTGTCCTTTCCCTGACCCCAGCTCTGCTCAGCTATAACCCCACCCCCTGAACTTTATTCTGCTCTCCTCAGTATGTGATGCTCCTTAGGCAAGATGGCGGCGCCCGTATCCTAGAGTCCTGAACAGAGTTGCAGCCCAGTGGGGGAAAGAATAATAAGTGGCACTGGATTGCTCTGGGGGTCCGAGGAGAAAGGTAAGACTCTCCCGTTCTGCACTGGGTCATCTACAATTGGGATGCCTCCTTGCGCCCGATACAAAACCCATTTTGGGGAAAATTGGTTGTTTCGGTTTAACTCCCTCTCCAGACACACACTAACTTACTCCCACCTCATTTCCTGTGTGTTGTTCCTCTCTGCGGTGGCATCCCGAATTGGGATGCCCTGATGTGTGTACCCCCCCCCCCCCAAGGTCGCACCGTTTCACTCACCTGCCTTCCGTTCCCACGGCGCAGACTCAGACGAGAGTGCTGATTGGCCGAGCGGCTCACTCAGTCAATTAGAACACTCACTGTCAATAAGGCAATCTTGTATGTTACCCCCACCCTGTCCACATAAAAAAAAGTCATCCTACCTGCATCTACAACCCCTGGCAAGAATTAGGGAATCACCAGTCTGGGGATGTTCCTTCAGTTGTTGAATTTTGTTGAAAAAAAAGCAGATCACAGACATGACAAAAAAACTAAAGGCATTTCAAATGGCAACTTCCTGGCTTTAAGATATACTAAAAGAAATCAAGAAAAATAATTGTGGTAGCCAGTAACAGTTAAATTTTTTAGAACAAGCACAGGGAATACATTATGAAATCACTCAATTTTGAGGAATATGGAATCATGAAAAACAAACAAAATAACACTCCAACACATCACTAGTACTTTGTTGCACCACCTCTGGCTTTTATAACTGCTTGCAGTCTCTAAGGCATTGGCCTTGATTTTCTTAAAGTGGACCAACACCCTCCCATGATTGGCCCGGGAATCTATAAGATTCCCGGACCGATCAGCTTCCTGACTGCGGGGCACCCGAAACCCCCCAGAAACCCCTAAATCCCTACCTGCTCCCCGATCCAGCGGCGCCCGCCGCCACCTCCCGCGCGTCCCTCTAGCAGGACGCGCACCCGCGCCGGTCGTTTGTGAATGGCCGGCGCGCGCCCTGTAAGAGTGATGCGCGGGAGGCAGCGGCGGGCGCGCTCTCTTGTCCGTCGCTGCCTCCCGCTTTTCCGCCGGCGGGGATTGGCTGCAGTGGTCACGTGGGAGAGGCGAGTTTTTGGGGCTTTCTGGGGGGTTTCACACAGCGGGGCACCCCCGATCGGTGTGCCCCACCAAAGTGGACCAAAACCCAGGATAGTCAAAATCCTGGGTGTTGGTCCACTTTAAGAGTTGAAAAAAACTCTCATGGTAGTAAAAAATTAAATTCATGAGAAAAAAGCCTGAGAATATCACTGTTAGTGAATCACCAGCTACTAAGACAATGAAAGTCAATGGCACTTTATTACTCCTGAAAAAAGTATTGAACTTTCTACCTATTTTTACCTGTAGTAAAAAGTGCCATTGACTTTCATTGTCTTCCTATCTGGTGATTCACTAACAGTGAAATGCTCAGGCTTTTTTCTCATGAATTTAATTTTTTACTATCTAGTGAGTTTTTTTCAACGCTTTGTGAATCGAGGCCATTGACTTAATGAGTGACAATCAGTACCCTTCACCAATCTGGCTCCAGCTTTCTCCGATTGCTGTTTCCAGATCAGCTTCGCAGGTTGGAGCCTTGTCATGGACCATTTTCTTTAACTTTCACCACAGATTTTCAATTGGATTGAGATCCGGGCTGTATGCAGGCCATGACATTGACCTTATATGTCTCTTTAAGGAATGTTTTCACAGTTTTTGCTCTAGGGCAAGATGCATTATCATCTTGAAAAGAGATGTCATCATCCCCAAACATCCTTTCGATAGATGGGATAAGAAAAGTGTCCAAAATGTCAACGTAAACCTGTGCATTTATTGAAGATGTAATGACAGCCATCCCCCAGTGCTTTTACCTGACATGCAGCCCCATATCATCAATGACTGTGGAAATTTGCATGTTTTCTTCACACAGTCATCTGCATAAATCTCTTTGGAACGGCACCAAACAAAAGTTCCAGCATCATCACCTTGCCCAATGCAGATTCGAGATTCATCACTGAATAGGACTTTCATCCACAGTCCACGACTGCCTTTCCTTAGCCCATTGCAACCTTGTTTTTTCTGTTTAGGTGTTAGTGATGGCTTTCTTTTAGCTTTTCTGTATGTAAATCCCATTTCCTTTAGGCGGTTTCTTACAGTTCGGTCACAGACTCCCATTTTTCCCTTATTTGTTTTGTTGTACATTTTCTGTTTTCAAGGCATATTGCTTTAAGTTTTCTGTCTTGACGCTTTGATGTCTTCCTTGGTCTACCAGTATGCTTGCCTTTAACCACTTTCCCATGTTGTTTGTACTTGGTCCAGGTTGGTTTTAGACACAGCTGACTGTGAACAACCAACATCTTGTGCAACGCCGCGTGATGATTTACCCGCTTTAAAGTGGACCAACACCTAGGATTTTGACTATCCTGGGTTTTGGTCCACTTCGGTGCCCCGCTGTGTGTGTGAAACCCCCCAGAAAGCCCCAAAAACTCACCTCCCCCCGCTCCCACGTGACCGCTGCTGCCAATCCCCGCCGAAGGACAAGCGGGAAACAGCGACGGACAAGAGAGCGCGCCCGCCGCCTCCCGCGCGTCACTCTTACAAGGCGCGCGCCCGCACCGGCCATTCACAAACGGCCGGTGTGGGTGCGCGTCCTGCTAGGCGCCGCTAGATCGAGGACCAGGTAGGGATATAGGGGTTTCTGGGGGGTTTCACACAGCGATCGGGGTGCCCCGCAGTTTCACACACCGATCGGGGTGCCCCGCAGTCAGGGGACTGATCGGTCCGGGAATCTTATAGATTCCCGGGCCGATCAGTGGAGGGTGTTGGTCTGATAATCCTCTCCTTTTTATCAAGTGACATCTCTGGTGTTGGAGCCATGATTCATGTCAGTCCTCTTGTTGCAGCAGCTCTCCGAGGTGTGATCACTCCTTTTTACCTGGACACTAACGAGCAGATTTAATCTGATGCAGGTGTTATTGTTTGTAATGAAAATTTGCAGGGTGATTCCATATGTTTTTCCTCAAAATTGAATGATTCCATAATTTATTCCCTGTGCTTGTTCTACAAATGTAACTATTACTGGCTACCACAATTTTTCTTGATTTCTTTTAGTATTTCTTAAAGCCAGGAAGTTGCCATTTGAAATGCCTTTAGTTTTTTGTCATGTCTGTGATCTGCTTTTTTTCAACAAAATTCAACAACTGAAGGAACATCCTCAGAGACTGGCGATTCCATAATTTTTGCCAGGGGTCCTGAACAGAGTTGAAGCCCGGCAAGGAAAAGGATAATAAAAGATTATAAACTAAAAATATATTAATTTTAGCTGCTGGAGAATAGTTTTTAAGGGCTTTTCGTTAAATGATGCTGAAGGTCCGGTAAGACTCTCTATACACCCAACCAACTGCCTCCAACGCTAAAAAAACCTCCTTCCCCATATTAGAAGCACAGCGCCCATAGACGTCTAAGGCAGCGCATGTAAAATGCAACGTACTGCCTTTGGCCTGCATTATTCTTTGCAGTTTGCCAGACTTGGGAAACTCCGATCCTATGACACAGGCCTGTCCTCTGCAGCACAAGGCTGATTCTGGTCCCCAATGGAAGAAGGATCTAGAGCATCTTCGACATTCAGCTTTCACCAGTGGACATCGTGGGAGAAGCACACGGTATGGGCTTGTTGTTATTGATCAGTTGAAATCTACGGAAATTATCGCCTACGTTTCGGTTACTCACGTTGTCAGCGCTGCTGCAGGAGACGACGTGCTTCAGTTTGATCTCCGGCATTGTTCAGGGATATGGGCCCTCCAAGATAAGCAGAGTGAAGCTTTATCTGCTGGGCTGTCCACACATGCCCCCTGAAAAACAACATTGCCAATGCTGGTCATATTCTTTAGCAAATAAGAGGTTAGCGCTTTCCTCTGCTTACCTCAGATCCACCAATCAGCTGTGATGAATGACTGAATGGTCGAAATCTATGTGGGGTGCAGATACCTCTCTGCCCTCTACTTACCTAAAAGCAGAACAAAACCCAGGATTTCTAACTTTGCCAGGTTTTGTTCAGTATCCCGCTGTGCGAAACCCCCCATTTCAACTCACCCCTCCTCGGTCCAATGGCACATGCATGGGTTCTCGTCCAATCAGAGCCCATTGCCGTGTTAACATCCTTTGGCAAAGGGCTCTGATTGAATTAAATGGGGAGTAAACCCTGTATCCCCTATCTGAATGGCACGTGCTCCCCATTGAACACAATCAGAGCCCTTTGCCGAATGATGTAGTCAAGATAAAGGGCTCTGATTGGACGAGAGCCAGTGGATCGGAAAAAGGTAAGTTATTTCTGGTGTCCTGGGGGGTTTCACACAGCGGGTCATTGCAATTCGGGATGCATGCTGGGAAAGCTCAGCGCAGGTGGTTTTGTTCCCCTTAAAAGCTGCAAATTATTAGTAAAATATGAAAGACTGTATAGTAGGAAAACATGAGAAGTGAAGATATTGCTGCCCACCATTTACCTAGATGCCACCAATCAGCAGTAATAAATTAGAGCAGGGTTTTCAATTAGACTGTTCAATCAGATTGTATGCTGCACAGGCTATAGTAAGCGTATACAATCAGATTGTATGCTGCACAGGCTTGTAGTAAGTGTATACAATCAGATTGGCTATAGTAAATGTATACAATCAGATTGTATGCTGCTCAGGCTATAGTAAGTGTAAAAAATCAGATTGTATGCTGCTCAGGCTATAGTAAGTGTATACAATCAGATTGTATGCTGCTCAGGCTATAGTAAGTGTATATATAATCAGATTGTATGCTGCTCAGGCTATAGTAAGTGTATATATAATCAGATTGTATGCTGCTCAGGCTATAGTAAGTGTATATATAATCAGATTGTATGCTGCTCAGGCTATAGTAAGTGTATACAATCAGATTGTATGCTGCTCAGGCTATAGTAAGTGTATACAATCAGATTGTATGCTGCTCGGGCTATAGTAAGTGTATATATAATCAGATTGTATGCTGCTCAGGCTATAGTAAGTGTATATATAATCAGATTGTATGCTGCTCAGGCTATAGTACGTGTATACAATCAGATTGTATGCTGCTTGGGCTATAGTAAGTGTATATATAATCAGATTGTATGCTGCTCAGGCTATAGTAAGTGTATATATAATCAGATTGTATGCTGCTCAGGCTATAGTAAGTGTATATATAATCAGATTGTATGCTGCTCAGGCTATAGTAAGTGTATACAATCAGATTGTATGCTGCTCGGGCTATAGTAAGTGTATATATAATCAGATTGTATGCTGCTCAGGCTATAGTAAGTGTATATATAATCAGATTGTATGCTGCTCGGGCTATAGTAAGTGTATATATAATCAGATTGTATGCTGCTCGGGCTATAGTAAGTGTATAGAATCAGATTGTATGCTGCTCAGGCTATAGTAAGTGTATACAATCAGATTGTATGCTGCTCAGGCTATAGTAAGTGTATATATAATCAGATTGTATGCTGCTCAGGCTATAATAAGTGTATACAATCAGATTGTATGCTGCTCGGGCTATAGTAAGTGTATATATAATCAGATTGTATGCTGCTCGGGCTATAGTAAGTGTATACAATCAGATTGTATGCTGCTCAGGCTATAGTAAGTGTATATATAATCAGATTGTATGCTGCTCAGGATATATTAGGTGTATACAATCAGATTGGCTATAGTAAGTGATACAGGCTGCAGGTATCGGGCGCTATATAGAGGAAACAATAACACATCAGACACGTAGCAACACACACATACCGAGCACACGCTTTTCCTGATGCCGCGAACGAACCTCCCGCCCCGGATGTGCTCTCCAGCCAGCTGCTCAGTGTGTACAGGAAGCCAGAGGCCGCCATCTTTGCACACCCGGAAGTGGCTGGTGGCCCATAGTGAGCAGTTTTCATTGCCTAGCTAAACATAAAGCCAAATGGATAGCAAGTTACTGCGGGCTGTGGAGGCATACAGACAAATAAAATATATGGTACAGCTATATGGTTACATATAAAATATGTGTTAAAACAATATATTCATAGTCTGTTGTTAATAGGCAAAATGGATGTTTTTTTTAGCTAACCACATGACAGATATAGTCCTGTATTTAGCAGCATGTAAAAGAAAGGCTGTGTAGAATATAATGTAAAGCATTGAGGATGTATAAAACGTTAGGGCCAGATGGATTCCTACCTATAGGGCATCCCAATTTGGATGCAAGCCTGTCAAGGTGACCCCATAGTATAAAGATACTATTCCATCCCCACCAGTAAATCCTGAACCCAAAAAGAGCACCAAAACCGGAAGATTCCCTGCTACTGGAGCATTCCTGATTCACCAGATAGCTTGTTGATCCTATGGTGCATGTGACACCGCTGGCGGCATCCCCTGCATCCCTCTATCTGCTGCGCTCACCAGCGCCAAACCTATCTGAAGGAAACCATCCCCAGTTTTGTTCCCGTCATCCTGTATTCTGATGCCTCGCTGTGTGAAATCCCCCAGAACACCCAGTACAATTCACCCCTTGCTTGTTCCAATGGAGCATGCTTGCAGCCAATCAGAGCGATTTGCCATGTTTACATCCTTTGGCAAACTGCTATCATTGACTTTAATTGGGGGCTACTATCTGGATGGCTGGGACGGGAGCGCTTGCCCCCTGCCAGGGATGCGGCAGCGCACACTCCCTATTGAAAACAGTTACATAGTCACGGCAGACTTCTCAGCTGTCCCTGATTTGGAGGGACTGTCCCTCTTTTGAGTCAATGCCCCCTGTCATTCATTGTTCTCATTGAGGTGTAACATGCAGATCTGAAATGATTAATTTGCCTATTTAAAGTGTTTATATTGTACCTGTTACAACCTATCTTCTATCCATTCCTCAATGAGTGGGCGTGGCTTAGTTTTACAGTTCTCCCTCTTTCCCACCCTGAAAGGTTGGGAGGTATAAAGAAGGCTATCATTGAACACTGGACAAGGAAAGGTAAGCGCCCTGGGGGGGGGGGGGTCACACAGCAGGGCATCCCAATTCGGAATGCCCCAGGGGGAAGCTAGCAGCCAACCCTGGAATCTTTTCCAGGCTGTCCACTGGTGGGTTTTGTTCCGGACAGGGCCGGCGTCAGCACCCGGCACGTTTGGGCAGCTGCCCGAGGCCCCCTGACAGGGCTGGCCTTTGGGGTGTGCAACGGCGCTTGACCGGCTGTGGACTGGGAGGGCAGCTGGTGCACGCACGCTTTGAATCGCACAACGGGGCATTTTGATTTAGATTTCAGGGGAGGAAGTGCTGGGTTTTGTTCTGCTTTTAAGTTGCCCGCCCCAGCTGATTTCCTATCCCTGGAGTATCCCAATCTGTGATACCCTACTTTGTGAAACCCCCTGGAATCGCTGGCATGCCCACTACACCCCTGGGTTTTGGTCCGCTTTACAGGGGCATCCCCCCCTGTTTGTGTAAGAACCCCCCTGGTTTGGCCTTTCACTCAAACTGATGATCCCAGTCACACACAGGGGCATCCAAAATCAGGAGGATCTAGGCATCCAAAATCAGGAGGATCTAGATTCGTTTAGACCCCCAAGGCCAGGTTTAAAGTGGTTTGGTGCACTTCAAAGTAGACCAAAACTAGAGTTTTGGTCCAAATAGCATGATCGTTAGGGGGCATCCAGATTAAGGACGTCCCTCGGTGATGTGACCACAAAGAGGCCCCCTGAGACCATACCGCCCACATAAACCTGGACTGCCTCTTTAAAGTGGACAAAATCTAAGGATTTTACTAGCTTGGGTTTTGGTCCATCCCCCTGAGGCATCCTGATTTGAGGCCCCACTGCGTGAAACCCCGCCAGTCACCCTCTTTCCTTACCTTTCCAATAGGCCCACAGATGCGCATTTTAATGTGCAGCTGGAGAAACTGCATGGAAATCTAGGCACACACACAAGTGGCACGCAGCACCCCCTGATTTCATCGCTTATGCATGGCCACACCAGTCATTCAGGCGAGCATGGGCATGCACAGCTCGAGAGAGCTGCCACCACCAGCCACGCATGCCCGGTGGGCTTGTTAGGTAAGGAAAGGGGGCGACTGCCCCGGTATCACACAATGGGGCACCTAAAACCACGATGCCCCAGGGGGATGAACCAAAACCTGGGATACTAAAATCCTGGGTTTTGGTCCACTTTAATATGGATCAGTGGGACAGCCCAGTCAGGCTCACCTGCATCTGTATCTGTGCCACCAAACTGTGGTGTGCGACCAAACCAAAGCGGGGCTCTCCAGATACTCCCCTCTCCTGGATTGTGACCATGAGCAGCCTGTCAGGGTGGCTGAGCACATTACAAGTGCAAGCCTAATAGGGGCCCCATTCTCTAGTTTAGCAGGGCCAGCATGGAAACCTGATCCTGCCGGATCCATCATGAGCTGTTGCCCCATCCTCAGCATCCCTGCATGCCTGCAATCAGTTCAAAACAGCGCTTTATTCTATGCATTAGATTGCACGGCATAAATCGCTGATTGGACAAGAGCCTGCACATGCGCCATGGGAATGGCAGTGAGGTGAGTTGTTGTTGGCAATCTAGGGTGTTGCACAAGGGAAATTTAAAATTCTGGTGATAGGCTCACTTTAAAGAGGGAGTTTGTTTATTTATGACTGAAGATTAGCTTTAATGTGCATAAGTTAAACCAGACCAACATCCTGGCACCAGTTAGAGAAAAAAGTAACGCTATTTTGAAGCTTCTTCTCCTAGCATCTCAGCCATGCTGCTGCCTGGATTCAACTCACATAACTGTCAATGCACAGTAAAAGGGAACCCAGTAGCACTTCCTGTTTGCAGGCGGCCTGCAAATGCATGAAGCACCATTTTGTTTCTAAAATTTACTACAACAGGAGTTACAAAAAGGTAAATGAATTTTTATGTGCAGTGATCTAAACTGCTATTGGGAGGGGTGCATATGAGCACTGTTTGGTGTGTTGGTCTAGTTTAAGTCATTTTTGACTGTTGGTCCACTTTAAAGGCAAATCTGTTGATGAGTACAAGAAAAGCAATAATAATTAATCCAGAGAAAAGGCAGCATTGCAGACACAGGATTACTCTAAAACTAAGAGCTATCTAAAGGAAACTTGTGAATATTTTGTGTGCCATCTGAAGGCAGATTGTAGAGGCCGGAAAGCTAGAATGAGTCATCTTCAAAGCAGAAAAGTCAGAAAAAGTTTAAGTCTGCTGTAAAGGAATCTGATATTTCTTTAACGTAAACACAGGCATAGCTCCCCATCGGGGATACCCCACTGTGTGATCACCCGATTGCCCTCACTCTTCCTCAATCCTACAGCGCATGCGCAGCCTCTTGTCCAATCAGCTCGCTTGGATCCGCTCACGTCAGCTCGTCTAAGACGATGACGGGCACATCCCTGGCTTCCCTCTAACAGGTAGCATGCCCGCGTCAGCCATTCATAATATGCACCTTGCTACAGGGATAGTGTGGATGCAGCCACGGCTCGCGCATGCGCCGTTTCACTGGAAAAGAAGGTGAGTGTATGGGCAGGGGGGAAGGATCTCCATGGGTTTTGGTCCACTTTAAACTAAGGTACCGCAAGCCATATGACAAACAACAAAAACTTTTTATATAACCTTAATGAGAGCAAGTCAGAAAATTATCTGAGATAATGGTCACCAAAGCAGTCAAGTGATGAAATGCACCAGCTGTGCATTTGTTCTGAAAATCTTTTCCTAACAATTGCAGCACTAGATCTGCACAGCTACTGCTTTTAGTACATAAAGATGTATGTGGTCCAATGAGTATTCAAATCTCCGGCAAGAAGAGATATTTTCTCACGTTCATTGATGATTTTTACGGATACTTAGTTGTCTACCTGCTGCACAGCAAAGATGAAGTGTCACAGAAACTTGAAAAATATCTTGCTGTAGTGTCTAACAAATTTGGAAGAGTGCCAAAAGCACTGTGTGCAGGTACTGGAACTGAATATACAAGTAGCAAGGTGCAAGCCATTTTGAAAAAGAAAAGAATCGTGTTCCAGACTACTCTTCCATTCAACCCAGAACAAAATAATGTTGCAGAGAGAAAGAACTGCTCGCTATGTCAAAGTGCAAGAAGTATGCTGTTCTGAATGCTTATGCAAATCTATATACAATTAGGGGAGAAGCCACCATGACAGCGTGGTATCTTCAAAACAGACTACCAAGCAGAGCTACAAACAAAACTTTATATGAGGTATGGAACTGCAAGAAGCCTGGCTTGAAGCACCTCAGGATATTTGGAAGCTAAATATTTGTGCATGTTCCAAGTGGGAATCTCCTGCAAAAGAAAGGGTCCTGGTTGACTAACACACATCAGCACAGATGTAGTGATTAATGAGAATACTGTATCACTTAAATTTCTGGAAGTTCAGTAATTCAACCAAAGCAGAAAGAACAAGAATCTCAGTAACAAGCTTCATATGCTGAAAAGGAAAGCACTGAAAGCGGACCTTCACTCTGAATAAGATCATGCCTTATATGTTTCCCACACCCTGTACATACAGATTGCTCACATTAAAAATCATTCTACCTGCATCTACTGCATGTTATGAGCCTTTAAACATCCAAGATGGCGGCTCATGGAGCATCAGGCAGCCTGCAAACAGGAAGTGCCTTCTGACTGTGCTGCTTTGCATTCTGGGACTGCTGACCTTTTCCTGACCCCAGCTCTGCTCTGTCTGAGAAAAGCACAGCCATAACCCCACCCCCTGTACTTTATCCCACTCTCCTTTCCTCAGTAAGTGTGATGCTTCTGATTCAAGATGGCGGCACCCGTATCCTAAAGTCCTGAACAGAGTTGCAGCCCAGTGGGGGAAAGAATAATAAGTAAGCAACTAAAAACTTAAAATGTATTAATTTTAGATGCTGGGGAATAGTTTTTTAAGGGTTTGGGCTTTTCAGTAAATCATGGCGAAGGTCCGGTTGAAGTCTGGATAAGCTCTGAAACCACCAAGGAAAGTACAGAAGAACCAAGTCAACCTCCAATTAGGAGATCAGAGAGACCAAACATAGGAATCCCAGCTAAGAGCCTTTCTTATATCGTCATAACACTTCCTGAGCCACAGCCACAGTCTTGGTAGCCGATGCAACAACTGCCTGTTCACTAGAAGCAGAAGTAGATTAAAGCCACAGACGAAGAGATGGAGTCTCTAAACCAACTCCAGACATGAAGGCTTACTGAGGACTACCAAGGATGTATTAAACTTGCCAGCAGTGAGAAGATCAGTGCAAGGACTAAGCACAGTGATCAAAATCACCACCTGCGTGATTAGTGATATGGGATACTTGAGTTTGTTTATTGTGAGACTGACAAGATGATCACCGATGGCATGACAAAACCACTATCAATAGCAAAGTTTGAGGGATTTAGAACTGCAGTGGGTCTAACAGGATAAGTAGTTGCTGGTTGGGGTTGTTGGAATAGCTTTAATGCAAGAACTACATCCTGTATGACTTACTGCTATTGATAAAGTTAGTTTAACAGAAAATCAGACCATGTAATTGTTGCCTAGTGTGTTTAACCTGCTAACAGAAAGGAGCTGTGTGTCCTTTGCTACATGTTGAGATATGTTTCTGAAGTATCCTGTTCACGTTTATGTTCCTGATTGTTGTTGAGTAAACAGTTACTCCTGCACCAATCCACTGCCAACAATCATAGAAACTTGGTGCTGGTATCAACCGGGTTCTGAACAGGCTTTGAGACCAAATACAGCTGTCCCATTTAGCTCCTAAACTGAGTTCTCCGGATCTCAGCCCCTGAGTCCTAACTCTAATCTCCGAGAACCCCTTTTGGAACATACAATGCAATAGATAAATTGGGAGCAGGCTGCCACCCCTCCTTTGTTTCTTTTGATTTTGTGCAAACACATGTGGTGTGGGATTTAGGTTGTACTGCAAGGCCTTCGAGCTTTCCACCCCATGGGCTGCACTCGAGGTTATAGGGCAACCTCAGGTAAGCCTGCTCCCAATTTATCTATTGCATTTTATGTCCCAAAAGGGGCTCTTAGAGATAAGAGTTAGGACTGCACCTCACAGAGGCACCTTGGCGCTTGGTGGTGCAGCTTTAGCAAACTTCTGCAGATGTGTGTGGACCGAGACCTCATTTGTGCCAGAGACCTGTTTTACCAGGGGGTAGAGTGCACAACCTCCCTCAGCAGGAGCTTCCGGCTCAGGTACATTTCCCTGTGTTGCCCAGGAAGGACTGCATTTGGGCCTTGGTCCTGGGGGTATGCAGGATGTGATGGCATCCATTTTCGCATGCTCACGTTTCAGGCGCCCCCCCACCCCACCTATCTGGTGCCCCAGGAAGTGGAACTCACCCATGCCCAGCTGGCACTTTACTAGGTTGATGTTCAAGCCTGTCTGGTGGATTTGCCCAAGCAACCACATAAGATGCTCAAGGGGGTTCTCCCCATGTAGGACTTAAGACAGCCATGTCATCCAGGATGCAGCTGCGCACCCTTCACATTCCTGGAGCGACGTGTTGACAGAGGCGTTCTTCATGCCAAACGGCTTCATGTTGAATTCGTATAGCCCAAGTAGAGTAATGAAGGCAGAGCGTTCTGGAGCCTCATGGGTCAAGGGAATCTGCCAGTTTACCTGCTTCAGATCCATTATGGTCAGGTACTTGGCTCTGGCTAAATGATTGAGCAGGTCATCGTTGCACGGCGTCTGGTTAAAGTTGGTGACTGTTATAGTGTCCCCTGTGGTCCACGCAGAACTAGAGGGTCCAGGCCACAGGGAAGGGACAAGCACTGTTGGATGCTTGGATGAATCCTAGCTGCAGCATGTCATCAGTCTCCTGAGGAATTTGCTGCTGGACCTCCAGAGAGACCCAATACACTGACTGTGGGATCATGGGTAACTTCCGTGTGCACGTGGTGGATGGCCAGCTGTGTCTGCCTGGGCTTGCTTCTGAACAACTCCTGGGAATGGTGTAGAGTTGCCAACAGCTGGGACTATAGGTTCTCTGAGAGCTGATGCTCTAGGAGGGTCTCTGCTTCTCCCTCTTCTGATAGGTTGCATATGGAAAGCGCCAATGCTTGATGCGCCTTTATCATGTTTATGTGGAAGGCCTGCCCCTTCTACGGGCGACATCTAGGGTAACCATATACATTATTGCATTGAGTTGCTGGTGCATGAGATATGGGCACACACAAGCTTTCTGGTGGTAGCACCGCTTCTGATCTTCCTTGGCCTGCATCATATTGTTGTGTACCAACCACACAAAGACTTGCATCTTGTCCTAGAAATACACAGCATATCCGATGACCAATGCCCTAGGGGTGGCCAAGTCTCCCTCCCAAGCCTCTTTCACCAGTGCCAGAGCCCTCCGCACACGTCACCCATACAGGAGCTTGAAGAGGGGATGGAGGCCTGTGGAACCTATCGATAAACAAACAGCAGATGAGTTAGATACAGTTCCCAGTCATGCTGGTTGGAGTTGACCAACATCTAATACATCTGCTTTAGGGTTCTATTAAACTGTTCCAGTGGCCATTTGCCTGCAGGTAATACAGGCTAGTCACCAGATGTTGCACCTGTATCTGTTTACAGAGGGACTCCATCAATTATGAGCATTTTCTGAGGAAAGCCCACTCAGGAGAAAATCTCCAGTAAGGCATAGGCCATCTTGTCAGCCCAAATGGACGACAAGGCCACTGATTCTGGGTACCAGGTGGCAAAGTCTACTACCATTAGTACAAAGCGTTTCCCTGATTTGCTGGAAATGGACAGAGGTCCAATCAAATCCACAGCCACCCTGCTGAAAAACTCCTCAATGATGGGCAGAGACACTAGTGTGGACCTGGGGCATGGCCCAGCCTACCCTACCCCTATTTTTGGTCAGTAGAAATGCTAGGCTAGTCTGGCTCTTGTCTTAGTGATCTCTAAGTTTCCGACCATTGGAAGCATATGTGTAATCTGCAACAACTCCTGGAACAGGGAACTATCGCTCCCTAGGCCACTCCTCCAGTGAACCATGCATGACTGTCACCCAGTACTGCTGTCCTTGGTCCCAGACATTAGCGTTGCAGCAACATACAGAAAAAAAATATAAATTATATATAAATATTTATATTATATTTTGCACTATTCTAATTTTTACCAAGGTGGCGAATTCTGGAAAATTGTGCTTGATAAATCAGGTCCTTATTATCACTACCTTTCTATATTCAGGCTTAATTTAATCAGCTGTTCCAGTTGTAATGGTAATCTGCACAGCAATGCAACTACACCTTCAAGGTGGATTCACTTCTATTTAAAACTCTTTTATATGCCAATAGAGCTATTCCACAGATCTTGCCAGCATAAATGGATATTAAGACCAAAATATGGTAATATTGCTAAAGAATGGGGGAAACCCCCCCTTTAAATTAAACACATTATTAGGCAAAAAATTAAAAAAGCTATACTTACCTTTTTTCCCATGCAGTCACTCCTAGTCCGGGGCTGCAGTGCTCACCTGAAAGGCTGGATCCAGGTCCCTCGCTGCCCGGCCCCATATGCAGCACCGCTCTCACATCAGGCTTCTCTTTCTGTCTTCCTATCACATGGCGATGCCATGTCTTCCTATCACATGGCGATGCCCCCGCTATCTATGAATGGAGTGGCACTGATATGAACAGGGAGGTAACAAGGATGCTAATCCAGAGTGGCCAAAAATATATAACAGAAATTTAAATAGACACTGTAGAACACTCCAAAACTCCACTAGATGGCAGCACAATCAAAATAAATTACATTGACATAAACTTCATAACTTTGGGGTTTATTTAAGAAACGTTACTGTCAGGTAGTGCCAGATGCGCATCAGGTTAATGTCAGGTCCCAGTGCAAAAGGTGTATTTATCAAGTCAAAAATCCAGAGCGACTCTGATAGTGGCAGGTAGTCAACAGCACCTGGAAATAAGATGAGTGCTGGCGCTGAGTTCCCTACAGTGCCAGATAAGAACAGGTGCTCACCCTGCACTGTGTGGCCTGATCCCATACATTTCAATGGGCTGGGATGATTATAATTATTTAGGCCACTTTTTTAATTTTTCGGGCTGGTGCAGGTACCATGGGATCCCTAGTCTGTGTCATGTTTTTCAAGTGTCCCCATTGCTTTTCCGGTTATTTTTATTGAAAAAAAACCCCTGATCCTAAAAAAATAAAAACGGGGATAACAACAGGTGCCGTTGCCCTGTAAACCCCTTTACACAGCACCGGTGCAGGCGCTGTGTTTTTTCCTAACAAATATGCTGGGTTTCCAGCGCTCCCAGCCAGCGCTAAGAGTTGCAGCCACATCAGCCTTTGATAAGCTGTGCACTGCATTGACCGTGCAGGCATAGTACTGACTCACTCCCTGCGGCTCACAAGTGTGGGTGTAGATAGCGCTCATCACAATAGCACAACAAAAAAAATCCATACCTGAGATTATTGCTTTTTTAACTGGGTACCTAAAGGTATGCACGCCATCGGATGATCATCATAACTTCATAAATCAAAGTCATCTTGCAAAACAGGTTGAGAAGGATTTGAATACCACATTTGTCTTTTCTGTCTTCCCCTGTTTCCTATAAAGTGACATAGAAACGTGGGTCTACCATCCACTGGTGCCTGCAGCATGCTCTTGTGCTGATCTTCTCTTATCGTGTCTTATCAAGTGTCCTGTTAGTTGATACATTGAAAACCGGTTTTAGATAAATTATAAAGTTACATTTTTTATTAAATTGCCTCTTTGGCAGCCTGAGGTTAGCATTTCATAACCAGTACTGTATGTGAAAATATGAATGTACAATAGGCAAAGGAATAATAAAAGAACACAAATTTTAGTTTAAAGTTCCTGTCCAGGTGCATGCTAACTTTCTTCTACCTTACGCCTGATTATATTGAAAACCTTATGAATTCAAAGTGAATCCCCTTTGTTCGCTTCACTTTCTAGGTTATGGCTGAGCTTTATGAGCCATGAGCATTCTCTGCTGTGGTCAGAGACAGCTGTGTGAGTGTGGATTGCCATGCTCGCTCATGCTGAAAGCACCAAGGGACAAAGTATCTGTATCTTTGATTTATGCCTAATTTATGATGTGCGCTTTTTCGTATCATATTTGCTGCTAGCCCAGTTGCGCCGGCTTTCCCGTCTGTTCCGGTGCTGTGTACTACATTGGCTCCAGCAGTCGCTGCGCCGAGCGCAACTAATTAGCTTTGATTGTTGCACAGAAGTATTGGCCGGCTTATGTCAGCGCCTGTTGGACCCGCCGGACGATTATCCCAACGCCTGTGAGCGCCACTTTGTACTGCCATTATTCTAGCACTTCCCAACATATTTATGATTTTTTTTCCTCCTTGAAATCCTTGGCGCTGTATTTTTCTGGTGCTGGTCAGCGTTTCCTAATTACAGTTACAATAAATCACTGCTGGGGACAAACTTTACAGTGCGTTTTGGTTGCGCTTTAGTTCTTCAAATTACACTTTGAACCTTATTTAAGAAGCATCAGCACCACACAGCGCCATTTGTTTGGCCTCAGCAGCATTCAGCGTCTGATTTAACAACTAAAAAATGCACTGCAGCTCAAAATCTTATAGAGCCCAATAGGTAGAACTGGATTGAAATGTTTTATGTACAGAACCTGCATTGGGACTTGTCAATAATTGAAACACAGGTCAGAGGTATCACAAAATGTATTTTTTTTCAGTCGAAGGGAGTGCCCCCTTTTCCTTAGAGAGGATTTTACCTGAAATAGTGTTTCCCCATATTTCTTGTATTGCCCATTTATATATTTTTACATTTTTTGGGGGGAGGGGGGTTATTAAAATTGATTTTAATGGCTTCTTGGCTTAACAAAGCGTAATTTGGAGAACAACAACCTCTTTGCCCCCAGCAGTGATTTCTTGTGATTTCAAGCTTCTGTGGGATGCTGTTCCATAGATTTATAGTTCTTATGCTAAAAAATGATTGTCACCTCTGTAGATTGAATTTCTTTTTTTTTTCAGTCAAAGGGAGTGCCCCCTTGTCCTTAGAGAGGATTTTACCTGAAATAGTGTTTCCCCATATTTCTTGTATTGCCCATTTATATATTTACACAATTTGTTTGGGGGGGGGGAGGGGGGGCTATTAAAATTGCTTTTAAACCGGACCTTCACCATGATTTAGTGAAAAGCCCAAACTCTTAAAAAACAATTCCTCAGCATCTAAAATTAATATATTTTACATGTTTAGTCACTAATTTATTATACTTTTCCCCACTGGGCTGCAACTCTGTTCGGGAATTTAGGATACGGGCGCCGCCATCTTGACTCAGAAGCATCACACTTACTGAGGAGAGGAGAGTGGGATAAGGTACAGGGGGGCAGGTTATAGCTGTGCTTTGCTCAGACAGAGCAGAGCTGGGGTCAGGGAAAGGTCAGCAGTCCCAGAATGCAGAGCAGCACAGTCACTTCCTGTTTGCAGGCACTTCCTGTTTGCAGGCTGCCTGCAAAAATGGCAGCTTCCATAAGCCGCCATCTTGGATGTTTAAAGGCTTATAAAATGCAGTAGATGCAGGTAGGATGATTTTTAATGTGAGCAATCTGTATGTACAGGGTGTGGGAAACATATAAGATAGACTCTTATTTAGAGTGAAGGTCCGCTTTAATGACTTCTTGGCTTAACAAAGTGTAATTTAGCAAACAACAACCTCTTTGTCCCTGTGACATCAAATGTCCTAATTTATGTCATGCATTCTAAGTATGTCACACACCCCACTTCAGTCATTGATTATTACACTTGGGTATTACCTACCGCTAGGTGGCAGTGTTGCAGAGAATCTCCAAAAAAGCAACAGGCCCCTCCCGGTCTATACATACCTGGTACCTCCCAATAATCTCCCCAGTGTTATTCTCTGCAAGGTGGCGACAAGACAGAAGAAAGAAGTCTCCTGCTTGCAGGTAGCCGGGGTATCACCCCGCCCCCCCCCCCCTACGGTCTATTTCTGCCCAGATTCTTTTGGTTTTCTCCCCCTGTATAACTGGCAGCCTCCCAGCTTGGGCTGTAGGCTGGGCAAGGGTAGATGGCACCTTGAGTGCCTAGGAGATTAGCTCCTCTGTTCGACCCCATATTATGGGGCATAACGGGATTCCGGAGTGGTGATCCGGATGTGGGATGCCCCTAATTACATAGCAGTTAGGTACTGGCTCATCAAGCGAGCCTGTCAGTTCTGCACATAAGGTATGCCCTTTCCTCCCAGCTTACTGGCCCTTTAGTGTGGCTGTGTGTTGTGTAGTGTGTGTGCTGGGACGGGTGGCAGGGGCTGCTATACTTTATTCATTCTTGGCTGGGCCTCTGCTTTTATTGCGGGTGGGTCGGGCGTGTGCTACCGGCCCGTCGTTTGTGTGACTCCCTGGGTGTCATGGTGCGCCGTTGGCGCGGTTCCCCTGTCAGCTTGTTTCGGTGGGCGGGGCCGGGCGGCGCTCTGCGCCGCAGGCCCGCCTGAACGGGGAGTGCCGAGGTCGGCGCTCGCTGCGGCGTGTCTTCCGGGTGCTTGTGGGGGACCGGGCGGTTGCTCCGCCGGTCCGGTCATGGGGGAAGCGGGCGCCATCTTTTTTCCGGCGCCCGCGGCTCTGCAGCACAGTGGGGGGCGGGTCCGCGTCTTGCGCGGCCCGCGCCGTGATTGGCCGCTTGGGGAGGGGCGGGGTTATCGCGGCTCCCGCGCTTCCATGGGCCCGCCTTTCTTCTCCCCTCTCCTGGACGGTTCTGGCGTTTCTTACTGGCTGGGGCCGCCATTTCGGCCTGAAGTAGCCCCACGGGTTGGTAGAAAATCTGAGGTACCCTCCTTCTCTCATTGTCTATTTTTCTTTGCTTGACATTTGGGCCTGCGGTAGCACCGCCACGTTTATTATTATTATTATTATTTTTTTGCACTCATATTTTAACTGTATTAGTATTTTGGCTGTTCTCTCTCTCTCTCTCTCTCTCTCTCTCTATCCACCCCTACACCCTCCCCCTCGCCTCGATCCCGCTGTTTGGGTGACTGTTTATCCAGCAGCCTAGGGCTTGTGGTTAAAGGGGGGGGGGAGACGGCCTTATTGTTTATAAGCACTGTATTTTGACATGTGTGCTGTTGTGCTGAAATGATTGTTGTTCTTGTTTTGTTTTTCAGATCCTGGGACCCCCATCTTTCAGGGCTCTCCCGGTCTTATATTCCTGGCTAGTGGGGGTTGTTTCTAGGCCATTGTTCCATTTATTGGGTTATTTTTTATGCTAAATTCCCATGGTCAGGATTTTTAAAGAATTATATAGATATTAAAGGGGCATCCCGGGTCGCTTACTGCGTAAATCCCTGGGTTCTGCGAATACCATAAATTTCACCATATGGAGGCTGCCAAAGATACCGGAAACGGTCCTTCGGGACAATCCAAGGTGTGTGGGGGTTGTGGGGCTCCGCTCCAGGGGGATGATGTCATTTTATGTATTCCATGTGCGCAGCGGAACATTGAGCGGCAGTCCGGCACTCCGGTGCCTAGTACTTCATCGGCCGCGCCATCTCCCTCTCCCCCTCGCTTGTTCCGGACCCCGTGTGACGTTGTCATGGGTGGGGATTCGCAATCTGAGGTATGCGCCCGTTTGGCCAGCCTCGAGAAAATGTTTTCCGCAGTGGTCGCTCAGAAGGCTTCAGCTAAGCGGAAGCATCTGTCTCCGCCTCCGCCGGATTCAGATGAGGAAGTTATTGGGGACTTGGATTGGTCAGATCGTCCCCTTGAAGAGGGTGAGCTCGTTGAGGAAGAGGATTCCGAGGTTCAGCAGTTGCTGGGTGCTGAGGGGGACCAGGCTGAAGGCCCCCCTCCCGATACGCCTACTATTCTGGCTCAAATGTTTGAGGTTTTGGATTTGGATCCTCCGGAAGTTGCTCCTAGGCCTAAGGGTCAGCTTTTTGGGGTGTCCAAGCAGCGCTTGGAGTTTCCCAGTCAACAGCATTTTGAAGAGGTTGTACTTAAGCAATGGGAGCAACCTACGCGTCTCGTCGGGGTACCGTCTAGCTGGGATAGAAAGTATCCTTTTCCGGCGGACTTGATGAAGCGTTGGTCTGTCCCTCCTGAGGTAGATACTCCGGTCTTGGGACTGTCCAACACGGCGGTTGTACATTCTCCTGACACGACTTCGCTCAGGGACGGCGAGGATCGCCGGATTGATCAGCTGGCCCGCCATGGTTTTGTATGTGCGGGTTCGGTGTTGAGGCCTGTTTGTGCTTCGGCTCTTTTGACATTGGCAGTTAGGTCTATCGTCAGGGACTTATGTGTGGATCTTGAGCCTACCAGTGATGAGTCTCTCGCTCTTAAGCGCTGTGATTCCTTCTTGTCGTTTATTCTGGCCGCTCAGGAGGATGCCATGTTGATGTGTGGCAGGGCTACTGCCCTGCTGGTAGCTATCCGTCGTTGTGTGTGGTTGGGACAGTGGACGGCTGATTTAATTCTAAAAGATCGCTCACGGCTCTTCCCTTTTTGGGTTTGAGGCTTTTTGGTGAGAGGCTGGATTCTGTTGCCAAGGGAGGTAAGTTACCTCAGCGCAAGAAATTTCGTCGTTCCTTTCGGGGGACGGCCCCCTTCAATCCGTCCTTCCGGGGAGCCAGAGCCGGCAGGGGTGCGGGCTTCTCGGCCTCCAGGGGCGCCAGTTGGAATAGGGGTAAAGGTCGTGGCCGCCCCGTTCACGTCTGGGGCGCCAAGCCCAAGCCAGCTGCCAAGCCCGCTCAGCAATGAGGGGGCGCCCTCACCCGTACGGGTGGGGGGACGGTTGCGACTCTTCTCCCGGGTATGGGACCAGGAGGTCTCGGACAGGTGAATCCGGGAGGTGGTGTCGGCCGGTTACAAGTTGGAGTTCGAGTCCCGTCCTCCTCCAAGGTTCTTCAGGTCTCGGGTATCTTCGGATCCTTTGGCCGCACAGGGGCTCCTGGCGGCGGTAAGGAATCTTCTGGAATTAGCAGTCGTCTGCCCGGTTCCTCCTTCGGAGGTAGGGCGCGGGTATTATTCCAATCTCTTCACTGTCCCCAAAAAGGACGGGTCCTTCCGTCCGATTCTGGATTTGAAGTTTCTCAACAGATTTATTCGTCCCCGGAAGTTCCGCATGGAAACCCTGCGGTCTGCGATCGGTTCGCTTCGGCAGGGGGACTTTATGACGTCCATAGACATCAAGGATGCGTACCTTCACATTCCGATTTTCCCAGCTCATCAGAGGTTCCTTCGTTTTGTGGTGGAGGATCGGCATTTTCAGTTTGTGGCTCTTCCATTCGGCCTCACCTCTGCTCCGAGAGTGTTCACCAAGGTGTTGGCGGGGGTGATGGCCCTGCTCAGAGCTCAGGGGATTCGCATTGTGCCTTACCTGGACGATCTTCTCATCATGGCGTCTTCCTTCAGTCAAGCAGAGGGGGACACCAGCATGGTGGTGTCTATGCTGGAGAGGTTCGGCTGGGTGATCAATTACCCCAAGTCCTCTCTGGTTCCGGCCAGGGTGGTGACCTTTCTGGTCGTTGGACTCCTGCCAGCTCCTGCCTTCTCCCTCAGGCCAAGGTTCTGTTGATTCAGGAATTGGCTCAGCTTCTTCTCTCCCATCCTCGCCCGTCCATTCGGCTAGGGATGAGACTGGTGGGGTTGATGGTGGCCTCGTTCGAGGCAGTTCCCTTTGCGCAGTTTCATACGAGGACGCTTCAGCTTCATCTTTTGGCGTCTTGGGACCGGTGTCCGAGGTCGTTGGATCGGTCCTTCCGGATGTCCCCTCGGGTTCGGCAGTCCCTTCTGTGGTGGTTGGTCTCGGACAACCTTCTGAAGGGCAGGTCGTTTCTGACCCCGCTTTGGGAAACTGTCACCACGGATGCCAGTTTGTCAGGATGGGGAGGTTTCTGGAAGGATCTTCAGTTTCAGGGGCAGTGGGACACTCAGGAGGCCCACTTGCCCATCAATGTTCTGGAGTTGCGAGCCATCAGGTTGGTTCTGTCTCGCTTGACGCATCATTTACAGGGCCTGCCGGTTCAGGTTTGATCGGACAATCAGACGGCGGTTGCTTACATCAATCACCAAGGAGGGACTCGCAGTCTGGGTGCCCACAGGGAGGTGTCTCTGATTCTAGTTTGGGCAGAGACTCATGTCCCTTGCATCTCGGCAGTTTACATTCCAGGAGTGGAAAACACAGAGGCGGACTTTCTGAGCCGGTGTGCGTCCCGCCGGGGGGAATGGTCTCTCCATCCCCAGGTGTTTCGGTCGCTTTGTCTCCGATGGGGGACGCCGGAGGTGGATCTGTTTGCCTCTCGTCACAATCACAAGCTTCCGACATTCGTGTCACTATCCCAGGATCCTCTGGCTCTGGCGGTGGATGCCATGGCCCTGAGCTGGAGGGACCTGGGGTTTTCTTTATCTGTTTCCTCCGATTCCCATGCTAGGCAGGGTGCTGCGAAAGTTGGTTCTGGAAGGAGTTCCCGCCATTCTCGTGGCTCCAAGGTGGCCAAGGCGGGTGTGGTTCGCAGACATCGTTCGTCTGGCAGGGGATCAGTTCGATCTGCCTCTTCGGCCGGATCTTCTCACTCAGGGCCAACTGTGTTACCCCAGTTTACAAACGCTGGCTTTGACGGCTTGGCTGCTGAAACCTCCATCTTAAAGGAGGAGGGTCTTTCGGATTCGGTCATTCGGACTCTTATTAGTGCCAGGAAGAGATCTTCTTCTTCCATCTATTATAGGTCTTGGAGATCTTATATTGATTGGTGTGAGGCTAGGTCTTTGCCTTGCCGGGTCTTTTCTATTTCTAGGATTTTGGAATTTCTTCAGTCAGGGCTGGACTCCGGTCTTCAGCTGAGTACTTTGAAGGGGCAGGTCTCTGCTTTGTCTATCTTTTTTCAGTGGTCTTTTGCTAGCCATTCTTTGGTCAAGACTTTTTTCCAGGGGGTTTCGCATCTGCGGCCTCCTAGGAAGCCGTTGCTCCCTGTTTGGGATTTGAATTTGGTTCTCTCTGCTCTTCAGGCTCCTCCTTTTGAGCCTTTGCGGGATATTGCTCTGTCCACTCTGACTCAGAAGGTTGCCTTTCTGGTGGCCATCACTTCGGTTCGGCGTGTTTCGGAGTTGGCAGCCTTGTCGATTCAGGCTCCTTATTTTGAGGAACATCAGGACAAAGTGGTTTTTCGCTTCAAGTCAGACTTTCTCCCTAAAGTGGTCTCTGCTTTTCATCTTAACCAGGACATTGTTCTTCCTTCTTTGTGTCCTAAGCCTAAGAATGTCAAGGAGAGTGCTTTGCACTGCTTGGATGTTGTACGTTGTGTCAGGTACTATCTACGTGCTACGTCTTCTTTTCGTAAGACTGATGCCTTTTTCGTTGTGCCCTGTGGGCCTAGGAAGGGTTTGGCTCCAGCTAAGTCTTCCATTAGCAAATGGATTCGTCAGGCGATTGTTGGAGCCTATTCGGCCAAGGGGAAGGACCCCCCTTTTCGTGTTACTGCTCATTCTACTCGCGCGGTTGGAGCGTCCTGGGCTTTTCAGCACCAGGCTTCTGTTGAACAAGCTTGTAAGGCTGCGACTTGGTCTTCGGTTCATACTTTTTCTAAGTTTTATAAGGTTGATGTGCGGGCCTCAGCGGATGCTGTTTTTGGCCGCAAGGTTCTGCAGGCTGCAGTGGTTTGAGTTTTCTGCATTATTGCCTGGTTTGGATACCCGCCCTTTTTTCTGGACACTGCTGTTGGATGTCCCAAGTGTAATAATCAATGACTGAAGTGGGGTGTGTGACATACTTAGAATAATACCATTTTGTGAATACTCACCTGTAAAATGGGTATTATAAGTATGTCACACACCCCACTTCACCCGCCCTTTTTGGTATCCTGGCTCGTTATATGGTGAAGTTTTGTTCTTTACGTTTGAGGGTTACATTTGTTTGTTCCTGGTACCTTGTCTTACTGCTGTTTTAATACTGGGAGATTATTGGGAGGTACCAGGTATGTATAGACCGGGAGGGGCCTGTTGCTTTTTTGGAGATTCTCTGCAACACTGCCACCTAGCGGTAGGTAATACCCAAGTGTAATAATCAATGACTGAAGTGGGGTGTGTGACATACTTATAATACCCATTTTACAGGTGAGTATTCACAAAATGGTATTTTTCCCCCTCTGCCTCATCTCCTGCATTCCTACAGACCATCCTATAACAAATAAACAGTTCTCCAAAGTCTTCCTGCACACAGGGGCAATAAATCCTTATCTAGGAACAGAAAACACCACTGATAAGGAAAGGTTGGGGGGAGTGCAGCTTGGAGAAGAGATTTACAATAATTTGTCCACACAGCACCCACCCAGGAAGGGGGATGGCATCTGTCTTTCCAGCCCCTTGGAATTTAGGATAAATCAGGGGAAGAAATGGTTTTGGGTGTCAGATACAGAGGGTCCGATCTTCAATCGTGGGGTGTCTGATCCATTGCTCCTTCTAACCCTCGGAAAACTGAAGACTTTGTATCCATTTAAGAGGTATAGGATTTTCAGTGTATACTCCCCTTTTATTTTATAACTGTTTTTCTGCACATTTGTTTATTGTCTTTTTTTTGTTTATTATTTGAATTTTTGTCTTTTTTTTATTAAAATTTTAACATTTCCATTTTGCACGGGCCTACCTTCTTGGCAATTAGAAATCCTCTAACCTGGTTTCCTTGAAGCTCTAAAAATGACCCTGGTTTCTGAAGATTGTATGACCGCTCGTAATTGTGTATTAACCCATAGACTGTAAGATCGATTGTAACTAATCCATTGTATGATTGGGAAAGTGTAACTAATCATATAGTGTTACAAGGTTGGATGACTCACAGTTAACTTGGAGTGCTGCATGGTGACTGTGTGTGAGCCAGCAGAATGCAAGCTGATTGTATCTGATCGTTCGACAGCAGAACTGATCAGACTCTCCTCGGGATAAGTGTGGGACGGAATCAGTGTGTATTGCCTGTGCCCTGCTTGTATGTGGAGAGGGGTGTGTAAGTGTGTGTGTTCACTGTCTCGATTACTCGCCAGCAGAGTTTGATCGGATGGTGATTGAGGAGGGTTCCACTGGCCCGATTTAATCGTTTAAAGTGTAGTTGCGGTGATGGTGGCAGTGTGTTGTAATTGGTGTGTGGGGCGTTTTTGGTGTGATTGCTCTCTGTGCTGGAAGCAGCCCACACACACGTCGCAGATCGCTCTATCAAATAGACGTTGAACGATCGATTTCGTGACAGTCCCCAGCAGTGATTTCTTGTAACTGTAATGATGAAACGCTAACCTGCGCCAGGAAAATACAGTGTCAAAGATTTCAAGGAGGAAAATAAACACAAATATGCAGGGGAGCACCGGAAAAGTGGCAATACAGTAGTTTACTGGCGCTGGGATAGTCAGCCGGTGTGTGCAACAGGCGCTGACATAGACCGGCCATTACCAAGGTGCAACAATCAAAGGTAATTGTAGTACACAGCACAGCGCCAGATAAGTTGGGAATACTGGCGCTCCGATACTGGCGCCACAGCCACAAAAATGCTGCTAAAAGGCACTCATCATAAATTAGGCCCCCAGTTAAAATCAATTTTAATAACCCCCCCAAAAAATATATTTTGAACCATCTAGCTCCTGCATTTCCATTACTGACAAGCCACAATGGAAGTTCTGAACAAATAAATGTGTGTAATTGTTACAGGACATTGCCCCTAATTCATACATACATTCATACATTCAAATAGTGGTCCCACATCCTGACAATAAACACCTATTCACACCTAGCTGGCAACGAGCTGTACTTGTAAAAGGACACTCAAAGTAGGGTGTGGTAGTCCTACCATGTCTATGGTAAACAGAACAATAGATACCTAGCTGTACTTGAAAGGGCCTCCTTGAATTTCTAATGAGGACTTTAGACGGCCAATATACATTGGATACTGGGAATTGGCTGTTATTTCTGGGACGCATTGGAGCTCTTGTAATGTTTCACTCATGCCGATATTAATGAGAGATTCTCAATCAGAACTATTAGACCTTTCATTTGATATCAAACATGACATGCATATATTGTCCAGGGCTTGACAATTCACAAAGTATTGGACCCTGGATGATATACATTTGGTGTTTGGGCTCATTTAACTAAGAAATTTATGGGGATCATGAATTTCTTGGTTACAAGTTGATAGCATGCATATTGTGAGAGTTGTGGCCTTTATGAAATATACATCTAATTCGTAAGTCCTGATGGGGGCCGAGCTTGGCAGACACTCCCATGAGGCGGGGAATGCTGGCCACTCCCTCTATTGTTCATACATTAGTAAGCTCTGTGCTGGGGGTGCAGGCAGTCGATGGTTGGCGAGGGTCGATGGCTGATGGCAGTCGTTGGATGGCGGGGGAATGAAAGGATGGACCTGAATGCCCATGAAACTTAAGTATCTTTGTGTATCTCTATCTGTCTATATCACTCTATATCCATTATAACATAGTGTACCGTAACTTAATGTAACAACTGCCTATATTTAAGGATATCTGGGAACTTTAGGAACTTATTGGGTTAGTAAGGTTAATTACTGTGCTACTAATTAAACCCGTTTTATAAATACATCTTACTGTGTGTGTAGTGGATAATTTCCCACACAATAGTTTGTACTTGCAAAGTGTTTAAGGTATTAATATATTTCTTTCTTAGGACAGGTCACTGGTTGTGTTGGGAGAGCCTTAGCGGCCATTGTTTGTATGAGATTGGTGGCCGCTGGGCTGATATGATTGTTAGTATTTGCAACATTTATAGCATTGATCTCTAATAGAGATATTGGAGGTTAATGTGAAGCAGATATTAATATTAATATTTAATCATATATATTCTCCTTTTTCAGTAATATTAATTATAAACATTAAACAATTCAATCCAATTCTGCCCATTGTGCTCTATGGGATCTTGAGCTACAGTGCCAGGTTTCATCTGGTGCAGCTTCAACCAGAGCACCCTGCGCGGCATCGTTTTGGCACTACTGTTAAATAACCAGCTGGTAAATCAGATGCTGAGTGCAGCTGAGGCCAAAAACTGGCACTGTGTGGCGCTGACGCTTCTTAAATAAGGCTCCCCAAATAAAACTGCAAACTTGTATCTACCCAGCACTGCAGGTAATGGAGATGAGGCACACGGGACAAGGCATCAGATAAGCTGCTTGTTGCCTTATTATTGCCATTGGGTTTATAGTCTTTTTGACTATCTAGAGATGTTGTCACCTTCTTTAACAAAGTTACATAGTTAATGTGGTTGAAAAAAGACATTTGTCTACCAAGTTCAACCAAGGGTGTTGGGTTAGGGGAGTTATTTCTTATTTTATTGTTCGTTTTGTTTTTTTTACTGATAACAGCTAATAGTAACTGTTAATGTTATGTTCAAAAATTAGCATCTAGTCCTTTTTTGACGCTGTCAGCTGTCGCCTCTGGAGATTGAATTTCTTTTTTTGCAGTCGAAAGTAGTGGCCCCTTGTCCTTAGAGAGGATTTTACCTGAAATAGTGTTTCTCTATATTTCTTTTACTGCCCATTTATATACCAGATTGTGGTAAGGTGCAAGGTGCCATCATTGATGGTAGGTATGTGGCACCAAGGTACCTGGCCTTGGTGCAGTAAAGCTGTGTAGGTTTCTCCAGCATCAGCTGCTAATGGCAGTCTGCTGCTAAAATTTTAGTATAGCTGAAAGGCTAACTCGGGACGGCTTTACTGGGATGGAGTAGAGCAGGGTGGGACTCCATCCCCTACCCAGGTCTGGGTTTTGCGGGCCGTATAAATAGCCTGGGGAGTCAGCTGTGCACTGGCTGTGTCTAGAGCTCACTTTTGGAGTGAGACTCAGTGTGCCTGGCTGGAAGCTCTTATACAGGCTATTTCATGTGGGCAAAAACTAAAAAGGGCTGTTGCCTGTCTGATGCAATTCTGTGGCATTTTTTCTGAAAAGGTGATGTAACCCAAAAAGTATATTTTGTGTTATGGACTTTTTGTGTGAATAAACACAGACTTTAAGTTGAACTTTTCGCCTCTGAGCCTCTATACTGCTAACATCCTGCTGTCTACCAGAGCTGATCTTCACATTTGGTGTTGAATGCGGGCAGAGCAGTGAGGCTGTTGCTAGGAGCAACCGATGGAAAAGTTTTTTTTTTTGTGCATGTCCTACATTAAGCCTGCCAGGCTGCTACCTGTGACCGCAGACAAAATGGAGGCTGTCGTGAAAGCGCTCATGGAGGCGAATCTGCAGCAGCGCAAGGCCAACAAGCAGCAGCAGGAGACCAACCAGCTGCTATTACAACATGTGATGGCGCTGCAAGCTGCAGGAGCACCCAAAAGTGTCCCTGATGGCCGGAAAGCTGTCCGCTTGGCGCTTACAAAGATGACCCCTTCGGATGACGTCGAGACCTACCTGGCGGTGTTTGAAAAGGTGGCTGCAAGGGAGAAGTTGCCTCGTGACCAGTGGGCTGACGTCATCGCTCCATTTCTGGCATCTGGACCCCAGCAGGTGTTGTTTGATCTTCCAGACGACCAAGCCGCTGACTACCCGACTCTGAAGGGTGAGATACTGGCCAGACTGGGGGTGAATGTGTGGGTTGGGGCTCAGTGGGTGCATCAGTGGAGCTATCAGTCGGCAGAGCCCGCCAGACCCCAGTACTATAAACTGCTGCACCTACTGCAAAAATGGCTGCAGCCAGATTTATTAAGCCCCTCTGCCATGCTGGACCGCTTGCTGGCGGACATGTTCTGGAGGGCTTTACCACAACCTCTCCAGCACTGGGTTGGCCAAGTATCCCCCGGCAATGCTCTAGAGATGGTGGACCTAGTGGAGTGATATGAGGCCACCAGGAACTTTCAAGGGGGCTCTACGGGGAAGGATTCGGGGAAGCCCCGGAGGTCCCCGCCCCAGTCCAGGCGAGTGGTGTCCCCTAAACCCCCTCAGGACCTACCCCCCAAAGTCCCTGCCCCGGTGTTGTGTTGGGGGTGTAAGGAGCCGGGACATATCAGAGCCAACTGTCCCCACCAGGGGGAGCCCATGGACGTGAACTTTGGTTACCGCCCTTCAATGTATGCCAGGAGGCTGTGTGCTGCCGGTGTCCCTGAGCTTGTGGGGCAAAGTCACCTCTGTAAGGTGAAATTGGGGGATACCCTGGCTGTGGCCCTTTTGGACTCGGGGAGTATGGTTACCCTGGTGAGACCTGCCATGGTACTGCCCTATGAATACACGGGGCGGAAAACCGGGGTTTTGTGCATACACGAGGACTTGAGAGACTATGCCACAGCACAAGTGACTCTAACCACCGTGTCTGGCAGCTGGAACCACGAAGTCGCCGTCACCGCTAAACTTCCGTATGAACTTATTATTGGGAGAGACTTTCCGGGGTTCATGTCACTGTGGACCAAGCTGGGAGTTCCGGAAACCCGCGAGGCGGGTATGTCCCCAATAGATTGGCCCTACTCAGGGGTGACCCCAGAACCTTGGGAGCCGGAGACAGAAGGCACAATGGTAGGGGTGACCGCCACTATGGTGGAGGAGTCAACTCCACTGAGTGTTATGGTTGGAGATGTGGAAGATCTGACAACAGGTCCAGAGTTGGCCGATCTCCATGTCTCCACGGGTAGTTTTGGTACAGCACAACACCAGGACCCGACTCTATCTCGGGCCTGGGAGAATGTACTTGAGGTGGAAGGTGAGCCACAACAGCCAGGGGTGGAGTCACAGTTTCTTCGCTTTGTGGTTCACCAGGATATGCTGTACCAAGTAAACAAAGTACGTGAAGAGGTTGTGGAACAATTGGTGGTACCCAATCATTATCGCAAGCTGGTGTTGGATTTGGCCCACCAACATGTTCTGGGGGGACACCTAGGCCAGCAGAAAACTCTGGACCGAATTTTACAACGATTCTACTGGCCCAGTGTGTACAAAGAGGTGGAGAGATATTGTGAGTCCTGCCCAACATGTCAGATGACCAGCCCCCAGCCTCATTACTGTGGTCCCCTAGTTCCTCTCCCAGTTATTGAGGTGCCCTTTGAGCAGATTGTCATGGATCTGGTGATCTACCCTGATGAAACGGCCAGCGGCCGTGAAACGTTGGTAACATATGCGATCCTATATACTTACATCTATACAATTTGTGTTGTAATGCCTTGACTCTGCAAACTGTGTGTTATATATTTTACACTGATGCCATGATTGGGATGTCATGACTGAGGCATCTTTCTTCTGTTTTGCATTTATATGGTCTGTGGAATGATGGAATGGTGTACCTCTGACACAGACATCATTTAATATACTATATACCTATACTCTGGTTGTAATTTCTTTAACTCTTTGATACGTGCAGATACTGTATGCAAATAATACAATCTGAGAACTCTCTTGTGGATACCTTACTATAGATTTTCTTAGACACAGGTAACTTTTTACCAATACTTCATAGTCCATTTTTGGTACAGTTAATGTTAATATCATCATGTAATTTCTTTTTCTTTTGTCAGTAAGGTATTCACATTCCAAGCAGAACTATATACCACAACAAATAATTGTATCCTTTTCTACTATATGTGTATTTAATATACCGTGTGCCCAGTGTATATAACACACACGGATATGTGTGTATATCTCTTGTAAACATATATCATTTATTACTTTTTTGACATTATAAACTATGAACAAAATGTCTTAAAAATATTGGTGTGCTTCCTCTTTTCCTACATTTTTTATGGTACTCTATCCCCTCGATTCAAAGAGCAAAAGTTAATTGATTTCGTATCGAGAATCGTAAGTTTGGGTGGGTGTTTGTCATTTTTTCCTGTTTTTTTGGCCATTTACGACTCGCACGAGCCTACGTACGAATGCGTATATGCTCTTACGATCAGCGGAAGTTCGTTCCTAAATTTTAGGATCAAAACGTAAAACTTAGGATCAAAACGTAAAACTTACGATCAAAACGTAAAACTTAGGTTAATTGGATGTGTTTAGGTGTGATTCAGAGAAACCTCTAAACGCGTTTTAAAAGAAAGCCACAGCCGACACCTTTTAGCAGCCGGATTGCTGTTCGTGAACAGGTTTTTTGGCTAAGTGGAGGAGTCTGCGCGTCTTGTGCTCCAATGAACTGCATGTATCAGCATGGCCGAGGGCATAAATTGTATTGCAATGCATACCTGATTCATGTATGCCTTATAAAAGCATTGTAATGTGGACCTTAATTAGTCCTTTGCATGTAAACCTTTATTTGGCAATATATTTGCGTTAATTAAAGAAACTTATGTCCTTTGTTATTTAATTTAAAATTGAGGTACTAGAATAATATTTTTAGATTGCATTTATTGGTGTAGTTGTTTACCTTTGCTTTGTTTAATTATTTAAGCACATCTTTGGTCAGATGCATCACACTTACTGAGGAGAGGAGAGCGGGATAAAGTGCAGGATGTGGGTTACTGCTGTATTTTGCACAGACACAGTAGAGCTGGGGGCATGGAAAGGTCAGAAATCAAAGAATCCAGAGCAACACAGTCACAAGGCCCTTTCTGTTTGCAGGCTGCCCGATAATACCTGAGCCGCCATCTTGGCTGTTTCTAGGCTCATAACATGCAGAAGTTTCTGGGTGTTTTTTAATATTTGAGAGCAATCTGTATGTAGAGGGTGTGGGTAACCACACTAAAAATTTTAAGTTGTACCATTTGAAGCATAAATATTAAAATTAAATCCACAAGTAAAAAATGCAAGTTAACTAAAAATTAAACAAAGTAAGATTTACTTATGCAAATGCATTCATTAATGGTTGGTTACTACAAAATGAATGAAATAAAGAAAAATAAAAGACCAAATATTTAGAATGCACTTTAATGAGGTAAGTTTGTAGTGCGGAGCCGCAAGATCAGAAGGATTTACGTCCAGACAAAAAAGGAAAAAGGGCAAAACCAATGTTGCAACCTGAGAAATGAAACGGAAAATTCAGGATGGAAACTGACATAGGTCTGATTCCCGAACTGCCATACGAACGGACGTATATTTTAGGATAGAAACGTATTTGCTTATTGAATCACTCGCAAGTTCATACGAACGCACGAGCGGACGTGAAAAATAGGATGATCGTGAGCCAAATCCAAGCTGTTACATGTTTCTTTGAATCAACCCATATGTTGGGATATATTGAGGAAAAATCCCAGGGGGTAAAGCACCCTGTCTGTACGTCTACACTTAGTTTTAATTATGGTGTGCCAACCAATATATTAATTACATGGATCTGGTGGGTCCAGTGCCAAAATCTGCTAGAGGGCATCAACATATTCTGGTAATCTTGGACTATGCCACGCGGTACCCCGAAGCCATACCCCTGCGACACACCTCAGCCATTGCTAAGGAGCTTATGGAAATGTTTTCCCGAGTAGGTCTGCCTAAAGAGGTTCTGACCGATCAAGGTACCCCGTTTATGCCTAAGGTGATGAAAGAGCTCTGTAAGTTGTTGCAGGTGAAACAATTGCGGACATCCGTTTACCACCCGCAAACAGACGGCCTGGTAGAAAGTTTTAACCAAACTTTAAAAACCATGTTAAAACGGGTGGTCGCCAAGGATGGGAAGAATTGGGACTTGCTTCTGCCCTATCTGATGTTCGCAGTGCGAGAGGTGCCCCAGGCCTCTACGGGGTTCTCGCCCTTCGAGCTCTTATACGTTCGGCATCCATGGGCCTGTTGGATATAGCCAAGGAGGCTTGGGAACAGCAACCCACACCCCACAAAAGTGTGGTAGAGTATGTCACTCAATTACAGGAACGGATAGAGACCGTGTTGCCGCTGGTGAGGGAACATATGGAAGCAGCACAGCGGGCCCAAAGCAAGTGACTTACAAGGTACATCAGCCCGGGCGGAGAAAGCCAGAGCAGGTGTACCATGTAAACCTGCTGAAGCTGTGGAAAGACAGGGAGCCCCCTGTGGGTGACAGTCCCCGACCAGGTATGTTAGGGGTGGAGCTCCCTGTCCCTCATTCTGCTGTTAGAGAAGCGGTAGTTGAGGTGAAAGCCGGCGACATCCTCTAAACAGGCCCAGGAAGCCAGGGAATTTGTCAGCAGAAACACTGATGTGTTTTCAGATCTCCCTGGGTGCACTTCTGTCATCCAACATGACGTTGTCACGGAACCTCAGGTCAGGATCCGGTTGAAGCCTTACCGGGTACCTGAGTCCCGGCGACAAGCGATCGTGGAAGAAGTGCAGCAAATGCTCCGGTTAGACGTGATTGAAGAATCAAAGAGCGAGTGGGCCAGTCCAATAGTCTTGATTCCCAAACCCGATGGTACGTTGCGGTTCTGTAATGATATCCGCAAACATTTCTAAGTTTGATGCCTACCCTATGCCCCGAGTAGACGAGCTTATTGAGAAGCTAGGCCAAGCCAGGTATTTTTCTGTTTTGGACCTCACAAAAGGGTAATGGCAGGTACCCTTGACTGAGGCTGCCAAGGAGAAAACAGCCTTTACCACACCTGAGGGTTCCAGTACAAGGTATTACCCTTTGGTTTACATGGCGCTCCCTCTACGTTCCAAAGGTAATTGAATATTGTCCTCCGGCCACATCGTCGACATATCTGGACGATATAATTATCCATAGTACGGATTGGGAAAGTCACCTACCCAAAGTCCAGGCCATAGTGGATTCCCTCAGGAAGGCTGACAGCAAACCCGAAAAAATGTGCCTTAGGCTTAGAAGAGACAAAATACCTGGGCTATGTGATTGGGCAAGGAGTGGTCAAGCCCCAGGTTAATAAAATAGAAGCCATCCGTAGCTGGCCATGTCCTAACACTACCCGCCAAGTGAAATCATTTCTGGGGTTGGTGGGGTATTACATGAGGTTCATTCGCAATTTTGCCACCGTAGAGGCACCATTGACAGACCTGTTAAAGGGACGCAAGTCTGTCATGGTGAAGTGGAATGAACAGGCCGAAAAAGCGTTCTCCACTTTGAAGTCTGCCCTGTGTGGATCTCCGGTGTTGGTGACACCCGACTTTAAGAGGTGCAGACCGATGCCTCCGAGGTAGGTCTCAGTGCTGTACTGTCTCAGGAAGTCAACGGAGATCAACACCCCGTTGTCTACGTGAGTCGCAAGCTGACACCCGCAGAGACCCGGTATAGTATAGTGGAGAGAGAGTGTTTTGCCATTAAGTGGGCCCTTGAGTCTCTTCGCTACTACTTGCTGGGGAGACGGTTCCGTTTGATTATGGACCTTTCTCCCCTCAAGTGGATGTGCCAGGCTAAGGACAGGAATGCCAGGGTCACCCGGTGGTTCCTGTCCTTACAAAAGTTCACAGTAGAGCCCAGAGTGGGACGGATGTTGGGTAATGCGGATGCCCTGTCCTGGACACATTGTTTGTCATGTGTCCACCCCCTAAGGGTTGAACAAAGGGGGGGGGGGGTATGTGGTAAGGTGCAAGGTGCCGTCATTGACAGCAGGTATGTGGCACCAAGGTACCTGGCCTTGGTGCAGTAAAGCTGTGTAGTTTTCTCCAGCATCAGCTGCTAATGGCAGTCTGCTGCTAAAATTTTAGTATAGCTGAAAGGCTAACCCGGGATGGCTTTACTGGGATAGAGTAGAGCAGGGTGGGACTCCATCCCCTACCCAGGTCCGGGTTTTATGGGCCGCATAAATAGCCTGGGGAGTCAGCTGTGCACTGGCTGTGTCTAGAGCTCACGTGGAGTGAGACTCAGTGTGCCTGGCTGGAAGCTCTTATACAGGCTATTTCATGTGGGCCCGAGGTGGATACAGCTACAAGTGTGTAAGCTTGGACAAAAACTAAAAAGGGCCGTTGCCTGTCTGATGCAATTCTGTGGCATTTTTCCTGAAAAGGTGATGTAACCCAAAAAGGATATTTTGTGTTATGGACTTTTTGTGTGAATAAACACGGACTATAAGGTGAACTTTTCGCCTCTGAGCCTATATACTGCTAACATCCTGCTGTCTACCAGAGCTGATCCTCACAAGATTTAATTCTCATAATCTTTCCTCATAACTAAGATCCTTTTTTCCTCTTATTAGTTTGGTAGCTCTCCTCTGCACCCTTTCCAAAATCAGGACGTCCTTTCTATGAACCTGCGCCCAGAACTTGGTGGCATATTCCAGGTATGGGTGCACCAGTGCCTTGTAAAGGGGCAATATTACATCCCTATCCCGTGATTCCATGCCTCTTTTAATACCTGACCATATCTTGGTGGCCTTGGAAGCAGCTGCTTGACATTGCATGCTATTATTTAGCCTGTGATCTACCAGTACCACCAGATCCTTCTCAACAAGTGATTCTCCCAGTTTTACTCCCTCGAGGACATATATGGCCTTCAAGTGATTAGACCCCAAGTGCATGACTTTATATTTCTCCACATTGAACTTCATTTGCCAAGTGGATGCCCAGATACTTAAAGTGTCCAAGTCAGCTTAAAGCTTGTGAACATCTTTTATAGACTGCACTGTGCTACGTATCATTGTGTCATCTGCAAAACTAGTGACAGTGCAAAATAATTTCATCTTCTATGTAATTTTTGAACAAATTGAATAATAGTGGGCCCAGCACAGAACCCTGGGGTACACCGCTTACAACCGGTAACCATTCAGAGTAGGTATCATTAACCACAACTCTCTGCACACGATCCTTCAGCCAGTTTTCGATCCAGTTACAAACTGTATTTTCTAATCCTGGAGACCTCAATTTCCCCAATAAGCGGGTGACAGTGTCAAATGCTTTTGCAAAATCCAGAAAAACTATATCTACAGCTGCCCCTTTGTCCGGGCTTTTACTCACCTTCTCATAGAAGCCAATTGGGTTAGTCTGGCAGCTTCTGTTCTTAGTAAAACCATGCTGGTTGTCACATATAATATGCATAGTTACATATTCCTGTATATAGTCCCCTAAGAGGCCCTCAAGCAATTTTACCACAATGGATTTTAAACCTACAGGTCTGTGATGGAGTAAAAATATGACTTACTTAATATTTGCAGCATATTAATCTCCAATATTTATATTAGAGATAAATATTTTAAATATTGCAAATACTAATAATCACATCAGCCAACGACCACTAATCTGATACAAACCAATGGTCGCTAAGGCTATCCTCATACATCCAGTGAAGTGTCGTAAAAATATTTATGCCTTGCACATACAATCTATTATATGAGAAATTATCCACCACACACAGTAAGATGTAAAAATGACCTTCACTAATCCAATACCTTCCCGAAGTTTCCCAAGATCACCTTAAAAGTTATAGACAGTTATTACATGATAATACATTAGTTACAGTACAATAAATGTTGTAATGGAGAGATACTTAGCCATTATGTTTCAGGTGGGGGGGGGCATCCATTCACTCAATACCCCTGCAACCAACCTCTTAATCTACTGACACTAAAGGGTGTGGTCAACACTCCCAACTTCCTGGGTGTGTCTGCATTGCACTGCCTACAACCCGCCTCTATGAGATTAGATAAATATTCTATAAAGTAATATAACTTCCACAATATGCATGTAATCATATTGTAACTACAAAGACATAGTCTGATACCATGCATATCTCGGGCCAATACATACATGTCATGTTTAATATAAAATGAAAGGTCTTATAATCCTGGATACGACTCTCTCATTAATATAGCCATAACTGTCATATTTCAGAAGTTACATTGCTCTCCACAAGCATCCTCCAATGCACGTGCACGTTCAATGTATTTCAATGTCTGATTCGGGTCCAACCTAATTAGGAATTCAAGGATTTCTTTCCAAGAGGAAATGAGGTACCTAGGTGTGAATATAGTCTATTGTATTCTTGGGGGCGTTGTCTGTTTACTATAGACAAATGGCAGTATCTCAGGCTCACATCCTGTTTGAGTGTTACTATGAATTCAGGTGAATAATTTGGGGATATCTACAATCATAATAAAATATACCTATGATTATTACACTTTCTTTCCCCCTGTGACAGAATAATATCTATAGATGATTACTTCTAACAGATTCAGCCTTGAAGGAAGTGTTGTTACATCATTCTACCCCATAGGTACCTTTACAATTTACAATCAAATATAGAATAACATTGTTAAACTTTGGGCAGCAACAATCTGCCAAGAGATTGCTAATAAGAAGTTGAAAAAAACAAGGAAAACAACTTTTTCTATGGAAAACCCTGAAAACGCTCTCATACAAAGTATGAGTTGTAAGCTATTTCACAAAAGTCCAGTTAAGATGTTTCTGATGTGGATTTATTGCTACTCCAATCGTCAAAATGCATCATCGTCAGGTTCTCTCATTCTGAAGGTAAGGCCACCCGGAGACTGTTGGTTAGGGAGGAGCGAATCGAAACTGATACAAAATCATTATGAATTTCAGAAATTCCTTGAAATCCATTTAGCATGGTCCAGGTCATCTAAAATGGCAGATCCACATGTCAGGACATGGGGCAAGGAATCCCGGAAAGGCATCACATTCAGAATGCAGCCTATCAGCAGCCAGCCACCCCGGTGATATCACAACCCTATATAAGTGGTGACCATTTTGCAGCCACTCACTTCATCTGAGTATTGTGCCGAGAATGGGGCAGAGTGAGAGAAAGAGACAAACAGGGAGAAAGAAAGACACAGACAGGGAGAGGGAACTCCAGGGTGTATCTTTTGGGCACTATGTGGTCTCTGGTCTCCTCATGCTGCTGCCAAATCCAGGGTGTGTCTTTCAGGCACTATGTGGTCTCTGGTCTCCTCATGCTGCTGCCAAATCCAGGGTGTGTCTTTCAGGCACTACGTGATCTCCTCATGCTGCACTCCAGGGTGTGTCCAGGCAATATATGGTCTCCTCATGCTGCTGTCAACTCCAGGGTGTGTCTTTCAGGCAATATATGGTCTCCTTATGCTGATGCCAACTCCAGGGTGTGTCTTTCAGGCAATATATGGTCTGCTCATGTTGCTGCCAACTTCAGGGTGTGTCATTCAGGCACTATGTGGTCTCCTCATGCTACTGCCACCTCCAGGGTGTTTCTTTGGGCAATATATGGTCTCCTTAGGCTGCTGCCCACTCCAGGGTGTGTCTTTCAGGCAATGTATGGTCTCCTCTTGCTGCTGCCAACTCCAGGGTGTGTCTTTGAGGCATTATGTGGTCTCCTCATGCTGCTTCCAACTCCAGGGTGTGTCATTCAGGCACCATGTGATCTGCTCATGCTGCTGACAACTCCAGGGTGTGTCTTCCAGGCACTTGGTGGTCTCCTTATGCTTCTGCCAACTCCAGGGTGTGTCTTTCAGGCACTATGTGGTCTCCTCATGCTGCTGTCAACTCCAGGGTGTGTCTTTCAGGCAATATATGAGCTCCTTATGCTGCTGCCAACTCCAGGTTATGTCTTTTTTAGCAATAAATGGTCTCCTTATGCTTCTGCCAACTCCAGAGTGTGTCTTTCTGGCAATATATGGTCTCCTTATGCTGCTGCCAACAGCAGGGTGTGTCTTTCAGGCACTATGTGCTCTCTCCATGCTGCTGCCAACTCCAGGGTGTGTCTTTCAGGCAATATATGGTCTCCTCATGCTGCTGCCAACTTCAGGGTGTGTCTTTCAGGCAATATATGGTCTCCTCATGCTGGTGCCAACTCCAGGGTGTTTCTTTAAGGCAATATGTGGTCTCATAATGCTGCTGACAACTCCAGAGTGTGTCTTTCAGGCAATATATTGTCTCCTTAGGTTGCTGCCAACTCCAGGGTTTGTCTTTCAGCAAAATATATTGTCTCTATGTCTCCTCATGCTGCTGCAAACTCCAGGGTGTGTCTTTCGGGCTATATATGGTCTGCTTATGCTGCTGCCAACTCCAGGGAGTGTCTTTCAGGTGATATATGGGCTCCATATGCTGCTGCCAAATCCAGAGTGTGTCTTTCAGGTGATATATGGGCTCCTTATGCTGTTGCCAACTCTAGGATGTGTCTTTCGGGCAATATATAGTCTCCTTATGCTGCTGCCAACTTCAGTGTGTGTCTTTTGGGCAATATATGGTCTCCTCATGCTGCTGCCAACTTCGGGGTGTGTCTTTCAGGCAATATTTGGTCTTCTCATGCTGCTTCCAACACCAGGGTGTGTCTTTTAGGCAATATATGGTCTCATCATGCTGCCACCGACTCCACACTGTGTCATTTAGCCACTATATTGTCTCCTCATACTGATGCCACCTGAAGGCTCTGTCATTGTGCCGCTTGGTGACAGCATTCTAAGGGACGCCTCTGATCTGAATGTCATACTGCATTACAGTATTACTTCACTAACCTAGCACACACCCTATGCATGTTACATCAAGGCAAAGTGTTCTACAACCCTATTGAGGCTCTCGGTAGGCCAGAATTAGCTGTTTTTAATAGTAATTTGCAGTGAATAAATTCAAACCAAAACTAATCCTGCCTTTCTCCAGCAGCTGAGGATGATGTCCACAGCATGTCCTTTCCCCCTGTTTTTTCGCAAAGCAAATGAAAAAAAGTGTAATACCCTAGGACAGACATTGATTCGGAAGTAATAGATTCTGTGTGCAGATTCTAATTTTTCTTGGTTTTAAAAACAGACTGTACTATCTATTCTGAATTTCAAAGTCTGAGCGTACAGCTCAACTACCGTGTCCCTGCTTGTCTTAATTCCACTAAGATAGCACACAAATAACACAAAACCAAAACGGCAAAATTAACAAAATTAAATCATAACAGTGGACCATGGCTCATCAATATAAGAGGGAGAAACATTACTTGATGTTAAAATTATATAGTGTTAAAGTGGACCAACACCCAGGGGGGATCAGCCCGGGAATCTATAAGATTCCCGGGCCGATCAGATCCCTCCCCGCGGGGCATCCGAAACCAGGATGCCCCGCTGTGTGAAACCCCGCAGAACGCCCAGAAACCTTACCTTATCCCCGTTCCAACGGCGCATGCGCGAGCTGCATCTCGCGCTTCTCTCTAGCTTCTCTCTAGCAGGGCGTGCACCCGCGCCGGCCGTTTGGGAAGAGGGAGATGCGGCCTCCAGCGTGCTCAGAGCCACTGTGGTTGTCCGTCGCTTGTCAGTACATACCACAGTGGCTCTGAGCGCTCTGATTGGACGAGCGCTCGCGTAGGAGCGGGGTGAGGTGAGTTTTTTAGGGCGATCTGGGGGGTTTCACACAGCTTTTGGTCCACTTGGAAGTGGACCAAAACCCAGGATAGTGAAAATCCTGGGTGTTGGTCCACTTTAAGCTTTAAACAAAAGTTTCCTCTGAATTTCAAAGTCTATGTGCCCAGCATACCACCTGCACTTCACTGTGTACCTATGCTACTTATTCCCTGATAAGCACATGTTTTAATACAAATAAAACACAAATAAATTAAAACAATAGCCTCTCCTCTCTCCTATTCTGCACATTAATCTCCAATGTTTCTATTAGAGATTAATATTGTAAATATTGCAAATACTAATATCAGCCATTAATCTGATACAAAGGTACAAAGGTGGCAGAGACTCTCCTCATACATCCAGTGAAGTGTCCCAAGAACTATTTCCTCAGATGCCTTGCACATAATGAAAATGGGTTTAATTCACTAGCACAGTAAATAACCTTCACTAACCCAATAAGTTCCTAAAGTTCCCCAGAAATGTTACAGGCAGTTATTACATGATAAGTTATAAGTTAGTTACAGTACAATAATTGTTATAATGGAGAGAGAGAGAGATACTTATGCCATTATGTTTCAGGTAGGGGGCCCGTCCATTCACTCAATACCCCTGCAACCAGCCTCCTAATCTACTAACACTAGAGGGCATTCCCAACCTCCTGGATGTGTCTGCATTGCACTGCCTACAACCCGCCTCTGTGAGATTACATAAATATTCTATCAAGTGATATAATTCCCACAATCTGCTTATCATGCTGTAACCAAGAAATTAATGATCCCCATTAACCCAAACACTGAATACATATCATACAGAGTCTGATAGTATGCAGATTATCAGTCTCAGGCCAATACATATATGCCATGTTTAATATCAAATGAAAGGTCTTATAATCCTGTATAAGACTCTCTTCTGAATAGAGTAATAACTGTTATATTTCAGGAGTTACATCACTCTCCACAAACAGCCTCCAATGCACGTGCCTAATGTGCATTTGAATGTTTGAGTCTGGTCCAACCTAATTAGGAATTCAAGGATTCCTTTTCAAGAGGAAATTAGGTACTTTGTTGGCAGCTAGGTGTGAATATAGTCTATTGTATTCATGGGGCGTTGTCTGTTTACAATAGACAAATGGCAGGATCTCAGGCTCACATCCTATTTGAGTTCTATGAATTCACTTCTTTTCCCCTTTAACAGACCCAGAGCCCCTTTTAAAATGGGCACCCTAACCCTTAAAATTACAAAATAAAATGGGGTCCCCCCCCCTGGGAGGGGGGACCCTACCTCATTTTTTTTTAATTTTAAGGGTTAGGGTTAGCCTAACCCTAACCCTTAAAAATCCAAAAAAAAGCCCCCCCCCCCCCTGGGAGGGGGGACCCTACGTCCTTTTTATTTTAAGGGTTAGGGTTAGCCTAACCCTAACCCTTAAAATTCCCCCCCGGCACACCAATTACCTGCCTTCCCAAAGCCCGGGGGGGGGGGGGCAGAAGAGCCCGGGCCTACACAGGGTAAGTGGGCTTGTAGGCTGCAGGGTGCTGTTCTACAAGCCCCCATAGCTGGTCCCGGGCTGGTTATTTCGGGTAGGGGGGACCCTACGTCATTTTTTTTTTTTTTTTAAGGGTTTTTAACCCTTAAAATTCCATAAATATGGATCCCCCCCCGGGCAAGAATGGGGGGGCTATCAATACATATTTGGTACCGTTGTAATCGGGAGAAATGGGGCTTTCACATGCAATATGGTTTTCATTAATAAAACAAATGTTTTATTTAAAATAAAGGAGAAAATTGTCTAAAAAATATTATTTTATTTATTTTTTTGTTTTAATAAATATTTAAAAAACAGTAGAAAAATTAGAAACAAGACATTTCATGTTAAAGACTAAACTCTGCTGCAAAAAAAAAATATATATATATATAAATATTTATTTATATTATTTATATAATATATTTATTTATATATATATTTTCCTTGAAATTCCGGCAAAAATCACGGTTAAACATGGCGTAAAATGGGGAAAAATGACCTGTCAACAGAGGGTGACAAAACTTCAAGTAGGCTGGCAATTAAAAGGGTTATAGTACCTATGCATGTTGGGTATTGTTCTGCTCGGGGGACCTTGCGCTTTCAGATTTAGCTTGTTTTTTTCTTATTTGCATATTGTTATTTTAGGAAAAGGTGCTTTTTATTCTGCTTTTTTATACTTTTTTTGTGAAACCCTGTGCAACCTTAGAATTCTTCAAGGGATTACTCACAGAAAGATGAGCCCACTACAACAAGCTGATGGTTTATGGGAGATATTCCAAATGTAAAGGCTTGTTTTGGTAGAAAAAGCACAAGGTGCACACTTTGTCTGCAGAGCTAAAATTTTGAAGTAAAATTACCGCACAGGCTTTACTTTGGTGTGTTTGGCAACTTTTCCCTTGACAGTAGCTATGCATGCTGGGTATTGTTCTGTTCGGAGCATGTTGCTTTTTTTTCTTGTTTGCATATAGTTTTTTTTAGGAAAATGTGGTTTTGATTCTGCTTTTTTATTCTTTTTTTAGAGAAACCCTGTGCAACCAAAGAATACAGTGAGAGATTACTTCCAGAAAACTGCACCCATGTCAACAAGCCTGGTACGCCTGGAAAGCTTGAGGTGTGTACTTCCAGAGAATATATAGTTTGTCAGGGGTATTTCAAATGTAAAGGGTTGTTTTTCTTGAAAAACTGCAAGGTGCGCATATTGCATAACATAGTTGTATTTTATCTGAAAATCTCCTAAAGCGTTGTTTCAGTTTGGGGGAGTCGCCTGGGCAGGAAAGGGTGTCTACCAATACATATGTGGTACCGCTGTAACCAGGAGAAATTGGGGTTTCCCACAAAATAAGATTTTACTGACAAACTTACATTTTTTATTACAAAAAAACACTACAAATTGTAAAAAATAGTTTTTTTTTTTTTGCACATATTTCATCCAAAAATATTGAGAATACACCTAAAAATGACAAACAAGACATTTCATGTTAAAGCCCAGACTCTGATGAAAAAACAATATATCACTTTCCTGGGAAATCCCTGAAAATCCCTTCAAAAATCACAGTTGAACATGGGGAGCGCAAAATAGTGCAAAATGGTCTGGCAACAAAGGGTGACAAAATCTCAAGGTAGGCTGGCGGTTAAAGGGTTAAAGATTGATTTGTGGTCTCTGTTACCAAGATTTTCACATTACTGTCCCTATTAGGTCATCATCATTTGATGTTACCAGATCCAAAAGAGCATCACCTCTAGTAGGTGCCTCCGCGAACTGATTCATACAGTTATCTTGTAGCAAGCTGAGGAATGCTCTCCCCCTTGTAGTAGAAGCAGAACCATGTCTCCAGTCAATAACTTGGTCCCCCATCACCACCGCTGTACCAGCCCGCTCTATCTGTTTCAATCAATATTTTTTTCCAATAACAGAGCCTCAAGCTCCCCCACTTTACTTGCCAGACTTCTGGGATTTGTGAACATACACTTTAAGTTTCTATCTAGTTTGACACATTGAACTATAGTATTAGCTTTTGCAGTAATGCATTCACCTAATTTTTCACTGCTGGTTTTCAACACATGGATCTCCTTATCCATTATAGCAGTCCTCCCTCTTCTAATTCTCCACCCACCATCATATGCTGTCCCCTAAGTAACCGGTCTTCCCATTTGTTTTCTCTTTTGCACTCCCCCCTCATCTCTAGTTTAAATATCCCCTCAACCCCTTCTAGTATCTCTTATCCAGCACAGCAGCCCCCCTTCCATTCAGGTGCAAATTATCTGTAGAATACAGTTTGTACCCCAATAAAAAGTCAACCCAGTGCTTTAGGAACCCAAATCCTTCTGCCCTGCGCCAGGACTTGAGCCATGCATTACAGCTCCCACTGTAGTTCAATTATAGCGCATGGCACATGCAGTATTCCAGAGAATACAACCTTGGAGGTCCTTCTCTTCAATGTGGTGCCCAGTTCCTTAAATGTATTCTTAAGGATCTTGCATATTCCATTAATTCTGTAATTGGTTTCCACGTGGACCATGACAGCTGGGTCATCCCCAGCTCCTCCTGGTAATTTAGCCACACTTTCCACCAAGGAGACAGCAAACCATTAGGTTGAGGCGGTCTTGGTGACAAATTATTCTATCAATCTGCCTGATAATCGAAACTAACTGTCTAGTCCTACCTGCAATCCCAACCCCCGCTCACTAGCTGGGCTGTGCTCCCGGCTGTTAGGGAGATCAGTATCTAGGTTGCTAGGGTGCACAGACACAGGTACAGCCTTCCTTTTCTGTGCACCCTTTCTACTCCCTCTATCTACAGTTACACATCTACTTATCTGTTTCTCCTGACCCATTTCTCCACCCTCTGTTTCCCTCATATAATGCCTGCTCAGTGAGCAGAATGCCCTTTTCCATATTGTCAGTCTCCCTCAGTGTTGCATTTTGTACCTCCAGATTTCTAACCCGGGCTTCCAAGGTTGCAATATGCTCACATTTAACACAATGGTATTCATCCTGGAACTGCTGCTTCTGAAGTATATATATATGACAAATTGTGCACTAAAGTAGACCTCCAATGTTGCTACATATCCCAGTTACAAGAACAGCCGTGAAATCACAATTGTAGTGATTACAGTTGCAGAAACTTTGGCTTTTAACTTCTTATTTTAGTTCTATAACATTTAGGCAATAATAAACACTTAAAATCCTCCATAATAAAGTCCTTTAATGAAAAGACCCCTCGCTTATAATGCAACCTCTCTTGAAAATACAACCAGAACTCGCAAAAGCTCCTAAGCTTGATTTAAAACAATCTTATTGATAGCAAAGCAAGACTTTCCTTACCAGTGTCAGTCTCTGGCTAGTCTGGCAAACAGTTGCCAGACAATATTTAAATTGGGATGCCCTGCTGTGTCCCAGTTAACACAACTCATCTCTGTCCAACAGCACATGCACTGGCTCTCTTCCAATCAGCTTCTCCTGACACATATACTAATGTGCAGTGGAGAAGCCGAATTGAATCCCAGCCGCACACATCAGCAGCATGCGGCATCATTTGCATCTATGCACAGCCATACAGCTGAAAGAGTATGTGAGTGATACCACTGCGGGCCACATGTGTGGCCTGGGCTCGTTGGTCAGCAAAAATTTGGGGCCAACAGTAGGGTTTTACACAGCAGGGAGAGGGAATCAACCGGCCCTGGAGTCTCATAGACTCAGGGGCCAGTTTTGGTAACCCTTTGCACTATATATGTTTAACTGTGATTTTTTGCAGGATTTTCTTAGGGATTTCCATTTTTTTCATCAGAGGTTGGGCTTTAAAGTGGACCAAAACCCAGGATTTTGACTATCCTGGGTTTTGGTCCTTGCCCCCAGGGCACCCAGATCAGGAATGTTTTGCTTTGTGAAACTGCCCGAACAAATTCACCTATTCCCTGTCCTACTGTGCATGTGCGGCCGCTGTCCTCTAACAGGGAGCATGCCAATGGCGGCCATTCACAAATGCCTGGCGCATGGACGCAACCTGCTAAAGGGATAGCGGGGATGCGACCGCTGCTCACGCATAAGCCATTAGACCGGGAAAGAAGGTGAGTTTCTGGGTGACCTGGGGGGTCACACAGCTGGGCATCCTGATTTTGGATGCCCCAGGGGGAGGAAATCAAGTGGGTTTTGGATATAATCTTATAGTGGGTTTTGGTCTACTTTAACAAGAATTGTCTTGTTTGTAATTTATTCAGTGCTTTCTCAATATTTTGAGTAAAATATATGAAAAAAAAATTGTAGCTATTTTTAAAATATAATAAAAAATGAGATTTTATTTTTAAAACAATATTGCTTGCAAAATCCCCCATTTCATTACAATGGTACCACATATGTATTGGTAGACACACATTCCTGCCTCCATGAGACTATAAAGTGCGTTTTATTACATTTTCAAGTAAAATACAACTATCTGCACCTTGCAATTAACTATTAGGGTTTAAAACCCTTGAAAAAAACGGGGGAGCGGGAACCCTATGCTTTTTAAAAACATTTTTAAAGGTCAACCTCTAAAAATTAAAAAAAAAATGTTTGGAGTCAACCCTCTCCAGCAAAACCAGCCCCTGCACCAGCTATGAAGCCTGGTAGACCAAGGGGCGTAGGCTGAGCGTCCATCCCCCAGCTCTGAAGGCTATTAGCCCGCATAGCCCACATGGGCACCAGGCCCTTCTGCATCCACCTGCTTACCAGTTCAAAAAGGGTTAAGTGGAAAAGACACACACACACTTAAAAATTCCATTATTATTTTTTTTTCTTCCTGCCACTTGCCTCCTTCTATTGCGCAGATGCTGTCCCATGTTGTCAGTCTTCAGCCGAATGTGATCAGCAGAAGCTGGGAGCGAGGCAGAGAATTGGTGACTCTCACTCTCGGCTTCCACTTCTTAATCCCGCAGCAGGGAGGGGCCTTAGCAGGGAGGGACCTGTTATAGCGGCGAGTGAGCTGATGTAATCTCACTCACCGGTATAAAAGTGTCACTCACCAAAACATACCTCAGTTTTTGAGTACTTCAAGGAGCACTATCGCAAAAAAATGGCCCAATGATAAAAATTCATATAAATATGAAGTGGGTTACTTATATACCAGGCATCAAGAAATATCCTGCCGAGCTTGTATTTCTTGGAGAAGAAACCACAAGCTTGGCTGGAGTTTTATTCAGTTTGGGTGTATAAGTGACCTCTCCTCTCATTAGCCGATGGGTTTACATGGATTTTTAATATTACACAATTTTGCGATTACCAACCTTCACACAAAATAAAGCTTCATACTTGCTTTGAATGGGGGGAACCTAAAGTAAATATAGTTTGGTTAAATTGACCATTTTTTTAGGGACTCAAAGTGGGACACTTGGCGTCCTGGGGGGTTTCACACAGCGGGGGCACCCCCGATCGTTGTGCCCCCGGGGAAGGGACCAAAACCCAGGATAGTCAAACTATTGACTATCCTGGGTTTTGGTCCACTGTAAAGTGGTGATTGATTTGAAGCATCATGATTTGGGATGTCCCACTGTGTAAAACCCACCAGATCACTCACTCAACTTTCCATCATTCCTACTCATTTTGTCTTACTGCGTTCATGTTCCAGTAAAGCCAGTTCCAGTTACATCACAAATGTCTATCTGGATTTGACCCCGCTGTACCCAGCACTTACACTCTGCAACAGGTTATAGGGCCAGTGACCGAATGAAGCCCCAAGGACCGGATAAATCCCAGTGACCAGATGTGGTTCAAGCAGAGCAAAGTCCTGAACGGGAGACAGCACAGCCGATGCGGAAATCAACATAAAGAAGCTTCCACAGAGACATTTACTGTATACAAGTAAGACTGTTCTTATATATAAAGGAAGGAGAATGGCCAGCAGCTCAGAGCTTAAACTCTCAGTGGCCAAGCTGAACAATGCAATTATCAGCTATGAAAGTTTAGGTGGAAATGCTATTATCCAGCGCTAATACTAAAACGTTTCTACATGGTGAGTTAACAGAAGACATCTACATGGAACAACCACCAGGATTCAAAGATGAACAAAGGTCAGACCTAGTCTGAAAAATTCAGAGGAGTATATATGTTCTAAAGCAAACCGCCAGAGCATTGAATATGAAACTAAATTAAGTGCTTACACATGAGGACTTTCAGAGAGGTAAAGCAGACCCCTACTTATACACAAAGAAATTGGCAGACAGATGGATCTATGTGCTTGTTTATATGGGTGAACTCCTACTTATGAGCAAAAAGGGGATGAAACAGAAACACTAAAAACCTTAAGTCAGCACTTTGAGTCCGAGGTTTTTCAAGAGCAGGGACTTCTTGAGTTACATTAGTGCCCTGCTAAGGATATGACAGAAGAAATCCTTACCAAGATGGTGAAAAATGGCCTGTCAACAGACCTGGCCTGTTCAACAAAATGGCCTGTCAACAGAGGGTGACAAAATCTCAACTAGGCTGGCAGTTAAAGGGTTAAAAGTACCTGTGGGTATTGTTCTGTTCGGGGGACCTTGCACATTCCAATTTAGCCTGTTTTCTTTTGTTTGCATATTGATATTTTAGGAAAATGTGTTTTTCATTCAGCTTTTTTATTCTTTTTTTTAGGGAAACCCTGTGCAACTAAAGAATTACTTCCAGAAAACTGTGCCCATGACAGCAACCCTGGTACGCCTAGAAAGCCTAGAAGGCATGCTCTTCTAGTAGTTGTATTTTGTCTGAAATTCTCCTATAGCACTGTTTTCAGTCTGTGGTGTCTCCTGGGCAGGAAAGGGTGTCTACCGATACATATGTGGTACTGTTGTAACTAGAAGGAATGGGGCTTTTACATGCAATATGGTTTTCTTAAAAAACATACATTATGATTTAAAAAAAGCTACACAATGTAAAAAAACTTGCATTAAAAAAATCGGGGAGGCCGATTCATTAATAGCGCCAGGTAGTGACAGATGAGCGACAGTAGCACGCTAGTATTCGCTGTGCTTGGGCGTTGTTCAGCTGTTGACAGCGACTCAGTCGGTGTGCGGTAATGTTGAATACGGGGTTAGGAGTCGTTGTTTGACAGGTTCCACGCTGTATGGGAGCGCATGACAGCAAATGGCCATAGCGAACGGCTCCCAGCATATTCATTAACAAATCACGCTCAAAAAATTCTCGCGCAGAGCGCTGGCGGCGATGGGTTAAAAGTAGTTTTTTAACCCCCAAACAACAATATTTTTTGAAAAAAAAACAAAAACATGTTTTCCAAAACATTTTGTAATATGAATACATTAATATCAGACCTGTAATATCAATTCTGCACATTTTTTTTTTTAACCTTAAAAAAAATATCTAACATTGCAGAAGTGGTCACAGAATTTTTGACATTTAAAAAAAAAAAAAAAAAAAAATACATTAATAGCAATTAATTATGAATATTTAAAGATTGTTCCATTGAAATGCATTGGAGAGCGCCAGGTGCGAGAGGTCATACCTGTCGCTGTTCAAGGTCGCTCGCTGGCGCTGTGGGGTGAGGCTGGAATAATGATGAATGATTCGCTATCTGGCGCTCTGTCAGTCGCTAAGCAGGATCGGCTTGATAAATGTGTGATTGCGGAGGGGAGCCGGCGTACTCGTGGCGGTGACCGTCATTACCGTTCGCTCACCATTCGCTACCTGGCGCTATCCCTTGTTAAATAAGGGCCTAAGTATTTTACACAAAAATATTGAGAAAGCCTCCAATAATACAATTATCTCCAATATTATCATAACCCTAGGTACCCTTATGATGAAAAGGGAGACCATGCACCTACAATAAAACCCTGAACCAGCAACTAAAGCTGCAAAACACTATCCTCAAGTAAAAAAAAACACACTTTATTACATTTTTTAGTTTGACGTTTTAAAGTTGTTAGACGGGTTCTACAGAAAAACTCAGATGCCATTAACAATGATTTATCAGAATGAAATATTGAATCATGTCCAATGAGCAATCAGCTTTCTGTAATAGGAGGAGTTCAAACACAACATATATGAAACAGCTTCCAGTAGCTCCTCATACCTCCAGCCTTCATCAAAACCCATCAAGATGCTGCCGGCCATCATTTTACTCCTGCTGTGTACGGCAGTCGCTGTTGCTGAAGGTAAGATTGTTCACCTTTGTTAATTGCATAAATTTAGTTATTAATTGAAATGAAAATAGAAGACGCTAGGGGTGTTACAATAGCAAAAGGGGGGTCTTGTGACCAAAATAACTAAATATGAAAAACTGTTCATAAATTTTTCATATGTGCCATAAGTTTCAAGCAGGTGCAGGGTCAGCTGCAACGTTTTCATGCATACCAGCTGAAGTCACATAGGCATAATGCTGACCCTTTTTATCCACCTCCTCGGCACGATCACTTCTACCAAGTGCAGCCTCAAAATGGTGGCCCAGGCAGGGGTTCTTGGTATAGAGTTCTCTTTTTTTACCCTTTACTAGCAAAAGGCATTCACAACTAACTGGACCTATATATTCATGACCCCTACTTAAGCTAGAGATCCCATTTGCATTAGTATAGTCCCAATGTGAGCCATTTTTTCCCACTGCCCCCCCCCAAAAAAAAAAACTCTGGGGATGCTTAAATGTCCCACTTTGCTGACACCATAGACTGGATTTAGCAATGTGCGAGTTTGGTTAAAATGTAAATGAAAATATCCAGGTGGCTGGTAAGCAGCCACCAACATATCTTGAAAAGGGGACACAGGTCCCCTTTCCTCCCTTCCTTGCTCCCTGCCAGGAGGCTTTTATACCTCAAATAACTATATCACTGGAGGGGACGGGTAGGAAGGAGGTTTTCCTTGGGTATCTTCCTTCAATACTCTCCCCTCCGGACCCTGGGAATCCCAGGACTGGGAGTTGGCTGTTCAGCTACTGAGGGCGGGGTTACCGTCTGGTTGGTACAGGAAGGGGGACACAATTTAAAAAAAAATGCATTAAAAAAATACAGCTTGTCATTATCTGTGAGAAAAATACATATATTGGCAGCTTTGCTTATTTTCTGTGAAAAAAGCATGCCAGATTGTGAAGTGGATTTTTTACTTCTGCTCTTGGAAGGAGGGTGCTGAATCAAGCTTAATGGGGAGACTGTCCCACCAAATCCAGGATGCCAGTTTACAACTCGTCCCTCCTCTGTATTTTTGGTGGAACGATAGTGGAATATATAGATTTGAGTGTTAGGTCAACCACCAACATACTGTAAAGTGTAGAGGTATCCAAATTGCTTTTCAATCGTATGTCTGGGGGAGGTGCTTTACCTACTTGCTCACAGAGGAGTAAACCACAGCCCCAAACCACCTCCTTCTGCACCTATTACCCTGTACAGTGGTCAGCTTAACTAATTAGGTGGAAGGACTTAAACTTAAAACTTATCAGGCGAGACTTAAAGAACTACATTTGTACAGTCTGGAGGAAAGAAGGGAGAGAGGGGACATGATTGAGACCTTTAAATATGTGAAAGGATTCAAAAAGGTTCAGGAGGGAAGTGTTTTTAAGATGAAACTTAATGATAGAACAAGGGGGCACAGCCCGAAGCTAGTGGGGGGAAGATCATGAGCAATGTTAGAAAATATTATTTTACAGAAAGAGTAGTAGATGCTTGGAACAAACTTCTAGCAGGGGTTGAAAAATCAAAAGTCACTGAATTTAAACATGCCTGGGATAAGCACACATCTATCCCAAGGTAAAGAGTACAGTTACATTAAGGGCAGACTAGATGGACCTTATGGTCTCCTTCTGCCATCAACCTTCTATGTTTCTATGTTTCTAAGTACCCCATCTTGAGTCTCCAAAAAAAGATCAGCCCCTACCACAACCTAATGTTTGATTTGGATTTTCTAGTGGACATCTTTTTCTGTAATGCTCTTGCCAGAATTTTACTTTGTATACTAGATTTGATATAATTCCTGCTATGAATGTGATGTGTTAAAGGAGCAGTATCGCAAATTTTTCTTGGTGACATATTTAAATGGTACTTTGAATGTAGGTAAGTGTTGGAGTAAGAATTACAAATGTAGAAAAAAATGATGTGTGTGTTGTGCAGCTGGAGACTAATAGCTCATGTTTATGTCTGCTGAGTGTCGGAGCCCATGCTCCATGCTGAGGAGAGGGGAACATGTAACAAAGGCCCTTATTTAACAAGGGATAGCTCCAGGTAGCGACTGGTGAGCGAACGGTAATGACGGTCACCGCCACGAGAACGCCGGCTCCCCACCACAATCACACATTTATCAAGCCGATCCTGCTTAGCGACTGAGACAGCGCCAGATAGCGAATCATTCATCATTATTCCAGCCTCACCCCACAGCGCCAGCAAGCGACCTTGATCAGCGACAGGTATGACCTCTCGCTACCTGGCGCTCTCCAATGCATTTCAATGGAGCAATCTTTAAATATTCATAATTAATTGTTATTAATTTTTTTTTTTTTTTTTTTTTTTAAATGTCAAAAATTCTGTGACCACTTCTGCAATGTTAGATATTTTTTTATGGTAAAAAAAAAAAAAAATGTGTGCAGAATTGATATTCCAGGTCTGATATTAATGTATTCATATTACAAAATGTTTTTAAAAACTTGTTTTTTTTTTGTTTCCAAAAATATGGTTGTTTGGGGGTTAAAAAACTACTTTTAACCCATCGCCCCCAGCGCTCTGGGGTTTAAACATGCATTTCACAGCGCAAGAATTTTTTGAGCGTGATTTGTTAATGAATATGGTGGGAGCCGTTCGCTATGGCCATTCGCTATCATGCGCTCCCATACAGCGCGGAACCTGTCAAATAGCGAATCATCACTCCGTATTCAACATTACTGCACACCGACTGAGTCGCTATCAACAACCGAACAACGGCCAAGCACAGCGACTACTAGCGGGCGCTGTGGAAATACCGCTACAGTCGCTCAACTGTCGCTACCTGGCGCTATTAATAAATCAGCCTCAAAGTATCAGCTGTTCAGTGCTTGCAGCCGTCCAGCATAAGATAACAACATTGCAACATTGCCTGGCCAGAACTTATATCTAAAACAGAGAGAAAAGCTCTAGAAGTCATTTAGCTGATTTTGACAGTTTTCCCTTCACGTTGGCTCTGCTGCAGAATCTTTCAGTTTACCATTTTCTCTCTCTTTTCTCATCACATTTTTCCATATGATCTTTCTTTCAGCTTTGTGTGTTTTGAGCAAAGCCCAACCCAGGATTTTCACTATCTGGAGTTTCGTTTTTTGCCCCTAGGGGCATCTCGACTTGGGATGCCCTGATATGTGAAATCCCCAAGTTCGCCTGTGAAAACGTACCTTTCCCTGTCCCACAGCGCATGCGCGGGCTCTCATCCAATCAGCTCTGTTTGCACGCAGATGGGGAGCCTGAGCAGTAACCTTCCTGGCCGCCCGGCCTGTCTAAATGACTATCTGCGTGAGCGCGCCAGAAAAATGGGGGTGATCTGTGGTTATCCAGGGGTCGTTTCACACAGTGGGGCATCTCGATTTAGAATGCCCAAGAGGGAAGGTCAATGGCCGGGTTTTGTTCCACTTTAATACCTTTAGATTTTCCTGCACAGTTATTCAAAGAAGAATTTCAGTTATTTTCAGTCAGTTTAGTTTATTTTGTATAGATTTTACACATTTGAGTCACCTGGTCTCATAACAAAAGCAGCACCTCACACACACACAGCCGTTACCACTGATTACAGTGTCAGCCTCTGAGGTAAAGTGTTGCTAGGAGACCAGTGGGCTAAATGAAGCAGCTCACTAAATACAACCCAGCAGATCCCCCTATTCAGCAAATGGACTGAGCCATTGTCATTATACAATTTAAAAGAAAGGCATATATTTTTTCCTTTTTCTATCGCCACATTATTTATACACATGTTAGAAGCTATTGTGTGTCTATTTAATTATTTATCTTTTTTAATGCAAATTTCGCGATACTGCTCCTTTAAGTAACTGAGCAAAATAACAATGATGTATAACTTATACATATTTATCTTTATTATCCTTTTAGACTATGAGTGTGTGCAGATTCCAGGAAGGCTGAAGCAGATCGATGCCGGAGATGGTGAAGTATGGGGGGTGAACAGCAATGATGATATTTACCACTGGGTAAAAAATGAGTGGGTCAATGTTCCTGGAAAGCTCATGCACGTTTCGGCTGGACCTGCCGGAGTTTGGGGTGTCAACAGCGCCTACAACATCTACAAGCGTCAGGACAATGAATGGTTGTCTGTAACAGGTAAATATGACAGTGTCTGTTATACTGCAGTGTTAAAAGTGGACTGAAAGTCTAAAAACAAAAAACCTTAGATGACTTATTTACTTTCCCGGCGCAAGTCCGGATGTCCTAACAGCACATAGCCGAATGCTTTTGGCTGTGCTACTTTCTCTCCTCGAAGCTTAAGGGTTCATGTAGCATGGAAATTTGTGCTACATGAACCATTCAGAAGCTGCAAAACTTTGGTCAACGTTCCCAGCTTTCAAATCCTGCGCTGCTGCGTACTGGCCTTAATGAAACTGGATTGGCCAGCGCGTTGGGGCGGGGTTTGAATCAAGCATCGGGGGGATTGTGGGATATGTACACCTCCTGGGTGCACCAAATGGATTTCCAAGTGAGTGAGGACTAGATCTTTGATAATCATGCAGTGGTTTGCATGCTTATCAAAGATATTTTACAATTTTAAATGTAGCTTTTTTTAAAAATCATTTTAGGCTTACTTTATAGCATAACAAACCCAGGGTGGATGACCCCAGAATCTAAAGGATTCCAGAGCCGGCCGCTGGCCTTCCCCTGGTGCATCCTAGCTGTGTGAATCTCACCAGGTCGTCAGTAAAGCTTACCTTTTCCCCAGTCCAACCTTGCATGCGCATGCTCTCATCCAGTCAATCCAACAATCAGAGCCGTTTGCCATGCCTATGTACTGGCAACTCAGGTCATGTATGGCATTTTGCCTGCATTGCACTACATTGCCTTTTTCAGTTTATGCAATAGACTTACAGAGGCAGCAACAATGACAGCAATAAAACTTGAGCTGGAAGCTTTAAAACTTCTACTGCTGCCTCCAGCTCCCCCCTGTGCATTACCTTGTTGAGAGACAGTTATGTGGATACTATACATTATCACAGGAATGGGCACCGTGCTGTGATACATTGTACAGCAGATACATGCATAACTCTGAAGAATTCTGAAGCAGTAGAATTAGATTAGCTTTATTGCCATGTAGATTATAGAAATACAAGGACCTCTTTTCAACAGGTCACACAATGCAGATACATTGAAATACATACAACACAATAACACCACGAACATTTAATTGTAGCTCACGGCATGCTGGGACAAACAAGGCCTCTATTGAGAATGCAGATGGCCGATGGAAAAAATCATTGTATGTAAAATTGTAAAAGAATCATTGCATGCCAATTGCATGTAAAATAAGACCAGTGTATGATGAGTGTTGGTGGCAGGGCTGGCGTCAGCACTCGGCAAGGCCTGTCAGCTGCCAAGGGCCCCCACCCCCTGTAGAAGAAAACTGTAGAAAAAGAAAAAGAAGTTTTACTCACCTGCGGCCACAATCCCTCGTACTTCGCCCTCTCCTCACCACGGAAGACCCCGGGGGACGATTGGAGGCCCCGCTGATGCAGAGGACACCCGGTGGGGCCTCCGATCGCCCCCCCGGACTCTTCCGTGGTGAGGAGGGGGTGAAATATGCCCTCTCCAGCACTTACGCAATCGCCCGGCCGGTAGCCCCGCCTTTTGTGGGCAGGCGGATGATGTCATCGATAACATTATCTCACACCCGCCCCAAGAGGCAAAGTAGCTTGTTCTTGACCCTTAAAATTGTTCTCTCGGCCAGAAGGTATAAAAGACTTCCAGCAGAGTCCAGGAGACCCCTATACCAGTTCACAAGGCTTAGGTGCTGGCAAGTGCAGGTTTGTAGCCTGCAGGGCGGGGGGACACAGAGGCTGGACCTTGCACCCTGTTCTATGCCATGGAATTTATAGACCCCTGACCTGCGACTCTCCACTGCAAAGGAGCCCACTGAGACCATGCCGCCTGAGGGCCCACATAAACCTGGAGCCGGCCCTGGTTTGTGGAATCCAAGATAAACCTCTCTGAGTTATTTTAACCCTCTTTGCATATAAATCCAGAGGAGGAGGCAAGGGTTGACCGATTGAGGTTTATTGTTTTTTCAGAAGAACAAACCTAGCAAGAAGATTTAACCAAACCAGAATCAAGTTTTTGGATCGTGTTTTTATTCAGAGAGAGAATATCTCCTAATGCCCAATGCCATTTGGTATTAGAAATTGCAGTTAACTTTATGGTTCTGTATACAGGGCTCCTGAAGCAGGTGGACGCCGGTGGTAACAAGTTCCTGAGTGGAGTGAACAAAGAAGACAACATCTACTGCCTGCGACAGAAATGCACAGTGTCCAGATCTTCTGCGGTAACCTTCACTCTAATAGAGGGAGGACTGAAATATTACACCTGCGGCCCTTTTGGATGCTGGGGAGTCAACAGTGCCAACAACATATACTATCGACACAATGTCAGCCCTACAGCATGCCAAGGAAATGGATGGCAGCAAATAGATGGTGCTCTGAACATGATAGAAGTCGGCACTGATGGCTTGGTGTTTGGAGTCAATGCAGCAGGCAATGTGTACAAAAGGTAATTGTATTAACCAGTATAAGAAGATACATTATGATGCTATCTGTTTTTAGGTTTCAGTTTATCAGGTTTCACCGTGTGGGGGAAATACCATGACTGTGGACTAGCTTCAGATGCAGGGCGAAGATAGATTTGAGAGTAAATCCGGTTAAGATAACCTGGCCTGATTTCTGTGAGTGTCCCTCGCCATTGGCTACTAGCCTCGTGCACCAGGCATAGGGGTTAGTAGTCCAGGAACCAGAGGTCAAGCATTTCGTAGTCTACGAGTCCCTCTGCAATTCAGCACACTTGGAGGGAGCACTGACCTAGTGGAACTGTGGAGAGGGTGACACCTTGCAGGGAACAAGAGAAAAAGGTGCTTATGATTAAATTTGATTTAATAAAAAATTTTTATTTTATTACTTGTGAACTGGTAATAAGTCCAAGGGACCCCAGCTCACAAGGAAATTCCCTTTTTCCAAGGGACCCCTGTACCAGTTCTAAGGGTAGTGGTGCGGCATGCCACCTGCTGGCCACCGCCAGGTGACATACTGATACCCGGCCCCCTATAACCCGCAGGGCATAGAGGGAAGTTGACTTACAGGGCCAGAGGCCTTTGGGTCCTGGGCTGCTAACCCTTTTATTCAAACAAAGGGACACGCAGGTGCATATTTTTGCTGAATTATTTATCCCAGTGCATTTGGGAGTATTGGATACTGGGGACTATCCGGCCAGAGGCCCTTTTAAATTGAATCTAAATTCCACAAACATGCCATGCCCCTCTTTTTCTACCCCCTGGGCCCAGCACAACATTAAAGCCAAAATGTTTACCTGATATTGCCTGTCAGCTTCCGATAGAAGCAACAAATTCACAAGCAACTGAGATGCTTCTTCTGTGATTGGGTGACAAGACTGTCACTCAAGATATCCAGTGGCATGGCAGACCAGATGTCAGCGAGCAGGTAAGGTTTTTCAATATCTTAGTTTACATAACCCAGACCCAACACAGAGAGAAAAGGGTACAGCGATGGGAGCCATGGTGGTGGCTTTGTGCCCTTTGTGCTCACTTTACTAGAACAGTAAATTCATGGAGATAATTCCTTTCCACCTTCACCACCCTCTCCTCCCCATGCAATAAAGGACCACAGACACCAGAACTTCCTAATATTTATAGGTAAAGCATTAGAATAAAAGTTCAGGCTGACTCCAGTAATTTCATGACAGATACACAGAGACTCATTTAGGACCACCTCTTGCCCCAGGCCTTGAAAATAATGCAGGATTTCTGTCTGAATCAAAAAGTGGTAAGTTTGTTGCATGCTTGTGGTACTTGTAGCATGCTTCAAGGCTCAACCCCGTTATGCTTGGTCAGGACATGTCTGTATAGTATTATCTGAAGGATTTCAGGGCCAGCCACTGGCCTTCCCTTTGGGCATCCCAAATCAGTATGCCCCGCTGTGTGAAACTCTCAGCCCTCCCAGGGCGCAGGAAAGCTCACCTCTAAATGCAGGAGCGCACAAGCAGCTCCAAGATGATGGGGATGCAGGGGCTCTCGCTCCCCATTGTTTACAGTGCCGAGGCCCCAGCATATTGGGGCTGCATGTGTGCTCCCACCACCAGCCATTCAGATGGGCTGGGGGCAGAAGTGCATCCGCAATAAATATGTATGGCAAGCCACTCTAATTAAAGAGATCCAGCGCATGCGTCACAGAACCAGAGTAAGATGAGTTTGTAAGGGAGATCTGGGAGGTTTCACACGGGGGGGGGGGGGGGGGGAACAAAACCCGGGGAATCAAAATCATGTCCGCTTTAAAGAACCTCCTAATGCTGTTATTAAAAGGATAAGGTTCTATACTCTATGCTATTAACAAGCCTTGTTCTTCCAGGGAAGGAATCACCGCTAGAACACCCCTGGGGACATCCTGGACACAGCTAGACCTTTGCGCTACGTTCAAACATGTCACTTATGATAATGGTGTTCTTTGGCTTCTTAACTCCAGTGATGAAATCTTTCAGTGTGCAGTCAGCTCATAAACAGTCAGGTCAGAAGCCAGCACCAATAACATAACATGAGCCACAGTGTACACACTGCACCAGCTCTGCTAATTTCTGCCAATACTTTTTCAGGAAAATTTTGGAAACATTTTGCAAATTGTGTATATTATGCTTGTTTATGTCTATTTTAATTGTATACTTTATAAATTGGGTTGCTTGTTAAAGTGGACCAACACCCAGGATTTTGACTATTGGTCCGATCGGGGGTGCCCCGCTGTGTGAAACCCCCCAGAAAGCCCCCAAAACTCACCTCTCCCCGCTCCCACGTGGCCGCGCCGTCCAATCGGCGCCGACGGACAAGCTGATTGACAGCAACGTACAAGCAGCTTGCCCGTCGGCGCCTCCCGCGCGTCACTCTTGACGTGTGCGCGCCGGCCATTCAGAGATGGCCGGTGCGGGCACGCGCACGCCTAGAGGGGCGCGAGGGAGGCGCCGACGGGCAAGCTGCTTGTACGTTGCTGTCAATCAGCTTGTCCGTCGGAAGACCAGGTAGGTGGATTTGGGGTGTTCAGGGGGGGTTCACCCCGCGGGACATCCCGATCTTGGATGTCCCGCGGTGTGTGAGGTGATCGGCCCGGGAATCTTATAGATTCCCGGGCCGATCACCTCAGGGTGTTGGTCCACTTTAAACACCAAAATATTTCAATATATACTTCAATATATATATATATATATATATATATATATATATATATATATATATATATATACTGTATACACACCAGTGTATGTGTGTATATGTATATATATATATATATATATATATATATATATATGTTTAGTGAAAGAGATAAAGCTTTGATTGCTGTAGAAGAAAAACATGCATTGTTAGTTTTTTCACCATGGCGCTTTGGATTGTGGGGGCACACTGGTTGCCATGCATTTATTTTATTGGAGCCAATAAAGATGATATTTTACGCTATCCATTGCAGCTCTTGACCTTGCTTTTACTACACCTTCCATGCTGTAACAGTGAAACAATGCCACTTTCTATGGCATTTTGAAAAGTTTCCATTATTGTAAAAGAAAACACTTCCACAGCTACAATGTGTTTACCTTAGCTATGTACACCAAAGTGGTGATTTGAGTACATATCATAGACTTCCTTACTCTAGCTTGCTAATCATCTAAGGCAGGTTTAACCCATCCTGTGTAAATTCAACGTCTTCAGTTTGGAAGGATCTCAGTCTTTTAGTAGCAAAGGGTTCTCAGCTAGATAGGTCATTAGGCTGCTGAGGAGGTTATTCATCAAGGGACAGCACCAGGCAGCGTCTGGTGAACGCTGGGCGCTGTACGCAAAACCACATTCATGAAAGTGAATCTGGTGAGTGACTCTAACAGCGGCATGTAGCATCCGATTCATCATTACATGTGGCTCAGCTTATAGCGCCGGTGCTCAGATTCCAGAGCTTTGTTACTGGTGTATATGTGATCAAAAACAGACTTTAATTACACAGCGTCTGCCGCTCTATGCTATAGCGACCAGATTTAGAGCGGCAACACTGTGTGTGTCCTTTTTTGATAAGTATGGTGTGGAGCGCCGAGTGCCGGACGCACTGAGCTGGCGCTACCTCTCGCTCCCTGCAGTGCTGTACTGGTTTTAGAGCGCTCAACATATATCACATTCATCTATGCCGGCCAGGTTACTACAGCAACTGAGGCGCTCTGTTACAGCGCTCGATACCTGCTTACAGCGTATATTAGCTGTGCACCACTATACAGACACTCATCTGCTGATACCTGGCGTTAGTAATGAATCAGATTTAGCCAAAGCTGCTAAAGGGTTCACCTGTTACATTGGATTGGCTTGGCTGTGTGTCGGTGGGGGGGCTTGGCTGTGTGTGTGTGTGGGGCTTGGCTGTGTGGGGGCTTGGTTGTGTGAGGTGAGGGCTTGGCTGTGTGGGGAGGGGCTTGCCTGTAATTTATTATTTATTATTATGTAAGTATTAGGTGGTGTTTCCCTTTAAGAGTGTGACTGGAAGTTTGGCGGGGGCATGGTTTAAGGACGAAAAATGTCCTTTTTTGTTTTCAAAAGTTGGGAGGAATGCAATGTTATTTTTTCTCAAATGGCAGTCATACACAGAATGGAGAATGGGAGAGAAAGAAAAGGAATGGGATGAAATGAGATGGAAAGAATTGGAAGAAAGATGCATGGAAGCAGAGAGAGATATTACACAGAAAAAAACAATCCAGAGAAAACTGGATAACAGCTTTTCTCATCAAGGTTTTCAATATGGGCCCTAAACCACCCTACTGGAAATATGAATATATGTCCCCCCTCACACTGCTTTATGTCACAGGGGGATAAGAAATTACTGCTTTATTTGTGTGGCCTGTGTAGGGCTGTTTTTTTTTGGGGGGGGGGGGTGATGGTAAACGCCCCACTCAAGACAGGTTATAGTGCTAGGCTTTTGGTAACAAAGAGAAGATGGGCCTTCGCTGAGTGGAAGAGTGGGTTAAATGTTTGATGTGTCAGTGCATCCACCCAGAATAGGGCCCTTGCAGCTAATAGGGTACACCTTTCTGGGAAATAGATCAAGTTGTCTGGGAGACCGATTCATTAATAGCGCCAGGTAGCGACATATGAGCGACAGTAGCGTTATTTTCACAGCGCCCGCTAGTATTCGCTGTGCTTGGCCGTTGTTCGGCTGTTGACAGCGACTCAGTCGGTGTGCAGTAATGTTGAATACGGGGTTAGGAGTCGCTGTTTGACAGGTTCCACGCTGTATGGGAGCGCATGACAGCGAACGGCCATAGCGAACGGCTCCCAGCATATTCATTAACAAATCACGCTCCAAAAATTCTCGCCAGAGCGCTGGCGGCGATGGGTTAAAAGTAGTTTTTTAACCCCCAAACAACCATATTTTTAGAAAAAAAAAAAAACATGTTTTTCAAAACATTTTGTAATATGAATACATTAATATCAGACCTGTAATATCAATTCTGCACAAATTTGTTTTTTTTTTTTTACCTTAAAAAAATATCTAACATTGCAGAAGTGGTCATAGAATTTTTGACATTTAAAAAAAAATAATAAAAAAATTAATAACAATTAATTATGAATATTTAAAGATTGCTCTATTGAAATGCATTGGAGAGTGCCAGGTACCTGTCGCTGTTCAAGGTCGCTCGCTGGCGCTGTGGGGTGAGGCTGGAATAATGATGAATGATTTGCTATCTGGCGCTCTGTCAGTCGCTAAACAGGATCGGCTTGATAAATGTGTGATTGCAGAGGGGAGCCGGCGTTCTCGTGGCGGTGAGCGTCATTACCGTTCGCTCACCATTCGCTACCTGGCGCTATCCCTTGTTAAATAAGGGCCTAAGCAAAACAATACATTTGGAGCAGGGAGACTACTGCTCCCAGCAACCATTATCCTTAGTCATTCAATGACACAGTCAAGTATAACAGTTCTAGGAACTTTATGTAATAGAGGTTAACAAGTTTGAACGGACCATACACAGTACAACACAATGAAAGGCCCAGCTGGGGCTTTAGTTTATCTGTGCACATATATCTGGGTATAAAAATAGTCAATATCTAAATGCTTACAGGGCAATGTCGGCACAGGATGCAAGCTGCAGGGGCCCTTGAAGTTAATTTGAGAAGATGATTCACTTTTGCCACGCAGAAGACAATGAGGAGATATGCAGCAGCAGTAGTAGATCCTCCACAAGACTCACGGCAGGTTAACATGCAGGAGTCAATGAAGACATTAGGGAGCAGCGACCGAAGATCCCCCACGTGGCATTGGCAGCTGGACACACAGATAAATAGTTTAGCAGTCTGGGGAGTGATTTAGGTCACATTTTTATAAATAAAATCATATACAATGCCTGTTCAGGCAAACAAAAGATACCCACCTATAGTTTGCCGCATCTGAGTCACCAGATGCCAGGCCGAAACTTACTGGTGTTGGCGATCTCCGCCACGTAATCCGACAGCCCGGAGACGAGCATCTGCCCCCATGCATCAGTCACAGTGACTGGCCGCCCACTCTATTCACTACAATGGAAGGTGTGTGCCATGTTGCAGAGTGTGAGTGCTGGGTGCAGCGGAGTCATAATCCAGATAGGCATTTGTGGTGTAACAGGAACTGGCTTTACTGGAACATGAGTGCAGTAAGAGAATGTCACCTTACATGGTGGATAATATAGACAGGAAAAATAAAGTATCATAGAGCAACTGGAGGCGTAGTAAAAAATAACACAGCAGTAGTAGTCTCTAAAGTTAAGCATTGGTCACAGCGCCATCTAGTGCCATACCTTGTCATAGCTGTAAACTGCAGTAAATCTAGCAAGAGTCACTCCAGCATAGACTAAGCTGGAAATCTTTTGTACAGTTTCTCCAACATTCCAGCCCTCAATTCATTGAAATAAATGGAGCAGGTGTGGCCATTCGCCGTAAGTGATGGGAAGACACAGCAAGGCGACCATGGTCTGTGGTCAGAAGCGGGGATGGCGTGGTCTAGATCTCCAATGGAGGCAAGTTTCAAACTCCCAGAATACAGTTGAGAATAGCTGCCCGTGGCTATGGGTAGTTATGTATTGTTTATTATTTTTGACTGGACAATCCCTTTCAGGAGCTGTTCACCCCGGGGCCGATGCAATGTGGTAGCAGGGCAATCGCCGGCAGAACCAATGGGCCAATTAAGATATGTGTTTGCAAAGGTCCTACCACAGGCATTTTGGGGGAGACAGTTCTGCAATTGCCCTCCAATGAGTGCTAAGTGGTATCATTCCCAAAGGGCTGTACTGTGATTGTGGCACAATCATGGCCTTAAACCCAACCAACAGCCTGGCACAGCTGAAAAAGAAAACATCCCCGAAACTCACTTAGCCCCATCTGCATGCATGGTATTGAATCATTGTCAGCACTTACATTTGCTCCTGCATCCACTCAAAGCAGAAACGTCACCTCACTGATTTTCTAGTCTTGCAGGCCACCTGCAAACAGGAAGTGCTGCTGGGTTTCCTGTACCTGTGCATTGTCAATTATGTCAGTTGAATCCAGGTGGAAGCATGTCTGAGATGCTGGTAGAGGAGGCTCCAAAATGGCTGCAGCCATGAGCCACAGCAGGATTTAGAAAAAGGTAAATTCATTTTTATGTGCAATCGGAATTGCCCGGGGGAGGGATGCATATAAGCTCTCTTTGTTGTGTTAGTCCTAAGTCATGTTTAACTTTTGGTCCACTTTAAAACCAGAAAACAGCTTTTTTGCCAAAAATGGGTGTTGGTCCACTCTTGAATAGCATGGCATCCTGACTGCCCCCATCGATCAACCCCCTGCAAACCACCCTAAATCTTACCTGTCACTCGCTTACAAGGCACAATGAAGCCACGTGATTGGTCATTGGCGGTTACGCTTCCCCTTCCCGGGCTTCCCCGCCCACCAGCAACAGGCCCATCACATGGCTATTTTTGCCGTGGGATCATGGTTACAGGTAAGATTTATGGGGTTTGCAGGGGTTGATCGAGGGGGGGCGGAAATCGGGATGTCCCAAGGCAAGACACCAATGACCATATTTGGTAACAGGTGTTACCAAGGTTACAGCTCAATTTAAATTGATTTAGGGGGTTATTCATCAAGGGATAGCGGCAGGTAGCTCCTCATAGCAGCAGGCAGCATCTGGTGAACGCTGGGCGCTGTAGCTAATACCACATTTATGAAGGCGATTCTGGTGAACGACTCTAACAGCGCCATGTAAAGTACGATTCATCATTACAGGTGGCTCAGCGTATAGCGCCGGCGCTCTAGCTTCCAGAGCACCATGTATTACCTGTCACTACCTGTCGCTCTCCCATACATTTCAATGGACGTCCCTTTTCTTCTGTTAAATAATTGTGTCACCTCTCCTGGCCTAGAAAAAGTCATTTGTGACAACTTTTTTGATTTTTTATATTTATATGCAGAATTGTCATTACAGGTCTGGCACTAAAGTGTTAATGTCACAATGTTACAACAATGTCATTCCGTGTGTTTTCGCTTTGTTACTGGTGGATATGTGTTCAAAAACAGACTTTAATCACACAGTATCTGGCGCTCTATGCTATAGCGACCAGATCCAGATCACCTATGCTGTGTGTGTGTTTTTGATGAATATGAACATGTATGTGATGCACCACTAATAATTAACGATGATGGCGTGCTCACCAATGACTCTGAATTAAGCAATTAAATGAAACCTGGGGTAAACTGTTCCCCCAGGAATCACAGAAAAGGAGGAAGCACAACCAGTAGAAGAAATCTAGCAAATGTTTATTCAACAATTTACAACACTACACACATTTAAAACCAACATAGAAGACACATTAAAATGCCCATGCTAACCTTAATATCCCCCTTTCCTCTAAATGACCCCTATAGTGTAGGGTTATGGCCAATGTGAAATTTGTTTGAATAAATCCTCACTATTTTTAATTAAATACAACAAACAATCATAAGTACACCAACAAAAACCCTAAAAAGGAAAATGAATATAGATAATATATGCACCAAACCAACCAATAATGTGCTAAATAAATATCAATTTCTAAACCTCTTTGAGATATCTTTGTGCCGGCACAAAAATTGCAAAAATAATTATACAAAAAATTACACAAAAAATTCTAATCTAAAATTTCCATATATAAAAGTATTAAAATCCCTTCATATAAATCCTTTGTGTCAACAATGAACATAAATAGTGCAAAATGTAATCCCAAATATTAATTACATAATAATTGAACAATATAAGTTTTGAGACTCAATAATACATTAACAGTAGTTATGTATGATTATAAAGTGCATTGTGCCAAATACTAACAGGTAACATGGTATAAATCAGCACCAGAAATAAACAAAATAAGGATAGCTAAATAAATAAAGATACTCAGCTATCAAGTAATTGAAGAGGTCACAGCCAGGGGAGGAAAGTCTAGGGCAGCCGGGGAAACCACCTGCGCTTCGCAGTGTAACAACTGCTTCTAGCTGGGGTGAGAGCTCACTGCTGAATGAACAGGGCCTTTGTACTTACCCCTCCTCCCGTGATCAAAGATTGGCGGCGCACACCTGCATCCTGCGTGTGCGCGCTCGCCTCGACCGCCTCGAGTGGATGACGCGCCCGTGACCAAGGACGCAGTCATCCCCAACAACAATCCGGCCGCAGCCCCGCCCCTACAGCCGACTGCGAGGACAGAAGTCGTAGCCCCCGCTCGCCGAGGCAGAGCGGCGGCGCCGCACCACCCACCGAACCCAGCATGCCGTAGGCGGAAGTCATGCCGGGGCACATGTTGTGACCCCGGACGGTAGTCGTGGTGGTCCACACAGGAGGACCACTCAGACTCGGGGGGGGGGGGGGGGGGGAAGTACCCAAGGCCCCCAATGTACATGTAGTGTGAAACACAATAACATCATTATATACACAAACAATTAAGTCTAAGCATATATATACAGATGTCTAGTAAAGAAATGTCTTTACTTATTTACATATTTACAAGAAGACTAAATATTTACAAACACTGGTGGTGTGTTACAGACTTCGATAGTACATCATCGTTTATCTCAGACAATAGTCTCATATGGGCCCCCTATATAATAGCGTCCCCTGCTTAATGTGAAAATAAGCCTACACACAGCAGGGGACTGTATATGTATAAAATATTTTATGCGTACGGCCATACAACCCCAGGCTGGGGTTGCCCATTCAGGGAACTATATGGGACTGGCGTAAAAAAATAATAATCTACAGGAGGCCAAATGAAACCCAGGTCAGGCACTACCTCCGGCTCGATGTCAAAGAAGAGGTATCTTTCAATATACAATTACTGTGCTGAGTATTCTTCTTCTTTACAGTCATTTATTCTTGATATCTACCCCTGGTACGGTAATCCTCATCAATCCACTAATAGGGCTTAGGATGGAACTTCAAGGAACTCCACACGTGTCATACCTAATGGAACTCAACATAAAAAAATATATATAAAAAAATATAAGAAGTGAAAAAATATAGCCAGGAATTTACCCCTGGAATACAATTATTAAATTTCTAGTAAATTGTTGGCTCAAAACACACAACAACGTGACAGCCCAACAATAATAGTGACCCCTGTTTATTTAAGACTCCTGGGACTGGCGGTGGAAGATCCACCTGGATGTCCACCAATACAGGACCGAGAGATGAATCCCACCCCTCAATGACCAAAAAAACTGAAAAGTGAAAAAATATACAATAAAAAGTCAATAAATTCCGAAAGCACTACCGACTGTGCAAGTGAAGAGCAAATTATCTACATAAAAACAAATATCCACTGTTATGTGGGTGTAACCAACCCCCCATATGTGGAGAATACCCCAATATGAATCATTCTGAGGAGATGGTAAAAGTGCCAACCTGGTTGGAGAAAATATGGGACTGCCTCCCACCTCAAGCAAGAAAGGGCGAGAAGGACCAATCTTCATTAAGTCCCTGTGGGGATCTGGTGTCCAGTTGGAAGATCCACCGCAACTCTCTTTTAAGGAGTAGTTTTTTTAGGTCTCCACCACGTGGACCCAAGTTGACTTTTTCTACCCCCACCACGCGGAGGGAAGAAAAGTCCCCTCCGTGAACCTCCAAGAAGTGACGCGCCACTGGCGAAACGTTCTTACCTGCCAGGGTGTCACGTTGAGCCATTTGGATGTTTGAAACATGGGCTTGAACCCGTGTACGTAGCGCGTTCTTAGTTTCTCCTACGTATGCTTTCGGGCAATTGCAGCACAGTTGATATATCAGGGAACGTGTCCTGCAATTGAGAAATTGTGTAATTTTAAACCGTTGTCCCATTTGTAAGTTTACTATTGAATTCGTTTTGTCCATGAGACCGCAAATGGAACAGTTTCCACACGGAGCACTGCCACTTATGGCCATTTTTGAAAGCCATGTTTTTTATGGCATAAAGTGGCTCCTACACAATTTGTCCCTAAGGTTGGGGGCACGTCTAGCTGTAATCATCGCCCTTGGACCTACTGCTACGGAAAGAGCAGGATCCATACTGAGGATCCCCCAATGTGATGAGACAATACTTTTCACCTGATGCCATTGTTTGTGAAAATCCATCACCAATCTGACAGTATCAGAAAAAATTATAATTAACAAACCCGCACTGTGATCTTCTATATGCTATCTAGGTGAAAAGGATTATGTAAAAATATTACGTCTCTTTGCTCAACGTGCACTAGACCTAATTATCCCAAGTAAGGTCAAGACAGAAACAATATAGTATACAATTAAGCACAGAGCATATAGTTAATCTTATATCAAAAGATGCAATCAAGTTCTAAATAAATAGGTTCTAAGCAGTCCTATTAAATTTCTGAATGCATAAGCTGTTAAATGTCCTTGACAATCTTTAAACACTTGGTTTCCTTCCAATGGAAAAAATCTTTCAATACTGGTCAGTTAGTAAGTCCAAAGTATTGTGCTTGTAAATAAAGGCTCTGTTCCTTTAAGTGACCTTCACCTTGTGCCCACCACCTATAAAATATACTCTTACCAAATGGCAGTAGTAACTGGGCGTTTCACATAGAGCCTTTAAGCATAATCTTGATCTTGGCTTAATTGGAAGCTTTAAGTATCAATTCCACTCAGCTCTCCCATTGATTTTATATGCATGAAAGAGAAATGATGGACAGATCTGGCATAATATCGCTTTTAATGCGTTAATCTTAAAATAAGTACCAAATGCGTACTCACATTTAAAAATGGAATCAACAACAAGTGTAACAGATAAAATCCTCTCCGCATCCGCCCCGCACCTCGGCCGCCGGTGTTTTCGGGTGGTGAAGGGGTGAATAGAAATCAATGTGCTGCTGCTGAATCCAGATAATAAAAAGAATGTCTAACCACCCTGCCACCGTCAACGTTTCGTTGCGCTCACCGCAACTTTTTCAAGACTGGCGGTGCGGCGGTCAGCTCAGTCCTTTAAATGTTAGATAGTGGGCGGGGCTTGGGCGGTCAGTGAGAGACCTGTCTGTCAAAAACAGAAGGAAAGGATGTGCTAGCCATGCATTCTGGGATTCGTAGTCCCCTGAGCGCAGAGAAACACCTGTACACCTTTACAAGCACAATCTGACAGTATTGTTACTACTTCTCGCTTGTTTTACCTTATCTTTCTTCGATGCTCTAGGCCGAAGAGTTTGCCATCTATCTGTTTCTCTTGCTTTTCGGTACGCTTGCTCCACTAGCTTGCGTGGATGACCACGCGCTCGGAACCTATGTGCAATGTCAGTGGCCTGTTCATCAAAATCTGAAATTTTGGAACAGTTCCTTCGTGCCCTAAGAAACTGCCCTGTTGGAATGCCATCCTTAAGGTGCTGTACATGTGCACTATTGTACTCAAGGAAACTGTTTACTGCAGTACTTTTCCTGAAAAATGTTGTCCCAATTGTACCATCTTCTTCAAGAGAGATCACCAAGTCCAGAAATGTTACCCTCTTTTGGGAGATGTCATAGGTCAGTTTTATATTCATATCGCTTTGGTTGAGGGCATCCAAAAAATTGCGACACTCTTCCTCCGAACCCTGCCAGATGAGAAGAACATCATCAATAAATCGAGGGGTGGAACCGCTCAAATTCCGATAGAACCACTTCCTCTTCCCACCAGCCCAAAAAAAGATTTGCAACTGACGGGGCACACCTGGCCCCCATCGCAACTCCTGAGACTTGTCTGAAAATGTGTCCATTGAAAGTGAAGATGTTGTGATTTAATACAAAGTCTAGTAAGGCCAAAATAAAATTGTGTAAAGGCTCGCTCTCTCTTGACTCTTTGTTAAGAAAATACCGTGCTGATGTGATCGCTAGGTGGTGTGGTATGATAGTATATAGCGATTCCACATCGCAGGTTGCCAAACATGTTCCAGGGGGCAGCTGTATCCCTTCCAATTTCTTTAATAAATCACCTGTGTCTCTGATATAGGAGTTCAGACTAAGGACATGTGGTTGCAAGTACAGATCTATGTACATGCACGGAGGCTCCAACAGACTGCCTATCCCAGATACAATGGGTCGACCAGGTGGGGAGGACAGGCTTTTATGGATCTTCGGTAGCACGTAAAAAGTTGGTATCACCGGATGTGCTACCGTAAGATATCCAAATTCCTGTGAGTCAATTACACCCTCCTCTCTGGCCGTCCAATATGGCGGCTCATGGAACATCAGGAAGTGCCTTCTGACTGTGCTGCTCTGCATTCTGGGCTTGCTAACTTTTTCCTGACCCCAGCTCAGCTCTGTCTGAGCAAAGCACAGCTATTACCCACTCCCCTGTACTTTATCCCACTCTCCTCTCCTCAGTAAATGTGATGCTTCTGAGTCAAGATGGCGGCGCCCGTATCCTGAGAAGTCCTGAGAAGAGTTGCAGCCCAGTGGGGGAAAGAATAATAAGTAACTGACTAAAAACTTAAAATATATTAACTTTAGATGCTGGGGAATCGTTTTTTAAGGGTTTGGGCTTTTCAATAAATCATGGTGAAGGTCCGGTTTAAGTGGAACAATAAGACAATGCGGCCCTTGGCCCAAAAAAGTTTGTGCACCCTTGTTCTAGACAGAAAATGACAGCATGTATATATTGAATTACATTTCAAGCATAACAGCAATTTGTTAATGTGACAATAGCATGTTACAGTATATTCAGTAAAGCCGGGCACAGTACAGTAGGGCCGGTGTAACCAGTAAATCCCCAGGCTGTTTATTTACCCCAGTCCGCTCCGTCTGCCTACACACAATGCGATCTTAAGAAACCAGTTTTGATGAATTGAGCTTTCTATTGAAAAATACCAGTGACATAAACTGACATAAAAATGTGGTCCCAGATCAGGTTTGGCCATTTGCTGGGGCCTGCAGCATGTTCCCATTGTTCTCTCCTTTCAAATGTTATGTTGGCTATAAAGGGTTAATTAAAAGACAGGTTTAGGCAAAATTGCAGGTTACATTTGTGTATAATAACCTGGCCCTTATAGCCTGAGGAGAACCTCCCATTACATGTGTCACATGTTATGCTACATTAGGTATAGTAATACCCTAAACTCAAGGTGGGCCCCTCCTGTGCTGCTATAAATCCTCCACAATGATTTTGCTTCTGTTAGACACAGGGGTGCCTATAAGGACTCACAATTAAAGTGGACCAAAACCCAGGATTTTGACTTTCCTGGGTTTTGGTCTTTTCCCCCGGGGCGATCGGGGGGCTCCGCTGTGTGAATCCCCCCAGATCACCGAGCCCAACTCACCTCTTCCTGGTCCTAAGGCAAATGCGTGGCCGTTCCTCCAATCAGTGCACTCGGAGCCGCTGGCGTCACGTCGACTAAGCCATTGCCTAAGGCCAGCGGCTTCCGAACGCGCTGGTGATCACATCCCCCGCTACCTCCTAACAGGGAGCGTGCCTGCGCCGGCCATTCACAAATGCCTGACACGGGAATGCGCCCTGCTAGAGGGATGCGGCCGCAGCTCGCACATGCACCTTTGGACCGGGAAACAAGGTTAGGCCCTTATTTAACAAGGGATAGCGACAGGTAGCGACTGGTGAGCGGCCGGTAATGACGGTCACCGCCACGAGAACGCCGGCTCCCCACCACAATCACACATTTATCAAGCCAATCCTGCTTAGATAGCGCCATATAGAGACTCATTCATCATTATTCCAGCCTCAGCCCACAGCGCCAGCGTCTGACCTTGAACAGCGACAGGTATGACCTCTCGCTACCTGGCGCTCTCCAATGCATTTCAATGGAACAATCTTGAAATATTCATAATTAATTATTAATTTTTTTTTTTTTTTTTAATGTGAAAAAATCTGTGACCACTTCTGCCATTTTAGATAATTTTTTTAAGGTAAAAAAAATTAAAAAAAAAAATGTACAGAATTGATATTACAGGTCGAATATTAATGTATTCATATTGCAAAATTATTAAAAACATATATTTTTTTTTGTTTCCAAAAATATGGTTGTTTAGGGGTTAAAAAACTACTTTTAACCCATCGCCGGCAGCGCTCTGGGGTTTAAGCATGCATTTTACAGCGCGAGAATTTTTTGAGCGTGATTTGTTAATTAATATGGTGGGAGCCGGTCGCTATGGCCAGTCGCTATCATGCGCTCCCATACAGCGCGGAACCTGTCAAATAGCGACTCCTCACCCAATATTCAACATTACGGCAAACTGACTGAGTCGCTATCAACTACCGAACAACGGCCAAGCACAGCGACTACTAGCGGGCGCTCTGAAAATGCCGCTACAGTCGCTCAACTGTCGCTACCTGCCGCTGTTAATGAATCGGCCTCTAAGTGTATGTGGCGACCTGGGGGGTTTCACACAGCGGGGCATCCTGAATTTTGATGCCCCGGGGTAGAAAATCGATTGGCCCAGGAATCTTATAGATTTCCAGGCCGATCGCGGTTAGTTTTGGTTCCATTTAAAGTAGAACAAAACCCACTGATCTTGTAAAAAGCATTTGGCCATAGCTCTGGACGATATTCCCTTCGTATGGGGTGTAGAACTAGAAATGGATACTTTCACTTTTCGAATCGTCCACTTTTTTTTGCTGTCCCTCTCTATGAGATGACAGGTGATTAGTTATTGCATTGGTGTGGCAGTGACATCATTGCCACACACAACAATGGCAATGAATGGAGGAGGCGGGGCTTTACAGCTAAAACAAGGGCCGTTATCTGGGATTAGAGTAAAGCAGGAGCACTAAAAATTGGCAAATAGTGCTCTTCATGGGGGGAGCAATTCAAGGGATACTAGTTAAAAATGTGGGTTTTGGTCTGCTGGATGGGGTTTAGGACTGACTTTTTTTGAAGGTCTTTGTCATTACTGCATTTTAGACTCTGGAAACCATCTTATCCTTTATATTATTCAGATATAAAGGCAGCAGAAAAAACATGGGTGCCTTGTGAACATCCGGCGGACACTGGGGTTTATCGCGTGTGTGCATGTCTGCGGTAATCTCTAATGCTAGTGCAGGTGTCAGCACTGGGCTTAAAGCTTTAACCCTCTGAATTGCTCCCCCTATGTAGAGGACCTTTTGCCTATTTCCACTGCTCATGCTTCACTGTAATCCCAGATAATGGCACCTATTTTAGCTGTAAAGCTCCGCCTCCTCCATTCATTTCCATTGTTGTGTATGACAATGCCTCACCTATGCAATGACTAATCACCTGCCATCTTACAGAGAGGGACAGCAAATAAATCAATGTTCCAGAACAATTCGATAAGCGAAAATATAGATTTCTCTAGTTCTCCACCCTAAGAAGGAATTATCAGCATAGGCTTCAGGCCAAATTTATTTTGCAAGTTCAGTGGGTTTTGGTCTGCTTTAACTGGACAGATGCCAGAGCCGTTGCACCTTGAGAGTGCCCACCTGATTCCCTGTACCCTGGGCAGCCCCTATGCAGGACACAGGGCCGAGTAGTAACCAGGACTAAAGACTGTCAGCCAGGGGCAGATTGGCCAAACTTTCAGTAGATGCCCTCATGGCTCCTAGCGCTTTACCCAGGGAGTTCACCTCCTCTCTGAGGCTTTCATTTTGTATTTTCACCAAAACAAACTCCTTTGCAATCCAAACTGCCCCATAAATCAAAAAGCATTTGCCCTCAGATTTGGATATTTTCTTAGCAGCAAGGCTCGATTCAGAGAGACACAAAAAAACTTTCGTTTTGGTGCCGACGTCGTAACATTTTCAAAATTTCCCGCTCTCGTATGAATGTGCGAGTGATTCCAAGCATGCTTCGTAAACCTTCCGTAGAGCGTCCGTGCGCTCGTATGCCAGAGTACGCAGACGAGGATGTCATTTTCATTCGTGAATTTTCAGATTCCATTTTCTCAACTAACAACGTAGCCTTTCGTTTTTGCCCTTTTCCCATCGTATCCTCACACGAATCCTTTCAATTTCCCGATTCATCCTGCTTCACTTTTTCTAAAAGTATTCATCCAGACGAAATTCTTACGATATTGCGCCTGCGCACTACAAACTTATTTCATTAAAGTGCTCGCATACATAATTTCACTTCCATCACTTATCATCCAAAAAAACTCACCCTAACCACTTAGCGCTATCCTGCCTTTTCCCTTGAGGTCCCTTAAAGCTCACCCTAACCACTTAGCGCTATCCTGCCTTTTCCCTTGAGGTCCCTTAAAGCTCACCCTAACCACTTAGCGCTATCCTGCCTTTTCCCTTGAGGTCCCTTAAAGCTCACCCTAACCACTTAGCGCTTTGGTTCTTCTTCCATTTTCACACCCTAAAACTTACCCAAATCACTTAGCGCTTTGGTTCTTCTTCCATTTTAGGTCCCTAAAACTTACCCCAATCACTTAGCGCTTTGGTTTTTCTTTCATTTTCACACCCTAAAACTTACCCAAATCACTTAGCGCTTTGGTTCTTCTTCCATTTTCACACCCTAAAACTTACCCAAATCACTTAGCGCTTTGGTTCTTCTTCCATTTTCACACCCTAAAACTTACCCAAATCACTTAGCGCTTTGGTTCTTCTTCCATTTTAGGTCCCTAAAACTTACCCCAATCACTTAGCGCTTTGGTTCTTCTTCCATTTTAGGTCCCTAAAACTTACCCAAATCACTTAGCGCTTTGGTTCTTCTTCCATTTTAGGTCCCTAAAACTTACCCAAATCACTTAGCGCTTTGGTTCTTCTTCCATTTTCACACCCTAAAACTTACCCAAATCACTTAGCGCTTTGGTTCTTCTTCCATTTTCACACCCTAAAACTTACCCAAATCACTTAGCGCTTTGGTTCTTCTTCCATTTTAGGTCCCTAAAACTTACCCAAATCACTTAGCGCTTTGGTTCTTCTTCCATTTTAGGTCCCTAAAACTTACCCAAATCACTTAGCGCTTTGGTTCTTCTTCCATTTTAGGTCCCTAAAACTTACCCAAATCACTTAGCGCTTTGGTTCTTCTTCCATTTTAGGTCCCTAAAACTTACCCAAATCACTTAGCGCTTTGGTACTTCTTCCATTTTAGGTCCCTAAAACTTACCCAAATCACTTAGCGCTTTGGTTCTTCTTCCATTTTAGGTCCCTAAAACTTACCCAAATCACTTAGCGCTTTGGTACTTCTTCCATTTTAGGTCCCTAAAACTTACCCAAATCACTTAGCGCTTTGGTTCTTCTTCCATTTTCGGTCCCTAAAACTTACCCAAATCACTTAGCGCTTTGGTTCTTCTTCCATTTTAGGTCCCTAAAACTTACCCAAATCACTTAGCGCTTTGGTTCTTCTTCCATTTTCGGTCCCTAAAACTTACCCAAATCACTTAGCGCTTTGGTTCTTCTTCCATTTTCACACCCTAGAACTTACCCAAATCACTTAGCGCTTTGGTTCTTCTTCCATTTTAGGTCCCTAAAACTTACCCAAATCACTTAGCGCTTTGGTTCTTCTTCCATTTTAGGTCCCTAAAACTTACCCAAATCACTTAGCGCTTTGGTTCTTCTTCCATTTTAGGTCCCTAAAACTTACCCAAATCACTTAGCGCTTTGGTTCTTCTTCCATTTTCACACCCTAAAACTTACCCAAATCACTTAGCGCTTTGGTTCTTCTTCCATTTTAGGTCCCTAAAACTTACCCAAATCACTTAGCGCTTTGGTTCTTCTTCCATTTTAGGTCCCTAAAACTTACCCAAATCACTTAGCGCTTTGGTTCTTCTTCCATTTTAGGTCCCTAAAACTTACCCAAATCACTTAGCGCTTTGGTTCTTCTTCCATTTTCACACCCTAAAACTTACCCTAATCACTTCACGGACATCACAATCTTGATTTGGAAATATGTCATTGTCCCCTTGTTTTTTGTAAATGTATTTGTGCAAATAAATGGGACACCATTTTTCTTTTTTGTTGGGTTTATTGCTCAACTTGTTTTTTTGGGAACAATATTTTAGCCAACTTTGGCCAAAACATTTTAAAAACTATATACGTTTTGTTTTTGGGTTAATTAAAATATATACAAGAAGAATTTTTTAAAAACATTAAAAACTATATACAATCTAAAATATATAAAAAACAATAAAACTATATACAAAAACATTTTGGGTTTAACAAATAAAACTATGTACAATTAAAAAGTTTGCAAAATATAGAGGGCCAGGAACCAGGACACTAGTCTTCGTCTTCCTCTTCTGTTGTCCCCAACGTGTCCCGCATCGCCTGCAGATCGGCCACCAACTCAAGGACCCTCCGATTCATCTCAGCAAGTCGTTGTCGTGTGGTCCCTGCCAAAAAATCAGAGAAAAATCTTATTGGGAGAACAATACATGTTTCTCACCTGTGGATTTAATGTATTTTAGTAAACAAATTCACTATAAGGCACATATGTCATTCCTGAAAGGAATTAAGGTTATGAAGTGGCCACAGGTCATTAAGGTAATTAAGTGGCCACAGGTCACTCTTATCTTGGCATTGACTAGGGCATTATGTTTTTTGGGGTTCATGTGAAGTTAGACAGAAATGGCTAGAATGCCATGACTACTTACTTGGTTGGTGGCCGAGAGATGGCTCGTTGGGGACAACACCCTGAGGTCCTGGTTCCTGGCTCTGCTGTGAAGAATTGCCTGTAGAAACATGTGCCAAATGGTTAGTTTGGATGTCTGATTCAGCAGTCCACAAATGTTTTTAGCTAAGTCTGGGTCACATCACTCACCTTCTCCAGGGTCTTGTGGGCTCCTATCTGCTGCCTCCTCACCCACTACCTCACCCGCACCCGAAGCATCTACAAATACAGAATCAAGGATTCAGTTTGGTGATATCAGGAGCTAGCATGTATATGTTTTGGCGTAGACATGAAGAGTGACATACCAGAGGATCCCGCATGCGTGGCAGGGTACGACTGCCTGCCCACGCTGTGCCGCCCCTCCTCTGTGGTAAGGTCCAGGGGCTGGTCTGAGGAGGCCACAGAGGAGGGGTCGGCCCGTCGCCCTGGAGATCCACCACCTTCACTCCCAGCTGCAGAATCATGCAGCACTGGTCGGCCTGTGCGCCTCCGGGTGCGGCGAATTCTGTAATCCATTTCCAACACTACCAAAGAGAAAGCATTATAAATAAAAGGCCTAAATTCTGTCGTAGTTACATCTTGAATGCAAGCGCTATGTACTTACTTGGGAAATGTATCCCGAAAAACCTCCGCACCCGGGGCATGTGCAGTCGCTTCAGGTCCGACCAATGCTGCATGATCTGTGTGTGGGTGAAGGTGGTGTCGGTCCGGTGTTGGATCTCCGAGATGATCTCCAGGGCGACGTTTCGTTTCTCAAACGAGTTGGGCAGGTAGTCGTACCTGCGCTCCAGCATGGTCTACAAAACGGAAATCAAACATAGCAAGAACTCAGAAATGCATATCTAGAAGTGCCAACAATACATTATTTGGTTCAATCACATGAACACATACACACACACACTTCTAGCCTAAGTTAACTTTCAAATCTGGCCGCACTGTTGTTTGGCACGTGTGTGGCGTGCGCTTGGGTGTGCATGTAGTTGAACCAAATCTTAAAATAAAAAATATTACTTATTGCGCATCCTTAACATGTAGAGCAGCATTTACCAATCAAAGCAAAGTCCTTAAAAGACACTTACGAGCATGATGATCTCTTCTTGTTGGCGGGTGAAGATAGTGGGCGCCATCTTTCTTCTTCTTCTCGGCAGCAGATAAGCACGGCCCCAGCGGTTTCCGGGTTTCGCACGGCCGTGCGAACGGCCGGACGTGCATGTAAGCGAACGCGTGGGCGTCATACGCCGGATACCTTATTTAAAGGTCCCTGCACACACAGCTCATTCTCTTTGAGAGTCCACCCAAAATGGCACCAAAAAAAAAGATTGCACAGAAGAAGCAGAGCAAGCAGGCTGAGCAGGCCGAGGGTCCGCAAACCAGGTCGCAAGAGCCTAAAGCCAGACTAAGGGCTAGCACCAAGGCTGCTGCAAAAAAGGAGGTGGCAGCACCACCACAACCAAAGAGCAAGCTAACCAAGGCTGGCAAAACTCAGATGGTTAAGAGGGGACGAAGCCCCACCCCACCCTGCCCCACATCACCCCCCCCCATGTGGCACCAAGCCCATAGGCAAAGGCCAAAAACACAGGGTCCGAAGCCGCAGCAGGGGCCGAACAAGGTCAAGGTCCAGAAGCCGCAGCAGGGGCCCAAGGCGCTGCAGGGGCCAAACAAGGTCAAGGTCCAGAAGCCACAGCAGCGGCCGAACAAGGTCAAGGTCCAGAAGCCGCAGCAGGGGCCCAAGGCACCGCAGGGGCCAAACAAGGTCAAGGTCCAGAAGCCGCAGCAGGGGCCGAACAAGGTCAAGGTCCAGAAGCCGCAGCAGGGGCCCAAGGCGCCGCAGGGGCCAAACGAGGTCAAGGTCCAGAAGCCGCAGCAGGGGCCGAACAAGGTCATGGTCCAGAAGCCGCAGCAGGGGCCCAAGGTGCCGCAGGGCCCAAACAAGGTCAAGGTCCAGAAGCCGCAGCAGGGGCCCAAGCCGCAGCAGGGGCCAAACAAGAACCAGGTCCCGAACCCCGAAAAGCCGCCAAAGGCCAACGGCCCCCTCCCCCCCCGCACGTGGCTCAAAAGGGAAAAAGTGTGAGCAGATATGCCTCACCCCAGGCAACCACCTCCAAGGCCCCACAAACCCAGCCAACCACCTCCAAGGCCCCACACACCCACAGGGCTCCAAGCAGCACCTCCAGCTTGCCAAGACCCTCTGTTGCTCGCCCACATTATCCTCCGGCACAGGTTGGCATGCATTCCCCCATGCCACATCTACACCTGCAACTTCAGGGTCCACCCAGCCCCGAACACCCAGTCCCTTCCCAAGTCCAGTAAGATCAACAGCCAGCCTCCAGTCGTTGAGGTCTCCTCCATCCCCCTCGGCCAGAATGTCACCCCATTTGCCACCAAGCACTGAGGAGCCACAACCACCCCGAAGAGGGCGCAACTTGCGCAGAGGACACTTGGGTGGCCGTTTTGCAGAGTCCCAAACTCTGGCATTGGCTACTGGGCTCACCTTACATTTTGATGAGCTATATGGCAGAAAATCAAAACACACCAGTAAACAGCGCAAAACTGAGATTTTTGAAGAACTCACCAGGCAAGTCAATGCCGCCGGTGAGGAACGTAAAGATATGGACCAGATTCAACGTAAGATTTCGGACCTAAAATATGCAGTGCGGAAGAAAGAGAGTCTAAGGCGGATGCACAGGTACATAGGTCATGTTTTGGTTTGTATTATTCTTGTCTCTCCATCAGTGCGCTTAATTATGCTTACTATGTTTTTCAGCGAAACAACTGGTGGAGGTTTCCCAACAAAAATGCGATTTACACCGGCTGAGGAGATGGTGCTGGCCTTATTACATCCCGTGGCCTTAGAGGGACACTCGGCCCAGCAGGACACCGACAACCCACCAATTCCTGCAGGTTAGTAATGTGTGAATGACCCCACAAATGTATGGAAACATACACATAGGCAGCAAGGGCTAGCTAAACACATGGCTCTAGGGGGTGGGTTTGTTAGGAGTGCTCACTTTGACTAGGGTGTGTCATGTGTGTGGCCTGGTAATGTGCACATTGACACCCACATACATGATGTTTAAGTTAATTTATGAAAAATATGTCACTTAGGAGTGGAGAAAAGGAATGGGTGCTATGTATTAATTGACAAGCACACGCAACACTAACATCTTTGGTTGTTGGTCAATTTGGTAAGAGCTGGGTTAGTTGGCCAACTGATTAAGATGGTTTGCTAGAAATGTTTTATGCCATACAATGTTCCCCACCAGAATCATATTGTAAGTGTTTTTTGCCACCTTAGTGTTTTAACTTCATCACCTTAAAGGGATGTGGCAACTCACACATCAGCCATTAGTTGCATGTTTGTTTTGAGACACATGAACAATGGGTCTAGTCTGCTTTAACAATCCATGCACTAATGTAATGGCATTCCTAGTGAATGCCAAGTGGCCACGTTGTGGGAGGGGCCCTTACTGCTTGGCCACGTTTCTGGAATTAGCATATGTGTTCTTAAACATAAACTATGCATAGTTGTGTGTTTTCATAGCTCTTTTTCTTCTAATGCAGCCCAGCATCATCCCTCAGCTAGTGGGGACTCCTCTGCCATGTTACCGCTGCCGTCTTCTTCCGCGCTGCATAGGACCCAGGATCCGATGTCTACGGTAAGTGTATTTGGATGCTGTTGTGTATGCATGTAGCTTGCCAGTTTTTGCTTGTGTGGTTTTTATAGGTATTCCCCACACTGAACCTTTTTTTTACATGTCCCCAACAGAGCCACACACTGATGGAGCAAATCCAGGAGCAGGAGGAAGATGGAAGCTTCATAGGAGATTCTGAAGATCTTCCCCTGGGACAGAATCTGCAACTGTCCCAAAATGTGTCTCCGCCAAATCCACAGCAGCAGAGGGAAGCTGGCTGCATGCTGCCTGCACATCGTGGGCAGCATGCAGAGACTGACCCTCCAGTCCCCAGTTTCAGATCTGCTGCTGAGGATTTGGCGAGCAGACCTGTGGCTGTTGGGGGTCCTCGAGAAACATCATCTGCACGCCCCACACTCCGGGGAATTGGGCGGCGTACTCAGCAACGTCGCCCAGTTTCCCAGGGGAGGGGCGTGCAGATGATGGAGTCAGCATGGCACCAAGAGAGGCGGCTTTTTCGTCTGCAAAATCAGCAAAATCAGGAGCATATTAGGGGCCAATTAGAGTCCGTAAATACTACCTTCAGTGCCGTGCTGACTGAATTGAGGACCCATAACAGCCACATGGCCAACTTGACTTCAGAAATAAGGTCAGGCATGGCCGAAATGCACACTAACCAAAGACACATTTTGGAACAGTTGCAGATTCTGAATGCCACACAGGCCCAGGTTATGCCCCCCCCCCCACCAAGTGGGCCAACCTGGGTTCTATGGGCATCAGCAATATTAAGGTGTGTTTGGCGTGAATCTGGTCCATATCTTTGCGATACATCCCCACTGGATTGACTTGTCTGGTGAGGGCTATAAATCTTCAATTTTGCGCTGTTCTTGCTAGGTTGTTTTTGATTATACCCCATATAGCTCATTCAAGGCCTGAGGTAGCCCAGTAGCCAATGCCAGAGGCCAAGACTCACTGAATCGGCCACTTAAGGTGTTGCACGGCTGCCATGGCCACAACAACATTTGTGGTGGCTCCTCATGTTTGGCGGCATGATTGGGTGACATTCTGGCCTTAACAACTAAGACCTTGGACCCTGGCTGTGATTGTACTGGATTTGGATTGGGACTGGGTGTTCTGTTTTGGGTGGCCCACTGACTTACAGGTGTAGATGTGGCCTAGGTATGTTTGCTTTCAACCTGTGTCTGTGGAAAATGTGGGCAAGCAGGAGAGGGGTTTTTTTTGTGCAAATTCATTTTTTGAAAATTTATTGTAAATAATTGCATGTACATGTCTGGTCCCCAAGTATGTGAGGCCCACTCAGATACTATTCTGTTTGTAGCACATAAACCTTTTACGATGTAGTAAACATTTTTGTTTCACCAAGCTCATGTTGTGTTGTTTTGATAGACAAATATGAGTTCAAGTTGTCACCAAAACAAACAATAACCAAGGTCTACAAATAAATACTCACACATAGTTTTTTGTTTTGGTTGGCCAAATTCATTATTGTTTACTTAATAATGAAATGAAACATAGCAAAACCAACCAAATAAAAATAACAAACAAATAAAAAAATTAACAAATACAAAATTAGGAAAAATGTGTGGCTATTAAATTTGCCCGCACGGCTTGCCCAGACGCACTTGGCTGGCCCACATAGGCGTCGTCTGCCTCATCGGAGGGTGGAGAGGATGGGCAATCCAGATATCGGGGGACCCTTTGCATAATAGCTAAATTATGGAGCGCTGCACATGCCATTATGATGTCAATGACCTTTTTGGGGTCATACTGCAGGGAGCCCCCAGTGTGGTCCAAACATCGAAACCGGGTCTTGAGGAGTCCAAAGGCCCTCTCCACCACTGCCCTGGTCTTTCGATGTGCACGATTATAGGCCTCTTGTGCTGGAGTCTGTGGCCGGAGGACCGGAGTCATCAGCCACGGCAGTAGTGGATACCCCAAATCTCCTAAAAAATTTAAACCAAAAAAAAATAAATAAATAAATCATACATTGCCACGCAACATTCCTACTCCAAGAAAAATAAAAGAGGTATGTGTCATTGTCACACAAACATGAGCATACATATTGCAGATGCAAAAACCAGAATTAAAAAAATGTGATAGATGGTGGTCCAAAGTAGGCAAATAATACTGTGCATGCTGGGCAATCAGGTAGACTGTTAGCAGCTATTGTTGCCTGTCTGTGCTGCAGAACAATGTTTTATGGGATAAGTTGACCTGACCCATTTTCAGTCTTGGCTTAGTCCAAAACCGGTGTAAGCCGGCCCCTGCACTTTATCCCGCTCACCTCTACTCAGTAAGTGAAATGCATGTAAGCAAAGATGGCGCAGACTCTCTGGTAAAGTCAATAACCGATTTTGATCTTAAATTGTTTGGAAGGCGGTTTCAGAGTTTGCCTCGCATTACACTTATTAATTAAAACAATGCAGGCCAAACAATTTGGCAGCCTATGTAGTTTGTATAATGTAATGGTTCCAGTGGGGTTACACATGTTCACAAGGTGATGGGCAAGGCAGCGTTTAGGAAAGGTTAATACAACCAAAATCAAAGCCATACATATACAATCCAAATCGGTAATTTGAGCCAACTTACCAAGGAGCCATGCACCCGCAAATTCCCCTGACTCAAACCGCCGGAATAATCCTGATCTGCGCAGGATGTAGGCATCATGGGCTGAGCCAGGGTAGCCTGCCAGGACGCTCAGAAAACGCATGTCCTGGCCCACCACTGCTTGCACATTCAGCGAATGGCCCATTTTGCGATTTCTGTGTAAAAAGGAAACATAAACAACCAAAAAATAACGATTAGGAAACAAATCCAACGCACACTTCAAACAGCCTAAGTCAAAATGTAACATCCAGACAAATAACACTAAACAACTACGTTACATTTAAGTGGCCAACAAAAGAAGATCAATGTTTGAGCCTTGACAAGGTTGAGTTACTACTAGTTCTATTTTAAGTACACTTACAAATGTTTTACTTGGAAATAACTAACTTTTTGAGTCCTGTAAAAATAAGGGCCATTGTTGCACATACACTCTTGGCAAGGAGGGAGCATTAGCAAGGAGGGAGTGATTGCAATAAGGGAACATGTAAAGCAGAGAGTATGAACCTAGAGGGACTAATCAAATGAGAGTTAGTAAAAATGGAGACATTAGTCACAAGGATGCATTTCAGAAAAGGAGGGACTATTGCCAATGAGAGTTACTAAAAATGGAGACATTAGTCACAAGGATGCATTTCAGAAAAGGAGGGACTATTCCCAATGAGGACAAAAAATAATGTGATTGGGCAAAGGAGGGACACACAAATATTTAGATACAATGGAAGCCAAAACTTGCCTGTATATATACTCGTCGCTTGACGGAGGGACCAGGGCAACGTGCGTGCAGTCAATTGCACCCATGACATTGGGCATGTCGGCGATGTTATAAAATGCCAGCTTAATGGCGTTTCTGGCTACCATATCCTCAGGGAAACAAATATATTTCCGAGTTATGGTAGCCATGCCTTCCAAAAATTTGGATAGCGCGCGGCTCAGCGTAGGCTGTGAGATCCCCACGGAGAGGGCACCCAGCCTCTGGAACAAGCCGTTCGCCAAAAATTGCAGGCAGCCAAGCATCTTGGTCATACCTGAAATTGCATGCCCCTCCCTTGTGGTGCGGGCTAACCATGGCCGCAGCTCACTATACAGTTTATGGAGGGAAGCGCGATTAAGCCTGGTCAGCTCGAACAGCTCAACGTCATGCATGCAATTGATGTCCATGCGTCGCCGCCGGTGCAATCTGGTCTCTGCCCTCCGGACGATCTCAATGCCCATGAGTTTCAGATCCTCATGCTCTTCAAAGGCAGTAGCCTCGTCCATGGATGGCTCGCGCTCCCGTAGTCAAAAAGGTGCCGGGAATGTTTTGGCCCTGAAACGAATTTATGAGGTCTGGGACCATCGGCAATCAGCTCTCTGAATTAATCGCAAGCCCATTGCAATAACGAAAAATTTCTGAACGGACGAAACATTTCCGATTTGGTGGGAAAAAGCTCCCGAAGTAACCAAAAACTTCCGATTTTGTCACCATTATCGAAAGAGCATATACGCATGTTCTCGAACGTTCGTACGAGTGAAAAATGTACGAAAAAAAGCAAAAAAATGACAAACACCCACCAAAACTTTCACAGACAGCTACGAATGTCCGGACGAATGTTTCTTTGAATCGAGCCTATAATTCTGGGCTTCCGCCCATGGGTTACTGGATCCCTGCATTGCTCTAATAATCCCCTCTGCATTCTTTATCTTGTTCATCTTTTTTACAAGACCCTCCATGTCTATAAAAATAAGGCACTTCCAATCAGTTGCAACACTTTAAAATATGCTATAGTTACCAATAGCAACAGCGGTCTGTAAACTATAGAAATTGAATTGCACAATGTATTATATACCACAATACACTCAATATTCACCACAACTCAGCGTTCCGCAAATACACAAGATGTCTCCTGCCTGGCTCGCCAAATATGTAAACAATTAAATATTTAATAACTAATAATAATATCACCTGGCTGGCGCAAGCCAATTATGTAAACAATACAACCTCTCCTGAATGGCACGTGCCAATTATGTAAATAATTAAACTATTAAGACTAAAATATTAATAATATTATGTATATATATATATATATATATATATATATATATATATATATCCTGCCCAGCTCGACTAAAATAGGCAAACAAATATACTAATATTATCAATATCTGGCCAATGATCACACAATGGATACACGCATAAGACTGTAAGAGGCCGATTCATTAATAGCGCCAGGTAGCGACAGATGAGCGCCAGTAGCGTTATTTTCACATCGCACGCTAGTATTCGCTGTGCTTGGCCGTTGTTCGGCTGTTGACAGCGACTCAGTCGGTGTGCGGTAATGCTGAATATGGGGTTAGGAGTCGCTGTTTGACAGGTTCCGCGCTGTATGGAAGCGCATGACAGCGAATGGCCATAGCGAACGGCTCCCAGCATATTCATTAACAAATCACGCTCAAAGAATTCTCGCGCTGTGAAATGCTTGTTTAAACCCCAGAGCGCTGGTGGCGATGGGTTAAAAGTATTTTTTTAACCCCCAAACAACCATATTTTTGGAAAAAAAAAAACATGTTTTTCCAAACATTTTGTAATATGAATACATTAATATCAGACCTGTAATATCAATTCTGCACAAATTTTTTTTTTTTGTACCTTAAAAAAAAATATCTAACATTGCAGAAGTGGTCACAGAATTTTTGCCATTTAAAAAAAAAAAAAAAAACATTAATAGCAATTAATTAAGAATATTTAAAGATTGCTCCATTGAAATGCATTGGAGAGCGCCAGGTAGCGAGAGGTCATACCTGTCGCTGTTCAAGGTCGCTCGCTGGCGCTGTGGGGTGAGGCTGGAATAATGATGAATGATTCGCTATCTGGCGCTCTGTCAGTCGCTAAGCAGGATCGGCTTGATAAATGTGTGATTGTAGCGTCATTACCGTTCGCTCACCATTCGCTACCTGGCGCTATCCCTTGTTAAATAAGGGCCTAAGACTGTAGGTTCTTTTGACTTCTGGTATATGCAGAGGACACTGAGACAAGTAGTAAATAAAGAGATATATTGTAGTAAAAACAAAATGGCAAAAGACAATACAATTTACTCTACATGCGACCACAGATATATTAACCCCTAATGGGTGGATTTACAGCACCAATACCATACTGAGACAGAAAATTCACACAAGGAACTTACAATTAATCATGCAGAAAAGAAAAGAGCCACACAAGTTAAATGGACACCCCAATACAATGCTAGACGTAAAGGTTATGGTGGGCAATACAGCAATATCCCCTGATAGCACTAACCAGTGTTAGCTATCGCACAACATCAGTAGCAGCTCAGTTACCTGCCTCAGTGGATCGTCTCTCTCAGCGCTATCGCAGGGCCCTTCTCATGTGCTCACACAGACTCTCCTTCTCACCTTCCTTCCTTCTGTCCCCTTCCTTCTGTCTCCCCCCTAATCTGGCTGCACTCACCTCAATTATACTTCCCCGTCCTTTGATCTCCAGTCCTGCTGTCCTCTCCCCCTTGGGCCTGTCCCACCGGTTATGCTAAGAGGGTCCATCACGGAAATTCCCAGCAGCCTTTTGTGTATTTCGTGGTGCCAGCATCTATTGTCTGTCTAACCCTTTGATGTCCAGTCGTTGCCTGTCTACTTTTTGATGTCCCACCCGTTTTGCTAAGAGGGTGCATAATGGGATTACCCAGCAGCTGCTGTTTCAGGTCTTGCTTTGCATGTCTATTTACAACATATTTATGGTATGGTCACAGAATGTTGATATTACCTAGTTGGAAAACCTGCCCTAGGCCTTCCCACTTCATGTCATGCCATGCTGTATATATATATATATATATATATATATATATATATATATACCATTATTAACAATATTGCTTTTCCATAAAGGCCCCTTATTTACACTACCTGCATCTACTGCATGTTATGAGCCTTTAAACATCCAAGATGGCGGCTCATGGAACATCAGGCAGCCTGCAAACAGGAAGTGCCTTCTGACTGTGCTGCTTTGCATTCTGGGATTGCTAACTTTTTCCTGACCCCAGCTCTGCTCTGTCTGAGCAAAGCACAGCTATTACCCACTCCCCTGTACTTTATCCCACTCTTCTATCCTCAGTAAATGGAATGCTTCTGAGTCAATATGGTGGCACTCGCCATCCTGAGAAGAGTTGCAGCCCAGTGGGGAAAAGAATAATAAGTAACTGACTCAAAACCTAAAATATATTAACTTTAGATGCTGGGGAATCGTTTTTTAAGGGTTTGGGCTTTTCAATAAATCTTGGTGAAGGTCCGGTTTAAGTGGAACAATAAGACAATCCTTGGCCCAAAAAAGTTTTGTGCACCCTTGTTCTAGACAGAAAATGACAGCATGTATATACTGAATTACATTTCAAGCATAACAGCAATTTGTTAATGTGACAATAGCATGTTACAGTATATTCAGTAAAGCCGGGCACAGTACAGTAGGGCCGGCGTAACCAGTAAATCCCCAGGCTGTTTATTTACCCCAGTCCGCTCCGTCTGCCTACACACAATGCGATCTTAAGAAACCAGTTTTGATGAATTGAGCTTTCTATTGAAAAATACCAGTGACATAAAAATGTGGTCCCAGATCAGGTTTGGCCATTTGCTGGGGCCTGCAGCATGTTCCCATTGTTCTCTCCTTTCAAATGTTATGTTGGCTATAAAGGGTTAATTAAAAGACAGGTTTAGGCAAAATTGCAGGTTACATTTGTGTATAATAACCTGGCCCTTATAGCCTGAGGAGAACCTCCCATTACATGTGTCACATGTTATGTCACATGTTATGCTACATTAGGTATAGTAATACCCTAAACTCACACTCCACAATGATTTTGCTTCTGTTAGACACAGGGGTGCCTATAAGGACTCACAATTAAAGTGGACCAAAACCCAGGATTTTGACTTTCCTGGGTTTTGGTGTTTCCCCCGGAGCACCCCGATCGGGGGTCTCCGCTGTGTGAAACCCCCCAGATCACCGAGCCCAACTCACCTCTTCCTGGTCCTAAGGCAAATGCGTGGCCGTTCCTCCAATCAGTGCACTCGAAGCCGCTGGCGTGACGTCGACTAAGCCATTGCCTAAGGCCAGCGGCTTCCGAACGCGCTGGTGATCACATCCCCCGCTACCTCCTAACAGGGAGCGTGCCTGCGCCGGCCATTCACAAATGCCTGACACGGGAATGCGCCCTGCTAGAGGGATGCGGCCGCAGCTCGCACATGCACCTTTGGACCGGGGAAACAAGGTAAGTGTTTGTGGCGACCTGGGGGGTTTCACACAGCGGGACATCCTGAATTTTGATGCCCAGGGGTAGAAAATCGATTGGCGGTCAATTTTGGTTCCATTTAAAGTAGAACAAAACCCACTGATCTTGTGAAAAGCATTTGGCCATAGCTCTGGACGATATTCCCTTCGTATGGGGTGTAGAACTAGAAACGGATACTTTCACTTTTCGAATCGTCCACTTTTTTTTGCTGTCCCTCTCTATGAGATATGAGACAGGTGATTAGTTATGAGACAGGTGATTAGTTATTGCATTGGTGTGGCAGTGACATCATTGCCATACACAACAATGGAAAGGACATCATTGCCACACACACAACAATGGAAATGACATCATTGCCACACACAACAATGGCAATGAATGGAAGAGGCGGGGCTTTACAGCTAAAACAAGGGCCATTATCTGGGATTAGAGTAAAGCAGGAGCACTAAAAATTGTCAAATAGTGCTCTTCATGGGGGGAGCAATTCAAGGGATACTAGTTAAAAATGTGGGTTTTGGTCTGCTTTAAGTGCTCGATGGGGCTTTTTTTGAAGGTCTTTGTCATTACTGCATTCTAGACTCTGGAAACCATCTTATACTTTATATTATTCAGATATAAAGGCAGCAGAAAAAACATGGGTGCCTTGTGAACATCCGGCAGACACTGGGGTTTATCGCGTGTGTGCATGTCTGCGGTAATCTCTAGTGCTAGTGCAGGTGTCAGCACTGGGCTTAAAGCTTTAACCCTCTGAATTGCTCCCCCTGTGTAGAGGACCTTTTGCCTATTTCCACTGCTCATGCTTCACTGTAATCCCAGATAACGGCGCCTATTTTAGCTGTAAAGCTCCGCCTCCTCCTTTCATTACCATTGTTGTGTATGACAATTATGTCATTGCCTCACCTATGCAATGACTAATCACCTGCCATCTTACAGAGAGGGACAGCAAATACATCAATGTTCCAGAACAATTCGATAAGCGAAAATATAGATTTCTCTAGTTCTCCACCCTAAGAAGGAATTATCAGCAGAGGCTTCAGGCCAAATTTATTTTGCAAGTTCAGTGGGTTTTGGTCTGCTTTAACTGGACAGATTCCAGAGCCGTTGCACCTTGAGAGTGCCCACCTGATTCCCTGTACCCTGGGCAGCCCCTATGCAGGACGCAGGGCCGTGCAGTAACCAGGACTAAAGACTGTCAGCCAGGGGCAGATTGGCCATTCAGAGAGCCTTTATTTCTTTCTGTCAGTGGAGCTGTCAGTGGAGCTGAGCATCTGTTAATGCCTAAACAGCATAGGGCAGCAGGGGCTCTACCAACATGGCCCCATTGCTGAGGACACTGGCAGCTGATTAGTATATGGTACAGTAAAGCACTATCCCAACTATCAAAGAAATTGTCACAAAAAAAAATCTAAAATATTCTTGAGTGCTATCAGGGGCTCCCCTGCTGCTCCCCTGCACTGGCCGGCTGCAATTTTCTAGTTAAATGCAGGCTGCCATCGAAAGTGGTATTACCTTTTAAACTGGACCTTCAGCATCATTAATGAAAAGCCCAAACCCTTAAAAAAAACTATTCCCCAGCATCTAGAATTTATATATTTTAAGCTTTTAGTCACTCACTTATTATTCTTCTCTAGGACTCTAGGATTTTTAATGTGGGCAATCTATGTACAGGATGTGGGAAATATATAAGATATGCCCTAATTCAGGGTGAAGGTCCGCTTTAAGTCCGTGGTTAATAATCACTACCAATTTGGGGTTTTCTTTATTTTTTCTTAAAGTGGACCAACACCCACCAAAACCAAGTGTCTAAACAGTTAAACATAAAAAGACACTTACCGTTTGATGACTTTTGCAGCCTTCTGTCCCTCGGAGCGCCTGTATTCTTCAAAAATCTCGGCCGGAAGTCCCGCCTTCCAGCTCTTGTCCGTTCATTTGCATGCTGTCCATCTTGGCCTGCAGTTAATGGGAGGATAACACGTCATTCCTTTTGCAATTATCACCCAGCTGCCGGGCTAGCGGGTGTAAGAGATGACGTGCATTATGTGAGCCCTATTTCACGTACTGGAGAATCTGCACGTGTAAGTCCTTCCCCATGTGATTTTGTTTAGATAATCAATGCTGTTTATTGATTAATGACTCATCTATTGTGTGTATATATATATATATATGAGGCTCAACCTTTGGGATAATGTCATGATTAAGGGCATGATGCCCGAAACGCGTCAACGCTTTTCATCTTTTTAAATATGTCTGCTGTATCGTGTCTGGATATGGACTTTTAATTGTACTTCAAATAAACGGGACGTTTTATCTCACAACCGGATGTCGGCTGGCTCTATTTTTCTACTATGGGACTGACCCAGTAAGAGGTGAGCGCTCTTGGCCGTGCGGCTCCAGAGGTTGTGGGAAGATCGAGCGGTTCAGAGCTGGCAACTTTCCCTTTCCATATGCTGTCCATCTTGCTTGTCCGTCCATTTCTTCCTTGTCCGTCTCCTCACTCGCGCGATTTCTTCTCCTCTTCTCAACGTCATCGGGGGGCGTGGCCTCTCTCCTCTCTCAGGGGGCGTGCACATCTCTCTGGTCTCTAGTTCCTGAAAAACAAAAAAAAAACTTGTCAAAAATAGAAAATAAATCATTAACTCACCTTTCACAGGAAGTTCCCTGACTTTCGCTTCCTCCGCCGTTCACCCGCTACTGCGCATGCCCGGTTTCTTTTTCTCTTTAGGTGAGTGCGCAAGCGCGCTCTGCAGACAGGGGAATGGCGGAGGGAGCGCATGCGCAGTAGCGCCGCTTAGGTAAAGTGAAGCGCTGCTCACATCGGGAGCGAGCGGCGCTTCACTTTACCTAAGCGGCGCTACTGCGCATGCACGAGAATTGCAAGAGGAAGAGGTCAAATGATCTCTTCCTCTTACATGCATTTTCAAGATGGCGACGCGCAACAAAAAGTGACGCGACACCGCGCAGGATAATCTAATCTAAGGTAATTTTTTTTTTTGTCTTATCTTTAACGGGTCCTGGGGCATGGCATGGGTTGTTATTTAGGGGAAAAAAAACATAGGGTGTTGGTCCACTTTAAAGCACACCAAACCCTCTTAGTTGTTCAAATACATTATGAACTATTATTAGGTAAGTTTGATGACTTCAAAGCTGTCAGACAGGTCCTTTCAAAGAGTCGCAAGAAAAAGTATTTTAATACCGGCCTTACTGGCAATCTTTCAAAGATCTGTCAACTTTCTGTTATAGGAGGAGCTCAAAAATAATAAATGAAGAAGCTTCCAACAGCTCCTCATACCTCCAGCCTTCATTTCAATCAAGATGCTGTCGACCATCGGTCTGCTGCTGTGTATGGCGGTCACCGCTGCGACAGGTAAGAAAGCTTACCGGGTTCCCAAACCTGAACACGGACTTCAGACAGAAGTCTGTGTTCAAGGTGGGCATTTGGCAGCCCAACTTACCTGAGCCGGCAAACCGGTCCACAGTCAGTGTTCTTTCTGCTTTTAACTCAGCTGAGTGAGGACACTGGCAGCAGTTAGCAGCACTTCTAATTCCAGTTGCCAGTGTCCCAGGCTTTGGTCCACTTTAAAATACCCTCAATTTCAGTCCCATGTGCACCTGTAATCCTCTAATGTAGAAGATACAGGAAAATAATTGTTTCATGTTGTGTGTATTGTGTGAAACCATCTATTGTTTGTTTTTTTAAAGCAAATCACATATATCATAATCTATTATATAGAATTATACACTTTTATTTTTGTTTTAGGTTTAGTTTTGGATTATCTGTGTGAGCAAATCCCTGGTAGCCTAAAGCAGATTGATGCTGGAGCTGGTGAAGTATGGGGAGTGAATAGCTATGATGATATTTACCAATGGGTGGGCACTGGCTGGAGACATGTTCCTGGAAAGCTCATGCATGTTTCGGTTGGACCTGCTGGAGTTTGGGGTGTCAACAGCGCCAACATCATCTACAAGCTCCAGGATAATGAATGGATGTCTGTAACAGGTAAAACATGACCTCTCCCGTTATACTGAACTGAAGAAAAGGTGGAAGCATTAAAAGGACTCCAACAGCAATAGTTAGCCAGTAAGCAGATCACCAGGGGCCTATCCTGTGAGTGTTTCCTTCATTTCCTGCAGCCTGGGGTTCCAAAGAATGCCCTCCTTTAAATTTCCATTCCTCCAGGACCACACAAAAAATGTGTTCAACAGCTACGCTGTCCCTTGATGCCTCTAAGTGTGAGTGAGCATGGCAAGCCACAGTGGTCACACAGCTGCCTCTGACCACACCAGAGTGACTTAGAGTGACTCATAAAGCTGTGCCATGATATGCCATTCCCAGCTCAGCCATGACCCAGAAACTGAAGCAATGAAAGTGGCCTTGCTTTAACTACATAAGGTATTTACATATAGAGGTTAATTTACGAAACGATTTTCCGGCATCTGCTGCGCATCCACCGGGTGTACAATTTACCAAGTGAAATTTTGCATGTTCCACTGGCCATGTCCATGTTTTTTGGATTTACTTCTACTTCATTTTGCTCGGCAAATGCTGGCAAACACGTTTGCATTTGCTATCTGTTAGTGGTCGAACTCCATATGAATCAATGTTATTTAGGGAGAGATTGTCACTTTAGGTTTTTTTAGCATCTTTAACTTATTTTTTTAGAGTGACCATTAGAAAGTTACCCAGTATGTTATATATTTTTAAATAAACTTTTATTTTTAAGCTTTTCAAACAACCCAGACACCTCCAAGATACCCCACATATATTTCGAGACCCCTCCAATGCTGACATATGTTATAAAAGTGTAATATCAGCAAGATTTCATGTTTTTTGCTAAAGAATTGTGCCATAGCAGTTCGCCAGCATGTGACCGGCATTCTCCAAACTTTTCATTGTAAATACCTGTGACTTTTGTCAGCAAATTGCAGCAAAAATACATGACTGGACTAGAGCTCCATGCTATCTGTCATGAATCAAGGAGGTTTTATGCCTTGATCCAGACCGGATTTTGATCGTACTGCAAACAATCGTTTACCACACACACTGTCTTTTGTAAAAGCCACCACCACTGGCCCTAATAGCCAGACACAGATCTCAAGCTAAGATATCACTTTATGCAATTAATATACCCAATCACACGATAAGGTCCTAGGCCCGACTATACAGCAATAAAGTCACCCTCCAGTTGACATGTCATGTCATCTGTGTCCATCTCTCTCATTTTTAAACTGGTTATTGGGGCAGGCAGCATGTTGGATGTAGCCAATCGGGTATCAGGGGCGTTCCATTGTAAAAGTTATGCTTTAATGTCTATTTTCTTTTGATGAGAGGTTTGCAGCAAATGTCTCATTCACTGCTTTGTAGTCTTGTAGTAGGTAGATGTTAATTACCACATATGAGGTGTCACAGGGCTGTAAAGAAGCTTGCTCGTCTGTCCTGTCATATGTAAATGGATCCTGTTGGCACCTCCAGACAAATGTACTAGCAGACTTCTAATTGACAAGGTATGTTTACCAACCATAGTTTTGGTCATATTTTTATCTAGCCATATATTTTATATATCCTCACACTATCTCCCGCTATTACCCCCAATCCCTTCAATAAAAACATAGTAACATAGTATGTAAGGCTGAATAAAGACTTCAGTCCATCCAGTTCAGCCTGTTTAACTCCTTCCAGTGGTCTAGTAGCCATAGCTGGAAATGTTATTACATGCCAGGAAGGCATCAAGGCCACTTTTGAACGTTTTTACTGTATCAATCATTACTACCTCCTCTGGCGGCGAGTTCCATAGTCTCACTGCTCTTACAGAGAAGAATCCCCTCCTATGTCGGTGGAGAAAGCACCTTTCCTCTAACCTTAGTGGATGCCGTCGGGTTATAGTTACACTCCGGGGTATAAATAGATTGTGGGACAGATCTCTGTATTGACCCCGAATATATTTATACATAGTTATTAGATAACCCCTCAAGCGTCTTCTTTCTAAACTAAATAAACCTAACTTTGACAATCTTTCAGGGTACTCTAGGAGGAAAAGATCCTTGATGCACCTAAATAGGCGGAAGCCATTCTAAGCTCGGACTCTATCTCAGTTAGGCTCGGCGCTCAACAGCGCTAACTGCCAAGGTGCAAAATAACGGTAGCCTGGCTACCCCAAGAATTTGTAACCATGCTGGCCAACCTGGCTCGTTTTTCCGATCAAAAACAGCCGCATTTCTACGCCTCAATCCTCACCTAACCTGCCAACTCAGACCCGAAAGGGAGAAGACCGCCCACCGGCTGTGACAAGAATAATCCTAAACAATACATATCAATGCATAAACCCTTCCCATACACATATCCAGTCAAATAACAGAATACGATCATTACCAATGTAATTTTTTTTATCAAGCATAACTAAAATAACTACTACATCAAAGTGTAGCATCTCACACTTAATATATATCTTTTTTTATATTTATATATATATATATATATATATATATATTTCACCTTGCACAGAACAATACACTTACTCTGCTATTAGAAAATACAATTCTGTGAGTACTCACCTGTAGAATTGATTTTGTAGTATACAGCACGTCCTGTTTCACTAAATTCTTTATGTCTGGGATATCCGCCACAAGGTGGCGCAGTGAACTGCAGAAAAGACTTGTGGCATCTCCCCGCCCTATAAAAGGACAGAAACCTCCCACAAATTCCCAGTGTTACAAAGCAGTTAGACAAGAAGCCGGGAGAATAAAAAAGAAGGAACCCCAACCAAACATTTGAACAAATCACCATAGAGAGGTAACCAAGAATAATGATAATAAGGGAGGGGTGAAACAGGACGTGCTGTATACTACAAAATCAATTTTACAGGTGAGTACTCACAGAATTGTATTTTTCCAAGTATACAGCAGTGTCCGTAAAGTAGAGTGGGCTCCCCAAAGAACAACGGCGAACAGTTTAAACCACTGCCGCCTGAAGAACTTTGTGGCCGAAAGCAGCATCAGCTGAGGTCCTAACATCAACCTTGTAAAACTTAGAAAAAGTATGAACAGAAAACCAAGTTGCGGCCTTACAAACTTGTTCAACAGAAGCCTGGTGCTGAAAGGCCCAAGAAGCACCAATAGCACGAGTGGAATGAGCAGTAAGGCGGAAGGGAGGCTCCTTCCCCTTAGCAGAATAGGCTTGCATCACCGCATGACGAATCCACTTGCTGATAGTGGACTTAGCAGGAGGCAAACCCTTCCTAGGTCCAGAAGGAAGAACAAAAAGAGCATCAGTCTTCCTGAATGATTCAGTAGCTACCAAGTAAAACTTCAGAACCCTGACCACATCTAAGGAATGCAGAGTCGGCTCCTTGGAATTAGCAGGATTAGGACACAATGAAGGCAAGACAATAGGCTCGATTCAGAGACACATTCGTCTGGACTTCCGTAGCTGTCTGTGAAAGTTTTAGTGGGTGTTTGTAATTTTTTTGCTTTTTTCGTTCATTTTTCATTCGTACGAATGTTAGGGAAAATGCGTATATATGCGTTTTCGATGAACGAAAGCAAATCAGATCATTTGCGTTAGTTCGGATCATATTCCAAACAAAATCTGATATTTTTAGTTCGTTCAGATAACTTACGTTGTTGGGATGGGCATGCGTCTGATTCAGAGAGCTGATTTTCGACGGACCACCACCCTATAAATCCGTTTCATTTCCGATCCACTTACGGGACCTTTGAGGGCTCAGATTGCTATTGTTGAACATGTTTTGCGGCTATGTGTATTTTTAAATTCTTTCAGGGGATTCTGGATATCCACTCCTGCCCTTGCTCCTGATGCCCGTTCTTTGCCTGCAGAATGCGGGCCAGGGGTTCTCTAATCGGGCACTATGCAAAACCCGGGCCGTGGTGGCGAAGTGCAGATTTAGGTGTTTGGACCATACGGGGGGGGGGGGGGGCACTGCAGTATGACCCCAACAAGGTTATACCAATATTTTAACAGGGACCACACGTGCCAGAGTGGCACAACTGAGTGTCAGGGTCCTTCAGTTGGTGGGCGAGATGCAGGAGCTGCGCAACTCGTTGGGGACCACAGATGAAGAATAATATTCTGTGGCCTGCCATTGCTATGTATTTTGTTTTTTATAGTTGTAAAAATTTGAAATTTTCAAAGTTTTCAAAGATTTTATATTTTATGATAGAATAAAAAAAAATGTTTCAGTGTCATTTCATTTACAAAATACATTAACACAAAACTAATGGGCCCAGAAATATTTAAATATGAATATTCACATGACCGAGAAGTGATTTGGGTAAGTTTTAGGGGGCTAAAATGGAGAAGAACCTAACCGCGAAGTGGTTTGGGTGAGCTTTAAGGGTCCAAAAGGGAAGATGGAGGATAGTGCTAAGTGATTTAGCTAAACATTGTAGTAGAAGTGAGGGTGGCAAATATGTAGGCGAGCACTTTAATGAGTTAAGTTTGTAGTGTGCAGGCGCAAGATCGTAAGGATTTCCGTCTGGACGAATATTTATTGAAAAAGGGAAATAGAAACTAACGGGAAACGTAAAGGATTCGTGGGAGGATACAATGGGAAAAGGGCAAAAACGAAAGCCTTAACCAAACGGTGACTGGCGAAAGATCAAAGCTGAAACATGACCTTTGAGGGTACTAAGTTGAAGGCCCAAATCCAAACCATGTTGCAAGAATTCCAGAATCCTGGAAATTGAAAACACCCGACAGGGAATAGATTTGGACTCACACCAGGCAATGTAAGCATGCCAGACCCTGTAGTAGATAAAGGACGAGGACTTCTTCCTAGCCCTAATTATGGTATCAACAACAGAGGCAGGCAACCCCTTTTCCATCAAGATGGAGGTTTCAGCAGCCAAGCCATCAAAGCCAGCATTTGTAAATTAGGATGGCACAGCTGCCCCTGAGTGAGCAGATCTGGAACCTTGGGCAGGACGTACTGATCTACTGCCAACTGCACAATGTCTGCGAACCACACCCTTCTTGGCCAACAGGGGGCAACCAGAATGGTTGGCACCCCTTCCTGGGCTATCTTGCGCAGCACCCTGCCCAACAGAGGAAACGGGGGAAACACATAGAGGAGCCGAAATCCCTTCCAAGGCATTGCTAGCGCATCCGTGGCAAAGGCCAGAGGATCCTGTGACAGAGAGACAAAGAATGGAAGTTTGTGATTGTGACGTGAAGCAAACAGGTCCACCTCCGGCAGACCTCAGCGGTGGCACAGAGAGTGAAACACCCTTTCGCTGAGGGACCACTCCCCCAGCCGAGACATCCCCCTGCTCAAAGAGTCTGCCCCCAGGTTCTCCACTCCTGGGATGTAAACTGCCGATATGCAGGGAACATTCTCCTCCACCCACGTCAGTATCAGGGACACTTCCTTGAGGGAGCGCTTGCTCCGAGTCCCTCCCTGATGATTGATGTAGGCAACTGCTGTCTGGTTGTCCGAGCGGATCTGAACTGCCCGACCCCAAATGTGCGGAGTCAACTGGAAAAGAACCAACCTTATCAACCGCAGTTCCAGAATGTTGATGGGAGCATGGGCCTCCTAAGGGCTCAAATACAACGAATAGGACAAGTGGTTAACGGTAGGCCTGGCAAATAGGCTAAGAGCACAGATTAGCTGAGCAAACGTCAATTTATTGCACCAATCTCAGCACACACATGGGACATAATCTTACAGATAAAAAACTAACAAAAGTGCTTTAAAATCACGGGGGCCCACCGTGCACACTCACACGCTACCACGCACTCATACAGCCCACCCCGCTAGCAGAACTCTGCCTAAAGAAAGGGCAAGACACACTACTCAGAGCTTATTACTCCAGCAAAGTTGTCAACATGAGACAGTGGCCAGCATCCTCACACTAGAAGTTGACTCAATGAATGTATCCAGCTGAATAATACTTGACATATATTAGTGTCATCATATAATAAATCTCTTGATCTGCAGCATCCAAGGTTCAAATGCGACTATCACACAGCATGGCAGAATGCTTGATATCTTGCATAATGTGTCCATCATATACCAGCGTAGCACTGCATTTTCAAGTCTCTAAGCTCACATAAAGGACTGTACAATCAATGTGTAACAACGCCTCGCCGAGGCTAGTACTTAGCTGAGACACGCAGTTATCCTTTGCCGAGCACTGGCGCCATAACGTCGGTGTTGCGCAACACTTCAAAACCGGAGGGACTTAAGGCAGAAGCAGAGCTGGAAGCAGGGTGGCCAGCACGTGGAGAGGGCCGGCCGTCCGCCGACGCGCGTTTCGCTCCGCCCACCGGAGCTTCGCCAGGGTCCCTGACGAAGCTCCGGTGGGCGGAGCGAAACGCGCGTCGGCGGACGGCCGGCCCTCTCCACCCTGAATAAGAGTCTATCTTATATGTTTCCCACACTCTGTACATACAGATTGCCCACATTAAAAATCATCGTACCTGCATCTACTGCATTTCCTGAGCCTTTAAACATCCAAGATGGTGGCACATGGTGTCTCAGGCTGCCTGCGAAAAGGAAGTGTCTTCTGACTGTGCCACTAATAATTCCTGACCCCGGCCCTGCTCTGTCTGGGCAAAGCCCTCACCACACAATATGGGGGCCTAACCTACCCAACTAGCTGTAGCAGCATAACGGGGTACATCTTCTGTACAAGTTCTATTGCCAGGTGGGGTAGGAAAACATATTGTAGTGTCCTGGGCAAAATAATTCTGCATCTGGGAAGAATAAATTCAGCGTCTGCATCTGTCTTGGGTGACAAACATTGTGCATATTCTGGGCAAACAATTCTGCATTTGTCCTGGGCAAAATTATTCTGTGGCTGTCCTGGGCAAAATATTTCAAAACCTGTCTACATCTGTCCTGGGCAAAATCATTCAGTGTCTGTAACCATACATTTGAATAGTCGTGATTACATTTTTTTCTGTTATTAACTGACCCTTTGAAGGCAACCCCTGGACTAGGATGATGAATGGAGTGTGTACCGTTGGTAGCTCCTCTCCTTCTCCACATATCCATGCCAGACATTCAGAAATGCCTGGTGTGGGTCTTTTAGACTACAAGGAGACAGGGGTAGGTACAGAGAAGACTCTTTACAGTCTTTTCCATCCCACAGTGAGATGCACACATCACTTCACAATGCGCTGTAAGCTATCTAAATTTCAATAGCAGGCTCATGATTGCTTCCGAAGGTTTTACAGCTGATTACGATATAAACAATTAAGATAAATGAATTGCTGTTTGGCATAAATAATGTAACACAATGGATCTCTCAGCAGGGAGCTAGCAGGCTTTTCGGAATGACTAATCATGTTTGTAATGGTCCCAGCAGGAGGGAGAGATAGCCCCCCCCACCCCCCGAAGATATTAACCTACCATCTCACTTTATGGCTTTCTGCGCTCTGACACCTCTGTATAATTATAGTTATCATTCTAATAATGTAACACAATAGATCTCTCAGCAGGGAGCTGGCAAGCTTTTCAGAATGACTCATCCTGTTTGTAATGGTCCCAGCAGGAGGGGGAGATAGCCCATCCCAAGATATTAACCTATCATCCTACCATATGGCTCTCTGAGCTCTGACACATCTGTATACTTATAGCTATCATTCTAATGATTAGCTACCCAAAATCCCAATTTTATTTTGTTTCTATGTCATCAGGGCTCCTGAAGCAGGTGGACGCCGGTGGTAACAAGTTCCTGAGTGGGGTAAACGCAGCAGACAACATCTACTGCTTGAGGAAGAGTTGCACAACTTCAAGGTCTTCTGCTGTAACTTTCACACAATTAGAGGGAGCACTGAAATATTACACCTGCGGCCCTATTGGCTGCTGGGGAGTGAACAGCGCCAATTACATCTACTTTCGCCACAATGTCAAACCTTCAGCCTGTCAAGGAACCGCTTGGCAGCAAGTTGATGGCATGTTGAACATGGTGGAGGTCGGCACCGATGGTTCTGTGTTTGGAGTCAATGCAGCAGGCAACGTGTACAAGAGGTAATTTTATTAACCTGCATTATGAAAAAACATTTAGGTTTCAAAAAGTTTTACATAAGAAAATAAGAGAAGAGCACTGTTCACCATTTGTACAGTATATCATATAATTATTATGCATGCATCTATGCACATTTACTGGAGGTGGGGCCTCATTTGAACAATGTAAAATAATGATAGAAGTGACTGTTATGAAGGAAGCAGTGACATAGCTAAATGTGACAAGGCCCTGGTGCAAAGATTAAATGGGGCCCTTTCTCATACAGTAAACATTTTTTCAGTCTTTTTACTCAGTTGGATGCAGATAGACAACTAAAGACTGAAACAGCAGTCTAGATGATGCTTAGTGAGCATAAAACTGATAAGTAAGATGGAGGTGCAACAATGATGGGGCCCCCTGACCATCTGGACCCTGATGCAATCGCACCCCTGCACCCCCTATAGTAATGCCCCCTGGTGTGATAGAAGTGATTTTAATCAGCCCGGTCGGTACATGTTAGAATATAGAAAAAAGAAGATAGAGAAAAAAAATGATGCAGAAAAAGGAAGAGGCAATAAATAAAGGGCAGAAAAAAGAAAAAGGTTAACAGACCTGGAAAGAAGGGAAAAGAGGAAGAAGGAAGGTGAAGAAAGGAAAGAGGGAAGAAAGAAAGAGAGGAAATGAGAAAGGAAGGAAGGAAGGAATGAAAGAAAGGTATAAATAGAGGGAAAGGTGGGAAGGGAATGAAAGAGGGAAGGTGAAAAAGGGCAGAAAAGGAAAAGGGAGGCAGGAATTGTATAGAAAAAGATACAGCATAAGAGGTGGTGGTGGAGGGGGGGGGCATGAATGGAGAAGAGAGGAAATGAGAAAGAAAGGAAGGAAGGCGGGAAAGAAAGGTAAAAATAAAGGAAAAGGTGGGTAGGGAAAGAAAGAAGGAAAGTGAAAAAGGGCAGAAAAGTAAAAGGCAGGCAGAAAAAGTATAGAAAACGATACAGCATAAGAGGTGGTGGTGGGGGGGGGGGGCATGGAAAGAGAAGAGACAAGAAAAGAAACGCAAATAAAAAAAAGCAAATTATGGTAAATATGGTAAAACGCAAATACAAAAGCAAAATGGTAGATTTAGGGATCTGAAGCCAAGGTCTAACAGTGTTGGTCTTAGACAGATAGCATGATTAATATGTATACAGAGAGATAGAAAAGATAGGTAGATAAAAACATAAAGATACAGATAGATAGAGGTGCACATCAGTCTCTCAACCCCTGCCCCCCAGCTAGATGCCCTAGGCATGGGCCTAGGATTGCCCAGCAAGAAATACACCCTATGCCCTGGAACGCCAGGGTAACTCGCTGTTGCCAGAACGGGGTGAGTTATTTTTTTGTGTGTTTTCAGGTTTTCGTGTGATAGAGAGGCACTCTTTTCTTATGGTGCCAGAACCTTCTAGGCCTATAATAAAAGTCACTGTGGTTTGAAAGGCTGGAGGTATGACTGTAATGGACATAAGAGCTAGCAATGCCATGATGCCTTTAATGAAGCCATGTGAGGCAGCCCTGTCAGCCAGGGGGAGGGGGGGCAGCAATTGATGGACCTGTTTTTATTACTTTTTTTATCTCATTAGTGGTTCAGTGGAGATTGAGGGGTGCCACTACATGCTGTCATGTCTTCATAATACTTATTAATACTACTATTTGAAGGCTTATTTTATATGCTACACCATTAATTAACCATTAACAATCAATGTTCCCTAGGGAAGGGATTACTGCCGAAACCCCAATTGGGACAAGATGGACTTGGCTAGATTTCGGCATTACCCTTAAACATGTCACTTACGACGATGGGAATCTGTGGCTTCTTAGCCCTGCTGGAGAAATCTTTCGGTGTATAAGGAATGACTTACCAACTTAATGAAAGAACAAAATGGAGCGCAGCAACCCTAACATAGAATGAGCAGTGTAAGCACAGGGCTTGCTCTTTCATTTCTATTAAAATCAGAGGAATTTTGGAAACATTTTACATATTGACTAATTGTGCTTTATGTTAGTTATTACAAAGCTTTGTCAAAAATATTTTCAAATAAACAATTTTTCAAAAAAAATAAACGTTTCACCTCAGTGGGGATTCGGATCCATAGGTGGCAGCAGTGCAGAGGCGGCTTGTAGCGAAGAGGAAGATACTGCAGATCAACTGATCCAAATCCTGTCCGTCCAAGGTAAGAAGTTTTTTTTTTGGTCTGCCTCAGCTCAGTAATTGGGGGGGGGCATAAAGACCAGGGTAAGGGGGGTCGCAGTTGCACCGTTTCCCAGTGACAGATGGTCAGCTGATGGGTCCAGCCCACTGCTTTGCCCAACTGCAGTCGTTATGCCATTGTATGTGGAGCAAGAATGAGATGCCAAAAGCAAAGACAGAAATATAATGTGGCGATACCAATGTGAGTGGCGGGCATGGGAGGGCGGCAGCTGTATAAACAGTTTTTACACTAACTGTAATGCCACCGGGTGATGTTGCTGCCTGCCTCAACTATGTCCACATTTTGACTTGCCCACATGTGATGTGCGCCACATGTCAGGAAGTGGGCAGAGAGCGGAACAGCCGAGGTGGGCAGCACCAGCACCCGGTGGCTTTGCAGTTAGTGTAAAAACTGTTCATACAGCTGCCGCACTCCCGCCACTCACCTTTCTACCCCCACATTGTTTATGCTGTGCCCGCAACCGCTGCCGGCCACCCGAGCCGCCTGGGAACATTCAACAGGACTGGCGGTGGGGCCTATCATTTTAACCTAGGCCGCAAATGAGGGAGCAGTAGGCAGCTGGAGGGAGAAGGATGGGTATGAGGGAGCAGTGGGGATTGGGATGAGGATGGGGTGCAGTAGGGAGCAGGATGGCCATGGGGGTGCAGTGGGGAGCAGGATGGAGGTGGGAGAGCAATGGGGAGCAGGATGGAGATGGGTGAGCAGTGGGGAGCAGTACGGATATGGGGGAGCGCCCAAGCTGGCTATTCAGATAAAACAGCTGTCACTGAATTTAGCTGTCGATGCAGTGCAACCCACACGTGCACCATGGGATCTTATCCTTGGCTTGAATAGTTTTACCCATGAGCTGTTGGTGGGCCTTTATGAAAGGTTTGGGGACCATAATACACATCAAATACAGCAACAAAGAGCTGCGAGCTCTTGCACCTCAATCTCTTGACGTCTGTTTGAGGTCTAACTGAGCTCTGAGTGTGTGTGGGGATATGAAGTTAAAGAGGATCAAAAATCTCCAGGGCTGGCTGCTAGCCGCTGCTTTCACTGTGTGAAACCCCGGGGTCGTCGGTAAACTCACCTTTACCAGCGCCTCCTGCTGTGCTGCGATCGCAGGCCATGACATCCCCCGCTTCCCTGAAGCTCCAGCACACTGTTAGACTCTTACCTGCACGCCGTTCCGGGTCCCGCGGCGCACTGTTGCGTGGGCCCCAGCGGGCCTCTGCTCGGCGGTCCCCGGCTCGTCCGTCCCCTCGGCACCCCTGTGGGGTCCAGGGGCTGTCGGCACAGGACGCGGCTGATGGCCGCGTCGCAGCCCACTCCGCGCGGCTGCGCCGGCCTGCTGGGCTTCCGGGTGGCGTGACGCTGCCTCCTCCAGGCGGGGGCGCGCCTGTCTCACGTCGTGCTCACGCGCGCGCGCGAGCACGTCTCTCTTATGCCTCCCGGCGGCGCTTCCTCCAGCGCGCCCGCCGGGGGCGAGTGTTAAAGTGACCTATCGGCAGCTGGATCCTGGGATCGGACCCAGGGACTGGTCGGCCTGTCTGGCCTGGGCCGTCCAGCTCCTGGGACCGATCCCATTTTAGTTTGTATGCACCAATCATTGACTTTCCCCCCAATTGCGCCCTTCCCTATTGGCCAGCATTCCCTATAAGGTTTTTCTGCTCCTTCATCCCAGTGCCCGTTATAGCCTCTGGGTTCTGGATGTGCGTTGCAGTGTCTCTTGTGATCATTTGGCTATTGGACTTCGACTACCCTTGCTTGCTGCCTGCCCTGACCTTTCGCTTTGCCTGACCACGCCTTTGCCTGACCCTTCTGATACCTCGCTCCGTGACCTCCTGGATTTGACCTCGGCTAGCCTTGACCACCCCTTCGTTACCTCCTTCGGATACCACGCCCCGTGACCTCCTGGTTTGACCTCGGCCTGTATTTCGGACTTCTGCCATCCGGCATCCTTATTCGGGATTCCCTGCCAAACATCTTTTCTGCACCTTAAGCCGGTATCCTTTGCGCCTTATAAGTCCTGGGGGCAACCGACTGGGAGAGGCATTACCCGTGTCTCCTACAAGCGGGGGCTTGTCTATAGGCAGAAGCGGCGGCGGAGATTGGGGGATACCAGCTCAAGACAGACGGGTGTTTGGTACAGTCCTGACACACACAGCCTATGTGGATGGCCGGAAACATGGCAAGCCAGCTGCAGAGCATCATTCGCCAGCTCTGACATCAGCCAATCGGCGATATATGAAAACCGTGCCACTGCCGAGCCAGCAGATTTGGCCAAGGTACCCAGGCAGGGAGGGCTGGTAGAGGAGGAGCGGTCAAAAAACTTCCATTCTCTTTAAGGGACCATAATTGTTTATTAATGTGCTATATTTATATATATTTTTTCTGTACTATTTGTGTATTGTGGTCTTGTGATTTCAGTTAGATTACCCTGTGATGCCATATATCAGGGGTACTCAACCACTTCTTGTTAAGGTCCATTTAAGGGCATCCAGCCAGGACTGGACTAGGGCCCAAAAGGTTACTGTGAATAAGGTCTGGTAACAAGGATGGAAAGATAGGGCTCAGGGGAGAGGAATGAATGAGAGAGAGCTGGGAGAATGGATGGATGGGCAGAACTATAAGGACAGGGATGAATGAGCAGAGCTGGAGGTGGGGGGGGGGGGTAGATGGCCACAGCTGGAAGAAAAAGTAATGGATTGGCAAAGCTAGAAGGCCAGGGATTGGATGGGCAAAACTGGGAGGACAGGAATAGATGGGGCAGAAGACTGGGTTGGCTGGGGTAGAGCTGAGGGGACAGGGGTGATTGGGGCAGAGCTTGGAGGATGAGATGGTGGGACAAGGATAGATGGGGCTGGGGTGGAGGAAATAGATTGAATGGGGCAAAGTGACAGAGAAACAAAGTTTGCAATGCCACTTCCCGCATGTGCAGTACTTCAGATTGCAATTAGGTGCCAGGAAGCCATGGCACTGGCTGGAAGGCTAAGCACTAGATCACTGATCAGGGGGCAGCTCTGAGCTCGGCAACACAGAAGCAACTGAGTGTAGGGCTGTTAGGGCAGTCCGGAAATCTGGCGCCAAGGTCCACATTCGGACCCTTGTCCGCCAGTTGAGTATCGCTGCCATATATGATGCCAGGCAAATGATATACATACTACCAGAGGCTAGTCCTCTGATTATATGGGTCCTTTAGTTACTGTATAGCCATTTCCATTTCAGTCCTATATCCTAACTAATCCGTCAAAACTCCCACCAGTGCTACACATACAATTTATATAGAAAAACAATTAATGTACTGCTGTATCACAGTTTACACCAATGGGTCTTGATTCAGCATACATAGAAAAACATTTGTTTTGGTTGGAAAATTGTATTGCCTGCGAAAAAACGTAAAAAAAGTAACTTTGAGTGCTTCAACAAAGCTGACTAACTAAATTAGCCCAGTCGCATAGGATTGAAAATGCCAGTGAAAAATTAACGTTTTTACATGAAAACTTTCTGGAAAATTGTCCTGAATTTTCCAGCTGAAAACCGTAAAATCTCTGAAAGCGTTTCTATTGCTCAGAAGCCTTTACCCCAAATGGTAAATTTGTTTTCTACATTTCACACAGCTTCAGAATGATCAGGTGACTCCCCATGTAATATATCTCTGTGAATTTGTGACAATTATTTTTTAATGTACTTGTGCAACTCGTCACTTTGGCCCTTATTTATGAAGGAATAGCGACAGGTAGCGACTGGTGAGCGGCCGGTAATGACAGGCCCCGCCATGAGAACGCCGGCTCCCCACCACAATCACACATTTATCAAGCCAATCCTGCTTAGCGACTGAGATAGCGCCATATAGCCACTCATTCATCATTATTCCAGCCTCAGCCCACAGCGACAGGTATGAACAGCGACAGGTATGACCTCTCGCTACCTGGCGCTCTCCAATGCATTTCAATGGAACAATCTTTAAATATTCATAATTAATTGTTATTAATGTTTTTTTTTTTTAAATGTGAAAAATTCTGTGACCACTTCTGCCATGTTAGATAATTTTTTTAAGGTAAAAAAAAAAAAAAAAATTTGTGCAGAATTGATATTACAGGTCTGATATTATTGTATTCATATTACTAAATTCTTTAAATTTTTTTTTTTTTTTTGGTTTCCAAAAATATGGTGGTTTGGGGGTTAAAAAACTACTTTTAACACATCGCCGCCAGCGCTCTGGGGTTTAAACATGCATTTCACAGCGCTTGAATTTTTTGAGCGTGATTTTTTGATGAATATGGTGGGAGCCGGTCGCTCTGACCAGTCGCTATCATGCACACCCATACATCGCGGAACCTGTCAAATAGCGACTCGTAACCTTGTATTCAACATTACGCCACACCGACTGAGTCGCAATCAACAACCGAACAATGGCCAAGCACAGCGACTACTAGCGGGCGCTGTGAAAATACCGCTACAGTCGCTCAACTGTCACTACCTGCCGCTGTTCATGAATCGGCCTCCCCGTTATGAAGTATCACATTCACCCATGTAATGCTAGATATGTATTTGCCCCACCTCCTCCTCTCTTCTCCGGCCCAATGCCAGAAGAGAGAGCGGTCTGTCACCCCACCTCTTCTCTCTCCCGGCCAACGCCGCTTCACCTCCTCCTCTCTCCCCTGCACTTTGGGAGTGTATGCATGGGTTTTTGCAAGCGTGCACATGCACTTTAGGGATGTGTCTGGGAGTGCTGGCTTGGCTACAATGTGGCCTAGCAATAAGCACCTTTAGGCTTTGACCCAGGTTTGGCGCTTTACCTGGGAGACCCTTTTTGATGTTTTTGTGTCAATTCATTTGGACCATACTGATATATAATATTAATTGATATCCACCAGCAGAGGGCCTCCTCATCCCCTTTTCCTTTTTAAAGTGGCTCAAAACCCATGCTGATTGGCCCGGGAATCTATAAGGTTCCTGGGCCGATCGATTCCCACCCCCTGGGGCATCCAAAATCGGAATGCCCTGCTGTGTGAAACGCCCCAGGTTGCCCCATTCACTTACCTCATTACCTTACTTTCGGGGGGGCCCGGGGGAAGGTCCAAAACCTAGGATAGTCAAAATCCTGGGTTTTGGTCCACTTTAACTGATTTTAACTGGTAGGTCACCTGGTAGGCCGTCCCTTAAAAGCTCAGTTTAGCACCAGTCTGGTAAAATCAATGTAAAATCATGCACTTGGGTAGAAGGAATCCCTGCTCTGAGTACCGTATGGGCAGCACTGTGTTAGCCAGGACCTCGGAGGAGAGAGATTTAGGGATACTGATTACTGATAGCTGCAAGATGAGTGGACAGTGTAGCCAGGCAGTGGGAAAAGCAAGCAGGATGCTCGGCTGCATAGCTCGAGGCATCACCAGTAGGAAGAGGGAGGTTGTGATGCCGCTGTATAGAGCCCTGGTGAGGCCACAGCTAGAATACTGTGTGCAGTTCTGGAGATCTTACCTGCAAAAAGACATCATTCAAATAGAACGTGTCCAAAGGGGGGCAACAAAAATGGTGGAAGGACTTAAACTTAAAACTTATCAGGAGAGACTTAAAGAACTTAATTTGTACAGTCTGGAGGAAAGAAGGGAGAGAGGGGACATGATTGAGACCTTTAAATATGTGAAAGGATTGAATAAGGTTCAGGGGGGAAGTGTTTTTAAGAAGAAACTTAATGATAGAACAAGGGGGCACAACCTGAAGCTAGTCAGGGGGAAGATCAGGAGCAATGTTAGAAAATATTATTTTACAGAAAGAGTAGTAGATGCTTGGAACAAACTTCCAGCAGAGGTAGTTGAAAAATCAACAGTCACTGAATGTAAACATGCCTGGGATAAGCACACATCTATCCTAAGATAAAGAGAACATACAGTATACACATAAGGGCAGACTAGATGGAGCGTATGGTCTCCTTCTGCCGTCAACCTTCTATGTTTCTATGTAAGATTATCAAACTATTGCACCAGGGGTGTGCATGCCTTAAATTATATTTTAGATTTATATATTTTTTACAAATAAGTTCACATTTCTTCCCTTGAGTTGGGGGCTTGCTACTTTTCTAAACATTAGATATTTGTTCCTCAGGCGACAGACTAGCCGGTTACAAAAACCTGTTTAGCTAAAAAATCCGGTTACATTTTTATTTATATGGAACTTGCAGCCTGAGGCGAAGCTGCCATTACATGGCCAATGTGGGTAAAGTTCTGGGTTTTAAAAAGCAAATCATAACCAAATGCCCCCAAATGGCAGTGGTGCACAACCAAATAGCTGTGGGACATTCCGCTTACATATGTTGGAGATATAACACTTTTGCAACAGCTTGTCTTTGAATGTGATTAGTGACTTTTGCTAGATTTACTGCAGTTTGCAGTTGTGACAAGTTATGACACTAGATGGCGCTGTGACCAATGCTCAACTGTAGAGTTTCTATGCATTTTACTGCTGTGTTGTATTTCCTGTACATCGAGCTGTGAGCTCTATAGCTGGTACGTTCTTCTTTCCTGTCTGTGTTATGCATCATGTAAGGTGACATTCTCTTACTGCATCCATGTTCCAGTAAAGCAAGTTCCTGTTATAGCACTAATGTCTATCTGGATTACGACTCTGCTGCACCCAGCACTCACACTCTGCAACTATATACACTGGTGTGGCTGTCATTAATAAGGAAATGCCACCATAAAAGAAATGTCACCATAAAAGAAATGCATATGGGTGTCACTGGATCGCTCACTTGAGGAAGCGGGGGCACCCGAAACGTTGTATTTAGAGCAATCACACACTTCTATGGGTAAAATTATATTACTAGCTTCACTTTGCATTGGTCCCATTGATGGTTTCACACATATGTAATGAAGTCTATAAGCTGTTATGTTATTTCCTTTGGCTTGTGTGCTGTACATGTGTATTATTTGAGTTCTTTGATCTCTCAATGACAATGTACATTTCAATCTTATAAATACCTAGGCTGATTGATTCCCTCCACCGGGGCATCCAAAATCGGGATGTGTGAAACCCCCGAGGTCGCTCGCTACACTTACCTTAATTCCCAGTCCAATGGCGCATGTGTGCAAGCCGCGGCCGCATCCCCACTATCCCTCTAGCAGGGGCGGGCTCACTCCCTGTTACGTACGTACGTAGGGTCCCCCTTACCCAGCATTACCGACCCAGACCAGCTATGGGGGCTTGTAGAACAGGGTGCAGGGGCCAGCATTGGTGGCCCCTGGCCCTGCAGGCTACTAGCCCACATAGCCACTAAGTGGCCCGGGCCCTTCTGCCCCCCCCTGGCCGTTGGGGAGGCAGGTAATGGAGGGGCTGGGGGTTATGACAAGTCACCAACTAGCCGCAGGTGATTGCCTGCCCCAGAGCCTTGTGAACTGGTATAAGGGGTCTCATGGACCCCTTACCAGTTCACAAAGGGTTAAGTAAAAAAAAGACACAGACACAAAATTCTTTATTTATTTTTTTTTCACTTATACTTACCTCTGATCCAGTGTCCCGCGCCGCTGCAGATGACACTTGTCGGTAGTGATCGGAGCAGGGAGGGTGGGAGGCAGGGGATCAGAGCCAACCTGCCTCCCACCCTCCCTGCTCCGATCGCTACCGACAAGTGACAGATCGGAGCCCGGTGCCGGTATACGAGGAGTGGGATGACGTAATACCGCTCCTCCCACAAGTGGGCGGGGCTAGGGGCGGGGTCAGCGCAAGCCGAAGTGGATGGTCCCGTTGCTGGGTCCTCACCCGAAGCGTGGTAAGTCCAAGGGGGGGGATCGAAGCCTCCCCTGGTGAAGAGAAGACCCGGGGAGAGCGATCGGGCTGTCAGGTGAGTTTGTGTCATTTTTAATTTTTTTTTTTCTTTCAGATGGCGCGGGGGGGCTATTCCGGGCCCCCTCCTGAAGATCAGAGGCTCGGGGTGGAAATCAAACAGGTGATGATTGAAGAGAATCGCTGGCACTTTTCAAACCAGGTAAGTCTGTATCTTTTTTACTTTTTTTTATGGGGCTCTAAAGTCAGCTACGTGAGACTCCGTGCAGTGTCCGGCGTTCAGACCTGTCATGTCAATTCTGCATAAATATATAAAAATTTAAAAATATTAGAAAAAATGGCTTTTTCAAGGCCAGGAGAGATCCCAACATTATTTATGAATAAAAAAAATTAATAATAAAAACCCCCTGTTTAAAGAGAAATAAAAGAACGTCCATTGAAATGTATGGGAGAGCGACAGGTAGCGAGAGGTAATACCTGGCGCTGTGCAAGGCTGAATGCCGCCGCTGTACGCTGAGGCTGGAATAATGATGAATCAGACGCTACATGGCGTTATCCCAGTCGCTCAACAGGATCTGCTTGATAAATGTGTAATTGCGTGCCGTGGCCGGCGGTCACCTGCCGCTACCTGTCATTTACAAGGCACTACCTGACGCTATCCCTTCATGAATAAGGCCCATATACATGTTCATGGCTGCATGGTCTTTACTTAAATGCTGTCATACATTCAATTGATTTGATGGGCAGGCTGATTCACTAATAGCGCCAAGTAGCGACAGATGAGTGTCTGTACTGCGGCGCTATGATCGACCGCTAGTGGCTGCCCCGATCAGCTGTCAGTGGCTATTACAGGGCTCCTCAGTCGCTATATTAACCTGGCATCTAATTGTGAATATGATGTGTCTCAGTCGCTATCAAGCCACTGTACAATTGCTCACCCAAATCTAATAGTGTCTAGGCATTTTAATGTTTTCAGAATGCTTACATTTTGAATAATGTTACCGTATTTGCCGGCGTATAAGACGACCCCCCAACATTTCCACTCAAAATATAGAGTTTGCTATATACTCGCCGTATAAGACTCCTCCCTCTTCCGCACACCAAACAAAATGTAAAAGAACATCAGATTTTATTTCAACATGTTAATTTATATTCAAATGCTTATGACATGCAGGAAAACTGTCACAAGGCTATATGTTATCAAACCCTTGTGTACACCTGCCAGGGCTGGCTCCGGGTTTTGATGGGCCCTTGGGTGACAGTGTCACAGTGGGCCCCTTGCAGTGATCATGTCTGTGATTTTCTGCTGTTCTTTTCTAGTGCTCAGAAACCAAATGTTCTTTTCTGGATGTTTAATAGTGATGCAGCAGGACCAGCACCTAGACAATAGTGGGTGTTGATAATGAGGCATCCCAATTTGGGATTAAACACTTTACCTGTCCTGGGAATCTAAAGCTGCCATGGGAGCTGTGGCCAGTGAATGTGCAGAGCAGGCAACAACACGATGGCTAAAGTTCAAATGGAGCCATCCCCACTCGCGCATGCACAGTTGGATCACTGGATAGGTAAGTTTATGCACTGATCCAGGGGGGTTGACACAGTTGGGTATCCCAAATCAGGATTTGATACACTTCAAAACACACCAAAACTCTGGTAAAACAGCTCTAAAGCACTCAAAGGCTGGGTTACAGCTTGTTCCTAGGGCATCCCAATACGGGTTGCCTGGCTGTGTGAATCCCTGTTACTCCTGCAGCTCATGTGGCATCCACTGCCAGCATATTTGAATGGCAGGCAGTGGCTGTGCATAGCACCGAGGAGCAGTCAGCAGAGGTTGCTGCATTCAGAATAGATTGTGGTCAATAATATGCACCACAATCTTTTCTGATTAAATGTTAGCCTGTGCATGCGCGGTGGGTGGGTGGTTGGAGTTGAGTAAAAACCAATGTGGGTTTCACACACATGGTTATCTAAAATTCGGATGCCCTTGTAATGTAGACCAAAAACCAGGTGAGGGAAACTCCTGGGATTGGGTCTGCTTTGAGGTACTGACAGTTTGCCTTCTGACCTGCTCTGATGCTTCATGTTTCTTCTGTAGCCATCTTCTTATCAGCTTCTTATCAGCAAGTCAGTCCCGGCAGCTCATCACTTCACATAGCCCGGAAAGGGGAACACATATCGGTGCACGCTGACACTGAGGGAGGAGGGGGAGAGGAGGAAGAGAGGGGGGAGATGGGCAGGGTGGGGGAGCTCCACAGAGAGGAGACCGTGGAGAGACGGCGCTGCACTATCATCACACACGGCCAGGGGAAGGGAAAGATATAATGGCGCGCTGATACAGGAAACAGGAGGGAGGGGGGGAGAGGAGGAAGAGAGGGGGGAGAGGGGCAGCGCGGGGGAGCTGCACACACACACACACTGACAGTTCCCGGCTACCTTCTGCAGCTTCGGACCAGGCTGCGGGGGGAGCGCCACTGCTTCCAGCCCAGCAGAATGGGCTGCTGATGCTCGCCGCTATATGTGCATACCTCCCAACTTTTGAAAGCTGTAAAGAGGGACAGAAGAAGCCACGCCCCAACCACACCCTTAGCCACGCCCTCATTCACACCCTTAAAGGGAAACACCACCTAAGAATTAAATTGGGCATCCCTCGCTGCAGTCAGTGAGTGGGGGTGTTGTTCCTCTCTAAAGCAGAGCAAAACCCTGGTGGCATGGCCCTGACACCCAAAAGATTCCAGGGCTGGCCACTGGCCTTCCCCGCGGGATATGGGACTGGGATGACCCGCTGTGCAAAACATGCCCCATGCCACAAAATGATAGGCGGGGGGAGCATGCCCGCTGAGCTCCTGATTGCTGGGGCTCTGCATGTAAACAGAGCCATTTGCCAAGCATTACATATGCACAGCAAACAACTCTACTTGAACGATAGTACACGCATGTGCCATAGGACGGGGAAGAGTGGGATGCCCCACTGTCGCCGACTGGCGTTTTTCCCAGAGCGCACATCAGATTACACTGCAGCCGCATCCCTGCTCGCCTTTAGTTTGGGATGTGCCCACACTGGCTATTCAGAATGCGTCCCAGCTAAAGGCATAATAGGGATGCAGCTGCAGTATAATGTGGTTTGGGCTCTGGGAAAAGGGCCAGATGGGGGGTTTCACACAGTGGAGGATCACAATTTGGGATACCCCTGGAGTAGGGAACAAAACCCAGTGGGGCCTCCCAAATTTGGAAGCCCCACTATGTGAAATACCCCCGACTGGCCTTTTTCCCAGAGCCCACACCACATTACACTGCGGCCACATCCCTGCTCGCCTATAGCTGGGGACATGCCTGGGTTGTTTAGAATGTGTCTCATCTAATAGCATAGTGTGTAATGTGTGGGGTCTGGGAAAGGGGCCAGTTGGGGGTTTTACACTGGGGGATGCCCCATAGAAACTTTTTTTTTTTAATAAATCTTAAATAAATCACACCTCAGATCAGATGCTGAAGAGCCCCCTTCAAAGTGGAGAGCAGCGAGGGCGATGTCAGGAGTGCGTGCCAGGAGCCAGCCCCCTGCCTGCCCACACAGTGCCTGCGAGCAGGAAAGCTGATCTGCTCAGCGCTCACCCTGCTGGCCTGCTCAGTCTCTCCCTGCTCTGATCGACTAATGCTGCCTGAGCAAAAGCATCGCTCTGCAGGAGGAGGTACGGCGGTGGACGATTGTGCTCCCCAGCTTGGTGAAGGTAAGTACATTTACTGCGATGGCGTGGGACATGACAGCGTGGGACAACTGCATGTGCCGCCGGACACGGGACCACAGATGAAGAATCAGGGCAGTCCCGGGAAAATCGGGACAGTTGGGGGGTGTAAACCAGGTGCACCCGGCGTATAAGACGACCCCCCCACTTGGAGGCATGTTTTACAGGGGGAAAAAGTCGTCTTATACGCCGGCAAATACGGTATATTGTCTCTGCTCACATAGGCAATATGATTATATTTCCGTTTTTTTTTTGGTGTGTGTAAAATGAAAGAAACTCTGACAACAAATGTTATTCCAAATATAAAACATGGGCATAACTGTAAGCTGCATAGCGACCAAGCGCATACCCCCCACCCTACGGCTTTTTCATCTTCCCCAGCAGCATGAATCTTGTCCTTCGGACATACTGCCACAGTCTGCGATGCTCATTATTGCAAGCTGTAGGGTGAAAGAAAGGTCATTATTATGTGTACATCACAAAAATCTTAAAGCATCTATGAGAGGTCATTAACTGTACAGCTTAATTTTTAGTGCTTCTAAATTTTAGGGATATAGAATATTAGGCTAGTGTATTGAATTATTTTACACCATTATTTTAATTTGGGGCCTACCATTTGCTTTCATCCTCCCTCGCCTTACTATTTTACTTACCTTACGAAAACAATGAATGTCTACTTAAGCTTTTGAAGAGTGTACTTCCTGTTTAGTTTAATTACTTATGTCCATAGTACTAAACAAATCCTTGACCTAATCCAATTATAGGTCTACACGTTATTAGGGAAGGATTTGTTTATTGACCACACACACTCACAGGCTGCATGTATATAATGTATTTGAACTTAACCTAAGCAGAGCCAACAATCTAGCATGCATACATGCAATTATGACTGTGGCTTGTAAAAATGTCATACATGTCTCATAATTAACCCCATCATGTCAGGAACCTTTATGCCTGGTCATGTATATAGACACATGGTTGATATGTATGTTTATTGTAAATTGCTTAGTACTCACCATCGCAGCTGTGGCTAGGGACCATGCTGCTGGGGGTTCCTGGAGCAGGGGTGGGGAGTATGATTACGGGGTCCGTCTGTGTGGAAACATCTGTTTTTGCAAAAACACAACAGAAAAAAACATAAGTTTTGAACAATGGATGTTATTATTCCACAACCACCTGTATTTTTCTCTTAATAAATATTTACTCAGGCATTTAGGAAATTTTTCAAACAATGTTTAACAGATGTTTTGAACACATTAGCATGGTATTTAGGGGTTCATGAGTTGAGCTGTTTCTGTGAACTAGTCCACATGGTCCACTCAATACCATTGCCTAGATTATTCATGCATTTTGGCAAGACAGTGCCACAGCCGTGCAAATAATAGTAGGCCAAACTTTTTTAGATTTTCGATTTATCACACTTGCACATGTTGCAGCAGTACAATAAGCACATTTCCTACAACAGTAGCAGTGCTGCATCATGCTTCAAAATGAAAAAAACATATTTAATACTACTGTACTTTGCAATGAAATGGCGTTGTCTGGCAGAAGTGCTAGATAAATCAGGCACCATATAATGCTGTTTAGCATACAACATGTTTATGTTTTTAATATCTACATTAAATAAACCATGTAAATCATGTAAACTTACCACGACTATGCCCGAGTGCCTGATCTGCAGCATAGCTGGTGGAGGTGCCGGCTCTATGATGCCCTGGAAAACAGTTAATGAGGGAACGGTATATTTAATAAAGTACAGAATCACCATGGAACATACAAACACCAATAATAAATACACTCGCCAGGGGATGCGCTGCTGCTGGTATCCCAGGGAGGACTCTGAGGTGGAGGCGTGGAGCCTCTACTCCTCACAATCGGCCCAGAAGATCCCAAACCCGATGGGCCACCCTCCTCCCTCTGACTCCCTGATCCTCGAGGGAGTGTGGTGGAGTCCTTTGCCTCCTCCCCACTGGGACTCCCCACTTGGGAGTGGCCACAAGGGGTTTGGGACTCAGCTGAGTCCGACTGTGAGGAGCTGAGGCTCCATACTGCGCTCACCCCAGCAGCACGCTCCTCTGGGGCGTCATCCCCTTCCTCCCCTGGGTCCTCAAGATGAGAACGACGAGAGGGACCCTCATCCGAGTCCGCAGACTCATCCGAGTCCACCACTCTTGTGCGGGGGAGGATCCCCTCCCCGTGTTTTCCCAGGGGAGGACGCTTATCTGTGGAGAGGAAACAAAAGGAAAAAAGGGTCACATCACACACAAATAACTTACTCATCCCCCATTATAGTAAATACGTAAGTATGTAGTGATGTAACACTTACCTGATGCGTAGGCATCATAGAGCCTGTAAACGCCCTCATTGTCCCGGCACTTGAAATCAGACCACTTTTGAATTATCGCCCTTTTAGACAGCTTGGTCTTAGCCGGGACACGGTGGCTTGCAACTCCATCACTATGCTGCTTTTTGCACTCAGGGCATAGTCGTACTCTCTGATGCAGAGATCCTAGGAAAAAAAAACACAAAACAAAAAAAAAAATTAAGCAAAAGAAAAAAACATTTGCACATTCGCATAGCAATATATAAATCTAACATCGCATTTCCTGGATTGTATAATAAAAAGACCTTCATACATATGCCAAACAAACCAATGTCAATCCATTAAAAAAAACAAACATATAAGGAATAATCATAAACTTAAAAACACTCATAATGACCAAAAATACAGTACATTTTTGATTCAAACAACTCAAAACATAACCTTAAAAATCAATCAATTAAAAAAACACTCACTTTAACAACCTGCCCATTGACACGAGGATCCACCCTCTTCGGTGTCTTCTTCTGGGATTAGGGGGGAGCAGGGGAGGCGGAAGGGGCAGGGGGGGCAGGGGTCCCATTCTGAGGAGTAGCTGGGGAGACGTCTGGCTGGGCGTCTAGGCCGCATAGTGGATCCTCGTAGGTGGTAAACCGGAAGTAGCAAAAACGAAAGTTAAAGCAAAACTTTGGACACTCCTCGCATTAAAAATACGCTAACACACGCCAATGATACCGCTATGAATCGCAGAAGTTTACAATGCGTACGCATACCAATGTTCGCCACTAGAGACACACACGCAAAATCAATATTTAACAACTGTGGAGCGCATCATGCTGCGAACGACAGCATCTGCTCAGTGCGACCGAATCTCTGCGAATCCTAACATATTCAACACAATTTCACAGCCACAGAACGGAGTCGTTCTAGATTGTGTGGATGGAGGAAATAGCGCCAGTCGTTGTGTGGTTAAAGTGATTCTTAGAAGACATTAATAAAATTAAGCAAACGAAATACACTGACATTGTTGGAGGGGTGTGACATTAACACTTTAATGGCAGAATAGAAAATACATCTTGGGAAAAAAAGTTCAGGAATAATGTCTTAAACTTTTGTAGAAAATTGGGATGAACAATGGGATTTGAGGATCGTCCATTGAAATGTATGGGAGAGCGGCAGGTAGCGAGAGGTAATAGGTGGCGCTGTGAAAGTTTGAACGCAGGCGCTGTACGCTGAGTCTGGGATAATGAGGAATCTAACGCTACATGGCGTTATCCCAGTCGCTTCATACATGTGTAATTGCGTGCTGTGGTCTGCGTTCTCTTGCCGATACCTCTCGCTACCTGTCGCTAAATAGCCACTACCTGCCGCTATGTTATTTTCATTTGTCATGAACCCAATACATTTGCTATCAGGTAATATTTAATGCTTGTTATGATGTAATAATAGGCAGATCTGTGTATATATTTTTATCTGTATATCTTTGTACCACTATTTTTGCTATTTTTTCACAATATACTTTGAATTGCAAATCTTATATTATGTGTGGTGTGCTTATGTGCTTCTATGGTCTTAAGCAGGGCCGGCTCCAGGGTGCTGTGGGCCACTTGGCGAAAGAGTCTCAATGGGCCGCTTGAGGTGTAGTATGACAAACCATACAAGGCAGTAGCATGTATGAATACTGCCAAAGAACAGAAAGAAAAAAATAATAGAAGGAATGGCAGAAAGAAAGTATATTCTCTGGAATACTGCCAGTGCCATGCGCTACACATGAAAGACAGCGGGAGCTTAGAGAGTTAAACGCATGGCTCAAGTCCTGGTGCAGGGCAGAGGGATTTGGGTTCCTAGAGCACTGGGCTGACTTTTCATTGGGGTACAAACTGTATTCTAAAGATAATTTGCACCTGAATGGAAGGGGGGCTGCTGTGCTGGGTAAGAGGATACTAGAGGGGGTGGAGAGTTATTTAAACTAGTGATGAGGGGGGAGAGCAAGAGTGAAAATAAAAGTGAAGACAGGTTACTTAGGGGACAGCATATGATGGTGGGTGGAGAATTAGAAGGGGGGAGGACTGCTATGATGGATAAGGAGATCCATGAGTTGCAAACCAGCAGTAAAAAATTAGACGGATGCATTACTGCAGGAACTAATACTATACCCCAATGTGTCAAACTAGATAGGAACATAAAGTGTATGTTCACAAATGCCAGAAGTCTGGCAAGTAAAGTGGGGGAGCTTGAGGCTCTGGTGCTGGCAGAGAATATTGATGTTGTTGGTGTGGCTGAGACATGGCTGGATTCCACACATGACTGGACTGTCAATCTACAAGGTTTTGCTCTTTTTCGGAAAGACAGAGCAAAAAGGAAAGGGGGTGGCGTGTGTCTTTATGTAAAGCAAGAACTCAAAGCATATATTAATGAGGGGATACTAGCAGAAGATTGTGAGGATGTAGAATCCTTGTGGGTAGAAGTAGGGGGCGATATAAACAATGCTAAAATACAGTTTGGTGTAATCTATAGGCCCCCAAATATAACTGAGGAAATAGAGGGTCAACTGCATAAACAGATAGAGCGGGCATCACAGGCTGGTACAGTGGTGGTGATGGGGGACTTCAACTATCCAGGAATCGACTGGAGACATGGTTCTGCTTCCACTACAAGGGGGAGAGCATTCCTCAGCTTGCTACAAGATAATTATATGAATCAGTTCGTGGAGGCACCAACTAGGGGTGATGCTATTCTAGATCTGGTAATATCAAATAATGATGACCTGATGGGGGCAGTAACAGTCCGTGGAAAATCTTGGTAACAGTGACCACAATATAATTGTATTTAACATAAACTGTAAGAAAGATTTTCTTCCTGGGAAGGCAAAAACATTACATTTTAGAAAGGCCAACTTCCCCAGGCTCAGAGCTGCACTCAAGGACATAGACTGGAAGCATCTGTTCAGGAATAAGGATACAGATGCCAAATTGGAGTGCTTTAAATCAATTGTGAGTAGCAACGTTGCAAAATGTATTCCTACGGGTAACAAATATAAGCGGCTAAAGTTAAACCCCTCATGGCTGACACCTGCGGTTAAAAGGGCAATAAAGAACAAAAAAAGGGCATTTAAACATTACAAGGCTGAACTCTCAGCTGTAACACTTGAACAGTATAAACTAGTAAATAAAGTGTGTAAGAAAGAAATAAGGTTGGCAAAAGCACAAAATGAACGAGATGTGGCCAAAGAAAGCAAAACAAACCCTAAACGATTTTTCAAATATATTAATTCGAAGAAAACTAAATCAGAACAGGTAGGTGCCCTAATTAATGATAATGGGGAAATGGTCACTGGGGATGAGGATAAGGCAGAGCTGTTAAATGGATTCTTTAGCTCTGTGTACACAAGAGAAGCGCAAGGAGCCAACACAGGAGATGCCACTGATAGTAATAGCCCAAGTATAATAATTAACAAGCTAAACGTGGATATCATCTAAGAAAAACTCAATAATTTAAATGTTAATAAGACTGGAGGACCAGATGGACTTCACCCAAGAGTTCTCAAAGAACTCAGTTCCGTTATCTCGTCACCTCTGTTGTTGATCTTTAAAGACTCACTAGCAACTGGTATAGTGCCAAGGGACTGGCGCAGGGCAAATGTGGTGCCCATTTTTAAAAAGGGCTCTAGGTCTTCTCCGGGCAATTACAGACCTGTTAGCTTAACATCCATTGTGGGGAAATTGCTTGAGGGACTATTAAGGGACAACATAAACGAATATGTAACTATCCATAATATTATAAGTGACAACCAACACGGTTTTACTAAGGACAGAAGCTGCCAAACTAACCTGATTGGCTTCTATGAGGAGGTGAGTAGAAGCCTGGACAGAAGGGCGGCTGTGGATATAGTTTTTCTGGATTTTGCAAAAGCATTTGACACTGTCCCCCATAGACGCTTATTGGGGAAATTGAGATCTTCAGGATTAGAAAACGCAGTTTGTAACTGGATTGAAAACTGGCTGAAAGATCGTGTGCAGAGAGTTGTGGTTAATGATACCTACTCTGAATGGTTACCAGTTGTAAGCGGTGTACCCCAGGGTTCAGTGCTGGGCCCACTATTATTCAACTTGTTTATAAACGACATAGAAGATGGAATTAAAAGCACTGTCTCTATTTTTGCAGATGACACAAAGATATGTAGCACAGTGCAGTCTATTGAAGATGTTCACAAGCTTCAGGCTGACTTGGACACATTGAGTGTCTGGGCATCCACTTGGCAAATGAAGTTCAATGTGGAAAAATGTAAAGTCATGCACTTGGGGTCTAATAACCCGAAGGCAACATATGTCCTCGGGGGAGTAAAACTGGGAGAGTCACTTGTTGAGAAGGATCTGGGGGTACTAGTAGATCACAGACTAAATAACAGCATGCAATGCCAAGCAGCTGCTTCCAAGGCCACCAAGATATTATCATGCATTAAAAGAGGCATGGAATCACGGGATAGAGATGTAATTTTGCCTCTTTACAAGGCACTGGTGCGCCCTCACCTGGAATATGCCGTCCAGTTCTGGGCACCCGTTCATAGAAAGGACGCCCTGACTCTGGAAAGGGTGCAAAGGAGAGCCACCAAACTAATAAAGGGAATGAAAGATCTTAGTTATGAGGAAAGATTACGAGAATTAAATCTGTTTAGTCTTGAGAGGAGGCGATTGCGGGGGGACATGATTAACTTGTATAAATATATAAATGGACCATACAAAAAATATGGGGGAACACTATTTCACGTAAAATCCTCTCTAAGGACAAGGGGGCACTGCCTTCGATTGGAAAAAAAGAAATTTAGTCTCCGGAGGCGACAATCGTTTTTTACCATAAGAACTATAAATCTATGGAATAGCCTCCCACAGAAGCTTGTTACAGCATCAACCGCTGACAGCTTCAAAAAAGGATTAGATGCTTATTTTGAAGAAAATAACATTAACAGTTACTACTAGTGGTTATCAACAAAAAAAAAATAAAGACAAAAAATAAAACAAATAGCTTCCCCTATGAAATAAAAAATAACTTCCCCCTACCCCAACACCCTTGGTTGAACTTGATGGACATATGTCTTTTTTCAACCGTATTAACTATGTAACTATGTAAATAAGGAATGTCTGAAATAATGGAAGAAATGGCAGAAAGAAAGAAGAAATGACAGGAAAAAAGAAAGCAAGAATGAAAGAGAGAAAGAGACAAAAGGAATGGCCAAAAAATGAATTTTAAGGCAAGAAGCAAGAAAATGATAAAAAGAATAAAGACACTATTCGCTTTCACTCGCCCCCTTTGGCACTGCTGACAGCAGCGAGCAGGGCTGAAGGGAGCCGAGTGCGCCGCCAGCCACATTCGCTGCTCAACTTCTAGTCATGGCGCACCCGCACTGCTCATTCAGTATGGCGGGGAGCAGGTGCGCGCATGGCTAAAGGTGAGCCGGGATGCGGTGAGGTCCCGGGAGAAGCTGAGTGTATAGGGGCTTCAGGGTGGGGTTACACAGCAGGGCATCCCAATTTGCGATGCCCCAAGGAGTGGAACTTGGAGTCTAACAGACTCCAGGGCCTGGGAAGTACCTCTTCATCATTTAAATAAATGGATTTACCCTGCTGTGCTGGCCAGCAAAGACCCCTATTTACTAATTTGCTCAGTTGGGCATCGTCAGGCACAGCAAAGCACACTCACACCACTAACTGAAAAATAAAAAAGGAAATATGTTTAAATGTGTGCAGTGACATTTCAATGTATATATATAAGGGTGTGGCTTATAAACAGACAATAATAAAAATGTATAAAACTATAATTTTTTTTCATTTAAAAAAAAAAAAATAAAAATAACAATTCCTCTTTGTAAGCTTTAACAAAAAAAAAATGTTAGAACTTAACGCGGACCACTATCCCAGGTTTTGGTCTGAACCCACTGCGTGAAACCCCACCAGCGTGCCCACGGCGCCGGCATGGCTCTCCTCCAATCAGCTTCTTCAGCTGCACATATTAATATGTGGCTAGAGAAGCTGAATGGATTCTTAGCCGCACTTGCAAATGGCAAGCCATTCAGTTACAGAGGGTGCTGCCCACAGCCTGAGAAATATGCAAGTGATGCCGCCATGATCCGTGGGCTTGTTGGTGGGGTAAGCATATCGGAAGCCCCAAATCAAGATGCCCCAGGGGGTGGAATGCAATCCAGATCTGACGCACTGTTAAATAATGTGTTAGAACTTAAAGTGAACCACTTCCCTGGGTTCCGGTCCGTCCCTCTGGGGAATTCGGATTAGTGACGCCCTGCTGCATGGACCTAGTGTATTATAGACGTTAGGTCCGGTTTTACGTATGGTATACCTTAAGTGTGTAAGTGATACTTCTTTCGATCGCCCTAGCTTCAGTAAATCATACCTTCCAAGTGTCTCTGAATGGAGGGACATGCCCCTGTCCCTCGTGATTTCAATTTGTCCCTCTTTGGGGTATAACATGCCAAATTGCATCAATAAATGATTAATTTGCCTATTTAAAGTGTTTATGTTGTTGTAGCTGTTACATCCTATCTCCTATCCATCAATTAATGAGGGGGTGTGGCCTAATTTAACAATTGTCCTTCTTTCCCACCCTGACAAATTGGTAGGTATGGTAAATTATGACCTATATTGTTTGTTTTGAAAGAAATGTAGAACAACATCTGCTCTATAAAGCTATACATATATTTATCTTTTCTCTTTTAAGAGTGTGAGACAATCCCGGGGAAGCTGAAGCAGATCGATGCCGATGAAGTTTGGGGTGTGAATAGCAATGATGATATTTACCAATATGTAAATAACGGCTGGAGGCAGATTCCTGGAAAGCTCATGCACGTTTCGGTTGGGCCTGCTGGAGTTTGGGGTGTCAACAGCGCCAACAACATCTCCAAGCGTCAGGACAACGAGTGGATGTCTGTAACAGGTAAATGTGGCCGTTCAGTGTCAGTGGCATACTCTGGACAACATGTTTGTTTTAGTCTAGCCCAGGGGTGGCAAACCGCCTCCTCAAGGGTCACCAACAGGTATTTTTTTGTGGCTTTATAGCTCTGTCTGAGCATGAATTGCTTCACCTGTGCATCTGTGTGAAGATACTCAAGGCCACTGGAGGTAAATATGGGAGACATGAAACTGCTCTAATAGGATGTGCCAGCTGGACAAGTCAACAAGCTGCAGGAGTGAGGCATCTTGGCAGAGCCGGCTCCAGGTTTATGTGGGCCCTTGGCGGTATGGTCTCAGTGGGCCCCTTTGTGGTGAAGAGTCATGTCACATCACTGAGGGGCGTTCCAAATCTGGATGCCCCCTAAGGATCATGCTACTTGGACCAAAGAGGGGTCCAGGGGGGAGGTGACTTCCTCTCTGTCCAGCGGGGACAGCACAGGCAGCAGAGGAACCTTAATGCTGCATAGTGTTGTCACTGGCGCGCCTCGAGCACTTGACTGGTTGCGGACTGGGAGGGCACCACCACAGCTGGTGCCCTCCCAGTCTGCTACCAGTCAAGTGCCGTTGCACGCTCCAAAGCCCAGCTCTGCCAGTGGACACCCCTGGAGGCCGGGGGCCCCCGGCAGCTGCCCTGCCTTGCCGGTTGCTGAGGCTGGCCCTGCATCACAGGATGATTGTATTACTGGCAAAAGAGCTTGCATTGTGGGGCCAGTATTGGACCTCCAACCTTTTAGGAAGTTATATTGGTGTATAATTGCAAAATGGGAAGTTGTACGCCATAAAAAATGTTGGGAAACCCTGATTGGTCTAGACAGAAAGTGCAAGGGTTAGAGCCAGTTGAAGGTTCTTTGACTGTTCTGTGTCCCTGTTGGTGAGATGTAGCCCTGAAAATGATAGTTGGTGGCCATCACAAAATATGGTCCTTTGGGGCGCCAATGGATTTTGTGGATCGCAGTTCACGCAGCACCATAAGAACACAATGGATGCACTCTGAATGAAACATATGCCAACATTGTAGCATCAATGGTCATTATGAAAATTGGGGGCTCTGCCGAGACTGCTGGTCAGACCCCATTTGGGGGCAGGAATTGTAGACAAGCTTTGATTTTCATACCATGAAGATGGATTGAAATTCAAAAATACTGAGAAATGAGTAATCAAAAAAGGCTTATATAAAATACATTGCTTGCAAACCTTATAAATAGGCTGTACCTTCACACGATCTTGCCAGCAGGGACAGATTGGCCATAGTGCCAGTAGCATACTGCTTTGGGGCCATTTAGACTGGGTCCCAGCATGAATGTGAGCACAGAGCAGATATATATATTGTGGAGATTAGCTCTGGTAGGCGACTGGGTGTCAGCAGTATAGAGGCGGAGGCAAACAGTTCAAAGTAAAGTCTGTGTTTATTTCACACATAAATCCACAAAAGCATATGTCCATACAGGTTACATCACCTTTTCAGGAAACAGCAGCATAAATGATTCAATCAGGCAAACAGCTTTTAGTCCTTGAGCAAATGTCCTGTTTACAGTCCAAATAGGCCTCAGGTCCGCATGAAACAGCCTCCACAGGAGATTTCAACCAGGCTCACAGAGTCTCACTCCCATGTGAGCTCTAGACAAAGGACAGACCACAGCTGATTCCCCAGGCTATTTAAACAGCCCGCAAAACCCGGACCTGGGTAGTGGGATGGAGTCCCACCCTGCTCTACTCCATCCCAGTAAAGCCGTCCCAGGTTAGCCTTTCGGCTATTCTAAAGCAACAGCAGCAAACTGCCACCAGCAGCTGATGCTGGAAATCAGACTACACGGCTTTACTGCACCAATGCCAGGTACATTGGTGCTACATACCTGCCGTCAATAACGGCCCCTTGCACCTTACCACATACCCCCCCCCCTTTGTTCAACCCTGAGGGGGTGGACACATGCCAAACAATGTGCTCGGGACAGGGCATCCGCGTTACCCAATAATCGTCCCGCTCTGTGCTCTACTGTAAACTTAAAGTTTTGTAATGACAAGAACCATCGGGTGACCCTGGCATTACGGTCCTTAGCCTGGCACATCCACTTGAGGGGAGAGTGGTCCGTAATCAGCCGGAACCTTCTCCCCAGCAAGTAGTAGCGAAGAGACTCCAGGGCCCATTTAATGGCCAAACACTCCCTCTCCACTATACTATACCGGGTCTCCGCGGGTGTTAATTTGCGACTCATGTAGACAACGGGGTGCTCCTCCCCGTTGACTTCCTGAGACAATACAGCACCGAGACCTACCTCGGAGGCATCGGTCTGCACTATGAACTCCATCTTAAAGTCGGGTGTCACCAACACCGGAGACCCACACAGGGCAGACTTCAAAGCGGAGGACGCTTTTTCGGCCTGTTCATTCCACTTCACCATGACAGACTTGCGTCCCTTTAACAGGTCTGTCAATGGTGCCGCTAGGGTGGCAAAATTGGGAATGAACCGCATATAATATCCCACCAACCCCAGAAATGACTTTACTTGGCGGGTGGTGTTAGGACGTGGCCAGTTACGGATGGCTTCTAGTTTGTTGACCTGGGGCTTGACCACTCCTCGCCCAATCACATAGCCCAGGTATTTTGTCTCTTCTAGGCCTAAAGCACATTTTTTCGGGTTTGCCGTCAACCCAGCCTTCCTGAGGGAATCCACTATGGCCTGGACTTTGGGTAGGTGACTTTCCCAATCCGTGCTATGCTTAATTATATCGTCGATGTGGCCTGAGGACAATATCCATTAACCTTTGGAACGTAGCGGGAGCGCCGTGTAACCCAAAGGGTAATACCTTGTATTGGAACAGTCCCTCTGGTGTAATAAAGGCTGTTTTCTCCTTGGCAGCCTCAGTCAAGGGCACCTGCCAGTACCCTTTTGTGAGGTCCAAAACCGAAAAGTACCTGGCTTGGCCTAGCTTCTCAATGAGTTCATCTACCCGGGGCATAGGGTAGGCATCAAACTTGGAAACTTCATTAAGTTTGCGGAAATCGTTACAGAACCGCAACGTACCATCGGGCTTGGGAATCAAGACTATGGGGCTGGCCCACTCACTCTTTGATTCTTCAATCACGTCTAACCGGAGCATTTGCTGCACTTCCTCCGCGATAGCTTGTCGCCGGGACTCAGGTACCCGGTAAGGCCTCAACCGGACCTTGACCTGAGGTTCCGTGACAACATCATGTTGGATGACCGAAGTGCGCCCAGGGAGTTCTGAAAACACGTCCGTGTTTCTGCTAATAAACTCCCTGGCTTCCTGAGTCTGTTTAGGGGAGAGGTTGTCGCCAGTTTTCACCTCGACTACTGCTTCTCTAATAACAGACCGAGGAATGGGAAGCTCCACCCCCACCATACCTGGTCGGGGACTGTCACCCCCAGGGGTCTCCCTGTCTTTCCACAGTTTCAACAGGTTTACATGGTACACCTGCTCTGGCTTCCTCCGCCCAGGCTGATGTACCTTGTAAGTCACTTCCCCAACTTTTCCAATGACCTCATAGGGACCCTGCCACCTAGCTAGAAATTTACTGTCCACCGTGGGTACCAGAACCACAACTCTGTCACCTGGGTTAAAGTTCCGTACCCTGGCTTGCCGATTATAAATCCTGCTTTGGGCCCGCTGCGCTGCCTCCATGTGTTCTCTGACAAGCGGCAAGACGGTCTCTATCCGTTCCTGTAGGTGAGTAATGTACTCTACCACACTTTTGTGGGGTGTGGGTTGCTGTTCCCAGGCCTCTTTGGCTATATCCAACAGGCCCCGTGGATGTCGACCGTATAAGAGTTCGAAGGGCGAGAACCCCGTAGAGGCCTGGGGCACCTCTCGCACTGCGAACATCAGATAGGGCAGCAGCAAGTCCCAATTCTTCCCATCCTTGGCGACTACCCTTTTTAACATGGTCTTTAAAGTTTGATTAAACCGTTCTACTAGGCCGTCTGTTTGCGGGTGGTAAACGGATGTCCGCAACTGTTTCACCTGCAGCAGTTTACAGAGCTCTTTCATTACTTTCGACATAAACGGGGTACCTTGATCGGTCAGGACCTCTTTAGGCAGACCTACTCTGGAAAACATTTCCATAAGCTCTTCAGCAATGAGCTTGGCAGAGGTGTGACGCAGGGGCACTGCGTCAGGGTACCGCGTGGCATAGTCCAAGATCACCAGTATATGTTGGTGCCCTCTAGCGGATTTTGGCACTGGACCCACTAGATCCATGGCAATCCGCTCAAAGGGTACCTCAATAACTGGGAGAGGAACTAAGGGACCACGGTAATGAGGCTGAGGGCTGGTCATCTGACATGTTGGGCAGGACTCACAATATCTCTCCACCTCCTTGTACACACTGGGCCAGTAGAATCGTTGTAAAACGCGGTCCAGAGTTTTCTGCTGGCCTAGGTGTCCACCCAGAACATGTTGGTGGGCCAAATCCAACACCAATTTGCGATATGGATTGGGTACCACCAATTGTTCCACCACCTCTTCACGTACCTTGTTTACTCGGTACAACATTTCCTGGTGAACCACAAAGCGAGGAAACTGTAACTCCGCCCCTGGCTGTTGTGGTTCACCTTCCACCTCTAGAACATTCTCCCAGGCCCGAGACAGGGTCGGGTCCTGGTGTTGAGCGGTACCAAAGTTAGTTGTGGAGACATGGAGATCTGCCAACTCTGGACCTGTTGCCAACTCTTCCACCTCTCCAACCATAACATTTAGTGGGGTTGACTCCCCCTCTTCCATTTTAGGGACGGGCACCTCTTCCACGGTGCCTCCTGATTCCGGTTCCCAGGGCACCGGGGTCTCCCCTGAGTAGGGCCAGTCTATTGGGGACACACCCGCCTCGCGGGCTTCCGGAACTGCCAGCTTGGCCCACAGTGACCTGAACCCTGGAAAGTCTCTCCCAATAATCAGTTCATACGGGAGTTTAGCGGCGACAGCAACTTCATGTTTCCAGCTGCCGGAGACGGTGGTGAGAGACACTTGTGCTGTGGCATAGTCTCTCAAGTCCCCATGAATGCACAAAACCCCGGTTTTCCGCCCAGTGTACTCATCGGGCAGTACTAAGGGGGGTCTTGCCAGGGTAACCATACTCCCCGAGTCCAAAAGGGCCACAGCCAGGGTGTCTCCCACTTTCACCTGACAGAGGTGACTTTGCCCCACAAGCTCAGGGACACCGGCAGCACACAGCCTCCTGGCGTCCATGGGCTCCCCCTGGTGGGGACAATTGGCTCTGATATGTCCCGGCTCCTTACATCCCCAACACAACACTTGGGCAGGGACTTTGGGGGGTAGGTCCTGAGGGGGTTTAGAGGACGCCACTCGCCTGAGCTGGGGCGGGGACCTCTGGGGTTTCCCCGAATCCCTCCTTATGGAGCCACCTTGCACGTTCCTGGTGGCCTCATATCGCTCCACTAGGTCCACCATCCCTAGTGCGTTGTCAGGGGATACCTGGCCAACCCAGTGCTGAAGAGGGTGCGGTAAAGCCCTCCAAAACATGTCCGCCAGCAAGCGGTCCAACATGGCAGTGGGGCTTAACAACTCCGGCTGCAGCCATTTTTGCAGCAGGTGCAGCAGTTTATAATACTGGGGTCGGGCGGGCTCTGCCGACTGGTAGCTCCACTGATGCACCCGCTGAGCCCGAACCCACACATTCACCCCCAGTCTCGCCAGTATCTCACCCTTCAGAGTTGGGTAGTCAGCGGCTTGGTCCTCTGGGAGATCAAACAACACCTGCTGGGGTCCAGACGCCAGAAATGGAGCGATGACATCAGCCCACTGGTCATGCGGCAACTTCTCCCTTGCAGCCACCTTTTCAAACACCGCCAGGTAAGTCTCAACGTCATCTGAAGGGGTCATTTTTGTGAGCGCCGAGCGGACAGCTTTCCGGGCATCAGGAATACTTTTGGGCGCACCTGCAGCTTGCTGCGCCATCATATGTTGCAAAAACAGCTGGTTGGTCTCATGCTGCTGCCTGTTGGCCTCCACGAGCGCTTTCACGACCGCCTCCATTTTGTCTGCAGTCCCAGGTAGCAGCCTGGCAGGTTTAATATAGGACATGCACAACAAAAAACTTTTTCGTCGGTTGCTCCTAGCAACGGCCTCACTGCTGTGCCCGCATCCGACACCAAATGGGGAGATTAGCTCTGGTAGGCGACTGGGTGTCAGCAGTATAGAGGCGGAGGCAAACAGTTCAAAGTAAAGTCTTTGTTTATTTCACACATAAATCCACAAAAGCATATGTCCATACAGGTTACATCACCTTTTCAGGAAACAGCAGCATAAATGATTCAATCAGGCAAACAGCTTTTAGTCCTTGAGCAAACGTCCTGTTTACAGTCCAAATAGGCCTCAGGTCCGCATGAAACAGCCTCCACAGGAGATTTCAGCCAGGCTCACAGAGTCTCACTCCCATGTGAGCTCTAGACAAAGGACAGGCCACAGCTGATTCCCCAGGCTATTTAAACAGCCCGCAAAACCCGGACCTGGGTAGTGGGATGGAGTCCCACCCTGCTCTACTCCATCCCAGTAAAGCCGTCCCAGGTTAGCCTTTTGGCTATTCTAAAGCAACAGCAGCAAACTGCCACCAGCAGCTGATGCTGGAAATCAGACTACACGGCTTTACTGCACCAATGCCAGGTACATTGGTGCTACATACCTGCCGTCAATAACGTCCCCTTGCACCTTACCACAATATATATATATATATATATATATATATACACACATATAAATATATATATATATACACAGAGGAGACAGACCCCATCTAGGTAGCTAATACACTATTCAGCTATTCTGCCTAAGGGAGACTGTTTCCTCTGTGTCTTAGCTCTGTACTAGAGCTTGAGCTTCATTTGCTAGATCTGTACTGTATAGCGTGACAGCGTGAGGAGGTAGCCATCATCTATGCAGCAGAGCTGAATGTTATAGGCCTGTCATCCATGTAGCCCCCTAATCTAGGCAGCAGAGCTAACATTTCATACTGTACAGGGCTTATACACAGAGGAACCCCCTCCCCATTTACACAGCAGAACGGACACTCTAATTAAAAAAAAATCTTCGTCATCTGTACCAGGCTTGCTAAAGTGTTTTTTCCAATAAAAAAAAAAATAAAATAAAAGAGAAAAAGAGGTTCTCCAAATCTTTTTCATTTCAGCTTAAAGCGTTGCTACAGGGTATAAGAGGTGTGTATTGTCTTTTTTTCATGTCTTCCTCGACGGCCCCTTTAAATCTTGATTTTACTGTATTTTTGTTTTCCTGTATACAGGGCTCTTGAAGCAGGTGGATGCCGGTGGTAACAAGTTCCTGAGCGGAGTGAACAAAGCAGACAATGTCTACTGCCTGCGACAGAAATGCACAGTGGCAAGATCTTCCGCCGTAAGCTTTACTCTTTTGGATGGAGGACTGAAATATTACACCTGCGGCCCTATGGGCTGCTGGGGAGTGAACAGTGGTAACAACATCTACTTTCGCCACAATGTCAACCCTCAAGCTTGCCAAGGAACCGCTTGGCAGCAAGTCGATGGCGCTCTAACGATGGTGGAGGTCGGCACCGATGGTTCCGTATTTGGAGTCAACTCAGCAGGCAACGTGTATCAAAGGTAATTTATTATAGCAGCAGGGACTTGCAGAGGTTGCAGGGGCATCATTGTGCTTTGTGAGCTCAGGTTTCAGCTTGATAGATGGGCTCCCATCAGGGGCAGACTGGCCATAGGGAGACCCAGGCAAATGCCTAGTGGGCCGCACTGGGCTGCTACCTTTACTAACACTCACAACACTCGCATTCATTTCCTGCTTCCCCCAGCTCCCCTTCCCCACTCTACATCCTCAACCAAGCAACCCCAGCCCATGTCCTCCCCCTGATGATATAGCCTTAGCCTTGGAGCACACTGGTTTACCTCCAGGAAGCAGCAGAGATGCCATCATGGGCAGGCCAGGTGCTTGTAAAATCCCTGGCTGATTGTTGGCCCCAGTCTGCCACTGGCTCCCATAATTTAAGGGGGGGGGGGGGGTTTATACCAATCTTACTGTGACCCAACCGTAGAACTGTTGACCCTTAATCTTCCCATTTCAATATTTATAACTGCCCCAGTGGTCGGGAGCTGCTGAAGGGGAGCTTCACATGAGCTTTTAATTAGACAAAAACCCAGGATTTTGGTCCGTGAAACTCCTTGGGAACTTCTACGGTACATTCCCAGGCCCTCGTACAGTGAACGTTCTATAGAGTGCATATTAATGCGCGGTAAAGAACATTTGTCCACAGAGCCCAACACAGAGCACAGGAAACAGTGAGCCAATAGGGCGCAGGAACGCATATGAGCTGGCGATGCTGTCATGACCCATGCAAGTGCAGAAAATTTTATAACGCGTGCAAGGGAATTGTCCAAAACAGGTTTTTGTTCTCTTTAAAAAGGCCCCACACCCATTTCCTACCTAATTTTTGCATTGTGTCTCGGAGGGCATCCAGATTGCTAGAGCCCCTCTGCACATAGACCCTTGAAGTGCTCACAATTCCTAACTGAAACTCATTCCCGTGGGCGAAATGCTCCCCCCACTATTGACCATTCGCATGTCACTCTGGGTAACAAGGTTCAGGTAACAATTTGCTGGCGCTGCGGGGGCCTACTCATGGGGGGTGTCACGCTCGGGGTAACTCCAGCCCTTTTGATAAGCCCACAACCCCCAATCTCCGCAGCCAGCTTCACCTGTAGGAGCCCCCGCTTGCCGGGACGCAGAATACGCCTACCCATGATCGGTTGCCCCCAGGACTTAATGACTCAAAGGATGTGAGCTTATATGTAGGAGGTCTGGAGAACCAATAGCTAGAGCGTTGGCAGAGGAAGTCCAGAGACAGGCCAGAGGTCGACAGCGGGAAGACTGAGATCGTAGCGGCACCAGGGATCAGGCAACTCGTAGTCTGGATACAGGCAGGGGTCGGCAACAGAAGTTTAGATTGAGAGTGGTCGGTACAATCAAGGTCGGCAACAGGAGTTCAGATCGGCTACAATACACAAGGCTGACTAGGTTCTAGGCGCTATAACAGGCACTGAACAAGTGATGGAGGCGAACCTTTATAGGGACTAGGTATGATGGGCCATGGGAAACAGTGTAGTGATTGGTGCATTACAGAACCAGAACAGGATTGGACAAAAGGGCGAGTAGCCCACAACCTCCTTTGGGCTCATTGGCCCATAGCCAGAACCAAGGGGCGTGCCTGTGCCCCTTGGTTCCACCCTTCTACTACTACAGCCTCCGGCGGGCGCGTTGTGTGCAGCGCCGCCGGAGGGTATAAGGATTATGTGCTTGCGCGCGTGCACGCGAGCCAGTGACGCGGGAGCGAGGAAGGAGGGCGGCCGTGCTCGGCGCCGCCGCCGCCGCCGGGCAGGAGCTGCTGCGGCCGGCCGCCCGAAGACAGCGCTGGAACGGAGCCCAGGTAAGTGCCGATTCCTGACAGGGGGACTCCAGCAATCTGGATACCCCTTCGAGACTATCACAATGCGGCCCCAAACTCATTAGGTAGGACATAGGTGTGGGCCGTCTTAATGATAACTGGGCACATTATTTTGGCAGAAAATATTGTATTATTTAGCCTCACCTCTTGAATTTTTTCAGGCACAACTGCAAGCTGCCAATTAAGTCTGAATTTTTTTTATATCTATCTTTTACAAAATCAAGCATCATAGTACATTGTAAGGTAGATTTTTTTTTCATTTGAAGAATTCCTTGATCATATACTTTATTGTTCTTCCAGGGAAGGAATCACTGCTAAAACCCCTCTCGGAACATCCTGGGCCCAGATAGACTTCTGCGCTACCTTCAAACACGTCACCTATGACAATGAAACTCTGTGGCTTCTTAACGCAGAAGGGGACATCTTTAGATGTACAGCCAATAAGGTATAAATTACCAACCAGGCCTGAGAGGAGCAGCCCTAGTCAGGGGCAGACTGGCCATAGTAAGACCCGGCAAATGCCCATTGGACTGCTTTGGAGGCAGTCTGGGCTGCTACCTTTACTAACACTCCCATCCAATCCCAGCCCCCTGTCATGAATCAAAGAGATTTTATGCCGGATTTCGATTGTACTGCAAACAATCGTTTACACACACATGGTCTTTGGGACCTGGCCCTAATAGCCAGACACTACATACACACACAGATCTTTAAGCTAAGATCTCACCTTATGCGGTTAATATACCCAATCACACGATAAGGGGCTAGGCCCGACTATAAAGCAATAAAGTCACCCCCAGACCGGCACTGGTAGCACAGGGCACAAGATTTAGCACACATACAATGTCCCTCCTGAAGTTTAGCGGGTTAGCACACAGAAGACCACTTTATAAATCTTTAAGATTTAATTCACCCATAAGGGGCAGTGCATGTAAAACAAATATGTACAATAAAAATAACATAGGCTCTAGTATATCATATGATTTCTGCCAATATGGGTTTAAGGAATTTTTAGGGAAATGTTACAACATGAGTAAAATGGTTGTACAAAACTATGTCTTGTGCCTGAAAATACATCTAGAATAAATGTTTAAGTTACTGTGAGTTGCATGTTTTGTACCTAGAGATTCACATTACACTGACATTACATCTACTTTTGCCGCACACTCTACTACAGAGCGGGGACTCCAACATGTAGCATTGGAAACATTAGTTAAAGAGGAACATCAGAGCTAAAATAAAAAGGAGCCGACCCCCCCCCCAATTGTCCCCTACCTACATGTTGGATGCCGCCACTGCCTGCTGTGGTGACATTCGGCAGCTTCAGGTCCCAATCCTCTGCCCTCTCACTGGTTTAGCCGCCTGTAAGTGACAGCATGTCTTTAGCATCACATTGCTCAGTGAAGTCTCGCGGGATTTCATGCAGATCCAATGCATCCCATTCATGGGAACTGCACAGGCGTGAGATCGGGGGCTGCGCAGAGTGCCTGATGGGATGCAAGATGGCGCCGCCCATCAGAAGGTCGCCTGGAATCCGAGGGACCCAGAAGATGGATCCCCCAGCGAGGTGAGTAAATAGTAAAACAAGAGGGGGGGGGCAGCAGATTGGTGAGGTTTGGCGGATGCTCCCCCGATGTTCCTCTTTAAGGACTGATTCAGAATCATGAGAATTTCTGTTCTCAATTTTTTAAATTATTTTTTCTTAGTGCAATTCAGCACCATTATTTGCGGTGCACATTTTTAAATAAATCGCACAGCTAAAAAAGTAAAAATATTATAACATTTTTACTCCAAAAAACTTTCTCCAAAAAATTCTACCGGTGTTGAATCGGCCCTGCTGCCTGCTAGACAAGAATGGAGTACTACACACAAACATGCAGGCCCCCCCACACACAACCCCCCCACACACACATGCAGGCCCCCCACACACATGCATACAAGGCCCCCACCCACACACATGCACCTAAACACCCCCCACACACATGCAGGCCCCCCACACACATGCATACAAGGCCCCCACCCACACACATGCACCTAAACACCTCCCACACACACATGCAGGCAAACCACCCCACACATGCATGCAAGCCCCCTCACACACACATGCATCTAAGCACCTCCCACACATACATGCTGGCAAGCCCCCTACACACACATGGAGGCAAACCCCCTGACCCATGCACACACGCAAGCCCCCTCTACACACACATGCAGACAAGCCCTCCCCACACACACACACACACACACATGCAAGCCCCCCACACACATGCATACAAGGCCCCCACTCACACACATGCATCTAAACACCCCCTACACACACATGCAGGCAAACCACCCCACACATATGCATCTAAGTACCTCCCACACACACATGCTGGCAAGCCCCCTACACACACATGCAGGCAAGCCCCCTGACCCATGCACACACGCAAACCCCCTCTACACACACATGCAGACAAGCCCTCCCCACACACACACACACATGCAAGCCCCCCACACACATGCATGCAGCCTTCACCCCACGCACATGCATGCAACCCCCCCTACACACACAAACTTGCAGGCAAACCCCCCCCCACACATATGCAAACACACCAGTGGGGGATCAGAGGGCATGCTTATCTCTGTGCCGGGAGAAGGAGCATGAGACTGCAAGCCTCCCCATAAGGCATGAGTTTATATGATTCACTAAAGGAAGAATGTTGAAACATGATCTGAACTTAAAACTTTCACTGGAGCAATGTGAAGGCTAAATTATCACTAGCACCTCGTAGTGCCACTTAAAGGAGCAGTATCACAAATTTTTCTTGGTGACATATTTAAATGGTACTTTGAATGTAGGTAAGTGTTGGAGTAAGAATTATAAATTTAGAAAAAAATGATGTGTGTGTTGAGCAGCTGGAGACTAATAGCTCATGTTTATGTCTTCTGAGTGTCGGAGCCCGACACTCTGGCCTGTTCCATGCTGAGGAGAGGGGTGAAACAATGTAACAAAGTATCAGCTGTTCAGTGCTGGCAGCCGTCCAGCATAAGATAACAACATTGCAACATTGCCTGGCCAGAACTTATATATCTAAAACAGAGAGAAAAGCTCTATAAGTCATTTAGCTGATTTTGACAGTTTTACCTTCATGTTGGCTCTGCTGCAGAATCTTTCAGTTTACCATTTTCTCTCTCTTTTCTCAACACATTTTTCCATATGATCTTTCTTTCAGCTTTGTGTGTTTTGAGCAAAGCCCAACCCAGGATTTTCACTATCTGGAGTTTTGTTTTGTGCCCCTAGGGGCATCCCGACTTGGGATGCCCTGATATGTGAAATCCCCAAGTTCGCCTGTGAAAACGTACCTTTCCCTGTCCCACAGCGCATGCGCGGGCTCTCATCCAATCAGCTCTGTTTGCACACAGATGGGGAGCCTGGGCAGTAACCTTCCTGTCTGCCCGGCCTGTCTAAATGACTATCTGCGTGAGCGCGCCAGAAAAATGGGGGGATCTGTGGTTATCCAGGGGTCATTTCACACAGTGGGCATCCTGATTTAGAATGCCCAAGGGGGAAGGTCAATGGCCGGGTCTTATAGACTTCAGGGTCGCCACTCAGGGTTTTGTTCCACTTTAATACCTTTAGATTTTCCTGCACAGTTATTCAAAGAAGAATTTCAGTTATTTTCAGTCAGTTTAGTTTATTTTGTATAGATTTTACACATTTGAGTCACCTGGTCTCATAACAAAAGCAGCACCTCACACACACACAGCCGTTACCACTGATTACAGTGTCAGCCTCTGAGGTAAAGTGTTGCTAGGAGACCAGTGGGCTAAATGAAGCAGCTCACTAAATACAACCCAGCAGATCCCTCTATTCAGCAAATGGACTGAGCCATTGTCATTATACAATTTAAAAGAAAGGCATATATTTTTTCCTTTTTCTAGCGGCAGATTATTTATACACATGTTAGAAGCTATTGTGTGGCTATTTAATTATTTATCTTTTTTAATGCAAATTTCGCGATACTGCTCCTTTAAGCATCAGCTGAGAGGCGCCTACACCGCAACTCCATCCACAGGCAGACGGCGATGTTCATTGTGAGATAGCAACAGGTAGCACCTGAAGGGAGGGTCAGAAATCATTTGTATGTAACATTATACCTCCCAAGTGTCCCTGATTTGGAGGGATTGTCCCTTTTGAGTTTCTTTCCCTCGTTGTTCTCCTTTGTCCCTCCCTGTAACATGCAGATCTGCAGCAATAAATGATTAATTTGCCTATTCAAAGTATATATATAATCTCCTATCCATCCCTCAATCACAGGGACGTGGCTTAATTTAACAATTGTCCCTCTTTCCCACCCTAAAAAGTTGGGAGATATGGTAACATGTAAATGAACAGCACCAGTGCGGGCGCAGTGAAACCACAATTCTCAGGCATACAGCGCCATGTGCAATACAAAAAAAGGCTTTAACTGGTGATGGCTGCATAGTGACCAAGTGAAAACACATGGAGTAACATTGGGAACATACAAATGACATGACACATGATTGGCAGGCATGAAAACGAAAGTTAGTCGTGGGTAACCAAGGAAGTCACCAAAGAAAAAGGTGCTGGAATGACTAATTGAAGTCTATGGGAGAATTACACTATGGCCCTTATTTAACAAGGGATAGCGACAGGTAGCGACTGGTGAGCGGCCGGTAATGACGGGCCCCACCACGAGAACGCCGGCTCCCCACCACAATCACACATTTATCAAGCCAATCCTGCTTAGCGACTGAGATAGCGCCATATAGCGACTCATTCATCATTATTCCAGCCTCAGCCCACAGCGCCAGCGTCCGACCTTGAACAGCGACAGGTATGACCTCTCGCTACCTGGCGCTCTCCAATGCATTTCAATGGAACAATCTTTAAATATTCATAATTAATTGTTATTAATTGTTTTTTTTTTTTTTTTAATGTGAAAAATTCTGTGACCACTTCTGCCATTTTAAATAATTTTTTTAAGGTAAAAAAAAAAATGTACAGAATTGATATTCCAGGTCTGATATTAATGTATTCATATTACAAAAATATTTTAAAAACTAGTTTTTTTTGGTTTCCAAAAATATGGTTGTTTGGGGGTTAAAAAACTACTTTTAACCCATCGCCGCCAGCGCAGTGGGGTTTAAACATGCATTTTACAGCGCAAGAATTTTTTGATCGTGATTTGTTAATGAATATGGTGGAAGCCGGTCGCTATGGCCAGTCGCTATCATGCGCTCCCATACAGCGCGGAACCTGTCAAATAGCGACTCCTCACCCAATATCAACTACCGAACAACAGCCAAGCACAGCGACTACTAGCGGGCGCTCTGAAAATGCCGCTACAGTTGCTCAACTGTCGCTACCTGCCGCTGTTAATGAATCGGCCTCCCTGTGTCTGATGTGATGTGGCGCTGTAGAGAACACAGCGCCGGCACTAAGCAAAGCAACCAGCGCTCTTGATACATGGAGCACTACATGTTGCGAGGAGGAGTGCTAAACATTGTTTTGCCTCATAAATATGACTTGCTGGTGCTGCTCACTAAAAAACACCTTCGCTCATTCGCTATGTGCACGGGGAGAGGGGCAAACTGTGGTGAGTGTTGCTTAAAGAGGAACTTCAGAGGCCTAAAAGACTCCAGGGCCTCCCAAATTCCAGTCCTTGGGGCATCCCACTGTGTGAAAGTCCCATGAACCCTGGAAACGCTAACCCTCTCCCGCAGTCCTTGAGGCGCCTGTGCGCTTTGGCCGCATACCCGCTCACCTTTAGCCGTGCGCTTGCGGAAAGAGGTGCGGTTATGCCACGGCTACAAGGTGCCGCTCGGCTGCCTTTGCCACTGCTTGGTTGCTTAGCCATCAGAGGCGCCAGAGGGAGCCGTGTGACAGTGAGCGCACTGATTGGCTGAGCACGCCTCTCAGCCAATCAGCGCACTCGCTCTCACCTTAATCTGCGCTGTGGGAGCAAATGGAAGGAGAGTGAAATGGGGTGACTTGGGCGGTACACACAGCAGGGCATGCCAATTCAGTATTCCGCCGCAGAGAGGAACATCACACAGGAAAGTGAAATTCATGTGTGTTGTTCTTCTTTAAACCGGACCAACAGCCTGGCACAGTTGGAAAAGAAAGGTAGTGGCCATTTTGGAGCTTTCTCTCACAGCATCCAAGCTGCTGCATGGATTCAACTGACAATTCACAGTAACGGGAAGCCCAGCAGCACTTCCTGTTTGTAGGCGGCCTGCACATCTATGAACCGCCATTTTGTTTCTAAAATTTACCAAAGTAGGACTTAGAAAAAGGGAAAATGAATTATTATGTGTAGCCATATAAATGTACCCGGGGAGAGATGCATATTATTATTATTATTATTGTTTATTTATATAGTGCCATCATCTTCCGTAGCGCTTTACAAAGTAGTAGTTACAGACAGGGTAGAAACATACGGTACATAGACTATTTCAAATGCAGTTTTACAGAGTTGACAATGGATATTCTGAGTACAAGATACAATAGGAGAGAGAGCCCTGCCCTTGCGAGCTTACAGTCTAAAGAAAGAGGGGTGAAGACGAGGGGGAAGGATCACAAACAGTCAGTATTGAGCTTTGTGCCCTTTAGAAGATTGGTTAGGCCAGATTATATGCTTGTCTGAATAAGTGAGTTTTAAGGGCGCCTTTGAAGGTTTTGAGAGTTGTGGAGTGGCGGATTGGGTGCGGGAGGGCATTCCAGAAGATTGAAGTTGCACGTGAGAAGTCCTGGAGGCGGCCATGAGAGGAGGTGACCAGGGTGGAGGACAGGAGAAGGTCAGCAGCAGAGCGGAGGCTGCGTCTAGGTTGATATTGTTGGATTAGAGATGAGATGTAGGGAGGGGCCTGGTTGGAGAGATCTTTGTATGCGAGAGTTAGAGTTTTGAACAGGATTCGCTGTGGGATTGGCAGTCAGTGTAGGGATTGGCAGAGAGGCGCAGAACTGGAGGAGCGAGAGGAGAGATGGATGAGGCGAGCAGCAGAGTTCCGGATAGATTGGAGGGGTGCCAGTCTGTTAGTTGGTAAGCCACAAAGAAGGATGTTGCAGTAATCCAGACAGGATATGACCAGGGCATGCACTAGCATTTTAGCGGTGTCAGGTGAGAGGAAGGGACGGATGCGTAAGATGTTTTTTAGTTGGAGGCGACAGGAGGTGGCCAGGGAGTGAATGTGTGGTTTGAAAGAGAGTGCAGAGTCCAGAATGACTCCCAGGCACTGAGCTTGGGGAGTTTCTGTTATTGTGTAATTGTTGACAGAAATAGACGTGTTAGAGAGGGGAGGGGAGTTAGAGGGTGGGAAAATGACCAGTTCTGTCTTGTCCATGTTTAGCTTGAGGTAGCGAGATGACATGAATGAAGACATAGAAATATGAGCTCTGTTTGTTGTGTTGGTCTGGTTTTAGTAATTTTTGACTGTTGGTCCGCTTTAAATTGAAGTACTGAACGCCTGTGACAACTGACTTACGCATTTTGCTTTGTTTTCGCTGCAATTTGCTGGTGGAAAATAGTGGCATTTACATTTAAGAATGGTTTGGCAATGCAGCCAAGTTGCTGTGGTGGATTTTGTTTTAAAAAATGAAATCTTACTGAAAAAACACTTTTAAAGCATATGTTGGCATGGGAGGGGTCTCAGAATATATGTACTGTGTTGCAGAGTGGGAGTGCTGGGTGCAGTGGAGTCAAATCCAGATAGACATTAGTGGTGGCTTACTGGAACATGAGTGCAGTGAGATAATGTCACCTTACTTGATGGCTAACACAGAGACAGGAAGGAACTCTGCAGTGATAGATATTACAGCTCGATATACAGGTAATAATACCACAGCAGTAAATTACTTAGTGCATTATTCATCAAGGGATAGCGCTTGGTAGTGCCTTGTAAGCGGCAGGCAGCATCTGGTGACCGCCGGGCGCTGTACGCAATACCACATTTATAAAGGCGATTCGGGTGAGCGCCTCTTACAGCGTCACGTAGCGACCAATTCATCATCACTCTAACTTTCAGAGCGCCTAGTATTACCTGTCGCTACCTGTCGCTCTAGCAAAAAGGAAGGTAGGATGTGCTCATCCAGTCAATATATAGCAGTCAAGAGGTGCTTAGAGGGGTGTGCCCACACACACGGGGAGGCCGATTCATTAACAGCGGCAGGTAGCGACAGTTGAGCGACTGTAGCGGCATTTTCAGAGCGCCCGCTAGTAGTCGCTGTGCTTGGCCGCTGTTCGGTAGTTGATAGCGACTCAGTCGGTTTGCCGTAATGTTGAATATTGGGTGAGGAGTCGCTATTTGACAGGTTCCGCGCTGTATGGGAGCGCATGATAGCGACTGGCCCTAGCGACCGGCTCCCACCATATTCATTAAAAAATCACGCTCAAAAAATTCTCGCGCTGTAAAATGCATGTTTAAACCCCAGAGCGCTGGCGGCGATGGGTTAAAAGTCGTTTTTTAACCCCCAAACAACCATATTTTTGGAAACCAAAAAAAAAAAAAGTTTTTAAAATAATTTTGTAATATGAATACATTAATATCAGACCTGTAATATCAATTCTGTACATTTTTTTATTTTTTTTACCTTAAAGTGGACCAACACCCAGGATTTTGACTATCCTGGGTTTTGGTTCACTTCGGCGGGGCACCCCGATCGGGGGTGCCCCGCTGTGTGAAACCCCCCAGAAACCCCAAAAAACTCACCTCTCCCCGCTCCCACATGAACGCAGCAGCCAATCCCCGCCAACGTCCAGGCGGGGGACAGGAACGTCCAAGCTGCTTCCGCCGCCGCCGCCGCCGCCTCTCGCGCGTCACTCTCGGCGCGCGCACGCCTGCGCCGGCCATTCACAGAGGGTCGGCGTGGGCGCGCGCACGTCTAGAGGGGCGCGCGGGAGGCGGCGGCGGCGGAAGTGGCGGCGGATGAGGTAAGGTCTTTTTGGGGTTTTTGGGGGGTTTCACCCCACGGGACATACCGATCTCGGATGTCCCGCGGTGAGGGAGGTGATCGGCCCGGGAATCTTATAGATTTCCGGGCCGATCACCCCTGGGTGTTGGTCCACTTTAAAAAAATTATTTAAAATGGCAGAAGTGGTCACAGAATTTTTCACATTTAAAAAAAAAAAAAAAATGAATTACAATTAATTATAAATATTTAAAGATTTTTCCATTGAAATGCATTGGAGAGCGCCAGGTAGCGAGAGGTCATACCTGTCGCTGTTCAAGGTCGGACGCTGGCGCTGTGGGCTGAGGCTGGAATAATGATGAATGAGTCGCTATATGGCGCTATCTCAGTCGCTAAGCAGGATTGGCTTGATAAATGTGTGATTGTGGTGGGGAGCCGGAGTTCTCGTGGCGGGGCCCGTCATTACCGGCCGCTCACCAGTCGCTACCTGGCGCTATCCCTTGTTAAATAAGGGCCTAAGCAAAAAAGAAAGTTAACCCTCTGCACACTCATACTATTGAAAAACCTAGCTAACACTTGTTAAGAACATGGACTGTTAGTTAACATAGATTGCAATGAATGTAAAAGCGAGGTAGCCACGTCAAGGCCGTCCAATTTGTACCCCGTCCCTAACATTACTAAGTTTAAAAGTTTGTGCAGACATTGCTACTTCTTTACTTGTGTGTGCACTCTTAACAAGTGTTAGCTAGGTTTTTCAATAGCATGAGTGTGCAGAGGGTTAACTTTCTTTTTTTGCTACCTGTCGCTCTCCCATACATTGCAATAGCCGTTCCTTTTCTTCTCTTTAAACAGGTTTTTTTTTTTTTTTTTTTTTTTTTATGAAATAATTGTGTCACCTCTCCTGGCCTAGAAAAAGTCATTTTTTGTTTTTTAATATTTTTATGCAGAATTGTCATTACAGGTCTGGCATTAAAGTATTAATGTCACAATGTTACAACCATGTCATTCCATGTGTTTTCGCTTTGTTACTGGTGGATATAAGTTATAAAACGGACTTTAATCACACAGCCTCCGGCGTTCTGGGCTACAGCGACCCAATTTTGAGCACCGGCGAGGTGTGAGGCTGTTTTTTTTTATGAATATGGTGTCGCTCACACTGACCAGTCGCTACCATTCGCTCCCATATATCGCCGTACTGGTGTTAGAGCGACTCACACTTCAAATTCACCAATGCTGGCAATGTTACTACAGAGACTGAGGCGCTCTGTAATAGCCACTCATGGCCGATCAAAGCGACCACTAGTGTGAAACCCCCAGATTGCCGAGCGCAACTCATCTCTTCCCGCTCCTACGGCGCGTGCACGGCCATTCGTCCAATCAGCAAGCTCTAAGGCCAGTGGCTCCAAGCGCACTGGTGGCCGTATCCTCTGCTTCCCTCTAACAGGGAGCGTTCCCGTGCCGGCCATTCACAAATGCCTGACAGGGGATGTGGCCGCGGCTTGCGCATGGCCCATTGGACCGAGAAGCAAGGTAAGCGAATGGAGCGACCTGGTGGGTCTCACACATGGGCATCCTGATTTTGGATGCCTGGGGGGGATCGATCAGCCCGGGAATCTTATAGATTGTGCTGGGTTTTGGTCCTCTTTAATCACTTTTAAAGACAAAACTGTAAGCTGTTGCAAAAGTATTATATCTCCAATATACTGGGAGTATCTTGATTGTTTGCAAAGATTTAAAAAAAGGTTTAGTGACAAATATAAAAGTAATGTGAACACAGTATCATTAGATAGTTCTATCTGACGTTCACGTTGACTTTTTTAGTGTCATCACTAGGAGTGTTCTCACTCATGGGAGCAGGCGGCCATCTTTTTGTATCCCCGGCTGGGGCCAGTTTCAAATGCCACTGCCTCTGCCGCTCTGACAGAGGATGATGATGCAGAGATGAGTTACAGCAGCTTCCTTAGGTGCATCCCATCAGCCAGCTTCTCTGTATTTGGGCTTGACACTAAACTCGCACACGGACTTCAGGCTGAAGTCCGTGGTCAGGTTTGGGGACCTGAACTTGCAAAGTTCAGAACGAACCCAAACTTTGTAGTTCGAGTTTGCCCATCTCTACTTATTAACTCATGTATTGTTGAGCAAAACAAAAGCTTTAAAACCAACAATGATGCCCCCCACATAGAGGCTTAACTATAGGGGGTGCTGGGGTAGCAATCATAGGGCACATAAGCTTAGGGAGGCTCATCACTGTTGCTCCTAGACCATATTTATCTGATTTTTACCTCTTAAGCAGTTACGTTTTCTAAAGCATCTGTCATCAGAAGACCTCAGTGATGCCAATCAAGGGATATGGAAGACATTCATGAAAGTGTAGACGGCCAGCTCAATCCCACTGCAGCTTCCACAGATGCACTGAGGCTCAGGACTCACCAGCAAGGTCCATATACATGAAAAATTTCCATTGTCCAGCACTCAAGTGTTTCTTAAAATTTCTGTTTATTGGTCAAGTTAAAAGTTACATGGTTTCCATTCCAAGAATAGTTCACATATTACACGTTTCAGGCAACATCCTGTGCCCTCCATTCCAAGAATAGTTCACATATTACACGTTTCAGGCAACATCCTGTGCCCTTCCTCATATGAGGAAGGGCACAGGATGTTGCCTGAAACGTGTAATATGTGAACTATTCTTGGAATGGAAACCATGTAACTTTTAACTTGACCAATAAACTGAGAAATTTTAAGGAACACTTGAGATATGGAAGACCTGCTGGATGGAGAGGGGGATGCTGCCACATGCGGGACCTAAAGAAAATGAGGAGTGGTATGGTAAAGTTGTTTTAGAATATAAAATGTTAATTTTTTGGTCTCATTTTTTCTTTACTATGGGTAATTGATACGTTTACAGGGGACCATTTTTGGGCAATTAAAAAAAATTGCATGGCTTTTTTCAATGAATAATACAGAGCGGGATGTGCTGTGTACTCTTTACATCTTCTTGTAGTAGATTTAAAAGGTAAATGAAATTAGCAAAAATCATTAAATCACACGTATATTATACACATGCAAACATTTCAAGTGCATATGGATCACAAAAATGGTGTTACATTTTGCCCAATGTACCCACTTCCTAACAGATACTCTCATAGGTCCTCCCACATGTTAGTCCCTCCCACACTCCACTAATGTTATTTCCACAGTATGGCTGGTTCACAGGTTCTACAATGTTAGTACCAGGTTGTAGCACACTTAAAATTAGAGATCATTAAGAGAGAATAAATGTCAGAGCTAAACATAAATAATAGAGAGGGGTTAAAAAGTTCCATGGTGCGTCCACTCTGCGCACGTAACATATTTGTCTGGGAGGGAGGAAAATTGAACACGCAACAAGTACTGCTATATTCCGAAAAAGGTTCTTAATGCTGGTGAATAAGGTAATAAACAACATCTGTGGTCACATTAGCATGGTGTATATACAGTCTTATATACAGGTGATACTGACAAACAGTATAACAAGAATGGACCGCTTGATAATAAAGGTTGGTGCTTCGCACAGCATAACAAGGACACACAATTAGCTATGGAGTGGCCTCCAACCACTCCCAAATCCCAACCCCACAGAGACTGACTCTTGCACTCAAGGAATCACCATCTAACATAAAATAATCACATATAATACTAACAATTCATAAAGTGTCAGTGCCTGTAAAAGTGCATTCATCTCAAATAGGCAGCGCCAATAATATAAATAGTGCAATAAATAGTCCTACAACTGAAGGTAAAGTGCAGCAGTGCAAAAAACATAACAAGTGGAATTTTGCTTACATATGGATAGCAGAGTGCCCCCCCCCCCCCCCGGGGTGCGACCAACGCGTTTCAAGCCTCTTCTGGCTCTTGCTCACGGCCAGTATAAAACTGTGTCTTTCATTGACACTTTATGAATTATTAGTATTATATGTGTATATTTTACGTTAGAATAGTTAGATGGTAGAATAGTGTTGTTTACTTGATAGCCAGGCTATTTGGGTGTAAGCTCCCCCTGGTGGCACATTTACTTGTGGCACAGTGTTTTTGATTTTAATGTTTGTTTTTAAGTGTATGTACAATAAAATTGATTAGATGGTGATTCCTTGAGTGCAAGAGTCAGTCTCTGTGGGGTTGGGATTTGGGAGTGGGTGGAGGCCACTCCATAGCCAATTGTGTGTATTGGTTTGGGTACACCCCATAGGGCAATGCACCTAATTTTCACAGATAAATCAGTGCCGCTCTATTACAGCCACTTGCCCAAGTGGCGTTTTGAATTTGTTGCAGCATAACAAGGAACAATAAGCCAAGGTTCCTAGTGGGACAAAATTAGGCAAACATATCAAAGCAGGCTTACAGATAAGGCACCGAGTGGATAAAAAGATCAGACCTTCAACGTTTCGGCTAGTGAAAGCCTTGGCTTTCACTAGCTGAAACGTTGAGGGTCTGATCTTTTTATCCACTCGGTGCCTTATCTGTAAGCCTGTTACTATATTTGCATTAAGGCATTACTGATTTTCTTATTATGCTCTACTTTTGGGGAATGATCTGCCATGTTGCCCTGGGATTTACTGATTGCCTCCATCTGCTTTGATATGTTTGCCTAATTTTCAGGCTGATTCATCATTAGCGGCAGGTAGCGACAGATGAGCGTCTGTAGCAGGCATTTTCAGAGCGCCCGCTAGTAGTCGCAGTGCTCGGCCGTGGGTCGCTACTTTATAGTGACTCAGTCGCTGTTCAGTAATGTTGAATTCATTGTGAGGAGTCGCTATTTGACCAGTACAGCGCTGTATGGGAGCGCATGTTAGCGACTGCTCATAGCGACCGACTCACACCATATTCAGGAAAAAAACAGCCTCACAAATCTCTGGCGCTGAAAAATACTTGTTTGTAGCCCAGAGCGCAGGAGGCGGTGTGTTTAACGTCTGTTTTCAAGCATCTATCAACTAGTAACAAAGTGAAAACATATGGAATTACATTGTAACAACATTGTAACATGAACACTTTAATGGCAGACCTGTAATGTCATTTCTGAGGAAATATATAAAAAATGAAAAAAAATATGAAAAAACTGCTATTTCAATGCCAGAAGAGGTCACAGAATTATTTGTGATTTTTTTGAAAAAAAAAAAAAAAAACCTGTTTAAAGAGAAGAAAAGGATCGTCCATTGAAATGTATGGGAGAGCGTCAGGTAGCGAGAGGTCATACCTGGCGCTGTGCAAGGCTGAATGCTGGCACTGTTCGCTGAGGCTGTTAAAATGATGAATCAGACTCTACATGGCGCTATCCCAGTCGCTAAACAGATTCTGCTTGATAAATGTGTAATTGCGTGCCGTGTCCGGCGTTCACCAGTCGCTACCTGTCATTAACCAAGCGCTACCTGACGCTATCCCTTCTTAAACAAGGGCCTTTGTCCCATTGGGAACCTTGCCTGATTGTTCCTTGTTATGCTGGGTGAAGCACCAACCTTTATTATCAAGCGGTCCATTTTTGTTATACTGTTTGTCAGTATCACCAGTATATATGCACTTTGATTTTTTTAACAACATATAAAATAAAGATAATGATATTTTTATAACATTATGAGTAATGGTAGTAGTGAGGTTAGATATAAAGCCTGGTAAAATACTGGGAAGTGCCTAACCCTGAAAGAAAGAATACAATATCTTAACAGTGAAAGCAAGTTGGATGACTAGTAAAAACATCTTCAAGCTAAATACACCAAGCAATGGCAGCAATCTAGTGAATAGCAGCCCAAAAAGAGGAGGAGCTCAAGTGATTTTTAGTGATCAATGCCCCTTGTAAAGATATTCTTTGAACCTATTTTGATCCTTCTGCCCCTCCCCCCATACATTGTATCAGGCTTAGTAAATAATTATAAAGGAATATTGAGCAGAAAAGATCAATTTATCTATAGCGAGCACCTGTCTATTTACAGAGCAGATGTGTTTTCCAAAAGGGCTGAAAGATAAAGGATTTATAGCTCTCTGGCTGTTCACGGCAGAGCGACCGCGGACCGGACAGGAGCAGGTAAGGAGAACAAAAGTAGAACCTTTGTATGTGATGCATCTCTTAATAAACATGATTTGTTAGGCATTTTAAAAAAACCCTCTTTGTTACGTATTTAAAAAAGCCTCTATAACTTTTCCTTATAGCTTAAATGTTAACAATATTTTCAATTCTTACCTTTTTACCACTTCTGTGGTCCGTTGAATGAATGAATATTTAGATTAAAAAACGAAGTGAAAATGTTCCATTTCAAAATATAACGTAGTTTTAACCCTGCTTAGCTGCAGTAATACAGTTGCAGTTTAGTTCTGCCAACTAATATATTTTTTGGGTTTATCTGTAGAAATAAATCAAGGCAATTGGACTTGCTGTTTTATTTTCTTGAAGATTTTTTGCTTGACACACAACTGGCTTTCTGTATTCAACTCTTCTTTAAAAAATGATTTCAATAATTCTGACCAATAAGTCCAGTTGCCTTGATTTATTCTTATAGATATAACAATGACCTGCATGAGTGAGAATTTGCAAAGGCATATTAGGGTGAAAAAAGAGGGAGGAAGCCCCATTAAACTACAATACTTTGTATATAATGCTATAACAAACTCCCTTTAAAGCAAACAAATTGGGAAAGAGAAGGGCCCTTTGGAGAGGCCGATTCATTCACTAGCGGCAGGTAGCGACAGTTGAGCGACTGTAGCGGCATTTTCAGAGTGCCCGCTAGTAGTCGCTGTGCTTGCCCGTTGTTCGGTTGTTGAAAGCGACTCAGTCGGTTTGCCGTAATGTTGAATATTGGGTGAGGAGTCGCTATTTGACAGGTTCCGCTCTGTATGGGAGCGCATGATAGCGACTGGCCCTAACGCACGGCTCCCACCATATACATTAAAAAAATCACGCTCAAAAAATTCTCGCGCTGTGAAATGCATGTTTAAACCCCAGAGCGCTGGCGGCGATGGGTTAAATGTAGTTTTTTAACCCCCAAACAACCATATTTTTGGAAACCAAAAAAAACAAGTTTTTTAAATAATTTTGTAATATGAATACATTAATATCAGACCTGTAATATCAATTCTGTACAATTTTTTTTCCCTTATCTAAAATGGCAGAAGTGGTCACAGAATTTTTCACATTTAAAAAAAAAAAAAAAAAATCATAAATCATAACAAATCATGAATATTTAAAGATTGTTCTACTGAAATGCATTGGAGAGCGCCAGGTAGCGAGAGGTCATACCTGTCGCTGTTCAAGGTCGGACGCTGGCGCTGTGGGCTGAGGTTGGAATAATGATGAATGAGTCGCTGCATGGCGCTATCTCAGTCGCTAAGCAGGATTGGCTTGATAAATGTGTGATTGTGGTGGGGAGCCGGCGTTCTCGTGGCGGGGCCCGTCATTACCGGCCGCTCACCAGTCGCTACCTGTCGCTATTCCATCATAAATAAGGGCCTTTGTATATAATGCTATAACAAACTCCCTTTAAAGCAAAAAAAATAGGGAAAGAGAAGGGCCCTTTTAAATATCTTTAAAGGAACAGTGCAGGCACCCCGCTCAGAATTCAAACTAGTGCTGGACATTTTTGTGATGTGTCCCATTGCTGTCAAGGGAATATGCTCCCATGTGCCCAATAACACCTGATGAGGCTGGGCAGAAGCAACACTGAACCCTAAGAGCAGCTGCCTGTGGGATTAAGCCTGTGAGTTGGCAGGTAAGTGGCATTTACATGTTTACAGTCTACATATAACCCCCCCCACCCCATAGACTGGACTTCCACAGCCTGAACAGAGATTTTAGTGCTAGTGGTCTTTTACCATATAATAATGCTTTTTTTAGAATGGCTCAATTAATTTCTATACAGATAATGACAGAGGACAAAAGTGTATTTGGTATAATGAAAAAGAAATATTCCTAATGCCTTTAAAACATATATATATACATATATACATACATATACATATATATAAATACAGTATATATAATCTGTAAATAATCTTTCATTACTAAACAAAATAACATTTTTAATTGCCCCTTTCAACTAATGTATTTTTATTTCACATTCAACATTATATTACCGTACTTTAAGTTTTTAGTCATTTTACTTTTACAATGAAAGTGCTTGGAGTGAAAAGTTTACTCTATAGAACACATTCTTTGGCCCTTATTTATGAAGGAATAGCGTCATGTAGCGACTGGTGAGCGGCCGGTAATGACGGGCCCCGCCACGAGAACGCCGGCTCCCCACCACAATCACACATTTATCAAGCCAAACCTGCTTAGCGACTGAGATAGCGCCATATAGCGACTCATTCATCATTATTCCAGCCTCAGCCCACAGCGCCAGCGTCCAACCTTGAACAGCGACAGGTATGACCTCTCGCTACCTGGCGCTCTCCAATGCATTTCAATGGAACAATCTTTAAATATTCATAATTAATTGTTATGGATTTTTTTTTTTTTTTAATGTGAAAAATTCTGTGACCACTTCTGCCATTTTAGAAAAAAAAAACATTGTACAGAATTGATAATACAGGTCTGATATTAATGTATTCATATTATCAAATTATTTAACAAAACTTGTTTTTTTTGGTTTCCAAAAATATGGTTGTTTGGGGGTTAAAAAACTACTTTTAACCCATCGCCGCCAGCGCTCTGGGGTTTAAACATGCATTTCACAGCGCAAGAATTTTTTGAGCGGGATTTTTTAATGAATATGGTGGGAGCCAGTCGCTAGGGCCAGTCGCTATCATGCGCACCCATACAGCGCGGAACCTGTCAAATAGCGACTCCTCACCCAATATTCAACATTACGGCAAACCGACTGAGTCGCTATCAACTACCGAACAACGGCCAAGCACAGCGACTACTAGCGGGCGCTCTGAAAATGCCGCTACAGTCGCTCAACTGTCGCTACCTGCCGCTGTTAATGAATCGGCCTCCCCTTATTTTATTTGAAAAAGGATTTATTTTTTGGAGTACAAATCTTAACCTTAATAAGTGTTTAACTTTTCACACCAGAGTCATGGAGGGTAACATCCCCTTTATCTTCCTGGAGATCATATTGGCCTTGTGTACGGTGTCGTTGAATCTGCTGGTGTGCGTCACGGTGTACCTGCACAAAGAGCTCCAGTCGGTTACCAACTTCTTGATTGTCAGTTTAGCGGCGGCAGACATCGGCGTGGGAGCGGTGGCCGTTCCCTTCTCCATCGTGCTGAGCATGGAGTACATTCTCTGCTTCTACACCTGCCTCTTCATCACCTGCTTCCCACTGGTCACCACCCAGTTCTCCATCCTGCTGCTCCTGCTCATTGCCATCAACGCCCATCTCAAGATCCGCCTGCCTAACAGGTGAGCGAGACTCCGGGGAAAAATAAGTTATTGGCAGCAACAATATTCTAATAAAGACAAATTCTGTTCCAAAGCTATTCTGATATTAAAGGAGCAGTATCGCAAAATTTGCATTAAAAAAGATAAATAATTAAATAGCCACACAATAGCTTCTAACATGTGTATAAATAATCTGGCGATAGAAAAAGGAAAAAATATATGCCTCTCTTTTAAATTGTATAATTACAATGGCTCAGTCCATTTGCTGAATAGGGGAATCTGCTGGGTTGTATTTAGTGAGCTGCTTCATTTAGCACACTGGTCTCCTAGCAACACTTTACCTCAGAGGCTGACACTGTAATCAGTGGTAACGGCTGTGTGTGTGTGAGGTGCTGCTTTTGTTATGAGACCAGGTGACTCAAATGTGTAAAATCTATAAAAAATAAACTAAACGGACTGAAAACGACTGAAATTCTTCTTTGAATAACTGTGCAGGAAAATCTAAAGGTATTAAAGTGGAACAAAACCCTGAATTGCTGACCCTGAAGTCTATAAGACCCGGCCATTGACCTACCCCCTTGGGCATCCTAAATCGGGATGCCCCACTGTGTGAAACGACCCCTGGATAACCACAGATCCCCCCATTTTTCTGGTGCACTCACGCAGATAGTCATTTAGACAGGCCGGGCGGCCAGGAAGGTTACTGCTCAGGCCCCCCATCTGCGTGCAAACAGCGCTGATTGGATGAGAGCCCACGCATGTGCTGTGGGACAGGGAAAGGTACGTTTTAACAGGCGAACGTGGGGATTTCACATATCAGGGCATCCCAAGTCGGGATGCCCATAGGGGCACAAAACAAAACTCCAGATAGTGAAAATCCTGGGTTGGGCTTTGCTCAAAACACACAAAGCTGAAAGAAAGATCATATGGAAAGATGAAAAATAAGAATATGAAAGAGAAAATGGTAAACTGAAAGATTCTGCAGCAGAGCCAGCATGAAGGGAAAACTGTCAAAATCAGCTAAATGACTTCTAGAGCTTTTCTCTCTGTTTTAGATATTTAAGTTCTGGCCAGGCAATGTTGCAATGTTGTTATCTGATGCTGGACAGCTGCCAGCACTGAACAGCTGATACTTTGATACATTGTTTCCCCCTCTCCTCAGCATGGAACAGGCCAGAGTGTCGGGCTCCGACACTCAGAAGACATAAACATGAGCTATTAGTCTCCAGCTGCTCAACACACACATCATTTTTTTCTACATTTGTAATTCTTACTCCAACACTTACCTACATTCAAAGTACCATTTAAATATGTCACCAAGAAAAATTCGCGATACTGCTCCTTTAATGACATCTCTATGATGATGATGATGCTGTCCTCAAAGCTTTCTAGTTACATCTCTCACATAGATAGTGACAATCCAGGACCCACAGGCCATTCAAGACCACACATATAAGACTTTACCAGCAATCACCCCCTCTGTGGCACATGTATGGTCTACTCATTTATATGATGTAAATAAAATACATGTGATTTTGCTTGGCACCCAGATTCTGGACAGTATGCGGAATCTTGCAGATGACAAAGCCTGGATCACAAGAGGTCCCAACTGTAACGTGGAGGCTGATTCATTACTAGCGCCAGGTACCGGGTACCGGCAGATGAGCGTCTGTAGTGAGGCACTCAGAGCGACCGCTAGTAGTCACTGTGATCGGCTATCGTTCGCTGTCACCGAGCGCCTCAGTCGCTGGCCGGCATTGATGAATTTGATGTGTGAGTTGCTATAACACCAGTACAGCGCTATAGAGGAGTGAACAGTAGCGACTGGTCAGTGTGAGCGACTCAAACTATATTCATCAAAAAAACAGCCTCACACAGCACTGGCGCTCAAAATTGGGTCGCTGTAGCCCAGAGCGCCAGAAGCTGTGTGATTAAAGTCAGTTTTTGAACACATATCCACTAGTAACAAAGCAAAAACATATGGAATGACATTGTTATTACATTGTGACATGAACACTTTAATACCAGACATGTAAGGACAATTCTGCGTAAAAATATAAAAAGTAAAAAAAGTTTTCATAAATGACATTTAATAGGCCAGGAGAGGTCACACAATGATTTGATAGAAAAAAAAAATACAAGAAAACCCTGTAGAGAAGAAAAGTAACGTCCATTGAAATGTATGGGAGAGCGACAGGTAATACCAGGCGCTCTGGAAGCCAGATCAGGTATACGCTGAGCTCTCTGTGATGATGAATCGTATGCTACATGGTGCTGTTAGAGTCGCTCACCGGAATCGCTTTGATAAATGTGGTATTGCGTACAGCGCCCGGCGTTCCCCGTTTGCTGCCTGGCGCTATGGCTTGATGAATAACCCCCTTACTTTACCAATTGGCATCCTCTCTTGCTGTACTGAATTTAGGTACCAAGACATAGGGGTCATGCTAAATATTTGAAGCCAGCGTGACTTGCAGTGTCCATTGCGGTGTGTATTGTATCCTACACGTTAGTTAGCTTTTTAGTGTTTAGACACATAAAAGTGCAAAAAATTTATTTGGAGGCTGATTCACTACTAGCGCCACGTATTGCCGGATGAGCGTCTGTATAGCGGCGCTTAGAGCGACCACTAGTAGAAGCTGTAAGCGAGTATCGGGCGCTATAACCTAGCGTTGCAGTCCCTGTAGTAACCTGGCCGGCATTGATGAATGTGTATATAATGGGCCCTGTAACAACAGTATATAACGCTGCAGCGAGCAAGAGGCAGCGCTAGCTCAGTGCGTCCAGCACTTGGCGCTCCACACCATATTTTAAAAAAACTACACACACCCAGCGTCGGCGCTCTAAATATGGGCGCTATAGCATAGAGTGATTAAAGTCTGTTTTTGGACACATATGCACCGTAACAATGTGAAAACACATGGAATGACATTGTTGTAACACCGGGACAATGACACTTTAGTGCCAGACCTGTAAATAGAATTCTGCATAAAAATATAAAAAGTCGAAAAATGTATAAAAGTGTTTGTCTGTAGCCAGGAGAGGTCACACAATGATTTGAGCAAAAAGAAAAAGGTAAATTTCCGAACACGCTATTTATATACAACTAATGAAAGCCCATTGAAATGTATGGGAGAGCGCTACAGAGGGACAGGTACTACATGGCGCTGCTGAACCTAGAGCGCCGACGCTATACGCTGAGCCGCCTGTAGTAATACATGTGACGCTACATGGCGCTGTTAGAGCCGCTCAAAAGAATCGCTTTCTTAAATGTGGTTTCCCATACAGCGCCCAGCGTTCACCAGGCGCTACCTGCCACTATGAAGCACTACCTGGCACTATCCTTTCTTAAATAACCCCCTTTGTCTAAACTCCCCATAAAGAACCTGTGCCTTTGATGGGGCATTTTTACATGTGAGCATCATCATTTTTCCTATGGATGTTTTTTTTTTAATTTGGAAACAGCTCTCTATGGATTATGCAGAAAAATGTGCATATCCCATAGGGTTCTGTTATTTCCATCCCTACCTTACTGGAGACATTATATACCACACCTGTAAAAATGTACCATCACAGGTACAGGTATTTTTTGTGTCTAAACACTAAAAAGCTTAAAGCGGACCAAAACCCACAGAACTTGTGAAATGCATTTGGCCGTAGCCCCTGCCGATATTCCCTACTTAGGGTGTAGAACTAGAAATAGATAATAATCTGTAAGATGGCAGGCAATCAGTGATTGCATAGGTGTGGCAAAGACATAATTGCCACACACAACAGTGGCAATGAATGGAGGAGGCAGAGCTTTACAGCTAAATCAAAGGCCATTATCTGGGATTAGGGTAAAGCAGGAGCATTGAAAATTAGCAAAAGGTTCTCTTCATGGGGGGAGCAATTTGGGCGATGCTAGTTAAAAATTTGGGTTTTGATCTGTTTTAATCCACACCGCAATGCACCTTGAAAGTCACGCTGGCTTCACCAAAGAATTAGCATGACCCCTATAATCACATTTGTCTTATACATCATGAATACACACCATCTGCTAAATGTAAGTTTAGCACACACTGGGGTTAGTGGTGGTGTGGTGAGGAGCCATTATCTTCTGGACCCCAGGCACTGTTACACTTGGCTATGGAGAAGCTCTGATTGCAGGGAATTGCTGTCACACTGCTGTGAGAAATGGTCACAGGAGACTAAAGTCTCTCTAAACATTCAACTCAGACCAGGGATGTCTTCAATTTGGACCATAACCCTTGTCTTCATTAGAGCCCCCCCACAGGGACTGTAAGGAATGGTCAGAGGACACTCGGACCAGGGATGTCTTCAATTTGGACCATAGCCATTGTCTTCATAGGTTTCCCCCACAATGGAGGATAGGCTAGACTGCAGGGATGTCCCCGGTTTTGCTATCAGGGAATGCAGGGCTTGGACAGACAGTCAGTGATCCCATGATGCCAACTGACTGGGTAGAAGCTGGCGTACAGATAGAAGCCGATGCCCGCGACGTCAACAAAGACGCAGTGCCATCAGAGAATCGGGGCCCACGAACGGCGCTGACAAAGAAGCGGGGCCACATAGGAGTGCGAAGGAGGTGGCATGACTAGGTAAATATTTAGAGGCAGGTACATACCGCAGAGGCGATGGAGGAAGCGTGCACCGTTCCCCCTTTTTCCACGGGCCTGGGGGCACGTGCCTGTACTGCCCTTATGGTATGTATGCCCCTGGTGTCATAGACATTAGTGGTATAACAGGGACTGGCTTTACTGGAACACGAATGACGAAGAGCATGTCACCTTACATGGTGAATAACACAGACAGGAAAATAATTATCATAGATCAACTGAATGCACAGGAAATACAACACATCAGTAAGATGCATAGAGAAACTACAGTCAAGCATTGGTCATAGCGCAGATAATTATTTTCCTGTCTAGTGTCATAACTTGTAATAGCTGTAAACTGCAGTAAATCTAGCAAAAGTCACTCTAGTAATAGACTAAGGGCCTTATTTATCACGGGCTAGCGCCAGGTAGTGTCTGACGAGCGCCAGGTACCGACAGCTATCGGCAGCTACCGACTCAAGTACGCCCGGCGGCGGTCACAATGACGCATTTATCAAGCAAAATGAGGCTAGCGCCGGCGAGAGCGACGGCTAGCGCGGCATTCATCATGAAGCCGCCTGGACCGAACAGCGCCGCTGCAAATTCCTTCACAGCGCCAGGTATGAGCTGTCGCTCCCTGGCGATGTCCAATGCATTTCAATGGAGCAATCTATAATTAATCATAATTAATTGGTATTCATTTTTTTTTTTTTTTTTTAATGTCAAAAATTCGGAGACCACTTCTGCAATGTTCGGATTTATTTTTAAGTAAAAAAAAATATTAAAAAAAATTGGTGCAGAATTGATCTAACAGGTCTGATATTAATGTATTCATATTACAAAATGATTCTAAAAACATGTATAATGTTACAATCCAAAAATATGGTTGTTTAGGGGTTAAAAAATAGTTAACACCCATTGCCGCCAGCGCTCTGGGGTTTAAACAAGGAATGGACAGCGACAGCACATTCGGAGCGTGATTTGTTAATGAATATGAAGCTAGCCGTTCACTCTGGCCATTCGTTGTCAGGCGCTCACATACAACGCTGAACCTGTGAAACAGCGACCCCTAAGCCCGTATTCAACATTACCGCACACCGACTGAGTCGCTGTCAACAAGCTAACGCCGGCCAAGCACAGTGAATACTGGCTGGCGCTGAAAAAATCACGCTACAGTCGCTCATCTGGCGCTACCTGGCGCTATTAATGAATCGGCCTCTAAGCTGGAAACCAGTTGTATATCCAACAATAGTGGTGCCCTAATTTGTACCAGGGGTCTGTTAAAAATCATCAAGATGCCTGAATACTTACTGGTCCATGTGTCCTGATTTGTGCAACCAACCAATTGTGTTTAGTGAGCAGACAATGCGAAGTGTAATAGCAGCGTGTAATGTTGCTGATTTTGGGGCTTCCGGGGGACGGAATTGCCTCAACGAACACCTCATTCAGCATTTGGGTACAAGACTGCCCTGATGCAGGGATAAGGTAAGTATAATAAGTATATTATAATATAATATATAATATAATATTATATAGTAAGTATAATAAACAATTGTTTACATTTACTGGGCTGCATTATTATTTGTGGGTCTTATGGAAAGGGGAGAAGGGTCTTGTGGCTAGGATGTCGTGGTAGCCATCTTTTAGGAAATAAAAGAAAGAACAATTGGCCTAAAGTGGTGATAAAAGGGACAAATGATACCCTCTCAGTCTCCACACTCAGCCCTGTTTATCTACCGATTAACTTTTTAAAGTCAAAAGTTGATACTACCTTACCGGCTGTGAGGACCTCTCTGATGGCTAGTAAGGACCCACATAGCCTGGACAAGAGGGCATGATGCCCCAACAGTGAGGAAGCTGCTGGAACATTGTGTCTGAAGCACATGTAAGGGCATTATGAAGGTGTATTTTTAATGCTGAAGAAACTATAACTTTCAAGTGATTGGAAATGTTTTAAAAATCGTTGTAGTCCTCATAGTGATAATAGTCTCTTGTTTTGCAGCTACTCCGTATACGTTACAAACGGCCGGTTAGCACTTGCCATATTGGTGTGCCTTTTCCTTTCATGTCTCATTGGCTTCTCCCCCATGATGGGTTGGAACCAGTTCCAGCAATATGTGGGCCAAAATAAAACCCACATAGCCTCCGAAAGGTCCATTGGTAGCTTTGAAAGGTCCATTCTACTTTACCCCCTACCCCGAAGAGCAAGAGATCTCTCCAAAGCCTATTTCAGTCACCGAGAGCTCACCAACAACAGCACTACTCAGAGGGATCATCTAGGCTGCTGCTCTCTCACGTCAGTGTTCACTCCAGAGTATCTTGTCTACTTTGTCTTCCTGGGATGTACTCTGCTGCCTCTGCTCATCATGCTGGCTATTTATGCCGATATCTTCAGGGTGGTTCGAGTTCACCTGAGGTCCTCCAAGAGATGGGAAATCCACATGGCCTGGACTCTTCTGCTCCTAGTAGGTATTTTCTGTTTATGCTGGATCCCGCTAAATGCTATAAACAGCCTGAGGCTCCTCTGCAGGGCCTGCTACCTTCCGGTACCCCTCATCCGCCTGGCTGTGCTCTTGTCACATTTAAACTCTTTCGCAAATCCTCTTGTTTATGCTATGAGAAAAAAAGACTTTGGCATGGCACTCAGATCAGTGTTCTTCAGACTTGTTTACTGCTGTGCATCACCTAAAGCCCTTCGACACAAAAACAAAATTCACCCAGAAACCTGAGAAGGAGACACTGGGGGGAAAGGAGGGTTCTCATTGGTCCTTTTTGTTGACTGTGAATGTTATTCAACATCAACGGCATCATTTCGACCATTATTTAATGGATGATATGGACAAGGTTAAAAAAAGCCAGTTCATTTCATGATTCCAGCTAGAACTTGAGAAGCAGTAGCTCCAGGAGCCATCCCAAATAATCCTGGTACATCTGATTGTTGAGGAACAACTTCCTTCATTAAAGATTTGTAGCAAACAAGGACAGTTCTAGTTTTATGTGGGCCCTTGAGAAATATATTCTCATTGGGCCCCTATGCATTGTGTGACATCACATACTACATCTTGTCACGCTTCAGCTCCACTGCGACTGATGTGTCCTCCTCTGCTGCTGATCGCCTCCAATTTTCAATACCTTCTCTACTGCCACCAATCATCCTCTGCTCCTTGCCACCTTCTCTAATACAGCTCTAATACCTTCTCTGGTCCTTGTCACTTTCTGTAATGCATTTGATCATCCTCTGCCCCTTGTCACCTTTTCCAGTGCCGCTCATCCTTGCTGCTTTCTCCACTGCTGCTGATTAGTTTGGGGGAAACCACCCAAGATTCGGGTTCGGCAAGTTCGGCTGAACATTGAATAAAAGTTTGGGTTCCCAAACCCGGTCGCCCTTAAAATCAGGGCAGGAAGCCTGCTGTAACTCACCTGAGCCCCACAATTCCTTTCCCGATGGCGTTCCTTTCAAATAGGCCATGGCCACAAAAAGATTTCCACCGCTCCCATGAATGAGGACACACCTAGTGCCAGCTTGCAAAATGACACATGGGAGTATTTTTTTCATTTTGTTGGTTTGAAAATTAGACATTTAAAAAAAAGGTTTACACCCCTTTCCAAAGCCAACCTCAGGGGCCAACCAGCTGGCCTCAGTATAGGAATCCAAATAATTGCAAATGACCAACTCTCCCTTCGTAAATATCCTCCAGCACGGACTTAGGAAAAACTCTTGAACAATTCCAACATGCAAAACAAAGACGGTGTCCAGCTCCCGGGATAAAACGTAACCTTTACTTGAAAACTCAATAATAACATCTAAACATGAAGATCCAAAAAAGAGTGTCAGAAGACAATGTATCCCCTCTAATCCTCCACCACACGTGACGCGTTTCAGGCTTCAAGAGCCCTTATGATTAAGGGCTCTTGAAGCCTGAAATGCGTCACGTGTGGTGGAGGATTAAGGGGATACATTATCCTCTGACACTCTTTTTTGGATCTTCATGTTTAGATATTATTATTGAGTTTTCAAGTAAAGGTTACGTTTTATCCCGGGAGCTGGACACCGTCTTTGTTTTGCTAAGTATAGGAATGTTGCGAACACCAGCACATACAAATGGGCACCGGGCGACTCCACAACCCCCAGCCCCAAGAGGGGTGCAGGTAATTGGACAGCATATCAGCCACACCAGCTGGTGATACCGGCAGGTGACATGATAGACCCCCACTTGTAAACTGACAATGAGGGTCCGTAGCAGAAGTAGTAATAAAAAGGAATAAAAAGAGGCCACAAAAATAAAAAATAAAAATTACCTTACTTACCTCGCCATACCTTCTTTAAGTCCTTTGCCAAGAGGCGGAGTCCTCATCAGGTGTCGGGTCTTCTGTGCACCTCACCAGGCGTTGTCCGGGTCCTTTGATGTGAATGAGGGGACACAGGTACCCAGCCAGGGAAGGAGCTATAGGGGCCTGGATGTAAATAGGAAAATGTTTGTTAGTTAATTAGGATCTCCTTTAGGTGGATTTAATAGGAGATTAAACCTTTTTATGGGTTCCCACCCTAGGAGTAAATGTTGGTTGTAGTACCCTTAATTAGACAAAAGATGGCAGCCATAGGCCGAAGACCATAGGGAATTATTAGGCTATACACTTTAATGGAGAATATTATAGAATAACACAGAGGGGAGTGATTGGCTGGAAGGTCTATGAGGGAACTGCCTATCAAATGTTTGTGAACATGTGGTGAAGGTTCTAGAAGCCCCCTAGAGGGTATATAAGGGAAAGAGACTCTGTAACCATTGTTCTATACCACTTGAATTGTTGTGAACAGAACAGAGAGAGAGCAACACATGTAGATCCAGTAAGTGAGCAGTGGCTACCTGTAGAAATCCAGTGGAGGCAGGCAGTAAGTAACTTGGATGTGAGAGGGACAGGAATCAGCTGCATACTTTGATGTTGGAATGCTGTATTGCTACTGTGCCTTGTGCCACCATTAAAAATGTTAAACCGGACCTTCACCATAATTTATTGAAAAGCCCAAATCCTTAAAAAATTATTCCCCAGCATCTAAAATTAATATATTTTAAGTTTTTAGTCACTTACTTATTATTCTTTCTCCCACTGGGCTCCAACTTTGTTCAGGACTTTAGGATACGGGCGCCGCCATCTTGACTCAGAAGCATCACACTTACTGAGGAGAGGAGAGTGGGATAAAGTACAGGGGGTGGGGTTATAGCTGTGCTTTGCTCAGACAGAGCAGAGCTGGGGTCAGGAAAAGGTCAGCAATCCCAGAATGCAGAGAAGCACAATCAGAAGCCACTTCCTGTTTGCAGGCTGCCTGATGTTCCATGAGCCGCCATCTTGGATGTTTAAAGGCTTATAACATGCAGTAGATGCAGGTAGGATGATTTTTAATGTGAGCAATCTGTATGTACAGGGTGTGGGAAACATATAAGATAGACTCTTATTCAGAGTGAAGGACTATAATAAAGAGAAACTCTACTTTCATCTATTTGGATGTTTATCATCTATTTGTGGCACACAGTGACTACCAACATCCCCCATGCTCGAGCCCCAGCACCCCACCAACACACAGACAGACTAGGAGCACCCTGGGCCCAGAAGAACCTGCTCCCTGGCATCCTCACCAAACACCAGGTGTGTGAGGGCAACAGAGCCTTTTTTCCCTCAGGTGGAGCCCCCATGTAACTAAATACATAACTGAAGGGGAGGGGGACTTCCTAGGGTATCCCCTTCCATAACTATCCCCCCACATCTCTAGTATATAGTCATTAACCTCTGTCCCCCTTCACTCCATATAGACACCCTGCTGGTATCAATTCAAAAGAGCTGGACAGAGGGTGGAATAAGGTTTTTGGGGGGTCTCTTTTATTATTTAACTACTTCATCCTGGAGGGTGGCTTACTGAACTCCACCTGCCTCTTTACCCACACTCGAATGGGCCAGGGGTTCAGAAGAGCCCAGGGCCCCTCAGCATAAGAGCCAGGGGGCCTGTGGGGGAGGGGGGCAGGTATTTTTTCTTTTTCATTATTAAGTAAAAAATGATAAAAATATAATTCCTGTATTTTTTTACGGAAAAAAAAACATATGGACATTTGACTCACTGATTCGAGAGTCAAATAAAAAAAGGGAGAACGGGAAATACTCTTGCAAAGTGGGTTGGGCTTTCTCTCACTCTATCACAACTGCAAGGTTGTTTCACATGCAAGAGAATATTCTGAACCAAAAGTTGTGAACCAAAGGTTAGGTGCAGAATTCTCCAATTACAGGCAGAGTGGCATCCCCCCTCCCATTCCCAATAGGCAGTGTGTCATTCCCCCTTCCCATTTCCCATAGGCAGTGTGGCATTTCCCCCTTCCCATTTCCCATAGGCAGTGTGGCATTTCCCCCTTCCCATTTCCCATAGGCAGTGTGGCATTTCCCCTCCCATCTCCCATAGGCAGTGTGACATTCCCCCCCATTTCCCATAGGCAGTGTGGCATTTCCCCTCCCATTTCCCATAGGCAGTGTGGCATTTCCCCTCCCATTTTGCCATAGGCAGTGTGACATTCCCCCCATTTCCCATAGGCAGTGTGACATTCCCCCCCCATTTCCCATAGGCAGTGTGGCATTTCCCCCTCCCATTTCCCATAGGCAGTGTGGCATTTCCCCCTCCCATTTCCCATAGGCAGTGTGGCATTTCCCCTTCCCATTTCCCATAGGCAGCGTGGCATTTCCCCCTCCCATTTCCCATAGGCAGTGTGGCATTTCCCCTTCCCATTTCCCATAGGCAGTGTGGCATTTCCCCCTCCCATTCCCATAGGCAGTGTGGCATTCCCCCTCCCATTTCCCTCCCATAGGCAGTGTGGCATTCCCCCTCCCATTCCCATAGGCAGTGTGGCATTCCCCCCTTCCAGTTCCCCATAGGCAGTGTGGCATTCCCCCCTTCCAGTTCCCCATAGGCAGTGTGACATTCCCCCCCATTTCCCATAGGCAGTGTGGCATTTCCCCCTTCCAGTTCCCTATAGGTGGCAGAAGAAGATGAAAAAACAAAAAGTCAACTCACATGTTACAGGTGTTCCTGCGTTACTGGCCGGGCTGCCACACTGCAGGAGGCTAGAAGAAACTACGACCTACTCAGAACATACAAACTGAAGCTTTTTTAAGGTTAACAACATTGTGGCTATACAACATTTTTGTAGACAGGTCGAATAGGAGAATTTAATTAATTCTCACCTTACGTGGCCCGCATCCCTGGTTTCCCTTTAGCTGAGACACACTCCATTTAGATGGTGGCGGGAGCGCGCTTCAGTCTATAGGGAAGCTGGGGATGCGGCCAGTGGCCAAATTTGTCAGGTGGGCATGGCTACATCATAGAAAAAAAGTGCATATATATTGAATTAGAAATACTATATCCCATAGAGTAAGTGCATGCGCCATAAATACCTAAAAAAGCCTTATACGCTAATACAGTATATATGGTATAGATTCATGGAGAAACCGTGTAGCGCCCGCCATACAAAATAGTGTCATTTGTGTATATGTGTTAATGGTTTCTAGGATTGTCTTTATGTGTTTTTGCCCTAAAATTAAAAGTATTTGGATTGTAGTATTGTTGAGTGGTGCAGAGGTTTGTTTCTGGCATATTTAGGGTGGTGTTTGGGCCGCCCCCACCTCTTTTGGATTGTCTGCTTGTATAGGCAGATTCCTGTACACTTTGGTCATTTGTATACTGGTGCGGTGGGTCTTTAAAAAAAATTAAAGGGACTGTTCGAGCACAGAAAACAAAATCTATACTTCCTTCTGTTGCCTGCAGCTGTTCATTCCAAGTGTCATTTCACTTCAAGTGCTCTAAAACATAAATGGACTTTACAGGCAAGGATACAAAAGAAATGTTACTTACCTACCAGCGTGCAGGCTCGATCCCACATTGTCCTGTGGGCTGCATCACATTTGCTTCAGAGCTATTAGGAGAAGGAGGAGGAGAGTGTTCTCAAGCAGGCCCAGGTGTGAATAGGTGCATAGAGTATATAAATGGAGGATGTTTATATGATTCGCCCCCTGCAGCCAATCAACAAGGGAGTTCAGGAACAGGTAGGCTTAATACCACCGGATCAGCTGTGCAGGACAAGTGAGTATGTGCATTTCTTGCATACAAGAAAGAAGGGGGAAGTGCCCGCCAAAACCCCTATAGACGCCTACCAGAGTCTTTACGCACACACCTCAAAATTATATATAAAAATATAAATTTATTAGATCAATACAACAAGTACATATCACATATAAGACATTTTAAAAAACATAGAAGACAACCTAATTACTTATCTGCCACAAGGGGGGGCTGTTGTAATGCGCTCTGATAGACATCACTATATTCCTAATATTACCTATATCAAAGCCACCTAACCAATTTTTGTGCTTAAATAATTCAATGGTTAACCACAATATTTAAAATACAAAATGCTTCCAACTAAAGTGCATCAATCACATAATAGAAATAGAACATAAGCCATATACAAAAATTATAACCAAGCAAGAAGATGTGCAAAGGAGAAAAAACAATGAAAACAATATACAGTGCCACTTATCTGAATGTGCTGTCAATCAGTCAGCACGTCCGTCCCCCCCCTTTTTTATCCTTTCAAGACCCACGCGTTCCGAGACAACGTCTCTTTCTCAAGGCAGAGTGCTCAACAGAAGGGTGCCATCAGTCCCCCCTTTAAATGCCCACCCGCCTCCGTTCCCCCGCTGCTCTGAGTGGAATCAGGTGTGCGGCGAACGCACTCCGGACGGAAGTGCGTCACGTCGGCCAGAACGGATACGCGTCCAGAACGGATAACGCGGAAATACGTCCAAGATGACACTCCCTACAACAAGGTTCAAGTGAACCCAGAATATACAACCCTACCAAACAATGTAAAACTGAGAAAGGAAAAAAAAAAAAAAATTTTTTTAAATAATTATCCAAAAATAAGGACGCCTGGAGTAACCAGGAGACCTATACAGATTGGGCTGGTGTAGTTCCGGGCTCTAAGCCTATTGCAACAACAAAAGAAAGGACAGGGGTTAATGGGTAACCCCCAAGAGAGAAACAGCGGCAGAGCTCCGGTTGACTACACCACGCCACTAAGAAAAACTTGAATACATTACAATACCATATGACAATAAATGTATTTATCCACACTGTAAAAAGATTTCAAACATCCGATTCCACAAAGTTTATAAGTAGACACAACAACAAAAATATACATAATAATCCTAGTACAGACGACATATACCTACAGTATAAATATACAGATAACATACACATATTGCTAACCATTAGTTCATCATACAGTGTATTTATTCTATGACCATAGAGGTTCTAGGCGGACTAGTTTCGCCTGAGTCCCAGGCTTCTTAAGCGCCCCTCTGTTCACACTGTTCCAAGAAAGCAAGATGACACTCCTGACAAGGCGGGCCTACCTCTCCCTGTGAAAGGGAGGAATACACCGCCCGCATGCGCAGCGCGGGACTGGGAACGAGGGGGGTGAGTATCACCCGGCGGAACCTGACACCCACTAAACAATTTAAATAACACACTCAAGACAACAAATATATACATCATTACCACAAATTCACACAATGACAAAACCATATCCTGTCTACTGATTTCAAACAATAAATAACAGTCTTATATATACTACTGGCGTCATTTTTGTTCACAGTATTCCTACTATAATTCCTATATTTCATAAATATGTGCATTTCTTATTTGATGCCTGGACTTTAAGTAGGAGATAATGAGGAACCCTATCACAGAGACGAGTGGGTGTTGTGTGCTAATGGTCCCTCTTATCTCATTCTTGTCTGCCATGCACGCTTTATTGGCTTGGGCAGATTGTGACAGCAGCATCTGTACATCACGTTATGGATAACGTGCCCAGTAACACCTTGCTGCTGTGTTTTTCTTCTGATAAGGAACCATAAAAATCACAAAGATATAGAGCCACTAATGTGAGACATTGGACCGGGCCAGCCTTAGGCTAAATGCCACCTTGTGCAAGATGGTGCCCCCCCCTAAACATACATGGGCAGGCTGATTCATTACTAGTGCCAGGTAACGGCAGGTGAGCGTCTGTTCAGAGGCACTAAGAGCGACCGCTAGTGGTGTGGGAGTCGCTATTACAGAGCACCTTAGTCGCTGTAGTAACCTGGCCGGTGTTGATGAATTTGATGTATGTCGGTCGCTCTAACACCAGTACAGAGCTATACGGGAGCGAATGGTAGCCGGCGCTCAAAATTGTGTCGCTGTAGCCCAGAGCGCCAGACGCTGCGTGATGAAAGTCTGATTTTGAACACATATCCACTAGTAACAAAGCGAAAACACATGGAATGACATTGTTATAACATTGTGACATTAACATTTTAATGCCAGACCTGTAATGACAATTCTACATAAAAATATTTAAAATCCAAAACGTTTTCAAAAATGACTCTTTCTAGGCCAGGAGAGGTGACACAATTATTTGAGAAAAAAAATTGAAGTAAAACCCTGTTTAAAGTGGACCAACAACCAGGGGCGATCGGCCCGGGAATCTATAAGATTCTCGGGCCGATCAGATCCCTTCCCGCGGGGCATCCGAAATCGGGATGTCCCGCGAGGTGAAACCCCGCAGGAAACCCACAATCCTACCTTTTCCACGTTCCAGCGACGCATGCACGTCCGCCGCCGCCACCTCCTGCGCGTCCCTCTAGCAGGGCGTGCTCCTGCGCCGGCCGTTTGTGAATGGCCGCCGCGGGTGCGCTCCCTGTAAGAGGGATGCGCGGGAGGCGGCGGCGGATGCGCGGGAGGCGGCGGCGGATGCGCTCTGCTCGCCCGGCGCTGCCTCTCGCTTGTCCGCCGGCAGGGATTGGCAGCAGCGGTCACGTGGGAGCGGGGAGAGGTGAGTTTTCGGGGCTTTCTGGGGGGTTTCACACAGCGGGGCACCCCCGATCGGGGTGCCCCACCGAAGTGGACCAAAACCCAGGATAGTCAAAATCCTGGGTGTTGGTCCACTTTAAAGAGAAAAGAAGGAGCTTCCATTGAAATGTATGGGAGAGCGACAGGTAGCAACAGGTAATACCTGGCACTCTGGAAGCCACCGGGATCCGCTGAGCCGTCTGTGATGATGAATTGGTCGCTACGTGACGCTGTAAGAGGCGTTCACCGGAATCGGCTTCATAAATGTGGTTTTGCGCACAGCGTCCGGCGTTCACCAGATGCTGCCTGCCGCTTACAAGGCACTACCTGCCGCTATCCCTTGATGAATAAACCCCATGCTATACATTCACACTCTAAAAGTAAAAAAAAAGGAAGAACTGGAGTATAAAAAAAAGAGAGTTGAGAAGGGAATGTGGAAAAGAGAAAAAAGAAGGGGAAGTAAAAAAGACTTTGGGAAGCTACATATGAAACTAGGCCAGGCGGCAATAATCAGGAACCTGTGGGGGCAGCTAATGGCCCAGGTAACAGCTAGGCAATGGGCACACAGGATGCCGCCCTAATCTTTCTATAAGGGGGTGTCAGTGTGCGCCATTTAGACATCGGTTTTAAAAGTTCTCAATGCTCTTCTTTTTTCTTCGCTTCTTGCCCGTTTTTGTCCTTTGCTTTCTCCTGATAATCCCCCAATCTCTTTTACTTATTATGCTATCTCCACACTGCCTCCTTCTTCTTTTTCCCTCCATCTTTCACACATTTCCTCTAGCTTTTCTTTCCTCTCCCTCTTTTTTTTTACATTTCTTCCATCTCTCACTTCCCCCCCTTTCTTTTCCACATTTCTTTGTCTCTCTTGTTTTCATCTTAAGTCTTCCCCTTTTTGTATTTCCATCTTTTTTCCTCTCATTTCCATGCTCTATGCATTTATCTCTGTCTTCCTCTTTTCCACACCGCTGCCTCTCTTTCTTTTCCACATTCCCTTATCTCTCTTTCTTTTACATTAGTTTCCTCTCTCTCAGTTTATGCATTCCCTTCTCTCTCTCTTTTGCATATTGCTTTCTTCTCTCTCTATTTTCCTTCTCTCTGTCTCTTTTCCACATTGCTTTCTTCTCTCTATATATTTTCCACATTCCGTCCTTCTCTCTCCTACTGTTTTCCATATTCCCCTTCTCTCTTTTTTCGACATTTCCCCTACTCACTTTCTTTCTCTATTGTATACATTCCCTCCTTCTCCGTCTCTATTTTCCACATCTCCTCATCCTCTCTTTATTCTCCACATTCTCTCTCTCTTACATTTTACATTCGCTCCTTCTTCTCTCTGTTATTTTCCACATTCTCTCCTTTTCTCTCTTATTTTCCACATTCTCTCCTTCTTCTCTTTCTTATTTTCCACCATCTCCCATTCTCTCTCTCTATTTTCCACATTTGCCTCTCTCTCTTTTTCTCTCTCCTTTTCACTTTCTTATATTCCACTTTCTCTCCTTCTTCTCTCTCTTATTTTCCACATTCTCTCTTTCTTCTCTCTCTTATTTTCACATTCTCTCCTTCTTCTTTCTCTTATTTATCCTTCTCCTCTCTCTTATTTTCCACCATATGTCATTCTTCTCTCACTTATTTCCCACCATCTCTCCTTCTTCTCTCTCTTATTTTCCACATTCTCTCCCTCTTCTTTCTCTTATTTTCCACATTCTATCCTTCTCCTCTCTATTATTTTCCACCATATTTCATACTTCTCTCACTTATTTCCCACCATCTCTCCCTCTTCTCTCTCTTATTTTCCACATTCTCTCCCTCTTCTTTCTCTTATTTTCCACATTCTATCCTTCTCCTCTCTATTATTTTCCACCATATTTCATTCTTCTCTCACTTATTTCCCACCATCTCTCCCTCTTCTCTCTCTTATTTTCCACATTCTCTCCCTCTTCTTTCTCTTATTTTCCACATTCTCTCCCTCTTCTTTCTCTTATTTTCCACATTCTATCCTTCTCCTCTCTATTATTTTCCACCATATTTCATTCTTCTCTCACTTATTTCCCACCATCTCTCCTTCTTCTCTCTTATTTTCCACATTCTCTCCCTCTTCTTTCTCTTATTTTCCACATTCTATCCTTCGCCTCTCTATTATTTTCCACCATATTTCATTCTTCTCTCACTTATTTCCCCCCATCTCTCCCTCTTCTCTCTCTTATTTTCCACATTCTCTCCCTCTTCTTTCTCTTATTTTCCACATTCTCTCCCTCTTCTTTCTCTTATTTTCCACATTCTCTCCCTCTTCTTTCTCTTATTTTCCACATTCTCTCCCTCGTCTTTCTCTTATTTTCCACATTCTCTCCTTCTCTCTTTTATCTCCCACCATCTCCCATTCTCTCTGGCTATTTTCCACATTTCCCACTTTCTCTCTTTCTATTTTCCACATTTTTCTTGCCTCTAACTTCGACCTTGTGATAGTCTTTTTCTGTTAAAAGAGAAAAAAACAGACCTACAGCTCACCCTGGTGGTGGATACGGAACAGTGCAGGGAGAGGAATCCGAAACTGTATGTGTGGCATATGATGGTTGATTCAGCACAATTTTTTGTTCCTTCATCTTATGTTTTTTTTAGAGAAAATGCTTTACTAACTCACAAATGTGAGTAAAAAACAAATATGTTGCTGAATCAACCCTTTGGAAGGCAGAGCAGGCCGGGGCCCCATCCAGGGTTCAAGCTGCATTAGTCACTCTTAGTGCTCATGCCCCCTCCATTTACGCCGATGTGCATAGTCATGTAGGTAATAAAATGCTCCTGCAAATCTTTTCCTGGCTAGAAGCCTATTCATCAACTTGGTGGCCTGGGGTAGGTGAGTATATTCTTTAGGTAAAAGTTGGGGTTAGGGTTCTGCTTTGGGGTGCTGTTGGCAAGATACTTTTTGCACATACACAAAACCCACGTGGTTAAAGTGGACCCCCTGAGATTGGCCCGGGAATCTATAAGATTACCAGGCAGAATGATTCCTCCCCCCTCAGGTCACCCCATACACTCTCTCTCCTTTTCTCTCTCTTATATTCCACATTCTCTCTAGAGATGAGCGAATCGATTCTGACGAACCCGAATTCGTTACGAATTTCAGGAAAAATTTGATTTGTTACGATTCTGAATATCGCCGCGATTTGATCGCTCGAATCGATTCCTTAAAACTCCATTTACTGCTACGGTATCCAGCCCATCTGAAATGGTGGATCCACATGTCAGGACATGTCCCATGGGGCAAGGAATCCTGGGTATGTGTCACATGCTACCTATCAGCAGACAGGCTTACCGATGATGTCACAGACCTTTATAAGCGGCGGCCATTTTGCGGAAGATCATTCTGACACTGTATTGCGGCCAGAGCAGATCAGGCGAGGGACAGATAGACAGACAGATAGATAGATAGATAGATAGATAGATAGATAGATAGATAGATAGATAGATACAGCGAGGGAGAGATAGATAGATAGATAGATAGATAGATAGATAGATAGATAGATAGATAGATAGATAGAGAAGGAGAGAGGCTGTGACCGTGACAGAGAAAGACAGGGAAAGTTTAAAGTGTTTGCATTAGCTTTCAAGACTATTTAGTGTTAATAACACACCAGCCTATTAAGCTTTTCCTTTTCCTGGTGTCATTCTTCAAAAAGCGTGCTAGCATAACTATTTCAAGAGTACCTGTCTACTAACTGGTTGCATTTTGTAAACAAAGTCACTTTTCCACTATAAAAGCAGCCAACCTATGTATTTGAAGAGGGGACATCCCAAATACTAGCATAACTATTTCAAGAGTACCTGTCTACTAACTGGTGGCATTTTGTAAACAAAGTCACTTTTTAAGCAAACTAAAAGCCGGGGGGGGGGTCATCCCAAATACTAGCACGTGTCTTTTAAGAGTACCGTCCGACTTACCTTTTGCCTTTTGTATAAAAAAAGTCTGGTTTTCAAGTTTAAAGCACCCATTGCCTTTCACCGGGGGCCATTGTCAGTGCTACCACTTATCTTTTAAGAGTACCTGCCTACTAATCTTTTGCCTTTTGTAAAAAAAAGTCTGGTTTTCAAGTTTAAAGCACCCATTGCCTTTCACCGGGGGCCATTGTCAGTGTTACCACTTATCTTTTACAAGTACCGGCCAATTTACCTTTTGCCTTTTGTATAAATAAGTCTGGTTTTCAAGTTTAAAGCACCCATTGCCTTTCACCGGGGGCCATTGTCAGTGCTACCACTTATCTTTTAAGAGTACCGGCCAACTTACCTTTTGCCTTTTTTTTGAAAAAAGTCTGGATTTCAAGTTTAAAGCACCCATTGCCTTTCACCGGGGGCCATTGTCAGTGCTACCACTTATCTTTTACGAGTATCGGCCGATTTACCTTTTGCCTTTTGTATAAATAAGTCTGGTTTTCAAGTTTAAAGCACCCATTGCCTTTCACCGGGGGCCATTGTCAGTGCTACCACTTATATTTTAAGAGTACCTGCCTACTAACCTTTTGCCTTTTGTAAAAAAAAAGTCTGGTTTTCAAGTTTAAAGCACCCATTGCCTTTCACCGGGGGCCATTGTCAGTGCTACCACTTATCTTTTAAGAGTACCGTCCGACTTACCTTTTGCCTTTTTTTAAAAAAAAGTCTGGTTTTCAAGTTTAAAGCACCCATTACCTTTCACTGGGGGCCATTGTCAGTGCTACCACTTATCTTTTAAGAGTACCGACCGACTTAACTTTTGCCTTTTTTTTAAAAAAAAGTCTGGTTTTCAAGTTTAAAGCACCCATTGCCTTTCACCGGGGGCCATTGTCAGTGCTACCTCTTATCTTTTAAGAGTACCGGCCGACTTAACTTTTGCCTTTTGTATAAAAAAAGTCTGGTTTTCAAGTTTAAAGCACCCATTGCCTTTCACCGGGGGCCATTGTCAGTGCTACCACTTATCTTTTAAGAGTACCTGCCTACTAATCTTTTGCCTTTTGTAAAAAAATGTCTGGTTTTCAAGTTTAAAGCACCCATTGCCTTTCACCGGGGGCCATTGTCAGTGCTACCACTTATCTTTTACAAGTACCGGCCAATTTACCTTTTGCCTTTTATATAAATAAGTCTGGTTTTCAAGTTTAAAGCACCCATTGCCTTTCACCGGGGGCCATTGTCAGTGCTACCACTTATCTTTTAAGAGTACCGGCCAACTTACCTTTTGCCTTTATTTAAAAAAAAGTCTGGATTTCAAGTTTAAAGCACCCATTGCCTTTCACCGGGGGCCATTGTCAGTGCTACCACTTATCTTTTACGAGTATCGGACGATTTACCTTTTGCCTTTTGTATAAATAAGTCTGGTTTTCAAGTTTAAAGCACCCATTGCCTTTCACCGGGGGCCATTGTCAGTGCTAACACTTATCTTTTAAGAGTACCTACCTACTAACCTTTTGCCTTTTGTAAAAAAAAAGTCTGGTTTTCAAGTTTAAAGCACCCATTGCCTTTCACCTGGGGCCATTGTCAGTGCTAACACTTATCTTTTAAGAGTACCTGCCTACTAACCTTTTGCCTTTTGTATAAAAAAAAGTCTGGTTTTCAAGTTTAAAGCACCCATTGCCTTTCACTGGGGGCCATTGTCAGTGCTACCTCTTATCTTTTAAGAGTACCGGCCGACTTAACTTTTGCCTTTTGTATAAAAAAAGTCTGGTTTTCAAGTTTAAAGCACCCATTGCCTTTCACCGGGGGCCATTGTCAGTGCTACCACTTATCTTTTAAGAGTACCGTCTGACTTACCTTTTGCCTTTTTTTTAAAAAAAAGTCTGTTTTTCAAGTTTAAAGCACCCATTGCCTTTCACCGGGGGCCATTGTCAGTGCTACCACTTATATTTTAAGAGTACCTGCCTACTAACCTTTTGCCTTTTGTAAAAAAAAAGTCTGGTTTTCAAGTTTAAAGCACCCATTGCCTTTCACCTGGGGCCATTGTCAGTGCTAACACTTATCTTTTAAGAGTACCTGCCTACTAACCTTTTGCCTTTTGTATAAAAAAAGTCTGGTTTTCAAGTTTAAAGCACCCATTGCCTTTCACTGGGGGCCATTGTCAGTGCTACCTCTTACCTTTTAAGAGTACCGGCCGACTTAACTTTTGCCTTTTTTTAAAAAAAAGTCTGGTTTTCAAGTTTAAAGCACCCATTACCTTTCACTGGGGGCCATTGTCAGTGCTACCACTTATCTTTTACGAGTATCGGCCGATTTACCTTTTGCCTTTTGTATAAATAAGTCTGGTTTTCAAGTTTAAAGCACCCATTGCCTTTCACCGGGGGCCATTGTCAGTGCTACCACTTATGTTTTAAGAGTACCTGCCTACTAACCTTTTGCCTTTTGTAAAAAAAAAGTCTGGTTTTCAAGTTTAAAGCACCCATTACCTTTCACTGGGGGCCATTGTCAGTGCTACCACTTATCTTTTAAGAGTACCGACCGACTTAACTTTTGCCTTTTTTTAAAAAAAATGTCTGGTTTTCAAGTTTAAAGCACCCATTGCCTTTCACCGGGGGCCATTGTCAGTGCTACCACTTATCTTTTACGAGTATCGGCCGATTTACCTTTTGCCTTTTGTATAAATAAGTCTGGTTTTCAAGTTTAAAGCACCCATTGCCTTTTACCGGGGGCCATTGTCAGTGCTACCACTTATCTTTTAAGAGTATCTGCCTACTAATCTTTTGCCTTTTTGTAAAAAAAAGTCAGGTTTTCAAGTTTAAAGCACCCATTGCCTTTCACCGGGGGCCATTGTCAGTGCTACCACTTATCTTTTACAAGTACCGGCCAATTTACCTTTTGCCTTTTGTATAAATAAGTCTGGTTTTCAAGTTTAAAGCACCCATTGCCTTTCACCGGGGGCCATTGTCAGTGCTACCACTTATCTTTTAAGAGTACCGGCCAACTTACCTTTTGCCTTTTTTTTAAAAAAGTCTGGTTTTCAAGTTTAAAGCACCCATTGCCTTTCACCGGGGGCCATTGTCAGTGCTACCACTTATCTTTTACGAGTATCGGCCGATTTACCTTTTGCCTTTTGTATAAATAAGTCTGGTTTTCAAGTTTAAAGCACCCATTGCCTTTTACCGGGGGCCATTGTCAGTGCTACCACTTATCTTTTAAGAGTACCTGCCTACTAATCTTTTGCCTTTTTGTAAAAAAAAGTCTGGTTTTCAAGTTTAAAGCACCCATTGCCTTTCACCGGGGGCCATTGTCAGTGCTACCACTTATCTTTTACAAGTACCGGCCAATTTACCTTTTGCCTTTTGTATAAATAAGTCTGGTATTCAAGTTTAAAGCACCCATTGCCTTTCACCGGGGGCCATTGTCAGTGCTACCACTTATCTTTTAAGAGTACCGGCCAACTTACCTTTTGCCTTTTTTTAAAAAAAAATCTGGATTTCAAGTTTAAAGCACCCATTGCCTTTCACCGGGGGCCATTGTCAGTGCTACCACTTATGTTTTAAGAGTACCTGCCTACTAACCTTTTGCCTTTTGTAAAACAAAAGGCTGGTTTTCAAGTTTAAAGCACCCATTGCCTTTCACTGGGGGCCATTGTCAGTGCTACCACTTATCTTTTAAGAGTACCTGCCTACTAACCTTTTGCCTTTTGTAAAAAAAAAGTCTGGTTTTCAAGTTTAAAGCACCCATTGCCTTTCACCGGGGGCCATTGTCAGTGCTACCACTTATCTTTTTCAAGTACCGGCCAATTTACCTTTTGCCTTTTGTATAAATAAGTCTAGTTTTCAAGTTTAAAGCACCCATTGCCTTTCACCGGGGGCCATTGTCAGTGCTACCACTTATCTTTTAAGAGTACCGGCCAACTTACCTTTTGCCTTTTTTTTTAAAAAAGTCTGGATTTCAAGTTTAAAGCACCCATTGCCTTTCACCGGGGGCCATTGTCAGTGCTACCACTTATCTTTTACAAGTACCGGCCAATTTACCTTTTGCCTTTTGTATAAATAAGTCTGGTTTTCAAGTTTAAAGCACCCATTGCCTTTCACAGGGGGCCATTGTCAGTGCTACCACTTATCTTTTAAGAGTACCGGCCGACTTACCTTTTGTCTTTTTTAAAAAAAAGTCTGGATTTCAAGTTTAAAGCACCCATTGCCTTTCACCGGGGGCCATTGTCAGTGCTACCACTTATCTTTTACGAGTATCGGCCGATTTACCTTTTGCCTTTTGTATAAATAAGTCTGGTTTTCAAGTTTAAAGCACCCATTGCCTTTCACCGGGGGCCATTGTCAGTGCTACCACTTATATTTTAAGAGTACCTGCCTACTAACCTTTTGCCTTTTGTAAAAAAAAAGTCTGGTTTTCAAGTTTAAAGCACCCATTAACTTTCACTGGGGGCCATTGTCAGTGCTACCACTTATCTTTTAAGAGTACCGGCCAACTTACCTTTTGCCTTTTTTTTTTTTAAAAGTCTGGTTTTCAAGTTTAAAGCACCCATTGCCTTTCACCGGGGGCCATTGTCAGTGCTACCACTTATCTTTTACGAGTATCGGCCGATTTACCTTTTGCCTTTTGTATAAATAAGTCTGGTTTTCAAGTTTAAAGCACCCATTGCCTTTTACCGGGGGCCATTGTCAGTGCTACCACTTATCTTTTAAGAGTATCTGCCTACTAATCTTTTGCCTTTTTGTAAAAAAAAGTCAGGTTTTCAAGTTTAAAGCACCCATTGCCTTTCACCGGGGGCCATTGTCAGTGCTACCACTTATCTTTTACAAGTACCGGCCAATTTACCTTTTGCCTTTTGTATAAATAAGTCTGGTTTTCAAGTTTAAAGCACCCATTGCCTTTCACCGGGGGCCATTGTCAGTGCTACCACTTATCTTTTAAGAGTACCGGCCAACTTACCTTTTGTCTTTTTTTAAAAAAAAGTCTGGATTTCAAGTTTAAAGCACCCATTGCCTTTCACCGGGGGCCATTGTCAGTGCTACCACTTATCTTTTACAAGTATCGGCCGATTTACCTTTTGCCTTTTGTATAAATAAGTCTGGTTTTCAATTTTAAAGCACCCATTGCCTTTCACTGGGGGCCATTGTCAGTGCTACCACTTATCTTTTACAAGTACCGGTCAATTTACCTTTTGCCTTTTGTATAAATAAGTCTGGTTTTCAAGTTTAAAGCACCCATTGCCTTTCACCGGGGGCCATTGTCAGTGCTACCAGTTATCTTTTAAGAGTACCGGCCGACTTACCTTTTGTCTTTTTAAAAAAAAAAGTCTGGATTTCAAGTTTAAAGCACCCATTGCCTTTCACCGGGGGCCATTGTCAGTGCTACCACTTATCTTTTACGAGTATCGGCCGATTTACCTTTTGCCTTTTGTATAAATAAGTCTGGTTTTCAAGTTTAAAGCACCCATTGCCTTTCACCGGGGGCCATTGTCAGTGCTACCACTTATGTTTTAAGAGTACCTGCCTACTAACCTTTTGCCTTTTGTAAAAAAAAAGTCTGGTTTTCAAGTTTAAAGCACCCATTACCTTTCACTGGGGGCCATTGTCAGTGCTACCACTTATCTTTTAAGAGTACCGACCGACTTAACTTTTGCCTTTTTTTAAAAAAAAGTCTGGTTTTCAAGTTTAAAGCACCCATTGCCTTTCACCGGGGGCCATTGTCAGTGCTACCACTTATCTTTTACGAGTATCGGCCGATTTACCTTTTGCCTTTTGTATAAATAAGTCTGGTTTTCAAGTTCAAAGCACCCATTGCCTTTTACCGGGGGCCATTGTCAGTGCTACCACTTATCTTTTAAGAGTACCTGCCTACTAATCTTTTGCCTTTTTGTAAAAAAAGGTCAGGTTTTCAAGTTTAAAGCACCCATTGCCTTTCACCGGGGGCCATTGTCAGTGCTACCACTTATCTTTTACAAGTACCGGCCAATTTACCTTTTGCCTTTTGTATAAATAAGTCTGGTTTTCAAGTTTAAAGCACCCATTGCCTTTCACCGGGGGCCATTGTCAGTGCTACCAGTTATCTTTTAAGAGTACCGGCCGACTTACCTTTTGTCTTTTTAAAAAAAAAAGTCTGGATTTCAAGTTTAAAGCACCCATTGCCTTTCACCGGGGGCCATTGTCAGTGCTACCACTTATCTTTTACGAGTATCGGCCGATTTACCTTTTGCCTTTTGTATAAATAAGTCTGGTTTTCAAGTTCAAAGCACCCATTGCCTTTTACCGGGGGCCATTGTCAGTGCTACCACTTATCTTTTAAGAGTACCTGCCTACTAATCTTTTGCCTTTTTGTAAAAAAAGGTCAGATTTTCAAGTTTAAAGCACCCATTGCCTTTCACCGGGGGCCATTGTCAGTGCTACCACTTATCTTTTACAAGTACCGGCCAATTTACCTTTTGCCTTTTGTATAAATAAGTCTGGTTTTCAAGTTTAAAGCACCCATTGCCTTTCACCGGGGGCCATTGTCAGTGCTACCACTTATCTTTTAAGAGTACCGGCCAACTTACCTTTTGCCTTTTTTTAAAAAAAAGTCTGGATTTCAAGTTTAAAGCACCCATTGCCTTTCACTGGGGGCCATTGTCAGTGCTACCACTTATCTTTTACAAGTACCGGCCAATTTACCTTTTGCCTTTTGTATAAATAAGTCTGGTTTTCAAGTTTAAAGCACCCATTGCCTTTCACCGGGGGCCATTGTCAGTGCTACCACTTATCTTTTAAGAGTACCGGCCAACTTACCTTTTGCCTTTTTTAAAAAAAAAATCTGGATTTCAAGTTTAAAGCACCCATTGCCTTTCACCGGGGGCCATTGTCAGTGCTACCACTTATCTTTTACGAGTATCGGCCGATTTACCTTTTGCCTTTTGTGTAAATAAGTCTGGTTTTCAAGTTTAAAGCACCCATTGCCTTTCACCGGGGGCCATTGTCAGTGCTACCACTTATGTTTTAAGAGTACCTGCCTACTAACCTTTTGCCTTTTGTAAAAAAAAAGTCTGGTTTTCAAGTTTAAAGCACCCATTGCCTTTCACTGGGGGCCATTGTCAGTGCTACCACTTATCTTTTAAGAGTACCGTCCGACTTACCTTTTGCCTTTTTTTAAAAAAAAGTCTGGTTTTCAAGTTTAAAGCACCCATTACCTTTCACTGGGGGCCATTGTCAGTGCTACCACTTATCTTTTAAGAGTACCGACCGACTTAACTTTTGCCTTTTTTTTAAAAAAAAGTCTGGTTTTCAAGTTTAAAGCACCCATTGCCTTTCACCGGGGGCCATTGTCAGTGCTACCTCTTATCTTTTAAGAGTACCGGCCGACTTAACTTTTGCCTTTTGTATAAAAAAAGTCTGGTTTTCAAGTTTAAAGCACCCATTGCCTTTCACCGGGGGCCATTGTCAGTGCTACCACTTATCTTTTAAGAGTACCTGCCTACTAATCTTTTGCCTTTTGTAAAAAAATGTCTGGTTTTCAAGTTTAAAGCACCCATTGCCTTTCACCGGGGGCCATTGTCAGTGCTACCACTTATCTTTTACAAGTACCGGCCAATTTACCTTTTGCCTTTTGTATAAATAAGTCTGGTTTTCAAGTTTAAAGCACCCATTGCCTTTCACCGGGGGCCATTGTCAGTGCTACCACTTATCTTTTAAGAGTACCGGCCAACTTACCTTTTGCCTTTTTTTAAAAAAAAGTCTGGATTTCAAGTTTAAAGCACCCATTGCCTTTCACCGGGGGCCATTGTCAGTGCTACCACTTATCTTTTACGAGTATCGGCCGATTTAACTTTTGCCTTTTGTATAAATAAGTCTGGTTTTCAAGTTTAAAGCACCCATTGCCTTTCACCGGGGGCCATTGTCAGTGCTACCACTTATATTTTAAGAGTACCTGCCTACTAACCTTTTGCATTTTGTATAAAAAAAGTCTGGTTTTCAAGTTTAAAGCACCCATTGCCTTTCACTGGGGGCCATTGTCAGTGCTACCTCTTATCTTTTAAGAGTACCTGCCTACTAACCTTTTGCCTTTTGTAAAAAAAAAGTCTGGTTTTCAAGTTTAAAGCACCCATTGCCTTTCACCTGGGGCCATTGTCAGTGCTAACACTTATCTTTTAAGAGTACCTGCCTACTAACCTTTTGCATTTTGTATAAAAAAAGTCTGGTTTTCAAGTTTAAAGCACCCATTGCCTTTCACTGGGGGCCATTGTCAGTGCTACCTCTTATCTTTTAAGAGTACCGGCCGACTTAACTTTTGCCTTTTGTATAAAAAAAGTCTGGTTTTCAAGTTTAAAGCACCCATTGCCTTTCACCGGGGGCCATTGTCAGTGCTACCACTTATCTTTTAAGAGTACCGTCCGACTTACCTTTTGCCTTTTTTTAAAAAAAAAGTCTGGTTTTCAAGTTTAAAGCACCCATTGCCTTTCACCGGGGGCCATTGTCAGTGCTACCATATTTTAAGAGTACCTGCCTACTAACCTTTTGCCTTTTGTATAAAAAAAGTCTGGTTTTCAAGTTTAAAGCACCCATTGCCTTTCACTGGGGGCCATTGTCAGTGCTACCTCTTACCTTTTAAGAGTACCGGCCGACTTAACTTTTGCCTTTTTTAAAAAAAAAGTCTGGTTTTCAAGTTTAAAGCACCCATTACCTTTCACTGGGGGCCATTGTCAGTGCTACCACTTATCTTTTAAGAGTACCGACCGACTTAACTATTGCCTTTTTTTTTAAAAAAAGTCTGGTTTTCAAGTTTAAAGCACCCATTGCCTTTCACCGGGGGCCATTGTCAGTACTACCACTTATCTTTTACGAGTATCGGCCGATTTACCTTTTGCCTTTTGTATAAATAAGCCTGGTTTTCAAGTTTAAAGCACCCATTGCCTTTTACCGGGGGCCATTGTCAGTGCTACCACTTATCTTTTAAGAGTACCTGCCTACTAATCTTTTGCCTTTTTGTAAAAAAAAGTCTGGTTTTCAAGTTTAAAGCACCCATTGCCTTTCACCGGGGGCCATTGTCAGTGCTACCACTTATCTTTTACAAGTACCGGCCAATTTACCTTTTGCCTTTTGTATAAATAAGTCTGGTTTTCAAGTTTAAAGCACCCATTGCCTTTCACCGGGGGCCATTGTCAGTGCTACCACTTATCTTTTAAGAGTACCGGCCAACTTACCTTTTGCCTTTTTTTTAAAAAAAGTCTGGATTTCAAGTTTAAAGCACCCATTGCCTTTCACCGGGGGCCATTGTCAGTGCTACCACTTATCTTTTACAAGTACCGGCCAATTTACCTTTTGCCTTTTGTATAAATAAGTCTGGTTTTCAAGTTTAAAGCACCCATTGCCTTTCACCGGGGGCCATTGTCAGTGCTACCACTTATCTTTTAAGAGTACCGGCCAACTTACCTTTTGCCTTTTTTTAAAAAAAAGTCTGGATTTCAAGTTTAAAGCACCCATTGTCTTTCACCGGGGGCCATTGTCAGTGCTACCACTTATCTTTTACGAGTATCGGCCGATTTACCTTTTGCCTTTTGTATAAATAAGTCTGGTTTTCAAGTTTAAAGCACCCATTGCCTTTCCCCGGGGGCCATTGTCAGTGCTACCACTTATGTTTTAAGAGTACCTGCCTACTAACCTTTTGCCTTTTGTAAAAAAAAAGTCTGTTTTTCAAGTTTAAAGCACCCATTACCTTTCACTGGGGGCCATTGTCAGTGCTACCACTTATCTTTTAAGAGTACCGACCGACTTAACTTTTGCCTTTTTTTTAAAAAAAGTCTGGTTTTCAAGTTTAAAGCACCCATTGCCTTTCACCGGGGGCCATTGTCAGTGCTACCACTTATCTTTTACGAGTATCGGCCGATTTACCTTTTGCCTTTTGTATAAATAAGTCTGGTTTTCAAGTTCAAAGCACCCATTGCCCTTTACCGGGGGCCATTGTCAGTGCTACCACTTATCTTTTAAGAGTACCTGCCTACTAATCTTTTGCCTTTTTTAAAAAAAAGTCTGGTTTTCAAGTTTAAAGCACCCATTGCCTTTCACCGGGGGCCATTGTCAGTGCTACCACTTATCTTTTACAAGTACCGGCCAATTTACCTTTTGCCTTTTGTATAAATAAGTCTGGTTTTCAAGTTTAAAGCACCCATTGCCTTTCACCGGGGGCCATTGTCAGTGCTACCACTAATCTTTTAAGAGTACCGGCCAACTTACCTTTTGCCTTTTTTAAAAAAAAAGTCTAGATTTCAAGTTTAAAGCACCCATTGCCTTTCACCGGGGGCCATTGTCAGTGCTACCACTTATCTTTTACGAGTATCGGCCGATTTACCTTTTGCCTTTTGTATAAATATGTCTGGATTTCAAGTTTAAAGCACCCATTGCCTTTCACCGGGGGCCATTGTCAGTGCTACCACTTATGTTTTAAGAGTACCTGCCTACTAACCTTTTGCCTTTTGTAAAAAAAAAGTCTGGTTTTCAAGTTTAAAGCACCCATTGCTTTTCACTGGGGGCCATTGTCAGTGCTACCACTTATCTTTTAAGAGTACCTGCCTACTAACCTTTTGCCTTTTGTTAAAAAAAAAGTCTGGTTTTCAAGTTTAAAGCACCCATTGCCTTTCACCGGGGGCCATTGTCAGTGCTACCTCTTATCTTTTAAGAGTACCGGCCGACTTAACTTTTGCCTTTTGTATAAAAAAAGTCTGGTTTTCAAGTTTAAAGCACCCATTGCCTTTCACCGGGGGCCATTGTCAGTGCTACCACTTATCTTTTAAGAGTACCGTCCGACTTACCTTTTGCCTTTTTAAAAAAAAAAGTCTGGTTTTCAAGTTTAAAGCACCCATTACCTTTCACTGGGGGCCATTGTCAGTGCTACCACTTATCTTTTAAGAGTACCGACCGACTTACCTTTTGCCTTTTTTTAAAAAAAAAGTCTGGTTTTCAAGTTTAAAGCACCCATTGCCTTTCCCCGGGGGCCATTTATCTTTTAAGAGTACCTGCCTACTAACCTTTTGCCTTTTGTAAAAAAAAAGTTTGGTTTTCAAGTTTAAAGCACCCATTGCATTTCACCCTGGGCATCCAGAATACTAGCACTTTTAGCAGCTTTTAAGAGTGTCACACTCTGGTAACTCCAGCCCTCTAGGTAAGCCCTCAACCCCCAATCTTCGCAGCCAGCTTCACCTGTAGGAGCCCCCGCTTGCCGGGACGCAAAATACGCCTGCCCGGGATCGGTTGCCCCCAGGACTTCAATGGCTCAAAGGATGAGAGCTTACTGGGTTAGATGGCTAAGAGCGAGTGTAGCAGAAGTCCAGAACCAGGCCAGAGGTTGACACGGGGAAGTCGGAGATCGCAGCGGTACACAGGGAAGAGGCAGCTCGAGGTCAGGGTACAAAGCAGAGGTCGGCAACGGAGATCAGATCGAGAATAGTCGGTTCAGGCAGGGGTCGGCAACGGAGATCAGATCGAGAATAGTCGGTTCAGGCAGGGGTCGGCAACGGAGATCAGATCGAGAATAGTCGGTTCAGGCAGGGGGCGGCAACGGAGATCAGATCGAGATATATCACAAGACTATGCAGGGTACAAGGCGCTATCACAGGCACTGAGCAACTGACAGGGTGAAACCTTTATAGGGACAGATATGATGGGAGGTGAGTGTGTGATTGGTGCAACTAGGAACTGGTCATTGATTGGGAGAACAGGGAGTGCCCAATATGGACTCATTGGCCCAGACAGGATGGGGGCGTAAGCCCCACTAAACCTAGGGCTCATTGGCCCTTTAATACGAACCAGGGGGCGTGCCAGAGCCCCCTGGCTGATCAGCTACAGCCTCCGGCGGGCGCGCTGAGTACAGTGCCGCCGGAGGGCATAAAGATAAATAACATAAAGCAGACGCCGCACGGCGCGGCCGCCGGGCAGGAGCTGCTGGGACCGACCGGCTGCCGACAGCGCTGGAACAGGCCAGGTAAGTGCCGATTTATGACACTACCTCCCCCCCTTCACGAGGGGCCTCCGGACCCTCACCAGGTTTTTCCGGATTATCACGGTAGAATCTCCGTACAAGAGCTTTGGCATGAACATCCCTCGCTGCCACCCAGCATCTTTCTTCTGGACCATAGCCAACCCAGTCCACCAAATATTGTAAAGAATTATGCATCTTACGTGAATCCAAGATCTTATTCACTTCATACTCGGGCTCATTATCCACAAGAATAGGTGCAGGACCAGCAAGAGGAGCATTCTTCGCCGGTTTTAACAGTGAAACGTGAAAAGAATTAGGTATTTTCATAGTCGGCGGGAGTTGAACTTTAAAAGACACATTATTCAACTTTTTGATTATAGGAAAAGGGCCAATGAATTTTGGACCCAATTTGCTAGAAGGTTGACGGAGCGCAATATTTTTAGTGGAGACCCAAACTAGATCGCCTACTTGAAGAGTAGGTTCCCGTGATCTACGGCGGTCGGCAAATTTCTTATATCTTAAACTAGTGGTCTTAAGAATTTCCTGAACATGTGTCCAGATATTCTTCCGTTCTTGAAGCCACTCCTCCAACGCCGGCAAGTTGGAAGGTGACCCTGAAAGGGAAGAAGCTCTAGGATTTTTCCCTAAATTACAATAAAAAGGTGATATCTTGGTACTCTCACTAGGCGCGTTATTGTAAGCAAATTCTGCGAAATCAATAAATTCCGCCCATTGTTCTTGGGCATCAGAGACATAACACCTTAAGTACTGTTCCAAAGTTTGATTAGTTCTTTCTGTCTGCCCATTGGACTGGGGATGGTAGGCAGACGAAAGAGAGATCTGTATACCCAACCGTGAACAGAAATGTTTCCAAAAACGGGAAGTAAATTGGACACCCCGATCAGAGACTATATTGGACGGAATACCATGAATTCGAAAAATATGTGAAGTAAATAGTCGAGAAAGCTCTGGTGCAGAAGAAAGCTTGGCCAAAGGAACGAAGTGTGCCATCTCACTAAAACGATCTACGATCACCCAAATAACAGTATTCCCGTGTGATAAAGGCAAATCTACAATAAAATCCATAGAAATATGAGTCCATGGTTCAACTGGGATTTCAAGAGGAACCAAACCGCCACTGGGAGCCTTGTGAACCCCTTTACTTCGGGCACAAACAGAACAAGCGTCGATAAAGGCAGTAATATCGCGTCTCATGGTAGGCCACCATACATGGCGACGGGCAAGCATAAACGTCTTTCGGTTACCCACATGACCAGCAGTTTTAGCATCGTGAAATTCGCGAATTACATCTGAACGCAAATGTGGCGGTACAGACTGGCATCCCAAAGGAACATCACTAGGAGATTCATCTTGAAATGGCGCCAAGGTGTTAGAGAGATCAGGAAGTAACGCCCCGACCACACAACCCATAGGTAGGATCGGATCACCAGTATCACCCCGATCCTTACATTCATCGAACATGCGAGACAGAGCATCAGCTTTAGTATTTTTTACACCCGGCTTGAAAGTAATAATAAAATTAAAACGCGAGAAGAATAATGCCCAACGTGCCTGACGAGAGTTCAACCTCTTGGCAGAACCAATGTATTCAAGATTTTTGTGATCGGTATACACAGTTATAGGATGTAATGAACCCTCCAACCAGTGTCGCCATTCATCAAAAGCCAGTTTAATAGCTAATAGTTCCCTATTACCGACATCATAATTTTGCTCCGTGGTACTGAATTTACGTGAAAAATAAGCGCATGGATGAAGACGCTCAGGGTTACCAGAATATTGCGACAAAACTGCACCCACTCCCAGCTCAGAAGCGTCCACTTCAACAATGAAGGCTTTAAGAATATCTGGATGAATTAACACAGGTGCCGAAGTAAAGGCCCGTTTCAAGGTCAGGAAGGCCTCACAAACAGAGGGAGACCAGTTAGCAGTAAAGGCCCCCTTGCGGGTAAGGTTGGTAAGAGGTGCAACAACATGAGAAAAGCCTTTGATGAAACGCCGATAAAAATTTCCAAAACCTAGAAAACGCTGCAATTCTTTTAGGGTCTTGGGTTGAACCAAATCCTGAACCGCCGAAACTTTCCCCGCGTCCATCTCTAAACCCTGGTTGGTAATAATATACCCTAAGAAGGGAACTGTGGTGACTTCAAACACGCATTTAGAAAGTTTAGCAAATAAGTTGTTCTCTCTTAATTTTTGTAGTACCAACTTAACATGGCGTCTGTGCTCCAACAAGGAATTAGAAAAAATGAGAATATCATCTAAGTAGATGACCACAAATCTACAGAGATACTCTCTGAATATATCATTAACAAAATCTTGAAAGACGGCTGGCGCATTACAAAGACCAAAAGGCATGACCAGGTACTCGTAATGGCCGTCTTTCACATTAAATGCAGTTTTCCACTCATCCCCCTGCCGGATGCGAATCAGATTGTATGCCCCTCTTAAATCCAATTTGGAAAAAATTTGGGACCCTGTGACTTGATTGAACAGATCCCCGATCAAGGGCAAGGGGTATCGGTTCTTTACAGTGATCTTATTCAAGGCTCGATAATCAATGCATGGTCTCAGGCCGCCATCTTTTTTCTCTACAAAAAAGAATCCGGCCCCAGCAGGCGAGGTAGAGGGACGGATAAATCCCTTCCTTAAATTTTCGGTGATGTACTTCCTCTTTGCTTGCTCTTCGGGCAGAGTAAGATTATAGATTTTCCCCCTCGGGGGAATCGTGCCAGGAAGCAAGTCAATAGGGCAGTCATAAGACCGATGTGGAGGAAGAGTATCAGCAGAACGTTCAGAGAAGACATCAACCCAGTCTGCATATGGCTGAGGTAATCCCTGAGGTAAAACTTGCACACTTCTGAGGCCTGTAGTAAAGCAGTGATTTTTGCAATGATCACTCCACTTAATCAACTCCCCAACCCGCCAATCTAACACTGGGTTGTGGAGTTGTAACCAGGGGTATCCCAAAACCACAGGAGTTTCTGGACAATCGAAGACAAGAAATTCTAAGAACTCAGAGTGAGAAGAGACGACAATTAACCGAAGGGGTGGGGTCTTGGTATTTATAGGTCCCCCCTGGATGGCCTTCCCATTGATAGCCAAAACTTGTAGGGATCTTTCAAGAGGGACTAAAGGGATACCTAAAAGGGAGATCATACTCCTGTCCAAAAAGTTTCCCGCCGCACCGCTGTCGACAAAGGCGGAAACCGTTTGCTTAGTAGAACCCCAAGACAGGTCAATAGGCACTAGCATTTTATTTTGGCGAGAGTTGCAAACTGACTCACCCAGATCAGTACTCTCTACCTGGTCTGGGTGCGGAAGTTTTCCGCCGGTCTCCCCTTGTTGGGACAGGACCCTGCAAAATGACCAGAAATCCCGCATTACAGGCATAACCCCTCGGATCGCCTACGCTGTTTCTCTTCTTGGGATAAGCGGGTTCTCCCTAATTGCATAGGTTCTTCCTGGGGAGATGATGAGGTACTTTCCCCACGGGGAACCGGAGGCCTATGACCTTGGATTGGCCCGAAGGACATGGGAGCCCTGACTCTCTCCCTGGCCCTTTCTCTAAGACGTCGGTCTATTTTAATGGAGACCTGCATTAATTGATCTAGGTCCGCTGGCGGAGGAAAATTGACTAAAGCATCCTTGATGCTTTCTGACAGCCCCACCCTGAACTGACTACACAGAGTGGGATCGTTCCATCTAGCTTCGATAGCCCAGCGGCGGAATTCAGCACTGTAATCTTCAGCCGAATTGCGCCCTTGTTTTAAGGCCCGAAGCCTATTCTCTGCTGTAGACTGTGAATCAGGGTCAGTGTATAGGACGCTCATAGCGTTGAAAAATGCAGTTACAGATTGTAAGGCAATATCATGACTCGGCAAACTAAAGGCCCAGGACTGCGGGTCTCCTTGAAGTAGAGAAATGACTAAGCCTACTCGTTGGGTCTCAGTGCCAGAGGAGACAGGCCTCAGCTTGAAATATAGTTCACATGAATTCTTGAAGTTAGAAAATTTTGCTCGCTCTCCAAAAAATTTTTCAGGCAGAGGTATCTTCGGTTCGGAGAAATGAGGTGGTACAGAGGAAGTCGGCACTTGACGAGACTCCTGGGTGGCCACTCTTTGAGCGAGTTAGTTGATCGCTGTGGCCATAGCTTGTACCTGCTGTACCAGGTCATCCATGTTGGGGCCTGTGATAATGTCACGCTCTGGTAACTCCAGCCCTCTAGGTAAGCCCTCAACCCCCAATCTCCGCAGCCAGCTTCACCTGTAGGAGCCCCCGCTTGCCGGGACGCAAAATACGCCTGCCCGGGATCGGTTGCCCCCAGGAATTCAATGGCTCAAAGGATGAGAGCTTACTGGGTTAGAGGTCTGAAGAACCAATGGCTAAGAGCGAGTGTAGCAGAAGTCCAGAACCAGGCCAGAGGTTGACACGGGGAAGTCGGAGATCGCAGCGGTACAGAGGGAACAGGCAGCTCGAGGTCAGGGTACAAAGCAGAGGTCGGCAACGGAGATCAGATCGAGAAGAGTCGGTTCAGGCAGGGGTCGGCAACGGAGATCAGATCGAGAATAGTCGGTTCAGGCAGGGGTCGGCAACGGAGATCAGATCGAGAATAGTCGGTTCAGGCAGGGGTCGGCAACGGATATCAGATCGAGATATATCACAAGACTATGCTTGGTACAAGGCGCTATCACAGGCACTGAGCAACTGACAGGGTGAAACCTTTATAGGGACAGATATGATGGGAGGTGAGTGTGTGATTGGTGCAACTAGGAACTGGTCATTGATTGGGAGAACAGGGAGTGCCCAATATGGACTCATTGGCCCAGACAGGAGGGGGGCGTAAGCCCCACTAAACCTAGGGCTCATTGGTCCTTTAATCCGAACCAGGGGGCGTGCCAGAGCCCCCTGGCTGATCAGCTACAGCCTCCGGCGGGCGCGATGAGTACAGCGCCGCCGGAGGGCATAAAGATCACGTGCTCTCGCGCGAGCACGTGACACGACGCGAGAGCGAGGAGGGAGAGCGGCCGTGCTCGGCGCCGCCTGAGCAGACGCCGCATGGCGCGGCCACTGGGCAGGAGCTGCTGGGACCGACCGGCTGCCGACAGCGCTGGAACGGGGCCCAGGTAAGTGCCGATTTATGACAAAGTGTACCTGCATTTTTACCTTTTTTACATTTTGAACAAAAACCACGTTTTAAAACTGCCTGTGGTGCATTTAACTCTAACCAGGGGCATCCTGTGTAAGACCATCTGAAATGTCAGGCAGAGATGTGCCAGGAAGTGCACCGAGGAGAGGCCTAGATTCATCAGGCAGAGGTCGCAGCAGACTAGGGGTGAGTGGCAGCAGGAGTCGCGGTGAGAGGCCTGATCTCCTGGTATCTGCTAGCGGTCGTGTCTCGACCAGCAACGCATCTGCTTTCATCGATTGGTTAACCCGGTCATCGACCTCATCACAAGTGACATCTAACACCCCCAGTCAACAGTCGGTAGGTTCCTCGGACACAACCCTGAGTTGGCATGGCCTGGGAGCCGCCCCTGTCCTTCCATTGCCTCTGTCCTACGCCCCCCCCCCTCCAGCTGACGTATCTTATGCTTTGGGTTCAGCTCCACTATTCAGTGAGGACGATGTGTTAGAGGGCAGTCAGCAGCTACTGCCCAGCCAAGAAATGGAGGAGACATCCACCGCTTCTTCCGCTAGGCAGACAAACACTGAGGAGGAGAGTGGTGTGGCGAGCATTCTGTCTCCTGCAGCACACGCTGTTGTGGAAACCAAGGAGGACATCAGTGACGTGCAGACACAACTCGATGATGATGATGATGATGATGAAGCCGATCGCACTTGGGAACCCGGTGCCGAAGGGGCTTCATCATCATCAGGAGAAGAGGGTCCCAGGTTGCCCCAGAGTCAGCAGCTGAGGCAGCAAGGTGGTAGTAGGGTTGGCAGTCAGAATGGTGGCAGAAATGGGATGTCTGGAGCCACACTTGGCCGGGGGCGGGGTAGACCACCGCCTGCGCGGCAGGCTGCCTTCTCAGGAGGTAGTGGAGCAGGGGTTCCTGGAGTTGGCAGCAGTAGCAGTGAAGTAGTGCGGACTGTTGAGGAAAAATTAGCTACTCGGCAGTGTGGCACTTTTTCATCCAGCATCCACAGGAGGGTAACCTGGCCACATGCAAGATGTGTAGACAGAAGGTGAAGCATGGGCAGGGCCCCAATGTTGGTACCACGGCCCTGTGGCAACACATGCAGCGTCACCATAAGGCGGCCTGGGAGAATCGAGGCTCCGAAGTGGGGGTCCAGCCTGCTGCGTCAGCCAGTGCCACGCCGCTTCCAATTTCACCCAGCCAAGGCTCCAGCACCTCAGCCGAAGGTAGCTGTGCATCATACCCATCCTCTGCCGCTCCAGATGCTCCTGCTCCTCCTACTAAAAGTCAGTCATCTCACCAGCAATCCATCAGCGAAGCCATGTCCAAGAGACAACTGTATGCGGCAACTCATCCTACGGCACAGAAGCTAAATGTACTCCTGTCCAAGTTGCTGGTGCTGCAGTCCCTCCCTTTTACGGTGGTGGACTTTGCACCTTTCAGAGAGCTGATGGCTAGTGCCGAGCCGAGGTGGAGAGTCCCAAGCCTTCATTTCTTTGCAAAGAAGGCAGTACCAGCCCTGCACAAATTTGTTGAGCAGAAGGTGGGCTAGTCCTTGAGCCTGTCAGTGTGGTGTGGTTTCTGCACAGCAACTTGGACGGGTCACATCGCTTCCAGGCCGTTTTGCCTGTCACAGTGTGCGACTCCGCCTCCTCATCCTCCGCCGTCTCCTCAGCCTCCACTGTGCGGTCAATTCTCAATGCCTCTTCAGCGTGCAGGGCACGGCGGTGTCACGCTGTGCTTCACATGGTTTGCCTTGGCGAATGGAGCCACACAGGGGAGGAGCTCCTGAAATTCATTCATCAAGAAATCAAAACATGGCTTACTGCACGAAAATTGGAAATGGGGACCATGGTGACTGACAATGGGAGTAACATCTTGTCTGCGACAAGGAAGCCTGAGCCATGTGCCCTGTATGGCACACATGTTCAACCTAGTTGTCAAGCATTTTCTGAAGTCTTCCCCCCATCTGCAAGACATCCTAACAATGGGAAGGGAACTTTGTATGCACTTTTGCCACTCCTACACCGCCAAGCACACCCTTCTTGAGCTACAGCGTCAGAACGGTATCCCCCAACATAGTCTGATTTGCGATGTTTCCACTCGTTGGAATTCCACCCTACATATGTTAGATCGACTATACGAACAGAGAAAAGCCATTAATGATTTCTTGATGATCCAAGCAGATAGGGGGACTCCCCTGTGTAACTTTAATGTGAACCGCAGCTCATACGTGACACCTGTTGTTTGCTCAGGGCCCTTGAGGAAGCCACTTTATTTGTCAGTCGCCAGGATTACGGCATGAAAGACGCGATTCCACTGCTTCATGTAATACAACACATGTTGGAAACCATGGCTGGTCAGGGCACTGGGAACATGGCGCATACATTTCACGGCCACATAAACCTTGTGGGAGCTGAGGAGGAGGAGGAGGAGCACAGTGAAGCACAGTTTAGTTTTGGTGAAATGGGCGGTTTATCTAGTCATCTGACAGGAGAGGAGGTGCAGGAGCAGCCAGAGGAGCTAGAGGGTTGTGAGGAAGGCGAGACAGAGGACCCAGACATACCGTGGCAGTATGCAGTGGAGATGGAGACAGGTAGTCCCTCCGAGTCACGTGCACAAATGGCACGATGCATGCTCACTTGCTTGCGTAGTGACCACAGAATTGTCTCCATTTTTCAGCGGGATGGCTTCTGGCTGTCCACCTTATTGGACCCTCGCTACTGGCACAAAATGGGGGCATTTTTTACACCCGCTGAGAGGGAGGACAAACTGACCTACTATAAAGACATTCTACGTAGCAGTTGGCCGATGCCTATCTGCACCATGGTCCATACTCTCATAGGTCTGACTCAGGGGGACCTCTGCGCTCACCTTCCACTGCCATGGCTGCCGGGGGGGTGGCAGGAGCAGCAGCAGCTCCATCAGCAGCAGGAGGAGAACTCGTCTGTCCATGAAAAATGTGGAGAGACTCACCTTTATGAAGATGAATCAGGCATGGATCAGCCAGGATTTCCACCCACCAATAGCTGATGCATGCAAGTAGCTGATGCATGGTAGCTCCTTCTGCTGCTGCCAACTCCTGGGTGTGTCTTTCAGGCAATATATGGGCTCCTAATGCTGCTGCTGCCAACTCCAGGGTGTGTCTTTCAGGCAATATATGGGCTCCTAATGCTGCTTCTGCTGCTGCTGCCAACTCAAGGGTGTGTCTTTCAGGCAATATATAAGCTCCTTCTGCTGCTGCCAACTCCTGGGCGTGTCTTTCAGGCAATATATGGGCTCCTAATGCTGCTGCTGCTGCTGCCAACTCCAGGGTGTGTCTTTCAGGCAATATATGGGCACCCTATGCTGCTGCCTACTCCACTGTGTGTCTTTCAGGCAATATATGGGCTCCCTATGCTGCTGCCAACTCCAGGGTGTGTCTTTCAGGCAATATATGGGCTCCTAATGCTGCTGCCATATCCAAGGTGTGTTTTTCAGGCAATATATAGGCTCCCTATGCTGCTGCCAACTCCAGGGTGTGTTTTTCAGGAAATATATGGGTTCCTTATGTTGCTGCCAACTCCAGGTTGTGTTTTTCAGGCAATATATGGGCTCCCTATGCTGCTGCCAACTCCAGGGTGTGTTTTTCAGGCAATATATGGGCTTCCTATGCTGCTGCCAACTCCACTGTGTGTCTTTCAGGCAATATATGGGCTTCTAATGCTGCTGCCAACTCTAATGTGTTTTTCAGGCAATTTATGAGCTCCTAATACTGCTGCCAACTCCAATGTGTGTCTTTCAGGCAATATATGGGCTCCTAATGCTGCTGCCAAGTCCAATGTGTTTTTCAGGCAATATATGAGCTCCTAATACTGCTGCCAACTCTAATGTGTTTTTCAGGCAGTATATGAGCTCCTAATACTACTGCCAACTCCAATGTGATTTTCTGGCAATATATGGGCTCCTTATGCTGCTGCCAGCTCCAGGGTGTGTTTTTCAGGCAATATATGGGCTCCTAATGCCGCTGCCAACTCCAGGGTGTTTTTCTCAGGCAATATTTGGGATCCCTATGCTGCTGCCAACTCCAGGGTGTGTTTTTCAGGCAAATATGGGCTTCTAATGCTGCTGCCAACTCCAGTGTCTCTTTCAGGCAAAATATGGGCTCCTAATGCTGCTGCCAACTCCAGTGTCTCTTTCAGGCAATATATGGGTTCCTTATGCTGTTGCCAACTCCAATGTGTCTTTCAGGCAATATATGGGCTCCCTATGCTGCTGCCAAATTCAGGGTGTGTTTTTCAGGCAATATATGGGCTCATCATGCTGATGCCACCTCAAGGCTCTCTAATTGTGCCGCTCTGCGACAGCGAATCTAATAGCGATGCCTCTGATCTGCATGTCATACTACTTTACAAAATGATTTCACTAACCCAGCATGCATCCTATGCATGTTACAGCCAAGCAAAACGTTCTGCAACCCTATGGAGGCCCCCGGAAGCCCAGAAATAGCCGTTTTTAATAGCGATTCGTCTCAAATAAATTCGGAAAATTCGCTCATGTCTAATTCTCTCCTTATTCTCTCTCTTATTTTCCACATTTTCTCCTTCTTCTCTCTCTTATTTTCCACCATATTTCCCTTCTCTCTCTTTTCCCGCAATCTCTCTTTTTTCTCTCTCTTATTTTCCACATTCTCTCCCTCTTCTTTCTCTTATCTTCCACATTCTCTCCTTCTTTCTCTTATTTACCACATTCTCTTGTTCTTCTTTTTCTTATTTTCCACATTCTCTCCTTCTTCTCTCTCTTATTTTCCACCATATCTCCTTCTTCTCTCTCTTATTTTCCATCATATTTCCCTTTTCTCTCTCTTTTCCCACATTCTCTCCTTATTCTCTTTCTTATTTTTCACATTCTATCTTTCATCTGTCTATAATTTTCCACATTCTCTCCTTTTTTGCTCTCTTATTTTCAACATTCTCTTTTTCATCTCTATTATTTTCCACCATCTCTCCATCTTCGCTCTCTTATTTTCCACCATATTTCCTTCTTCTCTCTCTTATTTTCCACCATATTTCCTTCTTCTCTCTCTTTTCCCTCATTCTCTCCTTCTTCTCTCTCATATTTTCCACATTCTCTCCCTCTTCTTTCTCTTGTTTTCCACATTCTCTCCTCATTTCTCTTATTTTCCATTCTCTTCTTCTTCTCTCTCTTGTTTTTCACATTCTCTCTCTCTCTCTCTCATTTTCCACACTCTCTCCTTCTTCTCTCTCTTATTTCCACATTCTCTCCTTCTATCTCTTATTTTCCACACCTCTACTACCTCCTACCTCTTATTTCCTTTCTCTTATTTTCCACATTCTCTCCTTATTCTCTCTTATTTTCCACATTCTCTCTTTTATCCCTCTATTATTTTCCACCATATTTCCTTCCTCTCTCCCTTTTTCCACAATCTCTCCTTTTTCTCTCTCTTATTTTCCACATTCTCTCCCTCTTCTTTCTCTTATTTTCCACATTCTCTCCTTCTTTCTCTTATTTTCCACATTCTCTTGACCTTCTTTCTCTTATTTTCCACATTCTCTCTTTCTCTCTCTTATTTTCCACCATCTCTCCTTCGTGTCTCTTATTTTCCACCATATTTCCTTTTTCTTTCTCTTTTCCCACATTCTCTCCTTATTCTCTCTCTTATTTTTCACATTCTCTCTTTCATCTGTCTATTATTTTCCACATTCTATCCTTTTTTGCTCTCTTATTTTCAACATTCTCTTTTTCATCTCTCTATTATTTTCCACCATCTCTCCATCTTCTCTCTCTTATTTTCCACCATATTTCCTTCTTCTCTCTCTTTTCCCTTATTCTCTCCTTCTTCTCTCTCTTATTTTCCACATTCTCTCATTCTTTCTCTTATTTTCCACATTCTCTTGTTCTCTTTCTCTCTCTTTTCCCACATTCTCTCCTTCTTCTGTCTCTTATTTCCCACATTCTATCCTTCTTCTTTCTCTTGTTTCCCACATCCTCTTGTTCTTCTCTCTCTTATTTTCTACATTCTCTCTTTCTTCTATCTCTTGTTTGCCACATTCTCTTGTTCTCTTTCTCCTTTTCCACGTTCTCTCCTTCTTCTCTCTCTTATTTTCCACATTCTCTCCTTCTTCTACCTCTTATTTTCCACATTCTCTCTGTCATCTCTTTATTATTTTCCACCATCTCTCCTTCTTCTCTCTTTTATTTTCCACCTTATTTCCTCCTTCTCTCTCTTTTCCCACATTCTCTCCGTCTTCTCTCTCTTATTTTCCACATTATCTCCTTCTTCTTTCTCTTATTTCCCACATTCTCTGCTTCTCTCTCTTATTTTCCACATTTTCTCCCTCTTCTTTTCATATTTTACACAATCTCTTGTTCTCTCTGTCTATTTTCCACATTTCCCTCTTTCTCTCTCTCTGTTTTCCAAATGTACTGTGGAAAAGAGAATAGATGGAAGTTAAAGTGGAGCAAAATCCACCACAATCGGCCCAGGAATCTATGAGATTCCTGGGCTGATCGATTCCCTCCCCCCGGGGCATCCAAAATCGGGATGTCCCGCTATGTGAAACCTCCCAGGTCGCCCCATACACTTACCTTGCTTTTCAGTCCAACGGTGCATGTGCGAGCCGCATCCCCGCTTTCCCTCTAGCAGGGCGCGTGCACACATCAGGCATCCGTGAATGGCCGGGCGCGCACGCTTCCTGTTAGAGGGAAGCAGGGGATGTGGACCGCCAGCGCGCTTGGAGCCTTAGAGGAAGGCTTAGAGGACATGACGAGCTGATTGGATGAGCGGCCACAAAGAGGTGAGTTGCGCTCGGCGATCTGGAGAGTTTAAGACAGTGGGGCACCCCGATCGGGGTTCCCCAGGGGGAAAGGAATAAAAGCCAGGATAGTCAAAATTGCCATTTGAGCATCTATGTAGCGAGGCTTAGAGCGTTCACTAGTAGACACTGCAAGCGGGTGCCTGGCGCTATAACCTAGTGTAGCGGACGGACAAGTGACTCTGTACTATCCTGTCCAGCAGTGATAAATGTGATGTCTGGAGAGCGCTGTAGAAGCTCTCTCCCTGAATCAATGCATATGTAGTTATAATTTGGGTATTATAATCACCTCTGAGTTTTTATATAAGCTGAGTGATATGGGTTTTTAACTCAAATGCCCAGCTATTGTCCTTACACACAGTGCGTATTATAGGTTATTAGTGAGAGAATAACACATACCAGCTATGAAATGTCAAATAACGAAGGTAAAGTGTCAAAGTAGAGAATCAATTAAATAAATAAGTAGACACTCACCGCCGCGGCCCGGGGGTACTAAACCTGCCCAGGGCCACTGAAGATATATGTCTTGTAATCCTGTCAATGAACCGTTGCACTATGGATCAATTCCTTTGAGAAACTCCAGGTTCTGTTCTTGTAATAATGGAGGTCCGCAATTGTACACTACACTGCCAGTCCCAGCATGCCCCGGGCTGATCGCACTCACCGCAGCCCCAGTGTAGTGTACAATTGCGGACCTCCATTATTACAAGAACAGAACCTGGAGCTATGTCCTTACGCAAGGACAATAGCTGGGCATTTTAGTTAAAAACCCATAACACTCAGCTTATATAAAAACTCAGAGGTGATTATAATACCCAAATTATAACTCATTAATTTGGGCTACCTACCTGTGATATAATTTGGTCTGAAGCGCAACCTGAAAGGAAATTACTACCTGGAGACGCTACTAGGCGTCAACAGGGAATTATCTCTATCCTCCATGTACCCAATTAAACTACTATAAGGACACGGTCCCTTATATTCTGAGTTGCAGCTATCCACTCGTTCCACTATTCTATTCCAGCGCTCCACACCATACATTTATACAATGCATATGTAGTGCCCCAAGGAAAAGCTACCCCGAGGACAACACTACATATAACAACGCTGCAGTGAACGATATGTAGCGCCAGTTAGGTGCGTCTGACGCTCTGCGCTGAAACCCATATTTAAAGTGGACCAACACCCAGGATTTTTACTATCCTGGGTCTTGGTCCACTTCGGTGGGGCAGCCCCGCTGTGTGAAACCCCCCCGAACCCCCCGAACTCACCTCTCCCCGCGCCGACGGACAAGCCGCGGACAAGCGGCTCCGCCGCCGCGTCCCTCTTGACGCGCGCGTGCCCGCGCCGGCCATTCACAAACGGCCGGCGCAGGCACGCGCACGTCTAGAGGGGCGCGAGGGAGGCGGCGGCGGTCGGCCGCTGCCGAAGATAAGGTAAGGAGTTTGGGGTGTTTGGGGGGGTTTCACCCCGCGGGACATCCCGATCTCGGATGTCCCGCGGGGAGGGAGGTGATCGGCCCGGGAATCTTATAGATTCCCGGGCCGATCACCGGTGGGTGTTGGTCCACTTTAAGAAAATCAAACACAAAACCAGCGTTGGCGCTCTAAAACTGGGCGCACTAGCGTCGATATATGAAAAAAGTCTGTTTCTCAACACATATCCACCAGCACCAGAGCGAAAACATATGGAATGGCATTGTATTAACACTGTAAAAATGACACTACAATGGCCGACTTGCACCTACAATTCTGCATAAAAAAACTAAAATATAACAATATAAGTGTTTGGTTGCCAGGAGAGGTCACACAATCATTTAAAATTGAGAAAAAGAATTAATTAAAGCGCTATTTATACACAAGCAAAGAACAGCATTGAAAATGGGTTATGGGATAACGCACACAGCGCTGGCACTTTACACTGAGCTGCCGCTAGTGATACATGTGACGCTACATGACGCTATTAGACGTGCTCACCAGATTGACTTTCATATATATAGAGGCCGATTCATTAATAGCGCCAGGTAGCGACAGATGAGCGCCAGTAGCGTTATTTTCACAGCGCCCGCTAGTATTCGCTGTGCTTGGCCGTTGTTCGCTTGTTGACTGCGACTCAGTCGGTGTGCGGTAATGTTGAATACGGGGTTAGGAGTCGCTGTTTCACAGGTTCCGCGCTGTATGGGTGCGCCTGACAGCAAATGGCCAGAGCGAACGGCTCCCAGCATATTCATTAACAAATCACGCTCAAAAAATTCTCGCGCTGTGAAATGCTTGTTTGCTTGCTTGTTTAAACCCCAGAGCGCTGGCGGCGATGGGTTAAAAGTAGTTTTTAACCCCCAAACAACCATATTTTTTGATTTAAAAATTAAACAAGTTTTTCACAACATTTTGTAATATGAATACATTAATATCAATCAATTCTGCACAAATTTTTTTTTTTTTTTTACCTTAAAAAAAATATCTTACATTGCCGTAGTGGTCACAGAATTTTTGACAGTTAAAAAAAAAAAATTAATAACAATTAATTATGAATATTTAAAGATTGCTCCATTGAAATGCATTGGCGAGCGCCAGGTAGCGAGAGGTCATACCTGGCGCTGTGATGGGATTAGCAGCGGCGCTGTTCGTTGCAGTCGGCTACATGATGAATCCCGCGCTAGCTGACGCTCTCGCCGGCGCTAGCCTCATTTAGCGTGATAAATGCGTCATTGTGGCCGCCGCCGGGCGTACTTGAGTCGGTAGCCGCCGTTAGCTGGCGGTACCTGGCGCTCGTCAGACACTACCTGGCGCTAGCCCTTGATAAATAAACCCCATAGTTTTCACATACTGCACCCGGCGTTCACCTGACCAGACCTGTAATATCAATTCTGCATAAATATATAAAATGTTTAAAAAAAAAATGAAAAAAAATGCTTTTTCAAGGCCAGGAAAGCTCCCAACATTATTTGAGAATAAAAAAAAAAAAAAAAGAAAACAAAAACCCTGTTTAAAGAGAAATACAGGAATGTCCATTGAAATGTATAGCCGGCGGAAGGTATTCAGCCATTATCTTTGTTGGTCATTTAACCCTAGTGCCAGCCTACCTGGAGATTTTGGCCCTTATTTAACAAGGGATAGCGACAGGTAGCGCCTGGTGAGCGACTGGTAATGACGGACACCGCCACGAGAACGCCGGCTCCCCACCACAATCACACATTTATCAAGCCGATCCTGCTTAGCGACTGAGATAGCGCCATATAGCCACTCATTCATCATTATTCCAGCCTCAGCCCACAGCGCCAGCGTCCGACCTTGAACAGCAACAGGTATGACCTCTCGCTACCTGGCGCTCTCCAATGCATTTCAATGGAACAATCTTTAATTATTCATAATTAATTCATAATAATGTTTTTTTTTTTTTTTTTTAAATGTGAAAAATTCTGTGACCACTTCTGCCATGTTAGATATTTTTTTTAAGGTAAAACTTTGTGCAGAATTGATATTACAGGTCTGATATTAATGTATTCATATTACAAAATGTATTTAAAAACTTGTTTTTTTTGGTTTACAAAAATATGGTTGTTTGGGGGTTAAAAAACTACTTTTAACCCATCGCCGCCAGCGCTCTGGGGTTTAAACATGCATTTCACAGTGCGAGAATTTTTGGAGTGTGATTTTTTGATGAATGTGGTGGGAGCCGGGCGCTCTGACCAGTCGCTATCATGCGTACCCATACATCGCGGAACCTGTCAAATAGCGACTTGTCACCCCGTATTCAACATTACTGCACACCGACTCAGTCGCTATCAACAACTGAACAACGGCCAAGCACAGCGACTACTAGCGGGCGCTGTGAAAATACTGCTACAGTCGCTCAACTGTCGCTACCTGCCGCTATTAATGAATCGGCCTCCCCGTCACCCTTTGTTGCCAGAGCATTTTGCACTATTTTGCGCTTCCCATGTTCAACTGTGATTTTTGAAGGGATTTTCAGGGATTTCCCAGGAAAATTATGTATTGTTTTTTTCAGCAGAGTCTGGGCTTTAACATTGCCCAAACATGTTTAACAAACATAACATGTTTGTCATTTTTTAGGTGTATTCTCAATATTTTTGGATGAAATATGTGCAAAAATTTTTTTTACAATTTGTAGTGTGTTTTTGTAATAAAAAATGTAAGTTTGTCAATAAAATCTTATTTAGTGTGAAACCCGAATTTCTCCCGGTTACAGCAATACCACATACGTATTGGTAGACACCCTTCCCTGCCGAGAAGACTCCCCCAAACTGAAACAGCGTTTTAGGGGATTTTCAGATAAAATACAACTATGCTACGCAATATGTACACCTTGCAGTTTTTCAAGAAAAACAACCCTTTACATTTGAAATACCCCCAACAAACTATATATTCTCTGGAAGTATACACCTCAGGCTTTATAGGTGTACCAGGCTTTCCTAAAAAAATATACAAACAAGAAAAAAACTGAAAGTCTGAAAAAGCAACATGCCCCGAACAGAACAATACCCAGCATGCATAACTACTGTCAAGGGAAGAGTTGCCAAACACACCATAGTAAAGCATGTGCATAACATTAATTTTACTACAGCTCTGCAGACAAAGTGCACACCTTGTGCTTTTTCTACCAAAACAAGCCTTTACATTTGGAATATCCCCTATAAACCATATATTCCCTGAAAGTACACATTTTAAGCTTTCTATGCATACCCAGCTTGTTGTAGTGGGCTCATCTTTCTGGGCATAATCCCTGGAAGAATTCTTAGGTGGCACAGGGTTTTACAAAAAAATGTATAAAAAAGCAGAATAAAAAACACCTTTTCCTAAAATATCAACATGCAAATAAGAAAAAAACAAGCTAAATCTGAAAGCGCAAGGTCCCCCGAGCAGAACAATACCCAACATGCATAGGTACTATTAACCCTTTTAATTGCCAGCCTACTTGAAGTTTTGTCACCCTCTGTTGACAGGTAATTTTCCCCATTTTGCGCCATGTTTAACCGTGATTTTTGCTGGAATTTCCAGGAAAATATATATATTTTTTTTGCAGCAGAGTTTAGGCTTTAACATGAAATGTCTTGTTTGTAATTTTTCTACAGTTTTTTAAAATATTTTTGCGTAAAAAAACAAAAAAAATATTTTTTAGACAATTGTCTCCTTTATTTTAAATAAAACATTTGTTTTATTAATGAAAACCATATTGCACGTGAAAGCCCCATTTCTCCCGATTACAACAGTACCACATATGTATCGATAGCCCCCCCATTCGTGCCCAGCAGACCCCCCAAACTGAAAAGAGCACTTTATAACATTTACAAATAAAATACTACTATCCACACTATAAACATAAGGGGTTAATTTAAAAAGAAAATTACATAGGGTCCCCCCTCCCAGGGCCCTATTTTTTGGGGGGAATTTTAAGGGTTAGGCTAAGCCTGACCCTTAAAATTAAAAAAAAAATGAAGTAGGGTCCCTACGGGGGGCCCTATTTTTTGGGGGAATTTTAAGGGTTAGGGTTAGGCTAACCCTAACCCTTAAAGTGGACCAACACCCACCCCTGATCGGCCCGGGAATCTATAAGATTCCCGGGCGATCAGCTCCCTCCCCGCTGGGCATCCAAAATAGGGATGCCCCGCTGTGTGAAACCCCCCAGAAAGCCCCTAAAATCTTACCTTATTGGCGACGGACAAGCTCGGATAAGCCGCCGCCACCTCCCGCGCGTCCCTCTAGCAGGGCGTGCACCCGTGCCGGCCACTGACAAATGGCCGGCGCGGGCGCGCTCCCTGTAAGAGGGACACGCGAGAGGCGGCAGCCGTGGCTTATCCGGCACTTGTCCGTCGCCGATAAGGTAAGATTTTAGGGGCTTTCTGGGGGGTTTCACACAGCGGGGATGCCCCGCTGTGTGAAACCCCGCAGGATGCCCAGAAACCTTACCTTATCCCCGCGGCCGCATCTCGTGCTTCTCTCTAGCAGGACGCGCACCTGCGCCGGCCGTTTGTCAATGGCCGGCACGGGCGCGCTCCCTGTTAGAGGGAAGCGCGAGATGCGGCCTCCAGCGTGCTCAGAGCCGCTGTGGTTGTCCGTGGCTTGTCCGTACATACCACAGCGGCTCTGAGCGCTCTGATTGGACGAGCGCTCGCGTAGGAGCGGGGTGAGGTGAGTTTTTTAGGGCGATCTGGGGGGTTTCACGCAGCCGATCGTGGTGCCCCGCGGAAGTGGACCAAAACCCAGGAAAATCCTGGGTGTTGGTCCACTTTAAAGTCAAACTTCTGTTAAAAATGCCCCCCCCGGCCTGCCACGCTACCTTGGCGCTGAGGCAGGATGGGGGGGGAGAGATTACAAAGAAATAAATTGTGCAAGCCTTCACATAATAGCAGTTAGGTTGAAGTGCTCCCCATTGCTTAGCTGTGTGTACTCTAACTGATTGCATCATCACTAGGGATGGAGCTGCTCAGCCAGGAAGCAATATGGCCAACTGCATCGAGTTCATGTTGTTATGAATATTGGGCAAAAGAAACAGAGGCTGTTTTGGGGCACTGGGCTGGGGATAAAAAGTGACTACACATACGTCCCTCTGAGTATAGGTGCATTTAAAGCGGACCTTCACTCTGAATAAGAGTCTATCTTATATGTTTCCCACACCCTGTACATACAGATTACTCACATTAAAAATCATCCTACCTGCATCTTCTGCATGTTATGAGCCTTTAAACATCCAAGATGGCGGTTCATGGAGCATCAGGCATCCTGCAAACAGGAAGTGCCTTCTGACTGTGCTGCTCTGCATTCTGGGATTTCTGATCTTTTCCTGACCCCAGCTCTGCTCTGTCTGAGCAAAGCACAGCCATAACCCCGCCTTCCTGTACTGTATCCCACTCTCCTCTCCTCAGTAAGTGTGATGCTTCTGAGCCAAGATGGCGGCGCCCGTATCCTAAAGTCCTGAGTTGCAGCCCAGTGGGGGAATGAATAATAAGTAAGTGACTGATTTTAGATGCTGGTAAATCGTTTTATAAGGGTTTGGGCTTTTCAATAAATTATGGTGAAGGTCCGGTTTAACCCAACATAACTATTATAGATGCAATAGGAGTAATGACGATTCAAAACACAGGGGATAAAAATATCACAAATCAAATAATCTTATTATGTGTGATGAGCCCATACGTGGGAGATTTTTTTAGTTTGAGCGCAGCCCAATAAGTGGTACCCAGTAATCACCTCTTTTGTATTTCCTGCCACCCAGGTGACCGTGAGCAGGGTATCACATTCACCCAGTGCTGCACGTCCCCAGGCTACCACCAGCAAATGTGCTTAAATGGCTCCCAGCAGTCACATAGGCGACAGCCTTGGAAGCAACTGTAAAAGGCCTGATTATTATTGGATGAGGATGCGCAGTAAGGCAGCCAAAATGGGATGCACCTGTGCTGTTAGAGTAAGGCCCTTATTTATGAAGGGATAGCGACAGGTAGCGACTGGTGAGCGGCCGGTAATGACGGCACCGCCACGAGAACGCCGGCTCCCCACCACAATCACACATTTATCAAGCCAATCCTGCTTAGCGACTGAGATAGCGCCATCTAGCCACTCATTCATCATTATTCCAGCCTCAGCCCACAGCACCAGCGTCCGACCTTGAACAGCGACAGGTAAGAAAGCGCCGTCCCTTTAAGGAGGGCTGCCCCCATGACTGGCCTGCGTTCCTGTCCGGAGGCAGACCACCCATGGGTGGGAAGTGGTCACTGTAGGAAGTGACATCGGGTGTGGGAGGACGGGGGGGGGGGGAGGATAAAGGGGATGTTCGTCCCCTCCCTTCCCTCTTTGACCCCTGACTGGACGGACGAGCAGTCAGGACTGACGCTCGCCCAGCCAAATCCCCTGAGGGCGTGGAAGCCCTCTTGTCACAGCTAAGGAGGGAGGCGGAGCGGCGAGGCGAGGACTGGGTAAGGAGTTTAATCCACCCCCAGTCCTCCTCGCCGCCCCCTCCCTCCCGCCCCCGTCGCTCTCGCCGGGCAGTCTCCCGGCTCAGCCCCTCACCTCCCCGCCGCTCTGACCGGCGGGGAGCGAGGGCCGGTTCCCGGCCTCCCCCTCCCCTCAGCCCCTCCTCTGGGCGGTACCTGGTCGTCAGGCGGGGGGTGGCGCGACCGCCACGTGGCCCCCCCCCCGCCGGCGTCCTCTCCCTCGCTGGCCGGCGCCTCTCCCGCGCCCGATCCGGCGGCGCCCCGTCGGAGGAGGGCTGGCCGCAAGCAGCCAGCATCTCCTCTGCAGCTTGCGGGGACGGGAGCGGCGGTGATGTCACCGCCGCGGACCCCGTCCCCTCCTCCTTCTTCTCTGTCTGCACGGCCCAGGCATCGCAGCTCGGGCCGTGCGAGTGCTGCGGCTCCCCGCCGCTCGGGCAGGCGGGGAGCTGCGGCGGTAGTTTCACCCCCCCTCGCAGGTCACAGCGGGGGGGGGGGGGTCGGCGGGCACCTCCCGCACTCATAAGGCGGCTCCTCCGCTGCAGCCCACTCCCTCCACCTCTCCTCCCCCTCCTCTTCCCCGCGCCATCCCCGCCCCCCCCGCCCACCTTACACTTCGGGGGCCAATGGGGTCAGAGCCCCGCTCCCTGTGGAGCGGGGGCTGGAGCCGGGGGCGCAGCCGGCACCTCCGGCACCAGCAGGGGGCCTCCCGGCATCCTGCGGGACGCCTGGGGGGGCCTGGTAGTGTGCACCCAAGCACCCCCGACACACATCACCCCCTTTTCCCAGCCCCCCCGCGCCCCCCCTCCCCCGGCGGACTGGTCTCGCCACCCCCCCGGGACGCCCCCCCTCTTGCGGGGCACGCCACAATACGAGACCGCTGCCCCCCGACTACTCCCCTCCCCCCAGGCATTGCTGCGTCCCCTCCCGGCCCCACTGTCGTGGCACGCCCCCGCAACCTTGCAGGCGTGGCCCTTCGAGCTCGCCGCCCCCCAGCCTGCCGGGCTTGCACGCATGGCGTCCTCCCCCTCCCATTCAGAGGCGGGCGCAGGGGAAGCGCGTATACGTGGCCGGGGGCTCGGTTTTCCCGGCTATGGACAGCTACTCGCCCCTTCTTTTTTCCCCGCAGGCGGTGGTCGACCAGGATCGGGCGTTTACTATTCTCGCAAGCGTGGTGGGGGAGAAAAACCCGGAACACTGTTCGCCGCTGTTTTGCTACCTGGATGCCATATGGGAGGCCCACCGGATGTACGGGGGCTCGGCTTGGCTGCGGTATGATGAGCAGTTTCGGCAGCGGATGGCGGTAAGCGGAGAGTTAGGCTGGGACCACAGGGATATCGGGCTGTGGTTGCGGGTGATGAATCCCAGGGGGGGAGTGTACCCTGCAGGAGGGGGTCCCCCTCCCTTTCAGGGTGGCGCCACTTCAGCGGGGTCGGGAGTGGCGGAAGCGGCCAAGCGGGGAGTGTGCTGGGCCTTCAATGACTCCTCGTGCAGATGGGGGCCCACGTGCAAATTCCGGCACGAGTGCTCGGGTTGTGGGGGGAGTCAACCGGGAGTGCGTTGCTTTAAGAAGGGTCGAGGGGGGGTGCAGAGGGACAGATGGTTCTGCAAAAAGGGGTTTCGCTGGTGAGCGGGGTGGAGATGCGCCCCTGGCTAAGTAGGTATCCTGATCAGGGGGCGGCGCGGTTGCTGATGGACGGTTTTGAATTCGGCTTTGTTATCCCGTGCGCCGTGCCTCCTGAGGGACACTCTCTTAAAAACCTAAAGTCAGCGCGGGAGCGGCCGGAGGTGATAAGGGGGAAGTTAGGGAAGGAGGTTTCCTTGGGGCGGATGGCGGGCCCATTTAGTGTTCCCCCTATGGAAGGACTGGTGGTGTCCCCCTTGGGGGTGGTGCCCAAGAAGGAGCGGGGAAAATTCCGCCTTATACACCACGTGTCGTTCCTGAGGGGCACGTCGGTTAACGATGGGATAGACAAAGAGCTGTCATCGGTGTCTTATACGTCGTTTGGCTTAGGGTTTGGTGCAGGAGGCGGGCCCCGGGGCACGGATGGCAAAGATAGATATTGAGTCCGCTTTTCGGCTTCTGCCGGTGCATCCTGATAGCTTATACCTCTTGGGGTGTTTTTTCGAAGGGGGTTACTATGTGGATCGATGATTGCCGATGGGGTGCTCGATCTCGTGCGCATACTTTGAGGCCTTCAGTTCATTTCTGGAGTGGGTGGTCAAGGAGAGAGCGGGCGTGGGGTCCGTAACCCACTATTTGGACGATTTCCTGTGTGTTGGGCCAGCGGACACTAGAATTTGTTGCTGCTGGGAACAATGCTGGAGGTTTTCTGGGCTTTCAGAGCTCCAGTGGCGCATGACAAAACGGAGGGTCCGGCAACCGTGATACAGTTTTTGGGGATTGAAATCGATACAGTGGGGAGGGTCTGTAGGCTGCCGAGAGAAAAGATTGAGGATCTGGTTGGGGGACTGGAAGGGGCTTTGGCGGTTAAAAAGGTTACATTGCAGCAACTTCAATCGATACTGGGGAAGTTGAATTTTGCGTGCCGAGTTTTGCCTATGGGGCGGGTATTCACTAGGCGGTTATCTTTGGCGACGGTGGGGGTTCGTGAGCCGCATCATTTCATTAGGTTAACGGCGGCGTTGAAAGAGGACATTAGGATGTGGGTTACCTTCCTGGAATCCTTTGATGGGCTGGCGTACTGGCTGGAGCCGATGATGGCGAGTGATGAGCTCGAGCCCTTCACCGATGCGGCTGGGTCGGTTGGCTTTGGGGCTTACTTGGCGGGGCGTTGGTGTGCGGGCTCTTGGCCCGGGCGATGGTCAGATTCGGCTTTGATAAGGAACTTGGCCTTTCTGGAACTGTTCCCTCTGGTGGTGGCGGTGACCTTGTGGGGTGAGGTGCTGAGGAACAGGGCAGTGTGCTTTAGGTCAGATAACATGTCGGTGGTTGCGGCCGTTAACACGCAGACTTCGTCTTCAAAGCCGGTCGTGGTGCTGCTCCGGCAGCTGGTATTGGGTTGCCTGCGGTACAATGTGTGGTGCAGGGCGGCACATGTGCCTGGGGTGGAGAACGGTATAGCTGACGCTCTCTCTCGTTCGCAGTGGGAGCGCTTCAGGAAATTGGCACCCGCGGCACGGGAGGTCGGCGAGTCATGCCCGAGTTGGCTGCTGGAGATCCTGTGAGATGCCTGTTTAGCTTGATACAGAGGTCGGTCGCACCATCCACTTGGGGGTCATACATGAAGACATGGCAGCAATGGTGGTCCTTGATGGAGGAGTTTAGGGTACCGGCAACGGATATGGATAGACAGGGGTTGTTGATCTGGTATGTGAGTGATTTGGTAGCGGGAGGCGAGACCCCGGCCTCAGTCGACAGGAAGATGTCGGCTATGGCTTTTTTGTGTCGGTTAGAGGGATGGGCCGACATGACTAAATCATTTTGGGTACGGCAGGCACTGAAGGGTTGGCGTAAGGGACACAGGGTGGTGGACAGCAGACGGCCAGTTTCGTGGGGGCTTGTTGCGGGCGTTAATTGAGGTGTTGCCTAGGGTTTGTATGGCTGGGTTTGAAGTGAGTCTGTTTAAGGCGGCATTCTTACTGGCGTTTTTTGGTGCCCTGAGGGTGGGGGAGCTGGTGAGCCCCATTAAGAGGTTACCTGGGGGTTTGGGGGTCGGGGATGTGGTGGCAGCGGATGAGGGGGTGGTGGTGTGTATAGGGAAATCAAAAACGGATCAAATGGGAAGGGGGGTTAGTGTCTTTTTGGGGAGGTTACGGCACTGTTCTTCATGTCCGGCCGCTGCCTTCGAGGAATTCATGTGTGTCCGGCCTCCTGGAGATGGCCCGCTGTTGATGCATGAAGACGGTTCCTTCTTGTCGCGGTTTCAATTTTTAGCGGTTTTTAGGAGATGTCTGAAAGAGCTGGGGCTTGCGAGTAGGGACTACGGGACCCACTCCTTTCGGATTGGGGCTGCGACAGAGGCTGGGGCTCCCGGAAGAGATAATAAAGAGGTTGGGTAGGTGGGAGTCGACGCGGTCTCGGCGGTATGTGAGGCCGGATAGGATTGATCAGTCATATAGGTGAGCGGTTTTTAACATTAACTTGCCTCCCACCCTCCCTTCCCTTTTCCCTTTTTCTTTTTTAGAATCTGCATGCTCAGTCATGATTGGTGGGCATTCCTTTATTTTTTGGTCGGCTCGCCGTGCGGAGGTTCGAAGGAATGGAAAGCAGCTGGGCATACCAGAGGATCGAGCGCGGTTAAGCTGGGCCGGAGTGAGAGGAATGTGCTGGGAGGCACTGCGGGAGCATACTCTGCGCGTAGCTGCGAGGACAAGGCCACCGGGTGTTTTGGTTATACATGCGGGGGGGGGGGGAATGATTTAGGGAGGGTCCCCATGAGGCCGTTGATTAAGGACATGACTCGGGATTTGCTTTTTTTTCTGGGGTTTTTCCCGGGGGTGGTTTTAGTATGGTCCCACATTGTCCCCCGTTTTGTCTGGCGGCACGCTAGGGACTCGTTGGCCTTAGAGAAGGTTCGGGTGAAGGTTAACAAGGCCATAGCGAGGTTCGTGAGGCTCAACGGGGGTTTGAGCGTGCGCCACGTTGATGTGGAAGGGATGAGGGGTTTTTTTCGGTCCGATGGGGTGCACCTGAACGATATGGGGAATGACCTGTTCAACTTATCTTTGAAGGAGCGGATCGAGATGGCGGTCGAGTTGTGGCGGGCCAGGCAGCGCTAAGGTTTCAGCGCTTCCTGGCTGTGGCGGGTCTCCTCTCGGGTTCTGGGTCTGAGTTAGCATGGCCAATGGGGGGGGTGCGGCTGTTTCCACAGGGGGAAACCAGTCAGGACGATTCTGGTTGATATTGTGGTGTTCGGGGTGCAAGTAGGGAAGGGGAATTTTTTGGCCACCAGCGGTTAGCCCGATTAAGCTCCTTGGCCTAGGAGGGATGCGGCCGAGCTTATGTTGGTTTCTGCTTGGTTGGAGGTCGGTTTGGTAAACTTGGTCCCTTTCCCCTTCAATTTTGGGGATCATAAGGCTGCTCAGACCCGGAACATAAAGGGGGACTTTTCTAGGCTTGTTGTAAACCTGTTTATACATTGTTGGCCGTGGGCGATTAAATTTAATCATTCCAACTACATGGTGGTCTGGTCTTGTTATTCTGAGTTGGGTGGGCTTAGCCGTAGGACTTAAATATTAATAATTAATTGTTATTATTTTTTTTTTTATTTTTTTTTTAAATGTGAAAAATTCTGTGACCACTTCTGGCATTTTAGATAATTTTTTAGATAATTTTTTTTTAAGGGAAAAAAATAAAAAAAAAAATTGTACAGAATTGATATTACAGGTCTGATATTAATGTATTCATATTACTAAATTATTTAAAAAACTTGTTTTTTTTGGTTTCCAAAAATATGGTGGTTTGGGGGTTAAAAAACTACTTTTAACCCATCGCCGCCAGCGCTCTGGGACTTAAGCATGCATTTCACAGCGTGAGAATTTTTTGAGCATTAATTATTAATGAATATGGTGGAAGCCGGTCGCTAGGGCCAGTCGCTATCATGCGCTCCCATACAGCGCGGAACCTGTCAAATAGCGACTCCTCACCCAATATTCAACATTACAGCAAACCGACTGAGTCGCTATCAACTACCGAACAACGGCCAAGCACAGCGACTACTAGCGGGCGCTCTGAATATGCCGCTACAGTCGCTCAACTGTCGCTACCTGCCGCTATTAATGAATCGGCCTCTAAGACTTTTCAGTCTGTTTTAGCCAGAGATCTTCTTTACCTTGAATTTGTTGGAGAGACAATACTTTGCAACAGCTTCTGCTTGTCTCTGAATGTGATATTGGGAATTTTGTCAGATTGACTGCAGTTTACAGTTCTGACAAGCTATGACAGTAAATGGTGCTGTTACCAATGCTTAACTGTAGTCTCTGTATGCATTTTTCTGCTGTGTTGTATTTTCTGTATATTCCACTCTGCTTTATCACTTCTTTTTCCTGTCTGTGTTAGCCACCATGTTAAGTTGTTGTCCTCTTACTGCATTCATGTTCCACTAAAGCCGGTTCCTGTTATAGCACTAATGTCTATCTGGATTTTACTCTGCTGCGGGCAGCACTCATACTCTGCAACAGAATCTAAACAGCAAAAGTATTGATTTAGTTTATAACATAAAGGCTCGTTCAGAAGGAGGATAGGATGAAATCGGGCTCATGCACAGAACCAGTTTAGACCAGAACTTTGCTAAGGCAATTTCCAAATTGCTCAATCAATCTATATAAGATCAGCATCTGCAATCTGTGGCTACTGGCAACTCTACACTACAAGATTTACAGGAATAGAGTAGTAAGGCCTGTTCACACAGAACGCTGCTGCTATGGCCTCTGCTGAGATGAGGGATCTCCCTTGACCTTACACAGCGTTCTGTGTGTAAAGGACTCACTTCTCTCTTCTTGTAGATCTTGGTGTACAGTTGCCAATAGCAACAGATTGCAGGTAGTGAAAACTGCTTTCATATAACACACATTTGCCAACATAAGATGACAAAATTCCACACGGAAAGTGAACTGTAAGGAGGAAACTCTGGGATTTTGACTATGCCATGCCCCAGGGAATCAAGGGTAAACCCCCTTGGCTTGTCAGCTCTGCTTACCTCTTCCATGATCCCTCGGTGCATGTGTAGGCTTTATGATTATTGATGGGCAGCATAAAATACTAAATGGAAGCAGGCGGCAGGCAGCCCTTGCAGCATCCCCCCCCCCCCCCCAAAGCTGTGCTTATCCACACCAACCATTCAGATAGGCCTGGCATAGGTGCGCACAGCAGTTTAGCGTGCAACAGCTTCTGACTCATATACGGGTCTGTTCAGCTCGCAACTGTATGAGACAAACCAGATGCTGCTGCTGCTGCTGACAGACACAACTTACTCTAAATAGATTCTGTTCCCGAATAAATAAATGTCCATGTGCTGCACACCCGTACAGTGCCTTGAATTAACTGATGCCAACAACAACTGAGGCACATGTATAATGAGGCTATGTGAGGTGGCCGCCTCAGGCATCACTGCAGGAGGGTGGAGGTGGCAACTGCTCGACCTGTTTCTTTTTTGTTTTATTTTTCTCATTAGTGGTTTAGCAGTCAGGGGGTGCTGCTACACATTGTTAGGTATGCTACATTCAGTCATTGGCGGCTCAGTGACTGTGGCCTTGCCCATTGTGCCCCTGCAGGGAGGAGGAAGGAAATTCTCTTTCAGTATGTTAAGAATACTTTCTGCTTCTCTTTTAGTCACTTCTCCTCCAATTATTTCTATTAATTGTCTTTACTTTACTTTCTCCCTATCTTTCACCCTCCCATATACTCTTATCACTCCTTACTCTCTTCCTATTTGACTTGCTTTCTGACGTTCTTTTCCACCCCCAATGCTCCATGCTGCCCTTCTTTTGGTCCCATTCGCCGCCATGTGGCCCCTCCGTAGGTTTCATCCCCCTATCTTGCTGGCTCTCCATAGGTCCCAATCCCCATTCTCCCCCTCCATAGATTTCATCCCCCCTTATGCTCCCCCTTTATATACCCACCCATATACCCTTGAGAATTGACTTTACTCTTGTATTACCCCGGAACTGACTTTATCCCTTGTACTAACCCATTATTTCATTCCTTGGTGTCGCTGTGACCAAACTGGTAATTAATGTGTCTGTGTGTGTGTGTGTGTGTATATATATATATATATATATATGTGGTAAGGTGCAAGGGGCCGTCACTGACGGCAGGTATGTGGCACCAAGGTACCTGGCCTTGGTGCAGTAAAACCGTGTGTTTTGTTTCCCAGCATCAGCTGCTAATGGCAGTCTGGTGCTAAAGTTAGTATAGTTGAAAGGCTAACCCTCTGCTTTGAAGTCTGCCCTGTGTGGGTCTCCGGTGTTGGTGACACCCGACTTTAAAAGGGAATTCATAGTGCAGACCGATGCCTCCGAGGTAGGTCTTGGTGCTGTACTGTCTCAGGAAGTCAACGGGGAAGAACACCCCATTGTCTACGTGAGTCGCAAATTGACACCTGCGGAGACCCGGTATAGTATCGTGGAGAGAGAGTGTTTGGCCATTAAGTGGGCCCTTGAGTCTCTTCACTACTACTTGCTGGGGAGAAGTTTCCGTTTGATTACGGACCATTCTCCCCTCAAGTGGATGTGCCAGGCTAAGGACAGGAATGCCAGGGTCACCCGGTGGTTCCTGTCCTTGCAAAATTTCAAGTTCTCCGTAGAGCACAGAGCGGGACGGTTGTTGGGTATTGCGGATGCCCTGTCCCGGGCACATTGTTTGTCGTGTATCCACCCCCTCAGAATTGAACAAAGGGGGGGGGGTATGTGGTAAGGTGCAAGGGACCGTCATTGACGGAAGGTATGTGGCACCAAGGTACCTGGCCTTGGTGCAGTAAAACCGTGTGTTTTGTTTCCCAGCATCAGCTGCTAATGGCAGTCTGGTGCTGAAGTTAGTATAGCTGAAATGCTAACCCGGGACGGCTTTACTGGGATGGAGTAGATCAGGGTGGGACTCCATCTCCCTTCCCAGATCCGGGTTTTACAGGCCGCATAAATAGCCTGGGGAGTCAGCTGTGCACTGTCTGTGACTGGAGCTCACTTGTGGAGTGAGACCCCGTGAAGCCGGCTGAAAACTCCTATGCAGGCTGTTTCATGCGGACCCAAGGTGGATTCGGTTGCAAAGCAGCAACTTTGCCCAAGGACTAAAAACGCTGTTTGCCTGTCTGACTTATGCTGCATTTTACTGAAAAGGTGATGTAACCCGAAAGGTCATATGCTTTTATGGATTTTGGTGTGAATAAACACGGACTTTAAGTTTAACTTTTCGCCTCTGAGCCTCTATACTGCAAACATCCTGCTGTCTACCAGAGCTAATCATCACATATATATATATATATATATATACCTTAGCTGACCCCTCTGCTCTGATTTACTCCCCCCCCCCCCTTCCTGCTTGCCATAAAACCCCCCTGCATGCACACAGGGTTGGCTGGATTGACTTTCTCCCCACATAAAACTCTGCAGCATAAACAATGTAATGGAATGAGGGTTATCAGAATCACTAAAGCATAGAAGCAGAGGCAAGGTCCATATCCTGCCCCCTTTCATGGAATGTTCTCCTCATCCCTCCTCCCTTTGGAATCCCAGGGCAGATAGGGGATATCATATGGACCAACCTTCAGGTACCCAAAGATGGAGAATCCCAGATGCACCAATCAGACAGTGACTCCAATCGCTCTGCCCATAGAGGGTCAGAAACTGACCCCTGGTTAGAGGAAATAAGGTGAGCTTCATAATGGGGAGAAGGACACTCTAATCTTACCATCAAGGGTGACACGTGCTCCCTTTTAACATCTAAGGGGAACACCAGAAAGCGTGTGTGTGGACTAAAAGACAATTTATTTTGATCAAACCGCAGCCCAGACAAACTCTTTTGTATTTTTTACCTTTTTTTTTATTTGTAATTGCTATCTAAATTATTTACAGTGTTTTATAGTTAATTCTGTCTTTATCACCTTGCATCGTTTTTTCTTGTTGTTTTTGTGTTTTTCTGTTTGTTTAAATAAATTCTAAAAATACAGCAGAGGGTCACTGATGCTCTGAATTGAGGATCTAAAAAGCTCACACTATTTCTGAAGAGCCTGGCTACCTTACTTGCCCAGAACGCTCGACCACCTCCTGCCTGGAAATGGTTGTGGGTCGATCGATTTGTTCAATCTGATTGTGTTGTGTGTTGCTTATAAAGAGGTGAACACTGTTTGGGTTTTGGTGGCAGCAGTTTATAGCCACGCGTGTTGCCAGTTAAACAATTGCAGTGACACACGTGGGGTACGATTGGCCGGTTTGATCAGATGAACCATCAATAGGTCTGATCAACCTGTGCAATCGTCACAGTTGCTCCCATACCTGAAGTCCCTTCAGCAATGTATGCATTCACTCTGATCTTCTCTAGCGCTATTCTCCACTCTTGTGCAGGGACCCCACCAAGTGGTGCATGAAATGGCTATGGCTGTCTGGGTGGAGAGCACCCGGCACAAGACTTCCTTCCTCCGCTAGTTACTTTTTTCCCACTTTCTTAGTGTACTCTCCTTCTCCTTGGCCTAGATCCCTACACCAAGTAGCGCCTGAATTGGAATGGCTGCCCGGGTGGGAGGTACCTGGTGCAAGAAGTTTCTCTACATTCTAACTCTAATTAAACTAAACCAATCTCACACTACTCTTAACTTCCTGGATTAAAGTGGACCAAAACCCTGCTGGATCCATCCCCTCCCTGCGGGCATCCAAAATTGGGATGCCCCACTGTGTGAAACCCCCCAGGTTGCCCCATACACTTACCTGAATTCCGGTCCAACGGCGCATGCGCGGGCTGCGGCCACATCCCCGCTATCTCTCTAGCAGGCGCGTTCCCTGTTAGAGGGAAGCGCGAGATGCGGCCGCCAGCACGCTCGGAGCCGCTGAGCTAAGACTCTTAGATGTGCGTAGCTCAGCGGCTCTGAGCGCTAATTGGACGAGCAGCCGTGCAAGTGTCGTAGGACCACGTTGAGGTGAGTTTATTCGGGAGATCTGGGGGGTTTCACATAGCAGACACCCCGATTGGGGGAGTGGACCAAAACCCAGGATGGTCAAAATCCTGGGTTTTGGTCCACTTTAAGAATCCCCCATATGTGGCACTTGGAACTGAAATGGCTGCCTGGGTGGAAGTCACCTGGCGCAGGGAATCCCCCTTACTATTCAATCTCTATCCTACCTCTCGGGGGGGGGGGGAAAGGGTTATAGGGCGAATCATGCATCAGTTTGTCTTTCTTTTTCTCTCTCTCTTTGTTTTACTTTTTCCGGCCCCCATTGTTTCTAAAGGCAAACTGTTTCAAAATGTTCCACATACACACACACACACAGCAATCACATCTTATCTGATGAGCTTTAATGTGGACCAAACCCATCTTTGGCAGCCCTGGACTCTATAAAACTCCAGGACCACCTGATTCCCTCTCCCCGAGTGTGAAACTTCCCCCCCTCCCGAGACCCCTGAATCCTGATCCTACGATGCATGCCCAGGCTATGGCCGCACTACGCCATACCTTGTGACCGCACCAGGCATTTGTGCATGGTCGATGTAGACACACCCCCTGTTAGAGGCTACTGTCTGTGCGCTCTGCTCCATTCGGCTGCATTTGGTTCTATTCGGCCTCTAGGAGTTTCTTTGCCAAAACTGACAAATGGAGCTAGGCACACCAATTGGCTGCACACCTGTGCATGCGCCATAGGCTTGGGGGAAAGGTGAGTTTTTATGGGGGACCCGGGGAGTTTCACACAGCAGGGCATCCCAAATCAGGATGCTCTGGGGGACAAGGACCAAAATCCACGGTAGACAAAATCCTGAGTTTTGGTCCACTTTAAAAAGGAGATAAGCAATATTGCTGGGTCGCAATATTTCTTTCGTAGAATGTGTTTACTATGTTAGAGTTTAAACCCAAAGGTTTGTCTCTTTAATACTAAATCATTCTGAGAACTTAACGATTGTGTATTTAAACCTGACCAGATTCAGATTGCTGCACATAAAAATGAATTTACCTTTTAGAAACTCCTGCTATGATCAGTTTTACAATCAAAATTATGTCTCATGGAGCTTCAGGCCTCCTTCAAACAGGAAATGCTGCTGCCTGCCTCTGCATTATGGGTATGTCAGTTGAATCCAGGCAGCAGCAGAGCAGAATGCTGGGAAAAGAAGCTCCAGAAGGGCAGTGACCAGGAGCAAATTGGTGAGGTGATATTTCAGCTTTGAGTGGATGCAGGAGCAAATGTAAGTGCTGACAATGATTCCATATCATGCATGCAAGGTAACTGCAATTTAACCTTAGTTTCCTGACTACAAATTTGAATTATTTTTAGTTTGTATTTTGCCTAAAATTAAACATGGTTGTGTAAGCAACAAAAAGGGGGATGGGCAAAGGTACCACTGAAAAACAATCTTACAAAGATACCACACCCAAGAAGTGCACCCTGGGCTCCTTATAAATGTATAGAGAAAACTAAAGAACAATCCAACCAAGGAGTCCAATCAGAACCGGGGCACTCAAACGGGTTAAAAATATCTCAAGAATTTTATTAAATATATTAGAGCCATCAGGAAACTATAAAAACACAGAAAACATCAAAAGACAACACAAGTTAAAACAATTTTTCTGAAGCACCCGGGAATGTCCAGCAAAGATATCAGAACAATAAAGATTAATAGATCAATAACAATTAACCTGGAATAATATCATATTATGAAATTGCGGTTAGTAGTTATCATAAATTATTAAGACTGGGCAACCCCCCCTTAAATAATTGCACAAATTCAGTAAGTGTGCTAAAGTGACCGTGCTAATAGTGTCCTAACTACAGTGCAATAAGGTGCAATAAAGACCACTCAATACAATATTCAAAAATCTAAACACATGATTCTAATAAATATTCTAGACAATCCATAAAATAAAGTGCTGATGAAATACAATGCATGAAATAAAGTGCTAACGTGCTAAAGTGCTAATAAGGGGCAGTTGTGGCCTAGAGGTAAGGGAGCTGACTTGCAACCGGAGGGTGGCAGGTTCAAATCCTGGTCCTGGAACATGACTGAAGTGCTCTTGAGCAAGGCACCTAACCCCCCAACTGCTCCCCGGGCGCCGTCATTAGGGCAGCCCACCACTCCGGACATGTGTACACTCACTGCACGGATGGGTTAAATGCGGAGGACGAATTTCTATGTGTGCCCAAGCATACAATGGCCATCTATGCATTAAAAACGTAATAAATATAAGTAAAAAAGTGCAAGAATTAATGATATATAATATATAACCTCCTTAGGGTAGTCATATGGAAGCCACAGCATAATGGAAAGCTTAATCAGAGCAATGACAAAAAATGTATGGATAAAGATTACAATACCGCAATATGTATCAATACACTGTTCCGGGTGCTCCTCAGGCTCCCCCGCGCGCTCCGCCGTGCGCCCACAGCTTCGATACAGGGTCAAAATTAAACATGAGCATGAATTTTCAAGACCTGAATGAGATCTTTTACTAGTGGCAAGCATCCCCACGCCCCAACAGAGGGGGAGGGGAGCACTGGCAGGGTTGAGCAGCCTGGCGGCAGCATATGTGGACAGGGTTTTCCAGTACAGTGCTTTTTCCAGTACCGTGGAACTGACCCGTGATTTTGACTATCCCCAGTTTTGCCCCAATTTGGAATGCCCCACTCTGTGAAACCTCCCAGATCGCCCATGAAAAACTCACCTTTCCCCAGTCCTATGGCACATGTGAGGGCTCTCGTCCAATCAGAGCCATTTGTGGTGCTCGCCAAACAGCTCTGTTTACAGCAATCAGGAGCGAGAGCAGCCGCATCCCCAGACGCTGGCACGCTCCTGCCCTCAGCCTATCTGAATGACAGGGCACCGGAGCACACCTCCCAAACTGGGAAGGCCAGCAGCCGGCCATGAATTCTTTTAGATTCCAAGGCTGGCTGCAATCGATTTCGTTCCGCTTTAAGACACACAAATTACAAGCCCAGAGCCTGCTATGACTGCTGCCTAGGAAAAGGCACCACCTATCGACCACGTATCGACACTGCTCTGTACGTGAAAGCATTGCTGACATTTGCTGACTCTCGTCCCCCTGTCGGGTAGCTCAGCCCTGTTACTTTCTGCTAACATTCGTCACTTTCTGCTGAACTTTTTTCAAATTTTAAATGGGAACCCAAAACAATGGGAGGATTTTCTTTTAAAAAGGTATATTAGACACATATTACTTTTTTTATAGCCTATCATATAATAGCATTTATATTTCACAGGTGTTTAATCATAATTAACTTTTAACTAACAAGGCACGATGGCATTATTGGCAGAATTATAAAAAGGGACATTTCAGGTAAAGGGTTAAACTAGCCTGCTTCCTGCCCTCCCCGTGTTGGGTGTGAGGAGCTACAGCTTTCATGCTTTTTTTTTTTTATACGCCCTAATGAACTCTCTCTCTTCTGCTGGGCCTCATACATGCTCTGAAGTTTCCTGATAAGTGTCATTTATCGAGGGGATTGTGACAAAGTTAGCAAAAGGGGGCAAGTTTGACAGGGCTTGGCAGGAAATGGTGAAGTGTCGGTGATGAAAATAAGCAGAAAGCGGAAAAAAGCTGAAGCGGAAAACAGGCTGATTTCGCCATTGCCTGAGATGACCTATTACTAAATAGCTGGCATGGAAAAGGCAGGAAATGCATTGCCACAGACCTATAATAAATCTGATTACTAGCATAAAGGGTCATGTCATAATGAAATTTCCTGCTGCCATATAAATATCTAACCTGCTCTACCCAGTGTTATCATACAGAGAGAAGCCGGGCATATTGCCGAGTGAGAGTCCAGACAGACGATCCTTCTATTCAAACACAAGCCAGGTTGTAGACCTGAGAGCATGTTACTGGAGTTAAATCTGAGATTACTTCTTGGCATCATTTTCCTATCCACTGTACATGAAGTCGTATTTTCTGGTAGGAATTGTTATTGTAGATATATTGTATTTTATCTTATTCACTTATAGAGGAATTGCATGGAAGCAATGGGCTCTGACAGCCCCGGATAGTACTAACAGCACATGGGGGAGGCTGATAGTACTGGGTTGCTTTTGGGTCCCATCAAAGCTACTGTAGGGTAAAGAAGCGGGCCTCTGCCTGGCCTGTGACAGAGGCTGTGAGGAGCCAGAGGGGTTTATGGACCTAGGGTAGGGTGACTTGGGTTGGTGTGGTGTGTGGGGTGAGGTGCACTTACTAGATAGTCGCCACTGGTCTTCAGGAATGACACTTCTTATAATCGAAACAACAGTCTCTTTATTAAAGTGGACCAAAACCCAGAATTTTGACTATCCTGGGTTTTGTTTTGCAATACCAACTTGTATGGGGCTCTAGAGATGCCCCAGAGCACACCCCATATAAATGACAGCACACCCAGATAAAACTAATAGAGATTTATTAAATTCAAAAACACAATAGCCCGATCCAAGTAACAATAGACAATACACAGACAAATTTAAAACCATAAAGACACAAAAGGCTGTAAAGGGAGACTAGGGGAGAGGACAAATCTCCCCAGGGGAAGCTATTCAATTGAATTAAGGTGCAAAACTTCCTATTTCCCTATTTCCCACACCCTGTACATACAGATTCGTCACATTAAAAATCATCCTACCTGCATCTACTGCATGTTATGAGCCTTTAAACATCCAAGATGGCGGCTCATGGAACATCAGGCAGCCTGCAAACAGAAGGTGCCTTCTGTCTGTGCTGCTCTGCATTCTGGGACTGCTGACCTTTTCCTGACCCCAGCTCTGCTCTGTCTGAACAAAGCACAGCTATAACCCACCACCCTGTGCTTTATCCCACTCTCCTCTCCTCAGTAAGTGTGATGCTTCTGAGTCAAGATGGCGGCGCCCGTATCTTAAATTCCTGAACAGAGTTGCAGCCCAGTGGGTGAAAGAATAATAAGTAAGTGACTAAAAACTTAAAATATATTAATTTTAGATAATGCGTTTTTTAAGTGTTTGGGCTTTTCAATAAATCATGGTGAAGGTCCGGTTTAATGTCCTAAGGGCTGGCAAAACGCTCAAATGCATAAAACAATGTGCAAAGCAACGCAAAAAATACCATGTGGAACTGAGAAGCATTTCATCTAACAAAGTGCTAGTGCACTTTGTTAGATGAAACAATACAACAATACAGTATCCAAAATTGAAAATAGTGCCAATGAGTTATTGTGCCATTTCATAGTAAAGTGCTGAAAGTGCCAAAAGTAAGACTGCTAAGATAGTGTTAAGGGATGAGAGCGTCAGCCAATAATGCTAGCAATAAAGATAGAGAAGTTAAAACATCACCAAATATTAAGAGCTTCATCCCCCTTGCAGCAATCACCGACGCGTTGCGTGATAAGCCATCACTTCACCAGGGTGTATATCCTGGGTTTTGGTCCTTGCCCCCAGGGGACCCCGATCAGGGTGTGACACTCCCCAGGTCGCCAAAACCAACTCACCTTCCGGTTTTCTCGGTCCTATGGCGCATGCGTGGCCACTCGTCCAATTAGTGAGCCAGCGGCTCCGAGCACGCTGATGGCCATGTCCCCCGCTACCCTCTAACATGGAGCATGCTCACGCCGGCCATTAACAAATGCCTGGCGCGGGCACGCGCCCTTCTAGAGGGATAGCAGGGATGCGTCCACGGGTCGCGCATGCGCTGTTGGACCGGGAAAGAAGGTAAGTGTATAGAGCGACCTGGGGGTTTCACACAGTGGGGCATCCTGATTTTGGATGCCCTGAGGGGAGGGAATCGATCAGCCCGGGAATTTTAAAGATTCCCATGCCGATTGCCATGGGTTTTGGTCCAATTGTCTTCAATTCAGCATAGCAGCACACTCAATTACTGATAGTACACTTCAGCAGGTATATTCCACAGCTTCCCTCAGCACTCTAGTTCCACTTTAGACTCTGGTCGGGCTGGTCTTAATCCCATAAATAAGGTGCACACGCCTTGTTTGCTTGCTGGGCCTCGGGCTGCCACCGATGTCTAGTCCCTTCACTCTTCCTTCACTGCTGCTGCTGCTGCTCTTTCTCCTCAGCTACAGATCTTCCCCTCTTAAGATAACGCTTCAAGAACCTAGCATCTAGAACCTCCTGTAAGGGTTGGGTCCTCCCTTATATAACCTCCTGTATGTTACTACTGCAAACTATGTTTCTACCTCCAACCAATGGCAGAGCAGAAAATGTTGCTAATGCCATCTGGTTTAGAGGCCGATTCATTAATAGCGCCAGGTAGCGCCAGATGAGCGACTGTAGCGTGATTTTTTCAGCGCCAGCCAGTATTCGCTGTGCTTGGCCGGCGTTAGCTTGATGACAGCGACTCAGTCGGTGTGCGGTAATGTTGAATACGGGCTGGGGGGTCGCTGTTTCACAGGTTCAGCGTTGCATGTGAGCGCCTGACAACGAAATGGCCAGAGCGAACGGCTAGCTTCATATTCATTAAAAAATGACGCTCCGAATGTGCTGTCGCTGTCCATTCCTTGTTTAAACCCCAGAGCGCTGGCGGCGATGGGTATTAACTAGTTTTTAACCCCTAAACAACCATATTTTTTGAATGTAACATTATACATGTTTTTATAATCATTTTGTAATATGAATACATTAATCTCAGACCTGTTAGATCAATTCTGCACAAATTTTTATAAAATTTTTTTTTTACTTAAAAATAAATCCTAACATTGCATAAGTGGTCTCCGAATTTTTGACATTAAAAAAAAAAAAAAAAATACCAATCAATTATGATTAATTATAGATTGCTCCATTGAAATGCATTGGACATCGCCAGGGAGCGACAGCCCATACCTGGCGCTGTGAGGGAATTTGCAGCGGCGCTGTTCGGTCCAGGCGGCTTCATGATGAATGCCGCGCTAGCCGTCGCTCTCGCCGGCGCTAGCCTCATTTTGCTTGATAAATGCGTCATTGTGACCGCCGCCGGGCGTACTTGAGTCGGTAGTCGACGTTAGCTGCCGCTACCTGGCGCTCGTCAGACACTACCTGGCGCTAGCCCGTGATAAATAAGGGCCTTAGTCTATTCACCTAACTAAAGTGGGACACTAGACTATTTAATATTAACTTGTCTCATTCCTTAGGCAACATTGCCATCGTGTGGATTTATGATGCAATGACACCCAAGTCCTGCTTTTTATCTATTACTTATAACAGTCACTATCAGGGCCTGCTCCACTGACACTGAGTTCTTATCCTTTTTAACTGTACTGTTTTAAGCTGTACTTACCCGTCACATACTGTATGTAGACCCCTGCTTAAATGTAGAGGAGAGGAGGAAAGAGGAGCTCCAAGCTTTTTAGAACACAGCAACCATCTAGGGTTGCCACCTTTCCCAACAAAAAATACCCACCAACATTTCAGGAGTTAAGGGGGCCTGGACAACACTTGCAGTAAGCTGATTACATAGAAGCCTATTTCTAAAAAGTGGGGGGTGAGGGCCAGTGGTTGGGGAGGGTATTTAGGTTAGGGGCTCATTTCAGTGACTTCACTGCAGGTAACCTGCTATCTATGGAAACCTCTGGAACCTCGACAACGCTTATGTATTGTTCTGAAATCCTAACATCCTGAAATGCCACACAATCAAGCTTATACCCCTTTGTCCCAAGAAATCAACTTATACCCCTACACCCCACCACACAATAAGCCTTACACCCCCCCTGAACAGCAATCAGTCATACACCTCCGACAATCAGCCATACACTGTAACTTCTGGAACCCTTACAACCCTGATGTAACAGACATCCCAAATCACCAGTTAGCCTTAAACTCTCTCGCCCCAGCATTCAGCAACAATCAGCCCCACACATCCTCACATTTGGCCTTACACCATCACACGCTGCCCCCCCCCCCATGTAATCACTTACACTCTTCACTCCTACTCACATTCCCCCCACACACAATCAGACTCAGCAATCAGGGTAGGTTTTAGACAAAGTATGTCCATAGGCAATAGGTTTCTTTTACATAGGTAAAAGAAAACAAACTGAAACATTAGTTTTTGTTACTGGTGTGGGAGGCCCTGCACAAAACGGGGTAGGGAAAGTGCTCAAAATGATCCCACAAAACAAAACAAAAAAATAACTACACAAAAAAATAAAAAATGTAAAAAATCTAAATGTTGACCTAGGAGATTGCCTTGCACAAAATGGGGTAGAGAAAGTGCTCATAATAATTACAGAAAACAAAAAATAAATATACAAATATATATATCAATCAATATATACATTCATAAATACATATAAACATCAATAAAAAATATATAAAAATTCAGGCCCCCGGCATAGGCCCCAAAATCTCCCTAAAAAGGTTATGCTGCACACTCAAAATTTTTTTGTAAGATAAATATTTATTTTATATATATATTTATTTATAAATTAATGCATTAAGCCCTCCCATAAAAAACAATAACATAGACACATACGACACATTAAAAATATCCTCAAGGGCGCAGCCCCAAACCCCCCTCCCTGCAATGAATCTAATCAATACCTGATCAATGCATATTTAAATAATATATACTTACCCCCTTTTCATCCCATATATGACCTTAATATTGCCCCATGAGTCATTCTGCAAATAGAAAATATATTATCAAGAAATAACCATAAAAACTGCCTGTGCCTATACTAATAAACAATGAAAGGGGGAAGGAAAGGAGACATTACAGGAGATACTACAAGTGACTAGTATTATCTAACCCCCAGTAAACAGAATGTAAACGGTACTAAGAAGTGAGTAGTATTTATGTAACCCACGGTAAGTGTTATCCAAAGGGTGCCAACAAGTGAGTAGTAATATCTAACACCCATTAAACAGAATGTAAAGGGTGCCAACAAGTGAGTAGTATTATCTAACCCCAAGTAAGTGTTATCCAAGGTTTGCCAACAAGTAAGTAGTATTACCTAACACCCAGTAAACAGAATGTAAGGGGTGCTAACAAGTGAGTAGCTTTTTCTAACCCTCTAGTTTCTGTCACCTATATGAGGTGGGCACCACCTTCTACTATAGACATTAAAACAAATAGTCTCTAATTAATCAATTAAATAATTAATTAATTAAAGGGCGGTGCTCCCACGGCCTCTAATTTTCAGAGAACATGCACCAAACCCTTGTTTGAGGCTGAATAAACGGGCACTACAACCTATGTATATAATATAACCGCAGCATTGCGATTGGAGGGGAAGATAAAAGGAGGGAACAGGTGTGTGTAAACCACCCCTTCCCGAAGCTGTGGGCGCATGACGGAGCGTGCAGGGTAGTATCCCTGACGACCTGGACCTCATATTCTTAAACCAGTTGGCGATAGCTATGTATCAGGCATATTAGTGTGTGGTATACTTTTCTTTATCCCTCCCTCCATGGTACTCTTTATTTACTCTTAACCATTAGCCTATATATTTGGAGCTTTGTTAATTGAAAGTTTAGTTTGATTGCAGCACTATCTTGCTTTACTTCTCTAATAATTATTAAGATCTATTTGTGGTTTGCACAGTTTATTGTAAAATAGTTTGCACAGTTAATGGTCTAATGGTTTCATCAATTAATACTGTTATTTATTAGCGCCTGTTGTAGCATATTGCACTTTATATGCACATTTTCATATATTTATGTATTTTCTATAGTAAGGAGATTTGTTTGAATAATTGATTAGATTTAGGGTGTGCACAATATATATATATATATATATATATATATATATATATATATATATATATATATATATTGTAGACATGTCACTGGAGAAGTGATCGAGGGGGTGTACATTTCACCTAGGTTACTACGCTGGGTGAGATGGTAAGTCCAGGATTGATTTGTTTCCCAGCAGTGATATGCTGCTGAGGTGTTGTTAATTTTGCCGGGCCTGGATTTATATGGAATGGCAGGTAGGTTTGGTAGAGGGACCTGTCATTCCACACCTCCCCGATCCGGTTTGGGTTTTGAATCAGGTGAGCTCTGATCCTAATTAGCCTGGGAGGTAAAAGCTCTGCAGAGACTGCAGCCTATGGCTCTCAGCCAGGAATGAACAGCCTGTGTGTGTGTTTGAAGGAAGCTGCGAACGCAGCCACTGCTGGAGCTAAAATCTCACCCTGCGATATCCAGGCTAACGCTGTGTTTTGAAACTGCCAGATAGGTGAGAAGAACTTGTTAGTAAGCGCCCAGACGGGCTAGATCTTTTATTTTGATTGGACACAAAAGAAGCACGTGGTTGCTGTATGTTTTGTTTACTGGACTGTTTATGCTATGAATAAACGCCAAGATCTGCTTTTATAACGTCTGAGTCTGCCGTGAACTGTGTCCAAACACACCATCCCCCGGGAAGATCCTTACAATTGGTGCTGCGGAGCGGGCATTACGGTTGCTAGGGGCAACGGTGTGGACAGACTTGGCTACAGCTGCTTATGTCTTGGGTGAAAGCTGCAACTACACTCCAAGAACAGGCGGGCAACATGGAGGAGATGCTGAAGCAGTTTATGCAAGTAAGTTTGCAACAACAACAGGCTCAGATAGAGGCCAATAGACAACAACAACAGGCTCAGATAGAGGCCAATAGACGACATGAACAGGCTCAGATAGAGGCTAATGGACGACATGAACAGGCTCAGATAGAGGCTAATAGACAACATGAACAGACCATGGCTGCCCAACAACAACTTATTGAATACCTGATAGCAAAACAGGAGGCGCCTGTGGTTGCTAACCCCCAAACAGTGGTGCGAGCCGCTCCAGAGACTTTTGATGTGAAAAGAGCTGTGCAGCGAGCGCTGCAAAAGATGACTGCTGAGGACGATGTTGAGGCCTTCCTAACTGGGTTTGAGCGTGCGGCTGAGCGAGAGAAGTTACCCGTCGCTGAGTGGGCAGAGGTAATTGCGCCCTATTTAACAGGAGAACCTCAAAAGGCCTACTATGACCTCAGTGAGCAAGAGGTTAAGGACTATACTCGGCTAAAAGCGGAGATACTTGCCCGGCTAGGCGTTACTACTGCGGTCCGTGCCAGGAGGGTACGCAACTGGAGCTACAGTTTGGACAAATCGGCGAGGTCCCAGATGTATGACCTGATCCATTTGGCGAGAAAGTGGTTGGAGCCAGACACTTCTACTCCTGCACAGATCCTAGAGAGGGTTGTGATGGATCGCTACCTCCGAGCACTTCCTGCTGACCTGCAACGCTGGGTGGGACAAGGTGACCCTAAGAATGCAAACGAACTTGTCAACCTTGTGGAGAGGTTCCAGGCGACTGAGGACTACCTCCGTGATGTTTCTGCAGCCTCCTCACCTCCCCGGAGTGCCAGATCTGTACCATCAGCTGGTAAGAGACTTCCATCTATTGGGGGAGTGTGGAGGGGTGCTGAGGGAGGAAAAAGGGCTCAAGTGGTGTCTCAGGGGCAAAAGACTGGGGATGGTCCCGGGTGGCTAAGTGGCCCTAAAAAGGACTCCTTGCCAAGGAGACCAGGCTCTATCCAGTGCTGGAGATGCCATGAGATGGGACACGTGTCTGCCCATTGCCCTCTTACCACTGAGCCCATGGAATGTGAGGTTAATCGACGTCAGTCGCTATTTGCGGAACCATCTTGTGTTGCAGTTCCTGGACTAGAGACTGAGCCGCAAGTCTGCAGCGTTACCATTAATGATTTTCCTGTTAAGGCGTTGCTGGACTCAGGAAGCCTCGTAACCTTGGTGCATGCCAGCCTGGTGGCTGGGGACTTTGAGTGTAAAAAGCATATGAGTGTTGTTTGTATACATGGGGATACAAAAGTGTACCCTATAGTGCTGGCTGAAGTCGGGACTGAACAAGGCACCATACAATATGAAGTGGGTGTGGTTAAAAACCTCATGCATAACGTAATATTGGGGCGCGATTTTCCATTATTCTGGGCTCTCTGGGGAAAAAGAAAATCCCCCGAAAGGAGTGAGGATACTCCTAAGGTTGTTGCATTACCCCCTCTAAGTGATAAAAGTGTGCAGGACGAAAATGATTGTTTTCCTTTGCAGGTCCTGGCTGGAGAGGAGGAGGCTCCTCCCACTGAGCAAAATATACCAGACTTAGAGGTGTCTAGGGATAATTTTGGGACTGCACAGTTACAGGACCCCACTCTCAAAAATGCGAGAGAGCAGGTTGCTGTCATGAATGGGGTACCTCAGGAACCAGATGCTGAGAAAAGATTTCCACATTTTTCTGTGACTAATGATCTTTTCTATAGAGTCACTAAGATTAAGGATGAGATTGTGGAACAGCTTCTGGTGCCTAAGCCGTACCGGCGTCAGGTGCTTGACATGGCACATAACCATGTTCTTGGGGGACACTTGGGGACTGACAAAACGCAGGAGAGGGTTCTCCAGAGGTTCTACTGGCCGGCGATATATAATGATGTTAAAAAGCACTGCGAGTCGTGCCCCACATGTCAGCTTAGTGCCCCAGTGACACATTTTCGCAGTCCTTTGGTTTCGCTCCCTATTATAGAGGTGCCTTTTGAGCGTATAGCCATGGATTTAGTGGGTCCCATTGTAAAATCCGCTAGAGGACACCAGTATATTCTGGTGGTCATGGATTATGCGACCCGCTATCCTGAAGCTGTGCCCTTAAGAAACACTGCATCTAAAACAATTGCACGTGAGTTGTTTTATATGTTCTCTAGGACTGGAATCCCCAAAGAAATCCTGACTGACCAAGGTACACCCTTTATGTCAAAGGTGATGAAGGAGTTATGCAAACTATTTAAAATCTCACCCATCCGTACCTCTGTATACCACCCCCAGACGGACGGATTGGTGGAGAGATTTAACAAAACTTTGAAACATATGTTGAAAAAAGTGGTGGAAAAAGATGGCCGTGACTGGGATCATTTGTTACCCTACCTCATGTTTGCTATTAGGGAAGTGCCCCAAGCGTCCACAGGGTTCTCACCATTCGAGTTGGTCTATGGCCGTCACCCTAGGGGTCTACTGGACATTGCAAAAGAGACATGGGAGAGCGAGTCCACCCCATACAAGAGTGTTATTGAGCATGTAGCACAAATGCAGGACCGTATAGCCGTTGTAATGCCCCTAGTAAGGGAACACCTCCAGAGGGCGCAAGAGGCCCAAAGTAGAATTTACAACCGGTCTGCAAGAATCAGGACATTTAATCCAGGCGATAGGGTCCTTATACTAGTTCCCACTGTTGAGAGTAAATTCCTGGCGAAGTGGCAAGGTTCCTATGAAATTGTTGAAAAGGTCAGTGAGGTGAACTACAAGGTGCACCAACCAGGTAGAAGGAAGCCTTTCCAAGTTTACCACATAAACTTGATTAAGCCCTGGAAAGACAGGGAATCCTTGGGGGCGACAAATACTGTTAATAATTTGTCACAACCAATCCCTCCAGTCAAGGTTGGTGATACCCTATCAGTGTCACAGAAACAGGAGGCTCAGGAGTTTTTACAGAAAAACAAAGACAAGTTTTCTGACCTTCCAGGGCGTACACACCTCATCTATCATCACATTGAAACTGAGCCTAGAAGCAGAGTAAACCTCAAGCCCTATAGGATCCCGGAAGCCCGTAGGGAAGCCGTATCTGCCGAGGTAAAACGTATGCTTGAACTGGGAGTAATTGAGGTGTCACAGAGTGAATGGTCCAGCCCGATTGTATTAATCCCAAAGCCTAACGGAACTTGGAGGTTCTGTAACGATTTCAGAAAGTTGAATGAGATCTCAAAATTCGATGCCTATCCTATGCCCAGGGTAGATGAGTTGATTGAGAAGTTGGGTAATGCCAGGTACATAACCACCCTCGATCTCACAAAGGGCTACTGGCAGATTCCACTTACTGATGAGGCTAAAGAGAAAACTGCATTCTCCACCCCTGATGGGCTATTCCAGTATGTAGTGATGCCATTCGGGTTACATGGAGCACCTGCGACTTTCCAGAGGTTGATGGACTTGATTTTGCGACCACATTGTGATTACTCAGCTGCCTACCTCGATGATGTGGTCATTTTTAGCCCTGATTGGGAAAGTCACCTCTGTAAGGTACAGGCCGTATTGGATACCATAAGTGATGCAGGATTGACCATAAATGCCGAGAAGTGTGCAGTAGCCCTAGAAGAGGCCAAGTATCTGGGATACATTATTGGAAGAGGGTTGATTAAGCCACAGCTAAATAAAATTGAGGCAATACAGAATTGGCCTAGACCCCTGACAAAGAAACAGGTCAGAGCTTTCCTTGGTATTACGGGCTATTACCGTAGATTTGTGCCGAACTTTGCCTCAGTTGCTGCTCCCCTAACTGACTTGACAAAGGGCGAAAAGAGAGCAATGATCACGTGGACTCCAGAGGCCGAGAAGGCTTTCCAAAGCCTTAAATCTGCTTTGTGCCAACAACCTGTGTTAGTTACCCCCGATTTCAGGCGAGAATTTCTGGTCCAGACAGATGCTTCTAACACAGGCTTAGGTGCAGTACTCTCACAAGTAGTAAATGGTGAGGAGCATCCAGTGATGTACTTGAGTAGGAAGCTAACCCCGGCCGAGAAAAATTATGCCATTGTGGAGCGAGAATGTTTGGCAGTGAAGTGGGCCCTCGAATCCCTAAAATATTACTTGCTAGGCAGGAAATTCAAGTTAGTGACAGACCATGCCCCCCTAACATGGATGAAGTTAAACAAGGAGAGAAACGCAAGAGTGACTAGGTGGTTTCTGTCCCTACAAAACTTTAACTTCACTGTGGAACACAGGCCAGGGAAATTACAGGCAAATGCTGACGCATTGTCGAGGGTACATTGTCTGTGGGGACAAAATGCTCAGCCCTCCGGTCTGAAGAAGAGGGGGGGGATATGTAGACATGTCACTGGAGAAGTGATCGAGGGGGTGTACATTTCACCTAGGTTACTACGCTGGGTGAGATGGTAAGTCCAGGATTGATTTGTTTCCCAGCAGTGATATGCTGCTGAGGTGTTGTTAATTTTGCCGGGCCTGGATTTATATGGAATGGCAGGTAGGTTTGGTAGAGGGACCTGTCATTCCACACCTCCCCGATCCGGTTTGGGTTTTGAATCAGGTGAGCTCTGATCCTAATTAGCCTGGGAGGTAAAAGCTCTGCAGAGACTGCAGCCTATGGCTCTCAGCCAGGAATGAACAGCCTGTGTGTGTGTTTGAAGGAAGCTGCGAACGCAGCCACTGCTGGAGCTAAAATCTCACCCTGCGATATCCAGGCTAACGCTGTGTTTTGAAACTGCCAGATAGGTGAGAAGAACTTGTTAGTAAGCGCCCAGACGGGCTAGATCTTTTATTTTGATTGGACACAAAAGAAGCACGTGGTTGCTGTATGTTTTGTTTACTGGACTGTTTATGCTATGAATAAACGCCAAGATCTGCTTTTATAACGTCTGAGTCTGCCGTGAACTGTGTCCAAACACACCATCCCCCGGGAAGATCCTTACAATTGGTGCTGCGGAGCGGGCATTACGGTTGCTAGGGGCAACGGTGTGGACAGACTTGGCTACAGCTGCTTATGTCTTGGGTGAAAGCTGCAACTACACTCCAAGAACAGGCGGGCAACATGGAGGAGATGCTGAAGCAGTTTATGCAAGTAAGTTTGCAACAACAACAGGCTCAGATAGAGGCCAATAGACAACAACAACAGGCTCAGATAGAGGCCAATAGACGACATGAACAGGCTCAGATAGAGGCTAATGGACGACATGAACAGGCTCAGATAGAGGCTAATAGACAACATGAACAGACCATGGCTGCCCAACAACAACTTATTGAATACCTGATAGCAAAACAGGAGGCGCCTGTGGTTGCTAACCCCCAAACAGTGGTGCGAGCCGCTCCAGAGACTTTTGATGTGAAAAGAGCTGTGCAGCGAGCGCTGCAAAAGATGACTGCTGAGGACGATGTTGAGGCCTTCCTAACTGGGTTTGAGCGTGCGGCTGAGCGAGAGAAGTTACCCGTCGCTGAGTGGGCAGAGGTAATTGCGCCCTATTTAACAGGAGAACCTCAAAAGGCCTACTATGACCTCAGTGAGCAAGAGGTTAAGGACTATACTCGGCTAAAAGCGGAGATACTTGCCCGGCTAGGCGTTACTACTGCGGTCCGTGCCAGGAGGGTACGCAACTGGAGCTACAGTTTGGACAAATCGGCGAGGTCCCAGATGTATGACCTGATCCATTTGGCGAGAAAGTGGTTGGAGCCAGACACTTCTACTCCTGCACAGATCCTAGAGAGGGTTGTGATGGATCGCTACCTCCGAGCACTTCCTGCTGACCTGCAACGCTGGGTGGGACAAGGTGACCCTAAGAATGCAAACGAACTTGTCAACCTTGTGGAGAGGTTCCAGGCGACTGAGGACTACCTCCGTGATGTTTCTGCAGCCTCCTCACCTCCCCGGAGTGCCAGATCTGTACCATCAGCTGGTAAGAGACTTCCATCTATTGGGGGAGTGTGGAGGGGTGCTGAGGGAGGAAAAAGGGCTCAAGTGGTGTCTCAGGGGCAAAAGACTGGGGATGGTCCCGGGTGGCTAAGTGGCCCTAAAAAGGACTCCTTGCCAAGGAGACCAGGCTCTATCCAGTGCTGGAGATGCCATGAGATGGGACACGTGTCTGCCCATTGCCCTCTTACCACTGAGCCCATGGAATGTGAGGTTAATCGACGTCAGTCGCTATTTGCGGAACCATCTTGTGTTGCAGTTCCTGGACTAGAGACTGAGCCGCAAGTCTGCAGCGTTACCATTAATGATTTTCCTGTTAAGGCGTTGCTGGACTCAGGAAGCCTCGTAACCTTGGTGCATGCCAGCCTGGTGGCTGGGGACTTTGAGTGTAAAAAGCATATGAGTGTTGTTTGTATACATGGGGATACAAAAGTGTACCCTATAGTGCTGGCTGAAGTCGGGACTGAACAAGGCACCATACAATATGAAGTGGGTGTGGTTAAAAACCTCATGCATAACGTAATATTGGGGCGCGATTTTCCATTATTCTGGGCTCTCTGGGGAAAAAGAAAATCCCCCGAAAGGAGTGAGGATACTCCTAAGGTTGTTGCATTACCCCCTCTAAGTGATAAAAGTGTGCAGGACGAAAATGATTGTTTTCCTTTGCAGGTCCTGGCTGGAGAGGAGGAGGCTCCTCCCACTGAGCAAAATATACCAGACTTAGAGGTGTCTAGGGATAATTTTGGGACTGCACAGTTACAGGACCCCACTCTCAAAAATGCGAGAGAGCAGGTTGCTGTCATGAATGGGGTACCTCAGGAACCAGATGCTGAGAAAAGATTTCCACATTTTTCTGTGACTAATGATCTTTTCTATAGAGTCACTAAGATTAAGGATGAGATTGTGGAACAGCTTCTGGTGCCTAAGCCGTACCGGCGTCAGGTGCTTGACATGGCACATAACCATGTTCTTGGGGGACACTTGGGGACTGACAAAACGCAGGAGAGGGTTCTCCAGAGGTTCTACTGGCCGGCGATATATAATGATGTTAAAAAGCACTGCGAGTCGTGCCCCACATGTCAGCTTAGTGCCCCAGTGACACATTTTCGCAGTCCTTTGGTTTCGCTCCCTATTATAGAGGTGCCTTTTGAGCGTATAGCCATGGATTTAGTGGGTCCCATTGTAAAATCCGCTAGAGGACACCAGTATATTCTGGTGGTCATGGATTATGCGACCCGCTATCCTGAAGCTGTGCCCTTAAGAAACACTGCATCTAAAACAATTGCACGTGAGTTGTTTTATATGTTCTCTAGGACTGGAATCCCCAAAGAAATCCTGACTGACCAAGGTACACCCTTTATGTCAAAGGTGATGAAGGAGTTATGCAAACTATTTAAAATCTCACCCATCCGTACCTCTGTATACCACCCCCAGACGGACGGATTGGTGGAGAGATTTAACAAAACTTTGAAACATATGTTGAAAAAAGTGGTGGAAAAAGATGGCCGTGACTGGGATCATTTGTTACCCTACCTCATGTTTGCTATTAGGGAAGTGCCCCAAGCGTCCACAGGGTTCTCACCATTCGAGTTGGTCTATGGCCGTCACCCTAGGGGTCTACTGGACATTGCAAAAGAGACATGGGAGAGCGAGTCCACCCCATACAAGAGTGTTATTGAGCATGTAGCACAAATGCAGGACCGTATAGCCGTTGTAATGCCCCTAGTAAGGGAACACCTCCAGAGGGCGCAAGAGGCCCAAAGTAGAATTTACAACCGGTCTGCAAGAATCAGGACATTTAATCCAGGCGATAGGGTCCTTATACTAGTTCCCACTGTTGAGAGTAAATTCCTGGCGAAGTGGCAAGGTTCCTATGAAATTGTTGAAAAGGTCAGTGAGGTGAACTACAAGGTGCACCAACCAGGTAGAAGGAAGCCTTTCCAAGTTTACCACATAAACTTGATTAAGCCCTGGAAAGACAGGGAATCCTTGGGGGCGACAAATACTGTTAATAATTTGTCACAACCAATCCCTCCAGTCAAGGTTGGTGATACCCTATCAGTGTCACAGAAACAGGAGGCTCAGGAGTTTTTACAGAAAAACAAAGACAAGTTTTCTGACCTTCCAGGGCGTACACACCTCATCTATCATCACATTGAAACTGAGCCTAGAAGCAGAGTAAACCTCAAGCCCTATAGGATCCCGGAAGCCCGTAGGGAAGCCGTATCTGCCGAGGTAAAACGTATGCTTGAACTGGGAGTAATTGAGGTGTCACAGAGTGAATGGTCCAGCCCGATTGTATTAATCCCAAAGCCTAACGGAACTTGGAGGTTCTGTAACGATTTCAGAAAGTTGAATGAGATCTCAAAATTCGATGCCTATCCTATGCCCAGGGTAGATGAGTTGATTGAGAAGTTGGGTAATGCCAGGTACATAACCACCCTCGATCTCACAAAGGGCTACTGGCAGATTCCACTTACTGATGAGGCTAAAGAGAAAACTGCATTCTCCACCCCTGATGGGCTATTCCAGTATGTAGTGATGCCATTCGGGTTACATGGAGCACCTGCGACTTTCCAGAGGTTGATGGACTTGATTTTGCGACCACATTGTGATTACTCAGCTGCCTACCTCGATGATGTGGTCATTTTTAGCCCTGATTGGGAAAGTCACCTCTGTAAGGTACAGGCCGTATTGGATACCATAAGTGATGCAGGATTGACCATAAATGCCGAGAAGTGTGCAGTAGCCCTAGAAGAGGCCAAGTATCTGGGATACATTATTGGAAGAGGGTTGATTAAGCCACAGCTAAATAAAATTGAGGCAATACAGAATTGGCCTAGACCCCTGACAAAGAAACAGGTCAGAGCTTTCCTTGGTATTACGGGCTATTACCGTAGATTTGTGCCGAACTTTGCCTCAGTTGCTGCTCCCCTAACTGACTTGACAAAGGGCGAAAAGAGAGCAATGATCACGTGGACTCCAGAGGCCGAGAAGGCTTTCCAAAGCCTTAAATCTGCTTTGTGCCAACAACCTGTGTTAGTTACCCCCGATTTCAGGCGAGAATTTCTGGTCCAGACAGATGCTTCTAACACAGGCTTAGGTGCAGTACTCTCACAAGTAGTAAATGGTGAGGAGCATCCAGTGATGTACTTGAGTAGGAAGCTAACCCCGGCCGAGAAAAATTATGCCATTGTGGAGCGAGAATGTTTGGCAGTGAAGTGGGCCCTCGAATCCCTAAAATATTACTTGCTAGGCAGGAAATTCAAGTTAGTGACAGACCATGCCCCCCTAACATGGATGAAGTTAAACAAGGAGAGAAACGCAAGAGTGACTAGGTGGTTTCTGTCCCTACAAAACTTTAACTTCACTGTGGAACACAGGCCAGGGAAATTACAGGCAAATGCTGACGCATTGTCGAGGGTACATTGTCTGTGGGGACAAAATGCTCAGCCCTCCGGTCTGAAGAAGAGGGGGGGGGATATGTAGACATGTCACTGGAGAAGTGATCGAGGGGGTGTACATTTCACCTAGGTTACTACGCTGGGTGAGATGGTAAGTCCAGGATTGATTTGTTTCCCAGCAGTGATATGCTGCTGAGGTGTTGTTAATTTTGCCGGGCCTGGATTTATATGGAATGGCAGGTAGGTTTGGTAGAGGGACCTGTCATTCCACACCTCCCCGATCCGGTTTGGGTTTTGAATCAGGTGAGCTCTGATCCTAATTAGCCTGGGAGGTAAAAGCTCTGCAGAGACTGCAGCCTATGGCTCTCAGCCAGGAATGAACAGCCTGTGTGTGTGTTTGAAGGAAGCTGCGAACGCAGCCACTGCTGGAGCTAAAATCTCACCCTGCGATATCCAGGCTAACGCTGTGTTTTGAAACTGCCAGATAGGTGAGAAGAACTTGTTAGTAAGCGCCCAGACGGGCTAGATCTTTTATTTTGATTGGACACAAAAGAAGCACGTGGTTGCTGTATGTTTTGTTTACTGGACTGTTTATGCTATGAATAAACGCCAAGATCTGCTTTTATAACGTCTGAGTCTGCCGTGAACTGTGTCCAAACACACCATCCCCCGGGAAGATCCTTACAATTGGTGCTGCGGAGCGGGCATTACGGTTGCTAGGGGCAACGGTGTGGACAGACTTGGCTACAGCTGCTTATGTCTTGGGTGAAAGCTGCAACTACACTCCAAGAACAGGCGGGCAACATGGAGGAGATGCTGAAGCAGTTTATGCAAGTAAGTTTGCAACAACAACAGGCTCAGATAGAGGCCAATAGACAACAACAACAGGCTCAGATAGAGGCCAATAGACGACATGAACAGGCTCAGATAGAGGCTAATGGACGACATGAACAGGCTCAGATAGAGGCTAATAGACAACATGAACAGACCATGGCTGCCCAACAACAACTTATTGAATACCTGATAGCAAAACAGGAGGCGCCTGTGGTTGCTAACCCCCAAACAGTGGTGCGAGCCGCTCCAGAGACTTTTGATGTGAAAAGAGCTGTGCAGCGAGCGCTGCAAAAGATGACTGCTGAGGACGATGTTGAGGCCTTCCTAACTGGGTTTGAGCGTGCGGCTGAGCGAGAGAAGTTACCCGTCGCTGAGTGGGCAGAGGTAATTGCGCCCTATTTAACAGGAGAACCTCAAAAGGCCTACTATGACCTCAGTGAGCAAGAGGTTAAGGACTATACTCGGCTAAAAGCGGAGATACTTGCCCGGCTAGGCGTTACTACTGCGGTCCGTGCCAGGAGGGTACGCAACTGGAGCTACAGTTTGGACAAATCGGCGAGGTCCCAGATGTATGACCTGATCCATTTGGCGAGAAAGTGGTTGGAGCCAGACACTTCTACTCCTGCACAGATCCTAGAGAGGGTTGTGATGGATCGCTACCTCCGAGCACTTCCTGCTGACCTGCAACGCTGGGTGGGACAAGGTGACCCTAAGAATGCAAACGAACTTGTCAACCTTGTGGAGAGGTTCCAGGCGACTGAGGACTACCTCCGTGATGTTTCTGCAGCCTCCTCACCTCCCCGGAGTGCCAGATCTGTACCATCAGCTGGTAAGAGACTTCCATCTATTGGGGGAGTGTGGAGGGGTGCTGAGGGAGGAAAAAGGGCTCAAGTGGTGTCTCAGGGGCAAAAGACTGGGGATGGTCCCGGGTGGCTAAGTGGCCCTAAAAAGGACTCCTTGCCAAGGAGACCAGGCTCTATCCAGTGCTGGAGATGCCATGAGATGGGACACGTGTCTGCCCATTGCCCTCTTACCACTGAGCCCATGGAATGTGAGGTTAATCGACGTCAGTCGCTATTTGCGGAACCATCTTGTGTTGCAGTTCCTGGACTAGAGACTGAGCCGCAAGTCTGCAGCGTTACCATTAATGATTTTCCTGTTAAGGCGTTGCTGGACTCAGGAAGCCTCGTAACCTTGGTGCATGCCAGCCTGGTGGCTGGGGACTTTGAGTGTAAAAAGCATATGAGTGTTGTTTGTATACATGGGGATACAAAAGTGTACCCTATAGTGCTGGCTGAAGTCGGGACTGAACAAGGCACCATACAATATGAAGTGGGTGTGGTTAAAAACCTCATGCATAACGTAATATTGGGGCGCGATTTTCCATTATTCTGGGCTCTCTGGGGAAAAAGAAAATCCCCCGAAAGGAGTGAGGATACTCCTAAGGTTGTTGCATTACCCCCTCTAAGTGATAAAAGTGTGCAGGACGAAAATGATTGTTTTCCTTTGCAGGTCCTGGCTGGAGAGGAGGAGGCTCCTCCCACTGAGCAAAATATACCAGACTTAGAGGTGTCTAGGGATAATTTTGGGACTGCACAGTTACAGGACCCCACTCTCAAAAATGCGAGAGAGCAGGTTGCTGTCATGAATGGGGTACCTCAGGAACCAGATGCTGAGAAAAGATTTCCACATTTTTCTGTGACTAATGATCTTTTCTATAGAGTCACTAAGATTAAGGATGAGATTGTGGAACAGCTTCTGGTGCCTAAGCCGTACCGGCGTCAGGTGCTTGACATGGCACATAACCATGTTCTTGGGGGACACTTGGGGACTGACAAAACGCAGGAGAGGGTTCTCCAGAGGTTCTACTGGCCGGCGATATATAATGATGTTAAAAAGCACTGCGAGTCGTGCCCCACATGTCAGCTTAGTGCCCCAGTGACACATTTTCGCAGTCCTTTGGTTTCGCTCCCTATTATAGAGGTGCCTTTTGAGCGTATAGCCATGGATTTAGTGGGTCCCATTGTAAAATCCGCTAGAGGACACCAGTATATTCTGGTGGTCATGGATTATGCGACCCGCTATCCTGAAGCTGTGCCCTTAAGAAACACTGCATCTAAAACAATTGCACGTGAGTTGTTTTATATGTTCTCTAGGACTGGAATCCCCAAAGAAATCCTGACTGACCAAGGTACACCCTTTATGTCAAAGGTGATGAAGGAGTTATGCAAACTATTTAAAATCTCACCCATCCGTACCTCTGTATACCACCCCCAGACGGACGGATTGGTGGAGAGATTTAACAAAACTTTGAAACATATGTTGAAAAAAGTGGTGGAAAAAGATGGCCGTGACTGGGATCATTTGTTACCCTACCTCATGTTTGCTATTAGGGAAGTGCCCCAAGCGTCCACAGGGTTCTCACCATTCGAGTTGGTCTATGGCCGTCACCCTAGGGGTCTACTGGACATTGCAAAAGAGACATGGGAGAGCGAGTCCACCCCATACAAGAGTGTTATTGAGCATGTAGCACAAATGCAGGACCGTATAGCCGTTGTAATGCCCCTAGTAAGGGAACACCTCCAGAGGGCGCAAGAGGCCCAAAGTAGAATTTACAACCGGTCTGCAAGAATCAGGACATTTAATCCAGGCGATAGGGTCCTTATACTAGTTCCCACTGTTGAGAGTAAATTCCTGGCGAAGTGGCAAGGTTCCTATGAAATTGTTGAAAAGGTCAGTGAGGTGAACTACAAGGTGCACCAACCAGGTAGAAGGAAGCCTTTCCAAGTTTACCACATAAACTTGATTAAGCCCTGGAAAGACAGGGAATCCTTGGGGGCGACAAATACTGTTAATAATTTGTCACAACCAATCCCTCCAGTCAAGGTTGGTGATACCCTATCAGTGTCACAGAAACAGGAGGCTCAGGAGTTTTTACAGAAAAACAAAGACAAGTTTTCTGACCTTCCAGGGCGTACACACCTCATCTATCATCACATTGAAACTGAGCCTAGAAGCAGAGTAAACCTCAAGCCCTATAGGATCCCGGAAGCCCGTAGGGAAGCCGTATCTGCCGAGGTAAAACGTATGCTTGAACTGGGAGTAATTGAGGTGTCACAGAGTGAATGGTCCAGCCCGATTGTATTAATCCCAAAGCCTAACGGAACTTGGAGGTTCTGTAACGATTTCAGAAAGTTGAATGAGATCTCAAAATTCGATGCCTATCCTATGCCCAGGGTAGATGAGTTGATTGAGAAGTTGGGTAATGCCAGGTACATAACCACCCTCGATCTCACAAAGGGCTACTGGCAGATTCCACTTACTGATGAGGCTAAAGAGAAAACTGCATTCTCCACCCCTGATGGGCTATTCCAGTATGTAGTGATGCCATTCGGGTTACATGGAGCACCTGCGACTTTCCAGAGGTTGATGGACTTGATTTTGCGACCACATTGTGATTACTCAGCTGCCTACCTCGATGATGTGGTCATTTTTAGCCCTGATTGGGAAAGTCACCTCTGTAAGGTACAGGCCGTATTGGATACCATAAGTGATGCAGGATTGACCATAAATGCCGAGAAGTGTGCAGTAGCCCTAGAAGAGGCCAAGTATCTGGGATACATTATTGGAAGAGGGTTGATTAAGCCACAGCTAAATAAAATTGAGGCAATACAGAATTGGCCTAGACCCCTGACAAAGAAACAGGTCAGAGCTTTCCTTGGTATTACGGGCTATTACCGTAGATTTGTGCCGAACTTTGCCTCAGTTGCTGCTCCCCTAACTGACTTGACAAAGGGCGAAAAGAGAGCAATGATCACGTGGACTCCAGAGGCCGAGAAGGCTTTCCAAAGCCTTAAATCTGCTTTGTGCCAACAACCTGTGTTAGTTACCCCCGATTTCAGGCGAGAATTTCTGGTCCAGACAGATGCTTCTAACACAGGCTTAGGTGCAGTACTCTCACAAGTAGTAAATGGTGAGGAGCATCCAGTGATGTACTTGAGTAGGAAGCTAACCCCGGCCGAGAAAAATTATGCCATTGTGGAGCGAGAATGTTTGGCAGTGAAGTGGGCCCTCGAATCCCTAAAATATTACTTGCTAGGCAGGAAATTCAAGTTAGTGACAGACCATGCCCCCCTAACATGGATGAAGTTAAACAAGGAGAGAAACGCAAGAGTGACTAGGTGGTTTCTGTCCCTACAAAACTTTAACTTCACTGTGGAACACAGGCCAGGGAAATTACAGGCAAATGCTGACGCATTGTCGAGGGTACATTGTCTGTGGGGACAAAATGCTCAGCCCTCCGGTCTGAAGAAGAGGGGGGGGATATGTAGACATGTCACTGGAGAAGTGATCGAGGGGGTGTACATTTCACCTAGGTTACTACGCTGGGTGAGATGGTAAGTCCAGGATTGATTTGTTTCCCAGCAGTGATATGCTGCTGAGGTGTTGTTAATTTTGCCGGGCCTGGATTTATATGGAATGGCAGGTAGGTTTGGTAGAGGGACCTGTCATTCCACACCTCCCCGATCCGGTTTGGGTTTTGAATCAGGTGAGCTCTGATCCTAATTAGCCTGGGAGGTAAAAGCTCTGCAGAGACTGCAGCCTATGGCTCTCAGCCAGGAATGAACAGCCTGTGTGTGTGTTTGAAGGAAGCTGCGAACGCAGCCACTGCTGGAGCTAAAATCTCACCCTGTGATATCCAGGCTAACGCTGTGTTTTGAAACTGCCAGATAGGTGAGAAGAACTTGTTAGTAAGCGCCCAGACGGGCTAGATCTTTTATTTTGATTGGACACAAAAGAAGCACGTGGTTGCTGTATGTTTTGTTTACTGGACTGTTTATGCTATGAATAAACGCCAAGATCTGCTTTTATAACGTCTGAGTCTGCCGTGAACTGTGTCCAAACACACCATCCCCCGGGAAGATCCTTACAATATATACAGCCGGCGAAAGGTATTCAGCCATTATCTTTGTTGGTCTTTTAATGTAATGGTTCATATCTCTTCTGCAGTTGCACTACATCACCACAAGATGGCACGGTTAGATAAGAAATGAATTGTGACATTACAGGTCTACCAAACGTAAAGCCTAACCACATAGGAGTACAGCTGAACTGCTATTGGCTAAGGTGAGTAGAAAGTTAGAGAAGGTTCTAGAGGCCACTAGAGGGAGTTTATATAAGGGGGAGTTACCTCAGAATGAGTCAGTGTTCGAGTGATCTACAAGATGTAGTCCTCTATTGTAGTAACCGGGAGTGAGAGGAAGGTACCAGCAGGGTCAACTGGTAGCAGTCACAGAAAGAAGGAGAGAGCAGAGGAGCCACATGCATACCTATGGAGTATTCACAGGAGAAGATGAACCATTCCACCCCAAGATGCTGAGGAGGAAGCTTAAGGCCGCAGTATTCTGCTATGGGATCAGAGTGAGTGACCACCACCTGTTGGAGTCCATCTGGATGTAATGTTGTGCTATGGAAGCTGCTAAGGAAACTGTTGTGGAAAGACTGTAGGACCTGCTGTGAAGCCTAAAGTGTACCTGAAGTCCTGCTAATAAAGTAAGTGCCCTTTTCATAAAGTCTCATTGGAGTTTTTGGAAGTAAGCCCACATCAGGAGGTCCCCCATACACCCTGAGGAGCTAAATATGCTACATATATATTTTTTTTATTTTGTGTGGGAGGGGAGAGGGGCTTTTATGTAGTAATAAGGAGACTGAGGACAGCCGCCTAGGGTATTTTACCCAATATTTGTAATTTACATAGTAAATACTATTATGGTCCAGTGAAGACTTCATTTTTAACTTTGTCTTGTGTTTAATTGTTGTTTTAATTGTAATTGTAAACGTTTTATCTTTTTGTAGACGGTAATAATAACAATAAAAATGACTAGTTTTATTATATACTTGGGTAGTAGCGCCCGTTTATTCGGCCTCAAACAAGGGTTTGGTGCTTTTTCTAACCCTCAGTAAGCAGAATGCAGGTGGTGCACACAGATGAGCTGTATTTATATGCCCAGATGCGCCCCAGCAGCTGCCTGTCCTCAGTGTGCAATGAGAACACGCAGATGTCCCTTTACCTAGCTGTGCCTCACTGTCGCCATCTGCTCTCCCTAACTTGGTGCCCCTTTCCCCTCACCAAGCCCTGAAAGAGTTAAAGGGACTCTGTAGGCAAAGTGCATAAACTGTCATTCAGCAGCTCACCTCATCATGGCTGCGCTCTCCCTTCCTGTCAGAACACAGCTGCTTCTGAAAGTAAAAAACTAGGCAAAGAACAGTGGCACGTACCCTGAATTCCTTTGCCATAGACCACCCATAATAGGGCTAAGCTGGTGGTCTAAAGCTCCGCATCATCAGACTGTGGACACTGGGAGAAAGGGAGAACAGCCAGGGTGATGAAAATGCCTGTCTTACAGACCCCGCCCATTATGTTGATTATTATGCAGCATCAAAGTAGGGTATAGTAGGGTGTGAGTAGTCACAGTTTGTCATTATGGGGGGTAGTCTTGGCTTGTCAGTATAGGATGGGGGGTAGTCATAAGTTGTCAGTATAGGGTGGAGGTAGACTTGGCTTGTCAGTATAGGGTGGGGGGTAGTCATAAGTTGTCAGTATAGGGTGGAGGTAGACTTGGCTTGTCAGTATAGGGTGGGGGGTAGTCATAAGTTGTCAGTATAGGGTGGAGGTAGTCTTGGCTTGTCAATATAGAGTGGGCTTAGTTATGAGTTGTCAGTATAGAGTGGGGGTAGTTATAAGTTGTCAGTATAGGGTGGGGGTAGTTATAAGTTGTCAGTATAGGGTGGGGGTAGTTATAAGTTGTCAGTATAGGGTGGGGGTAGTCGCAGCTTGCCAGTATAGGGTGGGGGTAGTCGCAGCTTGTCAGTATAGGGTGGTCTTAGTTATGAGTTGTATGAATATGGGGTGGGGGTAGTCTTGGCTTGTCAGTATAGAGTGGGGATATTTTGAGCTTGTCAGTATAAGGCAGGTATAGTCACAGCTTGTCATTATCGGGTGGGGGTAGTAATGATTTGTCAATATAACAGGGAGGTAGTCATAAATTGTCAGTATAGGGTGGGGGTAGTTGCAGTTTGTCAATATAGAGTGGGCTTAGTTATGAGTTGTCAGTATAGGGTGGGGGTAGTTATAAGCTGTCAGTATAGGGTGGGGGTAGTTATAAGTTGTCAGTATAGGGTGGGGGTAGTCGCAGCTTGTCAGTATAGGGTGGGGGTAGTCGCAGCTTGTCAGTATAGGGTGGTCTTAGTTATGAGTTGTATGAGTATGGGGTGGGGGTAGTCTTGGCTTGTCAGTATAGAGTCATGAATTATCAGGGGTATATAGGGTCGGGGTAGTCAGGAGTTATCAGTAAAGTAGGGTGAGGGTAGTCATGGTTTGTCAAAATGGGGAGTAGTTATGGCTTGCCAGAGTAGGGTGGAGGTAGTCATGCATTATCAGTATAGGGGGTAGTCATGAGTTGCCAGTAAAGTAGGGTGGGGGAAGTCACGGTTTGGGGGAGGGGGTATTCAACAAGGCTTGTTAATATAGCATGGGGGTCAAACTGTCATTTTGTCGATTATTATGCAGCATCAAAGAGCCACGCCCACATGCTTCAGAAGAGAAATCATAAGGTGAAACTGTAAACCCTGATATCTTGGCCTTTTCTTCTTCAATTTAAAAATGGAAAACAGTTTAGGACAGTGGCAAACCTAGCTCGACACAATGGTCTAACAATTGACTTTGCCTCCTGTATCCTTTTAAGGAAGAGAAGCAGCCCAAAGGGGGTTGGGTGTAAGAAATCACTCAGCACACCAGGAAACATGCTATTTTAATAGTCTCTGCCTGTAACGGACACAGGGAACTTATCTGTGGTTGGTTAACAATAATTGCACTTATTATCCAAAATGTGTCATTTGTTGGAAGAATTTTCATTGGGGCTTAAGCCTATTTTTGACTGGGCCTCACCTTTAAGGTAAGTATGCTTTGACTTTACACATAGCTTCCGAAAAAGACATTTTTTGCTCCTTAAGGGAGAGATTTGAAACTTGAATGCTTTATATAGTGTTGTCTGATTTAGCATGATAACACTTTGTGTTTTGTGTCTTTTTTGGGCAGAACAAGTCTCTGATGTCGCTCTATATATCAACACAACCCAACCAGTGCAAGCAGGGAAGGACAGTGTTTCTCTGACATGCTCAGCTCAAGGCACAAACATCAGCTACTCATGGACCCTCAGGGGGATACCGCTGCCCATATACCCCCGATATCACCTGATCAATGACAGCGCCGCCCTCATTATCAGCCCCGTGTCGAGGAATGACTTTGGTCCCTTTATGTGTATTGCTGCCAACGAGCTGAACAACGAGACCAGCAAGCCCCTGAACTTGACCTGTAAGTTAATGGAGTTCCTCACTAACTTCTTCAAGGTTAACTTGCAATAATCATGGTCACCCAATTGCAAGCTCAAGATGTCATGGTGTCAACTTATCTCAGGCAATGTCATGCACTCCCAAACCCACAATGCCCCCATAGATGAACATGCGCACACCTGCAGGCGTACATACATGAGGCTCAGCAGACAAGCACTCCCAAGCCCACATGTGCGCGTCCCCATAGCCTCACATGCTTCGGGACACGTACATCTGCCCCTGGCATCCCTTGGATGCCCCCCAGTCTTGGTCTCTCCCTTCTCCGCATCGATCCTTTGCTCATACTCACTACTTGTCTTGGTCCTTTTGTTCCTCTCCTTCTTCCTGGTTTCTCTCCTCTCTGAATCTATCTGATCCTTTGCTCATACTCACTACTTGTCTTGGTCCTTTTGTTCCTCTCCTTCTTCCTGGTTTCTCTCCTCTCTGAATCTATCTGATCCTTTGCTCATACTCACTACTTGTTGTGGTCCTTTAGTCCCTCACAAATGTCTGCAGGAACGCGCTCTGCTAGGGGGATAGCTGGGATGAGGCTGTGGCTCACGCATGCACTGCTGGACCGGGAAACAAGGTAAGTGTATGGGTAACCTGGGGGGTTTCACACAGCGAGGCATCCCGATTTTGCATGGGGGGAGGGAATTGATCGGCCCAGGAATTTTATAGATTCCCGGGCCAATCCTCGTGGGTTTTGGTCCACTTTAAGACTAATTCAGCTCTTCGAGCAGCTTATGGCTCTTGCCACAGACACCTACAGAAAACAACAGTTCTGATTAACATAAACTCAGCTGGTTATTAGGCACCAAAGGGAAGCTTCCCCCTAACTGGGGGAAATGGAAGCCCCTTTAAAGTGGACCAACACCCAGGATTTTGACTATCCTGGGTTTTGGTCCACTTCGGTGGGGCACCCCGATCTCTGTGTGAAACCCCCCAGAACGCCCGGAAACACTCACCTCACCACGCTCCTACGTGGGCGCTCGTCCAATCAGAGCGCTCAGAGCCGCTGTGGTATGCATGTACAAGCGGCGTCCAACCACAGCGGCTCTGAGCGCTGGCGGGCGCGTCTTGCGCTTCCCTCTAACAGGGTGCGTGACCTGCTAGAGGGAAGCGCGAGACGCGTCCCGCGCATGCGCCGTTGGAACGGGGTTAAGGTAAGGTTTCTGGGCTTCCTGGGGGGTTTCACATCGGATGCCCCGCGGGGAGGGATCTGATCGGCCCGGGAATCTTATAGATTCCCGGGCCGATCCCCTCTGGGTGTTGGTCCACTTTAAGGTCATAATTTCTGTAAATATATTGAGTGGTCAGAAGACATCATGTTTGTCTTTTTCTAGGGCTTCCTGATGGATCACCCAAGTATGAAGCTACACGTGAGAATGGACAATACCGATTTCATTGTTCTTGGTTTGGAGGTCAGCCCGCTGCCATGCTACGAATGTCCTATGGTAACCATAGCATGATGGGGCAGGATGAAGTCACCAGCTATGTTAACTATAGCTACATACAAGCAGGGGATAATCTGACCTGCATTGCAACTTATGGCAACCAACAAGAGACTAACGTTCTGCAGTTAGGTAAGATCATGTGATCATGAAATGTGAAGTGATTCTTATTCTGCTTTTGCTCAGTCATACTGTATAACCTGTGTTCTTTCAAAGTTTATATTATCTTAGCTGAATGGATTGCTTATTCTAAACCCCGTAAGTAAAAAGGAAATGTCCTCCCACCCCTCCCTCCACTGGTGTTAAAGATAAACAAGAGGGGTGCTCACCTTCTGTCCTACGCAGCTGATGGGTACCAGTGCAGCGATCTGTAACTCACCTGATCTCTGGAACTGAGACCCCTACACAGCTTATTGTCCTGTGCCATTTAGGGCTGCAAACTTCATTCATCAGTCTCAGGGTTGTAGCCATGTCCCCTCCATTTACTACAATGGAGGGGGATTGCAGCAGGCCTCGGCCTACTATCTCCATTGCATAGAATGGAGAGGGTGAGGCAGTGCTCTGTTACTGATCGGGAGTCGCAATCCCGACCCATCATCACACCCCTTTACATGTTCAGGCCCCATTCGGGGAAGTGGTGGACCACTAAGAACCTCAGCTTAAACGTGCCAGAGGGCATGACCCGCTTACTTGCTTGCCAGTATGACAAGATCTGTGTGCAGAAGTTCCTGGTGTATGTAGGCGCCTATTGAGGTCAATAGGAGCACTCCGGACTAAGATCACTCCCACCCACTGGTGCAGTGGGTGAGCGATGTGGGGTGCGTGAGTGGGTGGCAGGTAAGCTGGTCATGTCCTTTCTGAGGTCTTTAGAAAAAGTCCTCCAAAGTGGATAAAAGAAAAGTAAAGGCAATAAAAAATAAAATATGTAGAAGGCATTATCGGAGTTTCTCGTTTTCAAAAATGGCTCCTCTGATAAGGAAAGATAAGAAAATATCCATTTTTTGTTTTCAATGTAAGTTTTGGGATAGCATGCGGCAGGGTTAGATACTCACCTTTTATGCCCCACAGAATTATCGAAGGCAGAGAAGAGTAATTCCATACCTCAGCTCCAAAGGCCTTGCATGGCAGTGCCCACCAAGCCTTGTTTAGACCCTTTACACAATACATTCATTTCAATAGACGTGGTGTACCAAGGTGGCTTCAGCATGTCCTATCTATTGCAATGAATGGAGTGGGTGTGTTAGGGGGTGTAAAACCATGTTGATGGTCGCCACCAAGCACTGAAGGATGGAATTGCTAGTTCTCCGCCAATGGTACATTTGAAAGCACCGGAGGTGCACGGCGGAGGAGTGGGGGACAAAAGGTGAGTATACTTTTATTTTCCGGACAGGGACTTTACTGCTGAACAGGCTAGGGAATAACCTGCACTCCGACCTGAGCCCCCGGGAGTAAGTGGTCAGTTCATTTGACCCTTTTTTCCCTATAAAAGTGAATGGTGCTTGCTTTTGGATGAGGAAAAACCTGAATAGTTCCACACAGGGCCGGCGTCAGCACCCGGCAAGGCGGGGCAGCTGCCGGGGGCCCCACCCTCCGGGGGGGGGGGGTCCACTGACAGGGCCGACCTTTGGGGTGTACGAAGGCACTTGACCGGTGACAGACTTGGAGGGCCCCCGTCACAGCTGGTGCCCACATCTCCTCGAATGCCGAGGTTCCACACAAAGGGGTATCTCGATTTAGATTCTAGGGGAGGAAGTGCTGGGTTTTGTTTTGCTTTTAAGTTGCCCACCCCAGCTGATTTCCTGTCCCTGGGGCATCCTGTGATACCCTCCTGTGTGACACCCCCTGGGATCGCTGCCATATCCACCATGCAAGCAATTCCACCCCTGAGTTTTAGTCCGCTTTACAGGGGCATCTCATTTGGAATGCCCATGTTTGGAGCTCAACACCATACTTATCAAAAAAGGACACACACACAAGCGTTGGCGCTCTAAATCTGGTCGCTATAGCATAGAGCGCCAGACACAGTGTGATTAAAGTCTGTTTTTGAACACATATCCACCAATAACAAAGCGAAAACACATGGAATGACATTGTTATAACACTGTGACATTAACACTTTAGTGCCAGACCTGTAATGACAATTCTGCATAAAAATATAAAAAGTTAAAAAAGTTTCTAAAAGTGTTTGTTTGCAGCCAGAAGGGAATTTTTATATTTTTATGCAGAATTGTCATTACAGGTCTGGCACTAAAGTGTTATTGTCACAGTGTTATAACAATGTCATTCCATGTGTTTTCGCTTTGTTACTGGTGGATATGTGTTCAAAAATAGACTTTAATCACAAAGCGTCTGGCACTCTATACTACAGTGTATAGCAAAGACGCCAGCCAATCTCTGATTAAAAGGATACTCGATCCACATTTATTATCCAGTCGATTAAAAGAATTTCCATCCACATAGTAAAGCCGGTGTTAAGCATAAGGAAACTGGCAGGGTGCCAACGCGTTTCGGGCAAACACTCAGCCCTTATTCATGACATGACTCTCAGCTTCCATAAGAGACATTTAAATAATGACTGGTCGCAAGCGGTAGCCGGTGGAGACGCCCCAGGATAATTGGAAAATTGGCTAGTGATCAAATAAACACAAGGAAAACAAAATTGGAGCGGGTTAGAACACTCTATGCTACAGTGCCCCGCTTTAGAGCGCCGACAATGTGTGTGTGTAGTTTTTGTTAAATATGGTGTGGAGTGCTGAATGTCGGTTGCACTGAGCTGGCGCTACCTCTCGATCCCTGCAGCGCTGTAATGATGTTAGAGCGCCCAACACACATCACATTCATCAATGCGGGCCAGGTTACTACAGCGACCGCAATGCTAGGTTACAACGCTCGATACCCGCTTACAGCATCTACTATCGGTCGCTCTAAGCGCCGCTATACAGACGCTCATCTGCCGCTAGTTGTTGAATCAGCCTTTATATATGAATTTTCTTTTAGGAAAACAGGTTAGTGACCTTTTCTCATTTTACAAAATGTCTATTTCAGGCTAAATATATTTGTATAGAATATGGCCCTTATTTAACAAGGGATAGCGCCAGGTAGCGACTCATTCATCATTATTCCAGCCTCAGCCCACAGCGCCAGCGTCCGACCTTGAACAGCGACAGGTATGACCTCTCGCTACCTGACGCTCTCCTATGCATTTCAATGGAACAATCTTTAAATATTCATAATTAATTGTTATTAAGGTTTTTTTTTATTTTTTTAAATGTGAAAAATTCTGTGACCACTTCTGCCATTTTAGATTTTTTTTAAGGTAAAAAAAAAATAAAAAATTGTGCAGAATTGATATTACAGGTCTGATATTAATGTATTCATATTACAAAATTATTTAAAAAACTTGTTTTTTTTTTGGTTTCCAAAAATATGGTTGTTTGGGGGTTAAAAAACTACTTTTAACCCATCGCCGCCAGCGCTCTGGGGTTTAAACATGCATTTCACAGCGCGATAATTTTTTTTGAGCGTGATTTGTTAATGAATATGGTGGGAGCCGGTCGCTATGGCCAGTCGCTATCATGCGCTCCCATACAGCGCGGAACCTGTCAAATAGCGACTCCTCACCCAATATTCAACATTACGGCAAACCGACTGAGTCGCTATCAACTACCGGACAGCGGCCAAGCACAGCGACTACTAGCGGGCGGTGTGAAAATACTGCTACAGTCGCTCAACTGTCGCTACCTGCCGCTATAAATGAATCGGCCTCTATGTTTTATTTCCATTAAGAATAAATTCTAACGTGTCTCCTGTGTTGACATTTTTCTTCCCAGATGTCCCCTATGCACGGTATGTTTATCCCAGTGGACCCCTCACAGTGCGGCTGGGAGTGTATTTTGAACTCCAGGTCTTTATAAGCAGTGGAAAATCTGGAACAAGGCCCCTGCCTGTGAAATTAACATGGAGTGCTCCATACACCTACAAAATATCATATGTGAATTACGGTTCAGTCCTAGAAGTGTTCAATGTGACGGAGAAACATGCAGGCTCCTATGTGTGCACAGCTGAGAATCTTATGGGATTCACTACAATCAATTTCCAAGTTACAGTGATGACTCCAATGACTGAAGATTCCAACTGTAGGTTTATATCAGATATACCAAACCTTTATGTAGACCAAAACCCAGGAGTTTTACCCTGCTTTACAGGTGCATCTTGGGCTTTGGGAACCCCCCGGGATTGCCCAAAATATTACTTTGATCCGTGCCCCCATAGCACATGTGCAGGCTCACCTTCGGTCAGCATTGATTGCCATGTATATTAATAGTAATAGTGGCCATTGGGTGCTAATGCACACATGGAATTATTTCTCAGCATTTTTCCCATCCGTGCACTTGTGAACAACATATTACCATGAACACACCGGTGATTAAACACTCTATTAGTGACTACTACACACAAGTGAATTACACACAGTGGATACGTTAGTGAATAAACACTATATTAGTGATTACACACAAGTGAACTACACACAGTGGACACGCTAGTGAACAAACACTATATTAGTGACTACACACAAGTGAATTACACACAGTGGACACGCTAGTGAACAAACACTATATTAGTGACTACACACAAGTGAATCACACACAGTGGACACGCTAGTGAATAAACACCGTATTAGTGACTACTACACACAAGTGAATTACACACAGTGGACACGCTAGTGAATAAACACTATGGGGGTTATTCAAGAAACGCTAACGCCAGATAGTGCCATGTAGCACCTCATAGCGTCGGGTGAATGCTGGGCGCTGTATGTGAAAACCATTTATATGAAAGTCAATCTGGTGAGCGCCTCCAATAGTGTCAAATGTATCACTAGCGGTGGCTCAGTGTAAAGTGCTGGCGCTCTATGTTCAGCAGCGCCATGTAGTACCTATCACTCAGTGTCGCTCTCCCATACATTTCAATGGTGTTGTATTTGGTTGTGTATAAATAGCGTTTTCCTAAAGTAATGTTTTACATTTTTGGTTCATATCATTCTGCGGCCTCTCCTGCCCGGCAACCAAACACTTTTATTGTGATTTTTTTTTTTTTATTATTTTATGCAGAATTATATGTGCAGGTCTGCCATTGCAGTGTCATTGTGTTAAAACATGTCATTCCATATGTTTTTGCTATGGTGCTGGTGTTTATGTGTTTAGATACAGACTATTATCACATAGATTCTGCGCTAGAGCGCCGACGCTGGTTGTGTGGAGTTTTTTCTTAAACATGGGCTTCAGCGCCGTGTGCCGGACACACTTAACTGGCGCTACCTATCGCTCGCTGCAGTGTTGTCTTGTTGTTAGATGTAGCGTAGTCTTGGGCGCTTTGACCTCGGGGCACTTCCTAGCGTTCTCCATAGACTCTGCAATGAATCAGGGAGAGTGCTTCTACAGCGCCCTCCAGACATCACATTTATCAATGCTAGACTGGATACTACAGTGTCACTTGTCCAGACGCTAAGCTAGGTCACAGCGCCAAACACTCACTTGCGGACGCTCGAAGCGCCGCTACATAGAAGCTCACATGGCGCTAGTCTTAAATTAGCCCCCCCATTAGTGATTACACACAGGTAAATAACACGCTAAGGGGTAGTGAAGTACATACGTGCCTGCAGCGGTGGGCCGTCCTAAACTCAGCTTCTGGGGAGCAACTGGGGGGTTAGGTGCCTTGCTCAAGGGCACTTCAGTCATGTCCCACGGCTGGGACCGGCCACAAGCCCAATTCCCTTACCTCTAGGCCATAACTGCCCCACAGTAATAGTAGTAAAGTATTAAAGACACTATAGTCAAGCCATCACTTCCTCTTTCACATGTTTGGCAGCAAATAGCAGCCAACCATATGACCACTGGCAACCATTCAGGTTTAATGTGCAGGTCCATTTGGCAAACCCAATTAATTACTGGCAGTCATGTGATTAGCAGCCATGCAATAAATAACTGACCTGACTATAGTGCCCCTTTAATGGCCGGCAGTTAGTGGTGAATGAATGGAATGCTGGCACTTCCTTCTGGCTGCCTGGCGGGTGTGAGCGAATCGGATGGAGGGATGCGGTGAATATCGCCAGAGGCCTGCACATGCTGGGACGGCCTTGTGCAATAATTCAGGAGCCCCGCATATACACATAATTATATCACACCCACAACATTAGACAGATAGAGGGAACGGAGGAGAAAAATGATAGAGAACAGTAGAGAGATAGAGGGAATATGAAAGAGAAGATAGCAGAAAAAAAAAGGGTAAGAGATGGAAGGAATTCTAAAAACAGAGAGAGGCAGATGAAAAGGCAGAAAAGAAAAAGAGAGAGACAGATAGAGAAAATGGTGAAAATAAGGAGACAAGGAGAGATGGGTGGAGCATGGACGAGAGAAAGACTGAAGTAATATGGAAGAGAGAAAGAAGGAGATGTGGAAAATAATAAAGGAGGGAACCTAGAAACTGGAGAGAGAAGGGGGAGCTGAAAAAAAGAGGAAAACATAGTAAAAGTGAAAAAATAGAGATGGAGGTGACGAGAGAGTGACATAAAATAAATGTGGAAAAGAGGTTTGGAGGGAAGGAGAGATGGATGGAGAATGAACGAGAGAAAAACTGTAAGAAAGTAAGGAGATATGGAAAATAAAAAAAGGAGGGAACGTGGAAACTGGAGAGAGAAGGGGGAGCTGAAAAAAGACAGAAAAATAGTAAAAGTGAAAAAATAGAGATGGAGGTGATGAGAGACATAAAATAAATGAGGAAAAGATATTTGGAGGGAAGGGTCATGGGCGTAACTTGGAGGGGGGGGGTGCCAATCGTGGGGACCTGAGCCATTTTGAATCTTTGCCCCGGGTGCCAGAGAGCCTAGCTACTCCTCCTGAAAGGTATTAAACTGGACCAACACCCGTTTTTACCTTAACGGTGTTGGTCCAGGTGTCTGTGCTTTAAAATAGCCTCGGGGCGGGCATCCAGAATGCTGGAGCCCCCTCGCAGATAACTTAAAAGAACGCTAAAACTCACCTGCATTCCAAACCAGTGCCGGCAAAGGAGTCCCGCGATTGGCCGCTGGGCGGTCACGTGGGCCGCAGTCGTGTCCTCTGCACCGGCCACCGGCAGGACCTGCCCACGTGACCGCCTGGCGGCCAATCACGGGACTCCTTTGCCGGCGGTGGCTTGGAATGAAGGTCAGTTTTACAAGCTTTCTTTTAAGTTATCTGCGAGGGGGCTCCAGCATTCTGGATGCCCGCCCCGAGGCTATTCTAAAGCACAGACACTGGGACCAACACCCGGATGTTGGTCCGGTTTAAGGATATATCAATGGGGAATACGGGGAAAGCAGCTAGAGGAGGAAATGAAGATAAAAAGAGAGGAAATCATAGCGAAGGTGAAAAAAAGGTCTTGGCATGCCCCATCTATTGCAGTGAATGGTGTGGAATTAGCCGGTTACTGTGACTGACACAGGGGTGGGGGCAGCTGTATGTCACAGAGGTTGCTGTTGAATGGGGTTGCGCAATATGGGTTCTTGGGAACTGGCTTTACCCCAAGGTCTTGATTCCCGAAATCGACGGTGTCACCAGTTAGTTTCCATCAGTTTCCAACTGTTTTTGCTTGTTCTGCCGCCGCATTAGTCATACCCCCCAACTGTCCCGATTTGGGCGGGACAATCCCGCTTTGGGGCCCTTGTCCCGTTGCCCCGCAGGGCCCCAACATGTCCCGGAATCCTGTAAACTCACCGGCGAGTATGGCGGTGGCCGGGACACCGGGCAGGAGGTTGCAGCTCTCTGTGCGGCGTAAGAGCTGGAAGGAAGAGAAAGGGGCGGTGCCGGGGCAGCTGCAGGGGGTTGGGGGCGGAGTTAGATCGGGCAGTGAGGCTGTTTGCTGGCTCGCTGAACTGTTAATGTGCAGTGTCCGCAGCAGGTTCCCAGTGTCAGGCTCGCTATCCCCGCACTGCCCAGCAGATAGCAAGCTGGCCGCCGCCGGAGTTCAGTGCATCGGGTGAGGCAAAGTATGCAATTATCTAGGGGCCCGCTGAAGGACAATCAGCATCCTCGGGGCCACACAGTGTTTAATGTTATCCTAGCAGACACTGGGAGCTGAGAGGTTAATAAGCCCTCCCTCCCTCGCCGTTCCCTGCACGCACTGCGTACTGACAGTCTCTCTCCGTCATACTGAAAGGCTGGCCCCTGCCTGACGCTGGATAACGCAGAGGTGGCTGGAGAATGATGTCACTCTCAGCTGCGCTGCTCTTGGAGGCCATGGATGTCGGAGGCCGGCTGTCATTCAATATGAAGAAGAAGAGACGGGTACAGACTTTCAGCAGGGGGCTGGGAGATAAGGTTTATTAACCTCTGAGCTTCCAGTGCCTAGTTACTAGTAGTATGATGACAGACTTACGCATGCTGGCATGCAGGGGTGAAGGCAGCCGACATTGCTGGAGGATCGGAGCTGGAGGGCGTGACAGGGGGTGTGGTCGGGGCGTGGCATGGATGTGACCGTGGGTGTGGTCGGGGCGTGGCTTGTCCCGTTTTCACATTTTCAGAAGTTGGGAGGTATGGCATTAGTGGATTGCCAAACCCAATTAGTTACTGGAAGTCATGTGATTAGCAGCCATACAATAAATAACTGACTTAAACTAATGGAAACTGGCTGCTGATGTTAATCAGGCTTTAAATCTCAATCTGACCACAAGCCTCAGAGGGGTAGAGACATTTTTGGAGTCTAATACTGGAAAATTGTAATAATACGTTTTAAGCATATTCATGTGTTGGAATGGCCCAGTCAAAGTCCAGCAAAAAAGTTTTGGCGACTGCCGCACTCTTACCTTGGTTACACTCCTGTTGTGTGGGTGCACGGTTCGCGGAGACGCCGCATTAAAGAATTAATGAAAAGATAATTAATTAAACAATAAACCATACTCAGCCCAGTCAAAGTCCAATCTGTGGCATGACAAGTGCTTTACACCCATTCTGAGCTATTTTACAAAGAACAATGAGCACATATTTCAGCCCAGGGTCGGCCCCAGGTTTATGCGGGCCCTTGAGCGATAGTCTTGCGGTGTGGTCTAATACTCCATACAAGTATGGTGAATACTGCCAGAGAAAAAATAATTGAAGGAATGACAAAGTACAGAAGGAATGACAGAAAGAAAGAGAAATAAAGAACGAAAGAATAGAGGGAATGACAAAGTATAACAGGAATGACAGAAAGAACGAGAAATAAAGAATGAATAAATAGAAGGAAAGACAATAAAAGAAATTAAAGATGGCTAGAAATAAAGAACTATAAAAAATTAATGGAAAAAAAGAAAGAACAAAAGCATAGAAAGAATGACAGAAACTAAGAAAGAATGAAAGGAATGATAGTAAAAAAGGAGAAAAGTGAGAGAGAAGGAATGACAGAAAAAATAATAGAAAGAAGAAAGATAGAAAAGGAATAGAAGAAGGAAAAATGAAAGGAATAAACAAAAAAATAGAAAGAAAAAAAAGAAAAAGACTAGAAAGAAAGAATGAAAGAATAGAATTAATAGCTGGAAAGAAGAAATAAAGAAAATGAATGGCAGAAAGAACAGATAAAAACAGAAACAAAGAATATATAGAAAGAATGAATGAAAGAAAAAATAATAGAAGGAAAGAAACAAAGAATAGAAGAAAGACTAGCAGAAAGAAAGAAAGCCAATTTCCCAATGGGCAATCTGCGCCTGGCTGACAGTCCTTAGTCCTGGTTACTGCCCGGCCCTTCGTCCTGCATAGGGCCTGTCCAGGGTAGAGGTAATGTGGTGGGCCCTCCCAAGGTGCAGGGGCCCCGGCACTTGCCCAGCTATGCCTAGTGCTGATGCCAGCCCTGTTTCAGCCTATAGAGGTGCAAATCTGGTCATACCACAACAGACTTTGTTTTTTTAATTGCAGCTAAAGGTGGTCCTACAAAGTATTGACTCAAGGGCGCTGAAGTTTTTTGCAGTTTTTTATTTTATGTATCAATTTCTTTCCACAACTCCTTCCCCGCTTTATGTAATTCTATCACATAGAGTCTCAATAAAAATACAATTTGTGGCTGTAACGTTTAAAGTGGACCAAAATTTACGGAGATCGACCCAGGAATCTATAAGATTCTTGGGCCGATTAATTCCCTCCCCCCCGCTGTGTGAAACCCCCAGGTCGCCCATAAACTCACCTTCTTTCCCGGTCCAACGGTGCATGCGCAAGCAGCGGCCGCATCCCCGCTATCCCTCTAGCAGGGCGCGTGCCCATGCCAGGCATTTATGAATGGCCGGCGCGGGCTTGCTCCTCCTTGCTCGCATCTGCTCGCCTTAGACAAAGGCTTAGACGAGCTGACGTGAGCGGATCCGAGCGCTCTGATTGGTTGAGAGGCTGCGCATGTGCCGTAGGACCGAGGAAGGGTGAGTGCGGTCAGGCGACTTGGGGGGATTCACATAGCGGGGTGCCGGGGGGGGGGGGGCGAGGATAGTCAAAATCTTGAGGGAAAGTAAGGAAGAGAGAGAGAGTCAAATAGGGAGAGAATAAGCATAAGTGACGAAAAAACGAGCCAAGGGAGGGGATGGAAAGTGCAGATGAGAGGCAGAACATATAAAAGGAATAGATGGGTGGATAGGAGGAATGTGAAGTGAGAGAAAGAAAGCAGAAGAGGGAGAGAATAAGCATAAGTGAAGAGAGACAGAAAGAGGGAAAATATTGGGACTGCGAGGAAACAATGAGAACATAGAATAGGAATAAATAGAAGGGAAGTCAGGCAGCAAGTATTTTAATTGTACAGAAAGAGAACCTGTGGTCAAACAATAGCCATAAAATGACCTTCAAGCTTGGCCTAACGTTTAAAGCAGGGCTTCAGTTGGCTGTGATGTGAATAATATGTGTAATTTGTGTTTAGACATTGACACAAGATTCTGATTTTCTACTTACAGCTGTTTGTAACAACTCTCTTTCCGCTGGAGCTATCGCCGGAATAGTCATATCTGTTGTGGCTATTGTGACAATAATTCTAGTAGCCATTGTTAGTCTAAGAAAATTCAAATCTCAGAGCAACATCCCAGGTAAGCTTAATGGGACAGTACAGACTGGGCTAAAAAATATAAATAAAAAAATAATCACATAATAATAAATAAATAAATATAGTTACAGCCCCCGCCCCACACAGCCAAGCCCCCCCACACACACATGCAGCCAAGCCCTCCCCATACACACACATACACAGCCAAGCCCCTCCTCACACACACACAGCCAAGCCTCCCACACACAAGCCCCCCCACACACAACCAAGCCCCCCCCACACACACACATGCAACCAAGCCCTCCCCATACACACACATACACAGCCAAGCCCCTCCTCACACACACACAGCCAAGTCTCCCACACACAAGCCCCCCCACACACAACCAAGCCCCCCACACACACATGCAGCCAAGCCCTCCCCATACACACACATACACAGCCAGCCCCTCCTCACATACACACAGCCAAGTCTCCCACACACAAGCCCCCCCACACACAACCAAGCCCCCCACACACACAGCCAACCCCCCGCACACACAGCCAAACTCCCCCCACACACAGCCAAGCCCCCTCACACATGTCTTTTTCCTCTCGAGAGAGACGTCGCCTCGACAGCCGCACACAATGCAGCATTCCTCACTTGCGCCGCAGCAGTGAGTGCTGCATGCCCGACGCGCCCCCGGCTCCCGCACAACGCTCTGCCTGTTCACAGGGCCCATCTTCAGAGCTCTGCCATTCGCACATGTCCCGGCCCCGCCCCCTCCCAACTTCCATCCAGCTACTGGCCTCTTAAAGTGGCGCTGCCATACTAAACAAGCGACAACCTTAGAGCAACATACACACCTCCAAGTTCCCCGGGACCCCCCTGGTCCTAACTAACTTCTTTTTTTTTACAGCTACATCCCATTAGGGCTGAAGGAGCTGCAGCAGACTGGAGAGGAGAAGGAAATACGCATGGAAGCTAATTCAAAGAGAATACCTAAAATGAATATTTAATCTTAGAGCACAAGTGTTCTTTTATTTTATATTTTTTTTTATGTTCACCATCAGTGCAGAAAAAAGTAAAGACTAATCTTCAAAATGAATAATTTTCACCTTGTCTACAGTGCAGTTTGTTGCAGAGTGTGAGTGCTGGGTGCAGTCAAATCCAGGGAGACATTTGTGGTGGAACTGGCTTTACTGAAACATGCATACAGTATGAGAATGTCACCTTAAACCATTATTACTTTAACAGGTTTTGGTCCCTCTCTCTGCTGATAGCAAGAACCTTGTGGGGGGGGGGGGGGCATCCAGAACGCTGGAGCCACCTCGTACCTAACTGCACAGAACGCTGAGAATACGCACCTTCATTACGAGCCAGCGCCGGGAAAGGAGTCCCACGATTGGCCGCCAGGCGGTGACCACCTGGCACCAAGAAATCATAGACTGTAGCTGAATATACAGGAAATACAGCACATCAGAAAAATTCATAAAGAGACTACAGTTAACTATTAGTAACAGAGCCATCTAGTGTCATAGGTTGTCATAACTGTAAACTGCAGTAAATCTAGCAAAAGTCACAAATCACATTCAGAGACAAGCAAAAGCTATTGCAAAGTATTATGTCTCCAACACAGTTCATTCTTTACAGTTCAAGGTTTACTTAGGCCACAGCCCTTGAGTCTCTTCCGCTCTCAACTTCAGTGCTCCACCTCGAAGAATTTAGTGTGTGAGTATGTGTCCATACACTACTAGATTGTAGTTTTGGCCTCCCTCAGGTAGCAGAAAGAACAGTTCGGCAATCCTGAGAGCAGTATGTAGACAGCTTGTTCACACACTGTGATAAAGCTACTGGAAGAATCTACTAGAACAGAAGGGCATGGCCTGGGTAAGTACACTAAGGGGAAGGAAGCATCTGGAGAATGACGGGCGCTGTACGCAAAACCACATTTATGAAGGCGATTCTGGTGAGCAACTGAAACAGCTCCATGTAGTGTCTGATTCATCATTACAGACAGCTCAGCATATAGCGCCAGAGTTCTGGCTTCCAGAGCTTCCTGTCGCTCTCCCATACATTTCAATGGACGTTCCTTTTATTCTATTTAAAGTGTTTAATTTTTAGTTTTTTTGCTCTCAAATAATTGTGTCACCTCTCCTGGCCTTGAAAATGTCATTTTTTTTTTTTTTTTTTTTTTTTTTATGCAGAATTGTCATTACAGGTCTGGCACTAAAGTGTTATTGTCACAGTGTGAAAACAATGTCATTCCATGTGTTTTCGCTTTGTTACTGGTGGATATGTGTTCAAAAACAGTCTTTAAAGGAGCACTATCGCAAAATTGTGTAATATTAAAGATCCATATAAACACTATAGCTAATAAGGGGAGGGCTCACTTATACACCCAAACTGAATAAAACTGCCGCCTAGCTTGTGGTTTTCTTCCCCTGGTAGGAATAAAATCCTGGGGTTACAGGTTTAGTCTATAAGGGGTGACAGAGTCTGTCACCCAAGATGTCCTCTCCCTTCCATTACAATAAAAAAACAAGCCTGGCTGGATATTCCTCAATATGGGGTGTATAAGTGACCTCTCCTCCCTCTATCCAGCATATTTATATGGATTTTTATTATTGGGCCATTTTTTCACGATAGTGCTCCATTAATCACACAGCATCTGGCGCTCTATGCTATAGCGACCAGATTTAGAGCGCTAACACTGTGTGTGTCCTTTTTTGATAAGTACGATGTGGAGCGCAGAGAGTCGGTCGCGAAAGGAGCTGGCGCTTCCTTTCGCTCCCTGCAGCGCTGTACTGGTGTTAGAGCTCCCAACATACATCACATTCATCAATGCTGGCCAGGTTACTACAGCGACTGAGACGCTCTGTTACAGCACCCACTTACAGCGTCTACTAGCGGTTGCTCTAAGCGCCCCTTTACAGACGATCACCTGTCGATACCTGGCACTCGTAATGAATCAGCCTCTAAATCTCACTTACTCTGCAGCTGATCCTGCGAAATAGGCTACAAAGGAGCTATGGCAAGTGTATTCCATTTATAAGATCAGCCAATAGCCATATATGCCCTTTATAGAATTATGACTCGTGTTGCACTTGCCATAGCGAGGAGGGGTACATTTAACCGCGTTGATCAGAATCAGTATTTTGAAAAATGACAAGCTTCTAAATGGTGGTGGACTGAAGCTAAAAATTAGCCTGAGATTTTACTGGCCCCTGGCTTAGCCCTCCAATGTGGTTTTCTGTCTGTCAGCTATTACACCCCAAGGTAGCTATATCATGATAGCGGCAGAACATGGGCAGGGGTGGATATGGCCACTCTCAAATTGCTGATACTAAAGCTTTATGGGGTTAGAATGTTAGAAGCTGCAGCACTGCCAGACCCAAATCAGTGCTGTCCACAGGGAATTCTCCCGGATCTCGCTATGGCAAGTCTGCCCCTAATTCTAGTTGCAATGTTACAATCAAGATGTTGCTAACACTAAAGTTCCCTTTTTCTCAAAATATTTCATTCATATTATTAAGGGACGTCTAGCATTGTGTGCAGATGTTAAAGGATGTAAACACTACACAATATTAATAATTGGAAGGCCTTGTTAGGGCTAAAGTATTTGAGTGTTTCTGTGTTTATTTGCCTTTTTATTTCAATGGTCCTTCCTCCTAGAAAGCATTCATTAGGGTGCAATGGGACTTCATCAGAGCCACTTTAGAACATATTGGCCTTCAAGGAAATACGCTAACCTGAAACCTGACATAAAATGTTTAGTCAGTGAACATTCGGAATACAAGGTTTGCGGCCTTTGCAGACAACCTGATCTCCGGTATCACCCAACTGGTGACATTTGCAAGAGTTTAGCTCCCTCTTATTTTAAAATTAAAGTGGACCAACACCCAGGATTTTCACTATCCTGGGTTTTGGTCCACTTCCACGGGGCACCCCCAAGCGGGGGTACCCCGCTGGGTGAAACCCCCCAGAACACCCGATAACACTCACCCCGCTCATACGGTGCACGCGCGGCTGCTCGTCCAATCAGCGTGCTCGGAGCCGCTGTGGTATGCACGTACAAGCGGCGTCCAACCACAGCGGCTCCGAGCATGCTGGCAGCCGCATCTCATGCTTCCCTCTAACAGGGAGTGCGCCCTGCTAGAGAGAAGCGCGAGATGCGGCCCGCGCATGCGCCGTTGGACCGGGAGTAAGGTAAGGTTTGCTCGCATCCTGGGGGGGTTTCACACAGCGGGCATCCCGATTTTGGATGCCCCGCAGGGGGGGATCGGATCGGCCTGGGAATCTTATAGATTCCCGGGCCGATCTAGGAGGGTGTTGGTCCACTTTAACCTCCAGGAATCTGAAGTGCTAAAGACATCCCTATCCAACACATGTCTGGAAAGCATCAGAACCAACCTTCCCTTCCACTGGTCATCTGGACCAGTAAAATATCTGGGAGCAAAGATAAATGGTGCTTCTATGAACGAAATGATGCAAGCACACATATGAGGTAAGGTGGAAGTAAGGAAGTAAGGTGGAAGAGCAACAATGATGGGCACCCCTATAGTTAGGCCCCTGCTTAGCTAATCCATGAACACGAAGCAGACAGAAAGCAAGACTACAAACATCTTTGAGACGTGCAATGAAGTTCAGGTTAGGTGTGGCTTCAGCCTACGGAGAAAGATCTGTTCATGTAACATCTGCAAACAGTGGGGGACTAGGGGCCAAAAATTGGCCCAGAATTGCAACGGCCTGGCCAGTCCGATACTAGCCCCTGCTCCCTGGCCAGTCAAAGATTGGGATTAAGGCCGATGCTATAGTATTGCAAGGACAGGTCATAGGCAGTGGTGGATATGGCAAAATTGATGATAGTCATGCTATGGGCCAGGTTTTTTTTGGCTGGGTGGCTACTGTGAGACCAGGTACAGGGGTCGGGAAGAGACAAGGGAGACAATGGAGCTGTGGGAAGCAGCAGTCCAACCAGTCCCCAAAGCTGTGCAGCCCACCATAGGTCTCCCTATGGTAAGTCCACCCATCTGCACAGCCAGGGGTCTATATCTTCCCAGACAGATCACATTACTTAATTGTACCAGAAGAAAACAGATAGAAAATCCAAATATAGTCATAGCATACACATTGAAATAAGCCACAAACAAGCAGATACAAACAATAAGACAATATAAGCAGAATGTGGTACAGATTGCATCCATCATTTCCCAGGAACATCAAGAGAGATAAGTAGACCAGCAAGCAAGAAGGGAGGTGAAAGAGATTGTTATGGCCTTGCCCTTGAAAGTTGAAGGTGAAAATAAAACTTGGTTTATCCCTCTACACTGTCAGCCACTTGCATACGTCCCAACCTTCCAAGGCGGGAAAGAGGGACAATTGTTAAATGAAGCCAGTTACAACAATAGAAACACTTTAATTAGGCAAATGAATCATTTATTGAGCAGATTTGCATAGTATACCACAAAGAGGTAACAAACAAAACAAATGAAAACAACAAGGGACAGGGGGACATGGACTCAAAAGCGATAAAGGCCTTGCAAATCAGGAACACTTGGGAGGTATGCACTTGTCAGATAATAATATGACAAGAATATTAACTGTTCTATTTTCAGGAGGTCATAATCAGGTGGAGGGGGATAGTTAAGGTTAAACCGGACCTTCAGCGTGATTTAATGAAAAGCCCAAACTCTTAAAAAACGATTCCCCAGCATCTAAAAATAATATATTTTACGTTTTTTGTCACTAACTTATTATTCTTTCCCCCACTGGGCTGCAACTCTGTTCAGGATACGGGCGCCGCCATCTTGACTCAGAAGCATCACACTTACTGAGGAGAAGAGAGTGGGATAAGGTACAGGGGGCAGGGTTATAGCTGTGCTTTGCTCAGGTAAAGGTCAGCAGTCCCAGAATGCAGAGCAGCACAGTCAAGAGGCACTTCCTGTTTGCAGGCTGCCTGATAAGATGACGGCTTCCATAAGCCGCCATCTTGGATGTTTAAAGGCTCATAACATGCAGTAGATGCAGGTAAGATGATTTTTAATGTGGACAATCTGTATGTACAGGGTGTGGGAAACATATAAGATAGACTCTTATTCAGAGTGAAGGTCCGCTTTAAGACAATTACAGTTACTTTTTGGATAGGTATGATTTTGTAAATACGGTATATGGTCACTATACACTAGATCAACTATACCCAGGGTAGACATCAGGGCATTAGGACATGATCAGAGAATTTTATAGTTTTTATACTTATAAAGCCAAATCTTACTGTGAGCTTTGTTTAGGTTGCCAAAAGATTTGGACTAATCATGGCCTAGTTTTAAAAGGTCTGTCCAAGCAAGTTAAAATAAAAAAACCTTCCTCTGGTCTAAGGAAGTGGGGGCACACCCATGGAATGCGTGGCTCATTCTGGTGATAGGTGGTGGGGAGACCTTGGCTGGTAATGTGATTTATATGATTGGCTATTCACCATGCCATTGACTGGAGTGTTTGGTGATTGCTATTGATTATAATTATTATTATTATTTTTATCATTGCTGCTATCACTATTGCTGCAATTGTCTTTTTGCTGCTATTGTAAGGGTTTATATTATTATGCATTGGAAATGATTTATTAGATAGATAGATTGATTTGTGGTATTTTATATATATTCACAGTTGGACAGAGTTGATTAGATTTGATTAGATTTGACTAACACTTGCACTTGCACTTCACAATTAGGTTCAGTGCACTATAAATTCTAAATATATATCATTTTTTTTGTTTCCTCACGGTATTTAGCACTTTCACTTTGTAGCTGTATGTGGTGTGGTATGATTGCACAGCTCTGATTTAGTCATAGCGACTGATTTATGAATTCAATAGATATAAATTCTTTCCCCACCGCCTATGCACTTGTTTATGTAGGTGTGTCTTGTATGTCCTGTGTTTATGTATTTTAATTTTTTAAATATGTCTAGAGGGATATATTTGGAGTATCAATTTGATTAAATAAAATTGTATATAGATTGGGACTTTTTGTGTGCCTCCCCTTTATGTTGTTGGTATGCACTAGGATTGCAGTTGCAGTTGTGGGGAGCGGCACCTCTTATATTATTGCTGTGTGTTTGGGGTCAGTGCAAGCTTTTGAGGGAACTCAAAGAAAAAAAAACCTTCCTCAGCTTTTGTCCTCCATAGCTGATCTGTCTTAGTCCAGCAGTGCAAAACTTTCCGGTTTCCGAGGTCAAATCCCATGCAGATTAATCCTCCATTAACTGGCAACCTCTGGGATGAATTCCCCTCCATCAGTCAGTGCATCGCCACACACCCTTCATTGCAATGAATGGAAAGGGTGTGGCTAGCTAGGCCCTTATTTATGAAGGAATAGCGACAGGTAGCGACTGGTGAGCTGCCGGTAATGACGACCCCGCCACGAGAACGCCGGCTCCCCACCACAATCACACATTTATCAAGCCGATCCTGCTTAGCGACTGAGATAGCGCCATATAGCGACTCATTCATCATTATTCCAGCCTCAGCCCACAGCGCCAGCGACCGACCTTGAACAGCGACAGGTATGACCTCTCGCTACCTGGCGCTCTCCAATGCATTTCAATGGAACAATCTTTAAATATTAATAATTAATTGTTATTTATGTTTTTTTTTTTTTTTTTAAATGTGAAAAATTCTGTGACCACTTCTGCCATGTTTGAAAATTTTATAAGGTAAAAAAAATAAATAAATAATTTGTGCAGAATTGATATTACAGGTCTGATATTATTGTATTCATATTACTAAGTTCTTTAAAAATTATTTTTTTTTTGGTTTCCAAAAATATGGTGGTTTGGGGGTTAAAAAACTACTTTTAACACATCGCCTCCAGCGCTCTGGGGTTTAAACATGCATTTCACAGCGCGAGAATTTTTTGAGCCTGATTTTTTGATGAATATGGTGGGAGCCGGTCGCTCTGACCAGTCGCTATCATGCGCACCCATACATTGCGGAACCTGTCAAATAGCGACTCATCACCTTCTATTCAACATTACTGCACACCGACTGAGTCGCTGTCAACAACCGAACCGAACGGCCAACCACAGCGACTACTAGCGGGCGCTGTGAAAATACCGCTACAGTCGCTCAACTGTCGCTACCTGCCGCTATTAATGAATCGGCCTCTATGACTGACACAGTGGAGATGTGCGTTTGAGTTCATCGGTGAATAAAAAAATGGATCTGCACAGTACAGGACTCAATCTCGGGTTTTACTGCTGGATTCAGATGGTCAGTTGCAGGGGAACAAAAGATGAGTAAGGGTTTTTTTTTAAAAAACTTGCTGGGACATAATCTGATTATAACATTTGTCAAGTTCTTCCAAATATGACGGTGAGATTTTTCCTGAGGCTGAATCAGTTTGTACTGAAAAAAATGAAGCTAAATAGTTAAAACAAATCACTGTAAGATTTCTGATAATCATTGGGGTTTCAAACAGCAGGGCATCCCAAAATGGGATTTGATGTGATTGTGAGGAAAATTAATAGGGATGATTCTGGCAAAGTATAAGCATGTCAGAAGTATCATTATGACAGGAGTTATTATTCCAGGTCAGGGATTTTTTCGGCCGGAGTACAGGACATCTTCACAGCCTTTAATTCCTTCATGCCGGGAGTTAGGCCAAACCCAACGAGACAAGCACCTTTTGTAACACACCCTTGTGAAGACATATTTTTGATATCACCGTCTGTAAAACAAAAATAAAAATACAGATCTATACATGTTCCTCCTGCACATAGCTACTGTGCTGCTTTTGCGCCCCCTTGTTACAGCCATTGGGCATCACTGGGCATAGGTGCCGAGTGCAATGCATGGGCTGTGTACACCCGCCAGGTAAATGGGATGCAGTGCAGGGGATGCGCAGAATACAGTAACTGCAGCCCAGAATCACGGAAAGGTGAGTATTGAAGTCTGTTTTTTATCTTCATTAAAGTGGACCAATACCCGTTCGATCGATTCCCTCCCCATCCAAAATCAGGATGCCCCACTGTGTGAAACTCCCCAGGTCACTCCATACACTTACCTTGTTTCCCGGCTCAACGGCGCATGCGTTAGCCGCGACCACATCCCTGCTATCCCTCTAGCAGGGCGCGTGCCCGCGCCAGGCATTTGTGAAGAGCACACTCCCTGTTAGAGGGAAGCAGGGAATGCAGCCACCAGTGGGCTCGGAGCCACTGACCTTAGACAGAGGCTTAGATGATGTGGCATCAGCGGCTTTGAGCGTTTTGATTGTACGAGCAGCCGCGCATGCGCCGTAGGACCGGGAAGAGGTGAGTTGGCATCGGCAATCTGGAAGGTTTCATACCCAATCAGGGGTGCCTCAGGGGAAAGGACCAAAACTCAGGATAGTCAAAATTCTGGGATTTGGTCCATTTTAAACTAGACTGATTTGGATATCCAAGAAGATTTTTAGTCTGGCAAGCATCCCAATTTAACACCAGGGCCGGCTTTACATTGGGCGGCATCCTATGCAAGACGGTTCTTCCCCAAGGTAAAACAGACATTGTGACCTTCACCCCTAAAAAATATGCCAGAAGTGAGCAGGTGGTGCCTCCTCACCTCCAAGGATAAAACACACAGTACGGGCTCCCATGGAAAGGTTAGCAATAGGGTGGAGACTCCTGGAGGTGTCTGCAACATGGAAAATGATTTAGCTTTACTGGATAAATAGTCAAAACTGTGGAAACTAGAGTTTAATGTCTCTAAATGTAAAATCGTGCACTTGGGTAGAAGGAATCCCTGCTCTGATTACTGTATGGGCAGTACTGTGTTAGCCAGGACCTCGGAGGAGAGAGATTTAGGGATACTGGGTGGGTGAGTATATTAACATGATTTTAGGCTTTCTCTTTAGGTTAAAACAGCAGGGCCCCCCAAATTGGAAGGATATTTGAAGTGGACCAAAACCCACTGCAATTGGTCCGGGAATCTATAAGATTCCCAGGCCGATCGATTTCCTCCCCTCGGGCGTCCAGAATCAGAATGCCCCACTGTGGGAAACCCCCCAGGTCAACCCATACATTTACCTTTGTACCCAGTCCAAGGGCACATGTGCAAGCTGCAGAAGCATCCTCGCTATCTCTCTAGCAGGGTGCGTGCCTGTGCCAGGCATTTGTGAATGGCTGGCACGGGCACACTCCCTGATAGAGGGCAGTGGAGTATGTGGCCGCCAGTGCGCTTGGAGCCGCTGGTCTTAAATGAAGCCTTAGACCATGTGACCTCAGTGCCTCCGAGTGCGCTGATTGGAGGTGAGTTGGCTTTGGCGATCTGGGGGGTTTCACAAAGCAAGGCACCCCTGATCGGAAGAACCAAAACCCAGGATAGTCAAAATCCTGGGTTTTGGTCCACTTTAAGTCTGTTGTGAACAATGTATAATATATAATAATGTATAATGTGCTCACATGACCCCTCTATGTTTACATATGAATACATAGGACTATGAATTCGACCTGGAGACTCCCAAGTTATCCATGTAAGACCAGGGCCACATTTGATGTCCGGGCATAAAGTCAGGTCACGTTTCAAGTATAAAAAAAAACCCACACACGACTTCCTCCACAGAAAGGGCATGGACTGAAACCCAGTATTGTGAACTCAGCGCTCAAAAATAGTGGGGTTAAATGCAGTATGTGAGGGGATACAAGAGGTTAAATTCAGACAGTGTTTGTGTTGGGGGAAGGGTAGAAGGGGTTAAATTCAGTTACAGATGAACATACACCTCTTAAGGAGGAACAACTCACAGGAAAGTGAAATTCATGCCTCTCTGCGGAGGCATCCCGAATGTGTGCACCCCCCCAGGTTGCCCCGTTTCACTCACCTTCCTTTCGTTCCCACGGAGCAGACTCGGGTGAGAGCGAGTGCGCTAAATGGCTGAGTGGAGCGCTCAGCCAATCAGCGCTCTTACTGTCGCTCGGCTCCCATCAGTGTCGTTGATGGCTAAGCAGCCGAGCGGTGCCAAAGGGAGCTGAACCAAGCTGCACCCCCCTCCCACCTTGCAGCTGTGGCGTGACCCCGCCGCCTATTCAGGAAGCATGGGCGCGGGGACGCGAAAGGCTAGAGGTGAGCGGGGATGTGGATGGAGCACACAGACGTGGCAAGGGCTCCGGGAGAGGGTGAGTGTTTCTGGGGTTCTTGGAGGTTTCACATAGCAGGGCATCCCAATTCGGGATGCCCCAAGAACTGGAGCTCGAGAACTCCCTTTTTAACGGGTTTCGTCTCTGACACACAGGAGTCACTTCACCACAGCAGTAGAGGCGGGAAAATCCCTGTTGACAGCTAGGAGATGCTCTAACTTCACACTGCATTTAACCCCTTTTGTCGTCTCCCCCTCCACAAACACACACTGTCTGGGGGCGCTCTTGAGGGGGCAATAAAACACTGCCTGTTTATTTATTATTTTATTTATTTCTTTATTTTATTAACAGTAATGGCCCACTCTACAGTGCCCCCTTGAAGATGGCCCACCCTAGGCACAGCCCCAGAGATACCTACTTGAGAATTCCACTGTTCCTCTATAATCCAAACACTCCAATTCATTTCCACCACATCGCACTTTCCCATTGGGCACACAGCCATCCAGTGAGTTGGGTTTGTGACATTTTGGGCACCAGTAGTCGTTGGCTTTCAGTTGCTTCTCACACGTCACTGTAAAACAAGAAGAACCATTTACAATTCCTAAATAGATCATTTAGATTGTTTGCTTTGGGTTGGGTTTGCTTTCCTTGCATTCCTTCTTTGCCTTTCTACTTTATTAATATATATAACAAATTTAGAGCTTTACAATGTGTTTTTTTATTATTTATATTTGCCAACAGGGGGTTCTCTGGGCTACTCGCTCCATTTGATCCAGTCAACGCGTTCTGTGTTGGCTAAATTCTATCCCATCATACGGTCAAAAATATAATAGTTTTTACTCCTACGGCATGCCACTCAAGCTAATTTCAAAATTTACATTTTTTTATGAGTTTGCCTGTGTGGGTTACAGTATATAGGAAGAATAAGCCCGATGTTGAGAACCTGTATAAGGGAACATATTCACAGTATTGGCAAGAGGGTTGACGCCCATAGTCTTTAAAGAGTATCACAATTCAGACTCATCCTTGCTGGCCTTTTTGGGAATAGACATTGTAGTAGCACATACGAGAGGTTCAGAAGACACAGATATCAAAAAAGAGTCTAAGTGCATATTTAAGACATTGCATCCTGTGGAACATAGAATATGACCTTAATTGTTTCATTGATTCCGCATAAAGCCCAAATGGTGTATACATTTGTCAACAAATTAATGTGCTTCCTGGCCAGTGGACATCTGTGCTCCATGGCTGGGGCCAAAGCATTGCAGGGACAGATCATGGTCAGAGGTGAATATGGCTGCTTTTAAATTGGTACTGAATCTTTGGTGTTGTACAGACAGATAATGAGTTTGGGGTATGGACCTCCACAGCCATCATCCTGAGGCTATAGCACCAGGGGGCAGAACATCAACTGGGGTTTTTTCATCTGGGAGGGTACAATGGGGTGTTGGAGGAAACAGCCCAGTAAGCTCAAAACCAGTGTGGCCCTTTGAGTATAGATGGGCTTTACCGCAATGACCTCACTTTCTTGCTCAGAAAGTTGTACAGATGAATTAAATTAATGGACTCCCCTCACCACTTGAACATCAGAGGCTAATTTTGAGTTATGGCCATCAACCCTATCCCTCCATTATGTGAGAAAGATGCCTCACTCCCATTACCCTGCCCCCTTTTTTTGATAAACCGGATTTGGGAAAAATAGACAACTATGCCATGACCATTCTCCAATCCTAGCCAGTGGTGGGTGCACTGAACAGAAGCTGTAATCTAGAACCTTAATTGACAGGTCAGTCACCCAGTCAGCAGCCACGGAATTGGGTGACTGGCTTTTTACTAAAGTCATAGCTGCTGTGCAGAGTGCCGTCCTCCCTCAGGGATCAATTGTGGTGATCAATTGAGTTTTTTTTATCTTACTGCATGAATTGGGTTAGGGGATGGGTGGGGCAGGGTTTTTTTGGCAAATGGACATATTTTATCTTCAAATGTTATAAAAGCACATCCGTTTTCTGCTAGAACTTCTTCATCAAGCCAAAATATATGTAGTAAAGTCACTGGGACCAAAAATCACCAAAAGATTACCAGCATACAGTAAGCTTGGGGTTCTTAAGCCAGTAAAACAATATAATCAAGGATTATATTGAGGATATGTAAATAGAAATATAAAAAACATAAAGAAAAAAGTCTTGGTTGGCGTTCACCCTTTGTACTTACTGTTGAAATTCAAATTAGCATTGCTGTAATTCCCGGTGCCACACTGTGTGCTGATACGATAGTTGACTCCACTGTTGGTTGTGACTGAGATACAAGTATCGCAAATGCTGCTGTCCCCGCACGTCTTTTTTATTGAAACGTATGTCTTGTTTTCTTGGGTGAAACAAAGACAAAGCATTAAACATAAAAATTCTTCAATATATGATTTGAGGAGGGGGGAGTTCAAATGTAAAGGGTTGTTTTGGTTGAAAGTGCAAGATTTGCCCTTTCTCTGCAGAGCTGAAATTTTTAAGTAAAATTATATGTGCATGCTTAACTTTGAGGTGTTTGGCAAACCTACCCTTGAAAGTAAATATGTATGTTGGGTTTTGCTTTGTTCAGGGGACCTTGCTGTTTCAGATTTAACTATTTTTTCTTGTTTGCATATTGTTTTTTTAGGAAATGTGGATTTGATTCGGCTATTTTATTCTTTTTTTAGGGAAACCCTGTTCAACTAAATAATTAATTGAGGGGTTACTCCCAGAAAACTGCACCCACATCAATAAGCCTGGTACGCCTAGAAAGCTCGAGGCATGTTCTTTCAGAGAATATATAGTTTATGCAGGGATTTCAAATTTAAAGTGTTGTTTTTCTTTAAAAACTGCAAGGGGCACATAGCAGTCGTATTTTATCTCCTAAAGCACTGTTTCAGTTTGGGGAATTCTCCTGGCAGGAAAGAGTGTCTACCAGTAAACATAAGGTACCATTGTAGTGGGGGGAATGGAGCTTGCAATATAATTTTCTTTAAAAAAAGTACATATTTTTTGCTAAAACAAAGCTACAAAATGTAAAAAATTGAATTTTTATGAGTACAAAAAAATTACAAACTAAGCATTTAATTCAAAAATCATAGTTAATCACATGTGTAGTGCAAAATAGTGAAAATGGTCTGACAAAATCTCTATTCAAGCTGTCAGTTAAAAGGTCAATGTCAAACCCCTTGGACACCCGTCTTCTTGGTAAGTTCACAACCCCCATCTCCGCAGCTAGATTCACCTATAGCCAAACCCCCTGTTTGCCAGGACACTTTAAACACCTCACTGGACATGGTTGCCCCCAGGACTTGGTAGCTCAAAGGTTGTAAACTCACAGGTGAAGACGGATGAACCAAATGTGAGACTGGGCATATCGGGTAAGCCAAGGTCATACACAGATGAATAGTTCTTACAATAGCAGCTCCAAGGGAGAAACATGGGAAAGGTCAAAGGGCATGCCAAGGGTCAAACCAGGAAATCAGAGAGCTAGCAGTACCAGGAATGAGACGGGTTCATATTCAGAACAGCAAGGTCAGTAACAGATAATCAAACAGAAGTCTCAGGAATATTAGTACCCAGTAATACGCTATCACAGGAATGACTGAATGACATGGGAATACTTTTATAGAGCATGGGTGCAGGGGATTGGAGAGGAAGGAACTGGGCTCATTGGTTCGCTAACAACATATGGGCTAATTGCCCAGATTAAGGGTGTTTCGCCCACAGTAACCTTTGGGCCCTTTAAACTAACCTCCGGCAGCTACGAGGGCCGGAGGGCATAAGTCGCGTGCACGAGGAGCAGGGGAAGCGGCGAGGAGAGGAGGAGGCAAGCTTGCGTCCGCCATTGATGTGGCTACTGGGCGGAAAGAGTCTCAGCCGGCCAAGGACGCCGTAGGACCGGGCAGAAGGTAAGCGCACCATGAGAGTCAAGAATAGGGATGAAGAAATCACTGATCTTCTTTAACTAAAGTTGAATGCAAGTATATAATGGTCACTATTACCAAGGGTTTCATGGACTGTTACAGTCCCTACAAGATCTTCATCACTTGATATTACCTGATATAATAGTGCATTACCCCTATTAGGTTTCTCTACACTGGCTCAAATAGTTACTTGCAAGTTACAGTACATACCTGTCTCATCACGCGTAGTGTAAGTAATGCACTGCGTTCCAGGGCATATCTTATCGGTTTCATGACAGCACTCCGTAGAATCCATCACCCAGCACTGCTTACAGATTGTACAATATGCTATGGAAGAGGAATGGAAACAGGATGAGACCAGGAAAGCATGAGCTAATTCTCATACAGCAGATCCTTTCTTTTACAACAATCTAAAAATCACGATAGACTATTTTGTTACCTGACATTGCATGCAAGGGGACATGTCAATTTGGGATGCCCAACTAGTTAAACATAACAGAAAGCCAATTTTTGGTATATAATCTTACCTTACTTCCAGACCAAGCAGCATCCCTTGGTTTGCCGAAAGCGGAAGTTCAGATGCAATTTCTATTTCCTGCTCTATCCAAAATGCAAACAATATTTTGACTTCAGTTCTACTTTAATGTTTAACTTCTCCAACTGTTACCCCCCCCAACAAGTGCAGAGGATTTGTGGTACTTAATTGTGTATTTGTTTATTTTAATAGCTTTGATCTTGAACTTTGTAGTAATAATAATAATATTAATTTGGTTAAGCTTTTCTAAATTTCAGGTTCTAAATAGGGATGAGTGTTCGGGCTCGTCGAGTTTGCCGCTAAAGTTTGGGTCCCCGGACTCGACCTGAACCCCATTGAAGTCAATGGAGGCCCAAAAATGTCTGTAAATGGGGGTAGCAGGGGCTAGAGGGCTGCAAATCGAGGGGAACACCAGGGCGATTGCCCTGCAAAAAATAGGCTAGAGAAAGTACTCAAAACATTAACCGAAAACAAAAATACAAAAAAATAAAATACATAATTAAAGAAAAATTAGAATATTAGTGGAAGAGACATAGGAGCTGGATGTGGCAGTGTAGGTGGAAGAAGCAGGTGCTAGCACAGCCAAGTTCTGTGGGATCCCCACCTGGTTCATCTTAAGGAATGTAAGAATGTCCACCTTGGTTGTGGATAGGTGGATCCTCCCAGCGCTCACCATATTGGTGGTGTACTGGAAGCACTGCAGCATGGCACAAATGTCCCTCAAGGGGGCCAACTCATTGGTGGTGAACTGCTGTTGGTCTGCACATCGACTCACCCACTATTGCCCGCTGATGTTCAAACACCCTTTCCAGCATATACAACCTGGAATTCCACCTGGTTGACAAGTCAAATATGAGGCGGTGGGTGGGAAGTCCAAAGTTTCTCTGCAGTGCAGTGAGACTAGTGGCAGCAGAGTGGGAACACCAAAAGTGCATGCACATGCTACACACTTTATGCCGTCTTTGGATAATGGGCCAGGAAGCATCTTTGGATATTGGGCCAGGAAGCTCTGCACCACCAAGCTGAGCACATGTGCCAGGCAAGGGATGTGCCTCAATCTGGCTAGGCCCAAGGCTGCTACAAGGTTATGTCCATTCTTGCACACCACCTTGCCGGGCCTCAGGTGCAATGGCAGCAGCCACTCATCTGTCTGCTCCTGGATGCTGGTCCACAGCTCCTGGCTGGTGTGGGGTCTTTGGCCCTGGACAGATCAGTTTTAGCACTGCATGCTGCTGTTTCCCAATGGCTGTGATCAAATTGCTGTTGCAGGGGATACGAAGACTGCATGTGGGAGAAGCAGGGGATGAAGCAAAGTAGAAGGGGGAGGCAACAGGAGGCACAACTGATTTCCAGCAATTCTTAGTGATGGAAGGATATGCAGAACAGTGCTTCCCGCCTCAGTAGCATGCTCACTTGTCCACGTGTCAGTGGTGAGGTGGACACTGGAACTAATGGCATTGCTCAGTGAGCATCTTATTTTGTCCACAGCCTGTTGGTTCAGGGCAGGAATGGCCTGGCGAGAAAAGTAGTGGTGGCTGAGAATGGAGTATTATGGGACAGCCACCTCCATCAGATTTCTAAAACTGTCCTTCTCCACAAGGCAGAATGGGAGCATTTCAAAGACCAGCAATTTGGATATGCTCGCATTCAGGGCCAGGCTTTAAAGTAGGCCCAGTATCCTCTTTCTCTCCAAAGTTTGCGGGATGGAAAGCTGAATACTTACTTGGGATGGTAAGTGTATACTCTAATATTACTTGATATTAAACTGCAGTGACACCTAAGTGGTCTGAGCAAGTGTATACTCAACAATTACTTGATATTAAACTGCAGTGACAGCCAAGTGGTCTGAACAAATGTATACTCCACTATTACTTGATATTTACCAAAAGTGGCTTAAAACTAGTGTGACACTGAATTACTATTTGTTTTTAAAGTGGACCAAAACCCACGGAGATTGGCCAGGGAATCTATAAGATTCCAGGGTCACTTGATTCTTTCCCTCCCAGAGCATCCCCGCTGTGTGAAACCCCCCAGGTCACCCAGGTCACGCATGCATTTGTGAATGGCTGCTATGGGCACGCTCCCTGTTAGAGGGTAGCGGGGAGTGCAGCCACCAGCGCACTTGGATCTGATCGCCTTAGACAAAGGCTTAGATGAAGGGGCAGGAGCGGATCCGAGTGTGCTGATTGGACGAGCAGCTGCACATGCGCCATAGGACCGGGGAATGGTGAGTTTGTTTGGGCGACCTGGGGGGTTTCACACAGTGGGACATCCCAGATTGGGGTGCCGGGGGGCAAGGACCACAATCCTGAGTTTTGGTCCACTTTAAATCTTCAAAGAGGAGCAACACACAGGAATTTCACTTTCCCATGTGTTGTTCCTCTGTGTAGCGGCATCCCAAATTGGGATGCCCTCGCTGTGTGTACCGCCCAGGTCGCCCCATTTCACTTGAGTGCAAGTGTGCTGATTGGCTGAGCTGCGCGCTCAGCCAATCGTTGTTACTCGGCTTCCTTTGGTGCCACTGGCGGCTAAGCTAGCTGTAAGCAGCCGAGCGGCGCTGAAGGAAGCTGAGCGCCGTTGCCAGCCAGGTGAACGGGGAGTGCACAGGTAGACGAGGGCACCAGGAGAAGGTGAGTGAAACTGGCGATGGGGGGGATTCACACAGCAGGACATTCCAATTTGGGATGTCCCAAATGGTGGAACTTTGGTAGACGCTAGGGGTCTCTGTTGTTCTTCTTTAAGGAATAAGAGTCAGCTGTAGAGCCTCCTGTTGATTTTACCTCCTAAGTTCCCTGAACAACTGACACATTTTGTCTAATATAAGCATATCCACTGTATGTCTGCAGTTTACATGGAATGCATTCTCCTGCTGCCTGTTCCGTTTGTTTCTGTTGAAATGTTGAGGCTCCAGTATTCACTAACAGAGCCATGCTGCTATGAGATTGACTTTAGCTGTGCCCTAGGATCCATTAAATAAAATCATATTATTATCATCCTATTTCTCTAAAGATAAGTAAAATTGATTCCTCCTTGATTCAGGAAACTCTACTTAAAATATCTCATGAAAACAAGGCCCATATCAAGCTCTTTTTCAAAATAAGGTATGAGATAAAATAAGTTATTTAAAGAAGATAAAACATTGCATGTGTTCATTGTCAGATTGGAGCACTTTGGGCCCACACTGGAGCAACACCCATTTAACATAAAAATAGGTGTTGTCCATCCCCCCCCCCCCCCCCCACTGGGTGTGGCAGCATCCTTATTTCTGGACTCTCCCCCGATTAACCTCCTGAAAACCTTGTAAATCTTAGGCCCTTATTTAACAAGGGATAGCGCCAGGTAGCGACTGGTGAGCGAACGGTAATGACGGTCACCGCCACGAGAACGCCGGCTCCCCACCACAATCACACATTTATCAAGCCGATCCTGCTTAGCGACTGAGCTAGCGCTAGATAGCGAATCATTCATCATTATTCCAGCCTCACCCCACAGCGCCAGCGAGCGACCTTGAACAGCACCAGGTATGACCTCTCGCTACCTGGCGCTCTCCAATGCATTTCAATGGAACAATCTTTAAATATTATTAATTAATTGTTAATTTTTTTTTTTTTTAATGTGAAAATTTCTGTTACCACTTCCGCCATGTTAGATATTTTTTTTAAGGTAAGAAAAAAAAAAAAAAAAAATGTTTGCAGAATTGATATTACAGGTCTGATATTAATGTATTCATATTCCAAAATGTTTTTATAAACTTGTTTTTTTTGGTTTCCCAAAATATGGTTGTTTGGGGGTTAAAAAACTACTTTTAACCCATCGCCGCCAGCGCTCTGGGGTTTAAACATGCATTTCACAGCGCGAGAATTTTTGGAGCGTGATTTGTTAATGAATATGATGGGAGCCGGTCGCTATGGCCATTCGCTATCATGCGCTCCCATACAGCGCGGAACCTGTCAAATAGCGACTCCTCACCCAATATTCAACATTACTGCACACCGACTGAGTCGCTATCAACAACCGAACAACGGCCAAGCACTCAGGGAGAGGACAACACCCATTTTATGGTCCATTTTAATCTTAAACACAATTAGATTGTTACATTATATATATAAATATATAGTGATAGTTATGAACCAAGTAACAGAAGTAACTTTTTCAGAACAAATCACAAACTTGTAGAACACAGACAAATCAGAAACACTGTGTTGTTCTTGTATCTATTGTACATCCTTGATAGTCAGAGCCGGGGGTCCATCAGAGGATCCTCTGGTGTTCTGGTAGGCTAGGCCCTTATTCATCAAGCGATAGCGCCAGGTAGTGTCTGACGAGCGCCAGGTAGCGGCAGCTAACGGCGACTACCGACTCAAGTACGCCCGGCGGCGGTCACAATGACGCATTTATCAAGCAAAATGAGGCTAGCGCCGGCGAGAGCGACGGCTAGCGCGGCATTCATAATGAAGCCGCCTGGACCGAACAGCGCCGCTGCAAATTCCCTCACAGCGCCAGGTTTGAGCTGTCGCTCCCTGGCGATGTCCAATGCATTTCAATGGAGCAATCTATAATTATTCATAATTCATTGGTATTAATTTTTTTTTTTTTTTTTTAATGTCAAAAAATCGGACACCACTTCTGCAATGTTAGGATTTATTTTTAAGTAAAAAAAAAATGTAAAAAAAATATGTGCAGAATTGATCTAACAGGTCTGAGATTAATGTATTCATATTACAAAATGATTCTAAAAACATGTATAATGTTACATTCAAAAAATATGGTTGTTTAGGGGTTAAAAACTAGTTAATACCCATCGCCGCAAGCGCTCTGGGGTTTAAACAAGGAATGGACAGCGACAGCACATTCGGAGCGTGATTTGTTGATGAATATGAAGCTAGCCGTTCGCTCTGGCCATTCGTTGTCAGGCGCTCACATACAACGCTGGACCTGTGAAACAGCGACCCCCCAGCCCGTATTCAACATTACCGCACACCGAGTCGCTGTCATCAAGCTAACGCCGGCCAAGCACAGCGAATACTGGCTGGCGCTGAAAAAATCACGCTACAGTCGCTCATCTGTCGCTACCTGGCGCTATTAATGAATCGGCCTCCTAGTCTAGTTCCTGCATGAGCTTATAAGTGCATAAAGTGCACACGTTTGTGTTATAAACACTCAAAAACTTTCACTTTGGGCAGTAAAAAAAGATCCACTGACTACAAAATGTTAAGATTTACTGAAGCTTTAGCCCTGAGGCATCCCGGTTTGGGATGCCTTGCTATGTGAAACCCTACCAGTCACCCAATTTACTTACCTCGCCAATGTGCCCATGGTGCAGGTGCGGACGGTGGCAGCATCCATGAGAAAAAATTAATTTCACTGAATTTTCAGTCAGGTTTGTCCGAATCGGATTTTTAGGGATCCTTGCTAAAAGATTTTATAAAAAGCTCACCTCCGGTGATGTCCTCAATTGGCTATTTACAGGCAGGGAGTGAGACGGCTTTTGCAGCCCTCCCAGGACCAGATCCAGGAATGGATGGGCCTCTGGGCGACAATGTCACAGTGGGCCCCTTGCTATGAATCATGTGACATTCAGTTACCGAGGGCGAAGCCATGCAGAGCCTGAGAATGATGCGAGAGAAATAAAAATAAAAAAATAAAAAAATAAAATACAAAGAAAGAGAGAGAGAAAAAAAGAGAAGAGAAGTGAGTGGAGAGGGAAGGAAAGAAAAGAGGAAGGGAGTAAGAAGAGAAATGGGGAGGGAAGGCAAGAAAAATAAGGAAGTGACCACTGGAAGGGAAAAAAGGAGAGAAGAGCAAGGAGAGGGGATAAGAAATAGGAAGGGGGAGCAGAAGAATAAAAGGAAGGAAGCAGGCAGTAGAGGAGTGAGGGAGAAAGAGAAGGAAAGCAAGAGAGAGAAAGAAATCAAGTGAGCTATAGAAAGAAGAAAACGTGTGATAGAGAGTGAAAGAAATAAGGAAGGGTGGAAGAAAGGAATGAAGGAAAGAGGGTAGGGAGGCGGGGAAATAAAATAAATAAAATAAAAAGAGAAGAGAAGTGAGGGTAGAGGGAAGGAAAGAGTAGCTGAGGAAGGGAGTTAGAAGAGAAATGGGGAGGTGACCACTGGAAGGGAAAAAAGGAGAGAAGTGCAAGGAGAGGGGATAAGAAATAGGAAGGGGGAGGAAAAGAATAAAAGGAAGGAAGCAGGCAGTAGAGGAGTGAGGGAGAAAGAGAAGGAAAGCAAGAGAGAGAGAGAGAGAGAGAGAGAGAGAAAGGCAGGGCAGGGAGAGAGGAATGTAAGGAAGGAAGAGAAGGTTAAGTTAAAACCATAGCTAGGCCTGTTAATATGAAAGAGCACCAGTGGTGGGGCCCTGTCACACTTACTGGGTTGGCTGTCAATGGTTTCTACATTGATTTGGTGCCCTTTAGTTTATGTTAGTGGAGGAAGTTGCAATGCAGATAAGGGACTGAAAGAATTCATCAGATATGGGGAAATACATCAATCAATTTGCCACAACTCCTGAGCAAAGCACAGAGAAGCCAGAATGCCAGAATCCAAAGCTCAAAGATGGCAAGGGAGCCAGGAAGAAGACAGCCGAAGAGGTTTACACAGCAGGGCCTCCCAATTTGGAATACCCCAAAGAAAGGCTAGCAGCCAGCCCTGGAATCTTTTCAGAGGTGCTGGACGTTTTTTTTTTAATATGACCTGCTCTGAAGGATCAAGTTCCTTCTGCAGCCTGAAGTTAAGTTCCAGGTCATCTTCTTATCAGCAAACAGTGGACCTTTAGTTCTCGAGATCTAACACAGCAGAGGAGGGGAGGCATGAGGAGAACTGCAATTCAGTCCCAGCAGCTCCAGCCTTCATTTCACATGCCAACACTGAGAGCTGCTGAACGTGTCGCCAGTCTTGGCTTGGAAGTTAAGGTAAGGGGGTTTGGGGTGTTTGGGGGGGTTTCACCCCGCGGGACATCCCGATCTCAGATGTCCCGCGGGGAGGGAGGCGATCGGCCCGGGAATAGATTCCCGGGCCGATCACCCGTGGGTGTTGGTCCACTTTAAGTAAGTGGGTGCCAGACAACCACCAATCAGTTACATGGCTGGACTATTATTTTAAAGAAAAAAAATACTGGGGCCTCCACCAGATTTTGTGCCCAGGGGCCTCCACCACACTTAATCCGGCCCTGGCCCAATGCGGGATGGAGGATTTGAATCGTCCATCTGGCTGTAGAGCGCCATCGGACACTTGCACTGAGGATTGCAGTCACTTACCTGCACGCCCACTGCCCCATAGCTCTGGTCTGGCGGCTGGCTGTGGGAGCTGTCTGAGAAGCCGGAAGCCGGCTCGGGCAGCTGACAGCTATACACACAGCAGGAGGGAAGTGGGGGAAGCTGGACACTCAGTCAGCGCCCAAGTGATGGGGGAGGCAGCGTGCAGGTAAAGGAAAATTCAATAGGCATTAATAAAAAAGAAATTCAAAGTAAATTACGAATCGTTTCACTCATCTCTAGCGGCATCTCTTGCATTTATCTCAGGCAGCGTGTGGACGTTCCTGCCACAACTGAATGGCTGGCGTGACCACGCACAAGCCTAGGGATGCTGAGAGTGTTCCGCACTGATAGGCTTCCATTCAGCTTCTCCAGCCTCCCATTAATATGCGTGGCCGTAGAAGCTGGTTGAAGGAGAGCCACGTCAGCGTCATCAGAACGCCAGCGAGGCATGTATACTGATTTACGGGGTGTCATGACACATGGAATCCTAAATAGGGATGCCCCGGGGGAGGGGGGAGGGACCAGAACCTGGGATAATGAAATTCCTGGGGTTTGGTCCCCTTTAAATAAATCCTTACAATGCTCCAGTAAACATTTTAGCTGAAAATCAGATATCTATCTATCTGTATATCTCTCTGCCCATTTATCTATCTCTCTCTCTCTGCCCATTTATCTATCTATCTATCTCTGCCCATTTATCTATCTCACTCTATCTATCTATCTATCTATCTATCTATCTATCTATCTATCTATCTATCTATCTCAGTCTCTCTCTCTGCCTATTTATCTATCTCACTCTATCTATCTATCTATCTATCTATCTATCTATCTATCTATCTATCTATCTATCTCCTATCTATCTATCTATCTATCTATCTATCTATCTATCTATCTATCTATCTCTCATCATCTATCTATCTATCTATCTATCTATCTATCTATCTATCTATCTCAGTCTCTCTCTCTGCCTATTTATCTATCTCACTCTATCTATCTATCTATCTATCTATCTATCTATCTATCTATCTATCTATCTATCTCTCTCTCTCTCTCTGCCCATTTATCTATCTATCTATCTCTGCCCATTTATCTATCTCACTCTATCTATCTATCTATCTATCTATCTATCTATCTATCTATCTATCTCTCATCCCATATATTTCTATTTATCTATCCCATATCTATCCATCCATCCTATATATATATCTATCTCAGTCTCTCTCTCCGCCCATCTATCTCTCTCTCTGCCTATTTATATCTATCTATCTATCTATCTATCTATCTATCTATCTATCTATCTATCAATCTCACTCTCTCTCTCTGCCCATCTATCTCTCTCTCTCTGCCTATTTATCTATATCTATCTATCTATCTATCTATCTATCTATCTATCTATCTATCTCTTATCATCTATCTATCTATCTATCTATCTATCTATCTATCTATCTATCTATCTATCTCAGTCTCTCTCTCTGCCTATTTATCTATCTCACTCTATCTATCTATCTATCTATCTATCTATCTATCTATCTATCTATCTCTTATCATCTATCTATCTATCTATCTATCTATCTATCTATCTATCTATCTATCTATCTATCTCAGTCTCTCTCTCTGCCTATTTATCTATCTATCTATCTATCTATCTATCTATCTATCTATCTATCTATCTATCTCAGTCTCTCTCTCTGCCTATTTATCTATCTCACTCTATCTATCTATCTATCTATCTATCTATCTATCTATCTATCTATCTATCTATCTCTTATCATCTATCTATCTATCTATCTATCTATCTATCTATCTATCTATCTATCTATCTATCTCAGTCTCTCTCTCTGCCTATTTATCTATCTCACTCTATCTATCTATCTATCTATCTATCTATCTATCTATCTATCTATCTCTCATCTATCTATCTATCTATCTATCTATCTATCTATCTATCTATCTCAGTCTCTCTCTCTGCCTATTTATCTATCTATCTATCTATCTATCTATCTATCTATCTATCTATCTATCTATCTATCTCAGTCTCTCTCTCTGCCTATTTATCTATCTCACTCTATCTATCTATCTATCTATCTATCTATCTATCTATCTATCTATCTATCTATCTATCTATCTATCTCTTATCATCTATCTATCTATCTATCTATCTCTCATCTATCTATCTATCTATCTATCTATCTATCTATCTATCTATCTATCTATCTATCTCAGTCTCTCTCTCTGCCTATTTATCTATCTCACTCTATCTATCTATCTATCTATCTATCTATCTATCTATCTATCTATCTATCTCTCATCTATCTATCTATCTATCTATCTATCTATCTATCTATCTCAGTCTCTCTCTCTGCCTATTTATCTATCTATCTATCTATCTATCTATCTATCTATCTATCTATCTATCTATCTATCTATCTATCTCTCATCCCATATATTTCTATTTATCTATCCCATATCTATCCATCCATTATCTATCTATCTATCTATCTATCTATCTATCTATCTATCTATCTATCTCAGTCTCTCTCTCTGCCCATCTATCTCTCTCTCTCTCTGCCTATTTATATCTATCTATCTATCTATCTATCTATCTATCTATCATCTATCTCATATCTATCCATCCTATATCTATCTATCTCAGTCTCTCTCTCTGCCTATTTATCTATCTCACTCTATCTATCTATCTATCTATCTATCTATCTATCTATCTATCTATCTATCTATCTATCATCTCTGCCTAGCCATCTCTCTCTCTGCCCATTTAATTAGCTATCTATCTCTCTTCTCGTTTATCTATCTCTCAACAAAAAGCATACAACAGTCCAAATTTTTATGGGGTATCTTAAGGCAAGTTTACCGAATCAATGCCTTTGTATGAACTTGTATGCATTCAAATGTGAACTAAAACCTATTGGAAATGATCAGACTCACCAGCCCCAATAAGAGATGTCAGGACAAGGATGGAGAGAGCATTCATGTTGATGCTGGGTGTGGGTATCAGTCTTCTCTTGTTGCTCAGTATCGGTAGTAGCCGCTTTCTTCTACACACTTACCTTTATGAATCTTCTTTCCTTGGAGGGTGTGCTACAAATCTAAATAGGCGTAATTGTTTTTTTCACATCGCAGGGGTTGTGGCTGCTTAATTGTGTTCGGCATGGAACAATGGCTGCCTGTCTTAAAGAGGAAATAGAAATGAAGATAAATTACTATTGAATGTGACAGAGTGTAGGGTTGTACTGCCAAGCAGATATCGGCAAGGTTTGGAATCACCTTTCTGTCCAGCTAGTGAAGCCAAAGAGTGATTTCTACGAAAACAGATGGCATTTAGGAGAGACGGGGGACCTTAAAGCGGTGACTGAATCGGGATGCCCCACTGTGGGCATAGCCAAGATTGCAGGGGATGTAGCCACTCTCGCTCCCCCCTGTAAACAGTCAGAGCCATTTGCCGAATTACATAGGCACGGCAAATAGCTCTGATTGGATGAAAGCCTGCACACACAGTTAGACCGAGGAAAGGAGAGTAAATAGCAGCGACCTGGGGGGGTTTCACACGACTGGGCATCCCAATTCAGAGGTAGGGGAAGGTGGGGAAAAAAGGTCCTGAAAAAGATGTAGAAGAGGAGGTACTTACCCCTTTCGCTGCCAGCCTACCTAGAGATGTTGTCACCCTCTGTTGCCAGACCTTTTTTCCCTATTTTGTGCTATACATGTATAACTCTGATTTTTGCAGGAACGTCCGGGAAAATGATATATTGAGCAGAGTTTGAGCTTTCACATGAAATATCTTTTTTTGTCATTTTTTCAGTGCTTTTTCAATACTCTTGGGTAAAATATGTGTAAGGATATTGAAAAATGCAATTTTTGTGTAACTTTTTTTTAAATAAAAAGATGTACGTTTTTTTAGAAAATCGTATTGTGTGTAAAAGCCCCATTCCTTCGGAGTACAATGATACCACATGACACCCCAAACTGAAACAGTGGTTTAAGTGATTTTCAAAGAAGATACAACTACTATGCAGTTTTTCAAGAAAAACATCCCTTTACATCTGAAATACCCCCACAATCTCTCTCTCTCTCTCTCTCTCTCTCTCTCTCTATATATATATATATATATATATATTTTTTTTTTTTTTTTTTTTTTTCTTGAAATATACACACCTCAAGCCTTCTAAGCATAGCAGGCATCTTGTCGTGACCTCAGTTTCCTGGACACAGAACCTCTAGGAATTCACTGATTGCTCAGGGTTTCTCTAAAAAAATAATAAGAAAGCAAAATAATAAAAAATTTTCCTGAAATATCAACATTCAAACCAGAAAAAGTAAGCTAATTCCTAAAGCACAAGGTGCCCCAAACAAAACAATACCCAACATGCATAGCTACTTTAAACCTTTTTAACTTCCAGCCTACTGGAGATTGTGTCACCTTCTGTGGCCAGGACATTTTTCACCATCTTGCTTTATGTATGTATAACTGATTTTGCAGGAATTTCCAGGGACGTTAAATACTGATTTTTTTCAGCAGAGTTTGGGCTTTAACATGGAATTCCTTGTTTGTAATTATTTCAGTGTTTTGGGAATATTTTTAAGTTTATAAAAAAATAAAATATAAAATGTAATAAAAAAAAACATATAAGGGTTGATTCGTGGCTGTGCACCTAAAAGCCCCAAACCATGCACAAGTGAATCTGCATGTGGAAACTTGCGCCTCAGCGCATGATTCATGGCACCCTGTGCAAGAATGGCATGCGTGAAGTGCAAGCACAAGTTTCTGATTAATATGCAAACTTGTGCATTGTGCATGCGGAAGTGGCCCAGCTCCATGTGCATTCACTGGTCCCCATGGCCCCCATGTTTCTGCCCCGTCTTTACTGTTTAGCACTTGACCTACAGTGTTGTGTTTTCCAATGTTTAGGCGCAGAAATATCCCTCCCTCACTGCCTTGTTTGATTAGTGGCTTAGCGCTTAATAATTAAGCTACTAATTGTTTTAAAAGAAAAAGAAATTTGTGGCCGACATGTGTTTAATAAATAAAATTAGCAGGTCAGTTAGCAAAGTCAGCATTTTACTCCTGCTATTTGCTGGAGGAAAATGGCTCATGAAACACACACACTTTCACCCTTCAAAATAAGCCCTAAATCACATGCAAATTTACTCTTGGGGTACTTTTGCATATTACATCTTACTCCATGCGCAAATTTACATGCAAAAGTCGGCGCACAAAAATGTGTTTCATGAATCGGGACGGGGAAAAACGTGAGTAAACCATTTTTGTAGCCCTGTTCCTGCCACTCCTACCTGTTGTTGATAGCCAGAGGTGATCGGTGGATTGCAGGTGGGAGAGCAGGGGACTCCGATTCCCTGCCCTCACACCCGCCCTCCATTGATTACTACTGGTATCTCACCCGGCCACTGCCGGAAGCAGGATTTTATCCGGAGGAGTGGATGATGTAATTCCACACCTCATATAAAAGCCCCTTCCTGCAGCGGCCAGCGAGATGCAGGAAGCAGGGGTGTGGGACAGGCAATGGGGGTTCTCTGTCCCAGTGAAGGGGGGAATTTTAGGTCCCCCAGGGGAAAGAGAGACCCCCCAGCTCTGGATCCAGGCCAGAGGGGATCAGTTTTTTGGGGGGCCGTAAAACCAGGCACATAATACTCCTAGTGGAGTACCACAAGGGTCAGTTCTGGGACCAATTCTCTTCAATATATATATAAATGACATTGGGTATGGATTAAACAGTAAAGTCTCAATCTTTGCAGATGATACTAAGCTGAGTAAAGTAATTAAAACAAAAGAGGACAACAGGCAGCTACAAACAGATTTAGATAAATTGGAAGCATGGGCAGTTAAATGGCAAATGAAGTTTAACACAGATAAATGTGAGGTTATGCACATGGGAAGGAGAAATCTGTGTCATGATTACACACTAAATAAAGAAACACTTGGTAAAACAACAATGGAAAAGGACCTAGGGGTTTTAGTTGACAATAAGCTCAACTGTAGTAATCAATGCCAGGCAGCTGCTGCCAAGGCAAATAGGATCATGGGGTGCATCAGGAGGGGCATAGGTGCTCATGACCAGAACATCATTTTACCCCTGTACAAGTCACTAGTCAGACCCCATATGGAATACTGTGTACAGTTCTGGGCACCTGTGCTTAAAAAGTACATATCAGAACTGGAGCACGTTCAAAGAAGGGCAGCAAAGTTAATAAAAGGAGTGCGGGGGCTAGAGTACCCGGAAAGATTGTCCAAGTTAGGCTTATTTAGCCTAGAAAAAAGACGATTGAGGGGTGATCTAATAACTATGTATAAATATATTCGGGGTCAATACAAGGATCTGTCCCACAATCTATTTATACCCCGGAGTGTAACCATAACCCGGGGGCATCCACTAAGGTTAGAGGAAAGGTGCTTTCTCCACTGACATAGGAGGGGATTCTTCTCTGTAAGAGCAGTGAGACTATGGAACTCGCTGCCAGAGGAGGTAGTAATGATGGATACAGTAAAAACGTTCAAAAGTGGCCTTGATGCCTTCCTGGCATGTAATAACATGGTCACAGAATTTTTGACATTTAAAAAAAATAAATAAATAAATAAAATAATAGCAATTAATTATGAATATTTAAAGATTGCTCCATTGAAATGCATTGGAGAGCGCCAGGTAGTGAGAGGTCATACCTGTCGCTGTTCAAGGTCGCTCGCTGGCGCTGTGGGGTGAGGCTGGAATAATGATGAATGATTCGCTATCTGGCGCTCTGTCAGTCGCTAAGCAGGATCGGCTTGATAAATGTGTGATTGCGGAGGGGAGCCAGCGTTCTCATGGCGGTGAGCGTCATTACCGTTCGCTCACCATTCGCTACCTGGCGCTATCCCCGGTAGGGGGGGAAGGGTTTGGGGGGTTAGGGATGGCAGTCGAGGCCTGTGGGGCCAAAAAAGAAAGCAGTAAGTGGGACATCTAGTCCTGCAGCTGGATTGGGAGAGAATCCTGTTGCCACTTGGGATAATGCCGAGGGCAATACATGCACATGCCTGAAGGCCCCTCCAAAAAACAAGGTCAGAAGGAATACCGTATTTTGACATACTCTGGTTTTGCAGTTAGCATTTGAAAGAGGTGTATAAGGTTAGAGGCAGGTCGCGAAAGGTGGGGAACTGGCATCAGGTGTTTACTATAATAGGTGGCATTATTGACGAAAACACATCGAACCCAGTTCCCCGCTGTTGCTACCTAGATTTTATGCAGTATGCAAATCAGGATTATGGTGAGTGGTCGCATTTGTGCCAAACAAGCAGTTTAGACAGAGGATAGGGTTTGTCTGGCATTGGTGCACTGTGATACAGGGTTATTGAACGTGAAGGGTAGGGACGTATACCTCTATTTAAGGCCAACAGCCATTTCAGACGACGAACACCTCTGCCTCCAATTAAGTTGTTTAAATTTAAGGTGGTTGTTGGACCCCTTTTTTGCATGGCCCGAAAGAAATGAATTGAATTGAAAGGAGAACAAACTTTGGAGTCTTGCTACTGCTTCTACCCTGTGCTGTAGGGAATTAAGGGAAAGAATCAGATGAGCTGCTTGGGAACCATTGAGTGTAGAGGCCACCAGAAACAGAGATTGGGCCCTCTAACCCCCTTTTATCTCCTTCAATGGACATGTGGTTGAGTACATATTGTTGTGCCTTCAAAAGAAGTTGCAAGATTTTGCTTTCCCAAATTAAGGGACATTGAACAATGGTATTTATAGGGAATTGTCATCAGTGACTTACAGGACTTTTGAATCCGTTCCCCATTTCTGGTCACCATATATCTATTAATATTGTATGTCCTGTTGGTTGATATCTCCGGTCTAGTCCTTCTTGGTTAGACTTAACTTGCTTCCTTAACAGAAGGGGTTATCTCTGTGTCTATCCAAGGTACAGATTAAAAAAACAGAAGGTGAGATTTATTGTGAACTACCATAACCAAAGGGGGTCGCTCGGGCGTATCCTAACCAAACATTGGCAGATTTTGCATTCTGACCCCACCTTGGCATGGCTAGTGGGTCAGATAGTAAAGATGACAGCAAACATGGCGGGTTCAAGTGAGAAAAAAATACAGTGGGAAGAGTGGGAAGTTAATGCCCTGATGTAACATATACAAAATATATATATATATATATATATATATATATATATATATATGACATGGTTTGTTGTCCTAGAGAAATTTTTAAAAGCACAAAGAGAAATGTGTCTAAGAATGATTTCCTCTGGTGGACCCCAAACATGTTTTTCTTTTGTGGACACCAAGAATGAGTTCTTGTTTATCTCTCCATGGAAAGCTGGAGATGCACGGTGGAAGACAGAGGGCTCGGTAGGAATTCTACAGCAAGATGACATCCCGTAATCTTGCACCAGGCGTCTACCTCCCATCGATAGTCTCTCGGCTTTTATCCTCTTTTCTGGGAAAAGAAATGCATAGTTTATTATGTATCTTTGTCTATATCTGTCAGGAACCGCTTACCTGATCCCCGTTCCAGCGACGTCTCCAGGCGGCCAGCTGCAGCTGTCACTGTGCGGCAGCCGCGCCGGGCGGCGTCGGCTCGAGCAGCGTCGGCTCGAGCGGCGCGCAGCTCAGCCACGCCCCCCGCTTCCTCCTCCACCCGCCGGAGGATCAATTAAAGGGTTAATGAGCTCTAGGGGATTGAGGGCTTCGCCCTCTTCTGCTCTGCAGGCCAATCAGCCCCATTGATATCTTGGCCTTACCTCCTCCCTTGTTGCCAGCCCATTACCCTTGGAATCCTATGTGCTCCAATCAGTACACTGCTTCCCTCAGACCTGTCCCTATAAAGGCAATTCCCTCTCAGTTGTGAATTGCCTGTGATAACCCTCAGAACCCTGTGTACTCTATTCCTGTGAAGTTTAGCCTGTTGCCGACTTGATTGTACTGACCATTCTCGATCCTGAATCCTTGTTGCCGACCTCTGCCTGTATTGACGCCTCTTGATCCTGAACCCTTGTTGCCGACCTCAGCCTGTACCCCGACTACGTCTTGCCTGATCCTTGGTGCCGCTACGATCTCTGCCTTCCTGTCCTGACCTATTGCCTGTCTCTGGACTTCCCGTCACTCACGTTCCAGTTATTGGTTCTCCAGATCTCTCCATATAAGCTAGCATCCTTTGAGCCAATAAGTCCTGGGGGCAACCGATCCCGGGTAGGCGTACTTGCGTCCCGGCAAGCGGGGGCTCCTATAGGTGAAGATGGCTGCGGAGATTGGGGGTTGCGAGCTCATTAAGAGGTCTGGAGTTACCCCCTAGCGTGACATTATCACAGGCCAAAAAGATGGATGACCTGGTACAGCAGGTGCAAGCTATGGCCACAGCGATCAACCAACTCGCTCAAAGGGTGGCCACTCAGGAGTCTTGTCAGGTACCGGCTACCTCTGTATCACCTCATATCACTGAACCCAAGATTCCACTACCTGTAACATTTTTTGGAGAGCGAGCAAAATTTTCCAATTTCAAGAATGCCTGTGAACTGTATTTCAAGCTGAGACCTATCTCCTCTGGCACTGAGACCCAACGAGTAGGCCTAGTCATTTCCCTGCTTCAAGGAGACCAGCAGTCCTGGGCCTTTAGTTTGCCGAGTCATGATATTGCCTTACAATCAGTAACTGCATTCTTCAACGCTATGGGCGTTCTATACGCGGATCCTGATTTTCAGTCTACTGCTGAGAATAGGCTTCGGGCCTTAAAACAAGGGCGGAATTCGGCTGAAGATTACAGTGCTGAATTCCGCCGCTGGGCTATCGAAGCTAGGTGGAACGACCCCGCTCTGTGTAGTCAGTTCAGGGTGGGGCTGTCGGAAAGCATCAAGGATGCCTTAGTCAATTTTCCCCCCCAGCGGACCTAGATCAATTAATGCAGGTCTCCATTAAAATAGACCGACGTCTTAGAGAAAGGGCCAGGGAGAGAGTCAGGGTTCCCACATCCTTCAGACCAGTCCAGAGTCATAGATCCCCAGTTCCCCGTGGAGAAAATACCTCATCATCTTCCCAGGAAGATCGTATGCAATTAGGTAGAACCCGCTTATCCCAAGAGGAGAAACAGCGTAGGCGATCCGAGGGGTTATGCCTGTATTGCGGGAATTCTGGTCATTTTGCAGGGTCCTGTCCCAACAAGGGGAAACCGGCGGAAAACTTCCGCACCCAGACCAGGTAGAGAGTACTGATCTGGGTGAGTCAGTTTGTTACTCTCGCCAGAATAAGATGCTTGTACCTATCAATTTGTCTTGGGGGTCCTCTAAGCAGACAGTTTCCGCCTTTATAGACAGTGGTGCGGCTGGAAACTTTTTGGACAGGAGCATGATCTCCACCTTAGGGATCCCTGTAGTTCCTCTTGAAAGATCCCTACAAGTTTTAGCTATCAATGGGAAGGCAATCCAGGGAGGTCCTATAAATACCAAGACCCCACCTCTCAGACTAATTGTCGGCTCTTCCCACTCTGAATTCTTAGAATTCTTTATTTTTGATTGTCCGGAAACTCCGGTGGTTTTGGGATACCCCTGGTTGCAACTCCATAACCCGTGTTAGATTGGCGGGCTGGGGAGTTGGTCAAGTGGAGTGACCACTGTAAAGGTCACTGTTTTAATACAGGCCTCAGAAGCGTTCAAGTCTTACCACAGGAATTACCTCAGCCATACGCTGATTGGATCGATGTATTCTCTGAACGCTCTGCTGATTCTCTTCCTCCACATCGGTCCTATGACTGCCCCATTGACTTGCTGCCTGGCACTATTCCCCCGAGGGGAAAGATCTATAACCTTACCCTGCCCGAGGAGCAAGCAATGAGGGAGTATATTACCGAAAATCTTAGGAAAGGATTTATCCATCCCTCTACCTCGCCTGCTGGGGCCGGGTTCTTTTTTGTAGAGAAAAAGGATGGTGGCTTGAGACCGTGCATTGATTATCGAGCCTTGAATAAGATCACTGTAAAAAACCGATACCCCTTACCCTTGATTGGGGATCTGTTCAATCAAGTCACAGGAGCTCGAATTTTCTCCAAATTGGATTTGAGAGGGGCTTACAATCTGATTCGCATCCGACAGGGGGACGAGTGGAAAACTGCATTTAATGTGAAGGATGGGCACTATGAGTACCTGGTCATGCCCTTCGGTCTTTGTAATGCGCCAGCCGTTTTTCAAGATTTTGTTAATGATATATTCAGGGAATATCTCGGTAGATTTGTAGTCATCTACTTGGATGATATTCTCATTTTTTCTAATTCTTTACCGGAGCACAGACACCATGTTAAGTTGGTGCTACAAAAATTAAGAGAGAACAACTTATTTACTAAACTGTCTAAGTGTGTGTTTGAAGTCACTACAGTTCCCTTCCTAGGGTATGTTATTACCAACCAGGGTTTGGAGATGGACGCGGGGAAGGTTTCAGCAGTTCAGGATTGGGTCCAACCCAAAACTTTAAAGGAATTGCAACGTTTTCTAGGTTTTGCAAATTCTTATCGGCGTTTCATAAAAGGGTTTTCCCATGTTGTTGCACCCCTTACCAACCTTTACCCGCAAGGGGGCTTTTACTGCTAACTGGTCCCCCTCTGCCTGTGAGGCCTTTCTAACCTTGAAACGGGCCTTTACTTCGGCACCTGTGTTAATTCATCCAGATATTCATAAAGCCTTCGTTATAGAAGTAGATGCTTCTGAGCTGGGAGTGGGTGCAGTCTTGTCACAATATTCTGGTAACCCTGAGCATCTCCATCCATGCGCTTATTTTTCGCGTAAATTCAGTACCGCGGAACAAAATTATGATGTTGGCAATAGGGAACTATTAGCTATTAAACTGGCATTTGATGAATGGCGACACTGGTTGGAGGGTTCATTACATCCTATAACTGTGTATACCGATCATAAAAATCTCGAATACATAGGTTCTGCCAAGAGGCTGAACTCTCGTCAGGCACGTTGGGCATTATTCTTCTCGCGCTTTAATTTTATTATTACTTTCAAGCCGGGTGTAAAAAATACTAAAGCTGATGCTCTATCTCGCATGTTCGGTGAATGTAAGGATCGGGGTGATTCTGGTGAACCAATTTTACCCACAGGTTGTGTGGTCGGGGCGTTACTTCCTGATCTCTCCAATACCTTGGCGCCGTTTCAAGATGAATCTCCTAGTGATGTACCCTTGGGGTGCCAGTTTGTTCCGCCGCACCTGCGTTCGGATGTAATTCGCGAATTTCACGATGCCAAAACTGCTGGTCATTTGGGTAACCGTAAGACGTTTATGCTTGCCCGTCGTCATGTATGGTGGCCTACCATGAGACGCGATATCACTGCCTTTATCGACGCTTGTGCTATTTGTGCTCGAAGTAAAGGAGTTCACAAGGCTCCTAGTGGCGGTTTGGTTCCTCTTGAAATTCCTGCTGAGCCATGGACCCATATTTCTATGGATTTTATTGTAGATTTGCCTCTCTCACATGGTAATACTGTAATTTGGGTGGTCGTAGATCGTTTCAGTAAGATGGCACATTTCGTTCCTTTGGCCAAACTTCCTTTTGCACCTGAGCTTTCGCGGCTGTTTACTTCGCATATTTTTCGTATTCATGGTATTCCGTCCAATATAGTCTCTGATCGGGGTGTTCAATTTACTTCCCGTTTTTGGAAACACTTCTGTTCGCGGTTGGGAATACAGATCTCTCTTTCTTCTGCCTACCATCCCCAGACTAATGGGCAGACGGAAAGAACTAATCAAACTTTGGAACAATACTTAAGGTGTTATGTTTCTGATGCCCAAGAACAATGGGCGGAATTTATTGATTTCGCCGAATTTGCTTACAATAACGCGCCTAGTGAGAGTACCAAGGTATCTCCTTTTTATTGTAACTTAGGGAAAATCCTAGAGCTTCTTCCTTTTCAGGGTCACCTTCCAATCTGCCGGCGTTGGAGGAGTGGCTTCAAGAACGGAAGAATATCTGGACACACGTTCAGGAGATTCTTAAACCGGACCTTCAGTGTGATTTAATGAAAAGCCCAAAGTCTGATAAAACAGTTCCCCAGCATGTAAAATTAATATATTTTTCTGTTTTAGTCACTAAGTTATTATTCTTTCCCCCACTGGGCTGCAACTCTGTTCAGGAATTTAGGATACGGGCGCCGCCATCTTGACTCAGAAGCATCACACTTACTGAGGAGAGAAGAGTGGGATAAGGTACAAGGGGGCGGGTTATAGCTGTTCTTTGCTCAGACAGAGCAGAGCTGGGGTCAGATAACGTCAGCAGTCCCAGAATGCAGAGCAGCACAGTCAGGAGGCACTTCCTGTTTGCAGGCTGCCTGATAAGATGGCGGCTTCCATAAGCCGCCATCTTGGATGTTTAAAGGCTCATAACATGCAGTAGATGCAGGTAGGATGATTTTTAATGTGGGCAATCTGTATGTACAGGGTGTGGGAAACATATAAGATAGACTCTTATTCAGAGTGAAGGTCCGCTTTAAGACCACTGGTTTGAGGTATAAGAAATTTGCCGACCGCCGCAGATCACAGGAACCTACTCTTCGAGTAGGCGATCTAGTTTGGGTCTCCACTAAAAATATTGCGCTCCGTCAGCCATCTAGCAAATTAGGTCCAAAATTTATTGGTCCTTTTCCGATCATCAAGAAGTTGAATAATGTGTCTTTTAAAGTTCAACTCCCGCCGACTATGAAAATACCTAATTCCTTTCATGTTTCACTGTTAAAACCGGCAAAGAATGCTCCTCTTGCTGGTCCTGCACCAATTCTTCTTGATAATGAGCCCGAGTATGAAGTGAATAAGATCTTGGATTCACGTAAAGTGCGTAATTCTTTACAGTATTTGGTGGATTGGGTTGGCTATGGTCCGGAGGAAAGATGCTGGGTGGCAGCGAGGAATGTTCATACCAAGGCTCTTGTAAGAAGGTTCCATCGTGACAATCCAGGGAAACCGGGTGAGGGTCCGGAGGCCCCTCGTGAAGGGGGGGGGTAGTGTCAGGAACCGCTTACCTGATCCCCGTTCCAGCGACGTCTCCAGGCGGCCAGCTGCAGCTGTCACTGTGCGGCGGCCGCGCTGGGCGGCGTCGGCTCAAGCAGCCTCGGCTCGAGCGGCGCCCAGCTCAGCCACGCCCCCCGCTTCCTCCTCCAGTAGATGTGCTCGCGCGCGGCCGCGAGCACGTGTCTGTTATGCCCTCCGGCGGCGCTGTGCTGCGCGCACCCGCCGGAGGATCAATTAAAGGGTTAATGAGCCCTAGGGGATTGAGGGCTTCGCCCTCTTCTGCTCTGCAGGCCAATCAGCCCCATTGATATCTTGGCCTTACCTCCTCCCTTGTTGCCAGCCAATTACCCTTGGAATCCTATGTGCTCCAATCAGTAAACTGCTTCCCTCAGACCTGTCCCTATAAAGGCAATTCCCTCTCAGTTGTGAATTGCCTGTGATAGCGCTCAGAACCCTGTGTACTCTACTCCTGTGAAGTTTAGCCTGTTGCCGACTTGATTGTACTGACCATTCTCGATCCTGAATCCTTGTTGCCGACCTCTGCCTATATTGACGCCTCTTGATCCTGAACCCTTGTTGCCGACCTCAGCCTGTAGCCCGACTACGTCTTGCCTGATCCTTGGTGCCGCTACAATCTCTGCCTTCCTGTTATCGACCTATTGCCTGTCTCTGGACTTCCCGTCACTCACGTTCCAGTTATTGGTTCTCCAGATCTCTCCATATAAGCTAGCATCCTTTGAGCCAATAAGTCCTGGGGGCAACCGATCCCGGGTAGGCGTACTTGCGTCCCGGCAAGCGAGGGCTCCTATAGGTGAAGCTGGCTGCGGAGATTGGGGGTTGCGAGCTCATTAAGAGGTCTGGAGTTACCCCCTAGCGTGACAATATCCTTTTGGATGTAACGCAAAATGTATATCAAGCAAACATTCATTGCAAAGTGCATGCATAAAAGTAATTGACTACCCAATTAAAAAAAAACTGCTTTTACCCCCTGCAACTGATTGGTCCTACTCTGGCAATCATCAACTCACCCGATCAATGGATCACACCGCGCCGCTCATATACACCATCCTCCGGCACTTCCATGTTGGGACTGGGCCCTTCCATCACCTTTCACTGCAAAGGAGGGAATGTGCTGGGGCTCAAATGCAGTGAATTTAAAAGCTGTGGCCACACCCCTGTGACTAATAGCGGCAATCACAACACAGAAGTGCCAGTAATGACAGAGCCTTGAGGTGGCATCAGTATGAGGAGACCATATAGTGTCTGAATGACACAGCGTGGAGGTGGCAGCAGCATGAGGAGACCATATAGTGGCTGAATGTCACAGTGTGGAGGAGGCGGCAGCATGAGGAGACCATATAGTGGCTGAATGACACAGCTTGAAGTTGTCGGCAGCATATAGTGGCTGAATGACACAGCCTGGAGTTGGCCTCAGCATATAGAGCCTGAATTCCCTAGCCTGGAGGTGGCGGCAGCATGAGGAGACCAATAGGTGGCTAAAATGACACAGCATGGAGGTGGTGGCAGCATGAGGAGAACATATAGTGACTGAATGACACAGCCTGGAGTTGGCTGCAGCATGAAGAGAACATATAGTGCCTGATTGCCATTGCATGGTGGTGGCGGCAGCATATAGTGACTGAATGACACAGCTTGGAGTTGGCAGAAGCAAGGGAGAACATATAGTGCCTGAATGACACAGCGTGGAGTTGGTGGAGTGCCAGCGTGGAGGAGGCGGCAGCATGAGGAGGCCATATAGTGGCTGAATGACTTAGCGTGGAGGTGGCGGCAGTATGAGGAGACCATATAATGCCTGAATGACACAACCTGGAGTTGGTGGCAGCATGAGGAGAACATATAGTGCCTGATTGCCATTGCATGGTGGTAGCGGCAGCATATAGTGACTGAATGACACAGCTTGGAGTTGGCAGAAGCATAAGGAGAACATATAGTGCCTGAATGACACAGCGTGGAGTTGGTGGTAGCATGAGGAGAACATAAAGTGGCTGAATGATACATCGTGGAGGTGGTGGCAACATGAGAAGACCATATAGTGGCTGAATGACACAGCCTGGAGTTGGCGGCAGCATAAGGAGAATTTATAGTGTCTGAATGACATAGCATGGTGGTGGCTGCAGCATATAGTGGATGAATGACACAGCCTGGAGTTGGCGGCAGCATAAAGAGGCTGAATGACACAGCCTGGAGGTGGCGGCAGCATGAGGAGACCATATAGTGGCTGAATGACACAGTGTGGAGTTAATGGCAGCATGAGGTGACCATATAGTGGCCCCTCCCCCTCCTTCTCCAGTTCAGCCCCCACAGGGCTCATGTGGCCGTGAGATGTAGGCGCCACGTCTCCAGTGCCCTGACCAGCCATCATTTCCAAGACGTATTGCAGTAGATTGCAGTAGATGAAGCAGTGAAATGATGTCGCTCATCCCGTAATTCTGGTGACTGACTAATTAGATGGCTTTCTCAAAGGTTGTGGTCCTCAAAAGTGTGTGAAGAACATTGTGACACCGCCGTGCCCTGCACACATGGTAGGCTCTTCTCCTGATGACGATGAAGTCCCTTCTGCACCCGGCTCCTAAGTGCAATCAGCTTCATCATCATCGAGTTGTGTCTGCACATCACTGATGTCCTCCTCAGGTTCCTCAACAGTGTCTGCTTCAGGAGCCTGAACGCTCGCAACACCACCTCCCACGCCACTTTCCTCATCACTACTTGCCCGCCTAGTGGAGGAAGTGGATGATTCCTCCACTTCTTGGCTGGGCAGTAGCTGCTGACTGTCCTCTATTAGATTGTCCTCACTGAATAGTGGAGCCAAACCCAAAGCATAAGATACTTCTCTGGGGATGGGAACAGCATAGGACAGAGGCAATGGGAGGACAGGGGCTGCTCCCAGGCCATGCCAACTGAGTGTTGTGTCTGAGGAACCCACTGACTGTTGACTGGGGGTGTCAGATGTCACTTGTGATGAAGTGAATGACCGTGTTAACCAATCGATGACAGCAGATGTGTTGCTGGTCGAGACACGACCACTAGCTGATACCGGGAGATCAGGCCTCTCACTGAGACTCCTGCTGCCACTCGCCCCTAGTCTGCTACGACCTCTGCCTGATGAATTTAGGCCTCTGACACACCTCTGTGCACATTCTGGCACGTCTCTGCCTGACATACTTAGTGCATATATGAGGCGAGGACTACACAGTCCTCAGTATTTGTCTACACCAGCAGGTGTGTAAATTTGTCTGGCCTTTCACAGTAACTATACCCTGAAGATTTTAACAGGAACAAAATGGTACAACACTTAGATGTACGTATGTGGTATACACTTATGAGGACAGTTCAATGCCCTCCTGTTTGCTTAAAACAGTATTTGTCTAAAGCACCAGCAGATGTTTACTTTTGTCTGGCCTTTCACAGTAAATAGGCCCTTGAGACTTTAACAGGAACAAAATGGTACACCAATTACATATACGCACAGGTTAAACTTAATAGAGGACAATACACTTTTAGTGCTCTGCTCACCCTAACTGGCTGGCTACTATTAGCTTTTCAGTTGTTTTACACACCAGTGCTACGGCACACTGTCACTGTGTCTCAATCTCTCTCCCTTCCCTATCAGTGCTTCTAGGCTGGAATTTGGCTTGAGGTGAATCGCTGCTATAATACATCCATAAGTGCAATCTCCCTCCCTTCCCTATCAGTGCTTCTAGGCTGGAATTTGGCTTGAGGTGAATCGCTGATGTAATACACCCACAAATGCAATCTCTCTCTCTTCGCTATCAGTGCTTCTAGGCTGGAATTTGGCTTGAGGTGAATCGCTGCTGTAAAAATACTTTCCTCTGTCTCTTTGCCCCCCTCTCTGTCCCTATCTCTGTCCCTCTCTCTCTGCAATAGAACGCTGAAGTGAGTGGCTGCAAGATGGCTGCTGATTATATAGGGCTGTGACATCACTGGGTTGGCTGGCTGCTGATTCAGGGTCATCCCGCCTTGCCACCTTCTCAGGATTCCTTGCCCCATGTCTGAACATGTGGATCCGCCATTTTAGATGCCCTGGAAACTCGTAATGAATTCAGATTCATCAGATTCTATTTGCTCATCCCTAATTCTAATTACAAAATAAACATATTAATAATATCATATGGATAATCCCCATTTTCTTTGTAGGTTTGCAGATGTGCCATTCTCATTACATTTAAAAAAGATGATGAATTGAACAGTTCTCAGTCAGATGTTCACAGCTTACAATTTAACCCTGCAATACACATCACCACAACTTTATCTCTGAGCTGTCTAATGTGTTTATTGGTTTTCATGATGTTGTTTGTTCACTAACTTTCTCTGAGGCCTTCACAGAGCAGCAGTGACATACATGTACACTCTATTTACTAATTACGGTAGGTGTCTTCTGAAGGAAATTGGCTAAACTGAATTTCATTTAGCAAAAACATTAGTGGCCTGATTCATCAAAGCACTGCCCTGGTTTACACCAGTTTGAGCATGGTGCACTGGTCTTGTGTGTGCAAACAGCATGTGCAAACATTTTTTTTTCACATCAGCACATGTCAGTGCAGTGCGGAACAGGCATTTACCAATCCATGACCGCACATCAGATTTCGGTCATGGCTTTAGGAACACAGATACAATTTATGCTGCTTTTTTTTAACTTTTAAGAAAATGTTTTTTTTTACATCTGTTATATCGGTCCTATCTTTTTTTCTTTAAGGCTTGAATGTTTTTTGTACAAATAAACAACTTTTTTTTTTATCAGAAATATGTGTTTCGTCTGTGCCACTCTGCCAGTTCAAAAACATCCAATAAATATGGATGACTGTATAGGAACACACTGGGGCAACATTGGCCCTGTGTAGAGGTGGTCTTACTTAGGTACATTATGCCACCTTATTTTAGGCTAAGCCACTTTACGCCACACAGTGTACCGAAAAACTAGCTTGCTGTGTCTACTTTGGCATGAGTAGTGGTGTTAAAAGGGACGCACAGTTGGAATATTAATAAATCAGGCCCAAGGGGGTTTACACAAAAAAAATTTTAAATTATTAATTTTCTTTTCACTTCACAAATACTTGCTACATTGTGATGCTTTATCTTATAAAATCTCAATAAAATACACGTAGGTTTGTGGCTGTAACGTTAACAAAAAATCTGGAAAAGCGTATGAAGGTTTTTTTAAAACACTGAATATATTATTGTAAAAACATTAGTTGGGGTTCATCTTTTACAACCATTTTTTTTTATTATTTACAGTAGCTAAAGGCAACTTCTAACTATTTTGTATTTACCACAATGCTTCTCATATATTTGGTGGCCTGAATTTTGCTCTATAGACTGAACTGTATTCAGATTCACGTGGCTGCTGTACCAGGATAGTCTGAAAAATTACTTGAGCAGCAGTGGTCACACTTACCTTTTGTTCACTTGCACGGTGTGGGTCACAATATACTTCTGTTTATACATTCAACCCCCTTGAGGCTGTGTTGCTGTTTGAACACGTGCAGGATCGAACAATTGGTTTCTATGTTAAAGGGGGAAATAACATATTAAGCCAAATTAACATTCCAAAACAAAATTGGCAATATAAAGATCTTATCTTCGCCGTTAATGGAGACGTCAAACAGTAACTTCCTCCATAGTCTCCTCTAGGCTGTTGTTCAGCAGATCTAGATCAACAGTTGGCTCTTTCTTTGCCTCTGAAAGCACAACCCTTGCCTGCCATAACCTGAGCTATGGTTTTCTATAGCAGCATACTCTAAAAGGGGTACATTCTTGTCACCCTCAACTTTCTGCCATGAACCCTATTAGCATTCTCTTAGAAGTGGGCAAACTACCCTACTGTTCCTCTCTTTACCTTACATAAGTATACGGTTTGATTCTCAATAAAAACATTCAGCATTTTTTATCACTGTAATACATTTCCCACATATTTTTGTACAGCTGTAAAAGGAGTAACAATGGACACCAAATAATTATAATAACCACACATGCCTGATACATTTTCTTGGTCTTTGTCACAGGTCTGAGTGCACCCTGCCTTAAGACCCTTAGCTTTGGACTTTGTTTAACTCTTGCTCTCTGCCAACCCATGATTTTGGCTTAAACTCTGGCCACTCTGGTCTTTCCACTCCATGATCTCAGCTACTTCTGACTATGGCTTTGTCTCAAGAACTGGTGTGCCACCTGCTTATGAGAGCCACTGCCTTTATGTCCAGGCCCTTGAATCCTTGGGCATTACCTGGGGCCTCCCTCACAGTAAATCTGTTTAAAGAAGACAGCGGTTGATGCTAGCCCACTACTGAGAGCATCATGTCAAATTCTTTTGAACCCCAACAAGCAAGAAAACCCCAATTAGACTTAGCAGTAACGTTATTTCCATTAGTTCTCAAGGACGGCTTGCCGCTTATCTCCTCCCACCTGGAAGAGGAAACTGGAACAGCATTAAATCTCTCCCCTTTCCACAGTGCTCCTGTGTTTTCTATTAAGAAGTCAGAAAAAGGACAGCTCTCACCACCTCAGGGATGTGCTCTTCTTCGTTCCTCTAAGGGCGGGAAGTAAGACACCATCCTTGAGTACTAATGGAAATATTGTTACCGGTAAGCCTGGTGTCCTCAAGGATGGCTTGCTGATAAGAAATAAACCAGTATAACAGTTTCCTCCACAAAGACTCGTTGTCTTGTGCTCTGAGGGTCCACCCTGTAGTGCTTTAGAAATGTTTGCACAATTTTCCAGGCTGTTGCCTTGCATATCTGGTGCAATGGAACCCCTGCGAATCCCTGAGGGTGCAGCAGAAGTTCTGCCATTTTGCTTGGTTTATTTTTGACCTACTCAGCTAATCCGGCAAGACGTTGCTTTCCCTTTTATTTGAACCCCTCTGACAGACCTCACTTTGTTCTCTATCAGTGGGAACATGGGATTGGACAGACTCACAAGGTGTTTGGAACTTGTTTCCTGCTGGAGATTTAGGTAGGCTATCGTAGTATTAGAGGACCTGTATGTTCCTGTCCAATATGTGATGCCCTAGCTCTTGAAGTGCGAGCTTCACCGCCAAGAGCTCTCTGAAGTTTGATGATTTCCAGGTCATGGTGTCCCAGGGTCCCTGCATCTGAAAAAATATGCATTGGGCTCTCCAGTCCTGGCTGCTAACATCTGTGGGTACCGGCAAAGGGGTCTTATGACGACTCTCTCTTCTTGGAAAGATTGTCCACTGAGCTCCACCAGGAGAGACTGGATTTCACTGAATCTGCAATGGTCTGGAGTGACGCTGGGCCCAGGTTAGAGCAGGAATGGCTGATGTCATTGAACCGATCAGTGAAGAGATTTCCCTCAGGAATAATACTGGCTGCTCTAAGGTACAGAAAATTCTCTCTCTGTCATTTTTCTATCTTCTCATGTGGTAGAATAGGTAGGTATCTATTAAGTAACCTAAATATTGACAGGTTGTTTGGGGGTCGAGGCAGGATTTGTCTAAATTTAGCATCTACCCCACTCTGTTCAGGAGGGCTACTGTGGTCTGGAGATTGTTTACTAGCTCTCTTTACTACAGTAGCTCATTTCTGCTAAGGGGCAAAACAGTAACAAATTGTCCAGAGATGCCACAACATTTACCCTCTGAAGTCTTTTTGTCTTCTTGTAAAAATTCTTGGCGCTTGAAGATTCCAAAGGGAATAGCTCTGAACTGCCAATGTTGTGTCTTTCCCTCTATTCTGACAGCATATCATAGAAACTTTCTATAATCAGGATGGATTGGGACATGCAGGTAGGCATCCTGCAGATCTATGCATACCATAAGGGCAGAATGTTGCAAACTTAATATATTGACTCCATCCTGAATCTTTTGTACTTCACCAAAAGATTCAGTCTCCTCAGGATTCTTCAGATACAGGTCTGGAAGGTTTTCTGGAAGGTTTCAAAACTAAAAATAAGTTGGAATAGTTTCCAGTCTTTCTTAAAAAAAGATTATTCCTCTGTTATGAGTTTCTCTTTTAGTTCTGCTAACACTAAGGTGTAAGTTTCTCCTTTCTTACTATCCTGTGGAGGATTTATCAACAAAACGGTATCCCTTGGCCTTTGAAAAAATCTATTTTGTACCCTGACTTTCAGGGTTAGCTCCAGGCTTATGTGGGCCCTCTGGCCCTCCGTCTCAATGGGCCCCTTTGCGGTGGAGAGTCGTGGGTCAGGGGTCTATAAATTCCATGGCCAAACCTAAGAAGGGCAGCTTGCCCTGCTTTGGCCCCACATGAATGGGCAGATTATTGAGGAAGAGGGACAGACAAAACAGGAAGGGCAGGAATGGATGGATGGAGAGATAGCTGGGAGGAAGAGGGAAGGATGGGCAAAATGAAAAAGGCAGGGATGGCAGGGTAGAGCTTGTGTGTGTGTGGGGGGTAGATGGGCAAAACTAGAGGAAAGATAGATAGAATGACAGAGCTGGAAGGAAGAGGGGTAGATGGGCAAAGATGGGAGGACAGGGATGGAGAGGCATAGAGTTAAGGGGATGGGGCAGAGCTGAGGGTAGAGGGGTGGATGAGACAGAACTGAGGGGACAGGGTTGTGGGGCAGAGCGGAGGGGACAGGGGTGAATCGGGCAGAACTGGAGGGGCATGGATGAATGTGGCAGAGCTGAGGGTACATGGATGAATGGGGCTGAGCTGGAGGGACATGGATGGATGGGGCAGAGCTGAGGGGACAGGGATGAATGGTTCAGGGTTCAGGGGATAGGGATGGATGAGGCAGAGGTGACATACAACCAATGGGGCAACACTGAGGAGAAAGAAATTGATGGAGCAGAGAGACAGAGAAAGAAAGTGCGTGCAGTTCTTTAACCACATTGTGCCAGCTGTCAGTGGGCCCCCCCGGTGGGGTGGGCTCTCGGCAGCTGACCAGGCTTGCCGGTTGCTGACGCCGGCCCTGCTGACTTTATAATCTGCAAGATATAGGGGTTTTGAGTTATGCCCTTCCAGGCTGGGTATTTAGTAGTAGTTCAGGAGTCTTCCTCCCACCTGGGGATTTTTGTCAGGGCTGCTGCTTTGCAGCCTGGGGTAGGTTAAATAGAATCCCTGCAGCATTTCTGCCCTTGGCCCTCTGCTGTGTCCACACCTTTCAGTTGGGGTCTTTTTGAGTAGACATGCTGCACATGTTTATGCTTATATCCGAACAACACAGAACGAAGAACGCCTGGCCTTGCTTTGTGTCCCTCCTGCCGACAGCGCCAGAACCAGAGGGCTTCAGTCTACATGCCTGGGCTGTCCCTTTAAGGGTGGACTTGCATTATTTTTATATACCTGAAGTGAGGGCTCCAGCAATGACTTCCTCTAGTGTGCCCAAGGTATTTCAGTCCAATACTACCAGGCTGTGCCCGTGACATCCCGAGCACCAACATAAGGATCTGTACACAGTGGCTATCCAAGGCAAAGGAATGGCACCTGCTTGTGTCCGGGTGTTCCATACTGCGTTTATACTGTGTGAAGTAACTCGTTAAAATATGGCACACTTTCCATCTCATATGTGAGAGCTTGTGGTCCTATGTAGCAAGCTGGCCATTTCATGTGTTGAGCTTGGCAGCTCATAGTGAGAGCTCTCCACGCTTTACTAAATGCACTATTAGAGATGTCTGTGGAAAGTGTCTGTATCTGCTGCTGTACCCTACCATAGGAATTTTTATAACTAAATCTCACCAACAAACCAAAAGACAAGCTTACAAAAGAGCCCAAAAGAGCCCATATTAAAAAGGAACATGGGAGGCCCTAGAGTCTAAAAGACACCAGCGCCGTCCATGTTCCACTTCTTGGGGCGTCTAGAATTGGCCCCACTGTGTGAACCCCCACCCGATTGCCAGTTGCACTCACCTTCTCCTGGAGCCCTTGCTGCGTATGTGTGCTTCTGCTGTATTCCCACTCAAATCTAGCCATGTCCACACCCAGCCTCTCCTAATTAGGTGATGCAGGCACGCCACGGCTGCAAGGTGGACAGGAGATGCGGCTGGCCGTGCCGCGCGACTCCCTTTGGCGCCGAACAACTGGGATTATTTATTCAGCTTTCGTGGTGCATACCCACGCCAGCCTTTCCAAAATGCCTGGAATGAGTCACACTAGAATAGGACTTCAGGTGGCCCAGGAGTCTTATAGTCCAGCATGGGATGTGCCACTCTGTTATGCTTTCTATTAAAAACAGAAATCACATGCTAAAGTGTACTAATTGTTTTGGAAGAAATAAATAGGATTGGATGTGATGCAAAATGTATACCATGCACACTTTCTTTGCAGGGTGCAAGAATGAATACCTTGCAGGATGTTAAGTGTGAGCCCCTGTATATAGATAGACAGGTAGATAGATAGATAATACCCAGAAATGGAGAGTATTCTGGTGCCATCCATGAAACAGCTTTCCTGGATGACTATGTAGTTATTTTGGTGGTCACTGTAGGCTAAAACGTTGCGGTATAAGTAGACATATAAATAAAAAAAGGTTTCTGGCATCCATGCTTAACTGAATGTTGCTTCTGAGTCTACTGCCTTGATTGGATGCTTCAGCGGCATCCTGTGATTTGTTTGAAGGCTTCTTAGGGATGTCACAGTTATACCAGTGGATGCCAAGAAAATTGTTCCTCCTATGTGTAAGTGGGCTTCTCAGTAAAAGCAGCCCTGCTTCCTGGCTAGGAGCCAAAATTAAAGGATGGAAAGCCTGCTCTGACAGTTTTTGACGTAAGGCCTACCAAGGTCACCAATCAAGCCAGAAGACCATTAGGTGCCTTTATGGGGACCAGGAACAGTCTTTGGGCAAGTGAGAAAATTCTGTGGATTAGTTTTAATACTTATTGAAGTGATAAGGAAGTAGTGTTTATTTTACAATTTTTATTTTATAATTCGTAATACTTTAGAGGGCAAGAAATGGCAACATCCTGTACCAGATTAGAGGGTGGGATGATAACCTACCTTCCCCCCTCCAGGGAGACAGGTGAGTTGCTAATCTCCCAACTACCTACACAGGATCCCTGAGATTTAAAGGGCCTTTACAGCACTGATTGGTGTTTATGTCATCCAATCCTGCATCATCTTCCCCTATTTAAACAGGCACTTCCTTCCTTCAGTGCCGGATCTTGGTCTCTCCAAGCTTGTTGAAAGTCAGACATTCTTGGATTGCTCACCCGTGTACCGACCTCTGCCTGTCCTCGACTCTGAACCTTTGCTGCCTGCCCCGACCTCGGCTACTCACCTTTACCGCGAACCTGTGCTGCCAGCCCCGATCTCTGCCTGTACTACTACGCCTTTTTGCCTGCCACTTGTGTACCTCACTGAACCTCGGCTGACTGTGGGACTGGGCCGCTGTTAAGGGGTAGCGACCTGGGGGTCAGTCGCCGCACAAGACCAACCTGCCTTGCGGTGGGCTCTGGTGAATACCGGTGGCCTCTTAGACTCCGCTCCCCTGACACGGTACCCGCCATCGGTTCCACAGTTAAAGCGGATCCACACCCGAGTCCGCTCCACCCGGTCCGTGACAGTATCTCTATGGTGGCTGCCACAAACGCACTCAGTCAGGGGATACAATGTATACAATGTTTTTTATTCAATGATGAGTCATTAAAACTGAAGGCTCACTACCTCTGGCTAGAAATAAAAGATGATTGCACAGAGAGAGACTCAGAGGCTGATTAATTAATAGCGCCAGGTAGCGACAGTTGAGCGACTGTAGCGGAATTTTCACAGCGCCCGCTAGTAGTCGCTGTGCTTGGTCGTTGTTCGGTAGTTGATAGCGACTCAGTCGGTGTGCAGTAATGTTGAATACAAGGTGATGAGTCGCCATTTGACAGGTTCCGCGCTGTATGGGAGCGCATGATAGCGAATGGCCATAGCGACCGGCTCCCACCATATTCATTAACAAATCACGCTCCAAAAATTCTCGCGCTGTGAAATGCATGTTTAAACCCCAGAGCGCTGGCGGCGATGGGTTAAAAGTAGTTTTTTAACCCCCAAACAACCATTTTGGGAAACCAAAAAAAACAAGTTTATAAAAACATTTTGGAATATGAATACATTAATATCAGACCTGTAACATCAATTCTGCACACATTTTTTTTTATTTTTTTCTTACCTTAAAAAAAATAACTAACATGGCAGAAGTGGTAACAGAAATTTTCACATAAAAAAAATATATATATATATTAACAATTAATTATTAATATTTAAAGATTGTTCCATTGAAATGCATTGGAGAGCGCCAGGTAGCGAGAGGTCATACCTGGCGCTGTTCAAGGTCGCTCGCTGGCGCTGTGGGGTGAGGCTGGAATAATGATGAATGAGTCGCTATCTGGCGCTATCTCAGTCGCTAAGCAGGATTGACTTGATAAATGTGTGATTGTGGTGGGGAGCCGGCGTTCTCGTGGCGGGGCCCGTCATTACCGTTCGCTCACCAGTCGCTACCTGGCGCTATCCCTTGTTAAATAAGGGCCTCATTTTTTCAGAATCAGCTTTTTCATGTGTATGGCAAGATGGCCGCTGCCATGCATGTTTAAGAGTGCCTGCAATTCCAAACATCTGCATGGTGTTAATACCTCTCAATAAGCTTATGTCACAGATGATGAGCTTTAGGGGAGCAATTTACTAAACTTTGTTTTTTTAACTGGAGGTTTGCTTAAAGCATAAGGCTTGCTGATCCCTTCAAAAATTCATAACTAGAGTGGGCTCAAAGATCCTCAACCCCAAAACCTAAAATGTAGTGTAAACGTGAAAGAACCAGACAGTTTTGTCATACATGCTTACTTCTCTGCATCTTCAGCTTCTATTCTTCACACAACCCAGGAAAATAACACAAGAATCTCATGATGCTGATGAGGTCACTTTTATCTGCATTGATAGGTAAGTTGGCACACATCTCTGCCTGAATCTTAATGGAATGCACAGCACTAATAATCTCTCTGGGCCCTGAGCATCATGTATGACCTCAGCCCCAGTGTTCTGGTCTAGCAAAAAGCCCACGAGCCACATAATAAGGGGTTATAAACCAAATGTAAGTTGCCCTTTAGTGTTAGTCAGGTAGAGAAAACCTCAGGCAACATTGTATAGAGAAGAGGTATTATAAGGCAAAGCCAGAGGGACAGAGAGGGAGATCGTCCATAATCATGCTAAGGGGAAGACTGGTGTAGTCTGGTGGAGCTACCTCAGAGATGAGGCCTGGGTGCAGGCGAGTAGGAATAAGTGGCTGAACAGAAGCAGAGCCATGCTGAGTTGCAGAGAGGGTGAGGTGTGGGGAATCCATGCAGAGAGGACCCTAGTGGGAAGAAGCCCAAGGGGGTCCAGCCATTGGATGTGACAGAGGAGGTGCCCCTTAGGAATAGAGAGGATCCAAAGAAACCAACAGGCCACGAGGAGGAAGCCACTGTGCCTGAGATTCCATTAAGGTTGTGGCTGCCCCTGTCAGGGGCTCCGGCCCTGCAGTGACTGTTGTGTGAGAGAAAAGCCCTTGCATTGGGGAACAGTCCGGACTTGGATGCTATGGAGTAAAGGTTTCCCATGTGTTTTCCTTGCTCGCAGCACAACAGTCCCTTTCTGGTTCTGGGCAATCCTGCCTCCCATTCTGGGATACCCCATAGATCAGGGGTGGGCAATTATTTTTTCCATGGGGCCACATGAGAAAATATTGTGGAGGGTCGGACCAAAAGGCTGAACTCAATTCTCCATAATATTAATTGTATTTCTTTATAAAAAGCAGTAAATAGCATTGTTTTGACAAGCTGGTACGAGTATATGTTATAGTTAATGAAAAAGTGAGGTTGCCTTACAAAAAATGTAA